>CM060916.1:360540621-363033746 GCA_030737875.1 Allium sativum | reverse complement strand
ATTATTAATCACTTATCATTTGTTTATCATTTATGAATTCTTCTACTGATTATTATTTATCTATTACATATTACTAATACATATTATTTACATTTTCTAATAAGTTTACCGATTCCATTTAGCAACAAAATGTCTTCCATTTTCTACATCACTCATTGTTTCTTCATCAATCAAAAAACGTGTTCAATAAAGGCACAAAGGTATGAATCTATCGTTAAAATTTAATTATTAATCATCAATTATTTAATATTAGTTATTAATTATATTAATTAATTATTTAATTTAACTAATAAATATTAAATGTAATTTACTAATTATTTTTAATTACCCTTAAAAATTATTAAATATATTTTTTTATTGATTATTGATAGTAATTAATAATTTTGAATTGTTTATTAATAATCAATAATTATTATTATAAATTATTTATTGCTAAGTATATATTATTATGTACTCGCTTTTATTAGAAATTATTATTATTATACATTACTGAATATTAATAAATAATAATAATTACAACGAGCATTTTATGATCCTTGTATAATTGACACTTATTATAACAGACGTTATGAGCGTTGTAAAATTGGTATCACTTACAACGGGCATTTTATAACAGTTGTAAAATTAGCATTTATTACAAGGGGCATTTTCTGAACGTTGTAAAATTGATATTTATTACAAGGGGCATGAAAGGATAGTTGTAATAGTTTCCTATTACAACGGGAAACCAGTGCTCATTTTATAAAGGACTTCGCAATAAGATATTTTTCTTGTAGTTGTTTGAGTTCGCAGATCCAAATAGTAAATTTAGTCTTAACAAGTCCGTCTGCATACATCACCTCACACCACAGTTTGCAAATATAAATTTAATCGTAATTCGACACTGTGCCCCCAAACGATAATTTTTTACGTATATCTATGTAGTTTTGCCCTTGAAATGTCAAATCTCGAAATATGACGATTCTTATATTTTTTTTCTTCACATAACGAACCATCCGAAGTAAATGAAAATATATAGTTTCATATCATGATTTTATCATATTTAAAAAGTCACATTTTGGAACTGTTTGTTAATTAACGATTAATATGTAAATGTTCAATTGTCAAAATACGTTCCGTTACAGGTTATATGCATGTGCATACAAGCTACGGATGTTGGTGAAAATGTTTATACAACAGTATATGTGCATAGACTCCTAGTGTTGGTAAAAATGTGTGTGTGTTATATGCACACAGTTTCATGTGTCTTTGGCTTATATAGGAGAGAAATCTATTACTTAAACTAAAAAACGGCAAATTCTATTTCAACCCACTAATTTAGTTAGTAGCCCCCCAAATCATGAAATAATTGGTAAACCCCAAAATTTAGTTAGTAGCCCCCCGTTTTTAAAAACAAAAAAAACAAAAATACCCTTCCACGTAGGGGGACTACGTGGTTTTTCGGTGTACCTCGCACCTGTTCTACGTGGTTCGTCAAAGTACCACGTAGATGATCTCCGTGGTTCATTCATGGACCACGTAGGTTTACTACGAGGTTCACCGAAAAACCACGTAGTACAACTACGAGGTATTCAAAAAACTGGAAAAAAATTATAACGGAAAAAGGGTATTTTGATCATCATATTTTTTTGATAAAATGAGGGGCTACTAACTAAGTTTCTGGGTTGAAATAGAATTTACCCTAAAAAACAGGAAATTCTGTCCGCTTCCGTGGCGTCGTCTCTTCTCAGCATTTCAAAATATTCGATCTTTGTTCCACTGCTATTTTTTCCGTTCTCCGGTCCATTTATTTTGAACATCGTCAAATTTGAAAACAACGTTAATACGAAACCGTTCAAATTCTTCTCCCTCTCCTCTTTTTTCCCCTTCCTCAAATTTCCCAAGTTCCCCGCTCTGTATCTTCTCAGGCAAATACACTGTCCGCGCAAGCGATTATCTCATCGTCAAACCTTCAACGCTCATCCTGTTTGATTTTTTAGTCGTCTTACATACTCCTGCCTAGCAACCGGTGGACGAACTTCGACGACGTCAAATAGGTACGCGTTCACCCACTCTGATAACCAATAATAAGTTGATTAATATGTATGTACGATGATGGTGGATAATTGATACATTATTTTTCGCTTTCCCACTTCGATCCCTTGAATTTCTCAGTTCGCCTGTCGATACCAGTTTACGCATCCCAATTCCAGTTTACACATCGGTTGGAGGAGTTAGGAACCCTAATTTGCCAACATCCAACTAATTTTGCTTCTTTCATCCATTGGCAATAGTCGGTACCAAAACAGAAATGACATTACTGATAACGTAAGAGAATTTCATTTTTCTCCTTCTCCAATTCGGAGCATTATAGTTACGTTTGTATACGAACCTAATGCCTTATTATCTTCGACACGTTGGACTTTTAAACCCTACAAAATTCATATTTGCTTCACTTTTTCGCAGTTTCATGTTCAATTGGTTTTCCGTCTGTTGCTGAAATATCATACGCATTGTTACATCTGAGGGGGAGATTTTTTATTGGAAAAGCCCAAATGAGGGGAAGTTTGCTTCCGCACTACGTTCATTCATGGTAAATTTCAACATTAGTCTGCTATTCAAAAGATTTATTAATATATCTAATTGCCTCTTCTGACAAATTTTATAACTGCTCACTGCATTTATAGTCATCTCTACCTGTTGAATGTCATAAGATATGTTGTTACACCCTATTGAAATATGTTGTTCTCTGTACACAGTTACACTTTACCGAGGCTGGTGGGTAGCAATTTAATCTACAATAATTTATTCAGTTCTTTTGCATGGAATAAATAACCAATGGTTGATACATTCTAGACATAATTGAAAGACAAGTACATTTTACCACTCAGGAACTACAAACCGTAATCAGTCAAACAAAATATGTTGAATAAAGTACTAATTGGGAAAATCAGGGAAAGTGATTATTTGTTTATTGATGACTGGCACGACGTGCATGTGCAGCTGCTTGAAGCTAAAGTAGTAAACTTAGCTTTGCATGTACGCTTTTAAACACAAGTGCAGCACAAACAAATCAAATAAAAAAGAATGTAGGTTACTAAGTTTGTGTTGAAGGTTATGGAATCGGAATCATTGTTAGAGATATGCAAGAGCTCATATGTTTAAGGACGGCTATTCTCTTACGGAAACTGGTGTTTATGATAATTGCTTTCTTATTGCAACTTTTGAATTTGCATCGGAAATCATTCTACCATTCCATATGTCTGTGCCATACCTTAACCGTGTACGGTTTAATAGGAACATATATTCGTGCTATTTGGAAAAAGAGTGCCATTAAATATTTTGATTGAAGTATAGATCAATCTTGCAGGACTTTCACCTTTATAAAAAATTGAAGAACGATGACCAGCTAAAAAATTCACCTTCAAGTATATAATTTAAAACGGTAATCATCCATTTTTACCATCTGCTATCATCATCAGATGAAACGAATTCTACAAAGTATAATTCTTTTCATTCTTCCTCACCTTGCTAAGCTTTCCTGCTATCTGTTAGTCAGGACAATTTTTTTTTAAATTTGTTTAATTACTATCCTTAAAAAACATTTCCTTTCCTTTTTTCGATTTTCATCATACTCTGATTTTGCAAATTTTACAATTCTGCTACATTACCATCTTGGATTTCGCGTCCAGTCTGATATATTAGTCATAACTCCTACCACCAATGTACTATTTATTTTGATGTCCTAATACAGCGGGCTATAGAAACTTCTGTGCATGGCTTTTAACAAAAGATGTACAAAATAAGACAGCCATTTCTACGGTATGATAATGCTAACTCTCGTGTCATTTCCTGCAGCTCAGTACCTTGAATCCATGATGGTTATATAGCAAAATGTTTAAAATTTCAACTCTTAAGGCACCTAAAGGAAGTATCTGTAGGAAAATGATATTGAGTTGAGTACACATCGCAATCGTTTACTCTGATTATAGATGGAAAGCACTATTTATGCTTATAGGATGATGTTAATGACATAATTTTGCAGCTAACAGTCAGTTGTGCTTAGATCATATGGTGTCTCCTGCCCCCATCTCCCTTCTCCCAAAAAAAGGCAATCCTATTCTTTTCCCTGTCATGGTTTTTTTTTTCCTTTTCTTTCTTTTATTGTTTTCCCCTTTGTTTACAGGTATCCCTTTCCTTTGGTTTATGGTGGTCAAGTCACAAAATCAACCAAGGACAAGTAACGTGACACTAACAATTAGAGATGGGGCAATTGACGAGGTATGCTTCAACAAGCAGATATAGGCACCGAGGTAAGCGACATTACTGAAATGCCAGTATCAGCTGCTCGCCATTCCACTATATAATTTCTGGTCAATCCTAGATTTTGGATACATACAACCCTAACGAAATTCATTTGCCCATTATATGTTACATGTGTTTGTTGTTTTTATTTACGATGGTTAATTTATTTTTAATCTGACAGTTCTGCATCTCTTGAATTGCTTTATGATTATGTGCTGACAGTCATCTATTTCCTACCAGTATTTTGGATGCTGCCGTTTGATCACTACATTATTGCATTCTTGCCTTTGAAAAAAAAAACGAGTTTACATATCTTTATCTATCTTCCATTTATACCACTTCTCCTCCCTTTACCATATCTCCTCCGTCATTGATCTGACCATCAGCAACTGCTGCCGTTAGCCTACTCCGCTTTATCTATATTCCACTGTGTCAACCTGCTAACAAAAATACCACTGCTCACTAACTTAACTACGTCATCTCCTCCGTTGCTCCGGAAATACACACCTGTTGGTATTGGCCTCCTCCACAGTAGATTATTACGTGACGATGGTGCGATTTTTTCAATTTCACTTTCCATAATATTAACGGTTCTTTCCTGTTGACTTGGTGTTTCACCACCTACTTCTATTTTACAGTATTAATGCCTTGGTTATTGTGGTTTGGTTAAAAAATTATAATTGGCGTCCATTTTAGATTTCTTTAAAGAAAATGGAATGCAGTTTAAACTTGATTTAATTTTACTCCATTTGTCACTTCATGCTTAGACTGTTCTGCATCTGGTTAGATTTACGTTACAAACACCGATCAATGACGAGATTGTGGTTGAATGGTTAACAGTGGGATTTGTATGCTTCAACGTTCCCCACCATTACTTCTGCACTTATTACCAAACGTTATTGATTTATAATCAAAACATAATTATTATTAAAATCTATTTTTCTTTACCATGTCTTTTTTCCCAGGGCTGAATGTTTACATTTATAAAGTTGATTGGTAAGTCAAACAGAAGTTTTTCTTCCTCGACTCCAACAAAAGTTTAAATTAGTTTGCCTTTAGTTTTTAAAAACATGTTAAACATATATCATTCTGTTAACATCTACGTGGTCGGGGTGATCATGCTTATACAATTATAACTAATTTTATGCCATATAATATAAATATAGGAAATAGATAGACCGTGTTTGCATAACATTTACATTTTACTTGCCGCCACATTAAACTGAAGGTTTTTTTTTTTCACACGGCTGCTCGCTACAAATGCTCAAAATATACCTCTACAAGATCATTATCAGGTCCTGTATATATGATTGACATCTTTTAGCAATAGTAAAACTTCCTATTTATTCTATCTTTTGCAGTTTTAAAAGGCAAACAATGTAATATTTGCACTCCAAATGTTTGCATGTAGATTTGTACTTTCTAAATTTCAGACTGCTGGTATATGTTCTTAAAGCTTTTTTCCTAAAGCTTGACTACCAGTTTGGAGTACCTAACAATAAACGTTATGGTTACCACTTTATTTATCCTTTACCTTCTGCTATTTTTGCAATATGAGAGCTGAAAATACTAAACATATGATTATACTCCAACAACCATTTTCTTTAAGTTTGCTCAAACCGGGAACATTTTCTTTAAATTTGCTCAATTTTTTTTTTTTTTTTCAAACTAACAGCTTCGGCTGAACTAGCATTTTGATTTTAATTACGACATCTAGGAAAACAAATTGTACTTGTAATCAAAAGCAAATCAATATATAAAGTGGACTAGGCACTGCCTTTTGCCGAACCATTATAAAAATTCTGGGTGTTCCCTGTTTTACTTACTTTATCGTACTCTGTGATTGTTATTCGTGTGCTCTACACACGATTGGGGGTTGACTGTCACGAGTAACCAACTTTTGACGTCAACGGTATCCTTGCATACTTCTTGTGTATTTGATATTATTTAAGGTCTGAGTGATTAGTGCCTAAATTTATTTGTGTTACTTCTATTCTGCTGTGCCATGAAGTATGAAGTATTCGCATGCATATTTCATCGTGTTTGTGGGCTAGCAAGATAATTTGGCACATTATCTAACAAAAAGAATACTTATAGGCTTAGAGGATATTCAAAGGACTGAGTATCCAAAAACTGGAATTCTGAAAGTCATTGACACTGATTATTTGTTCTCCATGGTACTAGTTAAACAAATTGAGAACAATTTGTCTACATGTCAGCGTATGTGTAAACAACAAACACACACATATGCAAAACATACATAGATACGTGTGTGTGTGTATATATACATACATATATATATATATATATATATATATATATATATATATATGTGTGTGTGTGTGTGTGTGTGTGTGTGTGTGTGTGTGTGTGTCTATTGTTACACATAAACACGTTTATGTGTGCTTTCTTCTCTGAATAAATGAGCCGATTGTAGAAATACAAATATTTCATCCCAAACCATAAAATTTACTACATGTACGGACCATCCAATCATACATGTGAGGTGGGAGCTTATACAATCCGACCTTTCACCTATCCTTGCTTGGACCGATATATGACAAATTAAATGAGGGGCTCAGTGTGTTAAGAAAGATAAACATTTGAATTGAAACTTCGTCAATTTCCTTCCCGACCAAAAACTTTCGCATGCATTTTGAAATAATTGGTTGAGAAGGTACATCAACGCCAAGATCAAGGAGAACATGTCTGCTATAAAATGGCCTGATGAAATTGCAAAGCCGTGATAAAACCTGAAAACTTCCAATGCATTGTCTCTTAAGAAGGATTTGAATGGTGGGGCAGTTGTCTAACTGAGGCTATGATTTTTGGGCAAGAAATACGGTTACTGCCCTTTTACGGATTGTTCTTCTTTGTTTTTGAATGATCGTGATGATAATTTGCGCAGATCAGCCTAAAAGTCCCATATGTACAAGGTTGTTTTGTGCAAAATGTGATGTTAAGTCACATGTTGGCTTGGTTCGCAAGGAGGTCAAAAGTTTAGCAGCTAACGATGAAGAAGCCGAGGTTTTTGGATTGGTCGAAACCATGAAGAATAACAAATTAATGAAGTGTCCTCTCGGTGTAAGTCTAATGTGGAAAAGATTGAAGATTGTCTTCTTATTACTTGCAGATTTGTTTTTCTTTATATAACAAGTTGCGTTTCAGTCTAAAAGTTGTTGTAAATGGTTGTTATAAATATGAATTATGTTGAGGATGTTTATTATTTAACTATATACATGTGCACATTTGAGTTTTGATATGATTGGAAAGAACTGTGGTGAGTCTGGTGACGCTCATGCAAGCTGTGTTGTTTACCTTTGTGAAGTCCAACAAAGCAAACCTAACTGCATTTAGATTCATTTCCAATGTTACGACTTTATTATTTGTTTTTTTAAATTGTGTTCAGTATAATTGTATACTGACAGATTATTGGCTAATAAATATACATGTTTAGTCAACATAAGATTTCTATGCAACATTGGATACTCTACGTGAAAAGGCTGTATATTTGAAAGTGCACTATAACGCAAATCCATATGCCGCAATTCTAACTAGGTATAATAATTAATTTTAGAAATCAGTTAAACACAACTATTACCACATTCAGACTACCATCTCAACTCTAAATTTATGTATGCTAACTGAAATTCCTCCACTCATCACGCTAATTCCTACCTTGCTATATGTTTCAAAAATGTACAATACTACTGCTCCTCCCAATGATTTCACTAAATCCACCGTTGACTGACTCCTGCAACTGCAAGCCATTGTACATGATTTCCAGTACCTGCAACCACCGAACATATCATAGATTTGACATGCATCAGCTCCGCATCCCCCTATCTTCTTCCTTCCACCCTGCCCGTGTGCGAAGCACGGGCCTCATTCTAGTTTTATAATGATGGTACTATGTGCGTATTAGCAAAGGCTTAACGTTTATGCAATTGCATTTCCTGGACTTAGCGCAGAGGGAGCAAAAATACAAAGAGTGGAATCGCGCGTTTATAAATAATAGGAGAGTAACTGATTCTCTCTCTATATATATAGAATATATGTGTATGCATACACAGAGTAGTTTCTTTGTTTAGTGTTTTTAATGGTTTAGGTAACAGGAACTATATATAGAAGTATGCAAAGTAGACCCAGAGCTTAATATGAGAAGAAGACCGAAGTCTTACACAGATTACTTACAAGAATGCTAAATACAGAAGATAAAGTTATACTATCTACAAAGTGAAATCTTTAATGAACCATGCATCTAAAAGATTATTAAGTATGCATGCATGAGATCAAATCCAGTACCTAAATTTTTCTATTCCTCTATGCTTAATCAATCTGAACATCTAATTTTTATATTTTTGCAATTAAGCCAGAAATTAAAAAAAAAAGAATTATTTGAAAAAAGTGAAAACCAGGAGGTACACTTACACAACTTTTTTTTCCTTACATTGCGCGTAAGAAAATATATTTCGAAATATTATTCAACTTTTAATGATGCCATCCTCACATATGTTTGCTCTTTCACATACATATGCGATTATCTCATGCTCTAAGCATCTACATTCCTAGCATCTTCGGCCTACCAACAAATAGATACATGAATCGGATTAGATAGCAATCCACAATTGCTTAGTCATTTAGGTTAGTAAAGTTTTCAATGGCGTCTTTTGACCCTTGAACACTTTATGCAAAAAATAAGACATAGAGATCCCAAATATCATCAGCAAAATTATCAATAGTATTGCAATGCCGTCCTTGCTTATGCTTGTGGTATAGTGACATGAAGCTTTTGGCTGAAGTTTAGCTTATTCTTTATTGGTTAGGTGCATTTCTTGTTGCTTACTGGTTTATTTTCTTACCTACTGATTATCCCAGGTATTACTTGTATGGCAACCGTGGTTTATATTTCCACACACGAAACTCCTTGTGAGCCTTTCATATTTCGAAGACTTTAACAGTCTAATGATACTTTTGAGATGTTGACCTTGTGCTAATCTGGTTGAAGGGAGGAGGTTACTACAGGTGGTCAACACGGATAACATTCTGATTTAAACAGCATAACTGCTAACGTTTAATTTAATGATCAGCAAAACTCACACATGGATGCAATGCAGTATCATTTATTTAATCAATAATTCAATGCCCAGGGTTATTTCTATCGTTGTTTGTAATATTAGATCACATGTGCATTGAACTCGGCTATGTGTGTTATACTTATGGAAATAGCTTTATGATGAAGGAGATGATTCACAAATTAAAGCTCGAAAGAGAAAGATTTGTAGTCAGGATTTTCTAAGTGTTTTAGTTCAAACGTCTTGTGGAATCTACTAGATGTCCGAGCAATGTCTTTGAAAATTCAGAAACTCAGCTCAGAGTCTTGTCTTCTCTACCAGATGTACGAGTTGGATATATCTATGTTGATCACTAGTTGTTTCTTTAGAATATATTTATGATATTTTGAAGGGACAACTTAGATATTTGCTCAAATCTTCTACTCTTCAACGTAAATTGCTTTCAGGATTGAAACAAAACACACCGAACTGAATAGGAATTAGGAAGGATCTTAATCTTAAGATAATGTCTAGTTCAATATTTTGTGGTCGCTCTTCATTGTTCTTCCTCTCCAGCAATTTTAGTTATTAGGATATTCTTTTACTTTCTCAGTTAGTTATTGTTGGAAATTTATGTGAATTATTTAAAATATAGAAATAAGTGTATGATGGCTCCTATTTGTGAATAGTCCCACATCATGGGATTATAAGAAAGATGCAAGTATTTATACTTGTTTCTAAGAAGTCATCTTGGGGCCTTGGGCTCCCAATGCATGCTTTGTTGTGAGGAGGGAGACCATGCATCATGACCACCACACACGTGCGCGACCGACCGATCGACTCGACCCGGCTTGGGCTTGGGCCTTGGGCCTTGGCTATGTGGTGTAGACACTTATATTTTTGGTCCAGAAAACACTAGATGAGATTGGTACACAGGAAAAAAAACTGTTTCCTCTTCCTCCGCAATTTTTTAAAAAAAAATTAATTCTTCCACAAATTTTCGAGCAGTTAAATTCGAAAGTGCAAATCTGCACTGATTTGTTTGTGCAAAGCAAATCAGTTATTCATTTTAGAGAGGTTGTTTTATCCTAGAGGCGGCGGCGGAAGTACGAACTGGTTTTGCACCACCGACCAGATCGCCGAATCGTCTTCAAGAGAGCGACCTAGTCCGCGACTCAGCCATTGTTTCCCAACAATTTGAAGACGATTCGAAGCAATGGCTTATGCAACCCTAGATGAACCGCCCCTTCTTTTACAATCAATTGATTCCAAAAGACAATTCCAAACTTACCATAAATCGATGGAATAATGGCAGATCAAATCAGATCTTGCGCAGCCTTGATTGCACGCTGGTAGATCCAAAGGCAATGAGTCGATTGAAAAAATGAGGCAAATGACGGCTCTATAACAAACGCGAAGATAAGTATTTTTCTTTTGATTATTCATTCTAATCTCGCAGAAATAGGATATCAATTTTTGTGCATAGAACCTCAGACTTCACAGTAACATGCGTATTTTTTGAATGCTTGCTTATTTCTTCCAAGCCAGATATGCCGAATAGTGGCTATAGTATATATATTGATGAGGTTGAGGTCGCTTTTACTGAATTTGTTAGCAGTAGAATTTTTTGAAATAATCACTGATAGCTTATATGTGTAAAATTTGGAACTTTGAATGACCTAAAAATGTTATAACTCAAAGCCTTGAAGAGCAAGCGATCTAAGCTTAATGTAAGTCAAACTGGTGAATCCAGTTTTATGCGTTTTAAGAACTTAGTAGGTCTGTGATGTGTAGGCACAATTTGAATGCAAACTTTTGAAAATGTCTTTATTATAAATTGACAATAATTAAGTGCATACTTATTTGGAAAATGTCATTAAAATTTTAGCATTAGTGAAATGCATATGATTATATGGAAATGTCATTAAAATTGACATTAATAGAACATATGTAATGTTGGGAAATGTCACTAAAAATTTGACATTAATAGAATGTGTATGTTATTTGATAATGTCATTAAGAATAGACATTAACTGGATGAATAGGTTTTTTTTTGCATCAAATAAATTGACATAGTTTATATGCATACAAGTGAAAAGATAGAATATAAAACATTTTTGTTGCATACATGTGAATAACCTATGTTTGTCTATGAGATTGGATATATTTTTCTATAAGAAAAATATATTTTTTTCAACATATTGACATTCAAAATAGTAAGCATCCACAACCGGCCAGTAAATAACAGAATGGAATCCGCAAGGAAACCATAAATGACAGCAACAACCAACCCAAAAGAATGATTCTGGACAGTTGTTTCTATGTTACAAATGTAGAAAACCAGATCATAAGACACGAATGTATTTGAACAGGCTAAGCCATGCACCGCAGGCAAACCTGACTGAGGACCCTCTAATGGTTATAATTACTGAGATTCACCTTGTTGGTGGATCAGAGGGTTGGTGGGTAGACATTGGTGTTTCTCGCCATGTTTGTTATGATCGTGATATATTCACAATATACACGGCTGCTGACGATCAGAAAGTGTGTTGTGAGATCTTCGCACCACTTAAGCTATAGAGACTGGTAATATGAAAATAAAGCATATGATTGGAAAGACATTGATTCTTAAAGATGTGATGCATTTGATATGTTTGAAACATTAAAAATTGAAATCAAGCAAATAGGAAAATTAAGAGGATTTATAGTGATAGAGAAACAGAATATGAATCCAGTTTATTATGATTTTTTATAAATGACATGATATTGTACATGATAGAACTGCACCTTATACACTTGAAATGAACGGTAAAGTTGAAAGAAAATCAGGATCTTTACCGAATTAATAATTGTCATTTGATTAAATTTTGGTCCAGCAAAACATTAGTGGGGGGATATTTTATAGACTGTATGTTATGTTCTGAATAGAATCCCCAAATCTAAGAATAAAATTTCATCTTATGAAATTTTAGAGAAATATAAATCCAATATGTCATACTTTAGAACTTGGTGTTGCTTAGCATATGTTCGCATTCCAGACCCTAAGAGAATAAAATTGGCAAGCAAATCATACGAATGTGTATTTATAAGCTATATTGTTAATAGCAAAGCATACAGAATTTATGACCTAAATACACATAATATAATCAAATGATGCCAATTTTTATGAAACGATTTTTTTTTTTAAATTAAGGAATAGTGGGGGCACATCAAGTACGCCTATTAGAACAAAACTTAATAAAAGTTCTGAAGTTGAACCTAGAAGAAGTAAAAGAGCAAGAACCGTAAAAGATTTTGGTTCCTATTTTTGTGCTTTTACTATAGAGGAGGATCCCTTAAACCTCCAAGAGGCCTTATCTTCTATAGATGCCGATTTTTGGCGAGAGGCTATACATAATGAGATGGATTTTTTGAAATCCAATAAGACTTGGCATTTGACATATTTACCCTCTGCTTGTAAATCTATAGGTTGTAAATGAGTACTTAAAAAGAAAGCTAAAACCTGATGGTACTATTGATAAATACAAAGCACGACTAGTAGCTAAAGGTTTTAGAGAAAAAGAAAATATAGATTTCTTCGACACTTTTTCACCTGTAACTAGAATAACATCCATTTGGGTATTAATCTCACTTGCTTTCATTCACAATTTATTAATACACCAAATGGATGTTAAAACCGCATTTTTGAATGGTGAATTAGAAGAAGAAATTCATATGGACCAGCTTGAAGGATTCGTAGTACATAGTCAAGAACATAAAGTATGCAAATTAGATAAACCATTATATGGTTTAAAACAAGCACATAACAATGACATAAAAAAAATTGATCACTTTAATCATTTCACATGGTTTTAAAGTTAATGAAAGTGACAAATGCATTTATTACAAATCTGAGAATGACATTTGCACTATTATATGCCTTTATGTAGATGACCTACTCATCTTTGGGTCAAACATTCATGCCATAAACTCAGTCAAATCCTTATTAAATGCCAATTTTTGATATGAAAGATCTAGGTGAGGTGAGTGTAATCCTTGGTATTAAGATTACTAGGTAAAAAGGGGATTTTCTTTGGATCAATCTCATTAAAATAAGAATACTCTAAAGAAATACAATTATTTTGACTGTAAACCTGCATATACACCATATGGTCTCAGTGTAAAGTTATTTAAGAACACTGATGAAGGTGTAAGACAGTCTGATTTTGCGAGCATCATTGGCAACCTTCGGTGTGCCACTGAATGTACTAGACCCAACATTGACTATGTCATGGGATTATTATGCAGATTTACCAGTAGACCCAGTATAGAGCACTGACATGCTATTGAAAGGTTCATGAGATACCTTAAACGAACCATGAACCTTGGATTACATTATGAAAAGTTTCAAGCTGTACTTGAAGGATATTCCGATGCTGACTGGAATATTTTATCTGATGACTCTATTGCGACCAATGGCTATATATTTAGCATTACTGGAAGAACTGTTTCTTGGAAATCTAAGAAACAGAATATCTTGACTCAGTATACTATAGTGACTGAGATAAGAGCACTAGCCACAGCTAGTAAAGAAGCAGAGAACTAAAGAAATCTGCTAGTTGAGATCCCTATACGGGAAAGATAGACACCAGTGGTGTAATCGATTGTGATAGTTCCGCGGCTATTACAAAGAGTATAGAACCGTTATAACAACGGTAGAAAACGACGTCGTAAGCACAATACTGTAAAAGAACATCACATATGTAGTGATGAAAGATTTGACAACTATTGAAAGAAAAACAGAACCGATAATACAACGGTAAGAAATGACAGTAGTATGCACAGTATTGTTAGAGGACATCACATATGAAGTGATGATAATTTGGCAGATCCTTTGACGAAAGGACTGACCAGAAAGAAAGTCCTTAATAATTCTAAAAGAATGGGACTATTGCCCTGAGATTGTGGAATCACGCACAATGGTAACCCGACCTAAATGATTGGAGATCCTAAGAAATAGGTTCAATGGGTAAAAACAAGTTGTGTAGTGATAGAAGTAGAACATGCTATTTAATAAACTAAGAAGCATGTATTCCTGAAGTGATTAGAGGATGAGTTAATAGAAACTCTTAATGAGATCTATACTCTATTTGGAGTGGAGTACCTACCTTCAGGAGTACTCTTGATAGACTCACCTGTGTGAATGTGGAAATGTGGTCGTTTCCTATGGAGTTTTGGGCAGAACTTCTAGAGCGTTCACTAAACTGGGATAGACGTGCATGGCCATAAATGCACGGGCTTATTTGATTGCACTATAGAAAAGGTTGTGTGTGGTTTGATGTCAGGAATAGAGTTCAAGACTACGTGTCACTCTAGTAAAAACTAAATCTTACTCACTATGCAAAGGTTCAAGTCGGATGACACCTTTGTTTATGCACAGTCTTATGTTTTTAGAAACTGCTCGATAATATTTTTAAAAAAATTCAAGCGGGGGATTGTTGGAAATTTATGTGAATTATTTAAAATATAGAAATAAGTGTATGATGGCTCCTATTTGTGAATAGTCCCACAACATGGGATTATAAGAAAGATGCAAGTATTTATACTTGTTTCTAAGAAGTCATGTTGGGGCCTTGGGCTCCCAATGCATGCTTTGTTGTGAGGAGGGAGACCATGCATCATGACCACCACACACACGCGCGACCGACCGATCGACTCGACCCGACTCGGCTCGGTTCGGTTCGGGATTGGGCTTGGGCCTTGGGCCTTGGCTATGTGGTGTAGACACTTATATTTTTTGTTCAGAAAACACTGCTTTTTTCAAACCAGTTTTTTAAATAAAAAAATATTTCTGAGCCGACTTTTATTATGAAGCGGTAAACTTTTGACCAAGTATTTCGCATATCCTATTTTCCTTCACTGACCATTATTTTCGTTCAGCCCTAATCCCGTCTATATATTATCATCAATTGTAGACGAGATTGGTACACAGGAAAAAAACTGTTTCCTCTTCCTTCGCAATTTAAAAAAAAAATTTAATTCTTCCACAAATTTTCGAGCAGTTAAATTCGAAAGTGCAAATCTGCACTGATTTGTTTGTGCAAAGCAAATCGGTTATTCATTTTAGAGTGGATGTTTTATCCTAGAGGCGGCGGCGGAAGTACGAACTGGTTTTGCACCACCGACCAGATCGCTGAATCGTCTTCAAGAGAGCGACCAGGTCCGCGACTCAGCCATTGTTTCCCAACAGTTATTGATTCAGTTCTATTATATTTATTGTTGCTTTGTTCTATTATGTGTAAACAAAATTCTGGTGAAGTAATAAAGAAGGATGTTGAGTAGAATATCTTGTGTTATTGTATTTTGATCCGTCTTGATTTCAATCAAGGTTATCTCTATGTAATTTGTGTGAACAAGATCTTGGTATATGCTTTCGCAAAGCGATGCATACCCTGTTTTGGGCACAACAATTGATCTCAATGTAGATTATCGCAAAACTTAGAGTGATTTTTGTTTGAAAAAAGAATGTTTTTGATGTTGCATATGATTTCGTTTTTGAAGATAACTATTTTTTATGGAAGAAATTGAGGAAGTTGAAAGTCTAAAATGAAGGATGTACAGTACTTCAATGATCTTCATGATCCAATTGATAAAGATGGAAAGAAGCACCCAGATGTAGATGAGGAAAAATGGAAGAAGATGGATAAGAAGGCTATTACTTTGATTCGTTTGTACTTTGATGATTCCATTTTTCTTCACGTGGCAAGTTGTGAATCCGTAAGAGATTCATGTGACAAATTGGTATCTTTTATGAGTCAAAGAGTGCTATTAATAAGGCTTTTTTGGTTCGAAAGTTGGTGCATTTAAGACTAGGTGATGAAAAGTCTACCACGGAGCATTTGAACGAATTTCAAGATGTAATAAATCAATTGGGAAATATAAAGGTCAATTTTGATGATGAGTTACAAGATCTTTTATTGATGAGTTCGCTTTCAGAAAGTTGGGAAACTTTGATTGTTTCATTGAGTAATTCCAATGCTAATGGAACTATCGCTCTAGAGGTTGTTTGAAGCAGCCTTTTGAATGAGGAATTTAGGAGAAAAGAGTCGGATTTGAAATCAGTTCAAAGTAAAGCTATGGTAGCAAGTGACTCAAGGAAAGATACAATTTGGAGGAAGAAAGAAACTAATCATAAAGGTCCTATCATCTATCATTATTGTGATAAGAAAGCTTACATATGCGTCAAATGTTATGCTTATAAAAGGGATAAGAAGAAGGCTGCGGATGGGGATAATAATGATCATGCACAGGAAGATTTTGTTGAAGTTATCAATTGTAACACCCCGCCTCCGCTAGGGTCACTCGCAAAGGAATGCACTAGCTTTAGAGGGGCATTATTGGTAAACATGCACAGAAATATCACAAGACAGAACATATAAAATAGCGGAAGTAAAATCAAACTTTCATAACATGAATAAATAAGGTCTAAAGCCTTTTACATCAGAGTACATCAAAACCTGTCTTGCAATAGTAAAGAAGCATAAAGACATTTTCATAAATTATTCCCCAAGTAAAAACAATAAAGTAGCCATTAGCCAAGAAAAGTCCAAGCCATCCATGATGACCTTCAAGCAGAAGAAGTCCGAACTAAACAACAGTATTTCCTCCCTGTAACCTGGGGGGAAACGGAAGAAAAGAGGCGAAACAAAACGGGTCAGTCAAAAAGACTGAGTAAGCCCTATCTACTATTAGCATAAAAACTAGTAAAGTTAACTGACATGAGAAACTGAGATGAACATAAGCATGATAACAAGATAGATAAGCTAAATCAAAATAACAGGATGAACTACTGAACTCAGATAAACTAAGGTGTCATGATAAATTACGATGTCAAGATAAAACAAGGTATCACATCGTCAGGTTTCTATCAATTAAAATATCCCCAAGATATCTGTCACGTATAACGCCCCGTGATATCTATCCTGTATTTTAGCTCTGCACCTACCGTACTAGTATCCCCACCGTGTCATGTGTTAACCAAGAATGACCCTCACTCAAAAGTCGTGTAATGGTCCATGTCAACCTAATATATCGCATATATAGGTTACTCAACTTGTATGTTTTATTCCATGTAAATGTTCAGTCCCTTGCCGTAGACCATACGGGCTTTCCCATGAGATTCTATATTACTTTAACATAGTTCCATGATCCTTAAGATCGGTTTGGACTGTTACCCTAAACCTAGCTAGGGTCTTCCAACATGAATTATTGTTTGTACAACTAGGACTTATGCTACCTAGGGCTGCTAGGGATTATGCTTACCTATTGCACGTTTTCGTATCTCGGTTTGGGTTCAACCACCTAGGGCCACTAGGGATTACGCTAACCGCCAACCGCGCCCTTTTTCCCACGCATTCATCGTGAATCGCTTTTCCATGACTGTATGCACATGTATCACATCGTGCCATCCGAGTCCTGTCATAGGGCAAATCAAGAAATACAGGACTCGGTCGGGAGCTTTCGATTTATCTGCCGATGCAGATGCTAAGGTCTGTTTTTCTTATACGTGGCTATGGTCCCACGAGACCACTCCCTCAACTAGTGAAAGACAAGACAGAATAAATCCTGTATGAGAACACAACACTGGCCAACCCACATCCAAGCCTTACCGCAACCATAACTAGATAGCAATTATGGTCTTTTGGGTGTTCTCTGCCTTTCCGTACGTACACGCTTGACCAAAGATGGTAGGTAGCCTGACGAAATGCTATCTAGGGTACGACCGTGTATCGTCGACTATCCCCTATCCATCCCCGTCTTTAGGTCGCTCGTATAGCAACCAAGGCATACTCTTGGTTCTTCTAACGCAGACCTTAACCTCTCATGAGCCTAGTATAATCACCTGGAAGCTCATAGAGGGATACCAAGAATACCCTCACGTTCCTCGAAGCCGCTGCTTCGTTACCCAGTTCGCTGGAGCCTTTATCCAAATCAGATACTTGCTCCTACTCGTATACTTAAACGATGACCTACCGTATTAGGTTACTCATCTATCTATGAACTGGTCTAAACTTCCTTGACTAAGAATCATTACTTAGTTATTCTTCAACTAAGGTTTACCACTTAGCATTGTTCCCGTTATCCTTGTTAACTACGGTTATCCACCTAATCCTCAGAACTAGGGTTTACATAATGGATTAAGTGTCACTTAAGTTCATGACTTAACCCGTCTACAAATCCTGTCAAAATTGGCTAAGTATCCAAGTTCAAGGCTTAACCCTACAAACCATGCTCAAGTTGGTTAAGTATATTAAGCAATTCACGACTTAACCTCGTCCAATTATCATTCTAGATTGGTTAAGTATATATTAACTTGACCCTATCAATTTACTTAGTCAAATCGGTCAAGTGTATTCAAGCGATTCGTGACTTAGCCTTATCATGTTTTCACGTTATATTGGTTAAGTATTGGTTAACTTAACCACAATAAATCAACGAGTTAGATTGGATAAGTATAGGTCACTTAACCACATCAATTCATCATGTTTAGATTAGTTAAGTGTTTAACTTAACCCCATTAAACTACCAAGTGAGATTAATTAAGTCTAGGCTAACTTAACCCCATCCGATTTCCATGTTTAGACTAGTTGAGTCTAATCTTAACCCCATTCGTTAACCGTATTTTTCGGTTAAGCGTCATTAAGAAAACTTACTTAACCTTACCAGGTTATCGCGTTGGATTGATTAAGTGTTGGTTAACTTAACCCCATCCACTAGTCATATAAAAATGGTTATGTGTCATTAGGCAAATCAAGTTACTTAACCTACCCAACCTTGTCATGTTTTGTTAAGTATCATTAGCCTAATCAAATTACTTAACCCATTTGTCCATGTCATATTTGGTTAAGAGTCATTAATCAAATTAACTTAACCCTATCATGTGGCATTAATTACTTAATGCACCTTCACCTCTCACATTAGACTTTGTTGTGGTTACTAGTTAAGCCGGTCGGTTCCGGGTAGCTTTACACCACAACTTGGTCTAACCTCGGGTTCAAGCACAACATGACCAACTTCTCACATTGGGTCCTATTGTTTGCAACTACTAGTTAGGCCGGTCGGTTCCGGGTAGTTTTACGTTGCAAACTCAACCCAACCTCGAGTTGGCCACACTTATATTATCTAAGTGTCATGTCCATCATGTTTCCCAAAACATGTTACAAGTTTTCAAGCATTTGGGTAGACCTAACTTAATAGGTAAATTCCCAAAGGGTAGACCTAACTTAATAGGTAAATTCCCAAGCTTATGTTTTTATGCATATTTACATGTCAACTTCCATGTTATATTTCAAGTCATGTTTTCAAGTTGTATTTTCATGTCATTAGAAATTACCCATAACATAACCCAACGCTTTTAAACTCGCATATACGTTCGCGACAACGTAATGGATTAAAAGAAGAGACTTGGCAAAGGCATGACAAAAATGGATATTAAGCCACAAGTTAATCATGGTGGCAAATGAGGCACAAATGTGTTCATTAACTTGCATGTTACATTCTTAAGCCTCAAAACATGCATAAACCCAAACTTGGCACATAAGCGAATCATGGTGACAAAAGATATGGAATGATGACTAGTAACTCGCATATATCATCATATAAGGGTTATGACTTCATATGCAAGTTGACATAAAGGTTATGAGGGTTCTCATGTTGCCTAATGCAACATTTCAACATAAAGGTTGTAGCTTTTAGCTCACAAGATCAAGATAATGACTTCATAAACTTGCATGACATGATAGCATGTATCATACTCAATGATCAAACCCAAACTTGCAACATGAACATTTAACTTCATAGTTAATATCTAAGAGTAGGGAAAGGGCTTACATTGCTAGGAAGGCACAAAAGATATGACAAAGCCCTTATGCAATCAAATAGACCCAAAATGCAAGCTCTAACATAAAAACCCTTGAGCCAAAATGATCAAAACCCTTGCTTTATGATGCAAAGATAGAAACTTGACTTGAATGCAAGCTAATGACACTCATACAAGCTTGAAAACACTTGTATGCATGGAAAATCTCTCATAGAAACCATTTAGAAATTTTATGAAGAGAGTGGAGGCCATGAGAGGTAAAATTTTGCCATAGTTTAGTTGCATGAATGAATAATGAGGATTTAGGATAGGTTAGGGTCTTATTTATAGATTAGGCAAGTGTTTTAGGCCATAGGATTAAACCTAGATTCAATCCAAGCCATTAAAGCATGTCTTGGGGAAGAAGTCAAGTGTAGGAACCATCTAGGGCCTTTAGATTAAAGATGAACCATGAGAACCATCCAAATGCAAAATCTGCATTTGAGCGAATCGGCCCACGGGTTGACAGCCAAACACCCTGGATTAACCCCTAGTCGACCCAGCGAGCTCGGGTCGACCTCAAAAATCGGCCGGTTCGGTTATTCCCCTCTCCCAATTCGCTGTTTTGAACATTTTTGCATATTTATTTATTTAATTTTCAATTATATATATATATATCAATATATATATATATCTCTGCGCAACCCATTTCACTTAATTAAGTATACTTTAATTTGGGAATTTTTCGTGAAACTTCGCGAGACCATATCTTGGTCATACGGACTCCGATTTTCGAAAACTCAGACTCTATTTCGTGTATTTTTCCGAGACGAACGCAATGGCATAGCCCGTTTCCCTTGATTCAGATTTTACAGTTTAATTCTGCCTCCATTTATGTTATAACAGGTTATTGAAAATACGGGTTGTTACATTCTCCCCACCTTTTAGGATTTCGTCCCCGAAATCTCCAAGTTAGGAAGAACATATCCTACCATCCATCATCCATCTACTCAAAACATCATCCACAAGCAACCATTGTCCTTAGATGATTTCTAATGCTGTATGAATATATGCAAAACGTGTGTGTACATGTTCCTTAGCTAATGCTAATGATCAGGCCTGAATAATCTTTCTAATGCAAAATATGTATAGTGCCATGAATCCAACATGTATGCAAATAGTCCTAGTCATATAGATACTATATGCGTGCACAATCATTCATTCATATGCAACAACCGCATGATAATACATTCGATTTCATCCATAAACAAGTATAAATACTCGTGCATATGCAATATGAAATGTGACCGAGTCGAGCTAGTATCTAATGTGTATTCGCGCATCCACGAGCAACCACTTGCAACCATATCAATCATAACATGTTTCAAATACATGTTTACATCCATAGGGTTCTACCTAGAATTCCCTGAAACAGGGTCGAGAAGATAAACAGGACAAACTCCTTACAGGGTTTGTAACGGAGAATAGGACCGAGAGGATGTCCACAAAAGATAGCCTACAAGTAAGCTCTACAGAAAACAGGGATCAAGGATATACTCCCAAAAAGAGATATCATGCGCGTATCTAGTCTTTGACCATCAAAGTCGTCTTTTAACTTCGCGATTTTGTAGCTTCTTATTCCTGTTTCCATAACATGAGCTGGAACTCATTTCTTCGTCGCCTCTCGTTCCACTTGCACTTATCCTTTTCCTAAAATACTTGACGCAAACATGACTGCGTACTCATGATCTCATGCAAGCTTTCCAAAATTCACTAGTGAATCTTGGATCTCGTTTATATACTATAAGGCATTCCATGTAGAAGAACTTTCTCTTGAAAGTAAACAGATGTCAATCAGGTTATCATGCGCACTTACTAGGGTGATCTCTATAACCCATGCATAAACGAAGTAAACCATCCGTCTTATTGGCGAACACCACTCGATCGGGCTTCAAATTTCCAATAAAGGCATCAAGGGATTCTAAGTAACTAGTCATGACAGAACCTCAAAAAGGTTACCCGATACTTCGAGGGCATTACCAAGGCTAGTCAAAAGGTCTAACTACCCTCCTATCAAAACCGAGAGTGGCACCCCCTACTGGATAACCACTTCATCCCTAGAATCCATCCATAGCTTATAAACATAAGCATTATTTCCAAACTCAACACTTGGCATAGACATTCCCAAATCCAAACAAGTCATGTATAAATGGACTGATTCTCCAATAGGACTTTGAGACAAAAATGGGATTCTCTATTACGCTAGTACTTAAGGTGCAGAAACTCAACTATCGAAGCAGACTTAAATGATACGAACAACGAAGTCCTAACGGGATGATAGAGAAGAAAAGCTAAACCTTTAACAAGATCGTTACCCTCCTCCCGAGGTACTCTAGAAATGAGAGCATACTACTGCCCTCCCGATGATCTTGTCCTTGTCCCATAATACTTAACTATCCGCCCCGTTTTACCATGCCAAAGGTACTCTCTCGTCATGGGTTTCATTGTTCATCTTTCTCCCTCCTTTGAGGACTAAGCCATACCAACAAGTTGCTCATCCTTAAGCTCGTATCCTTTATCCTTCTTTCTCACGATCCTTTCTTATAACGTGGCCACTGGTCTCTCGAGAACCACCTCCATCGTATGGAAAGCACTTTCGTAGGTAGAAAAGACTAGTCGCAGTTAAAACTACTGTGACTATAGATCGAGGAAAGAAAGGAAAAGAGACTCAATTAAGGAAACAAGGATAGTGCTAATGGCCTTTGGGGAATAGCCTTTTTCTTTTAAAAGAAAATTTTCTTGAAAAATGCTTCTTTGTAAACGGTTTTTTTTCAAATAGTTTTCAGAAGGTCTTTAAAAACTTTTGCCCAGTCTGGTAACCTTCTGCTCTGATACCACGTGTAACACCCCGCCTCCGCTAGGGTCACTCGCAAAGGAATGCACTAGCTTTAGAGGGGCATTATTGGTAAACATGCACAGAAATATCACAAGACAGAACATATAAAATAGCGGAAGTAAAATCAAACTTTCATAACATGAATAAATAAGGTCTAAAGCCTTTTACATCAGAGTACATCAAAACCTGTCTTGCAATAGTAAAGAAGCATAAAGACATTTTCATAAATTATTCCCCAAGTAAAAACAGTAAAGTAGCCATTAGCCAAGAAAAGTCCAAGCCATCCATGATGACCTTCAAGCAGAAGAAGTCCGAACTAAACAACAGTATTTCCTCCCTGTAACCTGGGGGGGGGGGGGGAAACGGAAGAAAAGAGGCGAAACAAAACGGGTCAATCAAAAAGACTGAGTAAGCCCTATCTACTATTAGCATAAAAACTAGTAAAGTTAACTGACATGAGAAACTGAGATGAACATAAGCATGATAACAAGATAGATAAGCTAAATCAAAATAACAGGATGAACTACTGAACTCAGATAAACTAAGGTGTCATAATAAATTACGATGTCAAGATAAAACAAGGTATCACATCGTCAGGTTTCTATCAATTATAATATCCCCAAGATATCTGTCACGTATAACGCCCCGTGATATCTATCATGTATTTTAGCTCTGCACCTACCGTACTAGTATCCCCACCGTGTCATGTGTTAACCAAGAATGACCCTCACTCAAAAGTCATGTAATGGTCCATGTCAACCTAATATATCGCATATATAGGTTACTCAACTTGTATGTTTTATTCCATATAAATGTTCAGTCCCTTGCCGTAGACCATACGGGCTTTCCCATGAGATTCTATATTACTTTAACATAGTTCCATGATCCTTAAGATCGGTTTGGACTGTTACCCTAAACCTAGCTAGGGTCTTCCAACATGAATTATTGTTTGTACAACTAGGACTTATGCTACCTAGGGCTGCTAGGGATTATGCTTACCTATTGCACGTTTTCGTATCTCGATTTGGGTTCAACCACCTAGGGCCACTAGGGATTACGCTAACCGCCAACTGCGCCCTTTTTCCCACGCATTCATCGTGAATCGCTTTTCCATGACTGTATGCACATGTATCACATCGTGCCATCCGAGTCCTGTCATAGGGCAAATCAAGAAATACAGGACTCGGTCGGGAGCTTTCGATTTATCTGCCGATGCAGATGCTAAGGTCTGTTTTTCTTATACGTGGCTATGGTCCCACGAGACCACTCCCTCAACTAGTGAAAGACAAGACAGGATAAATCCTGTATGAGAACACAACACTGGCCAACCCACATCCAAGCCTTACCGCAACCATAATTAGATAGCAATTATGGTCTTTTGGGTGTTCTCTGCCTTTCCGTACGTACACGCTTGACCAAAGATGGTAGGTAGCCTGACGAAATGCTATCTAGGGTACGACCGTGTATCGTCGACTATCCCCTATCCATCCCCGTCTTTAGGTCGCTCGTATAGCAACCAAGGCATACTCTTGGTTCTTCTAGCGCAGACCT
Source organism: Allium sativum (assembly GCA_030737875.1). Classification (NCBI taxonomy): domain Eukaryota; kingdom Viridiplantae; phylum Streptophyta; class Magnoliopsida; order Asparagales; family Amaryllidaceae; genus Allium; species Allium sativum. Next base: position 363,009,124 of record CM060916.1, on the reverse strand, counting down.
TAACCTCTCATGAGCCTAGTATAATCACCTGGCAGCTCATAGAGGGATACCAAGAATACCCTCACGTTCCCCGAAGCCGCTGCTTCGTTACCCAGTTCGCTGGAGCCTTTATCCAAATCAGATACTTGCTCCTACTCGTATACTTAAACGATGACCTACCGTATTAGGTTACTCATCTATCTATGAACTGGTCTAAATTTCCTTGACTAAGAATCATTACTTAGTTATTCTTCAACTAAGGTTTACCACTTAGCATTGTTCCCGTTATCCTTGTTAACTACGGTTATCCACCTAATCCTCAGAACTAGGGTTTACATAATGGATTAAGTGTCACTTAAGTTCATGACTTAACCCGTCTACAAATACTGTCAAAATTGGCTAAGTATCCAAGTTCAAGGCTTAACCCTACAAACCATGCTCAAGTTGGTTAAGTATATTAAGCAATTCACGACTTAACCTCGTCCAATTATCATTCTAGATTGGTTAAGTATATATTAACTTGACCCTATCAATTTACTTAGTCAAATCGGTCAAGTGTATTCAAGCGATTCGTGACTTAGCCTTATCATGTTTTCACGTTATATTGGTTAAGTATTGGTTAACTTAACCACAATAAATCAACGAGTTAGATTGGATAAGTATAGGTCACTTAACCACATCAATTCATCATGTTTAGATTAGTTAAGTGTTTAACTTAACCCCATTAAACTACCAAGTGAGATTAATTAAGTCTAGGCTAACTTAACCCCATCCGATTTCCATGTTTAGACTAGTTGAGTCTAATCTTAACCCCATTCGTTAACCGTATTTTTCGGTTAAGCGTCATTAAGAAAACTTACTTAACCTTACCAGGTTATCGCGTTGGATTGATTAAGTGTTGGTTAACTTAACCCCATCCACTAGTCATATAAAAATGGTTAAGTGTCATTAGGCAAATCAAGTTACTTAACCTACCCAACCTTGTCATGTTTTGTTAAGTATCATTAGCCTAATCAAATTACTTAACCCATTTGTCCATGTCATATTTGGTTAAGAGTCATTAATCAAATTAACTTAACCCTATCATGTGGCATTAATTACTTAATGCACCTTCACCTCTCACATTAGACTTTGTTGTGGTTACTAGTTAAGCCGGTCGGTTCCGGGTAGCTTTACACCACAACTTGGTCTAACCTCGGGTTCAAGCACAACATGACCAACTTCTCACATTAGGTCCTATTGTTTGCAACTACTAGTTAGGCCAGTCGGTTCCGGGTAGTTTTACGTTGCAAACTCAACCCAACCTCGAGTTGGCCACACTTATATTATCTAAGTGTCATGTCCATCATGTTTCCCAAAACATGTTACAAGTTTTCAAGCATTTGGGTAGACCTAACTTAATAGGTAAATTCCCAAAGGGTAGACCTAACTTAATAGGTAAATTCCCAAGCTTATGTTTTTATGCATACTTACATGTCAACTTCCATGTTATATTTCAATTCATGTTTTCAAGTTGTATTTTCATGTCATTAGAAATTACCCATAACATAACCCAACACTTTTAAACTCGCATATACGTTCGCGACAACGTAATGGATTAAAAGAAGAGACTTGGCAAAGGCATGACAAAAATGGATATTAAGCCACAAGTTAATCATGGTGGCAAATGAGGCACAAATGTGTTCATTAACTTGCATGTTACATTCTTAAGCCTCAAAACATGCATAAACCCAAACTTGGCACATAAGCGAATCATGGTGACAGAAGATATGGAATGATGACTAGTAACTCGCATATATCATCATATAAGGGTTATGACTTCATATGCAAGTTGACATAAAGGTTATGAGGGTTCTCATGTTGCCTAATGCAACATTTCAACATAAAGGTTGTAGCTTTTAGCTCACAAGATCAAGATAATGACTTCATAAACTTGCATGACATGATAGCATGTATCATACTCAATGATCAAACCCAAACTTGCAACATGAACATTTAACTTCATAGTTAATATCTAAGAGTAGGGAAAGGGCTTACATTGCTAGGAAGGCACAAAAGATATGACAAAGCCCTTATGCAATCAAATAGACCCAAAATGCAAGCTCTAACATAAAAACCCTTGAGCCAAAATGTTCAAAACCTTTGCTTTATGATGCAAAGATAGAAACTTGACTTGAATGCAAGCTAATGACACTCATACAAGCTTGAAAACACTTGTATGCATGGAAAATCTCTCATAGAAACCATTTAGAAATTTTATGAAGAGAGTGGAGGCCATGAGAGATAAAATTTTGCCATAGTTTAGTTGCATGAATGAATAATGAGGATTTAGGATAGGTTAGGGTCTTATTTATAGATTAGGCAAGTGTTTTAGGCCATAGGATTAAACCTAGATTCAATCCAAGCCATCAAAGCATGTCTTGGGGAAGAAGTCAAGTGTAGGAACCATCTAGGGCCTTTAGATTAAAGATGAACCATGAGAACCATCCAAATGCAAAATCTGCATTTGAGCGAATCGGCCCATGGGTTGACAGCCAAACACCCTGGATTAACCCCTAGTCGACCCAGCGGGCTCGGGTCGACCTAAAAAATCGGCCGGTTCGGTTATTCCCCTCTCCCAATTCGCTGTTTTGAACATTTTTGCATATTTATTTATTTAATTTTCAATTATATATATATATATATATATATATCAATATATATATATATTTCTCTGCGCAACCCATTTCACTTAATTAAGTATACTTTAATTTGGGAATTTTTCGTGAAACTTCGCGAGGCCATATCTTGGTCATAAGGACTCCGATTTTCGAAAACTCAGACTCTATTTCGCGTATTTTTCCGAGACGAACGCAATGGCATAGCCCGTTTCCCTTGATTCAGATTTTACAGTTTAATTCTGCCTCCATTTATGTTATAACAGGTTATTGAAAATACGGGTTGTTACATCAATAGTGATGCTTCTTGTGATGTCCTCTTCAGTGAAACTAAGCATTGCAAGATGGTTTCGGGAGACATTTTTCATATTTGTAGTAATGTAAATTGTTTCTCTTCTTATGAGAAGTATGACGGCATGATTAGGGTTGTCAACGGAGTAAAGCTACCGATTTTTGTATCAGATTTATCCAGTTTCGTATGCATGACAGTGTGGTTCGAAATGTCTCTGGAGTTAGACATGTACCGACTTGTTTGCATAATCTTATCTTTCTCGGTAGTTGGATCTCTGTGGTTGCACTTATGAGACTCAAGGTGGAATTTTGAGAGCGAAGACAAGTGGTCGTGTAATGATGAGAGAAGTTTTGAAAGATGGAAAAATTTATAGATTGCTTGATTCTGTAGTTGATGGTGGAAAGTGAGTGACGTTTGAAGGACCTAGTAGACAGCAAGGTGGAGAGATCAGTGTGATCATTGCTTATGATTCTAGGCTAGAGAATCATATTTCAGCCAGAGTTCTTCATGTTGATGATGCACGAAGGATTGACGGTGATTAGGTAATGAGCTCAGATCAAGTGATAGATGGGTGTTAATTTGAAAAATCTGTAAAGATAAAATGAAAATCTTTATGGTATTACAAATGATTTTTAGATCGGTTTTGTATAGAACACTCATGTGGAAGATGCATAACCCTCTGACGGTGGTTGAGGTTTGTAATGTAGTATTATTGAGATATGAGGGATTTATGAAAGAGCTAGTGATGACATGTTTGTGTTTGTTGGAGTTTTTGATGTGATTTCATATTAAGGTGGAGTGTTGTGTGTTTTGTGATATTAAATCACATGTGCATTGAAGCCGACTATATGTGTGATAGTTATGGAAATAGCTTCGTGATGGAGGAGATGACTCGCAAATTGAAGCGCGAAAGAGGAAGATACGAAGTAAGGATTTTTTGAGCGTTTCAACTCAAACTTTTGGTGGAATGTATCAGATGTCTGAATAATGTCTCTAGAAATTTCAAAGACTCGGTTCAGACATTTGGTCTTCTCTACCAGACGTGTGAGCTGAATATATCTGTATCGACCGGGTGTTTCTCTAGAATATATTTATGGTATTTTGAAAGAGTAATTTGGATTTTTGTTTAGATTTTCAACTCACTTATATAAATTGTTTTCAGAATTAAAACAAAATGCACCGAATTGAGTCGGAGTTAGATGATCTTAACCTTAAGATAATCTCTAGGTCAAGATTTTGTCATCCTTCTTCATAGTTCTTCCTCTTCAATAATTCTAGATATTCTTCCATTTTCTCAATAGGTTATTGATTCAATTGTATTTTGCTTATTTTAGCTTTTTTCTATTAAGTGTAAACAAGATTTTGATGAATCAATAAAGATGATGGTTAGGTGGAATATCTTGTATTATTGTGTTTTGATTCGTCTTATTTTCAATCAAAGTTATCACATTGTGATTTTATGAATAAGATCATGTTATACGCTTCCGCAAAGCGCTTCATACCCTTTATTGGACACAACAATTTCAATTTGTTTGTGTTACTAATTTCTTTAAAAAAAAATATTCGTGATAAACTCTTATATCATACACAGAATTCTCTTCCAGGCGTGGGGGTGGAAAATTGAAAAATATTTTATATAGAGAATGTAAACAACGCCATAAGTTCATAGATGCCGCTTTTTTGATCCAAAATATGTGCATGTTAATATCCTACATATATAACCATACAAAATATTACAAAATGAGTTGCTTGTTTACTAAAAAACGTTGTACGTTTAATACCAAAAAAAGTTCAACAGATAAGCGTTTCCTTTTTCTCTCTCTCTCTCTCTTTTTTTTTTTTTTTTTTTTTTTTTTTTTTTTTTGAAATATTTTGTATGATGAACTCAATCAAACAAGCACTTCCCATCATGGAATTGAAAACAATTAAGTTTTAATATTTTCATTATTGAAATTTTTTGGACTAATATAATTGAAAATAAATTTTACATAGTTGCGGTAGCTGTTATTAGTGTTAATTTTAGCTTAATTACAATAACAGTATTAGAGAAAATCACACCAAACGGATATAGACATGATTTTTTAACACCTTCACTGGAAGTTAATACGTATCACCTATTTTTTAAATGGTAAAAACTGAACAAAAATTTGGAATAGATTTTCTTGTTGTATAGCATTATGCTTGGACAGCAACAACCATAGCACTAGCAAATCCACTGTTGTTCTATGTGTCCTCGTTTTAGGTTAGAAAATATTGTTGCTGTTTGTTTAAGTAGAAACCAACACATCAGAATGCCTTGATGTCCACATAAACCCATCTGTTTGAAATACAATTACAAAATGGAAGACCCCACTACACCTGAACTGGGTCCGTCAATGATCATCATACATCGGCAGTTTCTTTAAATACAAGTTGTAACTATGTCGACATCACTTAATTTCTGGCTATGGCATAAAAATCACCATAAAAACTTGCTAACTACAATAAGAAATAATCAAATGAAATACAATTATTTGAAATGCGAAGTGTTTTATTATCCACAAACTGATGCATACCCTCTGTATTCTGTACTCAAAAGAATTCTTTATCCTACTACACATCTCCAAGACCTATGTATAAAATGCAATCCCCACAAATAAAGAAGAAAAAAATAGAAGAGATTAAATACAACTCTTCTATGGGTGAAAATATGAACAAATCCGCCCTCCTCCACCAAAGTGTAAGTCCATCACCCTGACCAAGATATATGACTGCAAAATAAATGAACATATGCAAAATTAACATCGTATCTCATTAGAAAATTGCGAAAAAAACCAGTAAAATTGGAAAAATATGGCTTACTCTAAAATATCCTTCCACCCAAAATCATCTATGTCAACATCATCTAGAGTTAATCCACCATCAATCTCTAAAGGTGCTGAGTTTGGTGAACTACCCGCACTCAAATCGAATGCGTCTAATTGCACTTGATCCATCAAACTATTCCCTGATACTTCTGCAGTCACAGACGGCACCAAGTCAAAGTCCAAGGTGCGATCCCCATGATTCATCGATGGAACAAAATTATCATTTGCACCATTTGAAAGCATATTATTTGTTGTCATGAGACTTTTAGCATTTGCAGAATTGTTTGCAATAACTTGGATCAGAGTTTGTAAAAGCTGTAACTTCTGGAGCTGAATGGCGTTATTGATTAATGGATTTGTTGCCAAATTCGTGTAGTTTTGCAGGTCTGAGAGTAGATTGAGGTGATCTGATCTTGGCCTATGCGTTACTGGATCTATACCCATCATTAGCAGCTTCTTTCTTAGGTGTGTGTTCCAGTAGTTCTTTATTTCATTATCTGTTCTCCCTGGCAATCTTCCAGCTATCATTGACCACCTATGTACATAAGTACAAACATGTTAGTTTTGTTCATAAGCACTATACATGGGAGTTGATGAATTGGTAATTAAGTAAGAGAAAACTTACTTATTTCCAAGCACTGAATGAAGCTGAATGATAAGCTGCTCTTCGTCTTCAGTAAACCTTCCTCGTTTTATATCAGGTCGAAGGTAGTTAGTCCATCGAAGTCTACAACTTTTCCCGCATCGATTAAGCCCAGCATTTTTTGGCAAATTGCGCCAATTGCCACAGCCATGCTTCTCTATATACTCCTTAAGTTTTGTATCTTCTTCAGTAGTCCATGGTCCTTTTTTCACATTTGCTTCCCTATCGCAACACGGTGACCTCCCCATTGATGAAGATGTATTTGATGTTGTTGTGGTTTGGTTGAGTTCTCAAGCTTGCTGTTTACGAGAGGGTGTTTACAGAAATAATTGCTTGAAGAGGAGTAAGAAGATTTTAAGCTTTTGATCATGTGTGTTGCTATATATAGGAGTTTGCAGTAGGGTCTAGAATCAGTGAATTTGAATTTTTAATTTCGACTACTTGGATATGTGGCATGTATGTGTAGTAGCTGACATTACAGAAGTAGTCAAATAGTATTATGTTATTATAATATGCATATTTTTCTTCATTAATAATTAACCACCAAATGACTGCATATTGTATCCACAATCCAAAATGCATGTCAGGTATATTATTTTAGTTATGCACCGCTTATTGTCGACATTGCATTGCCAGTTTCATCTATCAGTAATCGTTTACTGCACATTAATGAAAATTGATGTATTCTTGCATAATGCATAGACATACCATATATTTATCCAAACTATTGTGTATATATTTTAAATATTCAAAAATGCAATACTTAATACCTAAAGTATTTATAAAATATGAACAACAGTAAATTATCAATAAATTCATATATATAAGCGCACAATCCAGGGTCATTATATATATGTGATTTTCTATTTGTTTTTACCAAAAATGAAAAAAATCAGAGAAGAAGGAAAAAAAAATAGTAATTTAAGTAAACGCAGAATTGTATTCAAAATTCAAATACTCCAAACATTTTTCTTAGAATAAATTCGCTTTTTAAAAGAAAATTGAAATTATATTTTACTATTATTTCTTTATGGCTTTTAAACAAAAATATCTGCGACCTTTCCTTTCTTTTCTATTCATTTCATTTCGTTGTTGTTGTTGTTATTGTTATTATTATTATTATTATTATTATTATTTATTTTTGGGCCAAACCGTAAGTACAAGAAATTTTAAGATACACAATGGCCACGTGGTCGGACTAATGACGGTCAACGAAGTTAATTAACCTGACGAAACATGTTTGCTTAAAATGAACACGACATCTGTCTAGTTATTTCAACATAAATAGTTAAAAGTTAGGGCAACCACAATTTCTGCTTTTTGCATGCAGTTCCTTGTCAAATTAAACTCCCTATGTATGGTGTATCGTATACAATATAGTACAGTTAGCTAACTAATCCTTTGTTAATTCACATTAACTCAAAGTAGAAACAGAGGATCGATAAGTGTGCTAGCTGTTTGTTAGTTGGTTAAATACATGGATTATTTGAATCATTGCAACTTAAAAAAGCAATTTTGCTTTGCGGTTTACAATTTGACAAATTTCCACTGGCTGCCGAAATCTTATGAATCATATGTATCAAATAAATTAACCATGTGTATGGCAGGTTGCCTCCGTTAAGAAGTAACTTTGACAATTACTATTCTTTTGCTGCTACACAGCACACGTGGAATCATGCATGTTTATTTTTGAGTTCATGGGTACATTATTGCGATTATACATTCATATTACTGTGTAGAATCTTCTGAAAATCAGCTGAAATTTCAGATTAATGTTTTAATATTAATGCATGATTGGTCCATCAAGTCTAAATTAATGCTTTACTGTTCATCATACAAGATAATTTAAGAAATAATTAATTGAAGTAAATTAATGATCGCGACAGCCATTGCAAATAAATCTTGGTTGTTCCAATCTCTTAATGTTTCTGAAAATAGACAGTTGCCTGTTTGGTCCAATAGATTATGAACATATCTTGCATTTTACAGTGTCATGCTAGTAGCATTTGTACTATTATTACTATTAATCTCTTTTTGGTGCTTGATAGCTATTGGCAAATCCATCATTTTGCCTGAAGTATATTATTGTTTGTAAAATTTTGGAGGTTGCTTTTTTCATTCCTCTTCAGTTAATCAAGACTCCTGTAAAAACAAGAGTTGAAAAATACGAATTGTCAAAAGAATCTTGTATGCAGTTAAACTGACGGTTTCTAAACAGTTTTTCTTTTCGTCTTCTACTTGTTCAATTTTGCTACTCAACTGAGGTCGGAAGCTTTATGACTTTTGTCATGAAAATGTGATAAAATATGTAGTTGGTACTGACTGCTAGCAATCTTATACTTAGCCTACTCTCCGTACAGTACACACACATATGTACAGACGTAGGCACACGTTAAAAATTAAGATTTCATAAATACTTGTATAATTTGTAAATCTGAAATTCTACATCGAAAAATGAAATTTATTAAAAGTTGAAGATATGTATGCGAAGAGCATCCAACATGACAACAACATAATTGGATGTAATGTAGAATTCGAAAAAAGCTTGAGATCTCCGCAGCCATGACTGCCCAAAAATCGTTCATGAATCCTATTTTCGATAATTACCCTAATCAGAAAGGGGACTCTTCATCTCCACTCTCATCTTCCTCTGATTCTCCTAATAGCCTCCCTCAATCTTCTCCTCATTTTATCGTTGATGAAGAAGGTTTCACCTTGGTTAATAATCGAAAGAGAGGGCTGAAATCCAATCAGAATCCAAATGATTCTTCCCATTTTCGAAAGGGTGCTGGAAATTCCAGCGAATACCCTCTCAAAAATAGACAAAAACCATTTCTTGCTTCAAATGCTAATCGGTATTAGTCTAGAAATGTTGTTAGAAATACGCAAAAAACTAAGCAAATTGTTAAGAACAGATCGCCAAGTGAGGTAAAGGCCTCTTCCTGGGCGGATATGGTCAAGACTGGTGGCCAGAGCGCCGATTTTGATCTGAACTTCATAGAACCGACAGAGATGCTAAATAAGGAGAAGATTGTTATTGTTGGTGAGGAGGCCAGCATTCGAGCAGAAGGAAAATGAGGGATGTTGATAGTCGCTTACGTGTTTGGTAAACGTCCCCCATATCATCATTTTATAGCTTTTGTGGCCAGAACGTGGAACCCAATAGGATCATTCGAGATATTCACTCGTGAAAACGGATTCTTTATAATTAGATTTACTAATGCTGAATATTGTGAAAAGTTGCTGAAGGGAGGACCTTATTTCATCAAAGGTAAATTGATAATTCTGAAGAAATGAACCAAGAAATCAATTCTTGATCGTGACTTGTTGAGTACAATGCATGTTTGGGTTAGATTACCTGAGTTAAACTTGAGACTTTGGGATAAGGAAATTTTCAGCGCCATTGCGAGTTTAATCGGAGTTCCACTTAAAATGGATGAGCAAATAGGGAAAGAAACTCGCTTTAGTTACGCTACAATACTTGTTGAGATAAGCGCATACGCTGTATTACCAAATGAAGCATCGATTTACATGCACGATGGGGAGATCATCTCTCAACCGATCACTTATGAGTTAATTCCTGATAGATGCAAGGTTTGTAAGTGCTTTGGACACTCGTTCGATAATTGTTTACATAATAAAGAATCGAATGAGAATTCAAAGGAACCTACAAAGCTTGACTAAAATGTTGTCATTGGAATCAACTCACAACATCTCAAAATGAGCTCATCTATGCACATAAATTGGTGCCAAATAATGAAGAAGCAATGAATGTTGATGCTTCTGATTATTCTTCCCCAAATTTGGGTAATACAGAATCTTTTACATCACAACATTTGCAGAGGTCTGCAAATTTTCCTGAAAACTTACAGATAGAGAGTGTTCAGCACAAAACTAAGGATGACAATAACATTGCATCCTCAGATTTGAGTAAACAATCTAATGCAAAACATGAATATCTAAGAAACACAGAGGGGAACACAAACGTACAGGTCACTGAATCCCCCCCCCCTCCCTCCCCCAAAAGGAGAATTCAAGTTTAGTTACAAATTTAGCAGATATAAATATGAAAGAAAAGGAGGTGGACTGTGCCAATCTTCTATCTGCTGATCCTATTTTCACTAATATATCATTGTTGGCTGATGGACTAGCTCCTTCTAAAAGCTCTTCTGTCAGTGAGGATAATATTCAAAAGGCAGTCAATCACCCATTAGTTGCCTCCAAGTCCTCAAAACCTGCATCACCAACTAAGAAGAAGAAAAGCAGGACCAAAAGCCTAACATATATAATTTCAATGGAGGATACAGAGGAAAACAAAGACCGTGACTTTAGACAGAAATACATAAGTAAGAACACTAAGTGGGAGAAAAAATTCAAGCCAACCGAAAACATTAGTTTCAAAAAGAGTGGCAAACGGTTGGAGGTAAAAGTTGATAGCAGCAAAAGCAGTGGTCCACCTTAGATAGGTGATATCCTTATTTTATATTCTCTAAGTATATTTTTTTATGGATATCATCGCTTTGAACATTCGGGGGCTTAATTCCCCTGAAAGGCAACTAGACCTTGCTAATTTCTTGAGTAAGTTAAGGCCTAGTATTTTAGGTTTAATTGAGCATAAATTAAATGATCAATAATTAATGATCTGCAAACCAGATTATTTTCTAATTGGAACATAATCAATAATAGTTTGATGGGAGGAAATGGTAGGATTATGGTTTTGCATAATCCTGCCATTTGGACTCTCATCAGTTATTTTATTGATCAACAATATATCCACTGCATTTTTAAAAATAAAGGTGGTTTAGTTATAAAAATCACTTTTATCTATGCTTCCAATTTTGAAAATGATAGATTGATGTTATGGAATTGTATTGAACAGTTCAGTCATATTATAAACAGCCCTTGGATGTTAATAGGGGATTTCAACACTGTATTTCACAACTTTGAAAAGAGGGGAGGCAATCCAGTTCCTTTTGCTAAATTAGAAAAGGTTTCCAATTTTATGTTGAAATCTAGATTAATAGAACCTATCATACATGGCAATAAATTCATTTGGAAGTCAAGTGAATTCAGAAATATACAGTGCAAGCTTGACAGGGTACTATTTAATCAAAATTTCATCAACCTCTTTTCAAATGTTAAATGTAGTACCTTGCCCCAAAACACAAGTGATCATACACCCGTTCTAGTTTCTTTTAGTTCAGATAAGGGCTCAGTAGGTAATTCCCCTTTTAGATTTGTGAATAGATGGGTGTATGAGAATAGCTATAAAGAAGCTGTCTTAAACTGTTTCAACAATAATATTTTTGGAACTGCCACATACAAATTCAATAAAACATTGCAGATGGTTAAGTCTAATCCTAAAAGTTGGAATAATTCTAGAAACAGAAATGATATTAAATCTATCAAGGATTAGTGTGATAGGTTACAAATGACCTTGACAAAAATAGCTCAGACAAGACCAAGGCTGAGAATTTTTTTAATTCTCAAGCCAAATTAGTTAATACTCTTCATATTAATTCTGTTAATCTTAAACAAAAAGCCGAGGTTGATTGTTTAACAGCTGGGGATAAAGCTAGTAAATTTTTTTACACCAAAATGTCATGTAGGAAAAACAGGAATAATATTGGTAAATTATTGGATGCAAATGGTAGAATAATTAATGAAGCCTCTAAAATAGAGAAAGTGGCTATTAATTATTTAAACTCTTTGTATAACTCTAATAATTACCCCACTATTTTTCCTGATTTTGAATTCAGATATACTGCAAACAGCAATAGCTCTGATATTTTAATGGCTTCTATTAGATAGGAGGAGATTAAACATATTATTTTTAATGCTAATATTGACAAAAGTCCTGGTCCAGATGGGTTTGGTGACAAATTTTACTAAACTCATTGGGTTGAAATGCAACCAGTTCTGTGTGATTCAATTATTGAATTTTTTTTAATTTAGGTAAGCTATTGAAAAACACTAATCATACATTTTTTAACCCTTATTCCAAAAGTTGAAAATCCATCTGGACGTGATGAATATAGACCTATTGCTTGTTGCAATTTTGTTTACAAAATTATTTCCTCTCTTCTTTGCAATAGGCTGAAATGTTTTTTAAAATTTATCATCTCTGAAAATCAGAGTACCTTTATTCTTGGTAGAAATAAAAATCCCATGTGTATTAAAATTGATTTGCATAAAGCTTTTGATAAAATCAATAGGAATTTTATCATTTATATAATGCAGAAAATGGGATTTGATATCAGATTTTGTGCTCTGATAAGTGAATGCATTAGTAATGTAACTTGCTCTGTTATGATTAACGGTTCCCCCAAAGGCTTTATACATATCAATAGTGGAATAAGACAAGGTGACCCTCTGTCACCTTACTTATTCTCTATTGTTATAGAGCATTTCTCCATGCTGATGGAATTAGAAGTGTTAAGGGGAAATATTAAACCTATAAATAGAGTTAAGCCTCACATCACTCACTTGTTATATGCTGATAATATGCTCTTGTTTCTAAAAGCTGACAAAAAGAGTGCTATTGCTGTTTACAAAATATTAGAAAATATGGAAAAGTATACTAGTTTAGCTGTTAATGCTAATAACAGCAAAATTTATTTCAGCAAAGATGTTTTAGTTAAGAATGAAATTCTGCTTCTTTTGAAATTCAAGGAAGGAAATCTTCCTGTTAAATACCTTGGCCTTCCTTTAAGCATTAATCAGATTAATGACAGGGACTGTTCTAGATTAATAGATATGATTCAGGGTAACCTTGATGGTTGGTCAAGCAAACTATTATCTCCAGCCTGTATAATTGAACTCACACACATAGTCATCACTACTATGATCATTTATTGGGTCCAATCTCATAACATCCCTGCTAAGATCATTCATAAAATTGAAAAAATATGCTCTAATTTTATTTGGAGAGGCAAGCATCATAAAATTGCTTGGGATAAATTATGTAAGCCTAGGAAATTTGGTGGACTTGGGCTTAGAAATTTAAATGACATTGCTGAAGTTAGCAAGCTTAAATTGTTTTGGAAATTTTTGGATGTTTAATCTCTTTGGGCCAGATGGATGAGAGCAAAATATTTGAAAAATAAAAAAATTTGGCTGGTTAGGAAAGAGAATCACCATTCTTATGCTTGGAAAAACATTTTAGACTGTAGGGAAGTGGGTAGAAATCTTATTCATAGGAAAATAAAAGATGGTAGTCAAACCAGTTTATGGTTTGACCCATGGATTAGTGGTAATTCACTAATAAATCTTCTGGGTTGGGATAATTTGTATATTTTGGGTGGGGTTAATGACAAATTGAGCAATATAATCATTAATAACTGTTGGAGCTTTCTTAATATCCCTGTTGCTTTGATTTTTAAAAATGCAATTTTAGGTATTCATATTGATCAAAATTGTTTTAAAGATCATTGGTGTTGGAATTTATGTTCTAAAGATAGGTTTTCTTTCAAAAAAGTTTGGGAGTTTCTGCAACGAAAAGAGATTGAAGTAGATTGGCATAAAGTCATTTGATGCAAATCTAATTGTCCTAAAATGGCTCATTGTTCTTATTTTTCTCTCTTAAATAAACTTCCAACTAGAGAAAATTGTTGCAAATGAAATAAGGATTCAAAAAATACTTGTTTTCTTTGCAAAAATGAGGTTGAAAGCTCCAATCATTTATTTTTTGATTGCATTTATTCCTAGTACATTTTGTTTAATGCCAAATGCACTTTGGGTTCCAATCATAATTATGTTGCATTAAACATAAGAGACAGTGTGGATTATATTTTGGAATCTTTTAAACCTATGTCCACCAAATTTAAGAGAGCTTGTGTTTTATTGATTGCATCTATCTATTACATTTGGAGGGAGAGGAACCAAAGGTTACACTCTGGTAAAGAGATTAACAGTATGCAACTCTGGAATTCTATACTTTATGGCAGCAACATTATCATGAAAAAAGCTAGCGTATGCATGCAGGATAAATTGCATAATCAGGATCATCATAAAAGTAATGCAAATAGTAATAAGCTAGTTGAAGAATTTTTACTTAATGGCAAGTAGATCACCAATAGAATGCTCTCTAATCCTACTACTGATGAAGCCAATCTCTATTTTGTTATCAGTGTACCTTGCAACAAAGGGAGTAATCAAGTTATATTTGATAATAACTCTTATAAATCGTATAGAAAGAACAATAATGCTCCTTTTTTACCTGATGCAAGTGTTAGAGATCAGCTTCTCCTCAGTAATGATCTAGAGAACATTAATGGTGCTTTTAATAGATCTGGCTTCCTTCCTGGGACATCCATCAACCCTGATCTCAGACCTAATACCTGTGTGGGAAGTATACATAACTCTATTTCAAATGTGCGTGATTTTATACCTAAAACGAATGGTAAATGCTTGTTTTTACCTGAAACAGAGGGAGGTTCCTCCAGTAGTGATCCAGACATATACAATCACCTGGATAAAAGGAAATCAGAGAATAAGATTAGCTTCTTATAAAAAAATTGGAGAAAATCACTATAAAAGCATGCTTTATCACCAGATCTACCACTTATTTGTCTGGTCAGAAGGCGAGAGCAGCAGGTGAAGCTCCTCTGAAGTCACCAGAGACTCATCAAGGAAGAAAAGAAGCTTTGATAGCTTGAAAGCTCAAATCTGATGTATCTGAACTCCTCGTCTTTCACAGAGCATCATAATTGCAACTCAAGTAATCAGAATTGGTATTTGAGAGACTGCGAAGCCAATATCAAGCTTGGAACAAAAGAGAAGAGAAGGGAAGTCATTGAGGACTTCGTTTGGAAACCGCCTTGAAGACGGTGGTGATAATTTTCTAAGGAGACGACCATTAACAAGTTTTTCTCCTTAGGGTTTCACGGATGTATAATGTATTGCGGCTAGGGTTAAGTCACTTTATGTGGTTGTGGTTGTATCGGGTGTTTTACCCTCTTTTATGGGCTTTGGACCTAACATTGTTTTTACTCTTTCAAAATAAAACATAATTGGATGTAATAAAATAAGAGAAATTAAGAGAAATGAACTGCTGTGGTGTATTACAACAGGAAAAGATATTATATACCTTATTTTGTTGGACTGTACAAATGGGCTTCGTAGCCCACAGATAAATAATGTTGCCGTTAGTTTGTAAGGCAACCGTATAAATATATGCCAATCTGTACAGAGTATCATTCATTCAACAATATTGTTCAATATTACTTTCCTCTCTAATTCTATCTTCTTTCTGTTCTAAACATTCAAACTCAATTTTACAAGAACCATTTCATGGTATCAGAGCCTAATCGATTTAAATTAGATTAATGGCATTTATATTAGCAAATTCATCAGGTCTCATCATTTGAATCTGACTCATCCAAGATTGATTGATCTTTTCATTTGAGATTTTATTCTCAATTGCTACAACACAGTGTCGTGCCTAGTTCTCACCAGCTGCATCTGTGTTACAACATTGAGATTGAGGTCAAACAGATCTGAAGGCTTCCTTACCGATCAAGAAACACGAGAAAAGCTCACAATAAAAAAAGATACCAATCAAGAAAAGCATCAGAATCTTGATCTTTCGAAAACTCAAAAGAAAATTAAGATTTCATCACAAAAAATTGTTCGTTTGCAGTCAATCCGACTGTAAATCTATTTCTAGCTTATCTCAATTCAAAGTAGAGAGTTCAGACAAGTTTACCTTTTGATTAGCCACTATATTTCATCACTGCATTTGATGTAATGGTGAATGACAATAGCTCTTCATCTTCTGCCAACATGGGGACATATCAAACCTCCAGCGTTGAGCAACTTATCAAAACAGTCGTAAGCCCACAAAGCCAATTGATCAATGTTCATCTCGAAGAGAACAATCATCTACTCTGGAAGCTACAAGTCGAGACACCAATCCAGGGATACAGTCTGGAAGGGTACATTCTTAGAACAATTCAAATCCCTCCAAAGTTTATAACTGATGCAACAAGTACTATCGTCAGTATTGAAGAATATACAAAGTACTATAGGCAAGAAAGGTTAATCAGCGCTTGGTTACTATCATCTATAAGCCCAACTATACTTCTTCAAGTAATAGGATGCAAAAGTGCCAACAAAATATGGACAACAGTGGAAAAAGTATTCAATAATCAATCTGCAGCAAAATCGTTATTCTACAAGAAACAACTTCAGAACTGTAAGAAAAAAATTATGGGTATGAGAGAATACCTGGCAAAAGTCAAGAATATATGCGACATGTTAAAAGCTGCTGGTAGTAATATCAATGAACCAGAACAAGTTCTATGTCTATTAAATGGCTTAGGTGATGAATATGAAGCCGTAGTTTCTATAATAACTACACAAAAGGTTACACCTCCTCTTGATGACGTCCATGCCATTTTACTGTCTCATGAAGCCAGAATTGACAACAAGAAGTCAAGCGACAATTCCCTCAATTACGATGCCAATAACAGGAGAAGAGGACAAGCCAATTACAAAAAATAAAAACACTACCCAAAGAGGAGGTTACCCTCCAAGAGGAAGAGGAAGAGGAAGGGGTAGATCAAATAATAATTACATGCCTGAATGCCAAATATGTGAGGGAATTGGTCACACTGCTCTTAAATGCTATTTTAGATTCAACAACAATTACACTGGAAATAAGGGAAATACCAATCAAAGTGAAGGTAACCCTAATGCTAATGTTATACATACACAACAAGAAGGTTCAAGTCAAACAAACGCAAAACAATGCAAGCAAACATAAAGTACCAGATAAAATCAACACTGGATGACAAATGATTTCCAGATTCAGGTGCAACTAATCATATGACCAACAATCTAGATAATCTCAATCTCGGAAATAAAGAATACAGAGGTAAACATTTAATAACCATGGGTGATGGCAAGTGCATTAGCATATCGCATACTAGTAATGCGATTTTAAAAGTCAAGAAACAATTATTTCTGAAAAAACTTCTCTGGGTACCCAAAATCGAGAAAAATTTAATGAGTGTATCTCAGTTCTCAAAAGACAACAATGTATACTTTCAATTTTATCCTAGTTACTGTGTTGTCAAAGATAAGCTCACACATGAAACTATTTTGTAGGGTCACTACAACAAAAGTCAACTTTCTTAGCAGGGGATTACGGCATTTTTAATCATGTTGATGCTCCACGTTCCTCGTGAAATAATTTACGTTTCCATCTCCACCACTGTTAGTAATTAGAGCGCTAAACTATTTTCATTTCCCTCCATTTCATACATTTTTCCCCAAAATTTTCATACGTTTCCCCCAAAATTTTAATTTCTTCGTGAAGATCAATTTTTTCAAGCCAAATTATCATCATCCACCTTCGCATCTGTCACTGCTGTCGATCAGTCTTCATTGTCCTCCATGCTACGATCGTCTTCACTCAAAAAATGAACAACGGACCTCATCGTCGATCACGTTACTAGAAAGTAAGTGTTTGCCATAGCCTCTGTTGAAAGCTCCATAAGCTCAACAACAAATTTTCGAGTTTACATTTTATACGTGAAAACAGTGTAGGAGATTTCTAATTGGAACTCAGAATTGATGTATCAGCTTTCAATTTAGGATAATTTGTATTTCGTTTCTTACTGACTTAGAAACTGTATAAATTAATTTTTCTGAATTCAGGTTAGGTGAACAACATCTGCGCAGCCATAGGAGGGTATCTTAAGCAACATAGAAGAACATAGCTTGGGAAATTGTTCTTTCCTGATTCAGTGGGTTAAGTCCTTGCTGTTATCAATTGGTTGGGGAAGCAAGCTGAATTCACAAAAGGTATATTCTGTTATGAAAATTGAGCATATGCGGAAGCACAATAAATAGGATCTAGACTTGCCAAGTGAACACCAATCTAATCTGATAGCAATTATTATATTAAATCAACAAAATAGTAAATAACTATAGCAGAGAAACAAAGAGACACAATATTTATACTAATTCCACTATCCTCAAGATAGTGTACGTCCAGTCCAATAGAGAGAGATTTTATTCCACATGAGAGAATTACAAGAGATTACAAAATAAGAGTTTACATATACAAACCTCAATCAAGTTTAACAAGAAGAGACACCATTGGGGATTACTGGCTCCAGGCCAGGATGGGTTTACACTAAAGTCTACCCCTCAATATATAGCCAGTGCAAATCTATGTGAGTCATCAATTAAATTACCAACATATGGTAATAATATAATGGAGGCAAATTACCATAACAACAAATGTGCAAACATAGGAAGTAAATCAATCCGTTTCTTTAGCATAGATGGAAGAAATTAATCCCTTCATTTATTTCTCTACCACCTCATCAAATGCAATCAATGCATTCCCATTATAAAAATATTTACTTTCCATTCTTTGCAAATTTGTTCTAATCAATTTGTGATTTTGTATCACCAAATTTAACACTCCACCTTGATGCAAAATCACATATCTCCAGCACCCCACCTTGAGTCAAATTCTCTTCTCATCATAAAACTCTTCAACAGAACTCCACCTTCAATCAAAATCTCACAACGAGATACACCAAAAAAATGAATATTTACCAAATGGGTTCCAGCAAAGCCACCCCCCATCACACAATTGTTAACGAGCTCAGATTACGTCCCCGCCTGCCAACAAAATGTTGCAAATATCCAAAATAAAAAAAGGCAGATTCCAAAGTAATCTCAACACCACCAAGACCAAAAAATTATTCTCTCAATTAAAACCAACCTCGATTTCAGGGCAACGAGATACAACCAGTCGATTTCAAAGGACTACGGCCACACCTCAATTACTAACACAACCCACCGCCTGCAAAAGATGCATCTACCACCTAAGCTGCACCGTGCATTAACCAATGGTCTAAAAAATGCTTGCAATACCACAAGATCTCCATCGTCTTTGTGGATTTCAAAACTCGACATCCGTCTTCCGTTTGACATGATCTCTCCATCTCCGGGATCCCTCGAGTATCATCAACATCTTGACCCATGTCGATACCATGATCCTCCACCTTAGGACCATAAGCAGTGACCATATAAACCTCTCCACCTTGCTGCGGACTAGGTTCTTCAACTGTCACCCGCCTTCTTCTTCGTCTTCTTCCATCTTCCCTCATCCATATCAGAGGGTTTCTTCACAATAAACTCCATATCACGTCAAAGTTCCCCAATTGGAATGCTCTTCACTCTCGACATAATCTCCTCCACCAAAGTCTCCTTTTCTCCAAAATAGTAATAGCATGATCACCATTGAATCTACCAACCTTTGTAGAAATAATTGATGCACAATTTAAAACAAATCGCCTCGCTCTGATACCAATCTGTTATGAAAATTGAGCATATGCGGAAGTGCAATAAATGGGATCTAGATTTGCCAATTGAACACCAATCTAATCTGATAGCAATTATTTTATTACATCAACAAAATAGTAAATAACTATAGCAGAGAAACAAAGAGACACAATATTTATACTGGTTCCACTATCATCGAGATAATGTACGTCCAGTTCAACAGAGAGAGATTTTATTCCACATGAGAGAATTACAAGAGATTACAAAATAAGAGTTTACATATCCAAACCTCAATCATATTTAACAAGAAGAGACACCATTGGGGATCACTGGCTCCAGGCCAGGATGGGTTTACACTAAAGTCTACCCCTAAATATATAGCCAGTGCAAATCTATGTGAGTCATCAATTAAATTACCAACATATGGTAATAATATAATGGAGGCAAATTACCATAACAACAAATGTGCAAACATAGGAAGTAAATCAATCCGTTTCTTTAACATAGAAGGAAGAAATTAATCCCTTCATTTAGTTATCTACCACCTCATCAAATGCAATCAATGCATTCCCATTATAAAAATATTTACTTTCCATTCTTTGCAAATTTGTTCTAATCAATTTGTGATTTTGTATCACCAAATTTAACATATTCTTTACCAATTGTCTTTGAAATGTCTATTGTAAGTTGATTAAGTAGGTCTTACAATCAAGTATGTTGTCATGAGCCTGATGTTGATAGGAGTTTCAGCATCGTTACGTTCGCACCATGTATGCCACATTGTCACTGTAATTGCCATACTTAGTTGCCTGTACATTTGATTACTTAGTCTAAGATTATCTAGTTCAGCAATAATTTGATTGAGATTAGAACTGCTGATCTCTGTCACTCTTAGTTTATTTTTTATTTTGTGCCAAAAGTTGAGCGAATATTGACAATTAAAGAAAAATGCGCTTTGTCTTCATTGTGCTGGTTGCAAACCTTACAGGTAGGATAAATAGTGTTGTTCCACTTGCTAACTATATATTTTGTATTTAATTTTCTATACATTTATAACTCAATGTAGCAAAGAATATATGTAAAGGCTTTTCAGGGTTTTTCCGTTTAGACGACAACTTAAGTTGATTACGGTTAACCCATTTTGGGATGCTATATAACAAAAACATATAATTTTGATATTGGTTTTATAATTGTAATATCTGATGGTATTGTTCATCATTATTAACCTTTATTCCGTCTTTCACATTTAATTATTTACGAAATAAATAGGTGTAGTATGATCAACATACTACTGTTATGTTTTCCACTTTAATTGTAATCATAGCTGATTAGTCTATAAACCTTTCTTTATACAAAGTGAATAGGGCCAAACTTCGAGAAGAAAACATACAATCTTAGCTGCAATTCGACATATATTTGACAACAATATCAACAAATTTTGCTGGATAATCAAATGTGCATATATAAATACTTGTGTTCATGTCTAATTTGATGGAGGATAAGAAAACCTCTTGCAACATTCAGGTTTTCACTCAACGATGGATTGGTTTATTTCTTAATATTTATAACCAAATTATAGTCTCAAACTTTGGAATGAATCATTAGAGTATTAATGAGATAATTTATTTCTTAACATTCAGGTTTTCACTCAACGATGGATTGGTTTATTTCTTTATATATGTCGTTGGCTGTAAACGTACTATAGGATCATTATGTAAAAGTTTTCACATGTTAGCAGTAAAGGGTATTTTGATTTCAAATGTAAAATGAATCTAGAGAACAATGTTTAAAAATTGGTTGAAAAAAAATATAGTATAGCAACAAAGCAAGTATAGGTGATAGTGTGGTAATGTGTCTGCATCACTCTAATGAAAAAAAATATAGTAGAACAACAATGTTTAAAAATTGGTGAGAATTGAAAGCTTTAACAAAAGCAGCAAGAGAGGGAATGAAAACTTATGCTAGAAGATAAATTATAGATGGTGCATGCAACTAATTATTAAGATCTTATATTTTGAATTTTTTACACACACACACACTAAACCCATACTCTAATGTTCTTTCCATCCTATGATGCTACAGTTACTATAACATACATGCTAAATGAAATAAAATGTCATAAATATTGAAGCGATTTGACTTAAATACAATTAGCCTAAGGCAACAATTATAGCCTAGTTTGTACTTATTTTTATTTTAAAATAAACCTTATTTTTTGCGGAAATGGCCAATTTACGAATTAGAAACTCCTGACAGATCGGCATCTTCAGGCGGTGCGGGAATATTTAGATCAAATTTTACACTTCTCCTTTCAGTGCTCTCAGCTGATTTAACATTGCTGCCAACATCAGTGTTTATGTTTATATTTCTAATTTTCTAGTTGAGTCAACAACATGATTGATAGTAGTACCAGCAGCTTCGAGGCTGCGGGCTTTGTTGTGGCCACCTAACGCTTAACCCAAAGCGAAAACCCTGACTCAAGAAAATAAGAACATCACATGAGAAAGGAAAATGCACATAAAGCATATTGGTCGGACGCATTAGTTTCTATGGACAGCGCTTAACAAACCATGACTTAATTCTTGGCACCCTCATTGCTCCAATATCAAGGGAAATGCAATATATATTCTAAATTACAACACTCATAAGCCGTTAAATCTCAGAATGGGAAGTTTTGATTTCTAAGTCGTGTTTGCATCACTCTCTTTGATCCTATGGCTCTTGAATTCACCTTTCTCTTTGAACTCTATATACTGGTTCTTTTTAATGGCATACTTGCAAGCACTTTGGAAAATTACATTCATATATGTACTCACATAATTTATATGGAGTCAAAACGCATTTGTTAAGCATTTGTAAAAGAATTAACATATGTTGCTAGCGTTTCAATCTTACTACTATGCTAAATTTAATTTACAGTTTAATGTAACTTAGATCATGCCAAAATGATTGCTTAACATAACTGCCCTACATCAAAGACTGGCAACTTTTAATATTTTAGAATATCAAATATCAATTTTTATAATAATGCTACATTAATCTACACTGACTACGAATGTAAATAAATATAGCTTGGCTAAGTTTGTATTGCCTATATTCTTATCTGCTGAGGTTGGTATGGAAATGTCCTCAGAGTTTCGTCGCTACCTTGTTAAGTTCTTTGTCGATGGGATTTGATTATAATGATGAATGGAATTGAGGGTTCATCAGTTTAGATGAACATTATGCATATGATTCACAATACCAAAAAAATGCAGAATGTTAATAAACATAGAAGCACACATATTTTATAAAAGGAATAAACTTGTGATGCAGGACAGAGTATTCAAACCAAATGTTGCCATTTTGCACCAAAAATCGACAATGAATAATTATCTTCAAATATTAAATTATAGTAACATGCCTTGTAGCATTTATTTCCATAAAACAGGGAATACAAACAACAGTAATTAAGTTTTAAATGCATTCCTTATTTACCAAAATGACTTGTTTAATGCATGAATATTGGAAAAGAATTCATATGCATTTTCCATAGTAAATGTGAATTAAAATGAATCAATGTTCTAAACAAACATCAGAGCATTGTGAGAGCTAGTTTGTTGACCCTATTTAACTGGGTTCACCATGACACCACTAACAGTGTTAGTGGTGTGGGGCTGAGATTTAATAGAGGGAATTCATGAGTCAATCACAACCCTACACCACTAACACTGTAACACCCCACGTCCATTAATGTCACTCGCAAAGGGAATGCATTAACTTCCATGGAGCATTTTAAGTGAATATAGAACAGAAAATCACAACAAGCCAGATATAAAGCAGTACTTGAAAATTTAAAACTTTATTTATTGTAGCAGAAGGTAAATATGTTTGGTTACATCATCAAAACCATAAACCAAAGTCAAGTACATAATATCCATCTTGATAAAACAAAGTACATAAACTGAAAGACATAATCCCCAACATCAAAATAGCCATAAATAAAAGAGAAGCTGAACTTTACTTCAGTGATCCAAGCAATCTTCTAAAAGCAGTCCAAAATCAAGCTCCACTGGTGCTAGTTCCAACCTGAGCACCTAGGTGGGGGGGGGGGGAGGGAGAAAAGAGGAGGAAACAAAGGGAGGGTCGGACATAAAGTCTGGCGAGTGCGATAACTTTAACAATATAATTAGCAAAGTAACTAGGCTAAGGCATAAGTTGGAAAATAAGGAAATGATCATGAACCATTGAGTATGGCAGAGTAAACAACGAAACAAGATGAACAACGATATCGTTTAAGAGCACCTAAACCACTATAGGATGATTACTAAACTACACCAACACTATAGGATAATTGCTATACTGCACCACCACTAGTCACCCTAAGGTTGATCCCGCCTACAGACTTAATAATGATATTGGTAGTTTCGTGCACCCCTAGCTGCCTTCATAGGTGCCGCCTGCCGCTATCTCCACTAGGTGTACCCACTACCTCCCAAGCGATCGACTCCCTAACTCGTAGATACCCATGCTGGCACCACAGTGGGGTGTATCACTCCCCAAAGTGGCAACCTGATACAACCAACAATGCACGGCTTCTACCTACACGATGCAACAACGTCTTACCTACCAGCCCGGGTCCACACACGCATATGAACCCGTTGGACTTGCGTTGCCACCGCTAACCCGGTTTGGCCTCTTACAATCAAGCCCAGTATGCATGTCCCGTCCTCGACTTGGGTCGAGCCCACAAAGATACATATGGGTTACTGGTTGAAACGGACCCCCATTACTTGACACAAGCTATCCACCTAAGCTTGGTCCCCTATAGTACATCCCACTTAACCCACTCTTATTCATGTTTCCATTACATGTTTCAATTTTGGTTAAGTGTTTCTAATCGTATTTCCAAATGCCACCCAAGGCACCCACTAGATTCCACATGCCACCCAAGGCACCTACCTAACCCCCTCATGTCCCACTACATGTTTATCTGGTTAAGTGTTTCTTAATTCATTAAGACCGTAACCTCATAAAGACCTCTCACATTAGACTGGCATTTGTGGCAGCTGGATTTGCCGGATGGGTCCGGGCAGTCTTACACCACAAAAGAGCCTAACATCGTGTCTTTACAATTGTTACGTATTTAGTTTATGCCTAAGACCTCTCACATTAGACTGGCATTTGTGGCAGCTGGATTTGCCGGGCGGGTCCGGGCAGTCTTACACCACAAAAGAGCCTAACCTCGTGTCGTAGACGATTAATTACTCCTAATTAATCATTCCCCAAATTTGAATTACTTTCCCTATTCAAATTATCAATCAATTCCAACTTTAACGATGTCCATAATTGACTCAATTATGTCCATCCATTTATGGTATGTAAAATCATACCAATTTTCACCACAGTTATATTTTATGCTTTTTAAAGCTTTTATGCCAATTAATATTATCCCCTTCACCCCACGTTGTACGTTTGTTCGTTTAACGTAAAATATACGTTAGACTCGAATAGTCTAACTCATGGAATAAAGAGAAAACATCACAATATACACATAATTAAAACATAGATCTAACATAGGGGTGAACTTGCATATGTGAATGATGTTCTACATCTAAAACTTGCATAGGCCAAAGTTACAACTTGCATAAACAACATATGTCATGGATCCAAATCTAAAGGTGTGAACTTGATGAGATAATGGACACAAACTTGCATAAACAACATATGTCATAGATCAATATCTAAAGGAGTAAACTTGCATAGGTAACAACCCTAAATTTGCATAACATGATTCATATCCAACTCATAAACTCACATATGAGATTTATACGTCGCAACAATGGTGTAAACTAGTATCTAACATGTAGAGTATCATGTAGAATTTAGCATATAACTCACACATGTCATAGTCTAACTTCAATTAAATTTTCACATAAACTAGGTGTCATAGCCATGTAAGGTCACATATAATTCTACCCATCTTGTATATGATTCATGTTTGAATCAAAATCTAAACTTGCCTACATATGATTTATCATATGAATCAACATAACCAAACTAGCATATGAAACATGATGATTTGATTGTATATAAAATTACAACATGGATGATAGCAACATAACTTTACATCATAAATGATAGCATCACAACATAACGTCATAGAGATTTCAATCACAATCCTACAACATAATTACAACATGAAATCAATACTTCACATCACATCCATACAATCCGTATTATAACTTAATCCAATTAAATTACTAATTATTTTGTTAAAACTATCGAACACACAACTCAAAAGCAGTCTTGAGTTCTGAATTCTGATTTATGGAGTTGAATTAACTCTCCTTTGAAGAAGATTCACTGTTAGGGTTGAGTAGTTCCGATTTGATTTGCTGTTCTTCCTCTTTAATTTGGTGGCGGCTGCTCTAGGGTGCAAGACAACAGCATGACGGCCATAGTTTCAGTTTTAGTTCTGATTTAGGGTTTGAGTCTGTGGGTCTTTTTATAGAGTTTTGAATTAATTTAAGCCGTCAGATGATCTTAGGTTTAATCGAAACCATTCAGTCGGGATAGGGTGACACCTCAGCCCTAATGACTCAGCAAGGAGTCAGAAAGGACTCAGCAACATGGGTCAGCCTGAACCAGAAAGCTGTGCAGGCTTGCTGCCTCGGCCTGGGCGCACTTGGCAGGTGCGCCAGTGCAAATTTGTACTGGCGCACTTCCTAAGTTCGCTAGTGCATTTTTTTTCTTCTTTTGCCATCAATCTTCGTTCGTCCGTCCATAACTCCTTCATCCGGTACCCGTTTCCCGCAAACTCGGACTCTATTTCAACCAGAATTCCGAGACGAACACAATGGCGCAACCCCATTCCCTTAATTCTCACGTCTGAGATTAATTATTTTTTAATTTATTTAATTCGATTATTAAAAAATTCGGGGTGTTACAAACACCGTTAGTGGTGTCATGGTGACCCCAGTTAAAATGGGGTCAACAAACTCGTATTGGAGTATTATATACAATGGTATACATTGTAATCAGCGAAATTAACAAAATAGGTCCTACCAGTCAATATTTAGGTCTAACTATTACTTCCTAATATCTTCTATTATGGAACTGGTAGGGAAAGAGAAAGGGCTGAAGTTTGTTAACCAAGACCGAGATCATGAATGATACTACCAAAAAATATTAAATTTTTTAGTTTTAAATATATATACATCACATTTCAATGTTTAAAATTATTTAAAAGCTTAAAAACTTTCTTACATAAAATTAATAAAATAGCGAAATGTATTTGTATTTCAACCCTCTTCTTGTAACTTAAGAAGTGTCAAAGGTAGAATACTAATATGATTTAGTGAATTTTAAACTACTCCGAACTAAAGTAACAAATACATTGAGCCATATAGTATGGCAAAAAAAAAATTCAAGTAACATAACATTAATTATAGCTGGAATTTGGAAAATCTATGCAACAAATTAAGTGCAAATAAAAACCAACCTAATTTCCTACATTTAAAATTTAAAATTTAAATAAATTAAGTCATGTGCGCTAAAATAAATTAAGTTGTCATGCCTTTGTGCCTTATATGCACTCTCTAAAATTGCTTTTTAGGCGCTTCTCTATTTTCATGATGAAGTAGGATGACAAATTTAGGGTTTCAACTTTATTTTGTAGATGGAGTGTAGTGGAGTCAGTGAGAAGTAAGCGGAGAGGGGAGACGAAGGATGGAAAGACTGAAATTCATGAATGGGGAAATTGGTACAAAGAAAAGAAGAGGAAGAGAAGAAGAGGTAAAAACTTAGTTGTAACCATTCCTATTTGTGTAAAGGAACATGGTTAGGGGAGCGGCTATAGAAAGAAGTTAAGCCGATGAGTTTATGATGATGTTATTTTATAGTCAATGCATGTGGTTGATGATGTTATTTTATAGTCATATAACTAGAGTTAATACTACACGAAAAGGTTGGTGGATAGTTATAATTTTATTTTAGGTGCTATGAGTGCATTGTTGCAATTTTATAGTCATATAATTTGTTTTATTAGGCATGTTTAGCTATTGTCGTTACCTATTTGACTCAGTGGCACTAAAAATCATTTGTGGAGTTAATAACTAATTGTTGTTTTGTTTGTTTAGATATTTGCTTATTGTTATATTATATTCTTGATGGAAAAAGATTGGGTGCATTTACAAAGGTAATAGATAATATTCAACTCAATATATAGTTCGAAAATTTTATAAATCTAATATTAAAGAAAATATTTATATTTTTTTTGTTTTTTGTCATAGAACTAGTATAGAGTACCGACAAGGAGCATGGAATTTTGTGCAATCCGCGAAGAAAAATTTATCGGCAGAAAAAAATTTATGTTCGTGCGTCGATTATCGAAATCTTAATCATCATATTGACAAGATTGTCTTTGAACATTTGGTTATAAAAGGAATTGATCCTAAATACAAGTGCAGCAGGTGGTATAATCATGGTGAACAAATAAATATAGTTGAAGAAACAGGGCTAAATGACACATATGATTTATTCCAAGCCGTTCAATATGAAGATAAAGATTATGTCAATTATGCCTTTTCTGTTGACGACAAAGATAATGATGACGCACAAAGACAAGAAGATGATTTGCTAAAAAAATTAGAAGATGAAGAAAGCCCATTGTATCCCGATTGTGCAGGTCAAACAAAATTATCTGCTGTCACCGCTTTATATAATCTTAAATGTGAGACCGGATTATCCGATACTGGTTTTGATAAGCTATTACATGTGCTACATATGTTATTGCCAAAGGATAATGTAGTTCCCAAGACTATGTACGAAGTAAAAAGTTTTCTTAAAATTTTTGATATGGGTTTTGAGAAGATTCATGCTTGTAGAAACGATTGTTGTCTTTTTAGAAAAAAATATAAAGATTTGAATAATTGTCCAAAGTGTGGTACTTCAAGATGTAAGATAAATGAGAGTACAAAAAAGATTATGCAAGGCGTTCCTCTTAAAGTGTTGAGATATTTTCCTATCATTCCAAGATTTAGGAGAATGTTTAGATCTAAAAAGATGGCAGAAGATCTAAGATGGCATTATAATAACAAAAGCAATGATGGAAAAATGCGACATCCTGTGGATTCCTTAACTTGGAACGTAGTAGATGGGAAATGGAAATCATTTTTAGTCAATCCGTGTAATCTTCGACTTGGTTTAGCTACGGATGGTTTCAGTCTATATGTCGGTAAAAGATCTAAATATAGTTGTCGACCAGTGATGCTTGTGACATATAATCTTCCGCCTATGTTATGCATGAAAAAGGAAAATATTACGTTAACATTGGTGATTCCTGGTCCAAAGCAGCTGGGAAATGATATTGACATATATATGGCATTATTGATAGAAGACTTGCATTATTTGTGGAGTAATGGTGTTGATATTTTTGATGCATTTAGTAAAGCACTTTTTAATTTAAAAGCAATTTTACTATGGACAATAAATGATTTTCCGGCTTATGGGAATCTTGTTGGTTGTTGTGTAAAGGGTAAAAAAGCTTGTCCATTATGCGGTGTCGACACTCATAGTCGATGGTTGAATTATAGTCGAAAGCACACGTATATGGGGCATAGAAGATTTTTACCTCCTTCGGACTTACTGAGAAAACAAAAGGCTTGGTTCGATAATACTGTAGAGATAGGTACCAAGCCTAGAATTTTGGCAAGTAGAAACATTTCTATGATATTGAAAGATTTTCCTAATGATTTTGGAAAAAATAAGAAAGAAGTAAGAAAAGGAAATAAGGCAAAGAAGAAGAAAGTAGATAAGAAGGGGAAAAAAAGAGAATGAGCAAAAAAAAGGAAGCGTGTCTACAACAAAGAAGACGAATATTGATAACCCCTTAAAAAAGCAATTATCAAGGTGGAAAAAAGGTCAATTTTCTTTGATTTACCATATTGGGAGGTTGGTTTTTTTTACATTGATTTAGTAGTAAAAGAAATTTAATATTAAATTGTTGTATTATTCATATTTATAGGAACTACCGTTGCGACATAATTTAGACGTAATGCATATCGAGAAAAATGTTAGAGAAAGCTTGCTGAGCACAATACTGCATGATGACAAATCAAAAGATGGAACTAACTCTAGAAAAGATTTGGAGGATTGGGGAATTCGACATAGCCTTTTTGTGCAACCTCATGGAAAGAAAACATATCTTCCATTGGCTCCGTATACATTGTCAAGTTGTGAAAAATATATTTTGCAAAAGATTATATGATTTCAAGGCGCCCAATGGTTTTTGCTCAAATTTCAAAAGTTGCATATTATTGGAGAATTGCAAAGTTAGTGGCTTTAAGTCGCTTGATTATCATGTTTTGATGCAACAAATATTGTCAGTTGCAATAAGAGGATTGTTGCCAAAGAAGCCAAGGAAAACAATAGTCCATTTGTGTTCATTTTTCAATAAAATATGTCAACATGTTCTTGATAAAGAAAAATTGCAACAACTGGATGATGAAATCGTTACAATTTTATGCGATCTTGAAAGATATTTTCCACCTTATTTTTTTGATGTAATGATGCATTTAACAATTCACCTTGGAAGAGAAGCTCGATTATGTGGATCGGTACATTTTCGTTGGATGTACCCTTTTGAAAGATATATGAAGACAATTGAAGATTATGTAAGGAACTATGCACGAGTTGAAGGATGTATTGCAGAAACCTATCTTGCAAAAGAATCTATGAGATTTTTTGGTGAGTTTATAAAAAAAATCATCACAAATAGAGGAGAAATGAGGTCGAAATGAAGATTATAAAAATCATGCAATACTTGAAGGGCATCCAATTTCAAAGCTTGAGGCAATTACATTGTCATCTAACGAGAAAGAAATTGCTCGTTTGGTTGTCCTGAAGAATATGACCATTGTAGAACCATTTTTAAGGTAAGTAAATATTGATTTCTATTTTTTTTATTTTGATGTGTATACCTACATATATAACATCATCATTTATTTTATGCTAGTTTGCATGTGGAGGAGTTGGAAAATTCTAACCAACGTATGAAAAAAAATGCAACATTGCTTTGGAACAGTCATACAAAAAACTTTGCTGATTGGATTAAGAAAAAGGTTATTTTAAAAACTCTTTAATTGGTTTCGTAATATTATTTTTGAAATTTTTGGTAAATACATTGATATTTTTCCAGATACCTATTGAGTCAAAGGATCATGATACGATGTTAAAATGGATTGCCTTTGGTCCGAGTTGTAATGCCTTATCATGAAAAGGATATATTATAAACGAACAACGTATTCACACATCAAACGTTGAGAGAGAAACTCAAAATTGTAGTGTGACTTATGATGTGACTACTATGTGTAGAGAAAGCGCAAAAGTTACATCTCAAGTGGTTGATGTGGTCACATACTACGGAATTTTAACCGACATAATTTTATTAGACTATCACGTTTTTTATATTCCCGTTTTTAAATGCAATTGGGCAAATATAGGAAACGGAGTGAAAGTTGAAGATGAGTTTATTCTTGTTAATTTACATCAAAGTCAAGCTTCATTTTCAAGAGATCCGTATATTCTTGCATCTCAAGCGAAACAAATTAATTATTTAAGTGAAAATGATTCGTCTTATTGGTATGTTGTATTAAACGCACCACCTTGGGGTTTTTATGAATTAGAGACAAATGAGGCTATTGAGGATGTAAGTTTATTTAGAGAAGAATGCGAAGACAACGATGAGGATGATGATTCCATGGATGATGCTAGCTATGTTAGAGAGAATTGTGAAGGCATACTTGAGTAGTTTCATATTTTGTTTGCCCATTTGCTTTTGAAGATTTCTACAAACACATAAATAACGAAGACAAGTTTTATGTTTCTTTTATGTAGAACATTTTCTGAACCACAGCTAAATCACTATGTTTGTACACAAGCTTGTTTTTCTGATTTGTTCACTCATACAAATAGCTTAACATTCAGATTATTTAAAAGTAGTACATGAATTGTTGATGGGATATGAAAACTAAAGTACTTGGTTTTTACTCATCCTATAATTTAGATTATCTAACTAACTTAATTTGAACATATTGTTTGGCCATTAGTTATGTAGGTGTGTCCGCACGTGTCCGAACAGCCAAACAACAGAAAATGGAATATTGAGTTGAAACCTTGAAATAATCAAATTGAGGCGACCATGTTTATAACAATAGATCTTTTCATCTTGAAGTCGACCTAATACTCCTTTTTGGCCTTAGGCAGCTTGCTTAAAAGTTGATCTAATTATTGTAATACATTTTTAAAGCTAACTATATTTTCTTTTCCGTTTCCTCTAAACCTCCATGTCAATGGAGAGAAAAAAAATCAGTGAAGGGGTTATTTCAGATGGGATGGCTTGATAATAACACGTATATAGGTTAATTTTATTCACGGCTCCATTTTTATAATATATTCTTGCAAGTGATTCACTTAATCACACATGGATATGCACTTAGAATTGGAAATGCTCGCTGTCAGGTTAAAATTTATAAAAAGGTTATTCACTTTTACAATTATATTGACCGTTTTTTAGTTCTTTTTGTATTTTTGTACAATTTTGATTCATACGATTTGATCAATTTGACCAATTCAACATACCACCACCTTTTGATCACTGTTAGGTTTTAAAAAGAGAGGTTAAAACACCACATATCATACATATATTGTTTTTTTGGGGATAATCATTATTGAGTGTTTTCCAGTGCAAAACTATACATAGAAGCATAAGGGTGATGCTTAAAATATTCTATCTTTTGGACAAAAGCCAGAGACTTCTGGAGAAATTTGTTTATATTTAAATTCATTATCTCGTCACTTTGTCGCTCTCTAACTATTTCATGTAACAAAATTTGTACAGCTCATCCAACAATATACACCTTTTTTTTTACTCTAGGCTTATGGTTTACAACTGCATAACTGATAATTTCAACGTGCGCTCAATTCAAGTTTCGATAGGAAAACCTTTAGTTGGTGAAGTGTTTGGTAGTTGCTATAGACTAAAAAAACCTGTCATTCTAACAAAATTTATGATTGCTCTGCACAATGCAAAATGCAACCAGTAGCAAAGATAAACACAGAAATTGCGTGCAAGTAAATATAGCTCCATTTCTGCTCATTACGGGCCATTCTAATATTAAATCAGCTTAATTTTCTACGTGTGATAAGGAAACTTAGTTATTAGTATATTAAGGATACCGTAAAATCCTATGAAAAGAAAAGTCATCAATTAAGGAAATAAAATACATCGCTTCCCCGATATAAATTTGAAACACATAAGGGGAATATCCTATAAAATGATTATGGAAAATCAAATTAAAAAACAACTGATTAGTATATTAAGCAAAAACAAGAAGATGCTTTTCTAAAGAATTGGTACGAATTGAAACTACATCAAGGCTGTTGAAATATCGTAATATCTTTATAATTAGAGAAATTATAAATATTAGACAAACAATAAATAAGAAAAAGAATAAAAAAATGAAGAAAAAGTCAAAAATTGGAAAAATGACCTGACATAAATTTTATAACAAAACATAAATATCTTAAAAAAATAGCAGGATATCAAAGAATAAGTTATACTAAGAAGTCTTAAAGGATGCAAGAAACATATTAAACAAATCAAAGAAAACCAAAAACAGAGAAAGGAAGAACTTGAAAATTTTAGATAACAAATAAAAGCAAAAAAGGGGGAAATAATAAGGAATAAAATAATAATATGAAAAAAATGATATTTATATCATTATACAACAATATTTTATCTTTTATATTTTTTTATATTTCAATGGAAACCTATATTTTTTTTCATGTTATATGAATTTATTTTAAGTGCATCATGAAACAACTTGAGCTTTATCAATAATTTTAGTATTATTAAAAATAAAATAAAATAAAATTTCAACTTGTTTAATTTTAGTAAAATTTCTAATTATTGGTATTTTTTGTGAACTTTTATCAAGATTTTTTTAATTACTCTTTCTTTTCTACAGTTGTTTCCATCACTACAAGAACATATGTCTATTCCAACGGCTATTCGCCGTTGGCGGCCGTTGGAATAGTGTTCACGACTTCCAACGGCTTCCATCGGAAGCGACGGATTAATTCCAACGGCTGTTCCAATGGGTTCCAACATAATTGACCGTTGGAAACCGTTAGTTTGTACTTCCATATTGCCGTTGGAAACCGTTGATAGCCGTTGGAAAAACTGGGTATTTTTTTTTGTATTACAGCAAGCCAGCTTCCTTCCAGCCTCCTCACCTCAATCCATTTCATTCCAGTTCAATTTCCAAACTATTTTCAAACAATTCCACAACTTTGCATCACATATATACCACTAACACAATAAACAATCAAAATATAACGCATATACATATATATATATATGCAACAAAAACTAATTAAGCATCCAAAAAATCATTCGAACCGTCACCAAAACGTATCAACATATACAACCATTCAAACCGTCAAAACAACCAACCATAACAGCGAGTCACCAAACCGTACCAATATGTACAAACCGTCAAAACACATACCAACTTGTCTCGTTATACATCAAAACAAAAAACATCCCCAACCTAGCATCGAAACACATACCTCAAGATCCATCGCCGCTATGATCACCAGACGATGAAGGAACATCACCATGATTATGCACGTACTCTGCAACCTTTTGATTCAGCTGCTCAATCTGCATACCCTGCACGCGATTCTGGTCTTGCAACTGATCAATCAACGCTCGCAACTCCTTAATTTCTTCCTTGTCCTGTGCCTTCTTTTCTTGTCGAACCTGCAAATAGAAGTAATTTTTTATACAAGCTATTTTTATAACATACAAAAATGAATTCATAACAAAATCATATTAGTGAACATATAAAAATGAATATAATAATTTATCCTAGCATCAAATATACTATCTATGCTTATCAGTTTTATCTCAAGAACAACGGTCAATCAGTTTCATATGAGTATCATGGTCAATCAGTTTCATATGAGTATCATGGTCAATCAATTTTAAAGGACACTTCTTTTTTTTTTTACTAAATAAAAAAAACACTTAAGAAAATACAAGATTCAACGTTTTCAAAGAAGTGTAATGAATTTCAAGGATTCACAGCAAATTCAAAATCTAACAGTGGGCATTCATAAGCTAAGTACACGTGATTTCTCTATGTGTTGCCCAAGAGTGCACCGAAAATTCTCATGCAAGAGTGTAACATGGAATATTACCGTCAGGTTGCCGAATCCATAGCGCCTGCTCCGCTGTGTTTTTTCCATAACAGCATCGAATAAGCGGTCTTCCTCCTCCTGCGTCAACTCATCACGGCCCGACTCAGCAAGAACATGAGCCCGAGCCTCTTGGAACTTTTCCTGTAATAAAAAAAACAATTTCATTTGACAAATAATAAAGCTATGATTTTATTTTACAATAAAGTAAACAATTTCATTTGCCTATAATATTTAAAATACACATACGTATGACTGTGTCGCCTTGTCCTCCTCATCCCACTCATATATGACGTTGCCTGCCTCGTACACCTTCCTGGTTGCATGGGTGTGAGTAAAGACATCCATGTATGACACGGGACGTTGATAAAATCGTTCCTGTAATTGGTAATTTGAATAATTAATTTCACAATGTAAATCACTTATAAATGTAATAATTAATAAATTTACCAAGTCCTCGCGGTGATGCTGGAAAGACTTAGATCCCCCGCGATGAGTTACAGGATTCTTGTTCCTGTTTGCGGAGTTCCTTGCTGACTCGGCCTGAAAATGTACATTGACAAATTACTTCAAATCGGCAAAAAAATAAATTAGATTCATTATAAATTTACCTTGAACTCAGGCGTGTCCCACCACGCAACCATCTTCTCAAACACTTCATCGCCCATCCACTTTGGTTGCTTTCCATGTTTCTTAATCTCATTCATCTTCTCTTTATAATTCTTGGCGACCTTCGAGTTCCAGTGTCGCTGAACTAGCTTCATGTCAGTCTCATGCACATCTACTGCTCCCTGTATAATTAGTCTTAAATAATTAGTCTGGCTTATACAGCATGGACAATGTAAAAGTTTATTTTTTGGCAATTGTGCATTCACAATGGCAAATAATTATTGTAAAAATTTATAAATGTACCAGGAAATCGTGCCAGATAGTCTCTTTGACGTCTGCTGGGATCTTGCTCCACTTAGGCCAGAAATCGCTCATTCTGGCCATATACGCTTCCTTAGAGATATCTAAAACAGTCTGGGACGGCTCTAACTCAAATCCCCTGCATTAAATATAAATTAGAATTTTATATAGTTAATTATAGTATGTAAAAAAACTTTAAATTGTTATTCTGCTAATTTTTATACTTACGCCCTGTCAGCCTTAGGCTCCAAATAAATAACCGGACGAGCTAGCGGTCCACCACTACCCTCAGCATGAGGGGTGAAGCTACGTCGTCTAGTGGCAGATCCCGAGCCAGAGCCCGAGCCAGAGCCAGAGCCAGAAGCAGGTTCAAACGACATAATTAATATAACTGCAACATATATGAATGTCATCAGCATACTATATCAAAATAATTGTCATAACATATTTGACTTGGTATAATTTTCATGACATACTATATTAAAAATTCAAAGTTGTTTAAAAAAATTATACAAGCTCATTCATAAATTTCATGGCATATTTGACTAAAGTAGACTTACTACACAAGCTTACTACACAAGCTCATTTACAAACATGCTACATATATAAATTTCATGGCATATTTGATATATGTGACAAAATTCATAACATATCAAAATTCATAACATATATAAATTCGTAACATATCAAAATTCATAACATATATAAATTTCATGGCATATTTGACAAAATTCAATATGTTTATATATTATACACATATTACATATGTTGATTTGGTACAAACTTACTACACAAGCTCATTTACAAACATACTATACACATATGACCTATGTTTTCATAAGTATATGTACATATGACATATATTTACACCATTCATTCTAAAGAAATTGACAATTAGAGTGATAACATTAGCAATTCGACAATAATATGATGTAATACACGTATTCAAACAACTAGAAATCAAATAAAAGACAATATAAACACAAATAAGTGATAACCCTATAAAATTAGGTTTAGGAATTTTACCCTAATTAAAAAGCAATAAAGGAGTAGGAGGGCTGGAGGAGCTCGTGGTTGACGTCGGAGGCGCTGGCGGTGGCTGATTGGGTGGAGGAATTGAAATTGGAGGTGGTGAAGGGGTGATAAGGGTTGGAAATTCGGATTTGGGGAAGATAAAACTGAAATGAGGAAGCAGATCGGGCTCTGTGGAACATATGCAGGAAACTTTCCAACGGTTTCCAACGGCCGCCAACGGTCTTTGTTTCATCGGTTTCCAACGGCTTAAAAGAATTCTAACACGCCGTTGGCGGCCGTTGGAAAACCTGCGTCGGAATACACTGTTCCTCTAGTACTGCATATGTTTTAAATTTTTAGAAGTTTCCTGGAATTTTAATTTCTAAATTCTTAATTTACTTTGAGTCCTTTACATGTTTATTAACAGTTTTTCGCACTGGTTTACATGTTTATTGCAGAAATATACTACATAGAAATTATTCTAAACTAAAGACATCATCCTTTGTGCACAATCCATGAAAAATAACATCATTTTACAGGTTACATATGTTTTGCTTTGTAATAATAGACTGATACAACAAATTTAATCTGAACCATTTAGCGGACATTAGTGTTCACAAATAAAGATTCTATCTAAAATAGTTCAATTGATAATGTTGGCACAATCACAGACATAAAACAACCAACTTAAAACATGGTAAAAAAATATTGTACCATGCCTATTTGTATATATATTACCTATTAAGATAGGTTGTTTTATTTCCTGACTGAAATAGATGGAAGCCACCTTTTTCGCAAAGAAATGCATCACATAGACACATACAGGAGGCAATTATATTAACTTTAGCAATATCGTTGAATCCTTGTTTTCTTATGGGATATTAACGTGATGATAATAAACTTTAAGCGTTGAGATCAAGTTAATCCTTCTAAAAATGGTATTAAGAACTATAAATAATAAATACTCCATCGAACAATATTTTCTTTCTAATATTTAATTATATTGTTCTTCGTGCAACAGAACTGATGCTTATTAAAGTAACTTGAAAATGATAATATAACATACATTAAGTTCTCTTGGAAATATGCTATATTCCCAGTTGCATAGCTTGTAAAACCAAAATTCCTCATTAGTTTTGTTCTACCAAATTTATTATTTAATGCATGGTAGTTTACCTAGCTAAAGCATGAAAGTTTGCTAGTGAAATATGAATACTACAATGTACGAAATATATTTGATTCAGACACTAATTTGATAGAAATATACATGCATAATTATAGATATAGGCCAAAATACATATATAATTGCCTCCGGTTACAATAACCTTTTTAAACATAAATTTTAACTTGTAGAGTAAGTTTAACATATTCATTTATATTTTTATTCTAGAACAAGATACGGTATCACAAATTATTATAAAAGGTTTCTCTTTGTCTCATGATCAACCATTTAAATTATGAAATGGTACCAAAAATTATTATGAAAGGTTTCTCTTTGTCTCATGTTCAACGGTAAGTTAGTTTAACATAAATATACATAATTTATGATGCTCATCATTAAAGCCTACATAATTTATGGATTTTGCTTTTGTTTTTGTTTTATTTTAATGGAGTACGCCTATGTTGTCGTCCTTTTCTTTATTTTACATCATGTTCATGACTGAATAATGTACTCTTTGTTAGCTAACTTCTTTGTTAAAGCAGGAGTGGTCCCCTTTAGGTGAGAGTAATCACATTTTATTAGTCACAAACAAAAATATATACAGAAGTTCACTGATAATTAGTTAATGCAATGTCTATAGCCTATACGTGCTCACCTGTATATATAAGATTAGTACTGGTTCTGTATTGCTTCATTTTGATGATGCAAGCAGAGTGCAACCCTCCAAAAGAGGGTGAAAGCCACTTCTAGCAGAAAGAGGGTTAAGATTTTAGGCATGTGGATACTGAGTTTGGGTTTCTTTGTAAATAATCCCCATGTATGGGATATATATGTTAGTTTGGTTAGCATTTAAGTATTAAGGTCTTATATTTCAAAAATATGCACAAATGATTGCAAATGAAGGATAATGCAACACACATAATATTTGTCGGACGCATCCAGTACTCATCCTACCAAAGAATTAACATGGACTTTTTTTTCTTTATGAGTATTAGCTTGTAGCTCTTATATTAATTATAACAAAATCAGCGTAATAATCTAATATTTTATTTTAATTGCAGAAAATGGGAAAAATCATGAAAAGAAAGAAGACAGCGATCAACAACAATGACCAAAATAAAGACAATTTAGAAAATAATGATGCTCAAGTCCAAGAAATCCAACAAGTAGTCAACGACAATACAATGCGACAAGAAGAAAATATTGAAGTTGTTCAAGAAAGCGAGAGAAATGTCATTACCGATGCAAATCCAATTATGAAAAAAAAAACTAGAGGACAAACTAAAGTCAAAAGGCTTCCTATAGATATTTTTAGTCGAGTTGAAGTTGAGTTCAATGGGAAAGGTGAACCAATAGGAGATGGATCGGTCAAGCTATATTCTTATTTAGGTCCGCTTGTACGCGAGCATGTCCCTGTTACGCTAGATAATTGGAAGCATCTAAGCAACGGATAAAAAGTCGTTCTTTGGGAATCCATTCAGGTAATATTATTGTATATAGCTGCTGTACTACATAATTTTTTAACTGCTTATCGGTCAAATTCTCCACAAGCGGTCCTTAAGAACATAGTGTTATTTAATACCTGAAAAAGTAAGTACTATGCCTGCATTGACTAATTATAGTAGTATTTATGTTTTCGTTTCATTTCTAGTTTTTAACTCAACCGAACTTCAGCAAAACTAATTATTCGTTATGAATTTGGATTGAATCCCATGTTAATATCATTCAGTATAGTTGCATTAGAATTAACATAATTGCTCTGCTTGTTCACTATAGTTGTATTAGAATTAATAGTCATTCATAATTCAAATTAAGTAGAAAGATAGTCGATTTTTGTAAATGTAGTTTTCCATTTATTTGTGTTCATTTTTATAAATTTTTGTTGTGATTTACTTTACATTTACTATCTTGATATATGTTTTCTTCCTTTTGCTTCTGTGATGACCCATAACTTCCCCGTGAAGGAAAGAGCGGATACTTTGAGAACAACACACAAAAGAACGCAGACAGAAGAACAATTCATTGTATATTACAACAATTCATCAGATTACAAGAATATACAGAGTATGAATGAATATTACACAGAAAATATCAGAGATTTAAATTACATTACATAGCAGCGGAAAATAATACAATACACAACTAGAAAAGATATACGGATACAGAGCTTTCCGGATATCATTCCATCTGTAAACCTGGTTCATGTGAATATAAATCTGCAAAACCAAAACTACTAGCTGTCCGTGTCAAAATAAGGGCACCCAGAGTTTAGGTTAAAACAATAAATACTGGGTCAGTCATGTGACTGGTGTGAGAACTAAAACAGTTATTAATCTTTATTTTAAAGTTAGGTAAATCAAGGGACCACTCCATATAACACGGAACGGATTTCCTCCCAAGATTACCAGTGCATAAAACAAGCAGCGCAATGCTAAATAAAAAAAATGAGGCTATTATAAGACCCAGGTCCCATCACACAATGCAACGCAAGCCGGAGGATAAGGTTTTTACCTTATAATAGCCAAAGAATGCTTGGTACGCTAAATTTCATCTTTTATTTTTACTATAAGTGCATAGTGTCAAAACAATTTCAAATCATAAGTATTAATCATAGACGGCATGAGCGCCCCATCCCACTATGTCGCCATACTAGGCTCTACAAATAAAACCGCAAAGTCACGTATTGGAAGTTGGATTTCCATCTGTGAACCGAGGCAAAAGATAGTCCTCTACCGATTCGAGACGCTCTAGCCCGCCCCTCGGGACCCAGACTCAGGTGGGCCCTTGGATCGTCAGGGCCGGTCTACCGATGTGGATTAAAATGCCTGAACACTGCGTTTCCCCACCCTTTGGGGTGTCAATGAGCCAACGAATGACTCCATCGGCTTCACATAGTCACCGATATATCCGAGGCGCCTTGCAACAGCAACAACCACATAAGTC
The DNA here is from genome assembly GCA_030737875.1 of Allium sativum. Lineage (NCBI taxonomy): Eukaryota > Viridiplantae > Streptophyta > Magnoliopsida > Asparagales > Amaryllidaceae > Allium > Allium sativum. Next base: position 362,968,131 of record CM060916.1, on the reverse strand, counting down.
AAACTCGTCCGGGCATGTAAAACCACTGATGCCACTTCTAACTAGAAAGAAACGCATGTCCTCCCTGAGGTCCTTCTCTCGTTTCCGGTTCATAACTGGGGTGTGAGGCTCGCGAATCCACGCTACATAAAGCTATGCCACACAGGCCGTGCTTTGATCATCAACCACAAGACTCTGCTTTTCAACAGAAGCCTTGATCATATTGCCATTTAGGCATGCCACACAGGCAATTCACTCTATGCGTTTGATATCCATCGATATATAACCCCTGAGCTCGTACGTCTCAGAGAAGGGCGTTAAGCAAGAGAATAAATTCTCCGCCGCCAAACAGATATATATATATATATAATATAAATCAATCACACAGAATAAAATCCAATGTCAGACACACAGTCCATTTACAAGTTCGTTCTGGGTCTGAACGAAACCGGAGGCACCTAGTACCCCGCATATCCATCGATCTCCAAGTACGTCTGGACGATCACTAACTGATTCCCTCCTCTTGGGTGTACGGCCCAATCAAGATCATCATTAATCACCCAAACGACGTGAAGACCTCCGGTCTTCGACCACCGTCTTCATCCTCGACACCACGTCGAATCAGCTATTCAGAATGGGTCGAACCCGGTCTTTCTGAATAACTCGCGTATATAATAAAAAAGTGTTACACAAACACAACATACGTCTCATTCCAATTCATCAGTCACTAACCATAAATTAGCAATAGAATAATTCCCCAAATATTAACCTCGAAGGCCGAAACCAACATCGGATCAATACCGAGGAAACCATTCTTCTTAGCTAACCGACAGTTAGTTTCTAAATTTCACATTCTTAGGGAAAGGTTCCCATTAATTTTATCAAAGATAAATTCTTTTAAATTTATTCTTCAATCTTCCTTTGAATATCAAATCAAACTAGTCGGGATTAGCAAACCACACCGAAGTAATCATTTATTTTATTTCTCAATCCCAACCTATTCATCCCATGAAGTAAAACTGGTCATACTTCATATCTAACACCACGGTGTTATCGGTAAATTCAATTACCATTTCACGTTCAAATCTAATTAAAGATTTAGCTATCGCCTGGAGCAAAACTGGTGATACTCCATTCTCGATCTTTTCAATATAATTAACGATTCATTAAAACTCCACTTAGTTCTAATCTTTAACTAGGTTAAAGAACCAATTTCATTTAAAACACGGTTCACGATAAACCCACATCACATTCCATTCTATTAGCCTCTAGCCGTAAATTAGTAAGAGAACAGTTCCCTAAATATTAACCCCGAAGGATGAAACCAACATCAGATCAATACCCAAGAAACCATTCGACTTAACTAATCTCCAGTTAGTTTCTGATTTTCTTAACTCAGTTGGGTCTAAGAATAGTATTGTTGAAGATACCGTTCACGACAACCCAAATCACATTTGATATTAAATTCAAGGCTCTGAATAGAAAATATATTAGCTTATATTCAATATCAAATTCTACGACCAACAAATATCGTATTGAAAATAACGATATAAATATATCTTTCAAATTTCCATAACAATATCTGTATAATCACGAAATCCAACATCGAAATATTCCAAAGACAATTTCGATTCAAATCCATTCCAATTCAATTATTGGAAATTCTGTTTATTTTCAAAACCATTTCAAATCCCCTTTATTTATTTTGAAAATAAATAGAATTATAATTCTAGTTCAAAACTAGTTCATTTCAATAAAAATCTATTTTTATCTTTTCAAATTTGGAGTTTTTTATCCCAATTCTTCACAAATCATTTCTTATGATTTTACACAAATTATTACTATTTTTTGTAATTTTATCAAGGCCCGTACAGTCGATTTCCATCAACGGCCATCGAACTGCACTTACAGCGACCTTTTCCAAATTTGATAGGGACATAATTCCAAATCCAACCATTAGATTTCAAATCTCTAATATTCGTTAGAAAGCTCTTTTTGATACGAACCCAACGGTTCTGGTTTTAGGAGAATCCGACGGTCGGATCTCCGGTAATATCCATTCGAAGTCAATGGTCGAAATTCGCGAACTGCCGCGGCGCGGCGCGTTCTATTCAGGCCATTATATATATATATATATTATATACTTCATCGATTTCCATTCAAAATGAATTTTATAAATCGTTTTAAATTCGTTTTCAAAACGGTTTCAACTTCCTTTTCAAATTCTAATCAAGATTGAATTATTCAATATAAATTCGTTTTAATTTCATTTCAAATCGATTTCAATTCAATTTCAATTTAATTCGAATTTCAATTCATTTCAATTTAATTCGAATTTCAATTCATTTCAATTTAATTCGAATTTCAATTCATTTCAATTTAATTCGAATTTCAATTCTATTCAATTTAATTTGAATTTCAAATCTATTCAATTTAATTTGAATTTCAAATCTATTCAATTTAATTCGAATTTCAAATCTATTCAATTTAATTCGAATTTTGAAATCACTTTCAATATTCATTGAAAAATGAATAAAATCGATATAAATATCGTTCACGTCAAAATGGCGTCAATCTTATCAACACGGCTTCATATATTTCTATTTTCAAATATTCTATTTCAAATATTTCTTTTTCAAATATTTCTATTTCAAATATTTCTTTTCAAATATTTCTGTTTCAAATATTTCTATTCAAAACTGGAATGAGGCCCAATCAATTACCATATAATGTTAATTATATGGATTTTTCTACAACACATGGATAAAATAACAACGACAAATAATCAACCATCATCCAGAGTGCACCACACCACTGCATAAGCATTAAATATAAATAATTAACGCTTACACAGTCTGTCAATCCATCGATTGACATACAACTAAACAATCGGGATTAGTGTACGTCAAATATCATCCCAATACCCGTGCGGGGTTTCAAAACAACAAACACATATTTTATTTGTGCAGTTAGGCGATGTGTAAAATTTATCGTCCCAATCAATATTAGTCAAATCAGTGTATATAAACAAATCGTCCGATTTGTTTATAAATATTTATTTTTTGTACACGTTAAAAATTATATTTTCAACTATAAATTATTTTATTTCATTCCACATCACACAATCAAATATCACAACATAGAAATCAAACAAACAAGTCATCCATAGTCTGTGGACGACGGGTGTCGGGTGCTACTGAACACCGTCTGCATCCTAGTATTTATTTCAAACTAGAAATAAATTAAAAGTAAGGAGTTCTCACCAAAAGCTAAACCAAACACCACGACTCTTCTTATGTAGAAATCTTCGTCGTGCTTGCCTTTCGTCAATTTCACTGTCCGTAGCCACTACATATATAAAAATCACATTTTTATACTGCAGTCTTTAAAATAAAAATCACATTTTTATTTGTACACTTTCAATTTAAAAATCATATTTTTCCTTAACCATTCTAATGATCAAAACCGTATTTTTACTTTGCTATATATGATAAAAATTCTATTTTTCATCGCTACTATATAGATAAAAATTCTACTTTTACATCGCTACTATATAGATAAAAATTCTATTTTTACATCGCTACTATATAGATAAAAATTCTATTTTTATAACGGTGTTCATATGATAAAGATTATATTTTTATCATGTTATTCTCTATATAAAAATTATATTTTTATATATCTACCTCTAATATAAAGATCGAATTTTTATATCATCGCTATAAAAATCCCATTTTTATTTCAATATATATATAATAAAAATCAGATTTTTACTTCGCTGCATATATAAAGATCAAATTTTTACTATCTATATAATATAAAAATCGTATTTTTATTCTTTCTATAATATAAAAATCATATTTTTATTACTTCACTAATATAAAAATCATATTTTTATATTCTCTATTATATAGAAATTCTATTTTTAATAATCTACTTATATAAAAATAATTATTTTATATCTTTTATAATATAAAGATCATATTTTTAATTTGCTACAAGTATAAAAATCATACTTTTATACCTTGAAAAATATTTTCAACTTGCCAATAATATTTTCTTTAAATCCATATCGTTCATATGAACATCATAACTTTACTAAGCTAACTATCCTAACTTTATCGAAGTAAAACCCTAGCTTTATATTTTTAAAACAAGGAATACTTATGTTAAAACTAAAATAATAAATAAATATCACAAAAACTCACATTTTCATAGGGGAATTGGGCAAAGGGGGTCGTGGGGCTTTGCCGGAGCTGCGGTGGCGCTGGAAGAGGGTGGCGCGGTTTCCTAGGAGGTGCGGCGGTTTAAGAGGGGGGCGACGGCTGTCTCGCGGCTAGGGTTCGCGGTGGGGGTGTTTGAGTCTGAGGGGCTTCACGAGATCGAAGGGGGGGGGGGGTCGTGGGTTGATCGCAGAAGGGAGGCGGAGGAGGTGAGGGGGCAGCGTCGGTGGGGACCACGGCGGTGGCGCGCAGGCGAGGGGAGGGGCTGAGGGAGGTCGCGATTTCGGTTTTTTTATTCTGATTTGAAGAACGGGAGGGGGGGCTGAGAGGGAAAAAGGGGATGAAGGGAGAAATATTTTTTTTTAATTTAATTATTTAATTTTAAAAAGCAACTTTTAATTTCGAACTCGAAATCGAACCCACCGACTGTCGTTCATAGCTAATTACCCCTATTCCGAACACAATGGGATATGTATCGTAGGCTGATTCGACTGTTTCAATCTATTTCCGTCAAAATCAAAATATAACTCTATATATTGAATTTGAACGCACATTTCAATTTACTGGGGCCACATACTAACTAGAAAAATTCGCGAAAAATATTTTCTAGCTTCGTATTGACGGTACGGTCCAAACAAAACCAATTTCGTCAAATTCTGAGACCGTTTGAAAAATGACCATTTTCCAGTCGATTAAAATCAACTGAAACCGGTCAAACGCGTTTTCCTTTGCCACGCTCACATATTGATTCAGAAAATTATGAATTTTGAAACCTAGCAATAACTTGACATCACGGATCCAATAAAAGTGGTTTCGTCGAAAACCGAGGTCATTTGCAAAATTCCCATTTTCAAAGGCCCGAATTCCATAGCGACTATTCTGAAATTTCAACTGGACATATCTTTTGATTCCCGCTATGAAATTTTGATTTTTCTGATTCGTTGGAAAGATATTATCAATTAGATTCTAATATTTTTGGTTTCGCTAAAATCCGGATTATTTTGAATCTTGTACATTCATTTGAACTTTGAAATCGAATTTTCAAACTACCGTGCCATTTTCAATTCCTTTTATAATTAAAATAAAATATTTATATTCTAACGACGATCTATATAAATATATACGTCTATTTCAATTCAAAATAAATTTCTCGTCGATATTATTTAAAATAATTCATTTTAAATATTCAAAATTCATCAAAATTGCCAAAATAAAAATTTTAAATTGGCTCAGATTTCCGGGTTATTACAATCTCCCCCACTTAAAACTTTTCATCCCCGAAAAGGAACGAAGCCGAAAGTTATTTCACAAATCAACTCAACTTCCATTATTTTCATTACGGCTTAAGTTCTTCAACCTTTCAGTTTCTAAGAACTTTTCAAATTTTTCAAAAATTTGGCTAACACCCTAAATTTTGGAAAAATTTCGCCATAACCTCCCCTGCACCGGGGACTTCGGGATATTTCATATAACCTCCCATGGCCTTCTTCAATCCAAAAGAAAAAGAAAAGCCAAGCGGCTAGCCAATAGGCTCACAAAATCATCCAAAACCCAAGAAATACAATAAACATGTACCTATTTGTCGGGCAAACAATTTTATTCTTCTGCTCTAGCCTCCTTGCTATGACCTGTTCAGTGTAAGTACATGTATATGCATGCAAATGCGACAAATTTTCAATACAATTCACTATTTGGTTCAATTTGGCTAAAGGTTCAACATTCAATTAATCAAAACAGTAATCAAACAACACAACCATCAATCAATTAGTTGAATTAACGTTTCAAATTCATAATTTTGACATATAGTCAAAAATCACATTTTTGGTGCCAAATCACAACCATAGGCCTTATCTAATTTTGGTTCTCACACCAGTCAATTGGAATCATATAGAAATCCCACTTTCGTCACTCGAAAATAAATACTGGTGATGGTATACTTCATCATCAGGACCATGTCCAAGTGACTATAGTGTGATTCTATATCTACCCAAAATATTAAAACTTTGAATACACGCGGATCAGACGTATACGCAAAATCTTTATATACTGGATAGTCCAAATCAATATAAATAAGTATTCAAATACGAATAATTGAATTAAATTTTCAAAACAAAACTTGTTTTCACTTTTAAAAATATAATCTTCACACTCGTTCTAGGATACTACTGATCCCATCTCTAACGAGTCATTCTCATTGGATATTACTAATCCAATTTCTGATGAATTCTTTCGTTCGGTTCTTACGTGTCTTGTTCTCGAGCTTTGTAAACAAAAGCTCTAATACCAACTATGATGACCCGTAACTTCCCCGTGAAGGAAAGAGTGGATACTTTGAGAACAACACACAAAAGAACACAGACAGAAGAACAATTCATTGTATATTACAACAATTCATCAGATTACAAGAATATACAGAGTATGAATGAATATTACACAGAAAATATCAGAGATTTAAATTACATTACATAGCAGCGGAAAATAATGCAATACACAACTAGAAAAGATATACGGATACAGAGCTTTCCGGATATCATTCCAGCTGTAAACCAGGTTCCTGTGAATATAAATCTGCAAAACCAAAACTACTAGCTGCCCGTGTCAAAATAAGGGCACCCAGAGTTTAGGTTAAAACAATAAACTCCAGGTCAGTCATGTGACTGGTGTGAGAACTAAAACAGTTATAAATCTTTATTTTAAGGTTAGGTAAATCAAGGGACCACGCCGTATAACACGGAACAGGTTTCCTCCCAAGAATACCAGCGCATAAAACAAACAGGGCAATGCTAAATAAAGAAAAATGAGGCTATTATAAGACCCAGGTCCCATCACACAATGCAACGCAAGCCGAAGGATAGGGTTTTTACCTTATAATAGCCAAAGAATGCTTGGTACGCTAAATTTCATCTTTTATTTTTACTATAAGTGTATACTGTCAAAACAATTTCAAATCATAAGTATCAATCATAGACGGCATGAACGCCCCATCCCACTATGTCGCCATACTAGGCTCTACAAATAAAACTGCAAAGTCACGTATTGGAAGTTGGATTTCCATATGTGAACCGAGGCAAAAGATAGTCCTCTACCGATTCGAGACGCTCTAGCCCACCCCTCAGGACCCAGACTTAGGTGGGCCCTTGGATCGTCAGGGTCGGTCCACCGGTTCGGATTAAAATGCCCGAACACTGCGTTTCCCCACCCTTTGGGGTGTCAATGAGCCAACGAATGACTCCATTGGCTTCACCTAGTCACCGATATATCTGAGGCGCCTCGCAACAACAACAACCACATAAGTCAAACTCGTCAGGGCGTGTAAAACCGCTGACGCCACTTCTAACTAAAAGAAACGCATATCCTCCCTGAGGTCCTTCTCCCGTTTCTGGTTCACAACCGGGGTGTGAGGCTCGCGAATCCACGCTACACAAAGTTATGCCACACAGGCCGTGCTTTGATCATCAACCACAAGACTCTGCTTTTCAACAGAAGCCTTGATCATATTGCCACACAGGCAATTCACTCTATGCGTTTGATATCCATCGATATATAACCCCTTAGCTCGTGCGTCTCAGAGAAGGGCGTTAAGCAAGAGAATAAATTCTCCGCTGCCAAACAGATATATATTTAATTGAAATCAATCACACAGAATAAAATCCAATGCCAGACACACCGTCCATTTACAAGTTCGTTCTGGTTCTGAACGAAACCGGAGGCACCTAGTACCCCGCATATCCATCGATCTCCAAGTACGTCTGGACGATCACTAACTGATTCCCTCCTCTTGGGTGTACGAACCAATCAAGATCATCAGTAATCACCCAAACGACGTGAAGACCTCCGATCTTCGACCACCGTCTTCATCCTCGACACCACGTCGAATCAGTTATTCAGAATGGGTCGAACCCGGTCTTTTTGAATAACTCGCGTATAAAATAAACAAGTGCTACACAAACACAACATACGCCTCATTCCAATTCATCAATTCACTAACCGTAAATTAGCAAGAGAATAATTCCCCAAATATTAACCCCGAAGGCCGAAACCAACATCAGATCAATACCCAGGAAACCATTCTTCTTAGCTAACCGACAGTTAGTTTCTAAATTTCACATTCTTAGGGAAAGGTTCCCATTAATTTTATCAAAGATAAATTCTTTTAAATTTATTCTTCAATCTTCCTTTAAATATCAAATCAAACTAGTCGGGATTAGCGAACCACACCGAAGTAATCATTTATTTTATTTCCCAATCCCAACCTATTCATCCCACGAAGTAAAACTGGTCATACTTCATATCTAACACCGCGGTGTTATCGGTAAATTCAATTACCATTTCACGTTCAAATCTAATTAAAGATTTAACTATCGCCTGGAGCAAAACTGGTGATACTCCATTCTCGATCTTTTCAATCCAATTAAAGATTCATTAAAACTCCACTTAGTTCTAATCTTTAACTGGGCTAAAGAACCAATCTCATTTAAAACATGGTTCACGATAAACCCACATCACATTCCATTCTATTAGTCTCTAACCGTAAATTAGTAAGAGAACAGTTCCCTAAATATTAACCCCGAAGGCCGAAACCAACATCAGATCAATACCCAAGAAACCATTCAACTTAACTAATCTCCAGTTAGTTTCTGATTTTCTTAACTCGGTTGGGTCTAAGAACAGTATTATTGAAGATACCGTTCACGACAACCCAAATCACATTTGATATTAAATGCAAGGCTCTGAATAGAAAATATATCGGCTTATATTCAATATCAAATTCTACGACCGACAAATATCGTATTGGAAATAACGATATAAATATATCTTTCAAATTTCCATAACAATATCTGTATAATCACGAAATCCAACATCGAAATATTCCAAAGACAATTTCGATTCAAATCCATTCCAATTCAATTATTGGAAATTCTGTTTATTTTCAAAACCATTTCAAATCCCCTTTATTTATTTTGAAAATAAATAGAATTATAATTCTAGTTCAAAACTAGTTCATTTCGATAAAAATCTATTTTTATCTTTTCAAATTTGGATTTTTTCATCCCAATTCTTTACAAATCATTTCTTATGATATTAAACAAATTATTACTATTTTTAACAATTTTATCAATGCCCGTACAGTCGATTTCCATCAACGGCCATCGAACTGCACTTACAGCGACCTTTTCCAAATTTGATTTGGACATAATTCTAAATCCAACCGTTAGATTTCAAATCTCTAATATTCGTTAGAAAGCTTTTTTCGATACGAACCCAACGGTTCCAATTTTAGGAGAATCCGACGGTCGGATCTCCCGTAATATCCATTCGAAGTCAATGGTCGAAATTCACGAACTGCTGCGACGCGGCGCGTTCTATTCAGGCCATTACATATATATATATATATATATTATTTCTTCGATTTCCATTCAAAACTAATTTTGTAAATCGTTTTAAATTCGTTTTCAAAATGGTTTCAACTTCCTTTTCAAATTCTAACCAAGATTAAATTTTTCAATATAAATTCGTTTTAATTTCATTTCAAATCAATTTCAATTCAATTTCAATTTAATTCAAATTTCAATTCATTTCAATTTAATTCGAATTTCAATTCATTTCAATTTAATTCTAATTTCAATTCATTTCAATTTAATTCGAATTTCAATTCTATTCAATTTAATTCGAATTTCAAATCTATTCAATTTAATTCGAATTTCATATCTATTCAATTTAATTCGAATTTTGATATCACTTTCAATATTCATTGAAAAATGAATAAAATCGATATAAATATCGTTCACGTCAAAATAGCGTCAATCTAATCAACACGACTTCATATATTTCTATTTTCAAATATTCTATTTCAAATATTTCTTTTTCAAATATTTCTATTTCAAATATTTCTTTTCAAATATTTCTATTTCAAATATTTCTATTAAAAACTGGTATGAGGCCCAATCAATTACCATATAATGTTAATTATATGGATTTTTCTACGACACATGGATAAAATAACAACGATAAATAATCAACCATCATCTAGAGTGCACCACACCACTGCATAAGCATTAAATATAAATAATTAGCGCTTACACAGTCCGTCAATCCATCGATTGACATACAACTAAACAATCGGGATTAGTGTACGTCAAATATCGTCCCAATACCCGTGTGGGGTTTCAAAACAACAAACACAGATTTTATTTGTGCAGTTGGGCGATGTGTAAAATTTATCGTCCCAATCAATATCAGTCAAATCAGTGTATATAAACAAATCGTCCGATTTGTTTATAAATATTTATTTTATGTACACGTTAAGAATTATATTTTCAACTATAAAATATTTTCCACTATAAAATATTTTATTTCATTCCACATCACACAATCAAATTTCACAACATAGCAATCAAACAAACAAGTCATCCATGGTCTGTGGACGATGGGTGTCGGGTGCTACTAAACACCGTCTGCATCCTAGTATATATTTCAAACTAGAAATAAATTAAAAGTGAGGAGTTCTCACCAAAAGCTAAAACAAACACCACGACTCTTCTTATGTAGAAATCTTCGTCGTGCTCGCCTTTCGTCAATTTCACTGTCCGTAGCCACTACATATATAAAAATCACATTTTTATACTGCTGTCTTTAAAATAAAAACCACATTTTTATTTGTTCACTTTCAATTTAAAAATCATATTTTTCCTTAACCATTCTAATGATCAAAATCGTATTTTTACTTTGCTATATATATGATAAAAATTCTATTTTTACATCACTACTATATAGATAAAAATTCAATTGTTACATTGCTACTATATAGATAAAAATTCTATTTTTATATCGCTACTATATAGATAAAAATTCTACTTTTACATCGCTACTATATAGATAAAAATTCTATTTTTATAACGGTGTTCATATGATAAAGATTATATTTTTATCACGCTATTCTCTATATAAAAATTATATTTTTATATATCTACCTCTAATATAAAGATCGAATTTTTATATCGTCGCTATAAAAATCCTATTTTTATTTCAACATATATATAATAAAAATTAGATTTTTACTTCGCTACTTATATAAAGATCAAATTTTTACTATCTATATAATATAAAAATCGTATTTTTATTCTTTCTATAATATAAAAATCATATTTTTATTACTTCACTAATATAAAAATCATATTTTTATGTTCTCTATTATATAGAAATTCTATTTTTAATACTCTACTTATATAAAAATAATATTTTTATATCTTTTATTATATAAAGATCATATTTTTAATTTGCTACAAGTATAAAAATCATACTTTTATACCTTTAAAAATATTTTCAACTTGCCAACAATATTTTCTTTAAATCCATATCATTCATATGAACATCATAACTTTACTAAGCTAACAATCCTAACTTTATCAAAGTAAAACCCTAGCTTTATATTTTTAAAACAAGGAATACTTATGTTAAAACTGAAATTAGAAATAAATATCACAAAAACTCACATTTTCATAGGGGAAATCGGCAAAGGGGGTCGTGGGGCTTTGCCGGAGCTGCGGCGGCGCTGGAAGAGGGTGGCACGGTTTCCTAGGAGGTGCGGCGGTTTAAGAAGGGGGGGCGACGGCTATCTCGCGGCTAGGGTTCGCGGTGGGGGTGTTTGTGTAATAACCCGGAAATTCTGAGCCAGTTTAAAATTTTTATTTTGGCAATTTTAGCGAATTTCGAATATTTAAAATAGATTATTTTAAATAATATCGACGAGAAATTTATTTTGAATATAATTCGAACGTATATATTATATTCATCGACGTTAGAATACAAATATTTATGTATATTTATATATAATTATAAATAGAATTGAAAATGGCGCGGTAGTTCGATAATTCGATTTCAAACTTCAATTGAATGTACCGGGTACAAAATAAACCGGATTTTAGTGAAACCAGAAATAATAGGATCTATTTGATAATATCTTTTCAACGAATCCGAAAGATCGAAATTTCATAGCGGGATTCAAAAGATATGTCCAGTTGAAAATTCTGAATAGTCGCTATGGAATTCAGGCCCTTAAAAATGGGAATTTTGCAAACGACCTCGGATTTCGACGAAACCAGTTTTGTTGCGTCCGTGATGTAAAGTTATTGCTAGACTCCAAATTTCATAATTTTTCGAATCAATATGTGAGCGTGGCAAAGGAAAACGCGTTTGACCAGTTTTAGTTGATTTTAATCGACTGGAAAATGGCCATTTTTCCAACAGCCTCAGAATTCGACGAAACTAGTTTTGTTAGGACCGTATCGTCAATACGAAGCTAGAAAAGATTTTTATGGGATTTATAGAGTTAGTATGTGACCCCGGTAATTTGAAATATACGTTTAAAATTCAATATAGTGATTTAAATGTAAATTTAACGGAAACTGATTGTAATGATCAAATCAGCTTGCGATACATATCCCATTGTGTTCGGAATGGGGGTAGTTAGTTATGGACGACAGGCGGTGGGCTTCGTTTCGAGGTCGATAGAAAAAGTTACTTTAAGTGAATAAAATATTGAAATTAAATAATAAAAAAATAAAAGAAACCCTAGAAATCATTTCAGATGGTCAAACCCTCTGACCCACCGCTCTCAACGATTGAAGGGCAGAAATCGCCCGATCCTTCTCCTCCTTCTTTCTCGCGGTCCACGCATTTAAATGGAAATCTCCATGAAGCAAATTGAAGAGCTTGACGAGCTCCTCGATGAAGACGGTTATGATCGGAAAAGTCGAACTGGAGGCGTCGGAATCCTCTTCGATACGGGGCGTCGTTCGTGTGTCCTAGGAGGCGCAGGGGAGGTTCGAGCTGGCCGGGTTTGGGTGGCGCCGGTGGAGCTCGTGAAGCCCTTCGACGCAGACACATCCGATCCACCTCCGAAATTTATGCTATTACTGTGAGCTTTATTTTTACTATGCTATTAATCTGCATCCGACGCAGACCTTCCTGTGTAGTCAAAGAAGGTACTGTGAGCTTTATTTTTACTATGCTATTAATCTGCATTGATTAAAATCTGAAATTTATTTAGAATATTATTGTTTAAAATTTCAATTGCATTGTTTTACGTATAAAATTTGCATTATTTTATAAATATAAAATTTCCATTGTTTTAAAAATATAAATATCCTTTGTTTAATAAAATCAGTCTGTTTATAAAATATATAGAGCATTGTTTTTATAAAATATATATAGCATGAAGGAAAATAACATTGATTATGTAAAGAAAAATAACATTGATTTTTTATAGGAAAAATAGCATATGTTTTAAAAATATGAAAAGAGCATTGTTTTTATAAAATATATATAGCATGAAGGAAAATAACATTGATTATGTAAAGAAAAATAACATTGATTTTTTATAGGAAAAATAGCATATGTTTTAAAAATATGAAAAGTGCATTGTTTTAAAAATAAAAAGACCGTGGTTGAAAAATAAAAGAATTTTGCTTTGAAAAATAAAAGAATTTTGCTTTGAAAAATAAAAGAATTTTGCTTTGAAAAATAGAAGAATTTTTCTTTGAAAAATAAAAGAATTTTGCTTTGAAAAATAAAAGAATTTTGCTTTGAAAAATAAAAGAATTTTGCTTTGAAAAATAAAAGAATTTTGCTTTGAAAAATAAAAGAATTTTGCTTAGAAAAATATTCATATGAATATTAGAGGTGAAAAGATCGAAATGTTGTTATAGAAAAGATGCGATTTTTAGCGGTGTAAAAAATAGATTTTTTATCTATATAGTAGCGGTATAAAAATTCGATTTTTACATATTGAATAGCGAAGTAAAAATATGATTTTTATATATTGAACATCGAAGTAAAAATATGATTTTTATATATTGAACATCGAAGTAAAAATATGACTTTTATATATTGAACATCGAAGTAAAAATATGATTTTTATATATTGAACATCGAAGTAAAAATATGATTTTTATATATTGAACATCGAAGTAAAAATATGATTTTTATATATTGAACATCGAAGTAAAAATATGATTTTTATATATTGAACATCGAAGTAAAAATATGATTTTTATATATTGAACATCGAAGTAAAAATATAATTTTTATACTAATGGCATATTGAAAATATAATTTTTATAATGAACTAAAAATTCGAGTTTTATATATTGAATAGCATACTAAAAATTCGATTTTTACATATGTAGTGGCTACGGGCAACGAAGATGACGAAGATGCGATAACAATGAAGATTTCTCTAAAAGAAGAGCCGTGGAGTTAGGATAGCTTTTGGTGAGAATTCCTCACCTTTCAATTTCTTTTCTAGTTATATATATACTAGGATGCAGACGGTGCTTAGTAGCACCCGACACAATCGTCCACAGACCATGGACTTGTTTGTTTGGTTGCATAGATTAGTTGGATTATTTGAGCTGAATTTGACTGTTGGATGAATTGAAATTAATTTGATTGATGTGTGAATGGCGTGGGCCTTCACTAGACCGGGGATAAGGCTAGGCCTCGTCCCGTTTCTAGTATCGTGCCGTTATGCCGCCGAAATTTTCTAAAATAAGTTAGAAAAATAAAAATATCATTTTATTTAAAGAATGAACTGAATAGAAATTCATATGTTGGAATAAAATGTTTTTTCGTTAAAAATATAATTTTTAACGTGAATGTGAATAAATAAATATTCATTTACAAACCAGACGGTTTGTTTATGTACACCTATTTGAAGGACATTGATTGGGTCGATAAATTTTACACATCGCCCGATATTTTACAAATAAAATATGTGTTTGATTGTTTGAAACCCCACACGGGTGTTGGGATGAAATTTGAAGTTCACTCATCCTGATTGAATTAATATGTCGATCGATTGATTGACAGGCTGTTATAAGCGTTAGATATCTATATTTGATGCTTATACAGTGTATTGCACTTTGGTTGATGGTTGATTATTTTTCAATGCTATTATATACATGTGTTGTATGAAAATCAATATAATTAATTTTATATGGTGATTGATTGGGCCTCATTCCAATTTAGAAAATAAAGAATAATATAAAATAAAGGTTCATGTGTTGACAATACTCATCCATTGAGATTGGTCATGTGTTGAACGAAATATTTTAGTAATAAAATTTACATCTTTATTAATATAAAATATAGGTTCATGTGTTGACAGTACTCATCCATTGAGATTGGTCATGTGTTGAACGAAATATTTTAGTAATAAAATTTACATCTTTATTAATATAAAATAAAGGTTCATGTGTTGACAGTACTCATCCATTGAGATTGGTCATGTGTTGAATGAAATATTTTAATAATAAAATTTGCATCTTTATCAATATAAAATAAAAGTTCATGTGTTGACAGTACTCATCCATTGAGATTGGTCATGTGTTGAACGAAATATTTTGATAATAACAACTATTTTGAAAAAGAAATATTTGAAATAGAATATTTGAAAATAGAAATTTATGAAGCCGTGTTGATTAGATTGACGCCATTTTTGACGTGAACGATATTTATATCGATTTTATTCATTTCGAAATGAATTGAATATATAACGATTTCGAAATGAATTGAATATATAATGATTTCGAAATGAATTGAATATATAACGATTTCGAAATGAATTGAATATATAACGATTTCGAAATGAATTGAATTGAAAACGATTTCGAAATGAATTGAATTGAAAACGATTTCGAAATGAATTGAATTGAAAACGATTTCGAAATGAATTGAATTGAAAACGATTTCGAAATGAATTGAATTGAAAACGATTTCGAAATGAATTGAATTGAAAATGAATTCAAATTGAATTGAAATTTGAATTGAATAGAAATGAATTTTAAAACGAATTTATAAAGAAGAATTCAATTTTGATTTGAATTGAAAAGGAAGTTGAAATTGCTTTTGAAACGAATTTAAAACTATTTATATAATTCGTTTTAAATAGAAATCGACGAAATATATATTATATATATAATATAATGGCCTGAATAGAACGCGCCGCGCCGCGGCAGTTCGTGAATTTCGACCATTTATTTCAAACGAACATTACGGGAGATCCGACCGTCGGATTCTCCTAAAACCGGAACCGTTGGGTTCGTATCGAAAAGTGCTTTCTAACGAATATTAGAAATTTGAAATCAAACGGTTGGATTTGGAGTTACGTCCAAATCAAATTCGGAAAAGGTCGCTGTAAGTGCAGTTCGATGGCCGTTGATGGAAATCGACTGTACGGGCCTTGATAAAATTATTAAAAATAGTAATAATTTGTGTAAAATCATAAGAAATGATTTAGAAAGGATTGGGATGAAAAACTCCATATTTGAAAAGATAAAAATAGATTTTTATCGAAATGAACGAGTTTTGAACTAGAATTATAATTCTATTTATTTTTAATTAAATAAATTGAATTTAAAAAGGGTTTTAAAAATAACCAGAATTTCCAATGATTGCATTGGAGTGGATTTGAATCGAAATTGTCTTTGGATTATTTCGATGTTGGATTTCGTGATGATACAGGTATTGTTATGGGAATTTGAAAGATATATATATATCGTTATTTCCAATACGATATTTGTTAGTCGTAGAATTTGATATTGAATATAAGCCGGTATATTTTCTATTCAGAGCCTTGTGTTTAATATCAAATGTGATTTGGGTTTGTCGTGAATGGTGTCTTCACTAACTCTGTTCTTGAACCCAGTTGAGAAAAGATTAAATCTTTTTATTTAGATTTAATGAAGTGTACCAATTCAATAATATTTAATTGGAATTGAATTGATATTGATTTTGGGTTTATCGTGAACAGTGTTTTAAATAACACTCGTTCTTTAACCCGATAATTAATGAAAGTGATTTTGGGTTTATCGTGAACCGTGTTTTAAATGACACTGATTCTTTAACCCAGTCGAAGATTAAAACTAAGTGGAGTTTTAATGAATCTTTAATTAGATTGAAATGATCGAAAATGGAGTATCACCAGTTTTTCTCCAGGCGATAGTTAAATCTTTAATTAGATTTGAACGTGAAATGGTAATTGAATTTACCGATAACACTGTGGTGTTAGATATGAAGTATTTCCAATTTTACTTCATGGGATGAATAGGTTGGGATGGGGAAATTAAAATAAATAATTACTTCGGTAAGGTTCGCTAATCCCGACTTGTTTGAATTGAGATTCAAAAATAGAATAAAGAATAAATTCAAGGAATTTATCTTGGATAAAATTAATGGGAACCTTTCCCTATGAATGTGAAATTTAGAAACTAACTGTCGGTTAGCCAAGCAGAATGGTTTTCTGGATATTGATCTGATGTTGGTTTCGGCCTTCGGGGTTAATATTTGGGAAATTATTCTCTTGATTAATTTACGGTTAGTGACTGATGAATTGGAATGAGGCGTATGTTGTGTTTGTGTAACACTTATTTAAAATATACGTGAGTTATTCGGAAAGACCGGGTTTACCCCATTCTGAATAACTGACACGACGATATGTCGAAGATGAAGACGGTGGTTGAAGACCGGAAGTCTTCACATCGTTTGGATAATTACCGACGATCCTGATTGGGCTGTACACCCGAGAGGATGGAAATAGTTGGTGGTCGTCCAGACGTACTTGGAGATGGATGGATATGCGAGGAAAGTGCCTCCGGTTTCGTTCAGACCCAGAACGGACTTTTAAATGGACTGTGTGTCTGACATTGGATTTTAGTCCGTGTGATTGATCTCTATTAAATATATATCTGTTTGGCGGCGGAGAATTTATTCTCTTGCTTAACGCCCTTCTCTGAGACGTACGAGCTCAGGGGTTATATATTGATGGATATCAATCGCATGGAGTGAATTGCCTGTGTGACATGCCTAAGTGGCAAATGATCAAGGTTTCTGTTGAAAAGCAAAGTCTTGCGGTTGATGATCAAAGCACGGCCTTTGTGGCGTAGCTTTGTGTAACGTTCACTTCGCGAGTTTCACACCCGGTATGAACCAAAAACGGGAGACGGACCTCAGGGAGGACTTGCGTTTCTTTCTAGCTAGAAGTGGCGTCAGTGGTTTTACACGCCCTGACGAGTTTGACTTATGTGGTTGTTGCTGTTGCGAGGTGCCTCGGTTATATCGGTTTCGGCCAATGCATTCTGGTCGGCAGACGGACCAGACTTACACCCCATAGGGTGGGGAAACGTAGTGTTCAGGCATAATAATCCACATCGGTGGACCGGCCTTGACGATCCAAGGCTTGCCTGGGCCTTGCCTGAGTGGCGGGCTAGAGCGTCTCGAATCGGTTGAGGACTATCTTTAGCCTCGGTTCATAGAGGGAAATCCAATTTCCAAATACGTGACATTTGCGGTTTTATTTGTAGAGCCTAGTATGGCAACATAGTGGGATGGGGCACTTATGCCGTCTATGATTGATATTTATGATTTGAAAGTTGTTTTATACACTATACACTTATTATAGTATCAAATGATTTCTTTTAAACGTACTAAGCATGTTTGGCTATTATAAGGGAAAACCCTATTCTCGGCTGCGTTGCATTGTGTGATGGGACCTGGGTCTTATAATAGCTTCATTTTTAGAAAAGCATTGCGCTGTTTACTTATATGCACTGGTGTTCTTGGGAGGAAACCCGTTCCGTGTTATACGGCGTGGTCCCTTGATTTACCTAGCTTTAAAAATAAAGATTAACTGTTTTAGTTCTCACACCAGTCCCATGGCTGACCTGGAGTTTATTGTTTTAACCTAAACTCTGGGTGCCCTTATTTTGGCACGGGCAGCTAGTAGTTTTGGTTTTGCAGATTTATATTCACAGGATCCTGGTTTACAGCTGGAACGATATCCGGAAAGCTTTGTATCCGTATATCTCCTTCTAGTTGTGTATTGCATTATTTTCCGCTGCGATGTATTTAAATGTAATTTAAATCTGTGATATTTCTGTGTAATATTCATTTATACTCTGTATATTCTTGTAATCTGATGCATTATTGTAATATACAATGAAATGTTCTTCTGTATGCATTCTGTTGTGGCTTGTTCTCGAACTATCCGCCACTTTCCTTTACGGGGAAGTTACGGGTTTTCACAGTTGGTATCAGAGCTTTGGTTTACAAAGCAGAGAACAAGGCACGTTAGAACCATACGAAAAAATTCATTAGATATTGGATCAGTAGTATCCAACGAGAATGACTCGTTAGAGATGGGATCAGTAGTATCCTAGAACGAGTGTGAAGAGTATATTTTTGAAAATGAAAACAAAACTTGTTTTGAAATATAAATCAATTATTCGTATTCAGTTATTTATTTATATTGATGTGGACAATCCAGTATATATAGATTTTGCGTATACATCTGATCCGCGTGTATTCAAAGTTCTAATATATTGGATAGATATAGCATCACACTCTTGTCGCCCGAAGATGATATTGATGATAGCGATCGCATCATCAACATTTATGTTCGAGTTTCGAAGGTGTGATTTTCTATATATTTCCATTAGACTGGTGTGAGAACCAAAACTAATATAGCTAGAATACATTGTTGTGATTTGGCATCAAAACATGATTTTCTTTATATATATCAAAATTATCAATTTGAAACGTTAAATTCACTAATTGATTGATGTTTGTGTTGTTTGTTTATTTGTTTGATAATTTTGAACCATTTAGCCTAATTGAAACAAATATTGAATTGTATTGAAAATTGGTCGCATTTGCTTGCATATACATATACTTATATTGAACAGGTCATAGCAAGGAGGCTAGAGCCGAAGAATAAAATTTGTTTGCCCGACAAATAGGTACATGTTTACTACATAATTTACTGTTTTGTTTGGGTGATGATGATTTTATGAGCCTATTGGCTAGCCGCTTGGCTTTTTCTTTTTCTTTTTGACATTAGAAGGACCGGGGAAGCTATTTGAAATTCCCCGATGCTCCCGGTGCAGGGGAGGTTATGGCGAAATTTTTCAAAAATTTAGGGTGTTAGCCAAATTTTTGAAATTTTAGAAAATTCTCAGAAACTGAAAAGTTGGAGAATGGAAGCCGGATCGAACGTAGAGTAGATTAATCAAACCACTTTCGACTTTGTTCCTTTTCAGGGACGAAAAGTTTTAAGTGGGGGAGATTGTAATAACCCGGAAATTCTGAGCCAGTTTAAAATTTTTATTTTGGCAATTTTAGCGAATTTCGAATATTTAAAATAGATTATTTTAAATAATATCGACGAGAAATTTATTTTGAATATAATTCGAACGTATATATTATATTCATCGACGTTAGAATACAAATATTTATGTATATTTATATATAATTATAAATAGAATTGAAAATGGCGCGGTAGTTCGATAATTCGATTTCAAACTTCAATTGAATGTACCGGGTACAAAATAAACCGGATTTTAGTGAAACCAGAAATAATAGGATCTATTTGATAATATCTTTTCAACGAATCTGAAAGATCGAAATTTCATAGCGGGATTCAAAAGATATGTCCAATTGAAAATTCTGAATAGTCGCTATGGAATTCAGGCCCTTAAAAATGGGAATTTTGAAAACGACCTCGGATTTCGACGAAACCAGTTTTGTTGCGTCCGTGATGTAAAGTTATTGCTAGATTCCAAATTTCATAATTTTTCGAATCAATTTGTGAGCGTGGCAAAGGAAAACGCGTTTGACCAGTTTTAGTTGGTTTTAATCGACGGAAAATGGCCATTTTTCCAACAGCCTCAGAATTCGACGAAACTAGTTTTGTTAGGACCGTATCGTCAATACGAAGCTAGAAAAGATTTTTATGGGATTTATAGAGTTAGTATGTGACCCCGGTAATTTGAAATGTACGTTTAAAATTCAATATAGTGATTTAAATGTAAATTTAACGGAAACTGATTGTAATGATCAAATTAGCTTGCGATACATATCCCATTGTGTTCGGAATGGGGGTAGTTAGCTATGGACGATAGGCGGTGGGCTTCGTTTCGAGGTCGATAGAAAAAGTTACTTTAAGTGAATAAAATATTGAAATTAAATAATAAAAAAATAAAAAAACCCTAGAAATCATTTCAGATGGTCAAACCCTCTGACCCGCTGCTCTCAACGATTGAAGGGCAGAAATCGCCCGATCCTTCTCCTCCTTCTTTCTCGCGGTCCACGCATTTAAATGGAAATCTCCCTGAAGCAAATTGAAGAGCTTGACGAGCTCCTCGATGAAGACGGTTATGATAGGAAAAGTCGAACTGGAGGCGCCGGAATCCTCTTCGATGCGGGGCGTCGGTCGTGGGTCCTAGGAGGCGCAGGGGTGGTTCGAGCTGGCCGGGTTTGGGTGGCGCCGGTGGAGCTCGTGAAGCCCTTCGACGCAGACACATCCGATCCACCTCCGACATTGTCCTGGCGGTGCGGTGACGGAACCCTAAACAGGGACGACGAGTTCGGATTTTTCCTGTGTAGTCAAAGAAGGTACTGTGAGATTTATTTTTACTATGCTATTAATATGCATTGATTAAAATCTGAAATTTATTTAGAATATTATTGTTTAAAATTTCAATTGCATTGTTTTACATATAAAATTTGCATTATTTTATAAATATAAAATTTCCATTGTTTTAAAAATATAAATATCCTTTGTTTAATAAAATCAGTCTGTTTATAAAATATATAGAGCATTGTTTTTATAAAATATATATAGCATGAAGGAAAATAACATTGATTATGTAAAGAAAAATAACATTGATTTTTTATAGGAAAAATAGCATATGTTTTAAAAATATGAAAAGAGCATTGTTTTTATAAAATATATATAGCATGAAGGAAAATAACATTGATTATGTAAAGAAAAATAACATTGATTTTTTATAGGAAAAATAGCATATGTTTTAAAAATATGAAAAGTGCATTGTTTTAAAAATAAAAAGACCGTGGTTGAAAAATAAAAGAATTTTGCTTTGAAAAATAAAAGAATTTTGCTTTGAAAAATAAAAGAATTTTGCTTTGAAAAATAAAAGAATTTTTCTTTGAAAAATAAAAGAATTTTGCTTTGAAAAATAAAAGAATTTTGCTTAGAAAAATATTCATATGATTATTAGAGGTGAAAAGATCGAAATGTTGTTATAGAAAAGATGCGATTTTTAGCGGTGTAAAAAATAGAATTTTTATCTATATAGTAGCGGTATAAAAATTCGATTTTTACATATTGAATAGCGAAGTAAAAATATGATTTTTAAGTATTGAACATCGAAGTAAAAATATGATTTTTTATATAGTGAACATCGAAGTAAAAATATGATTTTTATATATTGAACATCGAAGTAAAAATATGATTTTTATATATTGAACATCGAAGTAAAAATATGATTTTTATATATTGAACATCGAAGTAAAAATATGATTTTTATATATTGAACATCGAAGTAAAAATATGATTTTTATATATTGAACATCGAAGTAAAAATATGATTTTTATATATTGAACATCGAAGTAAAAATATAATTTTTATACTAATGGCATATTGAAAATATAATTTTTATAATGAACTAAAAATTTGATTTTTATATATTGAATAGCATACTAAAAATTCGATTTTTACATATGTAGTGGCTACGGGCAACGAAGATGACGAAGATGCGATAACAATGAAGATTTCTCTAAAAGAAGAGCCGTGGAGTTAGGATAGATTTTGGTGAGAATTCCTCACCTTTCAATTTCTTTTCTAGTTATATATATACTAGGATGCAGACGGTGCTTAGTAGCACCCGACACAATCGTCCACAGACCATGGACTTGTTTGTTTGGTTGCATAGATTAGTTGGATTATTTGAGCTGAATTTGACTGTTGGGTGAATTGAAATTAATTTGATTGATGTGTGAATGGCGTGGGCCTTCACTAGACCGGGGATAAGGCTAGGCCTCGTCCCGTTTCTAGTATCGTGCCGTTATGCCACCGAAATTTTCTAAAATAAGTTAGAAAAATAAAAATATCATTTTATTTAAAGAATGAACTGAATAGAAATTCATATGTTGGAATAAAATGTTTTGTCGTTAAAAATATAATTTTTAACGTGAATGTGAATAAATAAATATTCATTTACAAACCAGACGGTTTGTTTATGTACACCTATTTGAAGGACATTGATTGGGTCGATAAATTTTACACATCGCCCGACTGCACAAATAAAATATGCGTTTGATTGTTTGAAACCCCACACGGGTGTTGGGATGAAATTTGAAGTTCACTCATCCTGATTGATTTAATATGTCGATCGATTGATTGACAGGCTGTTATAAGCGTTAGATATCTATATTTGATGCTTATACAGTGTAGTGCACTTTGGTTGATGGTTGATTATTTTTCAATGCTATTATATACATGTGTTGTATGAAAATCCATATAATTAATTTTATATGGTGATTGATTGGGCCTCATTCCAATTTAGAAAATAAAGAATAATATAAAATAAAGGTTCATGTGTTGACAGTACTCATCCATTGAGATTGGTCATGTGTTGAACGAAATATTTTAGTAATAAAATTTACATCTTTATTAATATAAAATAAAGGTTCATGTGTTGACAGTACTCATCCATTGAGATTGGTCATGTGTTGAACGAAATATTTTAGTAATAAAATTTACATCTTTATTAATATAAAATAAAGGTTCATGTGTTGACAGTACTCATCCATTGAGATTGGTCATGTGTTGAACGAAATATTTTAATAATAAAATTTGCATCTTTATCAATATAAAATAAAAGTTCATGTGTTGACAGTACTCATCCATTGAGATTGGTCATGTGTTGAACGAAATATTTTGATAATAACAACTATTTTGAAAAAGAAATATTTGAAATAGAATATTTGAAAATAGAAATTTATGAAGCCGTGTTGATTAGATTGACGCCATTTTTGACGTGAACGATATTTATATCGATTTTATTCATTTCGAAATGAATTGAATATATAACGATTTCGAAATGAATTGAATATATAACGATTTCGAAATGAATTGAATATATAACGATTTCGAAATGAATTGAATATATAACGATTTCGAAATGAATTGAATTGAAAACGATTTCGAAATGAATTGAATTGAAAACGATTTCGAAATGAATTGAATTGAAAACGATTTCGAAATGAATTGAATTGAAAACGATTTCGAAATGAATTGAATTGAAAATGAATTCAAATTGAATTGAAATTTGAATTGAATAGAAATGAATTTTAAAACGAATTTATAAAGAAGAATTCAATTTTGATTTGAATTGAAAAGGAAGTTGAAATTGCTTTTGAAACGAATTTAAAACTATTTATATAATTCGTTTTAAATAGAAATCGACGAAATATATATTATATATATTATATATATAATATAATGGCCTGAATAGAACGCGCCGCGCAGCGGCAGTTCGTGAATTTCGACCATTTATTTCAAACGAACATTACGGGAGATCCGACCGTCGGATTCTCCTAAAACCGGAACCGTTGGGTTCGTATCGAAAAGAGCTTTCAAACGAATATTCGAAATTTGAAATCTAACGTTTGGATTTGGAGTTACGTCCAAATCAAATTCGAAAAAGGTCGTTGTAAGTGCAGTTCGATGGCCGTTGATGGAAATCGACTGTACGGGCCTTGATAAAATTATTAAAAATAGTAATAATTTGTGTAAAATCATAAGAAATGATTTAGAAAGAATTGGGATGAAAAACTCCATATTTGAAAAGATAAAAATAGATTTTTATCGAAATGAACGAATTTTGAACTAGAATTATAATTCTATTTATTTTTAATTAAATAAATTGAATTTAAAAAGGGTTTTAAAAATAACCAGAATTTCCAATGATTGCATTGGAGTGGATTTGAATCGAAATTGTCTTTGGATTATTTCGATGTTGGATTTCGTGATGATACAGGTATTGTTATGGGAATTTGAAAGATATATATATATCGTTATTTCCAATACGATATTTGTTAGTCGTAGAATTTGATATTGAATATAAGCCGGTATATTTTCTATTCAGAGCCTTGTGTTTAATATCAAATGTGATTTGGGTTTGTCGTGAATGGTGTCTTCACTAACACTGTTCTTGAACCCAGTTGAGAAAAGGTTAAATCTTTTTATTTAGATTTAATGAAGTGTACCAATTCAATAATATTTAATTGGAATTGAATTGATATTGATTTTGGGTTTATCGTGAACAGTGTTTTAAATAACACTCGTTCTTTAACCCGATAATTAATGAATGTGATTTTGGGTTTATCGTGAACCGTGTTTTAAATGACACTGATTCTTTAACCCAGTCGAAGATTAAAACTAAGTGGAGTTTTAATGAATCTTTAATTAGATTGAAATGATCGAAAATGGAGTATCACAAGTTTTGCTCCAGGCGATAGTTAAATCTTTAATTAGATTTGAACGTGAAATGGTAATTGAATTTACCGATAACACTATGGTGTTAGATATGAAGTATTACCAGTTTTACTTCATAGGATGAATAGGTTGGGATGGGGAAATTAAAATAAATAATTACTTCGGTAAGGTTCGCTAATCCCGACTAGTTTGAATTGAGATTCAAAAATAGAATAAAGAATAAATTCAAGGAATTTATCTTGGATAAAATTAATGGGAACCTTTCCCTATGAATGTGAAATTTAGAAACTAACTGTCGGTTAGCCAAGCAGAATAGTTTTCTGGATATTGATCTGATGTTGGTTTCAGCCTTCGGGGTTAATATTTGGGAAATTATTCTCTTGATTAATTTACGGTTAGTGACTGATGAATTGGAATGAGGCGTATGTTGTGTTTGTGTAACACTTATTTAAAATATACGTGAGTTATTCGGAAAGACCGGGTTTACCCCATTCTGAATAACTGATACGACGATATGTCGAAGATGAAGACGGTGGTTGAAGACCGGAAGTCTTCACATCGTTTGGATAATTACCGACGATCCTGATTGGGCTGTACACCCGAGAGGATGGAAATAGTTGGTGGTCGTCCAGACGTACTTGGAGATGGATGGATATACGAGGAATGTGCCTCCGGTTTCGTTCAGACCCAGAACGGACTTGTAAATGGACTGTGTGTCTGACATTGGATTTTAGTCCGTGTGATTGATCTCTATTAAATATATATCTGTTTGGCGGCGGAGAATTTATTCTCTTGCTTAACGCCCTTCTCTGAGACGTACGAGCTCAGGGGTTATATATTGATGGATATCAATCGCATGGAGTGAATTGCCTGTGTGACATGCCTAAGTGGCAAATGATCAAGGTTTCTGTTGAAAAGCAAAGTCTTGCGGTTGATGATCAAAGCACGGCCTTTGTGGCGTAGCTTTGTGTAACGTTCACTTCGCGAGTTTCACACCCGGTATGAACCAAAAACGGGAGACGGACCTCAGGGAGGACTTGCGTTTCTTTCTAGCTAGAAGTGGCGTCAGTGGTTTTACACGCCCTGACGAGTTTGACTTATGTGGTTGTTGCTGTTGCGAGGCGCCTCGGTTATATCGGTTTCGGCCGATGCATTCTGGTCGGCAGACGGACCAGACTTACACCCCATAGGGTGGGGAAACGTAGTGTTCAGGCATAATAATCCACATCGTTGGACCGGCCCTGACGATCCAAGGCTTTCCTGCGCGCTTGCCTGAGGGGCGGGCTAGAGCGTCTCGAATCGGTTGAGGACTATCTTTTGCCTCGGTTCCTAGAGGGAAATCCAATTTCCAAATACGTGACATTTGCGGTTTTATTTGTAGAGCCTAGTATGGCGACATAGTGGGATGGGGCACTTATGCCGTCTATGACTGATATTTATGATTTGAAAGTTGTTTTATACACTATACACTTATTATAGTATCAAATGATTTCTTTTAAACGTACTAAGCATGTTTGGCTATTATAAGGGAAAACCCTATCCTCGGCTGCGTTGCATTGTGTGATGGGACCTGGGTCTTATAATAGCTTCATTTTTAGAAAAGCATTGCGCTGTTTACTTATATGCACTGGTGTTCTTGGGAGGAAACCCGTTTCGTGTTATACGGCGTGGTCCCTTGATTTACCTAGCTTTAAAAATAAAGATTAACTGTTTTAGTTCTCACACCAGTCCCATGACTGACCTGGAGTTTATTGTTTTAACCTAAACTCTGGGTGCCCTTATTTTGACACGGGCAGCTAGTAGTTTTACTTTTTCAGATTTATATTCACAGGATCCTGGTTTACAGCTGGAACGATATCCGGAAAGCTTTGTATCCGTATATCTCCTTCTAGTTGTGTATTGTATTATTTTCCGCTGCGATGTATTTAAATGTAATTTAAATCTCTGATATTTCTGTGTAATATTCATTTATACTCTGTATATTCTTGTAATCTGATCCATTATTGTAATATACAATGAAATGTTCTTATGCGTTCTGTTGTGGCTTGTTCTCGAACTATCCGCCGCTTTCCTTTACGGGGAAGTTACGGGTTTTCACAGTTTGGGTCTGAGGGGCTTCACGAGATCGAAGGGGGGGGGGGAGGTCGTGGGTTGATCGGAGAAGGGAGGTGGAGGAGGTGAGGGGGAAGCGTCGGTGGGGACCACGGCAGTGGCGCGTAGGCGAGGGGAGGGGCTGAGGGAGGTCGCGATTTCGTTTTTTTTATTCTGATTTGAAGAATGGGGGGGCTGAGAGGGAAAAAGGGGATGAAGGGAGAAATATTTTTTTACTTAATTATTTAATTTTAAAAAGCAACTTTTAATTTCGAACTCGAAATCGAACCCACCGACTGTTGTTCATAGCTAATTACCCCTATTCCGAACGCAATGGAATATGTATCGTAGGCTGATTCGACTGTTTCAATCTGTTTCCGTCAAAATCAAAATATAACTCTATATATTGAATTTGAACGCACATTTCAATTTACCGGGGCCAGATACTAACTAGAAAAATTCCCGAAAAATATTTTCCAGCTTTGTATTGACGGTACGGTCCTAACAAAACCAATTTCGTCAAATTCTGAGACCGTTTGAAAAATGGCCATTTTCCAGTCGATTAAAATCAACTGAAACTGGTCAAACGCGTTTTCCTTTGCCACGATCAAATATTGATTTAGAAAATTATGAATTTTGAAACCTAGAAATAACTTGACATCACGGATCCAACATAAGTGATTTCGTCGAAAACCGAGGTCATTTGCAAAATTCTCATTTTCAAGGGCCCGAATTCCTTAGCGACTATTCTGAAATTTCAACTGGACATATCTTTTGATTCCCGCTATGAAATTTTGATTTTTCTGATTCGTTGGAAAGATATTATCAATTAGATTCTAATATTTTTGGTTTCGCTAAAATCCGGATTATTTTGAATCCTGTACATTCATTTGAACTTTGAAATTGAATTTTCAAACTACCGTGCCATTTTCAATTCCTTTTATAATTAAAATAAAATATTTATATTCTAACGACGATCTATATAAATATATATGTCTATTTCAATTCAAAATAAATTTCTCGTCGATATTATTTAAAATAATTCATTTTAAATATTCAAAATTCATCAAAATTGCCAAAATAAAAATTTTAAATTGGCTCAGATTTCTGGGTTAATACAGCTTCTTTCATTTGTTCTTTCCCCTTTATTCACTCTTCAGTTTTATAATGGTTCTGAGATCCATCCTATTTAAGAATATCAAGTGTACCTTTATGTTCCAATTTGATTTGTAAAATATATTTTTTATTGAAAATTGAAATTGGTATATATAATTTAACACATTCTTTGATGATGGATTTTTGTGTATCCAGACTGAGAATAATGAACATAACCAAATTTTCACTTTTTGTGGCTACCACCCACTTAATTTGTTGAATAAGAACAACCTGCAAATCTTCCAATAAGTCCACATGATTAACAAAGACCGAGATATATTACTGTTGATGTCAATTCACAGACCAACATCGTTACTATAGTTACTCTCAATATTGTACAGTATGTCATAATCCAACTGTATGAACTAAAATTCAATATAAACTCTTAACTGTAATGTTTGGTCTCCTTTTGATGATTCCCTTTCAGGTCTACAGTCTACTACAATTCATTTAACGTAAAAAATATGTGCAATTATTATCATTAACAGTTCCATCATGAAGAAATCTTAAAATTTCAAGATGGTCTTTGAGTTCACAACCATCACAGTCCATGCTGACTTCTTCGAACTTTGACTTCACAGCCATCATAGTCCATGCTGACTTAACTATTATTTAGAATATGAGCAAATGTATAACTTCACTCCTTTTACATAACTTTTTAAATTTGCAGGCGAGATTTAAATTAGACAAAGAATGGCAAAAAGTT
This sequence comes from Allium sativum, assembly GCA_030737875.1. Lineage (NCBI taxonomy): Eukaryota > Viridiplantae > Streptophyta > Magnoliopsida > Asparagales > Amaryllidaceae > Allium > Allium sativum. Next base: position 362,938,621 of record CM060916.1, on the reverse strand, counting down.
CCTAAAATTCAGCAAATGGGATGTATTTTTCGATCTTCAAAAAGCATATTAGTTCGCAAAATAGTTAATGCAAAAAACGAAGAGGAGAGACTTCAGCTGAAACCAGATAACATCAAAACCATAACGGAGTGGAAGAAGTTTATTAAGCTGAAAACAAATCTAGAATTTAAGGTGATCCACTTTCAATTAAGTTTTAGCTATTAATGAAATGCAAACGTTCACTGTTACAAAATATTAGCTTACACTTGTCTATGAATGGTGATGTTAATTCTCTGTATAATGTTTTATGTGTTTTTGAATATTTCAGATGATAAGTGATAAATTCAAAGCCCTCCGACAAAATCAGATACCATATACAAACAGCCGTAGAGGGATGGCTCGATTGGCTGAAAAATTGGTAAGAAGAATTAATTAATTTACCATAATATTTATTAATTAAGTTGCTAATATGATTTGTTTTTTTATTGACTGTTTGAATGTCGAAAGAGGAGAGTAACGATTCTCCGGTCTGTAAGGTTGATGTGTGGGTCAAATCTCACATTTAAAAAGATGGCAAACCAGTGAACGTCGTTATTGCTGATAAAATTGTAAGCACTTTTTTTTAAATAATGAGGTGGTTTGATGTTAGTGTATAATATCAATGTTAATCTCTATAGGAAAAAATTAAAAGCGTTGTCGATGGATCACATTTGGGCACAACAAATCAGTTACAAAAGCAATGCGCTATCTCAAGTGCTCGGACCCGATAGACCCGGATGATTAAGAGGAATGGGTAGAGGCATGACCGCCACCAAGGCAACTTGGTTACATGCTAGGGATATACAAACAATCCAAATGCAAAACCAAATTTCAGAATTAAAGGCGATGGTCCAAGCATTAATGAAAAATCAAATAAATTTTAGAAATCAGGTAAATTTCAGAAACTCTAGTCCATTGTCTCTGCATTTTTCTTTAACTGTCAGTTTATAAGGTTGTTTAAGTTGTTTTAGTTGTCAGTTTTTAAGGAAAGAAAACAATACACGTGCAACTAGAAAAGAATATATGAATAATGATAAATACCCAGCAAAGCATTAAATCTAAAGTTTGATTCAATAAGGTGTGTTCTAAGTTATCAGAAAGTTGCACATTCAGCAATAAGATTTTGAATCCAAAATTCTACAATTTATATCCAGTAAAAATTTGTGGTTGTGCATTGCTTGGCATAATCTAGTGATTTTTTTCATTTCAAACATCTCTTATATGTGATTTAAATGTGTATTTGTATGTGCATACACTAGTAAGAAGTAACAAAGTGTATGTTTTTATGTACTGAATGGAGAATAGAAAGAAAATGGTATATGTATTTTGTTCATTTTAAATTTAAAATAATGTAACTATAACATTCGATTTTTCTTTTAAGTTTCTAAAAATTTATGTCAAAAAAATTATTTCAATTAGTATTCAACTTTATGAAAATTGAACATGGCAAGCTGATGCCAACAGGATGTGATTCAACCACCACTAGACAAGTATGTTGGGAACATGGTTAATACATTTTGATCAGTTGAGAATATACTAAAGTTTTTTTATAATAAAAGCGATAGTTTATTGATATTGGGTATTTATGTAATTAATATAAAAGGTTACTAATATTGTCGCAATATTATTGGTTTGACAGAGTAAAGAAAGTTGCGGAGAAGCAAGCAAATTCAAAAGGTAAAAATAAATTGTATTAATATTGTGATATCGTTTAAATTTGGGTAATAAATTCCATAACCACTATATTTTGCTTTTGGTCAATTGCAGGGCAATCAGAACAAGATGCATGGCACATGTGATTTATTGGACTGGTGTGGGATAGATGAAATTGTTGCAGAAGAAAGAGTTCTATCGACTGATCCAAAGGAGTTTGTTCGGTTAAGCCCTTTAGAGTCAGATGCAATAAAGATTATTGTTGACATTTCAAGGAGACCAGATGATTTTTTATGGAGGCCCTCATTTCCTTTGACATGCATTGGAGAAGTTGAAGGCAAGATAGTAGCATGGCCAGCTAGCAGAGTTGTTTTGCACAACATAAACCATTCTAAGAAAGGAGAAAATGGGGTAAAATTTAAATTATTCAGCAAAAAATATTTATCCTGAATACAAAAAAAATCCTCGTTAATATAATATTTTTTCGTAGAGTAAAACTTGCAGCACAAATCATAAATGCAAGTTGTATGATTGGCGTTGGACCGAAGAAATAGCTACTGAAGGACGATTGCACTCGAGTAATCCAACAGAAATTGTGAATGATCTTCCTCTTGGACCATCTGCAATGGCAGTTTGGATAGAAAATCCAAAAAATCAGCATGCTTATTTATGGAGACCGACCAACGATTTGGCACGAGTTGGGGAAGCTATTGGTATGAAAGTGGCATGGCCTGAATCGAGGGTAGTTGTTGAGGAGGCTAATATTGTGTCATCTTCTACTTATATAATTAATACCTCTACTGTTGGAAAGGTTAACTTGCTTATAATTAATTAATTCTTTCGTCTTGCCAGTATTTGATCACATGATAAAATTGTTCTTTCTTAATTGATAGAGTGCAAATTTAACAGTAAATAACAAGTGCAAGCTGATTGATTTGGATCGAAGGGGAGAAATTGTAGCTGAAGGACGTGTCGCTTCAATCGATCAAAGCACATTGGTTCATTTTGTTCCTCTAGGGATAAATGCAGTTAAAGTTTGGGTTGATGCTGTAAATGCTCCAAACGCACGTCTATGGAGAACAACATCCGATTTACAAAACATTGAAGATGCCATTGGCACTGCAATTGCTTGGCCTGTTGAGAAGGTTATACCAGATGCAAGTTCCGGTAAGTTCAACCTAACATTAATATTTTGATAAGAAAAATATTTGCTCATATTTTCTTCATAAATGCCAAGATGCATATTTGTTTATGCTTTATTTTAGCAGAAAGAAAATATTAGACGAAATGTGTAATAATTTCGTTGCTTGTTAATACGGACTGTTAGAACCTCGTTTCCGAAAGAAATTTAAATTTTGCTAAACTATTTCTGATTTATCTTCATTTTTCTATTCACTAACTTCAGCCTCACCCATCTGTACATCACCACTCTGATCTTTGGTGCCTTAATCAACAAATACGCGCATTACCCTTTTATTTTGTTGGGTCAAATAATGCTGATTTACGAGTATAAAAATCCAAACATAACTAAATATCTTTATTATGAAACTATGAGTACAAAAAACGATTTAATGATGCTGACCTTGATATGTATATATATACAATGCAAGATGTATTTGCTGACAAGAAATAGATTAATCAATTGAATTTCTCATGGTTATTGTTGAATACATACACAAGTAATTAACTTTTATAATAATGGTTTGACTAGGAATATAATTTATTAATCAAGTCTTAAAGGTAATAATAAGGAGGATTAGATAGCTCATTTTTTAAAAGATAGAGTTAGTCACTTAATGAACTATACTATCAAATCTTAATACAAATTATTTGCTTATTCTGACCATACATTGATTTTGAAATACACTGATTTTTCTTGAAAATTGAGTTGTGCAACATGTCTCACGTGTGCAACTTGTTTGAAGATTGAGTAGCATTTTTCCATTCGAAAATAAAACCAGGCCATGCATTCAATGAACGCCTTCATCATGCTTGTTATATCCTGTTAATCTCGAGTTGCACAACTCCAGTAAAAGCACAGTTTTAAAGCTGAGTTGCCTTAAATGCATGCAGAGTATAAACAAGGATGTATTTAACTTGTTTTCTTTATAAATTTATTATTTCACAAGATAAGTAAACCAATAATCTATACTATACTATTAAAACTGAGTTGTTTTTAGATGGCTCTCAAGCCCCTTTTAATTTCTATTAGGAGTCATTGTAGGCGTGACACGTGTAATGTTTACTGAATCGCCTCACATTTTCCCGTATAGGATTATCTTTCGCATTTTTACTATTCGCATTCTCAACCACCGTTTTGCTCCCCCTACTGTGTCGTTCCCCTTCCTCTTGCCTTGCCCCTTTTCTGCCATCAAAGCATCTCAAATTGCTTAATCGCACAGCTAATTTGTTGCGGTAATCTCGACCATTTCAATTTCTTCTGTCCTTATTCCTCTCTCTCTCTCTTTGTTACTCTATTGACCACCGTAAACCTAATCGTCCATTAGTCTATCAAATCGGCTTCGACTTCATTTATTACGTCTTCTTCCTAAAAGTCCACTGAACTCTAATCCTGTAACCATCACTAATCGCCTCTCCTCGTGGAGCCGACAGGAAACTTCGGTCGTAAAGCGAAGTAGGTATAACAATGTTTTTTAATTTTAGCTATTTGTTTTAAATTTAGGTTTCTAAACATTATCGATGGCTGTTTCTTTTGTTTTGAGTATTCTCTTAGGGTAGAAAATGCTTTTACCGTTGGTATGTATTATGCTACCTGTTTTCCATGTAAAAGTACTCCTGTTATACATATTGCTGGTTTTAATCACTTAAAATTGCCTCTATTTTATGGCAACTAGCCTTATTTTATGGCTTTTGAATTGTTGCAAATGCTATTCTTAAGTCATGGTGAATTTTTTAGGTGCGGTAAACAAGGCATACGGTTCATGTCAAGGATAAAAATGGGTAGCATAAACAAAATGAAAGCAATCTGGAGACTAAAGCTGAGTATCCTGCATCAAGAGAACAATATTTGTTGAATCTACGAATTTCTCACAATTAATTAAAGGTAATTTACTTGATTTTTTTGGGGCTTATATATATGATATCATGTGTATGTTTTCCAATGATGTTTAGAAAGTTCAGTTCGTGTCCCTGGCCTGGCATTATAACTTATGTGATTTTTTCTATATATGATGAGATTAGATAGCAAATGATGTAGGCATAGCTATGGTTACTTTAGTCTTCATTGTTAATAATGTTAAATTTGGGTGATACAAAATCACATTTAGATGGAACAAATATGCAAAATGGGAAAGTAAATATATTCAATATGGAATGCATAAATGCATTGATTGCATTTGCATGAGATGGATGCATGGATTATTTTCTTCCATATTTGCTATTGAGTCATTTGTTGCCATTGTAATTTGCCTCCATAATTTATTACCATATGATGGTGATTTGATTGATGACTCACATACATTTCACTGGCTATATATTGAGGGGTAGACTTCTTAGTAAACCCATCCTGGCATGGAGCCAGTGATCCCCAATGGTATCTCTTCTTGTTATGCCTATTTGAGGTTATATGTAAACTCTTTTTGTGTAATCTCTTGTAATTCTCTCTATTATGTGAAATAAAATCTCTCTCTTTTGAACTGGACGTACACTATCTCGATGATAGTGGAACCAGTATAAATATTGTCTCTTTTCTTCTTTATAGTTATTTACTATTTCTTTGTAGTAATAGAATAATTGCTATCGGATTAGTTTGATGTACGATTGGCAAATCTAGATCCTGCTTATTGTTCTTCCGCAATGGCGCAATTTCCCCAACAAGTGGTATCAGAGCAAGGCGATTTGTTTTAAATTGTGATCAATAATTTCTACAAAGGTTGTAGATTCAGTGGTGCTTATTCTATTACAATTTTGGGAGAAAAGGAAGACTTTGGTGGAGGAGATTATGTTGAGAGTGAAGAGCGTTCCAATCTGGGAACTTTGACGTGATAAAGAGTTTAGTGTGTTGAAGAGACCATTGGATTTGGAAATTATATCTGATGTAGCTGATTTTGGTGACGGATTTGACGCCGTTGAGGCTTATCAACTTATGATGCCGTCTTGGAGAGTTCAGTTCATAGAGCTGATTTTGGCGAATTTGTGCCATCGTCGATTTTGTAATGCCGTCTTAAAAGAGGTGCTACATGCAGATATGTGGAAGGAGAGAGAATTTTGTTGCATGCAGAGATTTGGATTTTGGCTCTGTTTTTTTGAATTGGTGATTGAGAGAATTATTTTTTGCCTTGGCGGTGTTGAGATTACTTTGGTGTCTGCCTTCTTTTTTATTTTGGATATTTGCAACATTTTGTTGACGGGCTGGGACGTAGTCTGAGCTCGTTAACAATTGTGTGATGGGGGGTGGCTTTGCTGGAACCCATTTGGTAAATATTCATTTTTGGTGTACCTCATTATGAGATTTTGATTGAAGGTGGAGTTCTTTTGAAGAGTTTTTTGATGTGAAGAGAATTTAATTCGAGATGGGGTGTTGCAGATATGTGATTTTGCATCAAGGTGGAGATGTTAAATTTGGGTGATACAAAATCACATTTAGATGGAACAAATATGCAAAATGGGAAAGTAAATATATTCAATATGGAATGCATAAATGCATTGATTGCATTTGCATGAGATGGATGCATGGATTATTTTCTTCCATATTTGCTATTGAGTCATTTGTTGCCATTGTAATTTGCCTCCATAATTTATTACCATATGATGGTGATTTGATTGATGACTCACATACATTTCACTGGCTATATATTGAGGGGTAGACTTCTTAGTAAACCCATCCTGGCATGGAGCCAGTGATCCCCAATGGTATCTCTTCTTGTTATGCCTATTTGAGGTTATATGTAAACTCTTTTTGTGTAATCTCTTGTAATTCTCTCTATTATGTGAAATAAAATCTCTCTCTTTTGAACTGGACGTACACTATCTCGATGATAGTGGAACCAGTATAAATATTGTCTCTTTTCTTCTTTATAGTTATTTACTATTTCTTTGTAGTAATAGAATAATTGTTATCAGATTAGTTTGATGTACAATTGGCAAATCTAGATCCTGCTTATTGTTCTTCCGCAATGGCGCAATTTCCCCAACAAATAACAGGAGCGCGTAAACAAATTTGAATTTTTGGTCGGACTACAAATTTTCTAAAAATGGACATTATATCCAAAAGGGGATCACAGGTTTGAAGTCCACTAATGATAAAATTCACATTTATTTTTAACTACAATGACGTTTTTGGCCCAGTACTCTCTATGGTATTATATTATGCCATTACTTTCGACATGTTTATTACTTAGTGTACTTACTGATTTAAGAAGCATTGTGCAAAGAAGAATCACTATTATGAAATGTTATAATAATCGGTTAAAACATGGTTGTATAGTAATATTGTTATTGTTTTATCTTCTTTGATTAAATATTGATGAATAAATTTATCAGTTCTGTCTTTATGTTGTACATTGTTCTGAATTTGTTTCTATTTTCTATTTGAAGCTTGATTGGATTGTTATTTAACTATGTGATATTTAGCTGGCAATGAAGATAAAAGAAGCGTAGCCACAAAGCATAAGTGACACCTTAGCAATATTTTGTATGCTATTGAAAGATGTACGTCTGTCTAATGTTTAACATAGTTCTACACGTAGACATCTTTGCACGGTAACATCACAGGTCTTAAAATGAATTCATTTTAATGTTCAAGCTACAAAGGTAAGCAAATATAGTCAGTTAGGATTATAGCTATATTTTACTAATTAATATTATTTCTTTAATCAAAATTTAATTTTAAAGAAACTTCAAACTTATAGTTTATCTTTTGATATATACACAAACACATTTCTGTATTTGTGTTTAATTTTGTGTCCAAATAGCCAGAAACTATATATATATATATATATATATATATATATATATATATATATATATATATATATTATGACTGAGACTTTATACCGTTTTAGTGTCCATATTTGGAAGATATCATGTCATTTCAATGTTATCTCTTAAAGTTGCCCATTTCAGAATGATTAGTTTAAGGAAGTTGACTTTCTGCTTGGGCTTATTGTGTTACTAATTATTTTGTTTAAACAACAATGCTGCTTGAATCTTTTGCAGGATGTTTATATTTTAAGTAGTACAGAATTTTTAGTGTTAAATGTTGTTGTATCTACTCAACTTGAACCTGCATGGAATCTTTTTACAGAGACATTTCATCTATAGAGGCATAAACTGCAACACACTTTCCCACACCTGCAAGAAGGAAAATAAAATGTCCGTCCATTGATCATTGCTAGCAGCAGCAGTCAATGCTACAAGTTTGAGCCATGTTAAGAAAATTTCATGATTAACCAGTGCTTTGTTTTTAAAAAGTTTTGTTTTCAGAACTGTTGCCACTACTTTTCAAGTCAGAGGCTTGGCCAATGATAGTTGACATTTGGTACATCTTTGTCAACGTTCCCACCAAGTTTTCTATTAATGACTAACTTTCAGAAAAAAATTTGAAGCTGTGTTTTTATGTTGATTTTATATGTATGAAGTACTGCAAACAATGCTAGGTCGGACGCTACCATGGAGAGTATCATCGCTGCCATGGAAGTATCATCGGTACCAGGTTAACTTTTGGGCATAATTGTGAAGGTATATATTTTTGAAGGCCTTTTATATGGTAGAATTTAGAAATGTTGTTTAAGGATGAATATCGGTGATTAGAAAGCGAATAAAAAAAAGCATAGAGCATCTGAGCTGTATTGGTAAATTCAAGTTGGGTATTTACATATGTACGTTGAATGGTGGTTAATTGTTCAACTTTTATGCTTTGCAAATTCTACTGAGATATTCTATACAATTTCTGTCCTTTTGAGTTATCAAACCAACTCCAATCTCCACTACGTTATGCTTTCATCTATGAATGCTATTATGCTAACCAAAATCAAAGCGGCATTCATTGTACCGTTGTGGCAACTGAGATTAAAGCCGCTGTTACTACTCTTTTTTTTTTTTCTTATTCCAGTTATTTCTGGAAATGGTGAGCATTACAATTACAAACTTCTGTTGTATTGTTGTTATAGCATTCTAAGCAGTGGGAATCTTCAAGAAAGTGGTGTCAATCTCCACTCAAAACTTCATATTCGAGTTGCAGCAATGTCGATTGCAACTTGAGGAGTGGGTTTAAGTGGGGATTGTTCTCGCTTTTTTTTAGTGTCATCCCTACATGACAATTTTATTGTCGTTTAAGTATAAAATGACAATCTGATTGTCATTTAAGAATAAAACGACAATTAGATTGCCGATCAACGCCAAATTGGTTTTCTGATTCCTGTCAAACGGCGAACAAGAAACCAATTTTAAGAGCTAAACGGATTTTTTTTTTTCGTTTAGCCCTTTTCTTTTAATTTAAAAAAGGGTAAAACTCCACTCATTGTTGGAACAGTTAGGCTTTTCCATTTTTTTTAATTTGTCCCCGCTAAAAAGATCTCTTAACCCGCTGATAACAATCAACGCTCTTATATTATTTTTACTTCAATTTGATGTTGCAGTGTGAGGTATACTAAATGATATTTATACTGCAATTTATGCAAAGTAAATCTATGGAACAAATAGAATTTAGTAAAAATTTTATTACAAAAAACTATGGGCATTTCGAAGAGGTTGGTAATTTGTAGAATGAGTGATCGAACAACATTCATATTTGATATTTACTAAGTGCACCTGCACAAATTTTACATGGTTAAGTACATTATGTTATAAAAATTATTTAATTAATGCTTTCATTTTAGGATCCATGCTAACTAAGTTTTGATATCCTGACAACCTGGTAGCTATTCTTATTAAATATGCTAATTACATTTTCCATGCATTCCTTGGTCAATGTATAATGAATTTTATGTTAAGTGATTCGGAAAATCAAGTAATTAATCATTTTTTTTTGTTTAAAACAGACCCGTGTGTGTACCATCGGGTTCTTAAGCATTGTTGTAATATACAATGAAGGTTCTTTTATTCTGAAACTCAATCATTTTCTAATTTAAAGTTGTTCTAGAAAAAAAAAATTGTTTCTCTACCTAGGTTGTTGGCATCGTTCATAGGCGTGTTTGTTTATATAGATAGAATGATGAAAGAGTCAATCTATAAACAAGGAAGCAGAAAATTCGTTTAAATTTTGAAAATTCAAAATGCAAAGAAATGTGATTCTGTTATATTATGAAAGAGTTGGATTTGTGTTTATCGGTCATTACAGGTAGGAGATATTTTCTTTCACTCATCATAGCTAATTACTTGACCAAATAGTGATAAATATTATTGAAGTTCTGTCACAATGATGCCATAATAAATTTGCCATCTACCTACCACTATTAGAAGCATATGAATATTCTCCACTAAAATTTGATGCGTGCCACTTTATTATTATTATTATTACTATTATTATTATTATTATTATTTTAAAGGAATATTTCCAAAGAAAATCGCATATTAACGTTAACAAAGTATACAACTGAATGTAACAAGATGGGGAAGTGGTACAAACTTGATATACAAATATAAGTCACAAAACAAAGTTTACAAAGTCAAAATAAGACACTAGATCATTGCTGATCAAGTCCACCTCCACGACACTTTAAATTAAAAATAAACATATCTAGCACTCTAAGTTCTGGTATCGAAGCGCCTTAACAGGAATTGAGGAAATCTTTTAACGCAAACATGGCTTAACGGACATTAGCATCTCCTCATTCATGATGCTTTATTCATCCTATGAATGGTGATGGATGTCCACCTAAAGCTCCACCTCCTGCATTTCTGTTTGCACCAGACGGTGCACCTTGGCTTGAAGACATACTGCCTTGGTATCCCTGCAAAGCTATATCCCCATACAATCCATAAACTCCTTCTCCCCACCATCGTACCCAAGCCTAGATGATGCAGCTGCTCCTCCTCCTTTTCCCGCTTCTGCTGCTGCTGGTCCTCCACCATACCTGGCCGCTAATGCTCCATCACCATACCGAACCCCTTTTGCTGATACTAACTCACCATACCCTAGCATTCCACCCACCAATCCGTAATTTGCTGAAGCAGGATTCAACGCCGCAGCAGCTAAGAGAGGATTTGCTAATAATGTGGCATACAGCGGACTCTGGGCCAAAAGGGCCAGATTCTGTGCTGCTGGTTCTACTGCAAGCACATTAGACTGTGGATCAGCAGGCAATGCAGATGCCTCCAAATTTCCTGGATCAGGCTGTTGTACATCCTCGGTAGGACGACTTGGATTTGCCAACTTACAATGTAACTGGATTCCCTCAAACATTTTATATGGCTCTTGAAGTGCATTGTTTGCACCTTCTTTATCTTTATACACAAACATAGGATATCCCTTGGCTTTTCCGGTAGCCAAATCAAAACCAATAGGACCCGTCTCAATCTCACCAAACTTCTCAAAAAACTCCTTCAGCTTCTCAGGTTTCATCTCCCTGTCAACAGGAGCGATATATATCTTCATAAACATGTTAGCTGGCATGACACATAGCGGTTAAGCAATCCTAGATTTGGAGCTTCGAATGCGCTGAAGGAGCCCCATATGTGGAGCTTCCAAGGCGCTGAAGGAACTCCAGAAAATGGTCGATGCATGCCATTGCCAGGTTATTCTGCTATTTACATTATTGTTATTCTATCCACTGTTGATCTTAACTTTAGTTCAACAATCGGAAATGATAATTACAGATTCATTAATATAATTCAATCTCTTAGTTGGTCCAAGGTGTTTCTTAAAAGTACTGGGCAGAAAATGTTATCTTTTAACTTTTTTATACTCAACAACTTTTGCTACTATGTTAAGCTAATGCTTACCTTGCTATAAGTATTTGTAGTTTGATAAAAATATAGATGAAATTATGAGAGTTACAGTCATATCCAAAACACTAAAAAATTTCAAGCTATATTTTAGTTGTTATTTATCAAACAGTTAATGTTATGGGATGTTTTAAATTTGCGGTGTTTGTACAAAAATTAATTTATGCTTAAAGTATCATATAATATGTAGTTTTTATTACATACATATCTATTTTTATTCCTTTTATTTATGCATAAATTTGTGCAAATAGTAATATTTTATCTGGCCTTCTTAAAAGTATGTTGTACTAACAACCAGAGATGAATCTAGCTCTATGTTTCAAGATGCCTAACATCTAAGAATGGGCAAATTATTGTATATGTTATTAATATGTCGATAAAATATGCATAATCAAACATAATTTCATTACTAAGATACAAAAAACTATCAACTAGACAATACTTGAGGGTGTCTGCCTCTCCCTAAAAGTTTAAAGTAAAATTGCCCCTGGTAATAACATATTATTCATTGTGCAGGCTGCTAAAACTTACTTTCTTTTTTTGTGAATGGCCTTTTCTTAAAATGAAGAGTAAAAAATAATAATTTTGAGTTTATAATATATACTTTTTGAAGTAGCAAAGGTGTAGAAAACATGTAGATATATTTATGTTATATTTGAATTGAAAATTCATATTGATTGTGATTCCAATCGTAATGCACAAAAATGGATTTTTGTTGTTTCGTCATCATGGTTTGCATATTGTTTACTGAGCGAGATGCTTGCTTCTGTTTCTTTTTTTGTTCCTTGGTATTGAGCTGCCTTAGTTAATCTAAGCATTTTAGTGCACAATATATCTGGACCCATGCGACATTTTATAACCCATTAGTAATCCATCTGCATTTTAACTACTTAACTACTTGAACATGTATAATTATATTTAAATGTGTCATAGGATGTATGATAAGGTAGAACCAAACCAGAAAATTCTTATTTTGTTTTCACATAGAACCTTGATCAAGCCTTATAACATAGCACCTAAGTGTCACTTATATTAGAAAACTAATATTCATTCTTTTCTGGAATATCAAATGAGCTTTATTTTATTGTTATATTTTTTAGTCATGCTTAGTAAATTTTGATAGTGTTGTTGGTAGTTTGGTACTATCTGTCATTTTTGGTATGGCTGAAGCACACTGTCACCTTCTTGAATCCAAACATGGTGAGTATTGAGTTGCAATTATAAATTTGGTTGTAAAAGATATTGATACGTTTAGTTTTGGTAGCGTAGTGCTTACAACCTCATTGGCTATTCAATTTTCAAAGCATGATTGCAACATTCGACTATGATGAAATAGCAGCTAGGTTCAAATTATGGAAAATAAGACATTTCTTCATTTGATGAATATGAATCTCAGTCAGATATTGAAGGGTAATTGTACAGTCCTATGTGTACAAGGTCAACCAAGCTTGGACGTGCCTGAGGGTATTGAACAAGTTATCGTTGTCATTTGCAATGGCTAACACGTCCTCTGTTCCATCTTGAAATATGTTGGTGCTTGGAAAATAGATAAATGTCCAGAAGACAGGGGGATGAAAAAGTGGGAGAACTAAACATTGCCCAAGCTTCTTGCTTTATTTTTATACTGAAAACAGCTTTACAATATTTCATGCTGTCTATGTATGTTCCATTACTCTTAACATGTACTTTTTAAGCATATAACGTGATTCAAGGTCAAGAACCTGTAAGCATAATCGGTGTGTGGACCATCTATAGTGCTCCGGTTGTGTTTTAATCAGATGTGATAATGCATAACAAAATTACAATGCACATTAAGCTTATGCTGTTTATGTGAAGTGGATGTTTGGGGTTGACGATGTCAATCCCTTTGTAATTTGGGGTAATCCATTTCACTATTGCTATGGGAAACCCATGTGGCCTTTATTTCCCATGAAGGATTTATAAAATAATCAATGCTACAGTGGAAACAATCTTTGTCAAATTTACTTTTAAAGAATCCTTAATATGATGTAATCTAAGATTTGAATGTGTTTAAAAATAAACTAACATTAATCCGCACGATTTTGCAAAAGGCCTGTTGATGAGTGTATATCACTGCTTTATGATGTGTAATTTTCATGTTTCATCAATAAATAAGATATCTATATAAGAACACTTTCTGGAAAGATTGTTATTGTTACTTGAAGAATTTTCTTTTATATTGCTCGACACCTTTCGAAGACTGCAATTTTTTTAATTAAATTTTAATATATTAACAGTTGTATGTACCATGTTTCACTATGTAACTAAGCGGACATTTTTATGATACTTAGTATGATGTTAAGTCTATTTTTTGTCATGTTTCACTTTCTTCCATTTTGTTTATAATCCGACATCCGAATTATGGCTGCAAACTAAGCTACAACTACCATTATTTCCCATTGTAATTATTTATAAGTAATAGGTACACCATCATTTTGAACTTCTACTATCATACGCACCGCAATTTGCAATTTTGTAAAAAATTAGAAATTTGGACAAAGGTTGCCAATAAAACATGAATTATATCTCTGGACTTTTACATCTTGCTCATTGTGATTTACCATTTAGCAAAAATAAAAATTTGGATAAAGGTGGTCAACAAAGTATGAACCAATAATATAACCTTATTTTTAAACTTTGGAACCTTGAAAACCTGTAGTGTTGCATTATTGTTCAATGTTTACTACCATTAGGTAATGATAAATTAGTTTCAAAACGAGCTTTTCAGCTATTTTAAAATTTTATTTTATTCTATTTTCGACATCCCGTGTGCGAAGCACGGGTTCACACTAGTACTCTAATTATATTACTAAGTAATATTACTATTCAAAAATATGCTTATTTAAAATTTATCCCAATATTCATTCTTTGAAGTGTATAAATATAGTCAAAGCAATGTAATATTACTTAAAAGCCATTGCTTTCGAAAGGAACAAACCTTCTGAAAGGAATGTAATCTTAATTTATTTTTATCCTCAATGCTCGATAAAGTCGTATTAAGTTGTGTATTGTATCTAAAGGATCCTAAATTCTATAATACGAACTGTGGATTCCAGTATAAAGTTAGCTTTAATTTTATGGATAGAATTGGGACTGTTAGACAGGGTAATAGATTTTTATGTACCACACTTTTGAAGAACTTAGTCATAACTATGATGAAATTTTGAAGAATTTGACTAAATAGTGACTATGATACTTCATTCTACTAATATTGTATTAGATTCTATCATTTTAGAATTTTTGTGTGTTTATACTTGTGTTAGTGCAAAGCTATATGTTGTGCTTTTGCTGTCACTTGCATTTATTTATGTGCAGTGGGGTGTGTGTGTGATAGGTTGTGTTTGGACGTGTCTTACACTTGCATTCATTCTGACTTCATTTTCTTTTCTTCCATTCTACCTGCATTGCTACTGTTTTACATTTCATATGTGTGCCAGTTCAATTTCCACGTCCAGTTTTCATGCATTTATCAGTATGCTTTTTATCTTTTATGTTAATACCGTTTTCCAATAATACATTTAACTTATCCATATTACTCAAATTTATAAGGAGGCCTTCATTTATTCGATCTGACTAGTTATGATCAGTAAAAGTAAATATACTAGAATTTTGGCTGACGTTCTCGGGTATCAACTATATAATTGGTTTACACCAAAAGAAGCAGCTCTGTTCTATTACATAGATTAGATTTTTAATTGAAGATTATGTTGATTCAGCGATGGCAATTCATTAATGCATTATCCACCAGAAGTATAGTGATCATTATTTCCAGGTTAAATTTCCACTTCATTAACATGTGCATTATTGCTTTTTACAGACTCGCATGATTCAACCAGAGGAAGAAGTAGCCACTGCTAAATCTCATTGTATTTATTAATGAACGTGTCCTGAGAAATTTGCTAAATCTCATTGCATGATTCTAGGTTAAATTCACTCTTTTTACAGACTTGCATCAGTTCCCTCACTTTTGCAGAGCCATGAATGTGTCCTGAGAAATTTGCAACTATGCTACCATGTGCTTTCACAGCCATGAAGGTTTAATTTAGGGAAGAACATACAGATTTCCGACTTTCATACTGGTCAAGAATAGATGAAGGAAAAAAATAGAGAAATACTAGAAATAGATAAAGAAAAAAATACATTGATTTTTATACTGTTTAGATTTTTATACTGTTCCGATTTTTAAATCACAAAGTTTCGCTCGTATACATGTGTCTCATAAAGAATGATGATTAACTTCGCTTTGGAATGGACTAACAATATTGAATTTTTTTGCTTTACAGGTGCATAAACGACGACGTTGATGACATTGTTGCAGTTAGTTATGGGGCGAAGTTATTTATGCTGATATGACTATTTTGGTTTGTAAGAATGTTATGTAGTTCTATTTTTTGGTCGCTACTGCTTGTGTATGTGTATGTTTGACATAACACTACTATTTTTTGATCTGTTATGGACCTATTGTGTGACGACCACCCATAACCTTCGCACTATACAAGAGAAATAATGCGCTGAAAGATGTGCAAGGCTGTCATGGACGATCATCAGAGTAGGTAATCACAAGCGGAGCCTGTCGTAAAACTCACAGCGCAAGAATAAAATATAATAGAACATATACAACAGGTAGTAATAGTGAAGCAGAAACACTGGACTTCCATACGACTAGAAAGTAAGATCCACAAACTTGGAAATAGTGTTTATACAAAGTTGCCTCACTGCATCACTCAGAAAAGAAAACAGTGGAAATCCAATTATTAGCTAGTAGTAAAACTGGTACGTGAGCCCCCTACTCGCCATCGATCAGGATTGTCGTCCTCACTAGTGCATTACCTGTCTCCTGTTACTTAGTATGCCCATGCACAATCGGATAAACAACCCAAGGTAATAAGAGGATACATAAAACCTTGAGTCATACAACAGTCTTAGTGAGCGATAAAACAGCTAACGAACTTCAACAATAAAGTGAATGAGAGGGGATAGATAAACATACTAATCTACCCACGACACCAGAGAACAACTCAACCTTATCTTCTCCACATAGGACAGTGATAGCCTTTACAATCCATTCAACCAAAGGAATAACAATTCATACATGGAAACCATAACAACCATTCAATCATGGAAAACACACATAACATCCAGATTATATAAGTCTTACACAGACAACCCTAATCGAGTTTAATATCCCCCAAGTACTCTTCTCAGAGGCCTAAACCAATATCAGTTGAGCACTCAAAGAACATCTCTGTCGACTTCGGATGATCTATGTGAGGTAGTACAAACAGAACAACCAATCATCCATGTTTGACTCTGGCTATCACCGCCAATTCTGCTTAGAAACCATCGTTAATCGTATGACGGCCAACCTTGCCCTATGCCAAGGGATAATGGTAACCCCAGTTCTAGTATAAACTCCATATGTCTAACCTTGACAATGTCCAACCTTGTCAACTAGTCCTTTCAACAATACCTAAGGTACTCAACCAGCAACCTTCTAGTCTATTGGGTGCCCCCATCGTACCCCTGCTTTGAGCCTGCTAGAACTTATGACAACGATGACTTCTCGGCCTTCGCATCTCTATTCACCCAACCTTGATGACATTTCATAGCTCAAGCAACCTTCTCGAGCAACCATCATCCACCAACCCACGACCTTTGAGTTGTTACTTCATTCAGTGTTCTACTCTGATCAACGAACACCTTTCAACACTTCGAACCTTCCTACTTGAATTTAATATGAAGTCACACCATCACCAAGCTAATTACATTACTACTCGAGTCGTACCCGAAAAATAAATTTCAAAAAATGACCCTATTGGAAACAAACCATAGCATCATCACTATCAACCACAGCGTTTAAAAGCGCTGCTAAAAACATGACCGTTCCGCCCCCTTCCCGACCGACCCGATCCAAACTAGGCCGATCCGATCCAACTCTTTTCTGGCTTCAGAACTCGACCGATCCACTCGATGGCCGATCCAATCCAGCCTTCCATTGCCCGATCCGATCCAGCTACAACCTACCGACCCAATCCAAGTAGGACCCGATCCGAATATGACTCGATCTGATCCACTCTTGCCCGATCCAACCGCGTTTCAATCCAACTTCTGGCCGATTCAACTTATGGCCGATTCAATCCATGGTAGATTCAACTTGTGGACGATTCAATCCATGGTCGAGTCAACTCCTGCCCGAGCCAATTTCTGCATATTGCAATTCAACTCCGATTTCGACCAAAACTTCGCCAAACGACGAATCCGATGAGACTAACTCAACCAGAATCATCAAACACAACCATAAGCATCTCATAACATTACTAACCACATGAATATGACGATTACCGCAAAAATGATGTAAATCTCACCAAAAAAACCATTAAAATGAACATATGATCAAAAAGAGAGATCTAACTAACATAAACATGTAAAATGACATGAAATTAACAAGTAAAACTTGTTAGATTAGATCATAGCGTGATGCATATGAAAATGAACATGTAATGGTGTAAATCTATGGTAAAACATCCCAATTTGATGAGAAACATGCACAAACACTCATATACTTCATTGCATTCATGTGAGAGATGTAAATCACTCACGAATTTTCCAAAACAATCTAAAACGATAGAAATAAGAATCCGGATAGTGAGCACTCTGAATCAAACCCCTCGATCTGACGAGTTGCCTTTGAAATGATTTAGATCTAGCTTTGAATGGTGTAGATCTTCGATTTCCTCCCTTAGATTTGGATTTTTAATGGTGGAAAGGTGTAGGAAGAAGTAGGAAATCAAATGCCTTCAAATGAGAGAATGGGAAAAAGTAAACCTTTTCCCTCCACTCTCACCCCCTATTTATAGGATTCCACTAAGGCTCCAAAACCTGAATAGCCAACTGAAAAACCTTAAAAAAGCGATTTCTCCCAAACCGTTGAGCCAAATCCATAATGTAACCTCTCTACGGAAAGGCAATCATCAATTCCTTTCCAATGGCACAGGTCTCACCCTCTGATTCGACCTGAGTTAAAAGTTATGCCCTGTACAAGCCTGATAGGGGCAAAGTTATCACAAACAAAATCAGTAAAAATTATGGACATGTCTCACATCCCCATAAACCACATATTAAAAGATGAGAATGATCCAACCCTTAGAGAATAAAACAAATATATTTTACGTTCTTTCGATACATAAAATACAGGCTGTTACATTCTCCTCCCCTTAAGAATTTCGCCCCCGAAATTCCAAACAAACCCAAGTAGTCACGGCGATTCCGCATGCCTATCATCCATGACAAGCTAATTTTATCATCCAAACTAGCATCCATCATGCCATGTATCCATAGCCTTATCCTAGCACGCGGAATTCTAACAATCAACAACAAGATATAATGATATAACGAAGATATGATATCAAAGGGTCCTACCAACGAAGAGTTCTGGATGAGTCGCTTTCATGCTCTCTTCCGTCTCCCATGTACAATCGTCTCCATCCTCACTCCATTGCACCTTGACTAGCTTAACCGTCTTCCTCCTAAGATGTTTCGTGTCATTCCCCACAACACGAAGTGGCTTACGAGGTCTCGAAACTACGGTCTCTAAGTCTTCGTACTGCTCTGGAGATACCATTTTATTCGAATCATGCACGAATTTCCGTAGAAACAACACATGGAACACATTATGCACACTTGACATCTTCTCGGGTAACTCCAATCTATATTCGAGCTTTCCAATTTGCTCGACTATCGGAAATGGTCCAACAAACCTTGGAGCTAACTTTCCTTTCTTACCAAATCTAACCATGTGCTTCAACGGCGAAGCTTTCACGAAGACCATATCGCCCACGTCGAGTTCCAAGTCCTTACGACGCTTGTCGGCGTAACCCTTCTGACGGTCCTGGGCTGCCTTCATTCGTTGTCGAACTGTCTCGATACAATCCGAGGTTTCTCTAATCATCTCAGGCCCAAGTACCAACTTATCTCCAGTTTCTAGCCAACATGCTGGAGAATTGCATGGCCTTCCATACAATGCTTCGTATGGTGCCATCCCAATGCTAGACTGGTAGCTATTATTATACGCAAATTCAACTAGATGTAGTTGGTCTTCCCATAATCCTCCGAAGTCTAACACACAAGCCCTCAAGAGATCTTCCAGAACTCGATTGACTCTTTTGGTCTGACCATCAATTTGGGGATGATATGCCGTACTCAAACACAACTCGGTTCCCAAAGCTTCTTGCAAACTTTTCCAAAATCCACTTGTGAATAATGGATCTCGGTCACTCACTATACTCTTTGGGATACCATGGAATCGAACTATCCATTTCAAATAAAGTTCAGCCAATTTCGATGCCGTCCTAGTCGACATGACAGGAATGAATCTCGCACTTTTGGTCAAACGATCCACAATGACCCAAATCCCTTCGTTTCCTGCCCTGGTTCTAGGTAGTCCATCGATAAAATCCATCGATACCTGCTCCCACTTCCACGTAGGAACTTCCAATGGATGAAGTAAACCACTCGGCTTTTTCTGTTCAGCTTTCACCAACTGACAGTTCATACACTTGGAAATGAACTTTCCAGTGTCTCGCTTCATCCCTTCCCAGTAGTAGACTTTCTTCATGTCCTGATACATCTTATTTCCACCGGGATTAATTGTCAACTTTGAGTGATGACATTCTCTCAAAACCTCATCCCTCAATCCGTCAATATCAGGAACAACTAATCACCCTTACTTTTGAAGCCAACCTTCTCGAACGACCTCGAACTCTTTATCTTCTGGTTCCATTTTTTGAATGAACTCAACAAGCTTCGCATCCTTCTTTTGGCTTTCTCCAATCCTTTCAATAAGAGTTGGTCTTATCGATAAGCTTGCCAACATTTCAGGTTCCAACTCACACCTTGGCCTGAAATCGAACCTTGCCAAGTACTCGAGGCTCTTCCATTCCGAAAACATCGCTCCCAAACTTGCGTGTCTTTGACTTAACGCATCTGCAACTACGTTGCCCTTGCCCGGAGTATAGGCTATGCCAAAATCATATGACGCCAGAAACTCTAACTATCTTTGCTGCCGAAGATTCGAATCCTTTTGGGAGAAAAGATACTTCAACAACTTGTGATCTGTAAACAACTCGAATCGAACTCCCAACAGGTAATGTCTCCATATCTTCAGAGAAAACACAATCGCCGCCAATTCCAAATCATGAGTTAGGTAATTCTTCTCATGCGGCTTCAGCTGTCAACTCGCGTAGGCCACAACCTTCTCCTTCTGCATTAGCACTGCTTCAAGTCCCGTACCACATGCATCGGTATATACCACCATCTCTTCATTCCCACTTGGAATGGTCGACACAGGTGCACTCGTTAGTCTATCCTTTAGGATTTCAAATGCTTGTTCACACTTTGCATCCCATGTGAACACTTGGTTCTTCCTCGTCAATCATGTCAACGGTGCAACTACTTTGGAGAAATCCTTGATAAACCATCGGTAATATCCTTCCAACCCAAGGAAACTCCGAACATCCGTCGCATTCTTAGGTCGATCCCAGTCCTGGAATGCTGCAACTTTAGCGGGGTCAACTGCTATCCCTTTTCCAGAAACTACATGACCTAAGAACCTCACTTCATCCTTCCAGAAGTGACACTATGAGAACTTAGCCTTAAGCTGATGCTTCTGCAAGATCTCTAACACAACTATCAAGTGCGTCTTATGTTCTTCCTCATTTCTGGAGTAAACCAGAATATCATCCACGAACACAAGCACGAACTTGTTCAACTGATCTCTGAACACCCTATTCATAAGATCCACGAAATACGCTGGCGCGTTATTCAACCTGAATGGCATCACCAACCATTCGAAGAAACTAGATGGTGTCCTAAATGCAGTCTTCGGCACACTATCCTTTGCCACCCAAAACTGGTGAAATCCCGTTGCCAAATCCATCTGAGAAAACACTTTGGCTTCGTGAAGCTGATCGAACAAGTCATCAATCCTTGGCAACGGATACTTGTTTTTCTTTGTCACCTTGTTCAACCCACGATAGTCCACACACAATCTCAACGAGCCTTCCGCCTTGGTTGCAAATACGACTTGTGCATCCCACTGGGAAACACTCCTCCGAATGAACTCTTTTCCCAAAAGGTCATGAACTTGCACCTCTAACTCTTGCTGTTCCTTAGGAGTCATCCACCTAAGTGGCATAACGATTGGTCTAGCACCTTCGACCAAATCGATCCTAAACTCAATCTCACGATGCGGCAGCAACCCTCTGACCTCGTCAAAGACATCTACATTCTCATTTGCGATCAGCACTGATGACAGGTCTTCTTGTGGAATCCCAAGCGAATATAGATAACTCACGAAGACTCCGTCTTCACGCTTACATCTAATCAACACCTTTCGCCTTTCCACATCCCCGACCCTCACCTCTAGCTTCTCGCAATTCACCCTTACCGCATACCTCTTGAGCAGTCCATGCCCAAGATGATCCCAAACCCAGTGAAGTTAAGAACAAAGCAATCACACACAAAAGAGCAACCATGACTCGACAACACTAGACCACGACATATCATGTAAAGATTTGACGAACCCTCAATTGGATTAGTCACTATGAAGGGTCTATCACAAATCTCAGGTTCCAAACCCAAGAGACACACAAGCTCATTGCAAATAAAGGAATGCGATGCCCCAGTATCGAAAAGCACACGAACTGAAACACCATTAAAAGAAAGAGTACCTTGCACCACGACACCCTTTTCCTTCTCCTCTGCAGTAGGAGATCTCGAAGAAGATGACATGGCTTCCAAAGCATATGCCTTCACAATCTGCTTGCCCTTAGCTGATTCTGGACAATCCTTCTTTTCATGCCCAGGCTTCCCACACTTGAAGCACTTTTTCTCAGCTTTGGGATTCTTGCACTCACTAGCAAAATGGCCTTTCTGTTGGCATAATGACCCTCCAATTGACAATTAAAACAAGTGACATTCTTCTTAAATCTCTTCTTCTTGATTTTCTTCTTATTAGTACTGGGACCAATAAAGATTTCTTCATTTGTAGGAGAACATTCCCTCTGTCGCTTAACAGAATCCCTTTTGGGTACTTGCACAGGAACCCCACGCTATACTGATGCTTCTGGACCGGGCATTCTCAACATGGCTACTGCCATCATGGCCGCCCCAAACATAAATAGATATTCTGGTGCAATAGCTAAAGGAAAAAAACCGCTACTACTATATATGCTAATATATATAGTAAGCATCCAACTAAAATCTACAAGTACATCTCTCATACGTGATTACGTCTTAGAACTTTGGCTAAAAATTGTTAACTAGAGCTCGGATACCAAATGTGACGACCGCCCATAACCCCCGCACTATACAAGAGAAATAATGCGCTGAAAGATGTGCAAGGCTGTCATGGATGATCATCAGAGTAGGTAATCACAAGCGGAACTTGTCGTAAAACTCACAGCGCAAGGATAAAATATAATAAAACATATACAATAGGTAGTAATAGTGAAGCAGAAACGCTAGACTTCCATACGACTAGAAAGTAAGATCCACAAACTTGGAAATAGTGTTTTTACAAAGTTTCCTCACTGCATCACTCAGAAAAGCAAACAGCGGAAATCCAATTATTAGCTAGTTGTAAAACTGGTACGTGAGCCCCCTGCTCGCCATCGATCAGCATCGTCGTCCTCACTAAAGCATTACCTGTCACCTGTTACTTAGTCTGCCCATCCACAATCGGATGAACAGCCCAAGTTAATAAGAGGATACATAAAACCTTGAGTCATACAACAGTCTTAATGAGAGATAAAATAACTAACAAACTTCAACAATAAAGTGTATGAGAGGGGATAGATAAACATACTAATCTACCCACAACACCAGAGAAGGACTCAACCTTATCTTCTCCACATCAGACAGTGATAGCCTTTACAATCCATTCAACCAAAGGAATAACAATTCATACATGGAAACCAGAACAACCATTCAATCATGGAAAACACACATAACATCCAAATTATATAAGTCTCACACAAATAACCCTAATCGAGTTTAATATCCCCCAAGTACTCTTCCCAGA
Source organism: Allium sativum (assembly GCA_030737875.1). NCBI lineage: Eukaryota > Viridiplantae > Streptophyta > Magnoliopsida > Asparagales > Amaryllidaceae > Allium > Allium sativum. Next base: position 362,914,944 of record CM060916.1, on the reverse strand, counting down.
GGCCTAAACCAATATCAGTTGAACACTCAAAGAACATCTCTCTCGACTTTGGATGATCAATGTGCGGTAGTACAAACAAAATAACCAATCATCCATGACTGACTCTGGCTATCACCACCAATTCTGCTTAGAAACCATCATTAATCATATGACGGCCAACCTTGCCATATGTCAAGGGCTAATGGTAACCCCAGTTCTAGCATAAACTCCATATGTCCAACCTTGACAACTAGGCCTTTCAACGATACCCAAGGTACTCGACCAGCAACCTTCCGGTCTATTGGGTGCCCCCATCGTACCCCTGCTTTGAGGCTGCCAGAACTTATGACAACGATGACTTCTCGACCTTCGCATCTCTAGTCATCCAACCTTGACGATATTTCATAGCTCAAGAAACCTTCTCGAGCAACCATTATCCACCAACCCATGACCTTTGAGTGGTTACTTCATTCGGTGTTCTACTCTGATCAACAAACACCTTTTAACACTTCGAACCTTCCTACTTGAATTTACTTCGAAGTCACACCATCACCGAGCTAACTACATCATTGTGTTGCGGCTAGGGTTCGGGGGGTTGCCCCCAAAAAATATTTTTTTTTAGACCTTTTCGGCTCGTACTCGAGTCGTACTCGAAAAATAAATTTCAGAAAATGACCCTATTGGAAACAAACCATAGCATCATCACTATCAACCACAATGTTTAAAAGCGCTGCTAAAAACACGACCGTTCCGCCCCCTTCCAGACCGACCCGATCCGAATTAGGCCGATCCGATCCAACTCCCTTCTGGCTTTAGAACTCGACTGATCGTCTATAGACTGATCCACTCGATGGCCGATCCAATCCAGCCTTCCAATGCCCGATCCGATCCAGCTGCAACCTACCGACCGATCCAAGTAGGACCCGATCCAAATATGACTCGATCCGATCCACCCCTGCCCGATCGAACCTCGTTTCAATTCAACTTCTGGTCGATTCAACCTATGGCTGATTCAATCCATGGCCGATTCAGTCCATGGCCGAGCCAACTCCTGCCAGAGCCAATTTCTGCATATTGCAATTCAACTCCGATTTCGACCAAAATTTCGCCAAACGACGAATCCGATGAGACCAACTCAACCAAAATCATCAAACACAACCATAAGCATCTCATAACATTATTAACCACGTGAATATGACGATTACCACAAAAATGATGTAAATCTCACCGAAAACCATTAAAATGAACATATGATCAAAATGAGAGATCTAACTAACATAAACATGTAAAATGACATGAAATTAACGAGTAAAACTTGTTAGATTAGATCATAGGATGATGCATATGAAAATGAACATGTAATGGCGTAAATCTACGGTAAAACATCCCAATTTGATGAGAAATACGCACAAACACTCATATACTTCATTGCATTCATGTGAGAGATGTAAATCACTCACTGATTTGCCTAAACAATCTAAAACGATAGAAATAAGAATCCGGACAGCGAGCACTCTGAATCAAACCCCTCGATCTGATGAATTCGCCTTTGAAATTATGTAGATCTAGCCTTGAATGGTGTAGATCTTCGATTTCCTCCCTTAGATTTGAATTTTTAATGGTGGAAAGGTGTAGGAGGAAGAAGGAGATCAAATTCCTTCAAATGAGAGAATGGGAAAAAGTAAACCTTTTCGCTTTACTCTCACCCCCTATTTATAGGACTCTACTAAGACTCCAGAACCTGAATAGCCAACTGTAAAACCTTAAAACAAAGATTTCTCCCAAAACGCTGAGCCAAATCCTTAATGTAACCTCTCTATGGAAAGTCAATCATCAATTCCTTTCCAATGACACAGGTCTCACCCTTTGATTCGACCTAAGTCAAAAGTTATGCCTTGTACAAGCCTAATAGGGCAAAGTGGTCACAAATAAAATTGGTAAAAATTATGGACATTTCTCACATCCCTATAAACCACATATTAAAAGATGAGAATGATCCAACCCTTAGAGAATAAAACAAATATATTTTACGATCTTCCGATACGTAAAATGCGGGCTATTACATATTGTGTATTATTGATGAGAATATTGCATATTTTAGTTATAAATTTTTTCTTCATAGTTGTGTATTGTGCGATCAAAATAAAATATGTTATTAGTATGATGTGGTTATTTTTAATTGTGGTATCGATATAATGTGCACATTTTAATCTAGAATAAGCAATTATTAGATTGATTTTAGACTTTTTATAGCGTTTTTACAACACTATTAAAAAAATTATGGCTTTTTGTCAATGGCGTTTATTAAACCCCATAAAAGGTATTTTTAAAATTTGACGTGAAAACATTTATAGCAGTTAATAAAGACTATTAATAAATATAACAACAAATGATCAACGTTATACGTTCTTTTTGGCACCAAAAAAAATGCTGAAAAATATTTTTTATAGCATTCGAGAACCGCTGAGGAATGTTTTTGTTGGCATTAGAAAAACGCTAACAAAAAGTTCAAATAATCAGCAGAAACGCCATGAAATATATTAACAGCATAGATTAAACGCTATAGAATAATACTTTTCACGACGTTGACTTAGTGTTATAGTTTATTTCTGACTTTTAACTGCATGTTGATACACAGCGTTACAAAAAACGCTGTTAATTCTTTTTATGGAGTTTTTCCAACGCTATAAAAGGTCCTGTTTATTGTAGTGGGTAACTAGGCAAATGGCTTATACAAGTTCAAGCTTGGAGATCAACTAAACCTAGCAAAAGAAAAACACTGTCTCACATCTACTATTCAGGATGAAAACTATAACAATAATGTTTTTGATCTGTGGCATCATAAATTGGGTCATCCTAGTGTACATGTAGTTAGAAACATTCTGAATGAAAGCAATATTCCATATGATAATGTCAATTTGCCTTATATGTGCACTTCTTGTCAATTAGGTAAAAATCACAAATTATCATTCGATAACTCATTAATTGTTTATTATAAACCATTTGAGTTGGTTGCTTCTGATCTGTGGGGTCCTGCGTCTATTACATCTGACTTTGGGTACAAATACTATATATCGTTTGTTGATGCTTACTCTTGATACACTTGGATTTATTTTCTAAAATCTAAGTCAGATACTCATGAAACCGTGATAAAATTCATGTGCATGATAGAAAACCAATTCAATACCATAGTAAAAGTGTTACAGTCAGATGGTGATACTGAGTATAAATCTCTAATCAAATCTTTTGATAGTAAAGGAATACATCACTGATTAACATGTCCTTACACATCTGAAAAAAAGGGCATAGTCGAAAGAGCAGACACATTGTCGAAATTGGTTTAACTTTGCTAGCCCATGCATCACTACCTCTGAAATTCTGGTCTGAGTCATTTAATATTGTTGTCTATCTTATCAATAGAATGCCAACTAAGGTGCTACACAATGTAAGTCCTATTGAAGTTTTATACGAAGTTAAACCAAATTATTTAGAACTTAAACCATTTGAATGTCTATGCTTTCCCTATCTTAGACCTTACAATTCACACAAACTCAACTTTAAATCTAAACCATGTACATTTCTAGGCTATGAAATCAAATAAAAGGGATTTAGATGTATTGATGAGAATGGTAAAATATTTATAAGCATGCATGTCACATTCATTGAGAATGTTTTCCCATATGCTCATGCTAATATAAATACCACCAATAAAGTAATAACACAAAAATCAGATATGCCTGGTATTCCACAATGCACTGAATTTCTTCAAACAGTTAATGGTCAAATGGCTGTTGATGCCCAAAGAGCTAACATTACTGAGCACAGTCAGCTCAGCAATGATAACACTAGCTCATTTAACGACACCAATCTACCACCTGAAAATGAAAACAATGAAAGATCAGCAAGTGCAAGTTCAGAGAGACATCAGACAACAAATGAAAATCCAATTGAATCTCATGAAAACTCACCAGCCATTGAAGACATTTCTAGACTGCCTGGTTCTCATACTGAAAGACCACAAACTGTCATTGGTCATCATATGATGACTGGAGCAAAGAGTGGAATATTCAAACCAAAGGCCTGTATGGCAGCTGAAAATAAAGAAGAGCCTCTCAACTTCAATCAGGCTGTCAAATATAGAGAGAGTGGAAAACCACTATGGATGAGGAATTCAATGCTCTAACCAGAAATCAAACCTGGACCCTTGTACCTCAACCAAACAACAAAAAAATAATTGGATGTAAGCGAACATTCAGAGTTAAAAGGACTTCAGACGACACTGTCAACATATATAAAGCTAGATTTGTGGCAAAAGGGATTTACCTAAGAGATTGTTTTGACTATAATGAGACATTCTCACCAGTAGTCAAACCAACCACAATCAGATTAATCCTTACCAATACTCTCAAAAATCAATGGAATAATCAACATTTAGACGTGAATAATGCATTTCTTAATGGTATACTTGAAGAAGAAATTTACACGCAACAGCCCGAAGGATATACACAAAATCCCAATCTAGTTTGCAAGCTTAATAGAGCTATCTATGGTTTAAAGCAGTCACCCAGAGTATGGTTCGATAAACTCCAATCAACTCTGAGTATACTGGGATAGGGGCCCCATAAATCCGACAACTCTTTATTCGTTAAAATTACTCAAGCATGCATAGTTTATATACTTTTTTATGTTGATGATTTGATGATTACAGGAAACAGTGATGCTGAGATAGGTGGCATTATCAGATACTTAAATAAAGAGTTCTCAATTAAAGACTTGGGGAATATCTCCTATTTTGGGAATTGAAGCGCAAAGAAACTCGAAATCAGAAATGTTCTTGTGCCAAAGGAAATACATAAATGAACTTCTATTAAAACTGGCATGATAGAAGCCAAATATAAATCAACTCCTATGATATCTAGCCAACATTACTCTAAAAACAGGGGAGAAAGCATAAATAATATTAAACAATATAGGAGTGTTGTGGGGGCACTACAGTATGCAAACATAAGAAGGCCTGATATATCATTCAGTGTTTGCAAAGTATCTCAATTTTTATAGGACCCAAAGCACGAACACTGGAGGGCAGTAAAGAGAATTCTAAGATACCTCAAAGAGACACTTAACTATGGTCTGACTCTCAAAGTTGCAAGTCACTTAAACATTACTAGGTACACAGACTCGGATTGGGCAGTAGATCATGACGACAGAAGATGGTGATAACTAAGTTTCATGGAGTTCAAAAAAGTAATCTACTATATCAAAGTCAAGTGCTGAAGCCGAATACAGAAGCATCGTTAGTGCAACAACAGAAATAATGTGGATACAATCTATCTTTAAAGAACTACATATCAATAATTCGTCAAAAGAAATCATTTGGTGTGACAATCAAAGTTCTATATATGTCTGCTAACCCTATCCAGCATGCTCGAACAAAACACATAGAGATAGACATTTATTTAGTTCAAGATCAAGTGAGAGAAGGAAAATTGCAGATTAACTATACACCTTCGTATTACCAAAGGGTAGATATCCTTACCAAGGCGTTATCCTCGAAGAACTTCACCAGATTGCGTGAAGAGATGATGATTCAGCACAATCCAGCAACGAAATCCACCTGAAGTGCCTCAATTGGAAGGAATCAGCAATAATCCGCTCTTAAGCTCAAGTCAGAGTATATGGTTATGGGCTATTATAATAATTACACAAAGACGCGAGGTTAAGTCCACTTGTAGCAGAAGTCTACCCTGAACCGATCGGCAAATCTAGCAGTTGCAATGAGTCGGCTTAATGTGGGACATCATGTGATGTAGGCCTACCTCAAGAAGGTATTAATTGGCTAACTTACCTTATTTAGGTATTAAATGGTTAGGACTAGGTCCGTTTCAAAGGTTCACTCCTTGATTCTGGACCAAAGTCATGGGACCTGCCCTTATTAAGTTTTAAGTGGTCATTGGGTCTGCCTTTCTCTAGTAATCATGAGGTATTAAATAGTCTTAAACGATTACGAATGAGTGATCTAGTTTCTTCGGAAGTTGTTCGCTTCTTAGCTGGGGGCTATGTGAGGGTTGGCCTAGGGATATGCTACTAAGATTTCGGCCAATAATGTAAGGGGAATCGTCCGTTTAGGAGAAGTACTAAGTGGCTAGGAGTTCACCTGTAATGATAGCTAGATAGTAACACTCGGGTCCGACGGTCGAAGGTCATAAATGATGGTTAGTCATCTACCACCCCGAGGTAATAAGTGACCGATTACTATCTTTTGATTTGCATTGAGAGTATATATAAAGATGTCAACGATTAGAAAACGAGGTCTTAAGAGACTTGGTCCACCATAGGATATTAAGTGATAAAGAGAATCCGCTCATAGGGTACTAAGTAATCATAGGAGGAATCCACCTATAAAATTAATACAAGTGGCCTTAAGTAACCAAATGGTTTCTTCCTCAAAGGATATTAAGTTATCATAGAAGTCCTCCCTTATATGTATATATATGTATTTATAAATATGTGTGAGAGAGAGAGAGAGAGTGTGTGTGTGTGTGTGTGTGTGTTGGCCTTAAGTGATTGTAGGGTAGTACCCCAATTTTGTGCATGTGAGGAAGGAATATATAATAAATGGATAATGCATGGATGCTTGAAACGTGTCTTATGGATAAGCATGAAAGATCTTATGGCTTAAATTCATCCTTATCTTCATGAATAGTAACTTGTGTTTTCTTAAGCACCTTCCGGCCTCGTGTCGGAGTATCAAACGATAACGGTTTTCAGAAATTCTTCAACAAATAAGGTATGGTTTCTAACGTACTTCAATCCTATGTGTATGTTCATATCCAAAATCTGAGATCGTTTTCATTTTCAAATAATTTAGTTTAGTATTGTTTTACTGATTACTTTTTATATTAGACAAGGAATTTTCTCAGACTTTATACATAGCTAATATCCTACATTTAGAATTTTCCTGGATAGGTCTCAGGTTCTAGTTTTGCCGTTAGCACTATCAAATTACAATTACCGTCAAAATTTGGTTTAAATTTTGGCCTTTTATTTTTTCTTCTCCACATACGAATGCCATTTTACGCGTAACTTCCCTGAGTACTAAAATTCACTATTCCGGATCCAATGGAGGTGGTCTCACGATCTAGCGATATCTCGTTCTCAAGATATCCTCAAAATCGTCCATTTTTAGTTCAAATTTTAACCTTTCAATCTTTAATCAATATTAAATGGATTATGTTTTTGGCCAAACTTGGCTGGTTACCTAATTTCATTATTCCAGATTCAATGGAACCAGTTTCAAGGTCTAGAAATAAATATTTCTTATGCTTCCTTTGTAAACGTGCTATATTTATATTAAAACTCATTATTTATAACCCTGTTCCAATTATATCATTATTCATTTTCAATTTTATTTTGATTCTTATGAAATTTAGAAGTTCTAACAGAATAGGGATACAGTGACATAATTAGGCAACTTAACAAAATAGGGATATCATGAACATGTATATGAGATCTAAGCAGTAAATTAGGTATACAAGTAATGGCAGATCTGTTATGATTCAGATTACTAAGAGGTATAGGCTTAGATCCAAACTTATAAACATGTCAAGATTGCATTTTAGGTGTTTATATCTAAAAGCAACATAAACTCATTGTGACTAGATCTAAATAACAGAGGATTGAGTATAGATGTTGTAGCATAGATTCTTGAATACGTATAACTTGTTGAAGAAGAATAGGCTAGCTCAAACTGAGTTGAGGAAGCACCTCGTTGTCTCCATTATTTTTGGTGAATAAAAACAATGAAAATGAGGTCCTATTTATATCCTAAGTCAATGAATCTCGCTCAGAATTGTGTCCAGGTGCAGGACAGTAATCTGCCCAAATCCCGGTGGGGTCGACCTAGAGGTCGACATAGGTGTCGACACCCCCCTTATGGGGTCGACGCCCATGGGGAACAGGATCGACTCCTAACGGGCCTATTTCCCTCCTTCCCCGCGTCGCTGATTTGAATTTATTTGAATATTTTGATTGGTTTTGTATATGTAATTCTCTTGTGCGCATACAAAATTCTAGGCATAATAACTTCTTCATATGATGTTCTTTTACGCAAAGTTGGGTTTTACCTTAAGCAGAATTCCGAGACGAATGCAATGGTGCAGTCCATTTGAAACACCCCACCTCCGTTAAGGTCACTCACAAAGGGAATGTCTTAACTTTGATGGAGCGCTTTAGTAGACAGAACAGAAATTTACAAGACATATAAAGTAGTACTTGAAAATTTTATAACTTTATTATAACAGAAACAGAAATAAGTTTGGTTACATCTTTCAAAATCACAATATTGGAATTCAAGTACATAAATATCAGTCTTGTACAAAAGCCTTCAGAATGCATAGTTTTTAAAGCCATAATCCCCAATATAAACTGCTATGGAAAGATAGAGCCAAAGCCAAGTAATACTTCAAACACTTCAAGTAGAGAGAATCTGAATAAAGCTCCTATGTTTCCACCCTGAAAACCCGGGGGGGGGGGGGGGGAACGGAAAGAAAGAGGCGAAACAAACTAGGTCAGACATAATTTTGGTGAGTCCAGTGACTTTCAGCATATAAACAAATAATAGTATCATGACATGTAAATAAAACTGGATGAGAGATAACCGTAACAGGAATAGCAGGTTAACAGAAGAAACGGAATGATATAGGATAAGCTAAGCTTTTCACTTCTCTGCACTAATACTAGTATAACAGGATTAGGAGTTACCATAATGTCTAAACTGAAACAGAAACGGAAACAGAATAATCTCTACAGAAATAGAATGCTAGTAATGGGCCTTTACCACCCGAACAGACAAAAGGTACAGAAGCAGAATACTAATAATGGACCTTTACCACCCAACTAATGGGCCTTTACCACCCCAACAGAAAGAAGGTACGGAAACAGAATCGGAAACGGAATCAGAGACAGAAACAAAATAATCCCTACGAAAACAGAATGTTAGATTTAGGTGTACACTAGTAATGGGCCTTTACCACCCCAACAGACGGTACCACGCAGAAACAGACAGGTGTTACCACCCAACAGAAACAGATGGTACCAACAAAAACAGACAGAACTAAGTGTACCCTAAGTCCTACCCCCAAGCGATCGGCTCCCTAATGCATAAATACCCTGTGTCGGCCCCACAGTAGGGTGTATCACTCCCAAAAGTAGCAACCTACTGGCACATACCTATTTACAGATGTCACGGTGTCTTACATCCTCAGAGCATACTGAATCTATACACGCACATGAACTGGTTGGAACGCGCCCTCAATACCCCTCGCCATTATCAGAATGAACCGCTTATAATTAGTTCAGTAAGCATGCCTGGACTCCTACATAGTGTGGGGTCAAAGTTTTGATACCAGAAAGGGTTACTGACTAATATGGGTCCAAACAACAGATGACACATGTATTTCCCCTCCTAACCTTGTGTCCCCAGACTAGCAGATTTCATATTAACTTATTTACAAGTTTCAGACAGAGTTCAGATTACTAGTTCACAGATCAGACAATCAAGTTAACAAGTTTTCAGATTAACAGATCAGATGTACGGATTAAACAGACTTACAGATTGTCTAACTTTGTATTGGGCCTACAGATTCACGAAACGGGTTTATTAGATTCATCAGTCCAGTTGGTTTAACCCTATCCACCCAACACATTTGTAGACACCACATTTCTCTTAAATTTGCATTAATTAAATATTAATGCATAGGCCTCTCACATTAGGTCGGTAGCTTGTGGCCGTTGGATGTGTCGGGCGGTTCTGGGCAGACTTCTGCCACAAGCCAGACCTAACCTCGTGTCTAAGCATATTTTAGTTATGCCTACGACCTCTCACATTAGACTGACAGTTTGCGGTTGTTGGTTAAGCCGGTTGGTTCCGGGCAAGCTTCTACCGCAAACAGAATCTAACCTCGTGTCATAGCCAATTTATTCCAATACAGATTATACAGATATCAGACTAATTATGTCCATTGAACAGATTAAACTTCTTTACAGTTTACAGCAGATTAACCAAATTTTCATGTTTTACTCAATCTTTGATCGAACCTATGGATTTTCATACCCAAATTACAATTATTTAGCTTTCAATAGATTAGGCAATTCAACAGATAACAGATCTAGTAGATTAGGCGATTCAACAGATTAATAGACTAGGCAATTCAACAGATTTAGCAGATTAGGCAATTCAACAGATTGGCAGAGTGGATAACAGATTTAGAAGATTTAAATTTCTTAAAATCCTATATACATATCTTGCCTAATCATAAATTAAGCATAAACTTACATGCCCAAATCACGGTCGTAATTCATAATACAATATATGCCCCCAAATTTTCGTTAAACTTTGCACAGTACTGAATACTCTTTAAAAGCCCCAAATCATGATATAAAATATGAATTATGCCAAATTATAGCCTTTAATGCCAATATCCAAAAATTCATTTTTAGCTGCATCCACATTAATAGTTATCCTATTTTAATATAGGTCTTTACGCCTAAGTCACATATTCCTTTTTCAAGTCATGAATCGTTATATAAAAATATGCCCAAAAATCTATATCTTTAAATTATAACATCTCAAAATCAGATCTTAATTTTAAACATGCGTTATGTCCCCCAAGTTTCAAGTCATATGTTATCATACAATGATTCCTCTTCTTCCAAATTTCAGAGTATACACAGATCTAGATCTAATTTACAACATATGTCCATTTCTCAAATCAGTCAAAGATCAGTCATGTCCAATTATGCATTATCCATTATTTGTCCCAAAATTTAGCGTTCGTGCTTTAATCTCTTATGAGATTTGGTGCAGGCTCGTGGTAGCCTGGCTATAAACAAAAAGGAAGAAAAGAGGGAACAGATACAGAACAGTCACAATAATATTAACAACATAGATCCATAGAAAAGTATGCATAACCTCAGATCCAAATTCACAAAAATGTCAAGATAATTATTAAATTTCATATCTGAAAATAACTGTACTCACAAAAAGGGAACGATTCTTGATTTCCGGGATCTGTATTCTGACACTGAATAGTGCTCCTTTGGCGTAGACTATCGATTAGATTAGAAAATAGTTGTTCTCACTATTCAGATTGGAAGAAGATGCACTAGTTCTAGTTTTGATTCTAGCAGAGTAGCGACGCCATTTTTATTTTTAATTAGAATAGAGGCAGAGTATAGGCAGAATGAAATTGTGTGGAGAGAAAGCAAGGTTTGGGGGTGTTTAAATAGTTTAGAGCTCACGAATCCGGTCAGAAAGGCGTCCAGGTGCTGAAAAATCGATCTGTCTCCAGATCTGGAAAAGGGGGGGGGTCGACCCTAGTGTCGACCTATTTACCCAGGTCGATCCCCAGGTCAATTCTAGTGTTGACCTGGGTCCTGGGCGGGAATTTTCCCGCCCAGCCCGGGTGTCTGTTTTGAATTTCGAAATCTGAATTTTTGAATTTTGGGATGGTTTTTATTGAAACTTCCGAAGGCCATATCTTCTTCATACGGAGTCCGATTTACGCAAACTTGGACCTTATTCCAAGCAGAATTTCGAGATGAACGCAATGGCATAACCCGTTTCCCTTAATTATTTTGTCACAATTAATTATTCTCTGGTTTGTCATTCTTATGTTCACAGAAAATACGGGGTGTTACATTCTCCCCTCCTTAAAGGATTTCGTCCCCAAAATCTTCAAGTTAAGAAGAATGTGTCCTACCATCCAATCACCCATCAACTCAACCATCATCCACAAGCATCCATTATCCTTAGAAACTTCTAACGTTGTATGAACATATGCAAAAGTGTGTGTATATGTTCCTCATTTAATGCAAAGATTAGGCGGTCCACTGATTCAGTTGACCTCCTTAATGCGAATTATGTTAGTGCCATAAGTCAAACATGTATGCAATTTTCCTATTCGATACATATTATTTCTATATGAGTGCACAACCGTTCATTCATATGCAACATCCATGTGCTGAGTCAACCATTTTGCATCCATAAAAAATTTAAAAATACACACACATCTATATGCAGTATGAGAGTGTTTTCGAGCCGATCTAGTGCCTAGTGTGTGTATATGCATCCACGAGCAACCACTAGCAACCACTTGCATCCACTTGCAGCCATCAAACATAACATGTCTCAAACACATGTTTACACCCATTAATTTCTACCTAAAGGTCGAAGATTCGATCGATATGATACAACTGAGTGACAGAAGCAAGTATGATTAAAACAAGAGCTCTGTTCCTATTAGACATCGGTTAAGAAAATAATTCCCTAAGTATCAACCCCGAAGACCGAAATCAACATCAGATTGACACCCAGTGAATTTCTCCCATTAAACAATGCCAGACTGGAAATCTACTTCACGCTTCGAGTAAAAACCCTTAACCTTATCAGAAATATTCAGATACTTACAGACTACTGGTACAGATCAGATTACCAAATGATTCTTAGGAAACTTAAGCATGATAAAAACCCAGAATGTATGCGTCATAGTCAACTTAACGCCCAACACAGATACCCTCAAACCCCAACTTATCACAAATAGATGAGTCATAACCCTTATGGGTCAGTGTCTACAGCAGGATCAAAAACAAGACTAGTATTAAAGTGCAGAGTATCAATTACAAAATCAAAATGCCAGAATCAGAAAGAATTTTAACTCAAAAATCAGATAAGGAAATTAAACCTTCTACATAAAGTTTTCCTATTCATATCCTATCCACCAGCCTCAAGGGTATTCGCCTGCCCTCCAGAAGTAGGACCTGTCCTCTGCCCTTGCCCTCATTTCTTCGGGCAACCCCTTGTGAAGTGTCCCATCTCACCACAGTTAAAGCAGGTGCCCTTCCTCTTTCTGCAATCCTTGTTCAGATGGGTCGAGCTTCCACAAGTAAAGCACTTCTTGTCTTCAGACTTCTCATCCTTCTTTTGTGTTTCCTTTTTGGGCCCCGCCTTCTTGTTCAGTAGTCCTTCAAGCTTTTCTTCTTTCTTCTCACTTTTGGTTTCCTCTTCATGCATCAATGCCATGTCAACTAATTTCTCGAAGGTAGCCCCCATAGGAATGTGGGACATTACCAATCCGTGTAGCGGCTCTTTCAAACCTTTAGCAAACCTTAGTGCCTTCTTATGCGGTGTATTTACCAAATCTAAGCTGAATCTCGCCAACTGATTAAACTTGTTGACGTACTCTCTCACTGATAAATTCCCCTGCTTTAACGCCAAGAGCCTCTCTACGTATAGACTCTCTTCTACTCGTGAGAGAAATTTCATCTCGAACCTATGCCTGAAATCCATCCATGTCTCTACCGGATGCTCTCCATTTGTGAACTCCCACCAAAAAGAAGCTTCGTCCTTAAGCAACCATACTGCCAACTGTATCTTCTGCCTATTGTCCACCTCGAAGATAACGAAAAAATCCTCAGTTTCTTTGAGCCAGTTCCTTGCCTTCATGAAGGATCCAGTTCCATTAAAGTTCTTCCCACCCATGGCTCGAAAGTCTCTACATATCTTCGGGAAAGTATTCACGCGCGGAGGAGGAGGAGGAACCGCTGCGGCTAGGGGAGGAGTGACGTCTGCTGGGCCCGCATCATTAGCCCTAGCTTCTAGGTACCTCTTGAACCAGCCAGGTATCGGTACGCCCTCCGGAAGGTTAAGATCCCCAGACATGCTGAAATGAAAGAAAAGGAAAGATTCAAAACAAAGGATAGAAAGATAGGCATATGGCTTTAGGGATTACGTTTTTCAAAATAAACTCTACTTTTGAAAATACTTCCTTTTTAAACCTTTTTGAAAATAGTTTTCAAAAACTTTTTATCAAATCTGGTAACCTTCAGCTCTGATACCAAGTGAAACACCCCACCTCCGTTAAGGTCACTCACAAAGGGAATGCCTTGACTTTGATGGAGCGTTGTAGTAGACAGAACAGAAATTTACAAGACAGATAAAGTAGTCCTTGAAAAATTTATAACTTTATTACAACAAAAACAGAAATAAGTTTGGTTACATCTTTCAAAATCACAATATCGGAATTCAAGTACATAAATATCGGTCTTGTACAAAAGCCTTCAGAATGCATAGTTTTTAAAGCCATAATCCCCAATATAAACTGCCATGGAAAGATAGAGCCAAAGCCAAGCAATACTTCAAACACTTGAAGCAGAGAGAATCTGAATCAAGCTCCTATGCTTCCACCCTGAAAACCTAGGGGGGGAATGGAAAGAAAAGAGGCGAAACAAACTAGGTCAGACATAAGTTTGGTGAGTCCAGTGACTTTCAACATATAAACAGATAATAGTATCATAACACGTAAATAAAACTGGATGAGAGATAACCGTAATAGGAATAGTAGGTTAACACAAGAAACAGAATGATATAGGATAAGCTAAGCTTTTCACTTCTATGCACTAATACTAGTATAACAGGATTATGAGTTACCCTAATGTCTAAACTGAAATAGAAACGGAAACAAAATAATCTCTACAGAAACAGAATGCTAGTAATGGGCCTTTACCACTCGAACAGACAGAAGGTACAGAAGCAGAATACTAATAATGGGCCTTTACCACCCAACTAATGGGCCTTTACCACCCCAACAGATAGAAGGTACGGAAACAAAATCGGAAACGGAATCAGAGATGGAAACAGAATAATCCATACGGAAACAAAATGTTAGAATTAGGTGTACCCTAGTAATGGGCCTTTACCACCCCAACAGATGGTACCACACAGAAACAGACAGGTGTTACCACCCAACAGAAACAGACGGTACCAACAGAAACAGACAGAACTAAGTGTACCCTAAGTCCTACCCCCAAGTGATCGGCTCCCTAATGCATAAATACCTTGTGTCGGCCCCACAGTAGGGTGTATCACTCCCTAAAGTGGCAACCTATTGGCATAAACCTATTTACAGATGTCACAGTGTCTTACATCCTCAGAGCAGACCAGATCCATGCACGCATATGACCCGGTTGGAACGCGCCATCAACACCCCTCGCCATTATCAGAATGAACCGCTTATAATTAGTTCAGTAAGCGTGCCCGGACCCCTACATAGTGTGGGGTCAAAGTTTTGATGCCAGAAAGGGTTACTGACTAATATGGGTCCCAAACAATAGATGACACAAGTATTTCCCCTCCTAACCATGTGTCCCCAGACTAGCAGATTTCAGATTAACTTATTTAAAAGTTTCAGACAGAGTTCAGATTACTAGTTCACAGATCAAACAATCAAGTTAACATGTTTTCAGATTAACAGATCAGATGTGCGGATTTAACAGACTTACTGATTATCTAACTTTGTATTGGGTCTACAGATTCACGAAACTGGTTTATTAGATTCATCAGTCCAGTTGGTTTAACCCTATCCACCTAACACGTTTTTAGACACCACATTTCTCTTTAATTTGCATTAATTAAATATTAATGCATAGACCTCTCACATTAGGTCGGTAGCCTGTGGCCGCTGGATGTGCCGAGCGGTTCCGGGCAGACTTCTACCAAAAGCCAGACCTAACCGTGTGTCTAAGCATATTTTAGTTATGCCTACGACCTCTCACATTAGACTGACAGTTTGCGGTTGTTGGTTAAGCCGGTTGGTTCCGGGCAGGCTTCTACCGCAAACAAAGTCTAACCTCGTGTCATAGCCAATTTATTCCAATACAGATTATACAGATATTAGACTAATTATGTCCATTTAACAGATTAAACTTCTTTACAGGTTACAGTAGATTTATCAAATTTCCATGTTTTACTCAATCTTAGATCGAGCCTACGGATTTTCATACCCCAATTACAATTATTTAGCTTTCAACAGATTAGGCAATTAAACAAATAACAGATCTAACAGATTAGGCGATTCAACAAATTAGCAGATTAGGCAATTCAACAGATTTAGCAGATTAGGCAATTCAACAGATTGGCAGAGCAGATAATAGATTTAGCAGATAACAGATTTAGCAGATTTAAATTTCTTAAAATTCTATTTACATATCTTGCCTAATCATAAATTAAGCGTAAACTTACATGCCGAAATCATGGTCATAATTCATAATACAATATATGCCCCCAAATTTTCGTTAAACTTTGCACAGTACAGAATACTCTCTAAAAGCCCCAAATCATGATATAAAATATGAATTATGCCAAATTATAGCCTTTAATGCCAATATCCAAAAATCCATTTTTAGGTGCATTCACACTAACAGTTATCCTATTTTAATATAGGTCTTTACGCCTAAGTCACATATTCCTTTTTCAAGTCATGAATCGTTATATAAAAATATGCCCAAAAATCTAGATCTTTAAATTATAACATCTCAAAATCATATCTTAATTTTAAACATGCGTTATGTCCCCCAAGTTTCAAGTCATATGTTATCATACAATGATTCCTCTTCTTCCAAATTTCAGAGTATACATAGATCTAGATCTAATTTACAGCATATGTCCATTTCTCAAATCAGTAAAAGATCAGTCATGTCCAATTATGCATTATCCATTATTTGTCCCAAAATTTAGCGTTCGTGCGTTAATCTCTTATGAGATTTGGCGCAGGCTCGTGGTAGCCTGGCTATAAACAAAAAGGAAGAAAAGAGGGAACAGATACAGAACAGTCACAATAATATTAACAAGATAGATCCACAGAAAAGTATGCATAACCTCAGATCCATATTCACAAAAATATCAAGATAATTATTAAATTTCATATCTGAAAATAACTGTACTCACAAAAAGGAAACGATTCTTGATTTCCGGGATCTGTATTCTGACACTGAATAGCACTCCATTGTCGTAGAATATTGATTAGATTAGAAAATAGTTGTTCTCTCTATTCAGATTGGAAGAACATGCACAAGTTATAGTTTTGATTCTAGCAGAGTAGCGACGCCATTCTTATTATTAATTAGAATAAAGGCAGAGTATAGGCAGAATGAAATTTTGTGGAGAGAAAGCTAGGTTTGGGGGGTGTTTAAATAGGTTAGAGCTCATGAATCCGGTCAGAAAGGCATCCAGGTGCAAAAAAATGGATCTGTCTCTAGATCTGGAAAAGGAGGGGAGGTCGACCCTAGTGTCGACCTGTTTACCCAGGTCAATCCTAGTGTCGACCTGGGTCCTGGGCGGGAATTTTCCAGCCCAGCTCAGGTGTCTGTTTTGAATTTTGAAATCTGAATTTTCTAATTTCGGTCTGGTTTTTATTGAAACTTCCGAAGGCCATATCTTCTTCATACGGAGTCCGATTTACGTAAACTTGGACCCTATTCCAAGCAGAATTTCGAGACGAACATAATGGCGTAACCCGTTTCCCTCAATTATTTTGTTACAATTTAATTATTCTCTGATTTGTCATTCTTATGTTCACAGAAAATACGGGGTGTTACACCATTTTACTTCGTTCCCAATATTTAATTAAGTATTCTCAAGTTTATCATTATAGTGTTCTTGAAAATTCACGGAGTGTTACATTTATCTAATTTTAAACTTTGTTTAAAATTAAATGAAACAACGTTGAATCGTCGATCGAGAGACTGGTGAATTATCAACTCACACTTTCTGGAATACTAAATTAAATTATATCATGTTATAAATGTCTATCGTTTAATAGATGTTTAATTGTGTAATATAATTATTTGTGTGCTTGGGTGTCGGAAAAATTATTGTTGAATGGATGTTAATTGATTGTTTGATCTGTGATTAAATACTTCCATCTATAAACGGATAAAACCTAACACCATCTGCTTTAAGCAGAAGATTTATTTTTAATTGAATTGGTTTAATTATCTGTGTATAAACTGTTATATTAACAGTGATGCAGGGAAGAACAGCTTGGAGGAATCAAATAGATTCCTCAATTATTTTAAATATATTGCTTTTATATTGTTTATATATATATGAATTGTCTTACATTGGTGACATTGAAACCTATTTGGGTATTTATTGTTGAATTGAAATTCAACATTTATATTTATTAATCAATATACAGTGTTGATTAAGTGATTGCAGCAGATGGCCTGACAATTCATCGTTTTTTTTATAAATGTTGATTTACCTTTAGGTTAATCGGCTGAACTGAAGCTATAAAATTTATTTTATAACTAAAGTTAGATTTTTGAATATATTTAATTTAATTTATTTTAAATAAAGGATATAAAAAAGATTAATATTTACTATTTAATATTTATAAAATTATAAAATGATTTGTTTTGACAAGTGCTTGTATTTAATGAATTTTATAAGTAAGTGAGTCAGAGAATAACCTAAGGGTTAATAGGGGAATTAATTGTTTTAAGAAACAATTATGTAGAGTTATTTAAATTAATTATATTATTAATTAATTTAGAAAGAAATGATTAATCTGAAGTGGTTAGCAAGTCAATTGTGATTTATAGTTGACTAAGTCAACTGTATTATTTGAAGTTGATTATTAAACTGATTTGTGCTCAACTAATTTAATAAACATAGTTGTGACAAATAGTTGTTCAAGCTAAATATAATTTTGAAAAAGATTTAAGATCTTTTAATTAACCATGGATTAAGGTAATCATTAAATTAGTTAAATTATTATTTTAATAACTTCTTCAGATAGATTAATTATTAATAGTAATGATGGTGTAAACTATTTTTATTTTAAATGATGTTGAAATTGATTACTATTTTAATTATTAATAATAAAAGCAAGGACTTGGTAATTAGCATTCCTTAATGAAGTTATATGAAGTCACAAGACCTCGTTTATAGTTAAATGAATTTTAAAATGAATTTATATTATGATTAGTATAAGTCAAGTTTAAATTGAATTTTTATTTGGAATTCTGTTTAATTAGATTTTGCAAATATCCAAAATAAACAAAGTGTAAAAACCAAGTTGTATTGAATATGTTATAAACGATTCCAATTAGTGGAACGTGTTATGATTTGATTATAAACTTAATAAATAACCTACAAAGGGGGTTAAGGCTTAGAAGTTAAAGGTATAAAGTGAAATGGAAGTCTAGAATGGGATTGAAATGGGTAAGATGAATTTAAGTATTTATGATTCGATTTAAATTAGTAAATCAGAGTATAAATGAAGAAATTTATTGAGATAAGTAATGGAATCAATTTGTAAAAATCGATGAAATGGTTTAATGAATTATTTGAATTAAAAGGACTGATGTTGCAAATGTACTTAACTATATCATTTGATTTAATAGTTAAAGAACCAACTATCAACTAAATATTCACTTTTGGATTTGACGAGTTAGTTCGAAGAGACCGGGATGTGAATTAGACCCAAAACCACTTCGAACCGACTTTGCGTTTGAAAACTAACTTCCAGGGATGAATTTAGTTAAATACATAACTCTTCAGAGCGAGAGGGTTACTCGTTGATGTCTCTGGTTAATTGTCGGGATTAAACTCGTGGCATTAAATCATTTATTCTGAGGAATCTTTGTTTCGTTCAGTCCTAGAATGAACCTGTACGAATATATGATAGAGTATTCTCTAAGATCACGTACGTTTATTTTTACAAATATACCAAGTTTGGTGGCGGAGAATTTATTCTCTTAACTTAACACCCAGAGTATATTTGTGCAAATCAATTATTGATTGGATGGATCAACGTAGCGTTCAAAGTTAGAAGGTGTTGTTCTGAAAGATAATCGTGACCTCAACCCTCATCAACCAGGAAATTACTGAAATCGGGCAGGCAACATGGCTAAGTGGGTCGTACCCATCTGGGTATATCATCACTGATCTAGAGAAATTAATGCCCCTTTTTTATCTACTTCAGAATAAGTACGGTTGCAAGGCCAACAACCGTAGTGATGATATATTTGATACACTCAAGTTAAATGAGTGGTCGGTCATGTGTGGTTAGGTTGCAAGATGTTCTTGTTGAACCACAGTGTTCCACCTCTGGAGGACACTAACCGGAAGGTGGTGCCAGACCTAGTCATAGTTGGGAATCCAATATCCAATACGAGCCCGGACGGTTTTAGATTTTAAACTAAGTATTGTCAGAAAGTGAGATGCAAGTTTTTTGGCTATTTTCTTATATTCTATTTGGATTAGACATTATTATAATATCAGAGGATTTATAATAAAAGTGATTTGGTTATCGTAAGGTAAAAACACGTTCTATGTTTATGTCTGGTCGTGACTTACGAGAATTCCTTTCTTTTTTAAAAAGGATTTAAAAGTTAAACAAGTTGATTTTGGTGATTTGATCACTGAAAGTATCCCAGACTGATTCGTGTATGTAATACTTGGGTCAGACCGAGTATCATTTCCAGGTTGCATTGGATTTGCTTGGAGCTTCAGAAGAGGAGCTAGAGTCAAGACGTATTCTCGTATTTTCTCATATCAATTTATTTCCAATGTGTGTGTTGTAATTATCAGCATTGTATAGGCTGATTGGGTGATGTACTCTGATGTTGTATTCATATATGCACACTAGTTTTCTCTTCGTGTAAAAGCATTCATATATTATATTTTATTCATTCCGCTGTGAGAATCGTGTCTACTGTGATTCTGTTATGTTATGTTCTTCTTCTTCTTCTTCTATTATAACACTTCTTTCTTTCTATTTCTCATCCTTTAACTTCTTTCTCCTAACCATTTGTATTTTCTGTGCATTTTGAGTTGACATGTGTAGTTAAATGTTGACTTAAGCTGTATTGAAAAAGTGGGTCATTACAAATAAGCACCAAGCTCTAAGGGGTATGATAACAATGGAAATATATGCTTAGCAAGCATCCTCGCTATCTGTAAACTCAAGGCCGACCGATGCACTATCATGAAATGGATGTTACACATCCTATCGTCTGCACATTATCAAGTCAATCTTGTTTTGGACAACTGAATATACATGACGAGATTCATTATCCCTAGGCCCTGTATACTCCGCGCATCAAAATAACAATCAAGGGAAGAAACTAGATGCATCAGGTGTCATTGTGACGAAATGAAAGTTCCAGAAACACTCAATGAATCAATATGTAATTACACCCAAAATTACACAAAGAAACCTACAACTCTGAAATGGTGCATTGTCTGTTCGAACTATCGAGTCAATAGATTATGGAGTTTTGATTTCTGACAAAGAAATAAGTCGTGCTCGACAAAAAGAAGATATTTATTGGTTTGATGACATACAAAGAGCTACATACGGTATTCTAGATTAGAGGTTGATTATTTGGTGTTTTAATAGTGTTCCTTATGTTAAAAACTATCCTCAAATAATCCTTATATATATATATAAATAAATATATATATATATAAATATATGAATATGTAAATATATGTGTGTGTGTGTGTGCACATTGATTGTGCAAACTGGGCAGAAACGGTCGACCGCCCATAATTGGACCTGTCGACTGTTTCTACCCAAAATGCACAATGAACGTGCACATATGAATATGACATATATGTATTTTCAAATTCCTTTCTACCAGTTCTTTTTGACCTGTCAACCGTTTTCGTTCAGAAAGTAGCCCTTCGAAAAGAAACTCCTTTCAATCAAGGGTTGCATCTCTTTCTCTTCACCAATAATCATGGTTGTTGTTTGTTACTCTTCACAAAGGGTTACAACTAGTTATTCTCTATATAAACACCATGAGATCATCATTCTTTTTAAAAACTAATTCTTGACTTGATTACTATCCCTATACTCTTGATCTCAACTCTATATTCAAAAGCGCTCAATTGCTCATATTCGATAATATATCGTTTGAATCCTAGAATCTATTTAATATTCTTTTCATTCAATACGATATCCACTTCCAAATTTTCATATACACAAATATTCTATTTGAGGATAAGATTATAGGAAGTTGTACTATAAGTGACAAATTCATGTTATCAAGAACACATTCTATCAACAACAATAGTATTCATTTTAGTTGAAGTCCTCAGTGCTATAAGAGGCGCGTGTTGAAGTCCTCGGTGTTGTTAGAGGCGTGAAATCTTGTTCGTCTGCTCGAGTGTTGTAAACCTGTTCTTTCGGGCAAAACGAGGTGGTTGTTAGTGAAAATCCAAATAGAAGTATGGGACTGGAAGTAGGACGGTGCTCCGAACCAGTATAAAAACCCCTGGTGTGATTTTTCTATTTTACTGCATTTACTATTACATATCTGTAATTAGCATATCATCTTTCATAGTTGTTGTATATTAGTGTGTTATACACCATATTACATGATCCATGTGTACTATACTAGCACGTACATACTTTTCATTTGGTATCAGAGCACGGTCATCATATAACCATAACACAGTTATTTGATATATTCTAGTAATATGGAAAATAACGTAAGTACTAGCACTCAAAACACCACTTACACGGAAGGTCAATCGACACAAAGACCTCCATTCTTCAATGGTCTAAACTATAGCTATTGGGCAACATGTATGTTATTCTTTATGCAATCAAATAGCTATGATGCCTGAAATGCTACCCAGAAAGAAATAGTGAATCCAATAACTGATTATACAGAATGGACACCGACTGAGAAAACGACAGCAGCTATAAATGCAAAAGCAATAAACATGTAGTTTTGTGCATTAGACCAAAACGAATATAACCGTGTTAGTATCTGTACCACTGCATATAAAATTTGGCAAACGCCGAAAACCACTCACGAAGGTACTAACAAGGTAAAACAAGCCAAAATAGCCATGCTGAAAAGTCATTTTCAAAATTTCAAGATGAAACCAACTGAGACAATCAATGATATGTATTCACGGTTCAAACTATTCACCATGCTCTTATCGGATTAGGACCAAAATATTCTGATTTTGATGTTGTTTCAATAGTCCTACATTCTCTGACTAGTGAATGGGAAGGAAAAGTATTAGCAATTGAAGAAGCCAGATGAATTAATAGGGAATCTAATGTCCTATGAAGCTAATTTGCAGGCTAGAAAGGAACAAAAAGAAGAAAAGAAAAATGTGCTATTCGATGCTGAAAAAGATAAAGACGAATTAGGTTCTGAAGATGAAGATCTGGCGTTCATTGCAAAAGGTTTCAAAAAATTCCTGAAACAACGAAAAGCCAGTCGTTATAACAAAAAGAAAATTGGATCAAATAAATCGTCATCATCCACTATAGAATATTTTAACTGCCACAAAAAGGGGCACATGCACAAGGATTGTCCGAAGCAAAAGAAGAAGTCAGAAAATGACAAATTCAAATACAAAAGGGACAAATCAAAGAAATGAGCATTCTCGGTAACATGGGATGATTCAGAATTATCTTCATCAGAAAGTGAAAGTGATACAGAAAATGAACAAGCAAATGTTTGTTTCATGGCAGCAGAAGATGAGTTACAAATTCCTACATTTAATGAAGTACTTGATATTAATGCTGAATTGATAGTTAAATATAAAAACACTAAACGACAATTCAAAGAAGCCAAAGTTGATTTGAGTAGAGCAGAGTTTGAACGAGATATGTTAAAAGACAAGAAGCAAATATTAGAAGAAGAACTTGAAAAAAATTCAAGACTCATCATCTAATATTGATTCTCAATTATCTCTTTTGAGTCAAGAAATTGAAACTCAAAAAGAGAAGAACGATGCTCTTACTACTGAAAATCACGAGCTAAAGGCAAAAGTCAAAATTCTAGACCTAGAAAAAGCTAGTTTACAAATTAAGTTAGACAATATTACTCAAAATATTTCTAACTTCAACAAAGGTCGAGAAAATTTAACAAAAATCATTGAGAGTTCACAATCTTCTTCAAATAAACAAGGTTTGGGATATAAGAAACAAGAAACCAAGAAACATATCGGTTATAAAAAGAAGAAGAAAGATGTAGTAGTACACAAAAATGAAGCTAAGAAAAATCTTAGTTTATTATATTCCAAGCCAAAACCAATTGTGAAATTTCAAAAGGAAAATGTCAAGACTATCAAGGTATGGGTTCCTAAAACAAATAACAATTTGATTAGGAACAAATATATTAGGCATTTCATGAATTCTATGCACCTTAATTCTAATTATTTATATAAAGGGGATACCGGACCCGTATGGGTTTGGACTCCTAAGACCTAACTCTTAGGACCCTATGAAAAAGTGGGTACCATGGACTTAATCTTATTCTTTGTAGGTCCCACTTAAGAAAAGAGAAAAGTGGATATTGGACAGTGGTTGCTCGAAGCACATGACTGGAGATAAGAGCTTATTGAGAAATATTACATACTCAGATGGTGGCTCCGTCACTTTTGGAGATAATTCAAAAGGCATCGACAAAGGCGATGTGAGCACTTACGATACATCTAACTTACCTCTTATTACCAATGTCATGCTAGTTAAGAATCTAAAGCACAATTTACTTAGTATCAATCAAGTATGCGATAAGCGATTTACAATTTGCTTTTCAAACAATAAGTGTAGTATTTTAGATAAAGATCATAATTTAGCTTTTGAAGGTTATAGAGACAGAAACATATATATTCTGAATATGAATATAAATCATAATTCAGATATGTGTCTAATGGCTAATGATAATGATCCATAGTTATGGCACAGTCGCTTCCGTCATACAAACTTTAGAACTATCGACAAGCTGGCTAAAACGATCTAGTTAGAGGTTTACCAAAACTAAGCTTTAAGGTTGACAACATTTGTGACGCATGTCAATTAAAAAAATTGACTAAATCATCTCTTAAATCCAAGAAAGTCATATCAACATTACAAACACTTGAATTATTGCATATGGATTTATTCGGACCAACTCAGGTTCAGTCAATAAACCATAGTCGATATATGTTTGTAATTGTTGATGATTTCTCTCGTTACACTTGGACAATTTTCCTGAAAAACAAAAGTGACACTTTCAGACAATTCAAATCTTTTGTCAAAAGAATTCAGAAATCGAAAGGGCTTAAGGTTAAAAATATAAGAAGTGATCATGGCGGAGAGTTCGAAAATAATGAGTTTGAACATTTTTGTACAAAGAAAGGTATGTAACATAATTTTTCGTTCCCTAGAACTCCACAACAAAACAGAGTTGTAGAACGGAAAAACCGGAACTCACAAGAATGTGCAAGAACGTTATTAAATGGAACCACTTTACCAAAACATTTCTGGGTAGAAGTTGTTGCAACTGCATGTTATGTTTTGAATCGTGTATCTATTCGACCTCTCACCAAGAATACGCCTTATGAATTATTTAACAATAGAAAGCCTAATATCTCATATTTCAAAGTCTTTGGTTCTAAGTGCTTTATCTTAAATGCGAAAGAACAGCTCGGCAAATTCGATTCAAAGGCCGATGAAGGTACATTTGTCGGTTATTCAGAACGGAGCAAGGCCTATCGTGTATTTAATAAACGAACTAAAACTATTGAAGAATCACTTCATGTCTCATTCGATGAATTCTATCAGCACCCTCATAATAGAACAGATGATGACGAAATTATGGTCACTAATAATCCAATCGTCACAAATATTGATTCTGGCTCTGAAATAGTTGCTGAAAATATTCCTCAAACATGCGAGTTACGATCTCCACCAAGAATATTAAGAGATCATCCGACTCAAAATATAATCGGGGAAGTAACATCATAAGTCAGAACAAGGAGTCAACTCCATCAAATGGGTCATGTCGCATTTCTTTCAAATATCGAACCTAAGAATCCAAAAGAGGCTGCTACCGATGATTACTGGATCATTTCCATGCAGGAAGAACTAAATCAGTTTGAGCGCAATGATGTCTGGGAACTTGTTCCAAGACCAACTGATCAATCAGTTATTGGTACAAAATGGGTTTATAAAAATAAGGCTGATGAACAAGGTAATATCACCAGAAATAAAGCAAGGTTAGTAGCATAAGGATATAATCAAGAAGAAGGTATCAATTATGAAGAAACAATTACGCCAGTTGCTCGACTAGAAGCTATTAGAATCTTATTATCTTTTGCTTGTCACCACAATTTCAAACTATATCAGATGGATGTCAAGAGCGCATTCCTTAATGGATTTATTTTAAGAGAATGTATATGTCGAACAACCCCCTTTGTTCGTACATGAAAAATATCCTGACTATGTGTACAAACTTAAGAAAGCTTTGTATGGTCTAAAACAGGCACCCCGTGCTTGATATGAACGACTACATAGCTATCTTATTAATTCATGATTTCAAATAGGCAAAGTCGATCAAACTTTGTTTATCAAACATTCTCGAAAAGATATTCTAGTTATCCAGATATATGTAGACGACGTCATCTTTGGTTCAACAAACGATAAACTCTACAAAGAGTTTGCCGATATTATGACCAAAGAATTTGAAATGTCTCATATGGGAGAACTATCTTTTTTTCTCGGACTTCAAATCAAACAACTTTTGAATGGTATTTTTATCAATCAGGAAAAATACTGTGGAAATCTTATCAAATGCTTCGGGTTAGAAAATACGTCTAGAAAACCTACTCCCATGAGTACAACCACACGTCTTGAAAAAGATGAAAATGGTAAGAATGTTGACCAGAAGCTATATCGAAGCATGATTGGTTCTCTTCTTTATCTCACTGCTAATCTCCCGATATAATGATGAGTGTTTGTCTATGCGCACGATTTCAAGCGGATCCAAAGGAATCACACCTACGAGTAGTGAAACATATAATTCGTTATCTTAATAATACCAAAGATTTCGGTCTTTTCTATCCAAAAGAATGTCCATTCGAATTAGTATCATATAGCGATGCTGATTTCGGAGGCTCTCGAATGGATAGAAAGAGTACAAGTGGTACATGCCATTTTATTGGAAAATCACTTGTCTCTTGGTTTAGTAAGAAACAGAATTGTGTTTCACTATCAACGTGTGAAGCTGAATATATATCAGCAGCTCTCGCTTGTACTCAAGTAATATATATGCAACACACACTTCAAGATTTTGATATTCAATTATCAAATTCTATTATATAATATGATAACACCAGAACTATAAATTTATCGAAAAATCCTGTGAACCACTCTCGAACCAAACACATTGATATCCGTCATCATTTTCTAAGAGACAATATTGAAAAGGGAAATATATGTCTCGAATATGTCCAAACTGATAATCAACTAGCGGACATTTTTACTAAGCCTCTATTTGAGTCCAATTTCATAAAATTACATAGAGTGCTTGGTCTTATCTCCAAAAAAACTCGACACTTAGTTCTATCACTAATATCATATTTTCACTCATTTTATATTAGGTAGTTCTTTTCATATTTACCCAAACATATATTAGCTATTGTTAGTTATTGATAAATTGAGTAAATTAAGTATGAGCCTTTGAGTATTCCTACGGCCAAGTAATTCTGAATTTTCTTAGCCTCAACTTTATATATAGAAAATCCTATATAAACTTGGCAAAAGTTCCCATTTTTTTATCTCTCACAAGTTGATCATAGTTCATAAATAATCATGGCACATATATGCGACCAATGTGCTCAATATTCTCATATCTCTATCACTAGTTCTGAGAGGGAGATCATTGCTCTCCAAAAACACCCACTCCCGGATACAAATCAGGATATCACCAAAGCAATCGTACCCCCAGCACTACGCCAACTTCAAAACGGTCAAAGAAAGTTTTTTTTTGCTCACCTCATACCAAAGAACAGATCGATGAAATTCACCATTATCAGAAACATCAGATTGATCTTCAAAGGCAACTGCATTATAATCAAAAGTAGTTGCAATATGAGCAGAAGCTGACCTCAAGTAGACTATCTTTTCTAGAACAGATGGCAATGTTCTTTTGTGGCTCAAAGAAACATGACGTACACGAGCCTATGCCAAACATGCCTTCATCTTCTAAGAGCCCGAATTCTTGGGAAAGAAACTATAATAGGAATGAAGAAGCAAAAGAGAATTGGTTACCATGAAAACCACGTATTGACAACATCGACTAAGTTTCTATCAATCACAAATCGTCTACTTCACAATAAATTTATATCGTGGTTATATTCTCTTATATTTCTCATGCATTAATATATATATATATATATATATATCATAATTGAATAATTTCTATGTCATATGGACCATTAAAAAATATCAGAAATAGAGCAAAAATCAAGAACAACAGCCCATAGGAAAACCGGTCGATAGGCCAAATTTCAACCAGTCGACCGTTTTAGCATCTGATTGAAAACGGTCAACCGGTGAAAACTAGGCGGTCGACCGGTCTCAGGTAATTCTGTTTTAAAACGCACAAATATGGTCATTTCTCTACTTCACTTTTCTTCAACCGTTCCTTATTTCAAAATCTCCAAAAGCCCTAGAATTCTATTTTTGGTTTCATTTTTCAAAAATTTCAACAAATGGCTTCTCCAAAGAAGAAATCAAAGCAAGCTTCAATTTCTGAACCTCAACCGATTGATGTCTCAATCAAGAAGTGGCTAGTTGATCCAATTGCTGTTAAAAGATGGACTAATATGAAAGACTTCACGATTCATCCAGGTTTGTTCATTAAGTTCTCTGACTTCTCCAAATATCGCGTTCTCAACTTAGCAAGGAGTCCAAATATTGAATCCCTAATTGATTTTGATCAAAATAATGCTGAAGTAAATCATATTATGATCAAATTATTCTACGCTAATTTGAATTTGGAGAAGTACAAGCCCGAAAATCCTACACAATGTCTTTGGTATATAGTCTGTGGAAACCAAGTGTTTTTCTCGTGTGATAGAATGGTAAGCATCCTTGAATTTCCTTTTATTGGTGAAAAAATCTCAAACAACTTTTGTAATATCCATATCTGTGACCGTATTAGCCATGAGTTCATTGAAGACGATATGGATAGAACAAAATCCAAAGGTCTAAGACCCACTGCAAGGATTATTCATCATACGCTCATGCATTCTCTACTCCCAAGGTTAGGTAATTTTGATGTCGTTTATAAAGAAAACTTCAAGGCATTATATGCAATATACAGGGATATTCATATCAATTGGATTGGTATAATTTTTGATGAGATTTTGCAAGTAAAAGATTGCACTAGGGCTCATTTTTTTTACAATCAATACATCATGCGCCTATTGCTTGATTGTAACATCGACCCCCCCCCCCCCCCCCGAATCTCCTATTTCAAAGCCCAAAGTCTTTGACAAAGCAACGATTAAACGGATGAAACTCCCCGATCCACACTTCAATATTATGTCTTTTGAGCAATGGAAAGAACATGGACATCAAGGAGCTTCAAAACAATCATCTCGGCCACGACCTGAGGAAGTCAAACTTCTAGGATCATCTTCCTCGACAAAGGAATCGCTAGACACCATTTCTCGCAACCAATTTCTACTCGAAGCAAGACTTAAGCGTATGGATACAAAGAACGACAAACGCTTCAACAAGATTAAGTCCTTCTTCGGCACATTATGGGAAGCAATGTGATCTTCAGAAATCGTCTATGCACGCTCAAGACCCCAGCAAACGTCCAGCTCCACCTGTTTTTTACTTGGACATCTTGAGAGGAGGCTACTCGGAAACTAGCGGTGGACATGGTAGTGGAAAAGCACACATTGCTGAAGAGGAAGAAGAAGAGGAAGATGAGGCTGAGTCGCAATCCGAATCTTCTTATTACACTTCTTAGTTCTTCCCTTGCTACGTACTTATGACTATCTTTTGTTTTAAGACTTAATCCGACACTTGTATCTAAATAGTGCCGTGTTTTTATTCGTACTAGACTTATGTGTGTGTTCGATGTTATTTTGTGACTCTTAGCATTATCTATGATACTCTTTTATGTTACTTAACTGTTCTGATGGTATCATTTATGTCTTCACTTATTTACTCCTTTTTGTGGATGACAAAGGGAGATAAATTGGTACTAACAGTGTTATTCAGGAATATATAGTTCATGTTCATATACAACACAAACTCAAGGGGAGATCATATATTGGGGGAGATTCAGAACTATGTTGTCATCAATCAAAAAGGGGGAGAATGTTGAGTCAAGAGATTATGGAGTTTTGATTTCTGACAAAGAAATAAGCCGTGCTCGACAAAAAGAAGATATTTATTGGTTTGAAGACATACAAAGAGCTACATACAGTATTCTAGATTAGAGGTTGATTATTTGGTGTTTTAATAGTGTTGCTTATGTTAAAATCTATCCTCAAATATTCTCACACCTCAAATAATCGATATATATCACTACAACAAAAAACACTATTCGCAACAGGCCATATCTGTTGCAGTAGACCTATTGCAACAGGCCAGCGCCCGTCTATATAGCCGAAGTTGCAAAAGATCAGTCCCTTTTCGCAACAGTTTTTGCCCGTTGCAATAAGATGTTGTAGTATACTTTTTTGCAAGGGGCTTTTGTTGTTGCAATAGATACTTTTGCAACAGTATATGCTCGTTGCAATAGATTCATAAATCGGTTAAAAGAAATATATTACAGCTTATAGATATTACATATTAAATGTATTTGTTTTAATAATAATGTATATCACAAAATGAAATAAAAAAATTAATTTTTATTTAACAAAGTTTTAATAGTACAAACAATTACAACAAAAATTTCTATAATTTTTCATACATCATTCATGTACAACAATTACTTCTCTCACACAACAATTTTTTTTCGAATAGAGTATTTTCTAATCATAATTCTACTCTATCATACATATACTACAACAAGAGAATAAATATCATATGCTCACTAGAACAAATCTGCAATTCATGCTCCAAGTTTGTTGTCGATGAACATGCACATTTAAAAGCTTTTTCTAGTCCATCCTTTTGTGATCTCCATTGGAATTTCTAGAATTGTAGTGCTACAAAAACATGCAATTATTATATACAATATCAATAAATTAACAAGAACAGACAACTGACAATGGTGTATAACATGGCATTACTTTATTGAACACGGGGCTATATAAAGTAAAACATGCTCAAGACTGTAAAACTCAGTAGGTGTACCTCTGAATAGATGAGTCAAGGTTAGTCTATAAAACATGCTCAAGACTGTAAAACATGGCATTACTAAGTGGAACTACGGAAGCCTCTTTTTTTTCTTGGACGACGATATCCGTATTGAACAATGTTAGTCTACTTTGGTCTGATTATCAATACCATCACCTGGAACTGTAGCCTCAGCACCATTAGCTGCAGATACTTCTTCCACATTACGCTTTGATTTGCTTTGCTTTCCCGAGGATACAAAAAGCATGATGACCTCTTTTTATATACACAACCAATGTCACCTACATTTTTTAATTCAACTATTTTAATAGCTTTAACAATAACATCATGCAAACTTTCTAAATCTTTATCATCTAGTAAAGAAACATCAACAGTTCCATTTGCCATTTTCTCCACTCCTTGACTGCCAGAAATGTGAAGTCCTAAAATGATGAGGTAGTCAAGATTCTCTCCCTAGGTAGAAAACAATTAATATTATAACATGCAATCAGCAGTTATATATATGTTATCAGATCAAATGTATTGGTCAAGTGAAGTGAAAAATATATTCATACACAGCCCTACAGAAACACAAGATCTAATCTATACAAAGTTGAGTTTATACATCATAGTTCATAATTCTTGTGACAAGACAACGAAACTCATCACGTTCAACCTTATTTTCTAGCCCGACCTTACTATTATGCATGAGGAAATATTACAAAATTAGTTTGATTACAAAGAAAAAAACATGAACAAATATGAAAAGTATAAAATCGCTTGCTGCAAATCATCATCTGCATAATCATTCAAATTGAAGTTAATGTCAGCCTTCAATTTATTTAAGAAACTATATTGGATTAAACAGACTTGCAGGGATCATTTTTATTCATTGATCAATATTTAGTCTGCATTAAATAGCTTTCAATTTAATTAAAAACCAATATTGGAAAAAAAATTCCTCCTACATTCACGTTTCATCCTAGAATTACAAAGAAAAAACATGAACAAATATGAAAAGTATAAAATCTCTTGCTGCAAATATTTAGTCTGCATTAAATAGCTTTCAATTTAATTAAAAACCAATACTGGATTTTTTTCCCCTCCTACATTCACGTTTCATCCTAGAATTACAAAGAAAAAACATGAACAAATATGAAAAGTATAAAATCGCTTGCTGCAAATCATCATCTGCATAATCATTCAAATTGAAGTTAATGTTAGCCTTCAATTTATTTAAGAAACAATATTGGATTAAACAGACTTACAGGGATCATTTTTATTCATTGATCAATATTTAGTCTGCATTAAATAGCTTTCAATTTAATTAAAAACCAATATTGGATTTTTTCCTCATACATTCACGTTTCATCCTAGAACTGCATTAAATAGCTTTCAATGTAATTAAAAACAAATATTGGATTTTTTTTCCTCCTACATTCACGTTTCATCCTAGAATTACAAAGTCTGAGTAGTCATCATAAGTAAGCCACTGGTTTAATTATTCAAATGGTTTTCTCACTTTAATATTCTCTGAATCAACAAAACAATAACAGGATTATAGTCACTCAATGCAGACAGTAAGTATTTTGCTATGCAATTAATGACAGTTTGCATTCAATGAACAACCATAAAAACTCTATTAATTTTGGTAAGAATGATATTTTCTTGACCCAACCAACCAAAAAAGTTAAATCCCTGAATTTGCATTTCTATTACACCTAAACTTAACATCCAAGTATCCTACAGATGCAATTTACTGAAAGGAACCGAAGTTGTTAATCAAACGTAGTTGTAATGTCCAAGAATTAACAATGGTTTATAAATAGCATAAGCATCATCTTCGAAATTAGACCAGAATTGACAATACCATGAAGTTGGCAAAGCTTAGTCATTGTCTAGACATAATATGTATCAAATGAATTTTTTTTAAATGATAAGGATAAAAAAAATCACTTCTGATTTTATAACATGGATAATGATAAAGTATAAGTTGAAAATACCCCATCAAATGTAGAAAAATACATGGTAACTAATATAGTTACCTCCAAATCCTCCACCACCAGATAACGACTGAAAGATGCCGAAAGAATCATAACCTCCACCCATTCCTTCTTTGAGAGAATCCTCGCCATACTAGTCATATATCTCAAGCTTTTCAGGGTCACTCAAAACATCATAAGCTTGAGCCAACACCTTAAGCTGCATAATAAAGAATACACACTTTAAATCCATGTTGATTGCAAGACATATCAAGGCAGGTAATTATGAAAATGTAGGTATTGAACTGTCAATTAACCAACTATGATAATATACACTTGTAGGTAAGAATAGTACATCTATCTTATCCCTTGATGAAGTCTTGAAAGATTTCAGTCCTTTATACTTGGCAAAAGGTTTTCTTGCAGTAAAGTCTAATGGAGTGTCTACTTTATCTGGGAAATCTATTAATAACGCATGTAGTTTGAATAAACCTGAAAGAAGTCATCACCACTCTTCAGCCTTGTCCGTATAGCGACGTGGCACAAGCTTTGATTTTCAAAGCATAAAACACAAACCAGCTAATATCCCCTCCATCTTTGTTCCAGTCAAACCATCCAGTTGTTCCCCTTTCTCTCACCATCGTCCTATTCCTCCTCCGCACCCTCTTCCTGATTCTGTTCCTCGTCCATCGCCTCATGTTCCCCTACCCGATCCCAAACCTCGTCCTTCGCTTGTCGCAAACCCTACTTCAGATCCTAACCCGCAACCACTTCTTGCGCCTCTCCCCTTCTTCGCTTTTCCTCCTGCTCCTGCCGAGCTTCGAATGTTTTTCTAATTTTATTATAGATTATTTTATTTGAGCAAGAGAATCGAGGGTTTTGAACAAGATTTAGAATGAGGAGATGGAAAGAGCAGGTAAATGGGAAAAGGCAGAGTGAAACGGGAGTGAAATATTAGGTGCGAAGTGGTCGTAAAATTTTCCAGATCCCGCCTTTCTAATTTTGGAGCCCGCCCTACATTATTTACCCGAACGGAATTTAGTTAAGCTATCATAAATAATAGTTTAAATTTGTATACTTTTGAACTTTCAAAGAGGAAAAAACGTGACTTGAATTTATTGATCACTAAGAATTAAATATAGTATTATAAATATAAAAATTAATTATTAATGATAACTAGAAACTATTAATTAATTCATAAAAATACCTCATTCAAACACAGATTATAAATTAATCCATACAAGAAATTATTATTAATTATTAATTACTCTTTAATAGTAATGTTAATTAATTATCGTTTATTTATTTATTGTGAATTTATTAATTTTTTAATTATTAAATATTTAAACAAGTTCATATTTCAAATTAATTATTATCCATTAGTTTTTATAATTAATTTATTACTATTTGATAATTATTTATTTATTTTATTATTTTTTAAATGTTAATTATTAATTACTGTTATTTAATTACCAATTATAAATATCACTTTATAATATTCAAATTTTATTATTAAATAATAATCTTAATTATTATATAATTACTAGTAGTTAATTATTTAATGGTAACTATTTAAAATTAATTATTAAAAGTTAATCATTAAAAACTTATACTTATTTTTAAAATTATATTTTCGCAACTGGCTTTTCCAGTTATAAAAATACATAGTTATTGCAAGTGGTGAAAACAGTTGCTAAAGATATTTATTCGCAACTGACTAGGAAGCGCAGTTGCAAATAATACGTTCTTTGCAACTGTTCTGAAAACATAGTTGCTAAAAATATGTTTTTTGCAACTGAAAGAAAATGCATGTTGCTAAATCTCATCTATTGCAACTGCAACAGTTGGTTTGTTGCTAAATATTATTTACTGCAATTGTCATGTGTCGCCTGTTGCAAATAGCTAGTTGCAATAGGGTATTTTTCTTGTAGTGTATATACGAATATATATATATATATATATATATATATATATATATATATATATATATATAAATGCACATTGATTGTGCAAACTGGGCAGAACCGGTCGTCCGCTCATAATTGGACCTGTCGACCGTTTCTACCCAGAATGCACAATGAACGTGCGCATATGAATATAACGTGTGTATATATATATATATATATATATATATATATATATATATATATATATATATATTTTCAAATTTCTGTCTACCGGTTCTTTTTGACCTATCAACCATTTTCATTCAGAAAGCAACCCTTCGAAAAGACACTCCTTTCAATCAAGGGTTGCATCTCTTTCTCTTCACCAATAATCATGGCTATTGTTTGTTACTCTTCACAAAAGGTTACAAGTAGTTATTCTCTATATAAACACCATGAGATAATCATTCTTTTTAAAAACTAATTCTTGACTTGATTACTATCTCTATACTCTTGATCTCATTTCTATATTCACAAGCGCTCAATTGCTTATATTCAATAATATATCGTTTGAATATTCTTTTGATTCAATACGATATTCACTTCCAAATCTTCATATACACAAATATTCTATTTGAGGACAAGATTATAGGAAGGTTGTAGTACAAGTGACAAGATCGTGTTATCAAGAACACATGCTATCAACAACAATAGTATTCATCTTAGTTGAAGTCCTCGGTGTTATAAGAGGCATGTGTTGAAGTCCTCGGTGTTGTTAGAGGCATGAAATCCCATTCGTCTGCTCGGGTTTTGTAAACTTGTTCCTCCATGTGAAGGGAGGTGGTTGCTAGTGAAAATCCAGATAGAAGTCTAGGACTGGACGTAGGACGGTGGTCCGAACCAGTATAAAAATCCCTGGTGTGATTTTTCTATTTTACTGCAATTACTATTACATATCTGTGATTAGCATATCATCTTTCATAGTTGTTGTATATTTGTGTGTTATACACCATATTATACGATCTGTGTGTACTATACTAGCACGTACATACTTTTCACAAACATATGTATAGATATGCAAGAATAGAGGCACCACAATCATACATAATAGTACTACCATAATCCAAATGAGATATGCTCGAAGAAGTCGACTGATAAATTAGTGCAGGTGGTACTGGAAATTATGTTTCCCATAAGGTATAAAACATACAATCTAGCGAGCTCAACATCGTGTTGCGAGAGTACTCGCTCAATATGTTATCCGTGGTAGCATGAATCACGCTGACTCTAATTAAGCCTGCAGCTTGATACGATGCAGGCGAAATGGCAAAATGTGAAGAAGTTCTTAAATAAGTATGGTTTGATGTCCTCGATTGCTACATGGAAGTGATGGAAAAGTAGTCACCCCTATGTTAATGACGATGAGCATTGAATGGTCAAAAGGCGTAACGCCTAGCTCACCACATGAAAAATGAAAGGTATGAGTGGTTTATACCACGTAGCGCGATGGTCGCGCACAATTGTACAATTCCTTTAATAACATTAGCGAGGACTAGAATTATAAAATTCATTGACAAGTTAAACTAAACTATAATGAATAAACAAGTTCTTAAACATAAGAGATTTACTATAATACCTAAGAAATGATGAAATTCATGGTCGAGTAGAGGTGTTGTGACTTCAGGCAAACTTGCTAAATTGTTATGAAAAACTATTAAGGTGATCGCCAACAACCCATACGAATGGATATTTTTGCGACTATTTTAGTTAACTGATTATGTAGTTATAGATTTAAAAATAATTGTTTTTCTAATAATTACAAAAGTAAAAATTTCCATCCAAACTTCTTCCTTTTCTGAAAGGCGCCCTAAGCAAATATTCCTTCCTTGCGTTCAGGTTCGGATCCTAAAAGGCGCTAAGCTAAGCAACTCAAACGGAAGCCTATATGCTCACTTCCCTACGGATCATGCCTATTCAACTACCCTTGCGGCCTCCACAAACTCGGCGATCGACTATGTTTTCGCTCTCATTCTCGAGATTTTCGGCTGTGTCTTGCAATTCTTCTATTCCATGCTCTTGATCATGCTGCATAGCAAGTTGATCTTTACCGTCCTGGCTACCGTCGCCGCTTCCATTACAGCTTTTTCCATGCTTTGAACTTTCTGGCAAAAATTTAGAGTAATTAGGACATTTTCCCATGCGTAGATATCAAAAAAACATGTCTAGATTTGTGTAACATTGTATGGATTTGGACATTTGGGTGGAAATATGGGTTGAGTATATTACTCTTGACTTAATTTTTTTCTTTTTTCTTTTACAGAATGATGAAAGCGAGGAGGAAGAAACAGGAACAATGGTTATTTAGGTTTAATATTATAACGGTGGAGCATTTAACTTTATAATATAATTGATACTATTGTTTTTAAAACCGGTCCATGGCTCGTTTCGCGATTATCTGTCGCTCAGTTCAAAAACATGAGAGAAAGTGAAGTGAAACACTTACGTTTGTTGGAAATGGTATAACATGATGTAACATGTCACATATTTTAAACATGCAACATGCGTGTAAAAATACAAATACAAAAGGTCAATGGCATATCCATCACGTGAATTACCTAATCATATAAACATCAAAACACACAAAATATATTCTAATTTTATTCAACTAGTCGTATCAAAACATACCAACCTTCTTGTTTGTTCTTCATTATATGTCATAGAAGATATGACAGTGGAAATTTTTAATGTTAATCTATGCATTTAATGCTACATTAGTAGCATTTAATTCGCAAATGAAAACGAAACTACCAACCCGATAAATGGAATATCGCATAGAACGCGTAGGAAACATACCACACATAATCAATGAAATAACACAAATATATTATAAAACACCAATTACAAAATATTTCAAGTATAATAATCAAATGCAATAACTCAGATATTATAAAAATCCCATTACGAAATATAAACTGACTGATTCATTAAGATAGGATCAAGTACCCAAAAGAATGTTCATATACATCAACCAAAACTCCATTACGAGATATAAACAGATTAATTCATTAAGATATGATCAAGTATCCAAAAAAAAAGTGCATATACATCAACCAAATTAAATAAGCATTGGCATCAAAATATACACTGCATATACCACAAAACATACACTGTATATACCACAAAGAACATTCGATCAAACTAATCTACATATAACAACAGACATCAGTGCATATTTTCTCCATTTCTTCATTTGTATCACCATTTATTGCTCCAGTGGATTAGTCCAAGATATTTGTCTGTAATTAAGAAAGAAGAAGATAAGCTTTAGTAAAACAACTTATTTCAATTAATGTGTAATCATTTAAGTTAACATTAAATATCAAACATAATACTCACTCTAGAATGTCTTTCCAACTAAGTTCGCCATCAAGGTCGTCCAAGGGCATTCGATTGAATGAATCATTTGCAACTGATTGATCTACTGAAAAATATTCAGGCGAAGAAGGAACCAAGGAAGGTGTAGAGTTCATAGTTGGATTATTGCTCACGAACGAAGTAGTCATGCTACCACCACAACTATGTTGTATGCCATAATTCATCACGTCAAAAGCATTGTCTCCATTGATCGGCGTACTTAAACCCAAATTAGCAGGATTCATATCATGAATCGGGTATGGGGATCCCAATTGGGTAGGAGAAGGATAGGTCAAGGACTGAATTAGGTTTTGAAGCATTTGCAGTTGTGGTAGTTGATCGATAGTATTCATCATATAGGGAGGACTGGTTGTCGTGTTATTGAAATTTGCGGCTGCTGCAAGAATGCTCGGTAGGTTGGCCAGTAGGTTTAAGTCTGTTCTTGGCCGATGTGTCACGGGATCAATGCCCATCATTAGAAGCTTCTTTCTAATGTGCGTGTTCCAGTAGTTCTTTATTTCGTTGTCGGTTCTCCCAGGTAGACGTGAAGCAATTGCCGACCATCTTCAAAAGAGGAAAAACAAGTCAGTTTTCAGAAATATTTTATGCAATATTTTAACATCAGAAAATTACTGCCCAGATGACCGAGTGATAGATAAGCTATCCTTTTTGTTAGAAAAACATAGCTAAAAACCATGATATCACTGTATGGTGTGTATAGATCAATATAGAACTAAAAAACAGCTATTTTATTGGCCAAAAATCAGTAGCAAAACAGCAAGGCTTGTGAACTATGGATTTAGAGGTCAGGAACACATACACTAATTACCCAAAAGAAAAGGAAAAAAGAACTTTGTTTGTAAAAGCAATTAAGGAAATAATATACATGGGAAAGCCTAAAACTATTTAAAATAAAAGAAAAGAATCGAGACTTGGATAATTACTTGTTTCCCAAAATGGAATGAAGGTGAATGATAAGTCTTTCATCCTCTTCAGAAAAAGTTCCTCTTTTAATATCGGGTCGAAGATAGTTAGTCCATCGAAGTCTACAACTTTTTCCACATCGATTGAGTCCGGCTCTCTTAGGCAAGTGCCTCCAATTTCCTGGACCATTGACTTCGATATAATCCATTAGTTTCTTGTCTTCTTCTGTAGTCCATGGCCCCTTCTTTACATTTGCATCTGACTCAGGTGATCTTCCCATGATTAATAAAAGTAGAATAAAAACCAAATTTGTTTGTAACTTGGAATTGCGAAGTGTTTGTAGGGTTTGATCTGGTAGTTAAACGTTTGGTTGTGCATTCAGTTTATATAAGATTTTGAGGCAGGAGAGGTGTCCCTTTGTGATCAAAATGTAATATTTTATGAAAACCGGCTTACGTACCATGGAAAATAATTTTTTCATGCATGCAAATATATTTATTTTATGATGATTGCACAAAGATTTAGTTTCCATGGATTAATCGGTGACACGTTGGCAAGTATTGGAGATGCATAAGTCAACTCAACAAATGTATGGTTAAGATAAGTCATAAGTACTTTCGGACCCTCTTATTATAATCAAGAAGGACACTTGTCTTTCTTGTGAAGCAAAATTTCTCCAGGGTTAGTGTTACCATCAGAAAAAATATGTCAGCTAGAGAGATTGTGGATTGCTAAAATTGGCTAAATAGTAAAGAACTAAATATCTCATGCTGATATATAGCATATACATTCAACTCGGTTAGACTGACATGAATAATATTGTAGAGAACATTAAAAGTTGGTTTACTTTATTCGTATTAAACTGCATGAGTATATCCAGGTGTTAAAGGCCTTGTACATATCAAAGAACATATAAGCAGACATAACAGAAGAGTCTATCCCCATTTTTGAATTTGATCAATACTCCTATACTAGTATATCCATGACAAAATTTTTATGTTACCAAAAATATTTAAGTCTACCATTTAACATAATAACTAGATTTTATCATCTATATATGCTGTTTGCCATGTCCAGTAGCAAATTTTATGTTGAAAAACACAGATCGATCTTCTCCAGTTATTGTGTATGCAGAATAATGTCACTAGTTCTTAGTTAAAGAGTCAATTATCAGTTACGTGAAACTTGATATCTAAACTGGGTATCATGTAAGTAAACCTTAATTGTAATTACTACCTAATCATCCACTAGATAGACACATCATGTACAGGAAACTAAAAAAGGACAAAATGAAGCACGAAAAAACATCAAACACAAACCATATACATAGAACATCTTCTAATAGATTAGAGTGGAGCATAAGCATTGATGAATATAGACAATATTTGACAATGCATGCATAATTTAATCCATTTACATTATTTATTTATTTATACTGATCTCACTGTTACCACTACGTGTTGATTCATTGTGCTGCTAACATGAGGTATGCATTTTTCCACATTAGCTGATAAGCAAGTCGTTTAGAAAAACAATATGCTGAAGACGATGACTGATTTATGAAAACCGAGAAAACGTAAAATTATCCGAAGAGAGGAAAATCTACGGTTATATATTTGTCAACTCTGATTGATTTTTATATCGTCAGCATTACACGAAAACAAGTGTTGATGCATGCACTACATCACATAAACATGGTTTTTATATAATGCATCCTTATATTTATATCGCTATGATGATGAAAGTTAACTAGATTCATGTAGTTCAAATTTTTGACTCCAGGCATTTTCTACACTGTAAATATTTTTGAAACAGACACAATTTTACTATTATTTTATAAGAATATTAAAATCACGTATGACATACATTCCACTAACATACGTCAAACATAACACACGGTAAAAGCTTTGAAAAAATGAAGTCAAATGTTATAAAATTATAACCTCTCCCAGTGCTTCTAGTAGGTTACCAGATAGTATCTATCCTGAAGAAAGGGGAACAGCGATTCAAGGGGGTAACGTATATTTCTAGTATCATTTACGTTAAACATCTATAAAAATTTCAGTCATAATAGTAGGGTATTTTCTAAGTATAGCTGTAAGCTTAAAGTACCTGAAGTTTTGATTATAATTCAGATTACTTGCACAAATTTGCCAATATACATAACTGACCAAGGCAAGTTGAGAAACAAGAAAACTACATATGGGAAGAACTGGAAAGATGGAAAAGCATAAACACTGGTGTATTGCAAATATGTACATCAACTTAAACACGTACCCACCAACTTCTAGATTGTGATGACGGGAAATAGAAAATGATATCTCTGATTGTCTTGAAACTGTCCAATAGAATTAGTCCGTGTCTCGTTTTTCTTACATCCCATCTTGACCTGTGCACAAAGGAACAATTAACAAACCAATTAACTAAGTAAATCTGATTATCACAAACGAGGGAGTTTCCCAAATCCCAACACAGGACTTTTTTATGTATGTCCCTGTATTTGCTTCTCAAATATTTAGCACATTGTTATAGTGAGGACTACAAAATTTGTATACTGGGTTAATCACTTTTGTAATTTATTCATGTATTAAATAGAGGAGTTGTATTAGTTAATGAAAAGAAGCAGCATCACGGTTGGTCGCTGATCCAACTGAGAAAAATACTGATACATTGACTAGCAAAATAGTCTGTGTCCAGGAAACATTAATGGTTCTTTTGATTTTGAACGGAAAGGGTTATTTGGAAGGAAAACTTGAAAGAGTTATTTGAAAGGGAATTTTTACGAAGGGGGAATGTGTTTTTTTTACGAAAGAAGCATTTTGGAAGGGTTTAATGTTTTTGTATTTTGTGTTTGTTGTAGGTTTATTGAATTAGGTACAAACTAGAAAATACGAATTGCAGAATACAGATTGGAGAATATGAATTGCAGAATTTAAATTTCATAATTCAACCGCCGTTACAACACAATTGCGGAATACAGAAAAAACTACCACAATACATAAAAAACTACTCGATCCATTCCTCAGCTTCTGGACATAATAAAGAATACAACACCTAAGCTCTACCGGCTTGTCAATCAGAAGTAAAAAAGGGTTGACGTCCCTTCTGTTATCTAACGTTGACAGAATAACCCCCACCTTCCACTCGAGATAATCATTACCATCTTGACGTACTGCCATGCACAAAGGAAGAAGCTCATTTTTGTCCATGGAATGATGATTTAAGCTATAATTTTCGGATTGTTTGTGGAATGTGGTATTGAAAAGGTAGTGAATTGGAGTAAATATATAGGGGAAGGAGAAATGGATCGGCTGTTCTGAAAATTTCGTCGCGTCGGACGCGAAAACCCCTTTTTCAACCGTTCGTCTTGAAGAGGCAAAAGCATGGACTCCACAGTAGACACGTCCGACGCGTCAGACGCAGACGCGAACTTTAACTGCTCAGTTCATAAATCAAACGGTACCTAAATATCACGGTGAGAAACCATGAATACTCCACGTGACCATGTTAGGATCAAATAACAACTGAAAATGATCCAACTACTACAGTTGACCGTTGTCCTTTTGCATAAAGATGCCCACAAATTAATCTTCCTTTGGAAATTACAATTCAGCGCAAAGTCAGTTCAACATTTCTACTTCACCGAAAAAAAATTGTCAAAAAATGTGAATTAGAGATTCAGCCTACAAATCCACAGTAATTTTTATTTGCAGGTTTTAATATAATTTATTTTGGGTGTTGTAGCAATGCTCAAATCAATTTCTTGACCATTAACCCATGTAGGGCTGCTACAGTTAAACTACCAACCGTTCAAACCGTATCATCCGTTCATGCAGTCACCATCTATAACGATTAGCGATTATGA
Organism: Allium sativum; assembly: GCA_030737875.1. Taxonomy (NCBI): domain Eukaryota; kingdom Viridiplantae; phylum Streptophyta; class Magnoliopsida; order Asparagales; family Amaryllidaceae; genus Allium; species Allium sativum. Next base: position 362,871,956 of record CM060916.1, on the reverse strand, counting down.
TACATGGCTGTTTGTATCATATTAACATTAAAATATAAAAATTATTAAGTCAAGTTAAATGAATTGCTTTTACGTTAATAATATATCTTCATTAACTAATAACATATACATGTATGGTCGTTTTATAAACAAATAAATAAAGTTGCCAAAAAAGGTAGAGCTTTAAATTTTAATCATTAATAATGCATATAATTGAAAACATATGTATAAAATGCTTCAAAAGTGAAAATATGACGGTAACCATCATAAATAATTACGGTAATGTTTATAACTTATAAGAATTTATAATCAACAGCGGTCACAGTTAGTGGTCTATGGTTACTGCATCCGTAACACCACTAAACCCATGGATCCAAAATTATCAATACTTAAACCGACTCTATGCGCTAATAACCATTTCTGTTGTAAAACAATGGCTGAGTCGCGGACTAAGTCGCTTTCTTGAAGACGATTCGGCGATCTGGTCAGAGATGCAAACCAGTTCGTTCCTTCGCTGTCGCCTCTAGGATAAAACAGACTCTAAAAACGATAACCGATCTGCTTGCACAACAAATCAGTGCAAATTTGCTCTTTCGAAAATAATATTGCTCGAAATTTCTGAAAGAAAGTTTTTAGTGGCGGAGGCTAGAAGAAAATAGAATTCAATGGTATTTTCTTGTCTACAGATAAAAAGTATATATAGAACGAGAATTAGGGTTTGAGAGAAAAAATCGGATCTACTAAAATTTCGGGGACAAAGTTTTTACCGTTGCAAACTTTTTACCGTTGCAGGAAAAAATGATCGGTGCAAAAAATAATTTTCCATAAAAAAAGGTTCGAAAACTGCAAAGTTTTATGGTCCAAAAATATAAGTGTCAACACCACAAAGCCCAAGCCCGAGCCCGAACCGGACCGAGCCGGGCCAGGTCGGTTGGGCGGTCGCGCGCATGTGTGGTGTTCATGATGCATGGTCTTCCTCCTCACAACAAAGCATGTATTGGGAGCCCAAGGCCCCAACAAGATTTCTTTTAAACAAGTATAAGTCCTTGCCTCTTCCATATAATCTCATGATGTGAGACTATTCACACATAGGAGCCATTCATACACTTATTCAATATTTTTAATAATTCACTTAATGTTTGTAAAACATTTCCAACAATCCCCCATTTGAATTTTTAAAAATATTTTCGAGCAATTTCTAAAACCATAAGATTGTGCATAAACAAAAGTGTCATCCGACTTGAACCTTTGCATAGTGAGTAAGATTCAGTTTTTACTTGAATGACACATAGTCTTGAACTCTATTCCTGACATCAAACCACACAACCTTTTCTATAGTGCAATCAAATAAGCCCGTGCATTTATGGCTATGCACGTATATCCTAGTTTAGTGACTGCTCTAGAAGTTTTGCCCAAAACTCCATAGGAAACGGCCACATTTCCACATTCACAAAGGTGAGTCTATCAAGAGCACTCCTGAAGGTAAGTACTCCACTCCAAATAAAGTATAGATCTCATTAAGAGTTTCTATTAACTCATCCTCTAATCACTTCAGAAATACATGCTTCTTGGTTTATTAAATAACATGTTCAACTCCTATCACTACACAACTTGTTTTTACCCATTGAACCTAGTTCTTGGGATCTCCAGTCATTTAGGTCGGGTTACCATTGTGCGTGACTCAACAACCTAAGGGCAATAGTCTCATTCTTTTAGAAGAATCGTGGACTTTCTCTCTTGACAGTCCCGTCGTCAAAGGATCTGCCAAATTTTCTTCACTACGTACGTAATCCACTCTAACGGTACCTGTGGAAAGCAGTTCTCTAACCGTGTTGTGCTTACGACGTATTTGCCGTCTCTTGCCGTTATAATAACAGTTCTGAACTTTTGCAATAGTCGCAGTACTATCGCAATGTATCAACACAGCCGGTATCGGTTTTTCCCATAAGGAATCTCAACTAGTAGGTTTCTCAAATACTCTGCCTCTTCACTAGCTGTAGCTAGTGCTATCATCTTAGACTCCATAGTAGACTGAGCAAAAATAGTCTGTTTCTTGGATTTCCAAGAAACAGCTCCTCCGGCGATGCTAAATATACAGCCACTGGTCGCCTTAGAATCATTAGATAAAGTATTCCAGTCTACATCAGAATATCCTTCAAGTATAGATGGAAACGTTTCATAATGTAATCCAAGGTTCATGGTTCGTTTAAGGTATCTCATCACCCTTTCAATAGCATGCCAGTGCTCTATACTAGGTCTACTGGTAAACTTGCACAATAATCCCACGACATAGGCAATGTCGGGTCTAGTACAATCAGTGGCATACCGAAGGCTGCCAATGATGCTCGCATAATCAGACTGTCTTACACCTTCACCAGTGTTCTTAAATAACTTTACACTGTGATCATATGGTGTACTTGCAGGTTTACAGTCAAAGTAATTATATTTCTTTAGGATCTTCTAAATGTAATGAGATTGATCCAAAGAAATTCCCTTTTCTGACCTAGTAATTTTAATACCAAGGATTACACTCGTCTTACGTAGATCTTTCATATCAAAATTGGCAATTAATAAGGATTTGACTGAGTTTATGGCATGAATGTTTGACCCAAAAATGAGGAGATCATCTACATAAAGGCATATAATGGTGCAAATGTCATTCTCAGATTTGTAATAAATGCATTTGTCACTTTCATTAACTTTAAAACTATGTGAAATGATTAAATTATCAAATTTTTCATGCCATTGTTTAGGTGCTTGTTTTAAACCATATAATGATTTATCTAATTTGCATATTTTATGTTTTTGACCATGTACCGCAAATCCTTCAGGCTGGTCCATATATATTTCTTCGTCTAATTCACCATTCAAAAATGCGATTTTCATATCCGTTTGGTGTATTAACAAAATATGAATAGAGGCAAGTGAGACTAATACCCGAATGGATGTGATTGTAGTAACAGATGAAAAAGTGTCGAAGAAATCTATGTTTTCTTTTTGTTTAAAACCTTTTGCTACTAGTTGTGCTTTATATTTATCAATAGTACCATCAGGTTTTAATTTCTTTTTAAGTACCCATTTCTAGCCTATAGATTTACGACCAGGGGGTAAATCTACCAAATGCCAAGTCTTATTGGATTCCAAAGAATCCATCTCATCATTTATAGCCTCTTGCCAAAAATCGGCATCTAAAGAAGATAATGCCTCTTGGAGGTTCATGGGATCCTCCTCAATAGTAAAAGCATAGAAATCTGAACAAAAATCTTTTATGTTTCTTGCTCTTTTACTTCTTCTAGGTTCAGCTTCAGAATTTTTGTTAAGTTCTGTTCTAATAGGCATGCTTGAAGTGCCCTCATTATTCCTTAGTTTAAAAGGAAATTTTGTTTCATAAAAGTCGGCATCATTTGATTCAATTATATTATGTGCATTAAGGTCATAAAATCTGTATGCTTTGTTATTAATAGCATAGCCTATAAATACACATTCATATGCTCTACTTGCCAATTTTATTCTCTTAGGGTCTGGAATGTGAATATATGCTAAACAACCCCAAGTTCTAAAGTATGAGACATTGAGTTTATGATTCTTTAAAATTTCAAAAGGTGAAATTTTATTCTTAGATTTGGGGATCCTATTCGGAACATAGCATACAGTCAATAGAGTTCCCCCCCCCCCCCACCAATGTTTTGCTGCACCAGAATTTAGTAATATGGCAACTACAAGTTTGGTAAAGGTCCTATTTTTTCTTTTTGCTTTACCGTTCATCTCAGGAGAATAGGGTGCAATTCTTTCATGTACTATACCATGTTGTTTATAGAATTCCAGAATTGAAGTGGATTCATATTCTGTTCCTCTATCACTACGAAGTCTCTTAATTTTCCTATTTGCTTGATTCTCAATCTCAGTTTTGAATGCTTTGAACATGTCAAAAGCATCACTTTTATTTTTCATAAGGGTTTAGAAATTCTATCAACAGATATATGAGGTTTGTTTGTGATTTTTGCTTGTGTACAGAATTCACATTTATCAAATTCGGATTCTGTCAATTTAGGAATCATATCTATGGTGCTTATGTTGTGAATTATTCGTTCATTAACATGACATAATCTAGAGTGTCAAATATTAAAATCACACAACATATAAGCAGAAGTAGTCACTTTATTAGTTTCAACATTCAGTTTAAACATACCCTCACAAGCATAACCCTTTCCCACAAAGGTTCCCTTATAAGTTAGAGTATACAAATCAACCCAATAACTTGAGTAAACCCAGCCTTATTAAGGAGAAAACCAGACATCAGATTCTTCCTAATCTCTGGAGTATGCACAACATCTTTCAGAATTACAGTCTTTCCAGAGGTAAACTTAATTTCCACATTGCCAATCTCTGCAACTTTAGTGGTGTGAGAATCTCCCAACAACACTTTCTGATTTTCAGCAGCCGTGTATGTAGAGAACAAGCCACGATCATAGCAGACATGGCGAGAGGCACCAGTGTCTACCCACCAACCCTCTAATCCACCAACAAGGTGAATCTCAGTAATCATAGCCATAAGAGGCTCTTCAGTCAGGTTAGCCTGCGGTGCAGAGCTTGACCTGTTCCGGCACTTTCGTGCCATATGACCTGGTTTTCCACAGTTGTAGCAAAGAAACAACCGTCCAGAATCATTCCTTTGGGTTGGTTTTTGTTGTCCTTTTGGGTTTCCTTGCGGATTCTCATTCTGTTTGTTGCGCCTGTTCTGATTCTTAAAAGATTTCTGATTCAGTTTCAAAACAGCGGGTGTGGTCTTTTTAGTGTTGTTGTTATTAACAATCAACACCTCTTCTTTCTGGTCCTATTTGCGTGCCTCCTCCTCAATACGGAGGCGCACGATCAAGCTTTCTAAGGAAAATTCCTTAATCTTATGACGTAAAACATTTTTAGAATCTTTCCAGCTAGGGGGTAATTTGTCAATGATAACAACAATTTGAAATTGTTCGTCCAATGTCATACCTTCGGAGATGATCTCATGAGCTATTTTCTACAGCTCATCAGACTGCATCTCAACTGATATGTCGTAAGTCATCTGGTACTTTAGGTAGCGGCTTACAACATATTTCTTTGCCCCTACCTCCTCTGTATCATACTTCTTTTTCAGTGCTTCTCAGATCTCCTTTGCTGTCTTCTCATCTGAGTTATAGTAATCATACAGATCATCGCTCAATCCATTCAAAATAAAGTTCTTGCATAAATAATCATGTTTAGTCCAAGTCTGCAGTTGCTTTAACTATTCAGTCCATGATGCCATCTTCGCTGCATCAGTCTCGTCAGGTTTATCTGGTAGCTGCGGTTTGTCAGCAGTCAGCGCAGCCACAACCTTTTTGATCGTGAGGAAGAACTCCATCTTTTGACGTCATCGCTTAAAATGCAAGCCTTCGAATCTGAATGGAGTAGCAGTCACGAGAGGGTTCTGGAAAACAGAGGGTGGAGCAGCATTGACTATGGTTGAGTTCGAAGCCATTGTTTCAGTTCGTCTTCAAATTGTTGGAAAACAATGGATGAGACGCGGACTAGGTCGCTTCCTTGAAGACGATTCGACGATCTGGTCAGAGGTGCAAACCAGTTCGTTCCTTCGCCGCCTCCTCTAGGATAAAACAACCTCTAAAAATGATAACCGATCTGCTTGCACAACAAATCAGTGCAGATTTGCACTTTCGAAAACAATATTTCTCGAAATTTCTGAAAGAAAGATTTTAGTGGCGGAGGCTAGAAGAAAATAGAATTTGGTGGTATTTTCTTGTCTGCAGATAAAAAGTATATATAGAACGAGAATTAGGGTTTGGGAGAAAAATCGGATCTGCTAAAATTTCGGGGGACAAATTTTTTACCATTATAGAAAAAAAATATCGGTGCAGAAAATATTTTTTCATAAAAAAATGGTTCGAAAACTGCAAAGTTTTATGGTCCAAAAATATAAGTGTCTACACCACAAAGCCCAAGATCGAGCCCGAACCGGACCGGCCCGGGTCGAGTCGGTCGGTCGCGCGCGTATGTGGTGTTCATGATGCATGGTCTCCCTCCTCAAAACAAAACATGTATTGGGAGCCCAAGGCCCCAATAAGATTTCTTAGAAACAAGTATAAATCCTTGCCTTTTCCATATAATCTCATGATGTAGGACTATTCACACATAGGAGCCATTCATACACTTATTCAATATTTTTAATAATTTACTTAATGTTTGTAAAACATTTCCAACAATTTCAGCTGTACATAATTACATGTTAAGCAGACAGTTATATATGGTCTATTTCCATCTTAACTTATGCCTAAACAGCTTATAGCAGCAAATTTAGGCCTTTTGACATATCTAAACTTCATCCTTCTTGATCCATGCGACATGATAGCCATGTTGGATACAATGTCTATATTGTTTGAGTATGGATCAGAATTTGTCGCTTGTTAGGCAAGTTATATCAGGAGTTTTTAGCTCAGATGGTGAAGGCTGCTTAGCAACCATGGACCAAAGGTCTTGGATGTTGCGGGTTCGAGTTCTAACCCTCTGAGTTGTGTTTCCCTTAAGGCGGAAGTTGTCACTACTACAAAAGTGGGCATATTCGACACTAATATATGTGTGTTGCATGAAAAGTGTGGCGAATGCTATGCTTTCTTTGATCTTCTGCAATAATATTCATATGTTGTTGCATTAGACGTGAATGTACTGTTGTGGTTGGAATTATTGTGTTGTGTCGTGCAACACAAGGTCAAAGCGTAGCCTTAAATAAATATGTGTCCAGGTCAGTGATCCGCGTTATCAGAATCAACAAGTAAATAACCGTAGATGATGGTTAATCCAACGGCTCAATCCAATTCGTGCTTGTGTTGTGTGAAATTTTGGCGCTAGGTTTGCCCCCATCACGAAATAATTTCCCGCTATGTGAAATCATCTATCTTCCACCTCAATTCACACACTACAAGAACTTTAGTAATTAGCGACAGACATTTGCGACGGCTTCCGACGGGGGGCTTCCGACGGCTTGCGACGGCCGTCGGAAGTCGTCGCAAATATACGATTTAATTCTGCCGAGCCTCCCTTTTCTTCCACACTCTCAACCTTTGCCCAATTATTTCCAGCAACGAAAATTACCCTAACCCACACCCAAAATCGAATTTTTCCCCCACAATCTTTGATTTGTTCGTGTATAATCTTCCTCGGCTTCATCTCTAACCTCTTAAGCAAGCAAGTTCAGGTATAATCTCTTTATTTACTTAAAAATCCAATTTTTTCCTAAACCTATTTATGTCCTAAATTGAAAATTAGGGTTAATTATTGATGGTAATTGATTCCAATAGCATAGTTGTGGGCAAGAGTATCCTATTATGTGCATATTTCATGCTATTGTGAAATTGAAAAATTATGTGCAATGTTTGGTATTTGTGGATATGTTCTCATTTAGCTTGGTTTTTGCCGTCGTATAATTTAGGATATTTGTGTACATGTGCACCGTTTTGCGCTTGTCATTCTTGTATGTGTTAGTTGATATACGAAAAAAATGAATGGACGAAATAGGAATAGTAGATCGTGCAAATTTTGACTAAATACGCAAAAAGATCATGAGTCTAAATTCTAGTTGTGCCTATTGAAACGACGATAATGGTAAATTGGCTTTAATTTGACTGAAATGTCAAGCAGATGTGGGAAGATAAAATATTTTTGTGTTGCAGTGAAATGTATTTTTATAGTAAAATGCGCACATCTAATCGACTAATATCACCTAGAGTGTTATCGGCCTCGTCCGACGGATGTTGTACATGATCGTAATATAAATAGTCATTTTTGTCAAATTAAAAAAGGCCATCTATATTCATCTGGTATAATATTTGTTAGATTTGTCTTTGTATTGGACAAGTTATAAACGCAGTAAGCATGTACATTTTGTATACTACTTCATTTCAAAAAATTCACAAAATTTCGGTTTACTTTTTCTTTTTGTTTCCTACGTACATGTGTACAATGCAGGAAACAAAAGTGAAATGCTGCCGAAATTTTGTTGATCGTTTGAGACAAAGTAGTATGCAATTGTAAATGTTTACTCTGTTTATAATGGGAAGTAGGATGCCTGTCCATGTAAAATCTAGCCAATAATTATTATTTTAAAAGATTACTATGAAAAATTGCCTCAAAAAACTTATATGTGCTAAAGAAATCAAGCTCCATCTTAACTTTCGATTAGGATCAAGCGCAGAACACTATAATATCAAAAGTAGAAAACCCTAAGAAACAATATTTGTCATAGCAGTATTTGATATGAGATAAAGGCGTGTATGATATTTTTGTTAAACAGGTCTTAATTGTCATACAGTTTAAGCGGAAAGTTAAATATCCATTTTTAAGAGGGATATTAAATATCCATTTTTAAGTTAAATTGTATCACCTTGAAAGTTAAATAGTTTGAGAGGGATATTTAATATCCATTTTTAAGCACAACGAGAAGTCAATGAGAATAGCATAGTATTGCCCTTTGAAGGGCGAAGCCACTAACTAATACTTCTAGTGATCGTCACGAATTAAATTATAATCAAATTGCATTAGGTCGGTTACCAACGCCTACGAAAAGATCGCTTGGATTTGCGAAAAGGTTGCTTGGATTTATCCATGGTTTATTCCTGAAGCTAAAGCAGCTACTTTCGAAGTAACAGAAACTATTCAGCACTGGGTGGCACTTGAGCAGATCTTATGCCAATATATTTCCGAAAAGTCTGAAGTAAATATTAACCAAACTCGTGTTGGGCACGTCTAATAGAACTATAGTTTGCAATAAAAGAAGATTACTTTAATGCAAGTAAAAACCGCAGGAGGTTGACAAAAGAAAATCTATTTATTTTACATTACTATATTCTGAATTTCGTATTATAAGAAATATTGTACATATATAATGTCAAACAATTTATCCTCTTTTGTAACATGGTTACAATTGGACCTTCTACAAATGTAAGCTGGGAAAATTCACTATATATTTACATTCAAATTCATGATTAGAAGATCATTATGACTAAATAATGCATGTTTGAAATTTCCTTCTTAAATATAATGAAAAAACATTTTTGCACATTGAGATCGTATTCAAGAAAACAATCATATAAATGGCGTCTATATGAAAATAGTGGTGAAGGTGTCTAGATGAATGACGTAAGGATAATTAGTACATTTCTAGGTCTTATTTTTCTCATTCAGTGTACTATAATAATTCATTTTATGTATCAATATTTAAAAAGAACCTTTTGATGTGAATACCTTAATTGATTAACACCGATTTGAGAGTAACTTCATATTCACATAGATCATAATATATTCCCTCAACATTTAATGGATCCCTTTTATCCAAGAAATATTCATGCCACCATATAAAAAATACAAACTAAGATTCTTTACATATAAAAAATAAATAATGCACGTATAACTTACTCAAAAAATAAAAAATAAATATCTTGCTCGTCATCCTTTAAATATATTTATGTATTTCACATAATAAAGAAATTTTAATCAAATTTGCAAATGATTACCAAACATTGAGAAACATGGTTAAAATGTCATGAATTATGTAAAGGCGAATTATATTCATACACCAAAAACTACTTTATATACACCACTGTTTTGCTAAAAATATATATTACTAAATCACTCTTCTTCTTTGCTTTCAACCGTTATTTAAAAAAAAAAACTTAGTGAAAATGTTATTCGCTTTCAACCGTTATTAATTTTTGAACCTATGACTAAATTTGTCAAATAGGAAAAATGATTGATTATTTTGCGATCGGAGGAGTTGGATGTATCAAAGGAGAGGACAGAGAGGTTCAATAAAAGAAGATTTTTATAATGATATAAATGTATTTGTTGAATTCTCTCTAAGTAATAACGAAAGCGATCTAGAAATTCGTTGTCCGTGTAGCAAGTGTAGACATTTGAAGTATTTGTTACCAGATGTTGTGAAAGTCCATTTATGCAAAAAGGGATTCGTACCCGAGTATTATTTTTGGGATCATCATGGAGAAGTTGTATAAAATACTCCTATAGAGACCGAGGTAGAAAGTGTTGTTGATGAAAATATTAGTACGCCCCGTGTTGAAAATATGGTCGAAGACGCAGCACGATCAATGTTTCATATGAATGTAGTTGATGACTATGATGAAAATGATGAAGAACTGAATATTGGAGTTAAGAAAATTTATGATTTGTTGGATAATACTAAGAAACCTATTTGGGATGGTTGTAAAAGCGACACTCAGCTATCGGTAATTGCAGAAGACGTTGCGATGAAGCCAAAATACAACATCACTGAAGCTGGGTTTACAGCTATTGTACAAGCTACAAAAAGGCACATGCCGCCGGATAATTTAATGTGTGAAAATCACTACGAAGTTAAAAAACTTATGTCCGCATTTGGTTTACCTTATCAGAAAATAGATATATGTGTAAATGGATGCATGTTGTTTTGGAAAGATGACGTAAACCTTAGAAATTGTAAAAATGTGTAATGCAAAAAGATATAAACCAAGAAAGAAAAAGGGAAAGGAAGCTCCATTTAAACGTATGCATTACTTACTCATTACTCCAAGGCTTCAAAGATTGTATGCGTCTTCTGTAACTGCATCTCATATGAGATCGCATAAGGTGAGATCAGAAGAAGAAGGTACGTTGACTCATCCAGCCGATGGGGAAGCATGGAAGCATCTCGATAAAACTTATCCGAATTTTGCAGCGGAGAGTTGTAATGTCAGACTAGGATTATGTACGGATGGTTTTTAACCATTTTCTCAATTTGGTTTTAAATACTCATCATGGCCCATTATCATCACACCTTATAATTTACCTCCATTGATGTGTATGAAAACGCAATATATGTTTCTTACTGTTGTTGTTCCTGGCCCCAACGATCCGACACAAGGAATTGATATTTATTTACAACAGTTAATTGAAGAATTAAAAATATTGTGGAACGAAGGAGTAAAAACATACGATGTTTCGAAGAAGAAATTTTTTCGTATGTTTGTTTCTTTGTTGTGGACTATAAGTGATTTTCCTGTCTATGCAATGCTTTCAGGATGGAGTACTGCTGGTCGTCTACCATGTCCATATTGCATGGAATAGACACGAGCGTTTTTCTTACCGCATAGTAAGAAAATCTCATGGTTTGACTGTCATCGCTGTTTTCTCCATGTAAACCATCCTTTCAGAGTAGACAAGAAAAACTTTTTGGCTAATAGAGTAGAAACCAGACAACCTCCAACACTATGGTCTAGTGAAGAAATATATGAAATGGTTGAAAATCATCCAAAGATATATGAAACTGGAGTTCAAACAGAAATTGAAGGTAAATCAATTTATCACAATTGGTGTAAACAATCTATTTTTTAGGAGTTGCCGTATTGGAAACATCTTCTGCTTCGTCATAATATTGATGTGATGCACAATGAGAAAAATGTATTTGATAATGTTTTTAACACAGTTTTGAATGTTAAAGGGAAAACTAAAGATGATTTGAAATTAAGGCACGATATAGAAGAATTATGCAAACGTCCCGAGCTTCATATGAAACAAAATGAGAGTAAAAAAACCCAAAGCATGTTATGAATTAGATAATAATCAGGTTAAAGTTGTGTTAAAATGGCTTGAAGGGTTAAGATTTCCTGATGGGATTTCATCAAACCTTCGTAGATGTGTTGACTTCAAAAATGGTAAATTGAGCGGAATGAAAAGTCACGATTGTCACATAATGATGAAGCATTTATTTCCCGTTATGTTCAAAGAACTACAGCCGTTAAAAGTGTGGAAGGTATTAACGGAGCTTAGTTTGTTTTACAAAGAGCTTTGTTCGACTACTTTAAAAGTGGAACGCTTACGCAAATTCGAAGTAGATATTCCAATATTGCTTTGCAAATTAGAGAAAATATTCCCGCCATATTTTTTTTAATGTAATGGAGCATTTACCTGTTCCCCTTCCAGCTGAAGCACGACTTAGAGGTCCCGTCCAATATGGATGAATGTATCCGTTTGAGAGATAAACATAAACATGTGACTCATTAATTTAGTTGCACTTAAAATTTTGAAATAATGTAAATTAATTTTGTATAGATATCTGAATCATTTGAAGAAAAAAGTGAGACAAAAAGCATGCAAATCTTACATCGAAGAAGAAGCTTCGTTCTTTTTCTTTCATTATTTCAGTGATCATGTGAATATATCATTTGAAAGTGTTCCTCGAAATGACGAAGGAGATGTACAAGAATCGTCCCAAATAGTTTTTTCTATTTTTAGACAACATGGTCGACCTTCTGGGAAATGTGTAGACGTATGGCTAGATGATAAAGTTCTCCATGTGACACACACTTATATTCTTCTAAATTGTGCTAAAGTTGCACCGTTTGTTAGGTAATATGAAATACCAATTAGTGTTTTATTCATTTCTACATTTTTGCTTACGTGTGATAATTAATGTAAAATTTTATTTCTACTTACAGCGTTTATGAACGTGAACATCCAAACGGAGATATCGGTAAAGAATTTTCTGCTTGGTTTACAAATTATGTTTATGAACCCATAAATTGTGTTGTTGATGAAGGGTTGAAACATCTTGCAATGGGATCAAAAAGATTGGTCAAGACATATCCAATATATTTTGTTAATGGATATAAATTTAACACCGAAGAATACGGTGCTGAAAAATTAACGAACAATATAGGTGTATTCGTTAAAGGCAGTGACGATCCTGAAAATCACATTAATTATTTTTTGGCATTTTAACACAAGTATTGCAATTGAAATATTTCTCATGACCCGCGGAGGAGGTGTTTCTATTTAAATGTGATTGGTTTAGCACTGTTTCAGGATCTGAGATTAATGTGCATAAGGACTATAATCTGATTGAAATTAAGCGTACATCGCACTATTACAAGTATGATCCTTTTGTACTAGCCAAACAAGCATTTCAAGTTTATTACGCTCCTTACCCGTCTCTAAAAAGAGATAAAGTAGATTGGTTGGCAGTTTTTAAAAAGTCTAGATTTACGTTCGACGGGAAGAATATTCCAGACGAAGGAGCCTATCAGGCAGAACTCGAACAGAAGAATGAAATTCTAGTTGAAGATGACCATGCTGATTTTGGTCCTCTGGTCGATGAGACAAATGTTTTGGTAGAAGCGTTTGAGAGTGTGGAGGAAGATAATGTAGAATCTAAGGCATAATCTGAATCAGAAGAAGATGGTGACTAATGCGGATCATGATGAGTATTATCTGTCTAGTTGTAATGTAATTATGGAGTATACAACGTACATTCTGCAATTCATGTAACTCTGTTTAATTTTCTAATATTATGATCATTTCTTTTACATCTTTTATGTCATATGCAATTCATGTAACTCTTTTTTTCCTATTTATATTAAATCTGCAATGTAATATGTTACTCCTTGGAATATGAGACCCAATGAAATACAGGTATAAACGATTTCATTATGTTTTATGTCGTTTATTTAGATGCTTATATCGTTTGTGTAAGTTAGTCGTAAAATAAATTTGAATATGATGTTATTGTTATCTTTTAAAATGGTTTGTATGTGATAGGTATGTCATCTAGAGGGAATTCTTCGGGAGAGGGTTCTGGATAGAAATCCTCTAAAGCGTCCAGTCATCTCCTTAGTTCCTACGAGTACAGGGTAAAAATTAATCTTTATTTAGAATATTAATTATTATTTTTACTATAACTCATGTATATTATATTTAACGCAGGATTTTCGATCTGCAACCTTCGAGGGTTATTTTGGACATTTCGAGAGCTGCATATAGGGCTCGGATGTCGAGATGTTGGCCTAAATGGGATCTAATCCCACCTCACATACAGGAGGTCATTTGGCAGGATGTGCTAGTAAATATTTTCTTATATACTTTTTGCATTTTAATTTCTTTTACTCAATGATATACTGTACATGTATCATCTTTATTAAGCACCAAATTTTGTTTTGATTGCGAACTTCACAAAATGCTCTTTGAATATATATATATATATATATATATATATATATAACATATTAAATATTAAATTGTTATTTTAGATTTTATTCGTTGAAAGAGTTTTTTGGTGCACATGTGCGGCACTTACCGTAAAATCACATCTTTATAATTTTAGAGCAAACCTAATAATGACTAACGGTGCACCAAATATGATTGTTAGTAGAAAGATCAATTCAGACCGTTGAACCAGTCTACAAAACTGGTTATTACATGCACTAAAATGAAAAATCTCCTTTAATACGTGCAGCTTAAAATAGTTATCTCTTTTACCATTTAAAATAGTGTTAATACTTCATACAGAAAACTTAGAATGTCAATCTGATTGCCCTTTTTAAGTGTTGGCTTACTTATCTGAAAAATGACTATGTCCTTACTTGTATGTGTTTTATTCCAGTCCAATTCTTACATATTTAATAGTAATGTTTCTTTAACGTGAAATACAGACTGAGGTGGATTTCGAGACAGATGATTTACAGCTGGTTCGGACGTACTGGGTGCAGAAAATGAGAAAATGTTATAAAGATGGCATATCAACGATGAAGAAAAGCATGAAGAAACCTCCATGGATGGGAGCAGCCGTTTGGAAAGGATTTCTAAAGTATTGGGACAGTGATGAAGCGAAGGTTGGTGCACTAATTTTTTTAAAAATATAAAAAATATTTACTCGATAAGTAATGTATCAAATTTTGAATGAACAGACGGAGTTAGAAAGAAACAGCGCAAATCGGAATAAAAATCCAGTAACGCATCGAGGAGGATCGAAGTCCTATCAGCAGTATCGACAGGAATTGGTAAAAAAAAATGCGCCTTATATAAAAATTAATATACTGTATAATTTTGGAAATGTAATAATTGTGTGTAATAATCAAATTCAAGAGGCTGAGGGACAGGGTCCAGTCTCATATATGGATGTGTTCACCCGTACGCATGCCATCGAGAGTCTCGATTCAGAAGGGAACACCATATACACATGGCATGACGACAAGTGTAGGAAGAGTCACATAATATTTCATTATATGTAGAAGTATTTGTAGTAATTGTTAAATTATAATAATATAATATATCATGATATTAATTTTAGATACATTCTTATTTGGTCTTGCATGCATGAGAAGTTTGTGGAGCAATGTCAACAGCATCTAATTGAGACTGGACAGGAGCAGCTCACTACCGACGAGGAGGACATCATCTTCCGGTCAGTGATGGATCCGATGACGAGGAATAGACATTATGGATTCGAAAATCAAGTGGTAAAATCTTTTTACCTTAATTTAATTTTCAATTTAATTTTCAGTGCAATGTTCCATCAAACGTCATTCTCCTCTTCTCATTGATATAACTACATTGTATATACTTGTCAAAACGTAATGTTTGATGCTCTTTTTTTATAGATTTTGTGGGGTTTGTTTGGTTTTACCTTAGTTTAATTTTCACTTGGTATTTAATAATTAGATCAAATACGAGTATTCTATTTTTATTCTAGTTAAACCATTATATGTTAATCATCAAGCCACCATAGTACACGATTAAAATTATTTTAAATGATTGTTACAGTCCACCAGTAAGCAGGCACAGGGTAAACAGAGTAGAGCTGACACCGCAGAGATCGAGGAGCTAAGAGCTAGGATGGCACAGCTTGAGCACAATCATCGCCAAGCCATTGAG
The DNA here is from genome assembly GCA_030737875.1 of Allium sativum. Classification (NCBI taxonomy): domain Eukaryota; kingdom Viridiplantae; phylum Streptophyta; class Magnoliopsida; order Asparagales; family Amaryllidaceae; genus Allium; species Allium sativum. The sequence continues at coordinate 362,856,269 of CM060916.1, read as the reverse complement.
ATTTCTCAGCTTCTAGATCGGCGCGTAGCGGAGTTTTCGCAAACATATGGAAGCTTCCCCTCATCAGCCGGATCCGCTGAAGATAACGATGAAGATGACAACCAGTGATGGTTAGATAGGTACGTTTTTAGTATGTATTTTATGTATTTGGTATGACTTTGGTTTGCATGTATTATGACGCTAGAAATGTTTTGATATAGTTGATGTTGTAGACTTGGTGGGGCTTTTGTTAATGTGATGGTATTCGGTATGTATTTTATGTTGTTTTTTTATTCTTCATGTTTTTTGGTAGATATATTATGTTCTGCATGAATTTATGATTGCTGGGTTATAGACTGATGGTCTAGTACGATGATTTGAGATGAATGTGTGTTAGAAGGCTAAGTAGCAGCAGAAATACAAAAAAAAATGCAGTATTTCCGATGGCTTCCAACGGCTGCTGGGTTAAAAAAACACAACGGTTTCCAACGGCTACAGACGAATTAGTGGTTATTCATAGTAACGGTTTCCGACGGCCGTCGGAAGCCGTTACTAACCGATTCAAGCCGTCGTTAATGACGATGTGTGTCGGAAGCCGTCGGAAGTACTGTTTACCGACGCCTTAATTTGCGAAGGCGATTTCCGACGGCCGCCGACAGCAAAAAGCCATTTGTATGTTGTTGCATTACATGCATATACTGTTGTAATAGGTTGCAGTAGGGTTAAATACAACACTTTCTTTCCGTTGCTGTAGATGGGCAAAAGCGTTGTATTAGATGGCTAATGCATTGGCCACGGATGTCATGCCCCTTTGGTGTTGCTTATTTGAAAAAATGGCCTACGACAACGCTTTTTTGATCTACGGCCACAAAAAATAGTGTCGAATATGCCTACTTTTGTAGTAGTGTGTTATCCCCTTATACCTATCCTAGAAGGGTTGATGATTGATGCTTTCGCTGGCCTAGCATGAAAGGGGAGCTGGTGTGGTGGACAACCGAGTTCTCTAGCTCTATTTTCGATTTCATCAGATAAAGTTTAAATAATAATATACAAATACATACATACATACATATTTATATGCACATATATGTGAGGAGCGCTTCGTGGCCACCCTACTTGAAAACACCTCATTTGCACTCAAATTTTAGTCATAAGTTTCTATTTAAATAAGTAAGTGGGAAAAGAGTGAGTTAGTGGAAGGAGAGATAGAATGAAATATTTAGTAAACATCAGAGGGCTAGAAGGGGCGCTGTCTATTCGAATACAATGGAATGCTCCTCAAATAAAGCAACACCTCTTGTAACACCTAATTTTCGCCCAAATCTACTATCTCTCTCTTTTCCGATTAAATGTCTCCCCATACTCACACATTATTTAAACATAAATGGGTAGTCATAATTTAGACACAAAAGTAGTGCTGCCAAACAGAGATATCATGTGTGCGTGTGTGCGCCTCTCTCTCTCTCTCTGTGTGTATATATATATATATGTGTGTGTGTGTGTGTGTGTGTTGAGCGTTACATTGCATCCTATATAGTGTGGCACTCCTAAATGTCCATTGATTTCCATCACATATTTCTGCTTCTTTCTCCTCCCACCATCTCTCTCTTCCTTCAAACTATTATTTAAATGCAAATTTATGGCTCACATGGAGGGGATTTTAGAATTCTACAAAAAGGGTACTGTGAAGCACCCATATATATATACACACACACACACATACATATACATATACATACATATGAGGAGGGATCGGGGGCACTCCTGTTTGTGCGCACCCTTGTTGCGCCCCTACCGTTCGTAAGCTATGACGATCCAAATCGAACGAGAATTTATAGACGTTCAATCCACACATATATAATGATCTATCCAAAATTTGAGCTCGTTCCGACATTCGTAACATTTTCAAAATCATAACTCGATTCACCGTTTAGACATTTATTCAAACCGTCAAATTTAAACATCAAATATATTATTATACGAATGTCGGAATGACCTCAAATTTTTGATAGATCATTATATATGTGTGGACTGACTACAAATTCTTGTTCAATTTGGATCGCCGTAGCTCACGAACGGTAGGGGATGCAACAAACAGGGGTGCCCGATCGCTCCTATATATATATATATAATATTTATATATATATTTAGTTATATATATATAGTTTTAATACTTTTGGTTCCTTTTTTGGTAAACGCAAACTATCGAAAATATCCTTTTATATATAATATTACAACTATTAATATCCCTTTAAAATAGAATCTAAGCACTAAATTTTGTTTACAAAGTCAACACTTCTCTAAATACTAATATCTCTAATGATAGTTGTAATATTTTTGCCGCTGCGCTTTCTTATGCAAACGCAAACTAACAAAATTGTCATATTATAAATTACAACTACTAATATCGCTTAAAAATTAGAATAAAACGCTAAATTTCGTTTACAATTTCAAAATATCCCATAATGCTAATATCTTTTATGTTTAGTCTTTATTAATAGTTGTAATACATTTCATGTCATACTTTTTTTGATATCAATGTGAACTACCAAAAACGCGGCTCTGTCGATATTATGAAACCTTTTTGAAAATATAATCTAATAAATATACTTCATTTACAATTTCAAAACATCTCTCTATAAATATTATCAAAATCATATATCCCTTTTTTTTAGGAAGAAAAATCATATATCCCTTATAATATAAACTAATGCTAAAATCTTTTACAAATTCAAATATATTTATTTTCAAATCTTAATATATAACTTAAAAATATGATCTAACATATAAATTTTCTTCAAAAAATCAATCTTCATTAGTTATTAGTAGAAGAAAAAATCAAACTAAAAGAAATAATTGATGTTACAAAATAGAAATTAAAATTCAAACTAACTACAAATGACTTCAACATAAAAATACTACTAAATTTTTGTATGAATAATTCTCTTAAATGTGTTAGATAAAAAAATGTAGAATAACAACTAGGATGTTTTATTAAATAGCTTATTTATAGCTCATTTAGCATGTTACGCTAGTAGATTTTTTTTATGGTGTAAAGCTTCTTTGTTTGATTATTCTTTTAGCATACTTAATATGTTGAATGCTAACACCATTCACTGAAAAAGAGACTGTACTAATACTCGCAGTACTATTAGACAATCACTTGTGTGTGAGACCTGTAGAAATTTTTCGGCACCCCAAAACATCTTCAAGTGCACGCACTTCGTCCAGCGTATAGGCACTACAAACCGCTAAAGGCTGAACGAAACTCTATTGGTGTCAGCGTCATAATTGAATATCCCTACATCCCCCTAGGACACACATGTTTATGGCAGTAATTAATTGTAATAAAAGGAATACCTTGTTGTTACATGTCACCAATCTCATATATGTATCCATCTTCTTTAAGATAGCATGCGATGTGCGACAAATTGTAAATGCTATCGAACTTGAAGTTATACAGAGTCTTTGAACATTTGGAAAAGCTCGCTAACAACTCCATCGGTTCGACTTAGATAGCTATCACCTCGAAGCAGTTTCGCCAAGTTGTTTCTACACAGAGTCATCTTTTCTATGGTTGGGCTAGACCATGATCTAACATATAACTCCACCTTAATAAGAATACGGAGCTCAAACTACATATTGGAGCAAACTTAGGCCAATACTGCATCATATTGATCCCCTCGAACCATCGGCTCTGATACCATGTTGAAATTTTTCGACACCCCAAAGAGTCTTCACGTGCGCGCACTTCGTCCAGCGTAGAAGCACTACAAACCGCTGAACGAAGCCCTTTTGGTATAAGCGTCATGATTGGATATTCCTACATCCCCCTAAGGTATATATATGTTCATGAAAACAATTAATTTTAACAAAAGGAATCATTTATTGTTACATGCCACAAATCTCATATATATAACCATCTTCTTTAAGGTATAATGCGATGTGGGACTAATTGCAAATTCAATCTATGCACAAATTCTCATACAATGCGAGCCACACCTAATAGGACTTACCTTTTATTTAATTCAAAATAAAAGATTATGAGACAACCAATCAAAATGGCCACTGTGGCGATTGCAGTAGCAGCGTGAATATTGGTAGCAAAGCTCATTTAATATTATGAATGGCATTGTATCCCTTGATAGGTGGATAGCAATTAATCATTGTATATTATTATCAGGGAGCTGCTATTGAGACACAAAATTAAACATAAAAATGGAAACACAAACTTTACACTGTTGGATTTATTTATCTTTATGTGGAAGGTGGAATTCAGGAGGAGATTTAGGGGTTGAGATTGCTTGAGTTTTATTTGTGTCACCATTTTGTGTCTAAATAGACTTTGCCTTATTATTATTCGTAATTAATTATCCCTCCGCAAACAGAGAGTCATTTGTGGAATCTGTTTTAGTCCACCTATTATGAAGTCGATTTAATTATTATTTCTACAAAATTCATTTAATAATTGACCATTATAGAATTCTCAGGCTCACTGAACCTGGATACATGATGATTTGAATTTCCCATATACATTGAATCTGGATGAAAAGGGTGAAACTTTCATCTTTTGGATTCTTCCATCTACTTACCACTTCCTCATTTTCATTTTCTCCATCCCTCCCTCCATCTCCTGAATTCTTCCATCTATATTTTCATCATTTTGAATTATTCCATTTATTTGCCACACACCCACATAAGCACTTGCACGTCTACGCAGGCACACCCAAAAAAAAAACATTGCATTGTAACTTCGATTGTAATGACCCGCATTTTACGCATCGGGGGATCGTAGAATATTTATTTCTTTCCCGTATGAAGTTGTATGGTCATGTAACTTTGGGAAACATCTATTAGAGTCATTTCCCATGTTCATGATTTTTGTTGATTTTTAAATGACCATTTTGCCCCTAGTTGGTACTGTTTTGGCCATAACTTTTGATTGGAAAGGAATTTTGACCTGAAACTACTTCCATTGGATTCGTTTGATGGTTTACCTTTCCGTAGAGTGGTCATAATAGCCAAACGGACTTACCGTTTGGGAGATATGGCTGAAACAAGGTTTGGAGGGTGAAAAACTGCTTAACCGGGCCAAATCAGGTGATTAGTGGATAGGCCCATAACTCATTTCGGGATTAGGGTTATGGGAGGGCTGAAATGAGATAGGGGATCATTCCATTTCAGTTTTCTAGCCTCCATTTATCACCAAGGAACCCTAAAAATGGCCTCCAACCTCTAAATCACCTCCAAATCACCTTTTGGTCAAGGATATGGCTTAGCAACCCCTAATCAAGGAAGATCTACACCAAAGCAACATTGGAGCTGCTGTTTAGCATTGGGATTCACATCAAATCAGAGATTTATTTCAGATCTTAGTTTATTTTGTGGCTAAGGTGAGTGATTTGCATAGTTTTGCACTAATTATGGCTAATTAGGGATGATTAGTGTTAATTAGCGAATTTAAACATGATAAAATTCTGTAAAAATGTTTATAAAATTCGGAATGATGTTTTAGACCTCTGATATGAATTTGGGTTAATTTGGTTAAGTTTTGCTAATCCTATCATTAGTTTCACTTAAACATGCTTAAGGGGAAATATGGGGTTTAGGGTATGTTTGATCCATTTTAACCGATCATATTGTTGTTTTGATGGTTGTGGTTGATGATTCCTGTTGCTATGACTGTATGAAATGCTTTGTGATTGGTTAGAATAGTTGGAATGGTCGAAAACGCCGTCGAGGGGCGTAAACTGTTCGCTGGAAGAACTCCAGGAATCTGCCCGAACCGGACCGGATCGGTGGGCATTGGAGCGATCCGACCCGAAGACAACGATCCGTATGGCCACCCTCGATCGCGAATCTTCTCCACGATCCGATTCAGCTTGATGAGGTGCCACGATCCGAAGGGAGGAGCACGACCCGATCCACTTCAGAAGCTCACGAGCTGACGACCTGGGAAGATGCGCCCGACCCGACCCGACCAGTGGGGGAACACGAACTGACGTGAAGGAGGAACCACAGCCCGATCTGAATGGATGCCACGATCCGATCCGAAAGGGTGACTACGAGCCGATCCGTATGGGTGACCACGAGCTGATGACGTGACTTGATCCGAATCGTGGTGACGAGGGAAAACTGGACTCTGAACCGAACCACTATGAACTGAAGGCTACGACCCGATCCGATCTGGTGATGACCAATAACCCGAGATACAAAGGTAGTTCAATATGGGAAGTTAGAGCTCAGGATCCAGTTGGGAACCGACGAGTTCACTTCATGGTTGGACTTTGCTGCGGGACGTGTGCTAAGGAGTTGTCGACGTTCATAACTTCGATTCTCCACTAAAAATGGATGATGGGCTACTTATCAGTGCAGTAGGGTCATTATGACCTGAGGGGCAAGGTGATGGTAGCAAGACTACGTTATCAGTGCAGTAGGGTCAATATGACCTGAGGGGCAAGGTGATGCGTAGTAAGACTATGAGCCAGTGCAGTGGGGTCATTACGACTCCATGGGGCAGAGTGGACATAGTAAGGATTAGTAAGGCTATGAGCCAGTGCAGTGGGGTTCTTGTGACTCCATGGGGCAAAGTGGACATAGCGAAGGATTTGTGGCTACGTTATCAGTGCAATGAAGCCATTTACGACTTCATGGGGCAGAGTGATCGTAGCAAGGTATGTTGGGTGATCGAAGTGGCGAACATCATATGCTTTACGCACTGAGTAAGAGATGTGAGGATGGATGCTATGTTTGATTGTTTTCCATCATTATGACATGCACACCTCCCCCACCTCCGTATCTTTACACCGTTTGATATGGTACCTTAAAGTGTTGTACAGTATGTAGTGATAACTCTTTGGTTGCAGGTCCAGATTCAGGTATGTTTTAGTCTACCTGTTATTGTTCACTTTAGATGCTTATCGCTCATACCAGGATTTATGTCTGACCCAGAGTTTTATGTCTCCTCTTATTACTCTGGGTGCTCATACGAGCAGACTAGAGACAGGTTAGCTGGTGATGCGCGAGTAGCTGATTCGGAGGCGGGCAGGAGGCTTCCACGTATGATATATATATACACATTCTCCCTGTGTCGTTGGTGGTCGCTACTTGGGCATTAGTAGTGTACCTCATTTATCTTACTTTTGCTTTGAGACAGTTTGAAAAGTTGTAATAAGCTGTGTTTTGGATTTCCGCTGCTATGATGTTTAGTTCTGATTTTCAGCTTATGCACTGTCTCACCTGTTTTATGTCAAGTATGTTATTATTATATTTTATTCTATGCGCTGTGAGACATTCTACAGGTTTTTGTTAGTTCATTTCCTTCTTCCCTTTCCTTCTCACGACCCGTTCCATGCTAACTGGACATGTGTACAGCGCACTTTTGGAGTAAGTGTCGGTTGGTGCGGGGCGGGCCGTCACACTTGGTATCAGAGCTCTAGGTTGCGTAGTTAACCTAGGGAAAGACACCAGGGAGAGATAGTATGTATATGAGAGCGCGTATTTGTAATTACTTTGGTTTTCAAAAGCTATGTATATATATATATATACTATTAGTAGTATAAGAATGAAGTCGCACTGCACTAGCACCACTATGGGGTCGTTAATCGTTTCCATTTTTCAGATTGACGATGAGCCGAGACACGAGGGGTGCTGGTAGAGGGACCAACCAAGGGAATGCCGTTGACATGAGGGCAATGTTTACTAACCTCATGAGGGACATGCTTAGAGAAGTGCAAGGGGCAGTTCTCAATCCCGGAGTTGGTGTTGGCCCAGTAGTGCAGGCGCCTAGGGTCGATTTCGCCAAGTTGTGCAAAGATTACACTAATCTTGGTGGGAAGCCGTTCCACGGAACGGAGTCGGCCACAAACGTTCAGGACTGGATGGATAGCTGTGATTGTATCTTTGATGACTTGGGTCTTGAGGATGCGATGAAGAGAAAGCTAGCGTCTCGTCAGCTGCAAGGGCGAGCGATGAATTGGTGGAATGCCATAAGAACGGCTACTCCAGAAGATCAGGTTACTTGGGATCAGTTCAAGGCTCGCTTTAGCGAGAAGTTCATTCCAGCTGCCCAGAAGTCAGTATTGTTCAAGAAGTTCTTGGAACTCAAGCAGGGTGGCAGGGCAGTTTCTGATTATATTGCTGAGTTCGACACTTTGTCGAAGTATGGACTGTCTCTCATTGACACTCCTGAGAAGAAGAATGAGAAGTTCATTACTGGTTTGGATGGATACTTGGGGGAAAGGCTTATCAACCACGTCGATGAGACTTTTGAATCGATCGTGGGGAAAGCTTTGAGATCAGAGAGCCTTTACCCTAAGTCAAAGACTGAGGCTGCATCTGCAGAAGGGCCAAAGCCGCAAGCAGGCGGTGGAGGCAAGAATAACTCTAAGAATAAGAGGAAGCAGGACCAATCTAAGGGTGGCCAGAAAAAGAGCAAGAAGGATGTTGAGTGCTTCAGCTGTGGAAAGAAGGGTCATTATGCTAAAGAATGTCGAGCTAAGCCAGCGGAAAGGAAGTGCTACAACTGTGGTCAAATGGGACATCAGAAGGATAAGTGTCCACAACCTCTTAAGGAGAAGCAGATTGTGAAAGCATATGCTATTGATGCTGTTCCTTCTTCGTCGAATGCCCCAACTGCGGCGGAGAAAGGAAAGAATGTTGTTATTCAAGGTATGCTTTCTATTTATGATGTAACAGTTCGAGTTTTGTTTGATACTGGGGCTTCCCGTTCCTTCATATCTAGTGACCTGGTAGATAGGTTGGGACTGGAACCCGAGATAGTCGATAGACCATTGGTTGTGACGAACCCGGTTAGTGGTTCGACTAGCCTTAGTATTATTTGCAGGAATTTGGTCTTATCGAGTCATGGATGTATGTTTGTATGTGATTGCTTTGTTTTGGGCTTTACTGGGTATGGCATTATATTGGGAGTCGATTGGCTCCAAAGATACGGGGTGGTGGTAGACTGTGAGGGCTTTTTAGTGACAGTGAGGGCGGATGATGGGCGGAGGGTAGTGTTTGGTAGTCTACCTAGTGATGGGGTTATGGCTAGTTTTGTAAATTCCCTCGACATCCCGCAGGATGAGTTGTCAGATGTGCCCGTGGTTGGCCAGTATCCGGACGTCTTCGAGGAGGTGACCGGGCTTCCACCACACCGAGAGATTGAGTTCCGTATTGATTTAGTGAAAGATGCCAGACCTATAGTGATGTCACTTCGTCGTATGGCACCAAGGGAGCAGCGAGAGCTCAGGGTGCAAGTCAGCAATCTTTTGAAGAAGGGATTTATTAGAAGGAGTGTCTCCGAGTGGGGAGCACCAGTTGTGTTTGCCACTAAGGCAGATGGTTCCCTTCGTTTGTGTGTGGACTATCGCGAGTTGAATAAGGTGACGAGGAAGAATAATTATCCTCTACCACGGATAGATGATTTGTTTGATCAGCTGGAAGGAGCTAGAGTGTTCTCCCAGTTGGACCTCGCGACAGGATTTCATCAGCTACGAGTAGAGGATGAGAGTGTTCCGAAAACGGCATTTAGGACGCCGTCTGGATTTTATGAGTGGTTGGTCATGCCGTTTGGGTTGACCAATGCACCAGCCTACTTTGTGGATCTCATGAATCGAGTATTCAGAGATCAGTTGAATAAGTTTGTTCTTGTGTTCGTGGATGATATCCTTGTTTACTCAAGGACAGAGGAGGAACACAAGGGGCACTTGAGGATAGTGATGGAGGTGTTGAGGAAACACCAATTGAAAGAGAAATTCTCCAAGTGTCACTTTTGGAGAAGGGAAGTGAGATTCTTGGGTCATGTTGTTTCAGAGAGTGGTATTGCCATGGACCCTGCGAAGGTGGCTACAGTACAGGATTAGCCTACGCCCAAGAATGCAACAGATGTAAGAAGTTTCTTGGGATTAGCTGGGTATTATCGTAAGTTTATCCAGGACTTCTCCAAAATAGCAGCACCGTTGACTCAATTAACTAAGAAGAATCAGTCCTTCGTCTGGGACGGAGTGTGTGAGGATGCCTTCAAAGGTCTAAAGGAGAAGTTGACGCGTGCGCCAGTGTTAGTCATTCCTAAAGGGAATGAAGAGATGACGGTATACACGGATGCTTGTGGTACCGGACTGGGTGCTGTATTGATGCAAGGAGGTAGGGTTGTAGCTTATGTTAGTCGACAGCTAAAGCCGCATGAGAAGAAGTATCCTACCCATGATTTGGAATTGGCAGCGATTGTATTTGCGCTGAAGATGTGGAGACACTATCTCTTGGGAGAAAGATTTGAGTTGTTTACCGATCATAAATCATTGAAATATCTCTTCTCTTAGAAAGATCAGAATCTCCATCAGCAGAGATGGTTAGAGTTCTTGGCTTCGTATGATTTTGATATCGCATACACACCTGGGAAGGGTAATGCGGTAGCCGATGCCTTGAGTAGGAGACATGCCAGCTTAGGGGCAATGTTTCTTGAGTGGAAGCAACTGGAGTATATAGCGGGGTTTGATTTCAGACCAAAGTGCGAATTGGATCCAGTCATGCTAGCTAGTTTGACGATCAGACCCACTTTGATAGAGCGGATTGGTTCTAGCCGGGGGGACGATCCTAATCTATTAGAAATCATCTCCAAGTTAGAGATGAACATCGATGGTAAGGAGATGAATGTGTATGGGCTTGATCGAGATGGATGGCTTACAAGGAATGGAAGGCTAGTTGTACCCAACGTAAGTGGTTTGAGGGATGAGGTACTTAGAGAATGTCATCACTCAAAACTGACTATACATCCCGGTGGTAATAAGATGTATCGAGACATGAGACAGACTTACTACTGGGAAGGGATGAAAAGAGACGTTGGGAAGTTTATATCCAAATGCATGAATTGCCGGCTAGTTAAAGCCAAGCAAAAGAAGCCTAGTGGGTTGTTGCAACCATTAGAAATTCCCGAATGGAAATGGGAGAAAGTCTCGATGGATTTCATCGATGGTTTACCAAGGACTAGATCGGGATATGATAGCATTTGGGTAATTGTGGATCGATTGACTAAAAGTGCAAGATTTATACCAGTCAAATGGACCAGAACGGCAGCCAAGTTGGCAGAATTGTATATGAAGTGGGTAGTGAGATTTCATGGAGTACCCAAAAGCATTGTGAGTGACCGAGACCCGTTGTTCACTAGTGGGTTTTGGAAGAGCTTACAAGAGGCTCTAGGGTCAGGATTACATCTCAGTACCGCATATCATCCTCAGACCGACGGTCAGACGGAGAGGGTGAATCGTATATTGGAAGATCTCTTGAGAGCGTGTGTATTGGATTTTGGTGGATCATGGGATGACCATTTGCATATAATAATAGCTACCAATCCAGTATCGGTATGGCTCCATATGAAGCTTTGTACGGAAGACCGTGCAACTCACCATCATGTTGGATAGAGACTGGCGAGAAGTTTGTGCTTGGACCAGATGTGGTGAGAGAAACTTCCGATAAGATCAAGATCATTCAGCAACGAATGAAAGATGCCCAAGATAGGCAGAAGAGTTATGCCGATAAGAGGAGAAGAGACTTGAAATTCTCCATTGGTGACTTGGTGTTTGTCAAGATCTCTCCGTTGAAGAGCGTGATACGATTTGGCAGGAGAAGCAAATTGGTACCAAGATTTGTTGGCCCATTCCCTGTTCTTGAACTAGTCGGGAATTTGGCATATAGAGTTGACTTACCAGAGAAAATGGCGGGAGTTCACAATGTATTTCATGTTTCTCAACTAAGGAAGTTCGTCCACGACTCAGATATGACTATTTCACCTGATCAGTTAGAAGACTTCGAAGTAGAAATCGAGGCGGTTGGGAACCGCAAGCCGATTCGTATTGTGGGGCACGATACGAAGCAACTTCGAAGGAAGACGGTGAAGCTAGTCAAGGTTCAGTGGGGCGAGGACGAGAATGATTGTACTTGGGAGACAGAGGAGAGCATTAGGAAGGCATATCCAGAACTCTTTGCCTGGTAAGATTTACTTTGCAATTTAGTTTTCCGCATGCTAGGGCAGACTTGTTTTGCATGTTTGATTGTTGTTTTATGATTGATAGGCATGCGGAACCTTTGTGTATGTTTTGACTAGGGAATTTCGGGGGCGAAATTTCTTAAGGGGGGAGAGTGTAATGACCCGCATTCTACGCATCGGGGGATCGTAGAATATTTATTTCTTTCCCGTATGAAGTTGTATGGTCATGTAACTTTGGGAAACATCTATTAGAGTCATTTCCCATGTTCATGATTTTTGTCGATTTTTAAATGACCATTTTGCCCCTAGTTGGTACTGTTTTGGCCATAACTTTTGATTGGAAAGGAATTTTGACCTGAAACCACTGCCATTGGATTCGTTTGATGGTTTACCTTTCCGTAGAGTGGTCATAATAGCCAAACGGACTTACCGTTTGGGAGATATGGCTGAAACAAAGTTTGAAGGGTGAAAAACTGCTTAACCGGGCCAAATCGGGTGATTAGTGGATAGGCCCATAACCCATTTCGGGATTAGGGTTGTGGGAGAGCTGAAATGAGATAGGGGATCATTCCATTTCAGTTTTCTAGCCTCCACTTATCACCAAGGAACCCTAAAAATGGCCTCCAACCTCTAAATCACCTCCAAATCACCTTTTGGTCAAGGATTTGGCTTATCAACCCCTAATCAAGGAAGATCTACACCAAAGCAACATTGGAGCTGCTGTTTAGCATTGGGATTCACATCAAATCAGAGATTTATTTCAGATCTTAGTTTATTTTGTGGCTAAGGTGAGTGATTTGCATAGTTTTGCACTAATTATGGCAAATTAGGGATGATTAGTGTTAATTAGCGAATTTAAACATGATAAAATTCTGGAAAAATGTTTATAAAATTTGGAATGATGTTTTAGACCTCTGATATGAATTTGGGTTAATTTGGTTAAGTTTTGCTAATCCTATCATTAGTTTCACTTAAACATGCTTAAGGGGAAATATGGGGTTTTGGGCATGTTTGATCCATTTTAACCTATCATATTGTTGTTTTAATGGTTGTAGTTGATGATGCATGTTGCTATGACTGTATGAAATGCTTTGTGATTGGTTAGAATAGTTGAAATGGTTGAAAACGCCGTCGAGGGGCGTAAACTGTTCGCTGGAAGAACTGCAGGAATCTGCCCGAACCGGACCGGATTGGTGAGCATAGGGGTGATCCGACCCGAAGACAACGATCCGTACGGCCACCCTCGATCGCGAATCCTCTCCACGATCCGATTCAGCTTGATGAGGCGCCACGATCCGAAGGGAGGAGCACGACCCGATCCACTTCAGAAGCTCACGAGCTGATGACCTGGGAAGATGCACCCGACCCGACCCGACCAGTGGGGGAACACGAACTGACGTGAAGGAGGAACCACAGCCCGATCCGAATGGATGCCACGACCCGATCCGAAAGGGTGACTACGACCCGATCCGTATGGGTGACCACGAGCTGATGACGTGACTCGATCCGAACCGTGGTGACAAGGGAAAACTGGACTCCGAACCGAACCACTATGAACTGAAGGCTACGACCCGATCCGATCTGGTGATGACCAATAACCCGAGATGCAAAGGTATCCAATATGGGAAGTTAGAGCTCAGGATCCATTTGGGAACCGACGAGTTCACTTCATGGTTGGACTTTGCTGCGGGACGTGTGCTAAGGAGTTGTCGATGTTCATAACTTCGATTCACCACTAAAAATGGATGATGGGCTACTTATCAGTGCAGTAGGGTCATTATGACCTGAGGGGCAAGGTGATGGTAGCAAGACTACGTTATCAGTGCAGTAGGGTCAATATGACTTGAGGGGCAAGGTGATGCGTAGTAAGACTATGAGCCAGTGCAGTGGGGTCATTACGACTCCATGGGGCAGAGTGGACATAGTAAGGATTAGTACGACTATGAGCCAGTGCAGTGGGGTTCTTGTGACTCCATGGGGCAAAGTGGACATAGCGAAGGATTTGTGGCTACGTTATCAGTGCAGTGAAGCCATTTACGACTTCATGGGGCAGAGTGATCGTAGCAAGGTATGTTGGGTGATCGAAGTGGTGAACATCGTATGCTTTACGCACTGAGTGAGAGATGTGAGGATGGATGCTATGTTTGATTTATTGCCATCATTATGACATGCACACCTCCCCCACCTCTGTATCTTTACACCGTTTGATATGGTACCTTAGAGTGTTGTACAGTATGTAGTGCTAACTCTTTGGTTGCAGGTCCAGATTCAGGTATGTTTTAGTCTACCTATTATTGTTCACTTTAGATGTTTATCGCTCATACCAGGCTTTATGTCTGACCCAGAGTTTTATGTATCCTCTTATTACTCTGGGTGCTCACACGAGCAGACTAGAGACAGGTTAGCTGGTGAAGCGCAAGTAGCTGATTCGGAGGCGGGCAGGAGGCTTCCACGTATGATATATATACACATTCTCCCTGTGTCGTTGGTGGTCGCTACTTGGGCATTAGTAGTGTACCTCATTTATCTTACTTTTGCTTTGAGACAGTTTGAAAAGTTGTAATAAGCTGTATTTTGGATTTCCGCTGCTATGATGTTTAGCTCTGATTTTCAGCTTATGCAATGTCTCACCTGTTTTATGTCAAGTATGTTATTATTATATTTTATTCTATGCGCTGTGAGACATTCTACAGGTTTTTGTTAGTTCATTTCCTTCTTCCCTTTCCTTCTCACGACCCGTTCCATGCTAACTAGACATGTGTACAGCGCACTTTTGGAGTAAGTTTCGGTTGGTGCGGGGCGGGCCGTCACATTGATGGAAAAAAATTTAGTGTCCATCTCCATCTTAAAGAGATGAAAGTAAATTCCTCAGTGGAAGGATGAAAGAGTTCATAAGAAGAGATGGAGAGAATTTGAACTGTCATGCATCCACGTTCAATGAATATTTGAATTCCGTATTTTTAAATAATTAAATAGATACCTGGTCAACGATTGAATGGTCCTCCTTTTGTAGAGTGCAATAAATTCAAAAGATAAAGCACAATTAATTAAATATCCTCCATCTATGGAGGGAAGAATTATCAATGAAAACCTCTTACCTTCAGACTTGTCTTTTGTTTTATTTTATTGAAGTTGGTACTTCTATGTACAAGTTTCTAAGGAGTACATAGCATACTACATGACAAGTGGATCAAACTCCGTTATGCATGAATCGAACCTGTGACCTCTTGCACCATATTTAACTGTCTTAATCAATTCAGTCTTAATATATGCTGAATGTCCCTTATTTTTGCCTTATTTAAAGTGTACATTAAGTTTCCTCCACTTTCAAAATTTTCTTTAGATCGCATTTCAAAGAAAATTCAACTACTCAACGCAAAAAGTGCAGACTTTTTTATATATTTAGCTAAAGCATACTGTGCAATAATAAAATAGCATTTTCATAAAGAAGATCACTTTAAGCTTTTTGCACATGACTAGGCCGAGCCCTATGAGAATGGTGCAGTACAAAATAAGTTTTTGTTGCTTTCTCTAAGCTCACTATTTACAGTTTACACCAATGCAGTGACATAATGTAATGATTTTAATCCATTATTCCGAATCGTGTTTATAATTTAAACCAAGGTACAAGATTTCAGTTTCCAAATCTGATACAATCGTTTGAGATTTCTGAAATTACATGATAAGTTAAAAATTTCCTGAAATTTTGATTATGATATCATTTTGGATTTTAGTACTTCTGTATAAGAATATGTTTACTCTAGTTGTATTTATAAAAATTAGATATATAGCATATGTTTCAAGAAAAAAAATACGTATCATATACCCCCAAAAAAAGGATGTTTCATTAATTGAGGTTTTTTTTTTTTTTTTTTTTTTTTACTGTTCATTCATTTTATTTCTGCTGAATTGGATCACAAGATTCATAACTAACAAAAATAGCACAATTTTTTCTAGGTGGAAATTAGAATGACATTCTCATTTCCAGTTCCATCTTGCGAAAACCCATCACTGTGAATTATTTCAAACTCAGCCACTCTTTATAATTACTTTGAAATTTTGACTTTTCAGTTTTTCCTTTAGTTGAACACGAAATATTTCTTTCAAACGTAAAATCTAATCTGAATGCTTTGTCAAATCATTCAAATTTATTCAATATTTATTTAATATTTGTTGGTTTAATCCTTTAATTGTCTATTCTTCACTTAGGTGTATTTTCCAATTTTATTTGAATATTTTTTATATCCATTTATCCTGCGGATTTTCTACATGATTATCCATTTTTTTGAAAATATTTGCCAAATAATAAAAGTTCTTTTTAAAAAAAACTGCAGTTTTTGCCGTAAATATTTGTAAAACAAACTGCAAATACATTTTTGCATATATTCCACATGTTAATGCAAATATATTCATAATTTTTACAAATGGTTGCATATAGATGGGTTTTGGTAAATATTTGCAAAACAAGATCATATTTTGCAAATATTAGCTAAAAAATCTACTGTTCCAGGAACATTTATCGAATATTTATGCAAACATTTCCTTTACCAAATACTGTTATTTATTTTTTGTACATTTTTGCGAATATTTGCAACACTATACATTATTGTTTTTAAAATTTTGCAAAGCGAATGAAAATTCTGTACTGATTATATTATTTTGTCCTGTTTTGATTTCAAATTAATTTCTCTGTATACTGTGATTTTCTATCTTGGATTGTTATTTTCTTATTTTTGTTAGATTTATATGTTACTTACATGAATATTGAACAAAGAAAGGAAAGAAAATCTGATATTGTCCGAGAAGTTACAATGATTTAGGATTTTGAGGTTAACTTGGTAAGCTAAGTGAGGTATTTTAAGTACAAAGAGTGATTTTTGCAGTATGATTGGAAGGGGATTTTTGTATTACCGAGACCCAATAAGGGTACTTTCCAAAGTTACCTTCTTCTAAAGTATTCACCCTACAGTTTTTATTTTATCCATTTCTAAGCAAGCTATATCAACAGGATGATAGGCTATGGCCTCGCTGGGACGACATCCCTGCTCATATCAAAAATGCCATCCTTCCCGAAGTGCTAGTAAGCATAAATTTATATTTCAACTGAAATCTAATATAATGTATGTAATACAAATAGTTTTTTGTTAATACGCATTACGCAGGCTATTGTTCGCGTTAACCCACAGGATACAGATGTCTTTATAACTATTGGAATAAGAGAATGCGAAAGAACGTAAAGACGCCGTATACAAAGACAAAAATAAAAGAAAAAAGACGGTCTGGATGAACGCGAGGTATGGGCATAGTTTTTTTGGCTGTGGGAGACTCAGGGACGAGGGTAACCTATATAAACTCATTTTTTAGTTCTATTTTGTTTCAGTTTCGTATATCAATTAATTTAATTGTATATATAAATTTATAGGAGATTTCAGAGCAAAACCAGGTAAAAAAAAATAAAAATCATGCTTTGCACCGTGATGGCTCTAAATTCTTCCAGCGGCATCAATGGAAACTTGTACGCATCAAAAATTGCATTTATAAACGGTTGTAACATTGTTTAACAATATTAGTAACATAGTTCATTTGTACAACTTTAGATGTCAACTCTAAATTGGGAGCCTACACTTATAGAGGTTTTTACCTAGACTCGCGTCGCTGAGCAGACTGACAAGGACAGTACTATTTGTTATACCTGGGCGTACGCTAAGTCCCAACTTGCATTCTTAATTTTTTTTCTCTTTCACAAACGATAAATTTTAAATTGATTATTTAATGTGTGAATTCATGGTTTGCTAGCGCAGGAGAGATACGAGGCGATGTTGCTCGAGTGACGCAGTCCACAAGACATGAGCTTACCTAAGACGAGTGCAATCGTATATGGGAAGTTATCATTGGCCCACATACTAGGGATAGACGGTATGACTTCAGCAATATGGGGGTAAAGTGTTTTAACTAAATTATACATTATATTTTATCTTGATTCCTAGACTAAAAGCCCTGATAAAATAAATTGCAGACAGCAACGACCCAGGCTGCTTATAGGAGATCCCAAAAATGCTTCGTCAGTAGATGTGTGAGCTTTAGGACTGAGGGAAAAGCGGACATACTACCATGCTTGATGAGAGGATTGTTGTATATCCAAGCATGGGAGGACGCCTGGGGATCAGGATGGGTAAAGGGATGAGGGGAACAATGTGGATGAGGATGCCACCAAGTAAGCACTAGTCTTTTATGCCGTTTTGTAAATATAAACCTATGTTATTGGATTATTTTTTGTGTATTCATGGTGTATGAATGTGTTTTAGGTAGGTACGATTTGTTTTAGATATTTTGTTTGGTATGTGAATGAGATATATTGTTTTTCATGGTATATATATTATTTTATTGTACATTTGTTTGGTTTTTGAGATTTGTATACGTGCTGTGGAATTGAGTATATATAGATTGTGAAATTATTGGATGTGAATGTGTTATGAAATTGAGTGTATATGAGTTATGGAATAATTAGATACGAGTATGACGAGTATTGTGTGGTTGGAAGGCAGCAAGGAATCTGAATTGCAGAGAAAAATTTTCCGTTTTGCGTCGGTTGGTGCAGTCTTATAGGTCATGCATGATGTTGGTTAACGACGGCTCGTATCGGTTGATTTTTCGAGGATTGTGTCAGTTAGCACTGACTGGTGTCGGTTGTTGTTTTCAAGCTTATGTCGGTTGTTGTTTTCAAGCTTATGTTGGTTGGTGTCGGCTGGTGTTAGAAACCAAACAACCCACAAATGGCCACGTGTCTACCAAAGCCGACCGACACCAACTGTTGTTTAAATGACTACGTCACCCGCCACTAAAGTCAACGATATTTTATTTATGTTAGGGTAAATAGCATCAGGTTTTTGTGTTGGTTAGTAATGGGTAGCATCGGTTTTTAGCCGTCGCTATAAGCAGCCATCCTTGTAGTGCTTGTCCTTTTAATATATTACATGTTTATTGCATTTCTTCACTTTTTGAATTTTTCGCTATTTGTCCTGCTTGAAAAGCAAACCCAGATTTAGATGAAATCACAATTTAAACTGAATTTTGTTCCATTACCACTGAAACTAGACTGGAAAAATTCACCAGAATTTCAAACCATGTGTTATGCTTTCACTTTGAACTCTATTTTGTACAAATCCCCTTCTTTCCTTCAATTTTTTAAGCTTTTCCCGGATCCAGAAAATAAGGTGGTGTTTGTTTATTTTTTTGTTTTCTATTTTGAGCTTTCAACATTAGCGATAAAAAATGGAGAGAGTAAACGGACGACAAAGAGGATGAAAGGAAGATGGAGGGGGATTACGGAAAGGTTGGAAGAATGATAAATTGTGTGTCGTTTATCCATTGTTTTCCTAAACATGAAAAATAAGAATTTTTTTTTACATTTTATATGTTAACTTCGTTTTTTAAAACGGTCATTTTTCATGATTTATGTACGTCGCTTGCAATTTTGTATCAGTGAAAACCGAAAACTAAATAGGGTGAACCGAACTCACCCTAAATTTTCCTACCAAAATATTGTTAGAATATGCACCAAAACATTGTGACACAATTAAGAATTTTTTTTATCTGTGACATCCACTTAACTTGATATAAAGACTATCCACTTGATGAAGTAAATTGGCAAACTGTTACATTTTCTAATTACACTGTATTCATGTACACATTGTCCAAAATGTCCATAATGTATAAACAAGTTTAGTTGGCGACTCGGTATGTGTGGACAAAAATAATGTGATGGCGAGTGCCAAATAAAACGGAAGCGTGCACTGTTAATCTAAATCACAAACGCCCACATTGCTCCATCCCAAGTAATAATAACTTCAACAGGGGTTATGTGCTGGTAAAATAAATAAGAATCAAGTAAACATTTTCCTGATTTACACCTTTAAGCAACCCTAAGCATACAATTAACCGTATTTATTCCCTCAATAATAAACAAATTTCGGGTTGCAATCAAAATTTAGGTAAAAGGGATGATTGTACAGCAGAATGAATCAACAGTAAATAAATTCGACTGACTATCGTCTCATACATTACAATTTACAGTCGATAAAACGAAGGAATACAAAGGTTCCACAGAGAAATGGAATTACCTTGGTAGTGGAGGCCTGTTGATTCGAGGTGAAAAGGATAAATCCGACAAAGAAAGACCAAAATCATAATTTAGTAGGAGCACGGCTAAATGTACACTTCTTTTTAGGCAGAAGAAAAGTAAATTTTACCCAACCGGGAGTCAGTAGTAGGAGATAAAAAATTAACAAATTCATATCTAACTTTTTATTTCAACAATAAATATTCTATTTTCATTGTATGTTGCAGTTATATCAATTCAAGATAACACCATGTATTTTAACCTTTGGGTGACACAACATCATACAATCGTAAATTGATTGTTGATGGAAGTAATTCTCTTGTTTCATATTTAATACGGGTTCAAACAGGACCGAACCAAAACCAGACCGTATTACATCGAAACCGAACCATTTGAACGGTTAATATAATGATTTGTATTTTTGAAATATCGTTCGATGCGGTGCGGAAGCAGGTTGAGCTCCAAACTGCACTGAATCGAACCATGCCCACCCCTAATCAGTATATTATCGAACAGCATGGGCACGTTCGATCTAACGTTTATTTTTTAGTCACCGAATAAAATGAAAATTAAGTATTTTTTCCTCTTAATTACCACATCAATAGGTAATATAAAACCGTTCAACCTTTATTTAAAAAAAAAATAGTCGTACGATTGACAGTAGAAAATCGATCATTTTTAGGTCTATACCGCCGATCCGCTTCAGGTAGGGTTTTTGAAAACTTAACCACATTTGTTTATGAATGATTACTCCGTTAATACTTCAATAAGATTTTTCTTTTCTATGGATGAACAAAATACTCCAAAAATGATACTTTTTTTTTATTTATACTATTTATTTCATTTAAAAAATTGGTTTAGTTACATTCTTCTTGATTACTGAATTATTTGATTATGCAAACTCTTGTGCTGGTTTTTTTTTCTTTTTTTTCTTTTTTTTTTGAAATTATAACTTTTTGTAGGCTTTACTTTGCTCTAATAATGAAGGTGATGGAGTTGAAGTTAGTAATGACAAAGAGATGTGTTTCATATTTTATAAAATTTATTTTATATTATTTATTTTGTTTTTAAAAAATTGGTTTATTTACATTCTTCTTGATCATTGGATTATCTGGTTATGAATACCTTTGTACTTGCTTTTTTTTCTGCAAGCTTTAGTTTGCTCCAATAATGAAGGTGATGGAGTTGAAGTTAGTGATGATAAAGAGGTATGTTTCATATTTTATAACAGTTATTTTATACTATTTTTTTTTTTGAAAAATTGACTTATTTACATTCTTCTTGATCTTTGGATTATTTGGTTATGAAAACCCATATGCTTGTTTTTTTTCTTCTACAACTTTTTGTAGTCTTTTGGTTGCTCTAATAATGAAGGTGATGGAGTTGAAGTTAGTTATGATATAAAGAGGTACGTTTCATAATTTATAAAGGTTATTTTATACTATTTATTTTGTTTCTAATTTTATTTTTATTTTTATGATAATGAGGTAAAGCAATTTATGTTACAATTCTTGACTTATGTGCTACATTTTAATTTGCCTATGCTATGTTTCCAAACTATTGGAAGAGAAGAAGATACAAAATGAAGTAAACGAAGAAGACACTAGTGAAAAAATATTTACTAACGTAACAGACAAATTTGTAACTAATGAGATCTGTTTTATATTTGTTATATTCATTATTTTCTAGAACGATGCTAATTAGAAGTTGATTGTTTTGTAGTTATTCACTTCCCAAGATGCATTTGTGCATTGGTACTAATTGAAGGCAAGGTCTATCAATATTATTCTTGTCATTACCAAGTCCGATAAAGTTGGCGGTCTTAAAAAACCAAGAATTCATTTATCTTGTGAGAGAGCTGAAAAATATGGAAAAATAAATCAAAAGAAGATGAAATTCCAACAAACCACAAGAAACGTCCACATAGCGCCATAAAAAAATGTGAATGTCTATTTCTAATCAATGGTTCATAACAAGACTTTGATACATGGTATGTGGAAGTAGCAAACAGTACTCATAACCATCAATTGCCTAATTCGTTAGTTGGTTATGCTTATGCTGGAAGATTGACAAAAGAGTAGAAAAAAGTAATGGTGGATACTTGTGTTAGAGCTAGATATGTTCTTATTAATATTATGAAGGCTTTTCCTGAAAATGTTTTCAACCTTGAAGGCCACGGTTGTTCAACAATGAGTGAAATTTTTAGTAGAAAACCGTTATGCATATTGGGTGAGGAAAGATAAAAGGAATTAATGACAAGATTGTTAACTTGATGTGGGCACATCCAGAATCGACTACATTGTGCAAATGTTTTCCTTCAGCGTTACTACTCGATTGTACTTGCAAAACATATCAATTTAAAATGCTTTTATTGGAGATGGTTGGTATGACTTCTGCAAATAGAACTTTCACTATATCGTACTGCTTTTTGTCTCAAGAATGAGAAGATAGTTATCGCTGGATACTGGAAAAATTGAAATTAATGTACCATGCAAATAAATTCCCCGATGTTGTGATTACAGACAAGGAGAGTTCATTGATTACTGCACTTAGTATTGTATTTCCTAATACAACTCAACTTCTCTGTGTTTTTCATATGGAAAACAGTGTTAAAGCATATTGCAAACC
The DNA here is from genome assembly GCA_030737875.1 of Allium sativum. NCBI lineage: Eukaryota > Viridiplantae > Streptophyta > Magnoliopsida > Asparagales > Amaryllidaceae > Allium > Allium sativum. Next base: position 362,833,560 of record CM060916.1, on the reverse strand, counting down.
GAAATTTCAAACAAACGAAATTTATGATTTTTTTGCTTTAGATTGGATGCATGTTGTTCACATTTCTTTGGTAAAAGAATTTGATGAGCTCTTGAAGATATTTTTAGGTGATTGTAAAGAATTTCCTAATCAAGTAAATTATATTATAGAGAATTGGTGAGATAACCCGTCAAAATTATACTTATTATTGGTTACTTCTAGTGGTAAAAAGTTTTTATTTTAAATACTGGGTCATCCCTTCCAGAGATTCTCCTCCCTGGCTTACTTAACCTTTCTAGGATCACTTTACACCAGTATATGCATAATAGTATATCAGTTTAAGCATTAAACTTATGTCAAAAGATAACACATAAGTCTTTTCATACTTATATATTCAAAGTTAAAATATTGGAAGCATAATAAATTGATTATGTAATTATAATCAATTACACAGCTAAGTAAAGTGTAAATTTGTCATTTTCTTGATCTTCTAATTATATGTGAATATACCAGTTTTATTGGAATTTACATGAAGCATAACTTAGGCTAATTATATTATTTTGTGACACTTTAGTCATTTTATAAAATTGATACCAAAGTGTTAGAAACTAATGCCAAGCTAGAACCCTAGCTTAAGTCTTCTCTTAAATCTCTTATAAGCTACTAATATTTCCATTTTAAATACCAATTATAACTAGGCTACGACCTCAAGTTTTCTTGCTTCTTAAGTGGCTTGTACCCTGCATGTTGACATACATATTATCTATATGTATGTAGCTATCAACCTGGCACTTTCATGAAGAAGACAGTACAAAAATAATATATGTTTTATTATGCTTTTCATGCTCTTACAAGTTGGTGCATAAGTTTTTGACTATAATAAACTTCACAAATTATTTTGATTATAAACACGGTAAATATTGATTCAAAGCCCAGATTTCATCTCATTATTTACTCTCCAGAATTCATTACTACACCAATGAACCTATATTTAAACTACTTTTGTAAAACTTATGCAACACAGAGTCATTTATGTTATGCAACACAGAGTCATTTATGCGTATACGTTAGGTGCTCTGTAATAACCCAAATTCCGATAGACCAGGTTTTTTTTTTCAAAAATTCCAATCTACCAGAACCCGAGTTGGCTTGTTTGGTATTCTGCAGAAAAGACAGAGATATAAAATATATCAGAGCTCAGAAAATATCTAACAACGGAATGGATAAAATATAATATAATCAAATATATCTTTACCGTAGTATAATACTACATAACCAATATCCAAAGCTATCACCTCTCTGTCATATACCTAACCTGCGAGTGCGTTATAAGGAGGGGGTCAGAACATAAGTTCTGCTGACTGAACTAAATTACGCAATTTGAAATAACCCAACATATACCGTTCAGTTACAATTCCTTATTTATTAGATTGTTTTGGGTTAATAGCACTCAAGGCTTTACACACACGTTGTACCCATCTACTTCCCAGTAGATTAACATAATATAGCGTAAATGTAGTTACCTCTAATATCAAGTTACTTCCCATGATACATTTCTCGCACGGTCTCCGCCGTAATGCCACGTAAGCATAGGCAACTCTCATCCTATGTCGAAGCGACATACGGATCTCTATAAAAGTATGCCACATCCCGCACAGAACTATCACCGCCATGCTACATAAGCGTATAGATTTTGTAACAACCCGTATTTTCAATAACCTGTAATAACATAAATCGAGGCAGAATTTAATTCTAAAATGGGAATCAAGGGAAACGGGCTATGCCATTGTGTTCGTCTCGGAAAAATACGCGAAATAGAGTCCGAGTTTTCGAAAATCGGAGTCCGTATGACCAAGATATGGCCTCGCGAAGTTTCACGAAAATTCCCAAATTAAAGTATACTTAATTAAGTGAAATGGGTTGTGTAGATATATATATATATATATATATATATATTGATATATATATATATATATAATTGAAAATTTAATAAATAAATATGCAAAAATGCTCAAAACAGCGAATTGGGAGAGGGGAATAACCGAACCGGCCGATTTTTGAAGTCGACCCGAGCCCGCTGGGTCGACTAGGGGTTAATCCAGGGTGTTTGGCTGTCAACCCGTGGGCCGATTCGCTCAAGTGCAGATTTTGCATTTGAATGGTTCTCATGGTCCATCTTTAATCTAAAGGCCCTAGATGGTTCCTACACTTGACTTCTTCCCCAAGACATGCTTTGATGGCTTGGATTGAATCTAGGGTTAATCCTATGGCCTAAAACACTTGCCTAATCTATAAATAAGACCCTAACCTACCCTAATTCATTCATAATTAAACCTAGTGACTAAACTATGGCAAAATGCTAGCTCTCATGGCCTCCACTAATTTTATGAAGAGGGTTGCATACTAATCACTCTCTAATCAACTTCTAATCCCTTCTTAGCATCTTAATCTTCTTCATTTGGTGTTCAAAGTTGCTAGTTGTGAGTTTCTATCACTTTGATGATCTTTTGGTAAACTAATTAGATGAGATGTGATGAGATTTATGGTTTTGTATGTGGGTTAATGAGCTTTGAATCATATGATATGATGTTAGCATTAATCTTATGTTTATGCATGTTGAGTATGTAAGCTTATGCAAGTTTAATATGATGTATGTTATGTTTGCATGATGCTAAATATGCAAGTTGTGGGCTATGTAATCATATGCATGTTATGCAAGTTCATGGTAATATGCTATGCAAGTTACATGTTTGTTAATATGCAAGTTACATGTTTGTTAATATGCAAGTTACATGTATGTAAATATGCAAGTTACATGTTTGTTAATATGCAAGTTACATGTATGTAAATATGCAAGTTACATGTTTCTTTATATGCAAGTTACATGTTTGTTAATATGCGAGTTACATGTATGTAAATATGCAAGTTACATGTTTATTAATATGCAAGTTCATGATGACACATTATGCAAGTCTATAAGCTAATATGCAAGTTTGTTATGCAAAATGAATATGTAAGTTATGTGACATATTATATGCAAGTTATGTGACATGTTATGCAAGTTCATATGCAAGTTATGTGTTTGTTAATATGCAAGATGGCACCTTTGAAACATGTTCATTCATATGCAAGTTGACACCTTTTATATGTGTTATATCATGAACGAAATTACGTGGGAACGATGGGGTAATTAAATGCATAAGTTAATAAGATTGTGTGAAATTAATATAATTATGCATAACACAAAATAAATAAACATAGTATGGGAATTTGCCTATTTGGTTAGGTGTACCCATACTATGTGTTGGGAATTTACCTATTGAGTTAGGTCTACCCCATGGGAATTTACCTATTAAGTTAGGTCTACCCATGTTAAGAAAACTTGATTAATTAGGGATAATTAATATAAAATTATGAGGGTGATTAATTAGGTGTAATTAATTGACTAAGACACGAGGTTGGACTCAGTTGTAGCGTAAAACTGCCCGGACCCAACCGGCTTAACCAGTTGCTACAAATGTTAGCCCAATGTGAGAGGTCTTAGGCACAAACTAAATACGTAATTAATGTAAAGACACGAGGTTAGACTCTGTTATGACATAAGGCTGCCCGGACCCAACCGGCTTAACCAGCGGTCATAAAAGACAGTCTAATGTGAGAGGTCTTTACAAAGGTTACGTTCTTAATTAATTAATTAAGAAACACTTAACCACATTAGCATGTAGAGGGACATGAGGGGTTAAGTGGGTGCCTCGGGTGGCATGAGAAAATCTAGTGGTTGCCTTGGGTGGCAATAGAAAATACGATTAGAATACTTAACCAAAATAGAACATGTAATTAAAACATGATTAAAGGGTTAAGTGGGATATACTAGAAAAAGGGACAAGCTTAGGTGGGTAGCTTGTGGAGGCCCATTTCAACCAGTAACCCATACGTATCTTTGTGGGCTCGACCCATGTCGAGGACGGGACACGCATACTGGGCTTGACTGTAAGAGGCAAACGGGTTAGCGGTGGCAACGCAAGTCCAACGGGCTTCATATGCGTGAGTGGGCCCGGGCTGGTAGGTAAGCCGTTGTTGCATCGAGTAGATATAAGCCGTGCACCTTTAGTTTCATCAGGTTGCCACATTGGGGAATGATACATCCCACGGTGGGGCCAGCACGGGTATCTACGTTAGGGAGCCGATCGAATGGGAAGTAGTGTGTACACCTAGTGGATTGTAGGGCCCCGTGGCGCCTACTTGGTCACCTAGGGGTACGCAGGTACTAATTAGTAAATTTTATAAGTCCTTGGGTGGGATCAACCTTTAAGTTAGGAACGACTGGTGTGGTGCAGTTTAGTAATTTACTTTAAGGAAGGGTAGATGCGTCTTTATCCTTTATCTTAGTTTAGTTAACTGCTTAGTATAGCCGTTCATCCCTATATGTTACCATATATCAAGTTATGTCTTCTCTGGTTACTTTAACGATTGTATTGTTAAAGTTATAGGACTCACTCAGACTTATGTCTGACCCCGTTGTCTTTATCTTTTTCCCAACCCTCAGGTCCTGTGGTGGATCCTAGCAGTAGTGGAGCTTGATCGGATTGCTGTTCCAGTCTTTAGGAGCTTGGGTAGATGTAAAGCTCCAGTTATCCAGTTATCTTTCCTTTTGTTTTGGCTATTGTATGAGAATGGGATTATGTACTTCTTTATTTTGATGGATATTGTACTTGACTTTTATTGTGGGTTTATGATGTATCCAGACATGTTTTACTTCCGCTGTATAGAGATGATGTTTTAAAATTTTAAGTACTATTTATATCTGTCTTGTTGTAATTTTTCTGTTCTATATTCACTAAAATACTCCACCGATGTTATGGCATTCCCTTAGTGAGTGACCATAGCGGGAGTGGGGTGTTACACGTGGTATCAGAGCTTAAGGTTACCAGAACAGATAAATTTTTTGAGAAAAACTACTTTCTAAGAGTATTTTCGAAGAAAGTATTTTTAAAAGCATGTCTTCTAAGAGAAAAAGTTTTTGAAAAAGAAAAGCATAATCCCCAATAGCCATATCTTTATCTTTCGGAATCTCCTTTTTGAATCTTTCCTCTTTCGTTTCAGCATGGCTGAAGATCTTAACATCCCGGAGGGTTTAGTTATACCACTATGGTATAGGAGGTTGCAAGAGGCTAGGGCCGCGGCTGCGGGTCCGGCCAATGCTACTACACCAGAGACAACCGCTCCTCCTCCTCAGCCTAGAGTGGATAATTTTGCTAAGGTTTGCAAGGAGTTCAAGGCTATAGGAGGAAAACCTTTTCTTGGTTCAGAGACTTTCGTAGAGGCTAGAGATTGGCTTAAGGAAGTGGAAGAGTTGCTAGATATCTTTGAAGTGGAAGAGGGAAAGAAAGTCAAGTTGGCGGCTTGGTTAATGAAGGGAGAGGCCTCATTCTGGTGGGAGGTCACTAATGGAGAACGCCCTGTTGACTCTTGGGCAGATTTTAAGCAAAGGTTTGGGGCTAAGTTTCTCTCAAGGGCGGAAGAGAATCTGTTTATGGAGAAGTTCTTGAATTTGAAGCAAGGGAATCTCACGGTGAAAGAATATGTCAACAAATTCAATCAATTAGCAAGGTTTGGCATAGAGTTGGTGAATACACCGGAGAAGAAGGCTTTGAGGTTCGTTAGAGGCTTGAACGAACCATTGCAAGGAATAGCTATGACTCACATTCCTATGGGGGCCACTTTTGAGAAGCTTGTCTACATGGCACTTATGCATGAGGATGATAAGAATTCTAAGGCACCAGAGAAAAAGGGGGATCAGAAGAAACCGCAACAGCAACAACAAGGCAAGGGCGGAAAAGGCAATGGTGACAAAAAGAAGACGAAGAAGAAGTGCTTCAATTGTGGAACACCAGGACACCTCAGTAAGGATTGTCGCAAAAAGAAGAAGACCGGTTGCTTTCATTGTGGTGAAGCAGGGCATCTTGTGAAAAACTGCCCAAAGAAGGGGCAGAAGACGGGGTCTACCTCAGGAGGCCAGGTGCAAGCTCTTATAGCACCACCTCAGTCAGGGGGGCAAGTTCAGGTTCTCTCAGTTCCACCGATTCAGCAGAGAGGTAGAACTATTTCCGTTGAAAGTCTGGTTTTTCTGTTTGATCATCCAGTTCGTACATTGTTTGACTCTGGCGCATCGCATTCTTTTATCTCATCATCGTTAGTTGAGTCACTACACTTAGACACCAGTCTAGTTGATGATCCCTTGGTTGTCTCAAACCCAATTGGGGGCTCCATATATCTGTCTATGATATGTTTGGGTTTGAAGATTTCTATACTTAGCGTTGAGTTTAGATGTGATGCTTTTGTATTGGGCTTCACGGGCTATGGGTTGATCTTGGGCATGGACTGGTTATCCAGTAATGGTGCCGTTCTTGATTGCGAAAGGAGAGTTGTCAGGCTCATGACCCGCTTGGGTAACACTCTCGAGATCTCTTGCAATCCCATGGAATCTGTTTTGCTAAGTTATCTTGAATCGCTCGATGCTTCGGTCGAAAGTTTGTGTTCTGTCAGAGTAGTCCGGGAATATCCGGATGTGTTTGAAGAAGTAAAGGGTTTGCCTCCGAAGCGGGAGATAGATTTCCGAATTTATTTGGTGGATAATGCCAAACCAGTGTCTTTGCCAGTACGCCACATGGCTCCTCGTGAGAGAAGAGAACTTCATAAGCAAGTAGGGGAGTTGCTTGAGAAGGGGTTCATAAGGCGAAGTATATCGGAGTGGGGAGCTCCAGTAGTGTTTGCCACGAAGGCGGATGGGTCCCTCAGACTTTGTGTGGATTATAGGGAACTTAATAAGCTCACGAAGAAGAATAGACACCCATTACCGAGGATAGATGATCTCTTTGATCAGTTGGTTGGCGCGTCAGTATTTTCGCAGATGGACTTAGCTACAGGGTTTCATCAGTTAAGAGTGGCGGAGGACAGTATAGAGAAGACTGCTTTCCGGACTCCGGATGGTTTTTATGAGTGGCTAGTGATGCCATTTGGGTTGACAAACGCCCCCGCATACTTTGTTGATCTCATGAGTAGAGTGTTCAGAGAGTATCTGAATAAGTTTGTAGTAGTTTTTGTGGATGACATCTTGGTCTTTTCCAAGAATGAAGAAGAGCATGCCTTACATCTCAAGGAAGTGTTGGAGACTCTTCGAGCGCATAGTCTTAAAGCTAAATTCTCTAAATGCCATTTTTGGAGAAGAGAAGTGCGATTCTTAGGGCATGTGGTCTCTAAGGAAGGGATAGCTGTGGATCCCGCAAAGATAGTATCTATCCAGGATTGGAAAGTTCCTAGAAATGCTACCGAGGTAAGAAGTTTCTTGGGGTTGGCAGGATATTATAGGAAGTTCATCAAAGACTTCGCGAAGATATCAGCCCCATTAACCCGCTTGACGAAGAAGAATCTGGTTTTCTCATGGGATGTAGATTGTGATGATGCTTTCCGACGGTTAAAGAGAGCTTTGACCACCGCTCCAGTTTTAGTGCTTCCAGATGGGAGTAAGCCGTTTGTTGTTTATACCGATGCTTGTGGAACAGGATTAGGCGCAGTCTTGATGCAGGAGGGAAGGGTAATAGCCTATGGAGGGAGACAATTGAGAGTGCATGAGAAGAATTACCCTACCCATGATCTAGAGTTGGCCGCGATTGTTTTCGCACTTAAGTCTTGGCGCCATTATCTTCTTGGTGAGAGATTCGAGTTGTTCACCGACCATAAATCATTGAAGTACTTATTCTCTCAGAAGGATTTAAACTTAAGACAGCAAAGGTGGATGGAGTTCTTAGCATCCTATGATTTCGAGATAGCGTATACCCCTGGTAAGGGTAACGTGGTGGCAGACGCCTTAAGTAGAAAAAGGCTATCTTTGAGTCCATTGTTCGTGGAACGACGAAGCTTGGAGTTTCTTTCTTTGTTTGACTTCAGACCTTCTGTTGATTTTGTACCTGGTTTGTTGGCATCCTTGGAGGTTAGACCTACTCTTTTGAGACGGATTGGCGAGGCTCAGCGAGACGACCCACAGTTGGTTGTGTTGGTAGAGAAGCTTATAAGAGGGGAGTCGTCCAGCCATTTGGGTAGATACACCATAGATGATAAGGGATGGTTGCATAGAGACGGTAGACTTTGTGTACCGCAAGATGAGGGTTTGAAGAAGGCTATTTTGGATGATGCACATCGTTCAAGAATGACTATTCATCCCGGTGGAGACAAAATGTACCAAGACATGAAGAGAGTTTTCTTCTGGGCCGGTATGAAGAAAGATGTGGCCGAGTATGTGGCTAGATGCTTAGTGTGCCAACAAGTTAAAGTGGAGCAAAGGAAACCCGGTGGGTTGCTACACCCATTGGAAGTTCCACAGTGGAAGTGGGATAGTGTCTCGATGGATTTCATCGACGGGTTACCGAGATCGAGGAAGGGCAATACGGGAATTTGGGTTGTGGTAGACAGACTTACCAAGAGTGCCCATTTTATACCCGTAAAGAGTAAGAGGACCGCTCCATGGCTTGCTTCAGTCTATGTTAGAGAGATTGTTAGATTGCATGGCGTACCATCCAGCATTGTGAGTGATCGAGATCCTATTTTCACTAGTGAGTTTTGGAGAAGTTTGCAAGAGGCGGTAGGGACTCAGTTGTGTTTGAGCACCGCATATCATCCTCAGACGGACGGTCAGACCGAGAGGGTGAACCGTATCTTAGAAGATCTTTTGAGGCTTTGTATCTTGGATTTTGGAGGTACATGGGAAGAACATCTTCCTTTGGTGGAGTTCGCATATAATAACAGCTTTCAGTCCAGTATTGGTATGGCTCCTTTCGAAGCTCTTTATGGAAGGCCTTGTCGATCTCCTACATGTTGGTGGGAATCTACGGATAAGATCTTGCTTGGGCCGGATATGGTTAGAGAGACTTCAGAGAAGATTGATTTAATTCGAAAAAGGATGAAAGCAGCGCAAGATAGACAGAAATCTTATGCGGATCGGAGAAGGACGGATCTTGAGTTTGAGGTTGGGGACATGGTTTTTGTCAAAGTATCTCCATTGAGAAATGTTGTTCGCTTTGGGTCCGTAGGGAAGTTAGCACCGAGATTTGTTGGGCCGTTTCCTATTAAGGAAAGGATTGGACGGATGGCATATAGGGTGGAGTTGCCCGACAGACTTAGTGGTGTTCATGATGTATTCCATGTATCACATTTGAGGAAGTGCTTACATGAGACCGCGGAGGTGGTAGAGCCGAGCTTGCTTAGAGATGTAGAGGTAGAGCGTGATGCGACGATTCGACGAGCTCCTACTCGCATCCTTGGGTCAGAAACTAGGAAGTTGAGGAACAGAGAAGTTCAGCTAGTTAAAGTGCAATGGGGAGATGACGAAAGCAATGCTACTTGGGAGACGGAAGCAAAGATGCGTTCTTTGTATCCATTTCTTTTTGAGAGTATGTATTTTAACTTCTCCTTTATTGCTTGTCTAGTACTTATCTTATCTTTAGTATATCCTCTCGCTAATACCTATGACCTTTAGATAGGGTAAAACCTATGGTTGAAACATGTGTTTGAAACATGTTATGGTTGATGGATGCATATGGATGCAATTGTTTGCTAGTGGTTGCTCGTGGATGCATATACACACACATTAGGCACTAGATCGGCTCAGTCACTTCATGTTGCATATTGCATAAATGGATGTGGTAGTTAGATTGATGGATGTATCATGGCTGTGTTATCATATGGATGATGCATTTTTGTGTATGGTTGTGCACGCATGTAGAAATTTGTATGTGTCAATAGGGTTTCGCATACATATTGGATACATGGCACTATCATGGTTTGCATTAAGGAGGTTTACTGTATCAGTAACCGCCTGATTTTCGCATTAGGTAAGTACATATACACACACTTTTGCATATATCCATCCAGCATTTAGAATCTTGTAAGGACAATGATTGCTCGTGGATGATGCTTTGAGTAGATGGATGATTGGATGGTAGGATACGTTCTTCCTAACTTGAAGATTTCGGGGACGAAATCCTTTAAGGAGGGGAGAATGTAACAACCCGTATTTTCAATAACCTGTAATAACATAAATCGAGGCAGAATTTAATTCTAAAATGGGAATCAAGGGAAACGGGCTATGCCATTGTGTTCGTCTCGGAAAAATACGCGAAATAGAGTCCGAGTTTTCGAAAATCGGAGTCCGTATGACCAAGATATGGCCTCGCGAAGTTTCACGAAAATTCCCAAATTAAAGTATACTTAATTAAGTGAAATGGGTTGTGTAGATATATATATATATATATATATATATATATTGATATATATATATATATATATATATATATATATATATAATTGAAAATTTAATAAATAAATATGCAAAAATGCTCAAAACAGCGAATTGGGAGAGGGGAATAACCGAACCGGCCGATTTTTGAAGTCGACCCGAGCCCGCTGGGTCGACTAGGGGTTAATCCAGGGTGTTTGGCTGTCAACCCGTGGGCCGATTCGCTCAAGTGCAGATTTTGCATTTGAATGGTTCTCATGGTCCATCTTTAATCTAAAGGCCCTAGATGGTTCCTACACTTGACTTCTTCCCCAAGACATGCTTTGATGGCTTGGATTGAATCTAGGGTTAATCCTATGGCCTAAAACACTTGCCTAATCTATAAATAAGACCCTAACCTACCCTAATTCATTCATAATTAAACCTAGTGACTAAACTATGGCAAAATGCTAGCTCTCATGGCCTCCACTAATTTTATGAAGAGGGTTGCATACTAATCACTCTCTAATCAACTTCTAATCCCTTCTTAGCATCTTAATCTTCTTCATTTGGTGTTCAAAGTTGCTAGTTGTGAGTTTCTATCACTTTGATGATCTTTTGGTAAACTAATTAGATGAGATGTGATGAGATTTATGGTTTTGTATGTGGGTTAATGAGCTTTGAATCATATGATATGATGTTAGCATTAATCTTATGTTTATGCATGTTGAGTATGTAAGCTTATGCAAGTTTAATATGATGTATGTTATGTTTGCATGATGCTAAATATGCAAGTTGTGGGCTATGTAATCATATGCATGTTATGCAAGTTCATGGTAATATGCTATGCAAGTTACATGTTTGTTAATATGCAAGTTACATGTTTGTTAATATGCAAGTTACATGTATGTAAATATGCAAGTTACATGTTTGTTAATATGCAAGTTACATGTATGTAAATATGCAAGTTACATGTTTCTTTATATGCAAGTTACATGTTTGTTAATATGCGAGTTACATGTATGTAAATATGCAAGTTACATGTTTATTAATATGCAAGTTCATGATGACACATTATGCAAGTCTATAAGCTAATATGCAAGTTTGTTATGCAAAATGAATATGTAAGTTATGTGACATATTATATGCAAGTTATGTGACATGTTATGCAAGTTCATATGCAAGTTATGTGTTTGTTAATATGCAAGATGGCACCTTTGAAACATGTTCATTCATATGCAAGTTGACACCTTTTATATGTGTTATATCATGAACGAAATTACGTGGGAACGATGGGGTAATTAAATGCATAAGTTAATAAGATTGTGTGAAATTAATATAATTATGCATAACACAAAATAAATAAACATAGTATGGGAATTTGCCTATTTGGTTAGGTGTACCCATACTATGTGTTGGGAATTTACCTATTGAGTTAGGTCTACCCCATGGGAATTTACCTATTAAGTTAGGTCTACCCATGTTAAGAAAACTTGATTAATTAGGGATAATTAATATAAAATTATGAGGGTGATTAATTAGGTGTAATTAATTGACTAAGACACGAGGTTGGACTCAGTTGTAGCGTAAAACTGCCCGGACCCAACCGGCTTAACCAGTTGCTACAAATGTTAGCTCAATGTGAGAGGTCTTAGGCACAAACTAAATACGTAATTAATGTAAAGACACGAGGTTAGACTCTGTTATGACATAAGGCTGCCCGGACCCAACCGGCTTAACCAGCGGTCATAAAAGACAGTCTAATGTGAGAGGTCTTTACAAAGGTTACGTTCTTAATTAATTAATTAAGAAACACTTAACCACATTAGCATGTAGAGGGACATGAGGGGTTAAGTGGGTGCCTCGGGTGGCATGAGAAAATCTAGTGGTTGCCTTGGGTGGCAATAGAAAATACGATTAGAATACTTAACCAAAATAGAACATGTAATTAAAACATGATTAAAGGGTTAAGTGGGATATACTAGAAAAAGGGACAAGCTTAGGTGGGTAGCTTGTGGAGGCCCATTTCAACCAGTAACCCATACGTATCTTTGTGGGCTCGACCCATGTCGAGGACGGGACACGCATACTGGGCTTGACTGTAAGAGGCAAACGGGTTAGCGGTGGCAACGCAAGTCCAACGGGCTTCATATGCGTGAGTGGGCCCGGGCTGGTAGGTAAGCCGTTGTTGCATCGAGTAGATATAAGCCGTGCACCTTTAGTTTCATCAGGTTGCCACATTGGGGAATGATACATCCCACGGTGGGGCCAGCACGGGTATCTACGTTAGGGAGCCGATCGAATGGGAAGTAGTGTGTACACCTAGTGGATTGTAGGGCCCCGTGGCGCCTACTTGGTCACCTAGGGGTACGCAGGTACTAATTAGTAAATTTTATAAGTCCTTGGGTGGGATCAACCTTTAAGTTAGGAACGACTGGTGTGGTGCAGTTTAGTAATTTACTTTAAGGAAGGGTAGATGCGTCTTTATCCTTTATCTTAGTTTAGTTAACTGCTTAGTATAGCCGTTCATCCCTATATGTTACCATATATCAAGTTATGTCTTCTCTGGTTACTTTAACGATTGTATTGTTAAAGTTATAGGACTCACTCAGACTTATGTCTGACCCCGTTGTCTTTATCTTTTTCCCAACCCTCAGGTCCTGTGGTGGATCCTAGCAGTAGTGGAGCTTGATCGGATTGCTGTTCCAGTCTTTAGGAGCTTGGGTAGATGTAAAGCTCCAGTTATCCAGTTATCTTTCCTTTTGTTTTGGCTATTGTATGAGAATGGGATTATGTACTTCTTTATTTTGATGGATATTGTACTTGACTTTTATTGTGGGTTTATGATGTATCCAGACATGTTTTACTTCCGCTGTATAGAGATGATGTTTTAAAATTTTAAGTACTATTTATATCTGTCTTGTTGTAATTTTTCTGTTCTATATTCACTAAAATACTCCACCGATGTTATGGCATTCCCTTAGTGAGTGACCATAGCGGGAGTGGGGTGTTACAGATTTCCATATCCAAACTCCTCGGGCGAACTCTGTCTTAACACGGGGTAATGCCCTAGCGTCTACGATGCACCACCCTAAGCGGCATGCATGTACCTGGATCCTCACATGTACGTACTGTCTACTGCACCCCGAGTTCCGTAATAGGGCTACATCTGAACGCACGGACATTGGTCGGGATCCTTTTCCCATATCTATATAGGTCCGCTAAAGAGGCCTAAAGTAAAGATATCTAAACTATGGTATGCATTTCACGGTAGCTATGGTCCCACCTCGACCCCTCCCTCAATTAGTGAATGACTACATCAAGAGCAAAGTGATGTGCCACTAGCAAATAATCTACATCCAAACTGGCGTGTCCCAACACCAAAGTCTCGATAGTGAAAGATCGATGGTCTGTAGGTTTAGCTTTAGTCTTTCCACGTCACACTGATTGTAGATGACATGTATTAGACGATTACTATCCTTTATTTGGTCTTGACCAGCCTCTCTGTAGGCAAATCATCGAATCACCCAACGCCACCCAATAGTCATTTGATTGTCAAACTATCGTTCTAGTCAAGCTATACCCATTGGGTGGTTTCGCGCAGACCAAACCTTTGCCATTACAGCTTGAGCGTTGCCACTGCACAAAGGACCATCACGGAGTACCCTACCAAGTCCCTTGAAAGCCACATGCTTCCTTCCAGTCCCGCGGAGCCAATAAGCAGAATAATCAGATGGGCGTGCTCCTCTCATGCCTCCAGATACCATGATGATCTACCTCGTTGGGTTCTTCACCTTCAGTCGTGCAGATTGGTCCAAGCGCATCACGTTAACGTAATATTAGACCCTATGTCTAAACGTTTAATTACGTGTTTGCTCTTCCTCATTAGGTTTCCAAATAACTTGGTTATTTTCAATTATACTAACTTTCGATTTGAGCTACCAAGTTCTCTCCGAGCCCCTTATATCACTGAGGATGGACCTTATCGCTTATTAATTTAGTTATATAACTTAACCAATTTAAGTTCATTAATAAGCCCATAACATGTTATTCTCTAGATTGTATTTCAATGTCTGTAATCTACAATCTTATTATATTATTACCCTGTCATTCATCATACAATTTCAGGTTTACAGGTTCTCAGGTTTACATGTTATACTTAAGGCGTCATTAAGTAAATCTTATCACAATCAGCAGGTTTCCCGTTAACTTATTACTTAATTTGTAATTAAGCATAACTTATTTCATTCCATAAGTCTTCTTACTTCATTCAGTCTTATGCCACCTGAGCGGGCTTCCGCTTATTATTAATTTCTTTTGTTAGACTTCACAATTCCACTTTTATAAGTCTACAAATAATAAGTCTACTTCATTCTTTCTCATTAACCATAACTTGGTTTAATTCACCTCTTGTTTTTATTTACTTATTTACTTAGTTCTCTTAACTAAGGTTTATAAATAAGTTCCTTTTCAATTATTATAACATATGTTATAATTTCCGCTTGTCTCTAGGACAAGCCTACCTATTAGGTTGCATTCTCATTAATGTAATCGATTATAATAGGTTGTCATCATTCTTTGTTCATTCCAATTCTTATATTGTTGTAACATCCATTCATTACAATTAATGCCATTTATTTATTTCCAATTATACACATATATTCATATATGTATGTTTATGCACCATACCTCTCACATTAAGCAGGCCACTTGTGGATGCTGGATTTGTTGGGCGATACCGGGTAGACTTCTACCATAAGTTAAACTTAACCTTGTGTCTTAGTACCGATATTTTCAATTATATGTATTTTTATGCAGCAAACCTCTCACATTAAGCTGACCACTTGTAGATGCTGGATTTGTCGAGGGGATCCGGGAAGGCTTCTACCACAAGTTGGACTTAACCTCGTGTCTTAGTGAAATTATTTACAATTTCCCCATTTACTGTAAATTTTCCATGTAATTATGGCATATATATTCTTTAATTATTGTCATGTACATTTCCTCGGTTTTAGGTGAACCTTTCACGCACCTCATTAGTTTGATTTATAGGAAGATATAATGAGTTATTTCCATAACGCTGTAACGATCCAGATTTTTGGGTTAGTTTATTCTAAATATTTAATATTGATTTGGTAATATAAATCAGATTTTATATTGAGTTATTGATTTAATAATCGAAATACGATTTATTTCAAATATATATAATTATCATAATACGAGAATCTAGAATAATTCAATTTGAAATTTAATACTAAGTCAAAATGATTCTAGTAATTTTTTTTTAAATAGAATAGCGATAATAATAATTTATTATCAAGGAATTTATTGTTTTGAATTTAATTTACATTGATATAAGTTAATATCTCCTCCATATGATCAAATGGAGCTTCGAATCCTATTCAGTGCGTTCAAAATAGTGGTTAAACCATATAAACGTCAGTTGTTGTGTTTCGATTGGAATTCAAAACCCCAAAATATATTATTATAAAATTTAAGTGGATAAGTACTAAATCAAATTGTATTCAAATCATATTAAATTTAATATCAAATCAAATTAGATACATTGCACTTAACCTATCACCTATATTCTACTTTACACAGACTTAATTCCTTGGCCCTTAAGTTTGCTCCATCTATTTATACGCGATCTTCTCCACCCCAGTCTCCTTTCTTATTTTATTCAATCCAGAGAAATGCCAATTCTCAAACAAATTTGGAAATCAAAATCACTATGGCTTTCGTCTTTAATTTTAAAGTCTACAAAGTCTTCCTTCTACAAGAAGGAAATCGCAAAATATGCCCAACTTGTATTATCTATTATTTCCTTTTCGCAAATCAGTGAAGTCATGGCTTCTTTCTTCATCATACAAAAAAAATCACGAAATCAAAGTTCAAAAACAGATGGGGAGGATTGATTCGAACTGTTCCCAAAAAAGAAAAAAATATATAATATGTGTGAATCACGATTTCCAAATTTACCAGTCGCGAGGCCCGAGTTTGATCTTTGGGAACTAGTGATGATCGGTATAGCGAATCTTGGTGATGCGATAAGGTTTAGGGGTTATGGCAAGTTAAGAGATGTCGATGGCAAAGAAAAGAGTATGGACGTGTTTAGGACATGGTGACGCATCTCGCGATGAAGTTGGGGGAAGTTCAATTCTTGTTCGAGTTACTATCGCTAATTGTTTGCGTGATGGACTATAGTAGGGTAGTTGGGGGAACTGCGAATTGAGGAAAGAAGGGCTAACAAGGTGTTGTTTTGGGTGTTGATGATCATGGTGGCATCGAACTGAAATTCTTTGGCTTGTGGAAAGAGTTCGACTGTGGTTTTAGATTGGTCTGAAAATGGAAGAGCCATGTGATTTCGTGAGTTCTGGGATCTGGAGTATGATGTAGTCAAAGCCTGTAGTGTTGCCATGGTGCAATCTGGATGGTATTCGAGATGTTGTGGTGCTCTTGTAGTGGAATTGGAATTTGGTTAAATGATGGAGGCTGTGCAGTGAGGGTTCAAGTTTGATGTATGAAGAGGGATAAGGTATTCATTTTTTTTAAAATATAAAATACTTAGAATTAATTTAATTATTTGTTTAAGAATTTATTGAAAGTGAAAAAAAATCATTAATCAATAAATTAAATAAATCATAGATGCAAAGAGATTTATTTGAGACGATCCATAACCGCGATGAGATGAATTTAACGGGATATTCGATAAATAAAAATCACGGTGAGTAATTCTCAGTCAGAATTTATTTAAATTTATTTTTAGCGTTAAAAATAAATTGTTGACTGATTGGATGCGTTTATAAATTGTTTATCAATTGTGATTATTATATATATTAGTTATTTAGGCTTGATGTTTGTGGTTACCATATATATATTGGGGTTCAGATATTTCCCACAAGCAGATGACCCTATACGTCCCACGGTATCCTGCCTTGAAGCAGGATGGGTATTATTTATTTTGGCTAACGTCTGTGGATCCAGGAAAACAGGTTGGAGGGATCCAACTAGATTCCTCAAAATATTATTATTTGTTTGTTTTCATATATATTATCATATATGATGTGTTAGAAAACCTGTGATTGGTAATTGAGTGTTTTGGGGTGTTTAAATATCACTGGAGCTTGAATGTTGATTTATAAAAAGATCATGAAAAAGGGATTTTGAGATTTAAAAGAAAAAAAATATTTTTCTAAAATTGAATTTAAATTTAGAATGGGCTATAAAGATATTAACTTGTTTTGAATAAATAAAACAAGTATTGAATTTATAAACGATGTTTATAAATTAAATAATACAGGAAAACAAGTACTGAAAGTTTATAAACGATGATTATAAATTAAACAATGCAGGAAATCGAAGTAAATTTATAAACGGTGTTTATAAATAAAATGGAATGATTTTCGTTGGATAATGAAAGGAATTAAAGTGAATTTATAAACGGTGTTTATAAATGAAATGGGAAAAATTATCATTTGGATAATTTGGGAAATCTAAATTCATATATGAATTTAAAAAGGAAAAATTGAAATTTGGTTTCAAAGAGAAACGATAAATTTATTCTGATATTCAAAATGAATAATTGAATTAAAATAAATTTGAATGGATTTATGATTTGAATTCGATTAAATCGAATTTATTTAAATAAAAAATTATTAGAAAAGATATTAGGATTTAATTAAATAGAAATTTAAATTTAAATAAAAAAATAGATTCACTATCTATCTATATATATATATAAATTGTAATTAGTAAAATATTCCAGAATAGGAAGTGGATTTCAAATGGAATTTGAAATGGAAACTTGTTTTAATATATAAAAAAAGGAAATTAAATTTATAAACAACGTTTATAAATAAGGTGAGTTAATTATCATTAGATAAATTTGACATTTTAAATTCAAGTATGAATTTAAAAGTGAATTGGAAAACGATTTGAAATAGAACGATAAATTTTATTCCAGAATTCGGAATATAAATTGAAGTGAGAAAAATCCAACGGATTTATAATTATAATTTGATTATATTGAGTTTTATAAATAATTTATTTATAAAGGATTGGAATTCAGTATAGTAGATTTAATAGTAAATAAATTATAACTAAATTATAAAATAATCGACAGTTAGGGAAAACCAGAAATATTAAGTTGAATTTGGAAAATTGGTTTAATATATATTAAAATATATTAGAATGGAGGTGAAATTTATTATAAACGAAATTTAAACGTTTATATATATAAATATAATTAAAACGAACTCACCGCAGCACAGTAGTTCATAAATTGGCATTTTGAACTACAATTGAGTGTACAGAACTCAATTTAAGTCGAAATTATTTGAAACAAGGATCGTCAGGACCGATTTGATAATATTTCTCTATTGGAAAAGAAAATTCGGAATTTCATCGTATAGATTTTGAGTTATGTCAAATCAAATTTTCAAAAAAAAAAAAAAAATAGCGCCATAACCATTATAAACACATAACAGTTTATTTAGATTAATAAAAGATTTTAAACAAATAAAATCCGAATTTCCATTAGAAAAATCCAGATTTGAGTTGTAAAATAAATACGAACTCAAGCAGTGTAAATGCATTGATTTTTGGTACAAAAATCAAATTTTTAATTATTAAATAGAACTAACTAATCTAAAGAATAATTAGTTAATGGGATTTTGAATCAAAGTTTGGTTTTGGTTAAGTAAATTGAACTGTGAATTTATATTCAAAATCGAATATAAAACAAGAATTAAAAATAGAATTCGATTGATTTATAAGAAAGTTAAATTGTATATGAAGATGATATGTTCAATTTAAAAGTGGAATAAATAAAAGAGCTAATTAAAGAATAAATTAGCGAACAAAGTTAAAATGGGAGATTGACTTAGAATAAATTGAGAATGGACGTATATGGGTTAGACAAGTATGGAATGAAGTGTATGCAGATTATAATTTAAGTGCTTGACAAAAAGGTTTGAGGTTTTATGTGCCGAATCGGCAAGCCGCTTGGCTTTTTAATTTTCTTTTTGAATGGAAAGGGCCTAGAGAGACGAATTGGAGTTTGAGCTTTTGTCCGGTACAAAGGAGGTTATGGTGAAATTTTCTGAAAATTTAAGGATTTAGAATATATTTAAGAAAAATTGATAACTAGAAATCAATATATCGATATATGTAGAATTCGATAAAGAAACAAAATTAAAAATAAAATATTGTAAACAAAAAGGAAATCTATAAATTAGATTTTCTATAAATAGAAAGAGAATCGTATACATGTTTTTAAAATGAATAATTGGTTTTTATGGTGTTGTTTAGTTAAGGTAAGGGGTCTTGTCTGTTTTGAAATTAAGGATGCTTTCAGTCAACGTCTGAGAGGTAGTTATACCCCAACTTGATTGATTTCATTATTAACCGATAAATAACAAGATTCAACCTTGAAGAGTGATGTTTAAAGAGATTTAGTTGAATGCAATATTTTGGGTTGGTGTAACGCTATTTTATATAACATTCGTTTTAACCTAAGTAAGTGGAATTTTGGAAAGATAATAAATAAATATTTCCTGAGTGTAGAAATGAATGGTCATGAATGATATAAGTAATTGGAATATTTTCCAATTATAAATAGAAAATATTTTCTAAGTATAGAAAATAAAAAATGCGATATATGGAAATGTTTTCCAAATAGTGTAGGAGGCCAAGATGATGGTTGAAATATTGTGTTAACAAATATTGATAAGGAAATAAACAAGTGATTTAATTAATGGAATATTAAATAAGGGGCCCAGTGATTGTTTGATGTTATGGATGAATGTTTGTTTGTTTTTATTCAATAGTTAAATAACCGAATATTGAAGTATTTGCCAATATCGTTGTCAATAGGGAGAGAACGGTTGGATTATTATCCGAGAACCACTTCGTATTGACAGTAGCGTTGCAAACCAGATTATATGAAGATAATTGAAGATGGAGTAAAGTGCAAGGGATTTTTCTATTAATCCTAGATAGAAATTGTCTAAGGCGGATTAATGGAAATTGTGCCTTCGGTTTCGTTCAGTCCCAGAAAGAACGTGTATAGACGAGTGTCTGACAAAGTATACCCAATAATCGCATATGTTGGTCTGTATAAATGTATATGGTGGCGGAGAATTTATTCTCTTAGCATAATATCCAGAATATATTTATGCAAATCAATTAATGATTAACGGATCTGACAATGTGGCATTCAAAGTGATTGTGCTATCAATAAATGATAAGATTCGTAGCCTCAGGCCTCAACAACCGGGAAATGACAAAAATCGGGCAGGCAGCATGGCTAAATGGGTATCTCCCAATTAGGATGTATCATCACCTATCTAGAGAAATTCATTTCAATCATTATTCTATTCGATGTTGTCCCATTTGGGAAAACAGTTGTTGATCCCAACCGTTGGTGATATACATTCGATACACTCAAGCAAAATGGGTGGTCTGTCATTTATGGCCGGCTTACAAGATGTTCTTGTTTAACCCAGTGTATTCCTCTCTAGAGATACACTATCGGAAGGTGGTTTCATACCTTGTCATAGTTGGAAATTCATTACCCAATAAGTGCTCGTGGTTTTGATTGTATATTATATATTTGTGGAGCGTGAGATACAACTGTTCCACTAGATTGCTATTTATTTGATTTGGACACTATTATAATATCAAAAGAGTTTTGATATAAAGATTATCATTTCTTTCAAATGGATTTTTAAAGTTAAATAAAGTGTTTTGGATTCTCATAAGGGAAAAACCCTTTCTGTGTTGTACGGCGTGATCTTATGAGATATCGTTTATTTTCTCAAACTGTTCTAAGTTGTTTACTCATACCAGTCCCATGACTGACCCAGAGTTTATTTTGTTTTGTTTTTCCTAAATCTTGGGTGCCTAAATTTGTATGGGCAGTCAAGTAGTTCAGGATTTTAAAGATTTATCTGAAGGAGCTTGGAGCAGGAGGCTTTAATGTTAGATATGTTTACCGTTTATTTTCCGCTGTGTTGTATTGTACTTTGATGATGATATGTATACAAAAAAATTTGTATTCCAAAAGATAGTATATATAATATATTTTATTCCGCTGCGATGTGAGATTCTGTATATTGTTATTTCTATTCTTCTTCTACCTTTTTCTTCTTATTTCATAATGATTCGTATTTCTACGCAATTTGGGTTGTAAGTATGGTGTGTTTAGTCAACTCAAATAGTACGGATTTGCGGGCCATCACAGTTGGTATTAGAGCTTAGGTTGCGCGAACACCTAGGCTTTGGCGGGGTTGTACTCATTAGAGATAGGATCAGTAGTACCCTAGAATGAGTTGATTGCGAGAGCGCGTATTTATAAATTGATATTAAATTTATTAATATTGTGTTGGCTAGTCAATTAAGTGGTTTATGAATTTTTATTGAATCGTGAGACGCCACAAAGTCGATAGGAGTTTTAAATAGTTGAACAGAGAAATTTGACACATTATTGTTTTTAAGTGGGTAAATGAAATAATTTTACCCAAAATTCTATTTTTGATATAGAATGAATAATTTTTTGAAATTATTATATTATATGGATGTGTTGGTTAATAGTATAATCAAATGAGGTTATAAAATTTAAATGGTTATGTATAACCAAATAGAATTTGTAAATGAATAATATATACAAATGAGATAAATTCAAATTAGAATTTGAAATTTAAATCCTGGGTGCTTGGAAAAATATTTTCTAAAGTATATCAAAATAATATAGCTTTGTTTTGAAAGAATTTTTGATTTAAATCATTTTTGAATGGATTTTGAAAGTAATAAAGCATTGAACTCACTTCAGTGGTTGGAAAAAAATTCTGATGATGACTGCAGCATCATTAGTATTCATTTCGAGTTTCTAAGTAATGAATTGCTACCTTAGAAAAGTTTTGATGGAAACTTGTTTGAACGAAAACAAGTTGTTTTGGAAAATTTGAATGTTTTGAATTTGTAAAGGATTATAAATATATGGATATATTTATATGATTTTTAAAGGATTTGAAATGAAAACTCGGGGATTTGAATTCTGGACTTTAAACTTAACTTAAGCAAGTTAAATGGATCGAAATGAATAAATTGATTTAAAAATAATTTGAATGGAATATGAATTGGATGTGAATATATTGATTGTGAATCATTCATATAAAAGTGAATGTGAGCATATAGGATGTGCGATATGAATGAAAATAAAAAGTTTTGGTAGAACTAAATTTGTCGAAATATGAAATGTTGAGTTCAACCTAAGTGATTTTTGAAAAGTAAATGAGTTTGCAGCATTTTTCCTGCCTTAGTAATTTCGAGGATGAAATTCTTTTAAGGGGGGAAGAATGTAACGACCTGGATTTTTGGGTCAGTTTGTTTTAAATATTTAATATTTAGTTGATAATATAAATCAGTTTTTATATTGAGTTATTAATTTAATAACCGAAATACGATTTATTTCGAATACATATAATTATCGTAATATGAGAATTTAGAATAATTCGATTTGAAATTTAATACTGAGTCAAAATGATTCAGATAGTTAATAGGAATTCTAATAATTTATTACCAAGGAATTAATTGTTTTGAATTTAATTTATCGATATAAATTAATATCTCCTCCATATGATCAAATGGAGCTTTGAATCCTGCTCCAGTGTGTTCAAAATAGTGGTTAAACCATATAAACGTCAGTTGTTGTGTTTTGATTGGAGTTCAGAACCCCAAAATATATTATTATAAAATTTAAGTGGATAAGTACTAAATCAAATCGTATTCAAATTGTATTAAATTTAATATCAAATCAAATTAAATAAATTGTACTTAACCTATCACTTATATTCCACTTTACACAGACCTAATTCCTTGGCCCTTAAGTTTGCTCCATCTATTTATACGCGATCTTCCTGACACGAACCACACCCCCACTCCATGGTGGCAAGGTTGGTCTTTGGAAAATAAAATATTAATCACATCAGCAGAATATAGAATATAGCATAATACATAAAATTGGAGAACAATTTACATCATATCATAACAGCGGAATCATAATCATCATCAGAGTTACACAGATACAGTATCCATTTAGTACATAGCAAGTTACATTAAGTAGAAAACATGTCCACTAAGGAACCAAATATAATATACACATGAAAATGTTTAAAAGTTCAAAAGAAATGATAAAAAAGACAAGTCTTCGTCTTCTGCCAAAATGGCACCAATGCTACAGTGCATATCCAAAAGAGCACCAATCACCTGTTCACTTGGCTGCCCGTGTAAAAATAGGGGCATCCGAGTTTGCAAGGGAAAAACAAACTACGAGTCAGTCACGGGACTGATATGAGAAATTCTACAATTACTTAACTTATTTAAAGTATAAGGCAAATCACAGGACCACGCCGTATATCACGGAACGAGTTTACTCCATTGGATTATCGGTGCATAAAATAAAGTAAATCAAGTAAACACACGCAATGCTTTTTGATTATAAGACTCAGGTCCCATCACATAATGCAAACACAAACCAAAGGATAGAGTTTTACCTTATAATGGTCAAATATGCTTGATACGCATAAAACAAAACATTTGATATTACTATAGGTGCATAATGTATAAAACAACTTCGCGTATAAATGTATCAATCATAAACAGCATAATACCCCATCCTACTATGTCGCCATATAGGTTTACAATTAAAACCTCATGATGTCGTATTGGAAATTGGATTGCCACCATGAGTCAAGGCAAGAGATGTCTTCTTACCGGTTTCAAGACACTCTAGCATATGCCTCAGGATCACACCTGCATGCAACCCTTGGATCTTCAGAGCCGGTCCACACCTAAAATTTGTGTATTGGTTATTCCTGAACAATACGTTTCTCTATCCTATCAGACCTGTCACATGCGCCTTTTAGTCGGCTCTATTTCGAGGCACCTCGCAATCCATCATCCACATAAGTAATAATGTCTGGGCTCCATACAATGACACCACTTCTAGCTAGAAAAAAAATGCATGCACTCCCTGCAGTCGCTATATCGTTTTAGACTCATACCGGGGTGTGAGGCTCGCGAATTAACACTATACACAAAGCTATGCTACTTAAAGCTGTGCTTTGATCGTCATCCACAAGACTTTGCTTTTCAATAAAAGCCTTGATCACTTGCATCTTGGCATGTCACACTGCCAATCCATACCATGTCATTAATTTCTACCAATATATAACCTCTAAGCTCGTACGTCTCAGAGAAGGGTGTTAAGAAAGAGAATAAATTCTCCGCCACCAAACAGATATATATTTAGCAGAGGTCAACAACTTAGCACACATTACAATGTCAAACATACAATCCATTTATATGTCCGTTCTAGATCTGAATGAAACCTGTAACACCCTACCTCCATTAAGGTCACTCTCAAAGGGAATGCCTTAACTTCGGTGGAGCGTTTTAAGGTACAAGATACTAATAAATTACAAGACAGAAAATTTATGTAGCGGAAAAAGATCAATATTATTTCATAAATACTTGTTCAAAACAACAATTCAACAACTGTTTCAACCTTCCAAATTATTACAACTTTTCATCTGTCTTGAAAACATAAAGAAGCAATGCTGAAAATAAAATGACATAAATCCCCAATAAGTGCTTGACCATAGCCATAACTCAAAAAGGAAAGTCCAAGCCTTACATCTACGGTCTTCAAGCTTTGGCTAACTGTAACACCCCGTGTATTCTATAACAGTGAAATTCATGAATTAAAGCATAACTAATTTCAAATCAAAGAATTAAGGGAAACGGGATACGCCATTGTGTTCGTCTCGGAAAAATACCCGAAATAGAGTCCGAGTTTTCGAAAAACGGAGTCCGTATGAAGAAGATATGGCCTCCGGAAGTTTCAGAATTTAGGTTAAAATTCAAACAGACGAAAACAGCTCTGAAAAACAAGTTTAAAATTCAAAATCGGGCCCAATTGGCCAAGGCGGGAAAATTCCCGCCTAAGGCACCCAGGTCGACTTAGCAGTCGACCTGGGCTAGCCAGGTCGACAGGGCTGTCGACTGGGTTGTCGACCTGGCCCCAGAGCCAGGTCGAACCCAGCCCACCCTGGCTGGCCTGGTCTGTGTTTGGTCGATTTTCTGAGCCTTGCCTTGTCACTAGGGCTAGGTGTCAGCTCTTGATTGGTCTCTCTTTCGAATGAACGGCTACGATTAACCCAAGCTACATCGATGGTCCTAATCAGTTCATAAACTCTATAAAAATGACCCTAGACTCTACCTAATCTATTCATTCAAAAATAGGAATGAGGCCATCATGCTGTTGAGGAACGACTAGGAGTAGCCACCAATTTGAGAGACGATTAGGAGACAAACTCTAAAGCACAAAGCAACTACAAGTTAAACGTAAACAAATCAAATCAACGCCTACATCAAAGGAATAGCATCTCCAAATCCAGAATTCAGATTCCTGAATTGAAGAATTCGTCACACGATTGTAAGTAGAGTACTATTCCGATGTGAATAAATAACTGTGTTTGATTTGTGTAAAATGAGAATTACACTTGATTTGTGGTGATAGTAATTCATATTTGTGCATTGCTATGATTCTAATCGATTTGGAATGTTGTATAACGATTGGATATTCGCAAGTATGTAATTCATGATAAAAACTACATGTTTGCGGTAGTTTATTTGAGATTTATGCAAGTATACGATTGGATATTCGCAAGTATGTAATTCATGTTGAAGCTACATGTTTGTGGTTGTTTAATTGAGATTCATGCAAGTATGTGGTTTTGCTACTATGCCAACATAATGTATTTTTCTGTAAAACAAAAATCACTTTTTGTGTAATTGGATCAAATTTGGGGTATTATGATTCATATGAAATTATGTTAGAATTGGCATCATGATTCTATGTATAAAACCATACTTTTGTATTAGAAACAAAAGTAAGCCTCTTTGTGAACTTATGTTGATTTTATAAATATGACTAGGCTATGTTTGGTATTATGCCTAATTGAAAAACATGTTAGGCCTATATTGTTAACAAGAATTATATGATAATATATGTGACACATAGCTAAGTTAGATTTACATTCCAATTGCAAGTTTGCATGAATAAAGTAAAAACCATGATTTCATGTTTGGGTATATTTGTGCCATGATTATGTGAATAGATTAAAAATCATGATTAAGTTGGAATAATTCTAGTTGAACTATACTTTTGTATTAGTAACAAAAGTAAGCACCTTTGTAAACATATAGTAATTTTATAAACATGATTTGCTTATGTTTGACATTATGCCTAAGTAAAAATATAGGTTTATGTTGTAGTTAAGACCATGTGTCAATAATGATATCTAATTTAGTTAGATTCTTAACTTAACCACAAGTTTACATGGTTTGATTCATGTCACTTATGCTTTATGACCAAAGTATATGTTACTACAATGCAAGTACACCAGTTTCTATTTTGTAGTTTCAACGTTATGCTGCAAGTTCATGCGTTCACATTCCCCTTTTTGTGTATATAATCACGTTTTAAGCCTCCCCTTTTTCACGTGGCTAAGTTGGGTTTAAAAAGGCTAAGCCCAACATATATTATAATAAACGAACGTATTAAACGGGGGAAATAGCGTTGGGCCAAATTAATTAATAAATGAAAATATAAAAGTAGACGGGCCCAAATTCAAGAATGGGTTGGGCCCATGATTGGTGTAAACCTTTACACCATTAGCTTAAAGTGATTTTTGAATAATGGGCCGCAAATATTTACATATAAAAAGAAGAAAGACAAAATATGTAAATGTAGAAAATACGATGTGTTTAACCCGAGGTTGGATTGAGTTGTGATGTAAACCTGCCGGGAACCGCCCGGCTGTCCAGTAGTCACAACAATACCTATCCAATGTGGGTGGTTAAACATGGAGCCCAATAAGGACCCGAGGTTAGACTGAGTTGTGGCGTAAGACTGCCCGGACCCAACCGGCAACAGGCAGCCACAACAATACCTGTCTAATGTGATAGGTCAAGGCTTTAATAAGACAATTAAGGCTGAGTCAGGATTGATAGGATTAAGTAAATTATATTAATACTTAATCAAAATGCAACATGCTAAACTAAACAGACTGATTGGGGGTTAGGTTTACAAAACACTTCACCAAATTAGCATGTTGGCTAGAAATAGAAAACCTAGTAGCGGGGGACCTTTTTCAGCAGTAACCCTATAAGGTGTATCTTGATACCCTGAAACTAGGCAGGGTGGGGCACGATTACTGGGCTGATTGTAAGAGGTCAAATCGACGGCGGTGGTGTAGCAGTGTAGGTTCTAACGGGGTGCGGGCATGCACACACTCCGGCGCAGAAAAATAAGGCACTGGGCACCAGTAGCATACCTGTGCATTCTAGGATTGTGTCGGGCCGCCACCATGGGACTTGATACACCCCATGGTGGGACCAGCATAGGTAACTACAACATCGGGGGCCGTAAGACACATGTAACTATGCGAGTAGGAGCCGATCATCATAAAATGGATCACTTCACCCTGATTATGGGGTGCCTGTTGGGAACTAGTTTATATGGGTACAGAGATTAATATGGGGTACGATAGTCTATTCGACCCTAGACAACTTAACTAATTATATGATGCATTCCCATTTCTAGTTTATACTTATCATACCCAGTTCTTTATTCATAGACTGAATAGTCCTAGACTTACTCAGGCTTTATGTCTGACTCTACTTTTCTTTCGTCTTATTTTCTTCCGTTCCCCCCCCCCCCAAGGTCCACAGGGAGGGAATACCGCAGCTTGACCAGCCTTCATATCCAGGTTGAAGAGAAAGAATGTATTGCTTGGATCTTTTCGTTTTGGACTATGGCTTTGGATAGCAATTATGGGACTTTTGCAGTTTATTTATGTTTTCTTTATGCTTCTTTAAATAATGTAATCAAGACAGTTATGAAGATGTTATGTTTTTTTTGAAGTATTGTAAGACAGTTATGGTATGTTGTTGTAACACATATCTTTTATGAAATAAAAGTTGTTGTTTTTTCGCTGTTCAAAAATATGTGTTCTTATATTCTGTCTTGTATATCTGTGACTTATACTTATAAACCTCCACCAAAATTAGGGCATTCCCTTTGAGAGTGACCCTAACGGAGGTGGGGTGTTTCACTTGGTATCAGAGCATAGGTTTACCAGATAAGATAAAAAGTTTCGAAAAATTATTTTCAAAAAGGAAATTTAAAGAAGCATTTTTTTTAAAGAGATAAAATATTATTTTATTTTAAAAGGCAAAGTCCCCCCTCCCCAAAGCAATAGGTACTATCTCTTATCCTTCGTTTTGAATCTATCCTTTTTGTTTCAGCATGTCCGAAGAACTTAACTTGCCAGAGGGTGTACCAATACCTGGTTGGTTTAGACGGTTCTTAGAAGCAAGGGCCACTCAGCCAGGTCCTACCGTTCCTCCTCCCCCAGCTGCAGGAAATCATCCAGCTGCAGCAGCACCTCTTCCTCAACCTCTTCCACGGGGAAACACGTTTGCTAAGATATGTAAAGATTTTAAAGCTATGGGAGGAAAGGATTTTCATGGAACTGAGTCCTTCGTGGCAGCTAGAAATTGGCTGAAAGAAACCGAGGACTTATTCATCGTCTTTGAGGTAGAAGATAGGCAGAAAGTACAACTGGCAGTTTGGCTACTAAAGGGCGAGGCTTCCTACTGGTGGGAAGTCACTAATGCAGAAAGACCAGTGGAGACATGGGAGGACTTTAGGGCAAGGTTTGAGGCTAAATTTCTCTCAGATGCGGAAAGGAGTTTGCAGTTGGAAAAATTCTTATTTCTTAAGCAAGGGAACAAGACAGTCAAAGAGTATGTTAATCAGTTCGATGAGCTGGCTAGGTTTGGGATGGACCTAGTCAACACCCCGCACAAGAAGGCTCTCCGTTTTGTCAAAGGGTTGAATGAGCCATTACACAGTTTGGCCATGACCCATATACCCATGGGAGCTACATATGAAAGGTTGGTACAAATGGCATTGCTGAACGAAGAGGATAAGGGCAAGAAGGAGACAAAGGCAGAAAGCTCTCAAGGGAAGAAAGAGGGTTTGCAGCCTAAGAAGACAGACTTTAAGAAGGGCGGGAAAGGCAACAAAGAGAAGAGGAAGTGTAATTTCTGTGGCAAAGTGGGGGCACTTAGTGAAAGATTGCCGGAAAAAGAAGGCCAAGGAGAATGGTGGGTGCTTTTCTTGCGGTGAGACAGGCCACAGGGCTAAGGACTGCCCAAAGAAACGAGGACAAGGGGCAAAGGGCTGGATCCACCTCAGGGGCATAGGTCCATGTGCTAGAAGCGCCACCTCTGCAACAGCGAGGTATAAATACTTCTGTAGAAAGTGTAGTTTATCTTTATGATCACCCCGTTCGCACTTTATTTGATTCTGGCACGTCACACTCCTTTATCTCGTCTGCTTTAGTAGAATCTCTGCACCTAAAAACTAGTATGGTAGAGGACCCCTTAATTGTTTCAAATCCAATTGGGGGCCCAGCTCATTTGTCTATGATCTGTTTGGGATTGAAATTTTCTATTCTAAGCGTAGAATTTAAATGTAATGCCTTTGTTTTGGGCTTTTCGGGATATGGTTTGATTTTGGGCATGGATTGGCTATCCAGTAATGGGGCCATCCTTGATTGTGAAAAAAGGGTTGTTAGGCTCCTAACCCAGCTCGGTAATACTTTGGAAATTTCTTGTAATCCCTCGTATGTGGTTATGCTTAGTTACCTTGAATCGCTAGTTGCCTCTGTTGAAAATTTGCAATCAGTTACAGTGGTCCGGGAATATCCGGATGTCTTCGAAGAGGTGAAGGGCTTGCCTCCGAAGCGGGAGATAGACTTCCGTATATACCTTGTAGATAATGCAAAGCCCGTTGCGTTGCCCGTTAGACACATGGCTCCACGGGAAAGGAAAGAGCTCAGTAAACAGATTAAAGAGCTTCTAGAAAAGGGGTTCATTAGGAGGAGCATTTCAGAATGGGGCGCTCCAGTGGTGTTCGCTACAAAGGCGGATGGTTCACTCCGTCTATGTGTTGACTATAGGGAGCTCAACAAGCTAACGAAAAAGAATAGGCACCCTCTCCCCAGAATTGACGATTTGTTTGATCAGCTTGTAGGAGCGTCTGTTTTCTCCCAACTCGATTTAGCGACCAGTTTTCATCAGCTAAGGGTGGCTGAAGATAGTATCGATAAAACGGCATTCAGAACCCCAGACGGCTTCTTTGAATGGCTTGTCATGCCTTTCGGCTTGACAAATGCACCTTCTTACTTCGTGGACCTGATGAGTAGGGTATTCAGAGATTTCCTCAATAAGTTCGTAGTGGTCTTCGTAGACGATATCCTTATCTTCTCAAAGAGTGAAGAGGAACATGCTCAGCACTTAAGGGCAATCATGGAAACTCTGCGAGTCCATCAGCTAAAAGCCAAATTCTCCAAATGCCACTTTTGGAGAGAAGAAGTGAGGTTCCTTGGGCACATAGTATCCAAACAAGGGTTAGCAGTGGACCCTGCTAAGGTAGTGGCGGTACAGGATTGGAAGACACCAAGGAATGCAAATGAGGTCCGAAGTTTTCTAGGACTAGCAGGTTTCTATTGAAAGTTCATAAAGGATTTTTCGAGAATCTCAGCTCCGCTCACAAAATTGACCAAGAAGAATCTAGCATTCAATTGGGACTTGGATTGCGAGTTTGCTTTCCAGCGACTAAAAAGGGCTCTTACAACAGCCCCAATTTTGACGTTGCCAGATGGAAGCAAGATGTTCACTGTTTATACAAATGCATGTGGGACAGGGCTGGGCGCCGTCTTAATGCAAGAAGGAAGGGTAGTAGCTTATGGCGGGAGGCAGTTGAAAGTGCACGAAAAGAACTACCCGACCCATGATGTTGAGTTAGCTGCCATCGTCTTTGCACTCAAGTCTTGGCGACACTATCTCCTAGGTGAGAAGTTCAAACTTTACACTGACCATAAATCATTGAAATATCTTTTCTCACAGAAAGATCTTAACTTGAGGCAACAAAGATGGATGGAGTTTCTTGCCTCTTACAATTTCGAGATCTCCTACACTCCGGGCAAAGGCAACGTAGTGGCAGACGTGTTGAGCCGAAAGAAATTGACCCTAAGCCCGCTGTTTGTTGAAAGACAAAGCCTAGAGTTTATAGCCAGCTTCGACTTTAGGCCTTCCTCCGACTTTGTACCAGGCTTGCTAGCATCTCTCGAAGTGCACCCGACTTTAGTGGACTCAATAGGGAAAGCACAATGCGAAGACCCTCAGCTTGTGGAAACGATTGATAGGCTAATTAGGGGTGAGACTTCAAGTCACCTCAACAGATACTCCATCGACGATAAGGGTTGGCTAAGGCGAGACGGAAGACTATGCGTCCCACAGACAAGGGATTTAGTAAAGAGGGTTCTCGAGGAAGCACATCACTCCAAGATGACGATACACCCAGGCGGAGATAAAATGTACAAGGACATAAAAAGAACTTTCTTCTGGAACGGCATGAAAAAGGACGTGGCAGAATTCGTTTCTAAGTGTATGGTGTGCCAACAGGTTAAGGCGGAACAGAAAAAGCCTGGCGGTCTGCTACATCCTCTAGAGGTCCCGTAGTGGAAGTGGGATAGCATCTCAATGGACTTCATCGATGGGCTGCCTAGGTCTAGGAGAGGCAACACTAGCATTTGGGTAATAGTGGATAGGCTTAGTAAAAGCGCCCACTTTTTACCTGTCAAAAGTAAAAGAACTGCCTCATCCCTAGCATCTCTTTACCTTAAGGAAATCGTTCGACTCCATGGAATACCATCCAACATTGTTAGCGACCGAGACCCTATCTTCACCAGTGAGTTTTGGCGGAGTCTGCAAGAAGCATTAGGAACGCAGTTATGCTTGAGCACAGCCTATCATCCCCAAACCGACGGCCAAACAGAAAGAGTGAACAGAGTTTTGGAGGACCTTTTAAGACTGTGCGTCCTTGACTTCGGAGGGACATGGGAAGACCATCTTCCTTTGGTGGAATTTGCCTACAATAACAGCTATCAAGCAACAATCGGAATGGCACCCTTCGAAGCTTTATATGGAAGACCGTGCCGATCGCCCACTTGTTGGTGGGAGTCTACTGATAAGCTCATACTTGGACCAGATATGATCCGAGAGACTTCAGAGAAAGTAGACTTAATACGAAGAAGGATGAAGACGGCCCAAGACAGACAAAAGTCCTACGCCGACAAGAGGAGGAACGACCTTGAATTTGAGGTTAGGGACAGAGTTTTTCTTAAGGTATCTCCGCTAAGGAACGTTGTCCGTTTTGGAACCACAGGAAAACTAGCACCAAGGTTCGTAGGGCCATTCCCTATCATCGAGAAAATTGGGAAAATGGCCTATAGATTAGAGCTACCCGAAAAGCTGGCTGGAGTTCACAACGTTTTTCATGTTTCACATCTCCGAAAATGTCTACATGAGTCTGCTGAAGTGGTAGAGCCAAATATCCTAGAAGAAGCTGAAGTGGAGCGCGAAGCAACCGTGAGGAAAGTTCCAACTCGCATATTAGAAATGGAAGTGAGGAAGCTACGCAACCGCGAAGTCAAGCTCGTCAAAGTTCAGTGGAGCGACGCTGAGGGAGACGCGACTTGGGAAACTGAAGCTAGAATACGCACTGCCTACCCTTTTCTTTTCGAGGGTACATCCTTGATCTTTTTTTTCCCTTAAGTTGCGCTTTTATCTATCTTTTTAGGTATATTTCCTCGGCCTTATCTTTTAGGTAGAAACCCTTTGGATGAAAACATGTAATTGAAACATGTTATGGATGATGGTTGCAAGTGGTTGCAAGTGATTGCTAGTGGTTGCTTGTGGTTGCATATACACACACAATCTAGGTTTTAGATCGGCTCAGTCACTTCATATTGCATATGCATATATGTTTGCATTCGTATATGGTTGAAATTTAATGTGTTGTCATATGGATGTTGCATTTGTATGAATGATTGTGCACTCATGTAGAATCATGAATAGGAAAATTTGCATACATAATGGATTCATGGCACTTACATAATTCGCATTAAGGAGGTCAACTGAATCAGTAGACCGCCTGATTTTGCATTAGATAAGTACATGTACACACACACACTTCGCATATGATCATGAAGCATTAGAAGTCTTTTAAGGACAATGGATGCTCGTGTTTGATGGATGAGTAGTTGGATGTTTGGATGTTAGGATATACAATCTTCCTAACTTGAAGATTTCGGGGACGAAATCCTTTTAAGTGGGGGAGAATGTAACACCCCGTGTATTCTATAACAGTGAAATTCATGAATTAAAGCATAACTAATTTCAAATCAAAGAATTAAGGGAAACGGGATACGCCATTGTGTTCGTCTCGGAAAAATACGCGAAATAGAGTCCGAGTTTTCGAAAAACGGAGTCCGTATGAAGAAGATATGGCCTCCGGAAGTTTCAGAATTTAGGTTAAAATTCAAACAGACGAAAACAACTCTGAAAAACAAGTTTAAAATTCAAAATCGCGCCCAATTGGCCAAGGCGGGAAAATTCCCGCCTAAGGCACCCAGGGCGACTTGGCAGTCGACCTGGGCTAGCCAGGTCGACAGGGCTGTCGACTGGGCTGTCGACCTGGCCCCAGAGCCAGGTCGAACCCAGCCCACCCTGGCTGGCCTGGTCTGTGTTTGGTCGATTTTCTGAGCCTTGCCTTGTCACTAGGGCTAGGTGTCAGCTCCTGATTGGTCTCTCTTTCGAATGAACGGCTACGATTAACCCAAGCTACATCGATGGTCCTAATCAGTTCATAAACTCTATAAAAATGACCCTAGACTCTACCTAATCTATTCATTCAAAAATAGGAATGAGGCCATCATGCTGCTGAGGAACGACTAGGAGTAGCCACCAATTTGAGAGACGATTAGGAGACAAACTCTAAAGCACAAAGCAACTACAAGTTAAACGTAAACAAATCAAATCAACGCCTACATCAAAGGAATAGCATCTCCAAATCCAGAATTCAGATTCCTGAATTGAAGAATTCGTCACACGATTGTAAGTAGAGTACTATTCTGATGTGAATAAATAACTGTGTTTGATTTGTGTAAAATGAGAATTACACTTGATTTGTGGTGATAGTAATTCATATTTGTGCGTTGCTATGATTCTAATCGATTTGGAATGTTGTATAACGATTGGATATTCGCAAGTATGTAATTCATGATAAAAACTACATGTTTGCGGTAGTTTATTTGAGATTTATGCAAGTATACGATTGGATATTCGCAAGTATGTAATTCATGTTGAAGCTACATGTTTGTGGTTGTTTAATTGAGATTCATGCAAGTATGTGGTTTTGCTACTATGCCAACATAATGTATTTTTCTGTAAAACAAAAATCACTTTTTGTGTAATTGGATCAAATTTGGGGTATTATGATTCATATGAAATTATGTTAGAATTGGCATCATGATTCTATGTATAAAACCATACTTTTGTATTAGAAACAAAAGTAAGCCTCTTTGTGAACTTATGTTGATTTTATAAATATGACTAGGCTATGTTTGGTATTATGCCTAATTGAAAAACATGTTAGGACTATATTGTTAACAAGAATTATATGATAATATATGTGACACATAGCTAAGTTAGATTTACATTCCAATTGCAAGTTTGCATGAATAAAGTAAAAACCATGATTTCATGTTTGGGTATATTTGTGCCATGATTATGTGAATAGATTAAAAATCATGATTAAGTTGGAATAATTCTAGTTGAACTATACTTTTGTATTAGTAACAAAAGTAAGCACCTTTGTAAACATATAGTAATTTTATAAACATGATTTGCTTATGTTTGACATTATGCCTAAGTAAAAATATAGGTTTATGTTGTAGTTAAGACCATGTGTCAATAATGATATCTAATTTAGTTAGATTCTTAACTTAACCACAAGTTTACATGGTTTGATTCATGTCACTTATGCTTTATGACCAAAGTATATGTTACTACAATGCAAGTACACCAGTTTCTATTTTGTAGTTTCAACGTTATGCTGCAAGTTCATGCGTTCACATTCCCCTTTTTGTGTATATAATCACGTTTTAAGCCTCCCCTTTTTCACGTGGCTAAGTTGGGCTTAAAAAGGCTAAACCCAACATATATTATAATAAACGAACGTATTAAACGGGGGAAATAGCGTTGGGCCAAATTAATTAATAAATGAAAATATAAAAGTAGACGGGCCCAAATTCAAGAATGGGTTGGGCCCATGATTGGTGTAAACCTTTACACCATTAGCTTAAAGTGATTTTTGAATAATGGGCCGCAAATATTTACATATAAAAAGAAGAAAGACAAAATATGTAAATGTAGAAAATACGATGTGTTTAACCCGAGGTAGGATTGAGTTGTGATGTAAACCTGCCCGGAACCGCTAGGCCGTCCAGTAGTCACAACAATACCTATCCAATGTGGATGGTTAAACATGGAGCCCAATAAGGACCCGAGGTTAGACTGAGTTGTGGCGTAAGACTGCCCGGACCCAACCGGCAACAGGCAGCCACAACAATACCTGTCTAATGTGAGAGGTCAAGGCTTTAATAAGACAATTAAGGCTGAGTCAGGATTGATAGGATTAAGTAAATTATATTAATACTTAATCAAAATGGAGCATGCTAAACTAAATAGACTGATTGGGGGTTAGGTTTACAAAACACTTAACCAAATTAGCATGTTGGCTAGAAATAGAAAACCTAGTAGCGGGGGACCCTTTTCAGCAGTAACCCTATAAGGTGTATCTTGATACCCTGAAACTAGGCAGGGTGGGGCACGATTACTGGGCTGATTGTAAGAGGTCAAATCGACGGCGGTGGTGCAGCAGTGTAGGTTCTAACGGGGTGCGGGCGTGCACACACTCCGGCGTAGAAAAATAAGGCACTGGGCACCAGTAGCATACCTGTGCATTCTAGGATTGTGTCGGGCCGCCACCATGGGACTTGATACACCCCATGGTGGGACCAGCATAGGTAACTACAACATCGGGGGCCGTAAGACACATGTAACTATGCGAGTAGGAGCCGATCATCATAAAATGGATCACTTCACCCTGATTATGGGGTGCCTGTTGGGAACTAGTTTATACGGGTACAGAGATTAATATGGGGTACGATAGTCTATTCGACCCTAGACAACTTAACTAATTATATGATGCATTCTCATTTCTAGTTTATACTTATCATACCCAGTTCTTTATTCATAGACTGGATAGTCCTAGACTTACTCAGGCTTTATGTCTGACTCTACTTTTCTTTCGTCTTCTTTTCTTCCGTTCCCCCCCCCCAGGTCCACAGGGAGGGAATACCGCAGCTTGACCAGCCTTCATATCCAGCTTGAAGAGAAAGAATGTATTGCTTGGATCTTTTCGTTTTGGACTATGGCTTTGGATAGCAATTATGGGACTTTTGCAGTTTATTTATGTTTTCTTTATGCTTCTTTAAATAATGTAATCAAGACAGTTATGAAGATGTTATGTTTTTTTTGAAGTATTGTAAGACAATTATGGTATGTTGTTGTAACACATATCTTTTATGAAATAAAAGTTGTTGTTTTTCCGCTGTTCAAAAATATGTGTTCTTATATTCTGTCTTGTATATCTGTGACTTATACTTATAAACCTCCACCAAAATTAGGGCATTCCCTTTGAGAGTGACCCTAACGGAGGTGGGGTGTTTCACTAACCCGGACTAAGCAAAAGTGTTCCTCCCTACGGACTTGGGGGGGGGGGGGGGGACGGAAGAAAAGAAGCGAAAGGAAAATGGGTCGGACATAAGTCTGGTAAGCCCAGTTATTTAATAGCATGTAAACAAGTAAAAGACTATGACATGAATAAACTGAACTTAGAATGATACCACAAGGATAGGGTAGTCCTAAAATGAGGTAAAATAAGATTTAACTAGATTTGGCTATCACACCCACTTTTACTACTTTAAACCCACTAAGAGCTGTTTAACAAGAAATGTATGTTCATGATAAAGTGATCCCATTCATGTATTGATCGGCTCCTACTCGCGTTCATGTATTCCAGGTGTCATGTAGCCCCACGTGATTTTTAAGTACTTATGCTGGTTCCAGTATAGGGTGTATCAAGTCCTATAATGGCAACCCGGACATGATTCAAAGATGCACAAGTGGGTTAGTGCCCAGTGCCTACTTTTTCCACTCCGGAGCCCGTGCACGCCCGTACTCTGTCGGAACCTACACTGACGTACCTAACCGCCGCCCTTTTGACCGCTTATATTCAGCCCAATAATCGTGCCCCACCCTGCCTAGTTCAGGGTACCTTGATACATCCATGTGGGTTACTGCTGAAACGGGTCCCCGTTCCTATGGTTTTTCTAGTCAACATGCTAAATTGGTTAAGTGTCCTTGGTTTGACTTAACCCCTATCAATCTTGTCTAGTTATCATGTTAAGTTGGTTAAGTGTTTCCTCAATTACTTAACCCCACCAATCTTGTCTTGTTAACATGTTAAGTTGGTTAAGTGTTCCCTTAATTACTTAACCTCACCATTTCTAGCTTGATTGTTCATGATCTTTAATTAATTAATTAATTAAAGCACCAAACACTCACATTATACAGGTATTGTTGTGGTTACTGGATGTGCCGGTCGATTCTGGGCAGTTTTACACCATAACTCAGTCTAACCTCTGGTTTTTCTGGGCTTGATGCACTAACCTCTCACATTAGACAGGTATTGTTGTGGTTACTGGAAGTGCCGGTCGGTTCTGGGTAGGTTTACACAACAACTCAGTCTAACCTCGGATTAGGCATATTCATCTTTTACACTTTATATATGTGAATTTTCTACAAGTGTTTCATGTCACATATTTTAATTAAGTTCGAGACTAATGGTATAAATTATACCATTCATGGCCTTAACCATTTACATGGTTTTGGGCTCACCTACATTATTAACATGTTTTGATTTAATAACTATCCCAATGTTACCCCCGTTTGTTCGTTCGTATTAATCACATAAAGTCATTGGGCCCACATATTAGCCCAATTTATAAACAAAAGGTAAGAAGGGAACATACATAATATAGATTCAACCAAACATGTAAATTTTGCATAAAACTTTATTCATATAATTTAACATGTCACATGAACTTGCATATAATTTAGACTTAGATAATCATAAGCCTAAAACATGTTAATATGTAGATCTAGGCATGTGTGAACATAACCTTAATTATAAACTAGCATATGACATAATCATGACATGTCCAATCCCAAGGCATGTATAATTTTAACATTAACATATAGGTGTGAACTAGATCTAACAAGGTGAACTCGCATAAGTCCACTTTACAAACATGCATATAAATATAGATCTAGTTTTGGATCTAACATGTAACTTGCATATGAACATATGAATAATTAGATCGTGACTTGGATCTATCATAAAACATATAACTTGCATTAATCATATAAACCAAGATAGATCCTGAAATGGATCCAACATAAAACTTGTAACTTGCATATGAACATATGAACATATATATAGGCATATGGATCTAACATAAAGCATATGAATATATATATATATATATATATATATATATATATATAGATCTTGACTTGGATCTAACATAATACATACAACTTGCATTAATCATATAAACATATATATATATATATATATATATATATGTAGATCTTAACATGAAACATATAACTTGCATATGATATTGATAGTTTCATTCTCAATCTTTAATAGATCCAACACCAAGTCCAATAAGCCACAAACATTCCAAGGCAATCCATGATTAAATCATCACAAGAAACAAATATGAATTAGCATCGTTAATATTATACAACATGATATAATTCTATTTCTCACTTTATATCAAATCACGTCTTAAATTTATTTACATCTAAAAGATAACTACACTTACAAAAGACAATCTTGATTTCTGGAATCTGTATTCTGAAGTTGAAATGCTCGCTTTTGATCTAGACAATCGTTGTTTTAGTTTAATTTTGATTTGATTTGGTTTGTCTCTTTTAATTTGCTTCAAGTTGAACGGCGGCTACTCGAGGTTGTCCAATGGCAGCATGATGACTCTTGGTTTGATTTTTAATATGATTTAGGGTTGAGGTATTATGTTGCTTATATAGAAGTTTGATTTAATAGGGACCATCAGATTAACCTAGAGCAAATCAAAGCCATTCAGACAAGATAGAATAGCCACACCAACACTAATGACTCAGCAAGGAGTCCATCGGAACCAATCAGATGCCACATCTGCCTTAGAGCAAATCGGCCCACGGGTTGACAGCCAACCACCCTGAATCAACCCCTAGTCGACCCAATGGGGCTCGGGTCGACCTCAAAAATGGGCCGGTTCTGTTATTCCCCCTCTCGATTTGCTATTTTGAACTTTTTTGCATATTTATATAATTTATATATGTATATATATCTATATATATATATTTTTTCTCATATGCATACAAACCTCAAGGCTTAATAACTTCTTCATAAGGTATCTGTTTTATGCAAACTAAATGTCTATCTTGACCAAAATTTTGAGACAAACGTAATAGCGCAACCCATTTCACTTAATTCTTCTTCTAAAAATTAAGTGTTCTTGAATTTGATAATTTTAATATTCTCAGAAAATTCGGGGTGTTACATTGTCCCCTCCTTAAAGGATTTCGTCCCCGAAATCTTCAAGTTAAGAAGAATGCATCTTAACATCCAATCATCCATCTACTCATCCATCATCCACAAGCATCCACTGTTCTTAAAAGACTTCTAATGCCATATGAACATATGCAGAGTGTGTGTATATGTCTCTTATCTAGTGCAAAATCAGGCGGTCTACTGATCCAGTTGACCTCCTTAATGCGAATCATGAGAGTGTCATGAGTCTATCATGTATGTAATTTTTCCTATTCATAATTCTACATGAGTGCATAATCATTCATTCAAATGCAACATCCATATGATAACACATCAAGTTTCAATCCACATACAATTTCATGCGTTCATATGCAAATGCAATATGAAAGTGATTGAGCCGATCTAGAACCTAATGTGTATGTGCATATGCATCGACGAGAAATCACTAGCAACCACTTGCAACCACTTTGCAACCATCAACCACAACATGTTTCAAATACATGTTTACATCCATTGATTTCTACTAAAGATCAAGAAATAGGACCGAGAAGATAACTAAGCATGAATAAACTTATGATAAAGGAGAGATCAAAGATGTACCCTCAAAAAGATAAGGGTAGGCTGCATGTATCTTGCTTTCGGCCTCCCAAGTCGCGTCTTCTTCATTGTCACTCCATTGTACTTTAATAAGCTTGACTTCATGGTTGCGTAGCTTTTTGACTTTCGTTCTCAAGATACGAGTTGGGATTCTTCTCACTGTTGCTTCTCGTTCCACTTCTACCTCTTCTATTATCTTTGGTTCCACCACTTCCGCAGACTCATGTAAGCACTTCCGTAGGTGAGAAACATGAAAGACATTGTGAACTCCGACCAACTTTTTAGGTAGCTTTAATCTGTAGGCTATCGTCCAAGTTCTTTAAATGATAAGAAATGGCCCTATGAATCTAGGTGCCAATTTCCCTTTGGATCCAAAGCGAACAACATTCCTCAAAGGATATACTTTAAGGAACACTTTGTCTCCAACCTCAAAATCAAGGTCGGTCCTTCTTTTATCTGCATAGGACTTCTGTCTATCTTGAGCAGTCTTCATTCGTCTTCTTATTAGGTCCACCTTTTCTGAGGTTTCCCTAATCATGTCTGGCCCAAGTATATGCTTATTTGTGGATTCCAACCAACAGGTTGGTGATCGACACGGTCTCCCGTATAAGGCTTCGAAGAGTGCCATGCCTATTGTAGCTTGGTAGCTATTGTTGTCGGCAAACTCCACCAGAGGAAGATGATCTTCCCATGTCCCTCCAAAGTCAAGAACACACAATCTCAAGAGGTCTTCTAAGACTCTGTTCACCCTTTCCGTCTGTCCATCGGTTTGGGGGTGGTAGGTCGTGCTTAAACATAGTTGTGTGCCTACAACCTCTTGCAAACTCTTCCAGAACTCGCTTGTAAAGATAGGGTCTCGATCGCTTACTATGCTGGAAGGTATCCCATGCAGTCGAACTATCTCTTTAATATATAGAGATGCTAGAGATGAGGCAGTCCTTCTACCTTTGACATGTATAAAGTGAGCGCTTTTTGTGAGCCGGTCCACTATTACCCAAATACTGGTATTGCCCCTTCTTGACCTAGGCAACCCATCAATAAAGTCCATCAAAATGCTATCCCATTTCCACTATGGGAACTCTAGAGGATGAAGCAAACCACCAGGATTCTTATGCTCCGCCTTGACCTGCTGGCATATCATACACTTAGAAACAAATTCAGCTATGTCCCTCTTCATGCCATTCCAAAAGAAAACTCTTTTGATGTATTTATACATTTTGTCTCCGCCTGGGTGTATGGTCAGCTTTAAATGATGTGCTTCTTCTAGAACCATTTTCACTAAATCTCTTACTTGTGGGATGCATAGCCTTCCATCTCGTCTCAACCATCCCTTATCATCGATGGAGTATCTATTGAGGTGACTCGAAGTCTCACCCCTAATCAGCTTATCTATCACATCTACTAGCTGGGGGTCTTCACGTTGTGCGGTTCCTGTTGAGTCAAAAAGTGTAGGCCGCACTTCCAGTGTTGCTAACAAGCCAGGTACAGATTCAGAGGAGGGTCTAAAGTCAAAGTTGGCTATGTACTCCAAGCTTTGCCTTTCTACAAAGAGAGGGCTTAAGGTCAGCTTCTTTCTACTCAGAGCATCTGCTACCACATTGCCCTTGCCAGGAGTATAGGAAATCTCAAAATCATATGAGGCAAGAAACTCCATCCATCTTTGCTACCTCAAGTTGAGATCTTTCTGCGAGAGAAGGTACTTGAACGATTTATGGTCAATAAACAATTCATACTTCTCACGTAGGAGATAATGGCACCAAGACTTAAGAGCGAAAATGATGGACGCCAATTCTAAGTCGTGGGTTGGGTAGTTTTTCTCATGTACTTTCAACTACCTTCCACCATAAGCTACTACCTTCCCTTCTTGCATCAAGACAGTGCCTAATCCTGTACTGCATGCATCCGTGTATACGGCAAACTTGCTCCCATCAGGCATTGTCAGAACTGGGGTTGTTGTTAGAGCCCTTTTCAAGCGTTGGAAAGCAATATCGCAATCCAAATCCCAAGCGAAAACTAGGTTCTTCTTCATCAACCTTGTAAGTGGAGCTGAGATTTTCGCAAAGTTTTTGATGAACTTCCAGTGAAAGCCTGCTAGCCCGAGAAAGCTTCGGACTTCAGTTGCGTTTCGTGGAATCTTCCAATCTTGCACAGCAACCACTTTTGTGGGGTCCACGGCTAACCCCTCTTTGGACACCACATGTCCAAGGAATCTAACTTCTTCTCTTCAGAAATGGCATTTGGAGAATTTGGCTTTCAACTGATGTGCACAGAGAGTATCCATGACTTCCCTTAAGTGCTGAGCATGCTCTTCCTCACTCTTCGAGAAGATCAAAATATCGTCCACGAAGACCACCACAAACTTATTGAGGAATTCCCGGAACACCCTGCTCATCAAGTCCACGAAATAGGCAGGTGCATTTGTCAAGCCGAAAGGCATGACAAGCCACTCGAAGAAACCATACGGGGTCCTAAATGTGGTCTTGTTAATGCTATCCTCAGCCACTCTTAGCTGATGAAACCCGGTAGCCAGATCTAGTTGGGGGAAAATAGATGCACCTACGAGCTGATCAAACAGATCATCAATTCTTGGGAGTGGGTGCCTATTCTTCTTGGTCAGCTTATTTAGCTCCCTATAATCCACGCATAGGTGGAGTGAACCATTAGCTTTGGTCGTGAACACTACTAGAGCACCCCATTTAGAAATACTCCGTCTTATGAACCCCTTTT
The DNA here is from genome assembly GCA_030737875.1 of Allium sativum. Lineage (NCBI taxonomy): Eukaryota > Viridiplantae > Streptophyta > Magnoliopsida > Asparagales > Amaryllidaceae > Allium > Allium sativum. Next base: position 362,790,259 of record CM060916.1, on the reverse strand, counting down.
CAAGCATCTCTTTAACTTGCTTGCTGAGTTCTTTTCTCTCCCTTGGAGCCATGTGTCTAACGGGTAAAGCAACGGGTTTTGCATTGTCAATGAGGTATATGCGGAAGTCTATCTCCCGCTTCGGAGGTAAGCCCTTTACCTCTTCAAACACATCCGAGTATTCATGGACCACGCTAACAGACTGCAAATTCTCAACAGACGCATCAAGAGATTCTAGATAACTTAGCATAACAGAATTCATGGGATTACAAGAGATTTCGAGAGTGTTACCGAGGTGAGTCATGAGTCTAACCATTCTCTTTTCACAATCGAGGACGACACCATTACTGGATAGCCAGTCCATGCCTAGAATCAGCCCATAGCCAGTGAAGCCCAAAACATAATCATTACATTTAAACCCAATGCTTAAAATAGAGATTTCCAAATCCAAACAAATCATTGACAAATAAACCAATCCCCCAATTGGATTTGAAACAACCAAGGGATCCTCTACTATATGGGTGTCTAGGTGCAGAGATTCAACTAAAGCAGTAAATATAAAAGAGTGCGATGCGCCAGAATCAAAGAGAGTACGAACATGATTATCAAACAGATAAACTAAACTCTCAACAGAAATATGTCTACCTCGTTCCTGCAGAGGTGCAAGAGAGCATGAACCTGCCCTCCATAAGATGATCCAATCCTCCGTCCCTCCCCTTGCCTTTTTGGGCAGTCCTTAGACAAGTGTCTATTATCCCCGCACTGGAAACAAGCGCCCAATTTCCTCTTTTTCTTTCTACAGTCCCTAGCCAAGTGTCCAGGTATCCCACTGAAATTGTACTTCATCTTCTTACGGGATTTATCATCCTTCCCGCCTTTCTTGGGGTCCATCTTCTTGTTCTGAGATCCATCTCCTTTCTTGTTTTGAGGCTCTTCCTTCTTCACCTCCTTCTTGCCATCTTTGTTCTCCTCTTGCAACAGAGCCATGTCCACAGTCTCTCGTAAGTCGCTCCCATAGGTATATGGGACATTGCCAAACCTTGCAGTGGCTCATTCAGTCCTCTGGCAAAGCGAAGAGCCTTCTTGTGTGGAGTGTTTACTAACTCCAGTCCAAATCGAGCAAGCTGGTTGAATTTATTGTCGTATTCTTTGACCGACAAGCTGCCCTATTTAAGTGATAGGAATTTCTCCATTTGCAGACTCTGCTCAGCTTGTGAGAGGAACTTCATTTCAAATCTCGCCCTGAAGTCCTCCCAAGTCTCTATCGGTCTTCCAGCATTAGTGACTTCCCACCAGAAGGAGGTCTCGTCTTTGAGCAACCACACCACCAACTGTAGTTTCTGCCTCTCATCTACTTCAAAGATAACGAATAAGTCCTCAGTCTCCTTGAGCCAGTTTCTGGCTTCCACGAATGATTTGCTCCCCTTAAAGTCTTTTCCATCCGTGGATCTAAAGTCTCTACAGATCTTTGAGAAAGCATTTCCTCTCGGAGGAGGAGGAGGAGTAGCAGCAGCTTGGGGAGGAGGAATGTCTGCTGGGCCCACGTCATTGGCCCTAGCTTCTAGGTATCTCCTGAACCAGCCAGGTATCGGTACACCCTCTGGAAGGTTAAGATCCCCAGACATGCTGAAACAAAAAGGAAAGATTCAAAACGAAGGATAGAAAGATAGTGCATATGGCTTTGAGGATTATGCCTTTTTAAATTAGCACTTTTTCTTGAAAATGCTTCTTTTTGAAAAATAGTTTCAAAAATTTTATCCGATCTGGTAACCTTTAGCGTTGATACGAAGTGTAACACCCCACCTCCATTAAGGTCACTCTCAAAGGGAATGCCTTAACTTCGGTGGAGCATTTTAAGGTACAAGATACTAATAAATTACAAGACAGAAAATTTATGCAGTGGAAAAAGATCGATATTATTTCATAAATACTTGTTCAACACAACAATTCAACAACTGTTTCAACCTTCCAAATTATTACAACTTTTCATCTGTCTTGAAAACATAAAGAAGCAATACTAAAAATAAAATGACATAAATCCCCAATAAGTGCTTGACCATAGCCATAGCTCAAAAAGGAAAGTCCAAGCCTTACATCTACGGTCTTCAAGCTTTGGCTAACCTGGACTAAGCAGAAGTGTTTCCTCCCTACGGAATGGGGGGGATGGAAGAAAAGAAGCGAAAAGAAAATGGGTCAGACATAAGTCAGGTAAGCCCAGTTATTTAATAGCATGTAAACAAGTAAAAGACTATGACATGAATAAACTGAACTTAGAATGATACCACAAGGATAGGGTAGTCCTAAAACGAGGTAAAGTAAGATTTAACTAGATTTGGCTATCGCACCCACTTTTACTTCTCTGCACCCACTAAAAGCTGTTTAACTAGCAACGTATGTTCATGATAAAGTGATCCCATTCATGTATTGGTCGGCTCCTACTCGCATTCATGTATTCCCGGTGTCATGCAACCCTACGTGATTTTTAAGTACTTGTGCTGGTTCCAGTATAGGGTGTATCAAGTCCTATAATGGCAACTCAGACACGATTCAAAGATGCACAAGTGCACGCCTGGTGCCCAGTGCCTGCTTTTTCCACTCCGGAGCCCATGCACGCCTGTACTCCGTCGGAACCTACACTGACGCACCTAACCGCCGCCCTTTTGACCGCTTATATTCAGCCCAGTAATCGTGCCCCACCCTGCCTAGTTCAGGGTGCCTTGATACATCCATGTGGGTTACTGCTGAAACGGGTCCCCGTTACTAGGGTTTTTCTAGTCAACATGCTAAATTGGTTAAGTGTCCTTGCTTTGACTTAACCCCTATCAATCTTGTCTAGTTAACATGTTAAGTTGGTTAAGTGTTTCATCAATTACTTAACCCCACCAATCTTGTCTTGTTAACATGTAAAGTTTTTTAAGTGTACCCTTAATTACTTAACCTCACCATTTCTTACTTGATAGTTCATGATCTTTAATTAATTAATTAATTAAAGCACCAACCACTCACATTAGACATGTATTGTTGTGGTTACTGGATATGTCGGTCGCTTCCGGACAGTTTTACACCATAACTCAGTCTAACCTCGGGTCTTTCTGGGCTTGATGCACTAACCTCTCACATTAGACAGGTATTGTTGTGGTTACTGGATGTGTTGGTCGGTTCCGGGCAGGTTTACACCACAACTCAGTCTAACCTCGGGTTAGGCATATTCATCTTTTACATTTTATATATGTGAATTTTCTACAAGTGTTTCATGTCACATATTTTAATTAAGTTCAAGACTAATGGTATAAATTATACCGTTCATGGCCTTAACCATTTACATGGTTTTGGGCCCACCTACATTATTAACATGTTTTGATTTAATAACTATCCCGACGGTACCCCCGTTTGTTCATTCGTATTAATCACATAAAGTCATTGGGCCTGCATATTAGCCCAATTTATAAACAAGAGGTAAAGAAGGGAATATGCATAATATAGATTCAACCAAACATGTAAATTTGCATAAAACTTTATTCATATAATTTAACATGTCACATGAACTTGCATATAATTTAGACTTAGATAATCATAAGCCGAAAACATGTTAATATGTAGATCTAGGCATGTGTGAACATAACCTCAATTGTAAACTAGCATATGACATAATCATGACATGTCCAATCCCAAGGCATGTATAATTTTAACATTAACATATAGGTGTGAACTAGATCTAACAAGGTGAACTTGCATAAGTCCACTTTACAAACATGCATATAAATATAGATCTAGTTTTGGATCTAACATGTAACTTGCATATGAACATATGTATAATTAGATCGTGACTTGGATCTATCATCAAACATATAACTTCCATTAATCATATGAACCTAGATAGATCTTGACATGGATCCAACATAAAACTTGTAACTTGCATATGAACATATGAACATATATATAGGCATATTGATCTAACATAAAGCATATGAATATATATATATATATATATATATATATATATGTAGATCTTGACTTGGATCTAACATAATACATACAACTTGCATTAATCATATAAACATATATATATATATATATATATATATATATGTAGATCTTAACATGAAACATATAACTTGCTTATGATATTGATAGTTTCATTCTCAATCTTTAATAGATCCAACACCAAGTCCAATAAGCCACAAACATTCCAAGACAATTCATGATAAAATCATCATAAGAAACAAGCATGAATTAACATCGTCAATATTATACAACATGGTATAATTCTATTTTTCACTTTATGTCAAATCACGTCTTAAATTTATTTACATCTAAAAGATAACTACACTTACAAAAGACAATCTTGATTTCTGGAATCTGTATTCTGAAGTTGAAATGCTCGCCTTTGATGTAGACAATCGTTGTTTTAGTTTAATTTTGATTTGATTTTGTTTGTATCTTTTAATTTTCTTCAAGTTGAACGACGGTTACTCGAGGTTGTCCAATGGCAGCATGACGGCTCTTGGTTTAATTTTTAATATGATTTAGGGTTGAGGTATTAGGTTGCTTATATAGAAGTTTGATTTAATAGGAACCATCAGATTAATCTAGAGCAAATCAAAGCCATTCAGACAAGATAGAATAGCCACATCAGTCCTAATGACTCAGCAAGGAGTCCATTAGATGCCACATCTGGCTTAGAGCGAATCGGCCCACGGGTCGACCTCAAAAATGGGCCGGTTCGGTTATTCCCCCTCCCGATTCGCTGTTTTGAACTTTTTTGCATATTTATTTATTTAATTTATATATATATATATTTCTCATATGCATACAAAATTCAATGCTTAATACCTTCTTCATAAGGTATCCGTTTTATGCAAACCAAATGTCTATCTTGACCAAAATTTTGAGATGAACGTAATAGCGCAACCCATTTCACTTAATTCTTCTTCTAAAAATTAAGTGTTCTTGAATTTGTTAATTTTAATATTCTCAGAAAATTCGGGGTGTTACAAAACCGGAGGCACCTTATTCCTCATTCCATATGTCCAATGAGAAGAGAGTTCCTCGCATATCCGGAAAATCAACAAGTACTCCGGACAACTACCACTATAACCCCTTCAAGGGAGCTACCCATATCCAAGGCATCAATAATAATCCGTTCGATGTGAAGATTGTCGGTCTTGCACCATCTTCATTATCTTCGATTTTTAATCGTCGTTTAATTATTTGAAATGAGATTTAACTCGGTCTTTCAGAATAATTCTCGCATAAATTTCAAATCAAATCCTTTTCCTTGATTATATCATTTGCCTTCATCATTCATTACTTTGTGTAAAAAGGTTTAGTCGAGAATTTAGTTCGGTCATCGAATTAAATGCTCTAATAATAACATATTCATAATTCATTTTATACGTTTTCACGCCAAATTGTTTAACCATTTACGTTTTACAAACCAAGCAAGAATTTATTAGCACATGTTTTCAATCACTTAAACAATTTGGAACGATTCATAAAATGATTTCGAATGAAATCAATTGTTGAAATCTGCGAATTATTGAAACTGACAAGTCACGAATGAAGTCAAAATGCGCCGAAACTCGACCGAGAAAGACCCTGGATGGACCTAAACTGTTGACTGTGGTCTCCACCGGTCAAAAACAGTTTTTAGGCAACAGACGTCTGTCACCCCTAGGACAGACGTCTGTTGTCAGGAAAACCGTTTTCCCGAGATCTTGGAAAGACGTATGACCATTTTTGGTCAGACGTCTGACCTGATGCAATTATTTATTTTCTCCTCAAACATTGACAGACGCCTGTCCCCCTCCCGGACAGAGTCTGAGCTAATGTATGGCCATTTTTGCTTAGGAAATGAGGTGCAAACGGCTCTCGGACGAGCTCGTATCAAAGGCGAGGGTTTATAACGTTTTCTAAATAAAAATGAAGCCTCATTAACTCCCCAAAAACACTTTAGAACACATACACATCCATGCACACATTCATACAAGAGATTCACGACAATTTTGATCACAAGTTCAAAGGTGAACTAAATTTCAAACCAAAGCCATCAAATGCGATTCAAGCTAGAACGAGATGGTTTGGCAATGCTAAAGGGAAGCTACAAAGCATGGGTGCACACAATAACTTCACCTATAGCATATACAACCCGAATATAGATAATATCAAGATTTCCAATATTTGAAAAACAAGGAAATCGACAACCCAAGCAAATAACCCAACACATACACAATGTATACTCAATTCAAATGTTCTGTAGGCACACTATACAAGCACAACGCTTGAGGAAATATTGCGAGTTCTTAAATAACTCACCTATAACATATATAATCACATTTTCATTGCACTACTCAGCATTTAACCTCATATTAAAGTTATATGATCAATCAATAGTCATATTATCAACCCAAACTTAATCAACTACTTCGTAATTAACTAACATTAGCCCTTTCAGTTTCAATTTATCGCATACTTAAGTGACTACATGACTTCAGTTAACACACACATTTTTTTTCCATATTACTTATCATTAACCCATATCAAACATCCTTAAATCATTTCATGAATTCAAATTGATCATTATAGGCCTTTAAACAACCCAACCAAGTTCATACATAACAATCAACATATATTAGCCCTTAATCGTTTATAGTTTCTCACCTATAATGGATAAAAATCATATTTTTATCATGTTAATCATGATTTAACATCATATTATACATGCGTAATCAATCAATAACATCAATCCAAACTATTAGCTAACTATAATTAACTAGCTGGCCCTTTCATACTTTCGGTTTCTCACCTTGGCTTGTTTGCAAATAAGAAATGGACCCAATATCAAGAAAAACCACCCACTCTTCCAATGTTACATGCAAATCTCCAATCTAAACACAAACAGTTGAATTTTCCCAAGAGTTAGGTCATAGAAATCATCAAAAATCAAAGAGGAGATAAGCTAGAGAAGATGGAGAAGATGAAGAGGAGCCTACCTAATCTTCTACACTTGATTTCAACAAAAATTGGGTTTGGAATCAAGAACACTAGCTTATGAATTTTAATTTCCCTTTCCACTCTCCATTTTTCTAATATTGTCTAAGTGTTGAGTGAATGAAGAGGAGAGGTTCAATTGAGCACTTAAGTGAGTGGCTAGGTTTAGCCGACCAAGACCCAACCCATGTCCCAATTTCCACCAACTCCAAACATATCGATCCTTATAGTTTTCGAACTCCTAAACGACGTTTTGAACTCAATGAAGTGGTTTCGAGTCCAAATTCATTCGTATGTAAAAAGTGCTTTTAGGGCCATATATAATATTCCATAGCGATTATCAAAAATTTTAATTTAGACATAACTTACAATTCATAAAGTGAAATCCTCAATTCTTATTCTCGTTAGAAAATTACAACTCAAAATATTCTAGTGTTTCTTGTTTTATCAAATTCTGATATATATTGAATCCTATACATTCATTCAAAGTTTTAAATCAAATTTTCAAACTACTGAGCTGCTCCATGTTTGTTTTAATTAAAATTAAATTTATAAGTTCTAACTTCAATTAAATAAATTTTAAATCGTTTATTCTCAAAATAATTCACCTAAAACACTATGAAAATCAATTAAAAATAAATTTCCAAAAATACGGGTTGTTACAATCTCCCACACATAAAAACCTTTCGTCCCCGAAAAGGAATCTTCAGTTAAGAAAGAATTAAATAGTAACGTAACATAACATAAATGTATCTCCCGATAGAGCTAATCAGAGATATCCACTCTGCACTTGGAATAAGCTTGTTTACTGCTATCCTCTGTTTCCCATGTATGGTCTGTAGGATCTCCGCTCCATTGCACTTTTAAAAAATGCACCTTCTTGTTCCTTAGAACTTTGGTTTCTTTGCCAATAATCTTCACTGGCTCTCTATGCACAACCAAACTAGGAGTAATATCCAAATCCTGTTGCGATGCTTCTTTAACAATCAAATCGGGATATTGTACATGCTTTCGAAGTTGAGAGATGTGAAACACATCATGCACTATGGGCAACCAATCCGGTAATTGAACCCTGCAAGCTAGAGTTCCAATCCTCTCAAGTATAGGAAATGGACCAATATATCTAGGTGCCAACTTCCCCATCTTCCCAAACTGAATTACTCCTCTCATCGGAGAAACTCTTAAATACACGTGATCACCAAAAGAAAATGCCAAATCTCTTCTTTTAAAATCCGCATAACTCTTCTGTCGGCTCTGCGCCGCTTGTAATTGCTTCTTAATGAAATCCACTTTATCTGAAGCTTCTCAGATCATATTTGGACCCAATACCAACCGATTACCAGGCTCTATCTAACATGCAGAAGATCTACATGGCCTACCATACAACGCTTCAAATGGTGACATTATCAAACTCGCATGATAAATATTATTGTATGAAAACTCCACCAAATGTATGTGATCTTCCCAAGATCCTCCAAAATCAAGAATACAAGACTGCAATAAATCTTCTAATATATGATTCACCCTCTTCGTCTGGCCGTCTGTCTGAGGATGATATGCAGTGCTAAGATTGATCTTGGTTCCCAATTTCGATTGAAATGCTTCCCAAAATTTACTAGCAAAGATCGAATCATGATCACTGACAATGCTGTTGGGGATGTCATGCAGTCTAACAATCTCTCTGAAATATATTTGAGCCAGGCTCTAAGTGGTTCTACTTGATTCCAGTGGAATAAAATAGGCACTCTTTGTAAAATGATCAACTATAACCCAAATACTATCATTGCCCCTCTTGGTCCTAGGCAAACCATCAATGAAGTCCATAGAAATTTGATCCCACTTCCATTCTGGAATCTCTAAAGGTTGCAACAATCCAGCAAGCCTCCGTTGATCACTCTTTACTTGTCGGCAAATTGAACACCTGCTAACATATATAGAAATGTCTCTCTTCATTGACTTCCACCAAAATATATGCTTAAGATCATAATACATCTTACTCACCCCCGGGTGAATACTAAGCTTGGATTTATGACATTCATCCATTACCTCTCTTTTGAGATCGGGATTATCCGGAACACAAATTCATCCATGCATTCTAAGAGTTCCTTTACTATCAATCTAAAAGCTTGAAACTTCTCCTTCTTGGACTCGTTTTCTAATCATCTGAATAAACACATCCTCCTTTTGTGAAATCAAAATCTTCTCGATTAACAAAGGCGTAATAATCAGATTAGCAATGATTGCATTTTTCTACTAAGTGCATCCGCTACAACATTGGTTTTTCTTGATGTATACAAAATATCTAGATCGTATGCTGCAAGAAATTCTAACCAACGTTGTTGTCTCAAATTCAAGTCTTTTTGGGTGAACAAATACTTCAATGATTTATGATCGGTATATATTCCGAACTTCTCACCTAACAAATAATGCCTCCATATTTTCAATGCAAATACTATGGCTAACAGCTCTAGATCGTGAGTAACATATCTCTTCTCATGCGTCTTCAATTGGCAACTAGCATAAGCAACAACTTGGCCTCTGTGCATTAATACCGCACCCACCCCCTAATGAGAAGCATTTGTATAGACAATCAAGTCTTGATTTCTATCTATAATAGTCAACACTGGAGCAGTAGTCAAACCTACTTTTAGCTCTTGGAAAGAAGCCTCACATTCTGTCGTCCAATTAAATCTCACATGCTTCTTTGTAAACTTCGTCAATAGACTAGATAGCTTCGAAAAATCCTTCACGAATTTCCGATAATAGCCTGCCAATCCCAGAAAACTTCTAACTTCTGTGGGAGTGCTAGGTTGCTTCCAATCTCTAGTGGACGTAATTATGCCCGGATCTACTGAAATCCCTTCCTTCGATACAACATGACCAAGGAACTTCACTTCTTCTTGCCAGAATATATATTAAGAAAATTTGGCTTTCAATACATTCTTTCTTAAAATTTCCAAACCTGTTCCAAATGCTTCGCATGTTCGCTAGTTGACTTAGAGAAGATTAGAATATCATCAATGAAAACTAGCACAAATTTATTCAAAACTCCGTGAAATACTCGATTCATCAAATCAACAAAGTAAGCTGGAGTGTTAAATAAGCCGAATGACATTACTAACCATTCATAAAATAAGTCTGGACCTCTGAAAGCAGTCAGAGGAACACATTTTCAGCAATCCGCAACTGATGGAAACTGTAGCTAGGTCCATCTTTGAAAACACTCGAGCTCCATTCAAGCAATCCAATAAATCATCAATGTGCGACAATGGATATTTATTCTTCAACATTTGATTATTTAAGTCTCGGTAATTTACGCATAATCGGAGAGTACCTTCTGACTTAGGAACAAATACCACAGCGGCTCCCCAACTCGAGATACTAGGCCGGATTAGACCTTTCCATAAAAAATGTCAAGTTTGATCACCCAACTCTTCTTTCTCTTTCAGTGTCATTCTTCGAATTGCATGCACAACTGGCCTTGCATTCAGAATTAAATCGATTTTGAAATCAATTTATCTTCATGGAGGTAAGCTATCAACTTCTTCGAACACATCTGCATAACTCTAACGACGGGACTATTCCTAAAAAAGGTAGGAGAAACTTCAAGAGCAGAACAAAATTCTTTTCTATCTGAACTTGAACCTTGACATGGTATAATAATAATCCCAAGTTTTGTTTTAACTTTAACAATTCTTACGCACATTTAACTTGGGCCTCATACTTCATTAACCAATCCAACCCAAGTATAATATCGAATTCAGAAAAATTCATGATGATCAAATCAAAGGAAAACTGATAACAAGAATAGGAGATAGGCACTCTACAATAAAAATGGAGAATAAGAGAACTACCTATTGGATTGTGGACGCTAATAAATTCTTCAAGATTTCTCAATTTTAAATTTAACTTTTTAACCGTGTTGCTCGAAATGAAACTTTGTGATGCTCCTGTAACAAATAGTACTTTAATAGGAATATTTTTAACAGTAAGTGTACCTTCTAGCACATCGGGTTTACCTTCTCCAGTAGAAGAAGCCGGCGCACTCTCCCCCCATATACATGAGCTATTCGGCCTTCTTAACTAGTGGGCAGTTCCTTGCAAAATGTCCCGACTTATGGCAATTATAGCACACACCACTGTAGCGCGGCCACTGAATAGGGTCGGATTCATTTCGGTTTGACCTCTTAGGATCATTGCATTCTCTAGACATGTGGCCGTACTAATTGCAGTTATAGCATTTAACCTTTGCCCGCCTATCCTTTTGAGGCTCAACTGGTTCCGTCTTGTTTGCTTCAGGCTTCTTATCGGGAAGCTTTTTCTTGTAGCTAGCTTAACTCCTCTCGTGGTCTTCTTGAGCATTTTTCTTGTTGATACCCTCATACCTGCAAGTCATTTCAACTACCTTGGTAAATGGAAGCTCGATGTGTGCAGTCACCCGACTATGGTACCTTCGGAGAAGACCCTCTATGAATCGCTTGTTCTTCTGAAGTGGTTCTTGAATTAGTTCGGGTGCATAGCGAGAGAGTTCTTCAAATTTATTCACATATTAATGAATTGTTCAACCTCCTTGCTGGAGATTAGCAAACTCATCGTGCAAGCACTCGACTTCATGTTGAGGGACAAACCTTTCATTAAAAATTTCTTTAAACTTTGCCCATGTCATGTCAACTTCAAGATTGCCTATAGTTATTGTAACACCCCACGTCCATTAATGTCACTCTCAAAGGGTATGCATTAACATTCATGGAGTATTATTGGTGTATAGAACAGAATATAACAAGACATATACATATATTGGTACTTGAAAAATTAAAACAACTTTTATTGCTGCGGAGAAATAGTTTGGTTACAACAACATAAAAAACCAACAATAAAACCAAGTACACTTAATATCCATCTTGACAAATTATTTTCTGAGTACATAAAGTAAAAAGAATAACCCCAACATTAGTAGTCATAAAAGAGATAAGTTAAACTTTACTTTCAGCAATCCAAGCACTTCCAAAAGAGAGAAAGAGGTCGAAATCAAGCTCCACTAGCACTAGTCCCACCCTGAGAACTTGGGGGGAGGGGGGAAAGGAAAAAAAGAGGCGAAAACAAAGGGGGTCAGACATAAAGTCTGGCGAGTCCAATAACTTTAACAATATAATTATCAAAGTAATCAGGATAAGGCATAAACTGGTAAAACAAGGAATGACTGTGAAGCAAATAGGCAAGACAAAACAAACATGAGGAATATGCTGGCGTTAATCGCGCTCCTAATCACTATATGATAATTACTATAGTGCATCAATACTAGTCACCCTAAAAGTTGATCCTGCCTACTGAACAAAATAATAATAATGGTAGTTTCGTGTCATAGGTGCCGCCTGCTTCTATCTCCACTAGCCTCCCCATGCTAATTACATCATTTGTTCATAATATGGTAGTTGTACTCCTAGTTGTCTTCATAGGTGTCGCCTTCTCCTATCTCCGCTAGTCGTACCCACTACCTTCCCCATTCGATCGGCTCCCTAACTCGTAGATACCAGTGCTGGTCCCACAGTGGGGTGTATCACTCTCCAAAGTGGAAACCCGATACCACTAAAGATGCACGACTTATATCTACACGATGCAACAACGTCTTACCTACCAACCCGGGCCTACACACGCACATGACCCTGTTGGACTTGCGTTGCCACCGCTAACCCGTTTTGACTCTTACAATCAAACCCAGTAAGCGTGTCCCGTCCTCGATCTAGATCGAGCTCACCTATATACTAAATGGGTTACTGGTTGAAAAGGGTCCCCGCACTTGACACAAGCTTTCCACCTATGCTTAGTCCCCACTAGGATTTCCCACTTAACCCCCTCTTATTCATGTATTCTTACATGTTTCAACTTGGTTAAGTGTTTACAATTATATCCCACATGTCACCCATGTTACCCACTCAAATCAACATGTGTTATTGGTTAAGCTTGTCTTAACCCGATCCGCTTATCAGATCAATATATAGATTATTGGTTGAGCTGGTCTTAACCCTATCCACTTATATATTATTGGTTAAGTCGGTCTTAACCCTATCCACTTATATATTATTGGCTAAGTTGGTCTTAACCCTATCCACTTATCGGATCAATATGCATTATTGGTTAAGTTTGTCTTAACCCTATCCACTTATCAGATTAATATATATTATTGGTTAAGTTGGTCTTAACCCTATCTACTTATCAGATTATTGGTTATGCTGGTCTTATCCCTACCCACTTATATATTATGTATCATATATATATATATATATATCATATGACATGTTTTAATTAATTTATAGTTAAGTACATCTTAGTTCACAGATATATTGGTTAAGAGAATAACTCCCTAAGTATCAACCCCGAAGACTGAAATCAACATCAGATTGGTACTCAGAGAATTACTCAACTCAACCAAACTTCTGTTTGTCATTCATATTCTCCTTTGATTAGCATTAATTAATTATTAATGCACAAACCTTTCACATTAAGTCGATTGCTTGTAGCCGCTGGATATGCCGGGCGGTTCCGGGCAGACTTCCACCACAAGCCAGATTTAACCTCATGTCTAAGCATCTTTTTAATTATGCCTACGACCTCTCACATTAGACTACTGTTTGCGGTTGCTAGATGTGCCGGGAGGGTCCGGGCAGTCTTATACCACGAACGAGTCTAACCTCGTGTCTTAGGCATTTATTACGCATTTAATTTATGCCTTTGACCTCTCACATTAGACTACCGTTTGTGGTTGCTGGATTTGTCGGGCGGGTCCGGGCAGTCTTATACCATAAATGAGTCTAACCGCGTGTCTTAGGCATTTATTATTACACATTATTATTCAAACCCAATTTGAATTAATATCCCTATTTCAGATTGTTAATATTTCCAATTTTAATCCATGTCCATAATTATCACTTAAATTATGTTCATAATTTTCAGGTATATAAATTATACCAATTAATGTCTCAAATTAATTATATGCTTTTAAATCCATTATATGCCAATTCACAATTTGTATAATTAATATTTTCCCATTGTCCCCACGCTGTTCATAGGTTTAATATGAAATATGCTAGACTCGCAAATAGTCTAAATCATAAAAAGAAAAGAAACATCACAACTTGCATAACACATAAAATAGATCTAACTTGCGAATAAGAATTATAACATAAGTTTGCATAGGCAATGAACACATAGAACATAAATTTGCATAAACTATGTACTGCCATGGATCTAAATATAGATCTAAACATGAAATTGTGAACTTGCATATATGAATATGGTTTCACCTAAACTTGCATATAGATTCCTACAAACTTGCATATGAATTTAAATATGTAAACTAATATCACATGTTTTACATACAAACTAGCATATGTGTATACTTGATTCACATATAAACTTGTGTATGATTCACATACAGACTTGCATAAGATTCACATACAAACTAGCATATGTAAAAAGACTTGCATAAGATTCACATACAAATTAGCATATGTAAAAACAGACTTGCATAAGATTCACATACAAACTAGCATATGATTTAACATCCCAAACTTGCATATAAACTGATGTCATAAAATGAATCAAGTTAAACATATGTGATTGGACATATGAAATAGATCTACCAACATAAGTTAACAAAACTGTCATATGTTCACCAACAGACGATAACAAAGTTAAGTAACATCACATGATTCAACAAACATATTCTCATAATCCAAATTATAACTCATCATAATTAATTTATTAATTATTTTGTGAAAGAAATTGTACTTACAAAGACGGATTAGAGAAGAGAATAATTTGTTCGTCGTTTGTATTAGAATCCTGACTTGCAATTCCTAGACTTTAAGAAGAAGAACTATTCTAGCAACATCATGGAGGCCAAGAGATTAATTTAGTTTAGGTTTAGAGCATGAGTCTATGCGTGCTTATATAGAAGTTTAAACCAATATAAGCCATTAGATTATCATAGGAGCAATCACAACCATCCAGACTAGATAGAGTTATCCAGAATTGTCACATATGCCCTAGTGACTCAGCAACAGGTCAGAAAAGACTCAGCAACAAGTCAGAATCATCACAGTTCAGATCTGCCCGAGGGGGTAGGTCGACCCCCAGGTCGACCAGTATAGGGGAGGTCGACCTGGCCTGGGGCGGGGAAAATCCCGCCCAGCCCGCTTCCTTGTTTAAATTCAATTTTGAATTTAATTCTGAGCTGTTTTAATTTATTAAAATTCCTGAAACTTTTGAGGGCCATAACTTCCTCATATGAAGTTCGATTTACGAAAACTTGGACTCTATTCTAAGCAGAATTCCGAGACGAACGCAATGGCGTAACCCATTTCCTTTAATTCTTCTCCTAAAAATTAAATGTTCTTAAATTTGTTAATTTTATTATTTAAAATTAGGGGGTGTTACAGTTATTGCATCCCACCATATCAAGGCCTCATCCTTAAGTAGCCAAGATGTCATAAACCTCTTCCTGTGATCCGCTAACTCTAGGCCCGCGAAGATCCATTCGCACGACCTTAACCAAGCTTGAGCATCGGCTACTATTCCTTTGCTAGTGAATGGCATGCCACCTAAATTATTGTACTTCTTAGCAATCCTATCTAGATCAAACAATGGTTGTGGGGGTTGTTGTGGCACTGTAGCCTCAATGTTAGCCTTTGCATTGGCTTCTTTGAGATTAGGCTGATTTGGAGCAGCGGGGATGTCACCCCTTCCTTGGCCTCTGCCTCTCCTACCTCTGCCTCGACCACTCATTTCCTATCGGTTCTGTGGATAGTAAGGAAAGAATCAGGCCAATAGAAAAGATAGTTTAAGGAATGACAGAAGCATATAGACATATGCATAGATAATGATGTAATGATCATGTTATATGCTATTCTGATATTCCCATTCTAGGATATTACTAATCCTATCTCTAATGAGTTACTCGTCCTAGAATACTACTTGTTCTATCTTTGACGAGTGATTTAATATGTTATCTTCTAGAACTAAGGTTAACCAAAGCTCTGATACCACGCCTGACACGAACCAAACCCCCGCTCCACGGTGGCAAGGATGGCCTTTGGAAAATAACATATTAATCACATCAGCAGAATACATAAAATTGAAGAACAATTTACGTTATATCATAACAGCGGAATTATAATCATCATCAGAGTTATACAGATACAGGATCCACTTAGTACATAGCAAGTTTCATCAAGTAGATAACATGTCCACTAAGGAATCAAATATAACATACACATGATAATGTTTGTTCAAAAGAAATGATAAAAAGACAAGTCTTCGTCTTCTGCCAAAATGACACTAATGCTACGATGCATATCCAAAAGAATGCCAATCACCTGTTCACTTGGTTGCCCGTGTAAAAATAGGGGCACCCGAGTTTGCAAGGGAAGAACAAACTACGAGTTAGTCATGGGACTGGTATGAGAAATTCTACAATTACTTAACTTATTTAAAGTATAAGGAAAATCACAGGACCATGCTGTATGTCACAGAATAGGTTCCATTGTATTGTCGGTGCATAAAATAAAGAAAATCAAGTAAACACGTAATGCTTTTTGAAAAATGGAGCCATTATAAGACTCAGGTACCATCACACAATGCAAACACAAACCAGAGGATAGAGTTTTACCTTATAATAGCCAAATATGCTTGATACGCATAAGCAAAACATTTGATACTACTATAGGTGTATAAAACAACTTCGCATATAAATGTATCAATCATAGACAACATAGTACCCCATCCTACTATGACTCCATATAGGTTTATAATTAAAATCACATGATGTCGTATTGGAAATTGGGTTTCCATCATGAGTCAAGACAAGGGATGTCTCCTTACCGGTTTCGAGACACTCTAGCAAATGCCTCAGGATCACACCTATGTGCAACTCTTGGATCTTCAGGGGCGGTCCACACCTAATGTTTGTGGATTGGTTATTATTGAACAATATGTTTCCTGGTCCTATTAGACCTATCACGTGAGCCTTTTAGTCGGCTCTATTCCGAGGCACCTCGCAATCCATCATCCACATAAGTAAAAATGTCTGGGCTCCATACCATGACACCACTTTTAGCTAGAAAGAAACATATGCACTCCCTGTAGTAGCTATCCCATTTTAGACTCATACCGAGGTGTGAGGCTCGCGAATTAACGCTATACAAAAAGCTATGCTACTTAAAGTTGTGCTTTGATCATCATCCATAAGACTTTGCTTTCCAACAAAAGCCTTGATCACTTTCATCTTGGCATGTCACACTGCCAATCCATATCATGTCATTGATTTCTACCAATTTATAACCTCTAAGCTCGCTCGGAGAAGGGTGTTAAGCAAGAGAATAAATTCTCCGCCACCAAACAGATATATATTTAGCAGAGATCAACAACATAACACACATTACAACGTCAAACATACAATCATTTATACATCCGTTCTGGGTCTGAACGAAACCGGAGGCACATTATTCCTCGTTCCATATGTCCAATACAAAAGAGAGGTCCTCGCATATCCGTACAATCAACAAGTACGTCCGGACAACTACCACTATAACCCATTAAAGGGAGCTACCCATATTCAAGGCATCAGTAGTAATCCGTTCGATGTGAAGATTGTTGGTCTTGCACTATCTTCTTTATCTTCGACTTTTAATCATCGTTTAATTATTTGAAATGAGATTTAACTCGGTCTTTCCAAATAATTCTCGCATAAATTTCAAATCAATTTCTTTTCCTTGATTATATCATTTGCCTTCATCATTCATTACTTTGTCTAAAAAGGTTTGATTGAGAATTTAGTTCGGTCATCGAATTAAATGCTCTAATCATAACATATTCATGATTTTTAATACGTTTTAATGCCAAATTGTTTAACCATTTACATTTTACAAACCAAGCAAGAATTTATTAGCACACATTTTCAATCGCTTAAACAATTTGGAAGGATTCATAAAGTGATTTCAAATGAAATCGATTGCTGAAATCTGTGAATTAGTGAATCTAACAAGTCATAAACGAAGTCGATATGGGCCGAAACTCGGCCGGGAAAGACCATGGACGGACCTAAACTGTTGATCGTGGTCTCCACTGGTCAACAACAGTTTTTAGGCGACAGACGTCTGTCACCCCTAGGACAAACGTCTGTTGTCAGGAAAACTGTTTTCCCGAGAGCTTGGACAGACATCTGGTCAGACCTCTGACCTGACGCAATTATTTATTTTATCCTCAAACATTGACAGACGCCTATCCCCCACCCGGACAAACGTCTAAGCTGAACTATTGCCATTTTTGCTTAGGAAATGAGGTGCAAACGGCTCTCGGACGAGCCCGTATCAAAGGCGAGGGTTTATAATATTTTCTAAATGAAAATGAAGCCTCATTAACTCCCCGAAAACACTCAAAAACACTTACATACCCATGCACACATTCATATAATAGATTTGCGATGATTCTGATCATAAGTTCAAAGGTGAACTAAATTTCAGACCAAAGCTATCAAATGCGATTCAAGCTAGAATGAGATGCTTTGGCAATGCTAAAGGGAAGATACAAGAGCATGAGTGCACACAATAACTTCACCTATAGCATAGATAACTCGAATATAGATAATACCAAGATTTCCAATATTAGAAAAATAAGGAAATTGATAACCCAAGCAAATAACCCAACGCATACACAATGTATACTCAATTCAAACGTGCCATAAGCACACTATACAAGCATAATGCTTGAGGAATTATTTTGAGTTCTTAAATAACTCACCCATAACATATACAATCACATTCTCATTGTACTACTTGACATTTAACCTCATATTAAAGTTATATGATCAATCGATAGTTGTATTATCAACCCAAACTTAATCAACTACTTCATAGTTAACTAACACTAGCCCTTTCGGTTTCAATTTCAAACATACTTAAGTGACTACATGACTTCACTTAATACACACAATTCTTTTTCTATACCACTAATCATTAACCCATATCAAACATCCTTAAATCATTTCATGAATTTAAATTGATAATTATAGGCCTTTAAACAACCCAACCGAGTTCATAAACAATAATCAACATATATTTGCCCTTAATCGTTTATAATTTCTCACCTATAATGGATAAAAATCATATTTAATCATGATAATCATGATTCAACATCATATTATACTTATACGATCAATCAATAACATCAATCCAACCTATTGGCTAAATATAATTAACTAGCTAGCCCTTTCATAGTTCCGATTGCTCACCTTGGCTTGTTTGCAAACAAGAAATGGACCCAATATCAAGCAAAATCACCCTCTCTTCCAATGTTGCATGCAAATATCCAATCTAAACACAAACAATTGAATTTTCCTAAGAGTTAGGTCATAGGAATCATCAAAAATCAAAGAGGAGATAAGCTAGAGAAGATGGAGAAGATGAAGAGGAGCCTACCTAAGCTTCTACACTTGATTTCAACAAGAATTGGGCTTGGAATCAAGAACCCTAGCTTAGGAATTTTAATTTCCCTTTCCGCACTCCATTTTTCTAATTTTGTCTAAGTGTTGAGTGAATAAAGAGGAGAGGCTCATTTGGGCACTTAAGCGAGTGGCTAGGTTTAGCCAACCAAGTCCCAACCCATGTCCTAATTTCCACCAACTCCAAACATACCAATCCTTATAGTTTTCAAACTCCTAAATGACGTTTTGAACTCAATGGAAGTAGTTTCGAGTCCAAATTCATTTGTATGTAAAAAGTGACTTTTAGGACTATATATAATATTCCATAGTGATTATTCTAAATTTTAATTTAGACATAACTTACAGTTCATAAAGTGAAATCCTTAATTCTTACTCTCGTTATAAAATTACAATTCAAAATATTCTAGTGTTTCTTGTTTTATCAAATTATGATTTATATTGAATCCTTTACATTCATTCAAGATTTAAAATCAAAATTTCCAACTATCGAGCTAATCTAAGTTCGTTTTAATTAAAATTAAATTTATAAGTTCTAACTTTGATTAAAATAAATTTTAGGTCGTCTATTCTCATAATAATTCACCTAAAACATTTAATTTCTATGAAAATCAATTAAAAATAAATTTTAAATTGGTTCCAAAAATAAGGATTGTTACACTTCCCTCCTCCACTCTCCTTTCTTATTTTGTTCGATCCTCATAAAAATGCCCATTCTCGAACAAATTTGGAAATCAAAATCACTATGGCTTTCATCTTCAATTTTAAAGTCCACGAAGTCTTCCTACCACAAGAAGGAAACCGCAAAATATACCCAACTCGGATTCTCTGTTATTTCCTTTTTGCAAATCGGTGAAGTCATGGCTTCTTTCCTCGTTGGACAAAAAAATCGCAAAATCAAAATTCAAAAACATACAGGGAGGATCGATTCGAACTGTTCCTGAAAAAGAAAAAATATATAATATGTGTGAATTGCGATTTCCAAATTAACCAGTCATGAGGCTTGAGTTCGATCTTTGGGAGATGGCAATGATCGGTATTGCGAATCTTGGTGGTGCGATAAGGTTTGGGGGTTCTGGCGAGTTAAGAGATGTCGATGGCAAAGAAAAGGGTACAGACATGTTCGGGACATGGCGACGCATATCGCGATGAAGTTAGGGAAAGTTCGATTCTTGTTCGAGTTACTATCACCAATTGTTTGCGTGATGGACTATGGTCGGGTAGTTGGGGGAAACTGTGAATTGAGGAAAGAAGGGCTAGCAAGGTGTTGTTTTGGGTTTTGATGATCATGGTGGCATCGAACTTAAATTCTTTGGCTTGTGGAAAGAGTTCGATTGTGGTTTGAGATTGTCCTAAAAATGGAAGTGCCATGTGATTTCGTGAGTTCTGGGATCTGGAGTATGATGTAGTCAAAGTCTGTAGTGTTGCCATGGTGCAATCTGGATGGTATTCGAGAAGTTGTGGTGCTCTTGTGGTGGAATTGGAATTTGGTTAAATGATGGAGGCTATGCAGTGAGGGTTCAAGTTTGATGTATGAAGAGGGATAAGGTATTCATTATTATTTTTTAAAATATAAAATACTTCGAATTAATTTAATTATTTGTTTAAGAAGTTATTTAAAATGAAAAAAATCGTTAATCAATAAACTAAATAAATCATGGATGCAAAGAGATTTATTTGAGATGACCCATAGCTTCGATGAGACGAATTTAACGGGATATTCGACAAATAAAAATCACGGTGAGTAATTCTCGGTCATAATTTATTTAAATTTATTTTTAGCGTTAAAAATAAATTGTTGACTACTTGGATGCGTTTATAAATTGTTTATCAGTTGTGATTATTATATATATTAGTTATTAGGCTTGATGTTTATGGTTACTATATGTATATTGGGGTTTAGATATTTCCCACAATACCATTAGCGGATGCCTGTAGTATCATTAGCGGATGACCCTATACGTCCTACTATATGATAGTGGATGACTTTCTATACCGTGGTATCCTGCCTTGAAGCAGGATGGGTATTATTTATGTTGATTAACGTCTGTGGATGCAGAAAAACAGGTTGGAGGGATCCAACTGGATTCCTCAAAATATTATTATTTATTCGTTCTCATATATGTTATCATATATGATGTGGTAGAAAACCTGTGACTGGTAATTGAGTGTTTTGGGGTGTTTAAATATCACTGGAGCTTGAATTGAATTTGAATAAATAAAACAAGTATTGAATTTATAAACGATGTTTATAAATTAAATAATATAGGAAAACAAGTGCTGAAAGTTTATAAACGATGATTATAAATTAAACAATGTAGGAAATTGAAGTAAATTTATAAACTGTGTTTATAAATAAAATGAAAGGATTTTCATTGGATAATGCAGGGAATTGAAGTGAATTTATAAACGTTGTTTATAAATGAAATGGGAAAAATTATCGTTTGGATAATTTGGGAAATTTAAATTCATATATGAATTCAAAAAGTAAAAACTGAAATTTAGTTTCAAAGAGAGACGATAAATTTATTCTAACATTCAGAATGAAAAATTGAATTAAAATAAATTTGAATGGATTTATGATTTGAATTCGATTAAATCTAATTTATTTAAATAAAAAATTATTAGAAAAGATATCAAGATTGAATTAAATAGAAATTTAAATTTAAATAAAAAAATAGATTCACTGTCTATATATATTTATATATATAAATTGTAATCAATAAAATATTCCGGAATAGGAAGTGGATTTCAATTGGAATTTGAAATGGAAACTTGTTTTAATATATAAAACAAGGAAATTAAATTAATAAACAATGTTTATAAATAAGGTGAGATAATTATCATTAGATAAATTTGGCATTTTAAATTCAAGTATGAATTTAAAAGTGAATTGGAATACGGTTTGAAATAGACTGATAAATTTTATTCCAGAATTCGAAATATAAACTGAAGTAAGAAAAATCCAACAGATTTATAATTAGAATTCGATTATATTTAGTTTTACAAATAATTTATTTATTAAGGATTGGAATTCAGTATAGAAGATTTAATTATAAATAAACTATAACTGAATTATAAAATAATCGATGGTTAGGGAAAACTAGAAATATTAAGTTGAATTTGGAAAACCGTTTTAATATAAATTAAAAATATATTAGAATGGAGTTGAAATTTATTATAAATGAAGTTTAAACGTTTATATATGTAAATATAGTTAAAACAAACTCACCGCAGCGCGGTAGTTCGTAAATTGGGATTTCGAACATCAATTGAGTATACATAACTCAATTTAAGTCGAAATTATTTGAAACAAGGATCGTCAGGACCGATTTGATAATAGTTTTCTAATGGAAGATACAATTCTGAATTTCGTCATATAGATTTTGAGTTATGTCAAAATAAATTTTCAAAAAACAGCGCCATAACAGTTTATTTAAATTAATAAAAGGATTTTAAACAAATAAATTCCGAATTTCCATTAGAAAAATCCAGATTTGAGTTGTAAAATAAATACGAACTCAAGCGGTGTAAATGAAATGATTTTTGGTACAAAAATTAGATTTTTAATTATTGAATAGAACTAACTAATCTGAAGAATAATTAGTTAATGGGATTTTGAATTGAAATTGGGTTTTGGTTAAGTAAATTGAACTATTGAATTAATATTCAAATCGAATATGAAACTTGAATTAAAAATAGAATTTGATAGAATTATAAGAAAGTTAAATTGTATATGAAGATAATATGTTCAATTTAAAAGTGGAATAAATAAAAGAGCTAATTAAAGAATAAATTAACGAACTAAGTTAAAATGGCTAGATTGTAACAACCCGGAAAATGCGAGCCAATTTAAAAATTTTATTTTGGCTAGTGAATTTTGAATATTTAAAATGATTTATTTTAAATAATATCGACGAGAAATTTATTTTGAATAGATTAGAACGTATGTATTTATATCGATCGTCGTTAGAATATAATTATTTTATTTTAATTATAAAAAGAATTGAAAATGGCGCGGTAGCTCGATAATTCGATTTCAAATTTCAATTGGATGTACCGGGTGCAAAATAAACTGGATTTTAGCGAAACCAAAAATAATACGATCTAATTGAGAATATCTTTCCAACGAATCTGAAAAATTGAAATTTCATAGCGGGAATCAAAAGATATGTCCAGTTGAAAATTCAAGATAGTCGCTCTGGAATTCAGGCCCTTAAAAATGGAAATTTTGCAAACGACCTCGGTTTTCGACGAAACCACTTTTGTTGGATCCGTGATGTCAAATTATTGCTAGATTCCAAAATTCATAATTTTTCGAATCAATATGTGAGCGTGGCAAAGGAAAATGCATTTGACCAGTTTTAGTTGATTTTAATCGACTGGAAAATGGCCATTTTTCAAACGGTCTCGGAATTCGACGAAACTAGTTTTGTTAGGACCGTATCGTCAATACAAAGCTAGAAAATATTTTTTTGTAATTTTTCGAGTTAGTATGTGACCCCAGTAAATTGAAATGCGCGTTCAAATTCAATATATGGAGTTATATTTTGATTTTGACGAAATCTGATCGAAACGATCGAATCAGCCTACGATGCATATCCCATTGTGTTCGGAATGGGGATAAAACGCTAGGGACGACAGGCGGTGGGTCCCGTTTCGAGGTCGAAATAAAAAGTACCCTTTTGAAATTAATTAAATAAATTATTATAAAAACTTAGTCAACCATTTCTCTCCTATACCTGAGGCCCCCCCTTCATACTTCAGCAACGATCGAAATAAAAATAAAAAAAAAGAACGGAAGGGGGGGGGAACCGCCGTCGCCGCTTCCATCGCGGCCCCCCAGGTGGCGCTGACCACCGCCGACTCACCCAACCCCCTCTCCCTCCACCTCCTCTCGCACTCCTTCTCCTCTATGAACCCGACACCCCAACGTACCCAAGTCGACGGCCGCCACCAACCTCGTCGCCTCCTGCTCCTCCCCTCCACCAACCGACGCAACACCCTGGCCCGCACCCCCTTGCCACCGTGCCTGACCACCCGCGACCCCCCTCCTATGTTAAACGTGACGCAGGAAACCCCACTCCCCCCTCTTTCTTTTGATCGATCCCTCCCCTTTGTTGACAAGTGAGTTCTCCTTTGTACTTATTTTAGTTTAACTAAATTAGTTTAAATCAGTTTTTACATGTACTTACCGAGGTAAAAAATAGGAAGTGAAAAAGATTTTATTTTATTTTCCTGATAGAAAGATTTGATATTGCGGTTTTATTTGCAGAACCTAGTATGGAGACATAGTGGAATGGGTCATTAATGTCGTCTATGATTGATATTTATGATTGAAATTGTTTTGACACTATACACTTATAATAGTATCAAACGATTTGTTTTTAAAGGTATCAAGCATGTTTGGCTATTATAAGGGAAAACCCTATCCTCCGGCTTGCGTTGCATTATGTGATGGGACCTGGGTCTTATAATAGCTTCATTTTTCTTGATTTTGCATTGCGCTGTTTGTTTTATGCACTGGTATTCTTGGGAGGAAACCCGTTCCGTGTTATACGGCATGGTCCCTTGATTTACCGAACTTTAAAATAAAGATTAATAACTGTTTTAGTTCTCACACCAGTCACATGACTGACCTGGAGTATATTGTTTTAACCTAAACTCTAGGTGCCCTTATTTTCCACACGGGCAGCTAGTAGTTTTGGTTTTGCAGATTTATGTTCGCAGGATCCTGGTTTACAGCTGGAACGATGCTCGGAAAGCTCTGTATCTGTGTATCACTTTCATTTGTGTTTTGTATTGTTTTTCCGCTGCTATGTAATTTATTGTAATCTCTGATATTTATCGAATGTGTAATATTCATTCATACTCTATATATTCTCGTATTCTGATGGAATTGCTGTAATATACAATGAAATGTTCTTCTGTCTGCGTCCCGATGTGTGTTGTTCTCAAGGCAATCCGTGCTTTCCTTATTGGGGAAGTTTGGGTCGCTACAGAGTGGTATAAGAGCTTTGGTTTACAGAGCTCGAGAACAAGGCACATTAGAACCGAACGAAAGAATCCATCAGATATTGGATTAGTAATATCCAATTAGAATGACTTGTTAGAGATGGGATCAGTGGTATCCTAGGACGAGTGTGAAGAGTATATTTTCAAATGGAAACAATTTTGTTTTGAAAATTTAAATCAATTATTCATATTTGAATATTTATTTGTATTGATTTTGGACAATCGAGTATATAAAGATTTTGCATATACACGTCATGAACGTATATTCGAAGTTTTAATATACTGGATAGATATAGAATCACATTCTAGTCGCCCGGGGATGGTTCTGATAATCGCTATGGTACGTACATCATCAGAATTTATATTCGAGTTTCGAAGGTGTGATTTCTATATATTTCCATTAGACTAGTGTGAGAACCAAAATATAGCTAGAATACATTGTTGTGAATTGGCATCAAAAACTTGATTTTCTATATATGTAGTAAGGTTATGAATTTGAAACGTTAATCCACTAATTGATTGATGTTTGTGTTGTTTGTTTATTTATTTGATAATTTTGAACCATTATGCCTAATTGCATCAAATGCAGAATTATTATCAGAGATTATTTGCAATTGCATGCATGTACATATATATATATGTGTGAACAGGTAATAGCAAGGAGGCTAGAGCAGAGAAATAAAATTGTTTGCCCGACAAATAGGTACATGTTTACCATAATTTACCGTTTTGTTTGGGTGATGATGATTTTATGAGCCGATTGGCTAGCCGCTTGGCTTTTTCTTTTTCTTTTTGATTGAAGAAGGCCATGGGAGGCTAAATGAAATATCCCGAAGTCCCCGGTGCAGGGGAGGTTATGGCGAAATTTTTCGAAAATTTAGGGTGTTAGCCAAATTTTTGAAAATTTTGAAAAGTTCTTAGAAACTGAAAAGTTGAAGAACTTAAGCCATAAAGAAAACAATGTAAGTTGAGTTGATTAGTTAAACAACTTTCGGCTTCGATCCTTTTCGGGGACGAAAAGTTTTAAGTGGGGGATATTGTAACAACCCGGAAAATGCGAGCCAATTTAAAATTTTTATTTTGGCAATTTTAGTGAATTTTGAATATTTAAAATGATTTATTTTAAATAATATCGACGAGAAATTTATTTTGAATAGATTAGAACGTATGTATTTATATAGATCGTCGTTAGAATATAATTATTTTATTTTAATTATAAAAGGAATTGAAAATGGCGCGGTAGTTCGATAATTCAATTTCAAATTTCAATTGGATGTACCGGGTTCAAAATAAACCAGATTTTAGCGAAACCAAAAATAATAGGATCTAATTGAGAATATCTTTCCAACGAATCCGAAAAATTGAAATTTCATAGCGGGAATCAAAAGATATGTCCAGTCGAAAATTCAGAATAGTCGCTACGGAATTCAAGCCCTTAAAAATGGAAATTTTGCAAACGACCTCGGTTTTCGACGAAACCACTTTTGTTGGATCCGTTATGTCAAATTATTGCTAGATTCCGAAATTCATAATTTTTCGAATCAATATGTGAGCGTGGCAAAGGAAAACGCGTTTGACCAATTTCAGTTGATTTTAATCGACTGGAAAATGGCCATTTTTCAAACGGCCTCGGAATTCGACGAAACTAGTTTTGTTAGGACCGTATCGTCAATACGAAGCTAGAAAATATTTTTCTGGAATTTTTCGAGTTAGTATGTGACCCCAGTAAATTGAAATGCGCGTTCAAATTCAGTATATGGAGTTATATTTTGATTTTGACGAAAACTGATCGAAGCGATCAAACCAGCCTACGATACATATCCCATTGTGTTCGGAATGGGGTAAAACACTAGGGACGACAGGCGGTGGGTCCCGTTTCGAGGTTGAAATAAAAAGTACCTTTTTTAAATTAATTAAATAAATTATTATAAAAAACTTAGTCAACCATTTCTCTCCTATACCCGAGGCCCCCCCTTCATACTTCAGCTACGATCGAAAAAAAAAGAAGAACGGAAGGGGCGACCGGGGGGGGGGGGGACCGCCGCCGCCGCTTCCATCGCGGCCCCCCCAGGTGGCGCGGACCACCGCCGACTCACCTAGCCCCCTCTCCCTCCACCTCCTCTCGCACTCCTTCTCCTCTACGAACCCGACACCCCCACACACCAAAATCGACGGCCGCCACCAACCTCGCCGCCTCCTGCTCCTCCCCTCCACCAACCGACGCAGCATCCTGGCCCGCACCCCCTTGCCACCGTGCCTGACCACCCGCGACCCACCCCTCCTCCGCTGAACGCGACGCAGGAAACCCCACTCCCCTCTCTTTCTTTTGATCGATCCCTCCCCTTTGTTGACAAGTGAGTTCTCCTTTGTACTTATTTTAGTTTAACTAAATTAGTATAAATCAGTTTTTACATGTACTTAGCGAAGTAAAAATAGGAAGTGAAAAAGATTTTATTTTTTTCCTGATAGAAAGTTTTGATTTTTATCGGTAGAAAGATTAGATTTTTAATCAAAGAAAGGCGAGATTTTTTAATTGAATAAAGGTTTGATTTTTATAAAATATAAAGATACGATTTTTATTTGCGTGAAGACGTGATTTTTATAGCTATAGTAGAAAGATATAATTTTTATATAGTAGAAATTTTAAAGATGTTATTTTTATAGAATAGAGATGATAAAAATATGATTTTTATAGTGTAGAAAGAATAGAAATATGATTTTTATATTATATAGATAATAAAAATTCAATCTTTATATATGAAATAGAAATATAAAAATAAAAATTTTATATAGGAAGAAGCATTGTAAAAATATATGAAGTAAAAATAAAAATACTATTTTTATTTATTGAATGAAGTGATAAAAAATATAATTTTTACATTTGAATAGCGTGAAAGGAACTGCGTTGGAATTTCAAACAGATCCAGACTGTTCAGCAGTTCAAAAGCAAAGCACGGCGGAGTGGAACCCTCTGTGAGAACTTCTCACTTTAAATTTTCTTTTCTAGTTGAAATGTATACTAGGATGCAGACGGTGCTTAGTAGCACCCGACACCCATCGTCCACAGACCATGGACGGCTTGTATGCTTGTTTGATGTGTTGTGAAATTTGTTTGTGATGTTGATGTGAAATCGATAATAAAATGTAGATGGTTGAAATAAATTAATTATCGTTAAAAATATAATTTTTAACGTGAATGTGAATAAATAAATATTCATTTACAAACCGGACGGTTTGTTTATGTACACCTATTTGAAGGATATTGATTGGGACGATAAATTTTACACATCGCCCAACTGCACAAATGAAAATCTGTGTTTGATTGTTTGAAACCCCACACAGGTATTGGGATAAAATACGGCATACACTAATCCCAATAATTAGTTGTATGTCAATCGATTGATTAACAGGCTGTTATAAGCGTTAAATGTTTATATTTGATGCTTATGCAGTTGTGTGGTGCACTTTGGATGATGGTTGATTGTTTATCGTTGCTATTATATACATGTGTTGTATGGAACCCATATAATTAACATTATATGGTAATTAATTGAGCCTCATTCCAATTGGAAAAAATAAAGAATATTAGAATATGAAAATAGTCATGTGTTGAAAGAAATATAGATTCATGTATTAAATAGAATAAATATTCATTTGTTGAACAGAATAACGGAGTTATTGAAATATATAAAGCCGTGTTGATTAGAGTTGCGCTATTCTGACGTGAACGATATTTATATCGATTATATTCGTTTTTATAATGAATTTATAAAAGAAAGTAATTTCAAAATATAACGTTTTGAAAATATTATCATTTATATAGAAATGATATGAAATATTCAATTTTGATTTGAAATGGAATATAGAGTTGAAATGGTTTTGAAAACGAATTTAAAACGATTTATAAAATACATTTTGAAAGGAAATCGATGAAATATAATGGATATATATATATATATATATATATATATATATATATATATATATATATATATATATAATGGCCTGAATAGAACACGCCGCACCGCGGCAGTTCGTGAATTTCGACCATTGACTTTGAATTGACGTTGCGGGAGATCTGACCGTCGGATTCTCCTGAAACCGGAACCGTTGGGTTCGTATCGAAAAGAGCTTTCCAATGAATATTAGAAATCTGAAATCTAACTGTTGGATTTGGAATTATGTCCAAATAAAATTTGGAAAAGGTCGCTGTAAGTGCAGTTCGATGGCCGTTGATGGAAATTGACTGTACGGACCTTGATAAAATTATTAAAAATATTAATAATTTGTGTAAAATCATAATATGTTAATTGGGAAGAACTGGGTTGAAAAACTCCATATTTTAAAAGATAAAAATAGATTTTTATCGAAATGAACTAGTTTTGAACTAGAATTAAAAATCAATTTATTTTTGAAATAAATAAATTTAATTTAAAAGAGGTTTTAAAAGTAACCCAAATTTCCAATAATTGAATTGGAATGGATTTGAATCGAAATTATCTTCGGAATATTTCGATGTTGGATTACGTGATTATACAGATATTGTTATGGGAATTTGAAAGATATATTTATATCGTTATTTCTAATACTATATTTGTTGGTTTCAGAATTTGATATTGAATATAAGCCGGTATATTTTCTATTCAGAGCCTTGTATTTAATATCAAATGTGATTTGGGTTTGTCGTGAATCATGTTTTAGGTGACATTGGTTCTTTAACCCAGTTAAAACAGGATATTGATTTTTGAGAAGATTAAAACTAAGTGGAGTTTTAATGAATCTTTAATTAGATTGAAAGTGAATTGATAATTTAAATTATCAAATCTGAAAAGTGATCGAGAATGGAGTATCACCAGTTTTGCGCCAAGGCGATAGTTAAATCTTTAATTAGATTTGAACGCGAAATGGTAATTAATTTTACCGATAACACCGTGGTGTTAGATATGGAGTATTACCAGTTTTTCTTCATGGGTTGAATAGGTTGGGATTGGGAAATAAAATAAATAATTACTTCGGTGTGGTTCGCTAATCCCGACTAGTTTGGAAAACCATGATATGGTTTGAAATGATATCCAAAGGAAGATTAAAGAATAAATTTAGAAGAATTTATCTTTGATAAAATTAATGGGAACCTTTCCCGAAGAATGTGAAAATTTGAATAAAAGAATATTCTGAATTGGAATGAGGCATATGTTGTGTTTGTGTAACACGTGTTTATTATATACGCGGGTTACTCGGAAAGGCCGGGTTTATACCCATTCTGAATAACCGATTCGACGGTCAGTCGAAGACGAAGACGGTGGTTGAAGACCGGAAGTCTTCACATCGTTTGGGTGATTACCGATGATCTTGATTGGTCTATACACCCAAGATGAGGGAATCAGTTGGTGATCGTCCAGACGTACTTGGAGATGGATGGATATGCGAGGAAAGTGCTTCAGTTTCGTTCAGACCCAGAACGAACTTGTAAATGGACTGTGTGTCTAACATTGGATTTTATTCTGTGCTGATTGATCTCTATTAAATATACATCTGTTTGGCGGTGGAGAATTTATTATCTTGCTTAGCGCCCTTCTCTGAGACGTACGAGCTTAGAGGTTGTATATCGATGGACATCAGTCGCATGGAGTGAATTGCTTGTGTGGCACGCCTAAGTGGCAGATGATCAAGGCTTCTGTTGGAAAGCAAAGTCTTGTGGTTGATGATCAAAGCATAGCCTGTGTGGCATAGCTTTGTGTATAGCGTGAATTCGCGAGCCTCACACCTCGGTATGAGTCAAAAACGGGATAGTGACTGCAGGGAGAGCACGACGTTTCCTTCTAGCTAGTGGTGGTGTCAGTGCTTAAATTGGCTGACATTTATATACTTTTCACCTATGTGGTTGTTGGAATGCGAGGCGCCTCGGATATAGGTCTGTTAGGACCGGGAAACGTGTGCTCAGGAATTGCCAATCCTCAAAAGTAAGAGAGGACCGGCCCTGAAGATCCAAGGAATGCTGTTTGCGGTCCTGAGACATTTGCTAGAGTCTCTCGAACGAAGAGGAGCTTGCCTCTTGCCTCAACTCATGACGGAAATCCAATTTCCAATATGTGATATTGCGGTTTTATTTGTAGAACCTAGTATGGCGACATAGTGGTATGGGTCATTAATGCCGTCTATGATTGATATTTATGATTGAAATTGTTTTGACACTATACACTTATAATAGTATCAAATGATTTGTTTTTAAACGTATCAAGCATGTTTGGCTATTATAAGGGAAAACTCTATCCTCCGGCTTGCGTTGCATTGTGTGATGGGACGTGAGTCTTATAATAGCTTCATTTTCCTTTATTTAGCATTGCGCTGTTTGTTTTCTGCACTGGTATTCTTGGGAGGAAACCCGTTCCATGTTATACGGCGTGGTCCCTTGATTTACCGAACTTTAAAATAAAGATTAATAACTGTTTTAGTTCTTACACCAGTCACATGACTGACCTGGAGTTTATTGTTTCAACCTAAACTCTGGGTGCCCTTATTTTCCACACGGGCAGCTAGTAGTTTTGGTTTTGCAGATTTCTATTCATAGGATCCTGGTTTACAGCTGGAAAGATGCTCAGAAAGCTCTGTATCCGTGTATCACTTTCAGTTGTGTTTTGTATTGTTTTTCCACTGCTATGTAATTTATTGAAATCTCTGATATTTATCGAATGTGTAATATTCATTCATACTCTGTATATTCTCGTATTCTGATGGAATTGTTGTAGTATACAATGAAATGTTCTTCTGTCTGCGTCCCGATGTGTGTTGTTCTCAAGGCAATCCATGCTTTCCTTACTGGGGAAGTTCGGGTCGCTACATAGATTGAGTTGGAATAAATTGAGAATGGATGTATATGGGTTAGACAAGTATGGAATGAAGTGTATGCAGATTATAATTTAAGTGCCCAACAAAATGGTACATATTTAAATTACATATGAGGTTTTATGCGCCGAACCCGCTCGGCTTTTTAATTTTCTTTTTGAATGGAAAGGGCCTAGAGAGACGAGTTGGAGTTTAAGCTTTATTCCGATACAAAGGTGGTTGTGGCGAAATTTTTTGGAAATTTAAGGAGTTAGAATATATTTAAGACAATTTGATAACTAGAAATCAATATATCGATATATGTAGAATTCGATAAAGAAAAAAAATTCAAAATAGAATATTATAAACAAAAAGGAAATCTATAAATTAGATTTGCTATAAATAGAAAGAGAATCGTATACATGTTTTTAAAATGAATAATTGGTTTTTATGTTGTTGTTTAGTTAAGGTAAGGGGACTTGTCTGTTTTGAAATTAAGGATGCTTTCAGTCAAGGTCTGAGAGGTAGTTATACCCCAACTTGATTGGTTTCATTATTAACCGATAAATAACAAGATTCAGTCTTGAAGAGAGATGTTTAAAGAGATTTAGTTGAATGCAATATTTTGGGTTGTTGTAATGTTGTTTTATATAACATTCATTTTAACCCAAGTAAGTGGAATTTTGGAATGATAATAAATAAATATTTCCTAAGTGTAGAAATGAATGGTCATAAAAGATATAAGTAATTGGAATGTTTTCCAATTATAAATAGAAAATATTTTCTAAGTATAGAAAATAAAAAAATGCGATATATGGAAATGTTTTCTAAATGGTGTAGGAGGCCAAGATGATGGTTGAAATATTATGTTAACAAATATTGATAAGGAAATAGATAAGTAATTTAATTAATGGAATATTAAATAAGGGGTCCAGTGATTGTTTGATGTAATCAATGAATGTTTGTTTTTATTCGACAGTTAAATAACCGACTATCGAAGTATTTGCCAATATCGTTGTCAATAGGGAGAAACCGGTTGGATTATTATCCAAGAACCACTCTGGATTGGCAGCAGCGTTGCAAACCAGATTATATGAAAATAATCGAAGACGGAGTAAAGTGCAAAGGCTTTTTGTTAATCCTAGGTAGAAATTGCCTAAGATGGATTAATGGATATTGTGCCTTCAGTTTCGTTTAGTCTTAGAAGAACGTGTATAGACGAGTGTCTGACAGAGTATTTCCAATAATCACATACGTTGGTCTATATAAATGTATATGGTGGCGGAGAATTTATTCTCTTAGCATAATATCCAGAATATATTTGTGCAAATCAACTAATAATTAACGGATCTGACAATGTGTCATTCAAAGTGATTGTGCTATCAATGAATGATAAGAATCACAGCCTCAGACCTCAACAACCCAGAAATGACAAAAATCGGCCAGGCAACATGCCTAAGTAGGTAGCTCCCAATTAGGGTGTATTATTACCTATATAGAGAAATTCATTTCGTTCTTTATTCTATTCAATGTTGTCCCATTTGGGAAAATGGTTGCTTATCCCAACCGTTGGTGATATACATTCGATACACTCAAGTGAAATGAGTGGTCGGTCATATGTGGCCAGTACAAGATGTTCTTGTTGAACCCAGTGTATTCCTCTCTAGATATACACTATTGGAAGGTGGTTCCATACCTTGTCATAGTTGGAATATTATTATCCAATAAGTGCTCGCGGTTTTGATTGTATATTATATATGTGGAGCGTGAGATGCAAACGTTCCACTAGATTGTTATTTATTTGATTTAGACAATATTATAATATCAAAAGAGTTTTGATATAAAGATTATCGTTCCTTTCTCAAGGATTTTGAAAGTTAAATCAAGTGTTTTGCATTCTCATATGGGAAAAACCCGTTCCGTGTTATACGACGTGGTCTTATGAGATATCATTTATTTTCTCAAACTGTTTTAAATTGTTTACTCATACCAGTCTAATGACTGACACAGGGTTTATTTTGTTTTGTTTTACCTAAACTCTTGGGTGCCCAAATTTGTACGGGCAGTCAAGTAGTTCAGGATTTTACAAATTTATTTGAAGGAGCTTAGAGCAGGAGGTTTCAGTGTTAGATATGTTTATCGTTTATTTTCCGCTGTGTTGTATTGTACTCTGATGATGATATGTATACAAAAAAAAATTGTATTCCAAAAGATAGTATATATAATATATTTTATTCTGCTGCGATGTGAGATTCCATGTGTCATTATTTCCATTCTTCTTCTACCTTTTTATTCTTATTTCATAATGATTCGTATTTCTGTGCAATTTGTGTTGCAAGTATGGCGTGTTTAGTCAGCTCAAATAGTACGGATTTGCGGGCCATTAAAAACTCGCACCGACTTAGATCCGTAGTTGCAACCCACCGTCTTTATTTTAAGTGTGGATATATATATATATATATATATATATATATACATGTATATATATATATATATATATATGAAATTTATTTGATTAGTATGCAATGCGGTGAAAGAATACCTATTTCATACTAATCCCTTTTTTTTCCTTTTCGTGCAACTATATTCTCAGTAATTTATCGTTGTAGAAATGTATCATTTCTCCAAATCCAACTAACTCTGTCCAATATTTTCCTTTTTATTTTTGATTTAGTTATTGAATTCCTATTCCATATATTATTCATAGTTACTGTAAATTTTCTTTGCCAGTTAGAAAAATCAATTCTCAAGAATATACTCATGATTAATTCAAGTTCCACAATTTCAGTATTTACAGTAATTCCCAAATCATATAGAATATCTAATGGACATAGGTTTTGTACAACAGTAATCCTTCCACATATTCTAATAGGTTTAACAGTCAATTTCAACAACTATCAATTTCTCATTAGGTTAAATATAACGGGGAATACAAACGAAAAATATAACAGGAATACAAATGATAAATATACCATTATTTAAAATGGTATAATTTAGACGCACTCACCTAATTGCTTTTCAATCCATGAATCTGATGTAGATATGTTATTCCATGACCTTCCTAACTAAATCTATATTCCAAATAACCACGTATTTTCAAGTCTGATACTAAAGAAGAGGAAAAGAGAAAGAAACCCATATAAACTAGATACAAAGACTTATCTCTCGTTGATCAGAATTCTAAACACCCATTTATGTGTGTGTGTGTGTATATATATATCCTCCAAATCATGAATCGGAATTTCCTAAGACTAATTATTCTATTTGCTGAAGAGATTTGAGGAAGAAGAAGAATGGCAGAGCCTAGGCAGCATCTCAGAAAATATGAGATTTAGGCTAGTCCCTACTAGTCTAGTTATAGGTGTACAAGAAAGTCCGAACCGTCGGATTTAATCCCTTAAAATCCAAACTGTGCACATCAGAAAAGATACATCCCAAAAAAATCTGGACCGGCTTAGGTCGATCCTTGGGTCGACCCATAGGTTGATCCTGGCAACACATGGATCGACACATCTGGGTCCACATGTGTTTTCTTGGACATTGTTTCTGAATTAACGTTTTAAATTAACACCATTTGATAAGTTGCCCCTTTTTACTTCTTTGATTTGTTTTATACACTTCATACGACATCACTAAGTTTGAATTTCACTTATATACACACAAAAAAAACTTTCCCTTTATTTAATTTATTGTTATCTTTTGTATACATGCTCTGTTTTGGTCATGCCGTATACCAAAATGAATCAGAAAATCACCACGAATGCATTCATAAATATTTCTAGGTCAAATTCTGAAAAATATAATCCTTTATAATTTCCTTTTTATTATCAACATAGAAATAATGGGTGTTGCATTCTCCCCCCTTAGGAAATTTCATCGCCGAAATTTGGTAACTGTAAAATTAAGTAATCCCTCGCACAATATACATCCTTCATGTGTACATCCGACTTATGCAAACATCTGTGCACTCGTGCAAAGTATAATACAACCTAGTTGTACATGAATGTAATGTATGCCTAAGCGGTATCTCCTATATGAATGCAAGTTTTTCTTGATTTTTTTTGAAAACATGATGCACACATCTTAAATATACTGGAAATTTCCACATGAATGCAATATTTTAAAAATCAATATACTTTTTCATCTAAATTTTCCCACACATTTACAGAGCAAGATTGTAGTTCATTCAATTTTTGCATCCAAAACCCTACCAACCATCTTTAAATTTCCAAATTTTAGAAAAAAAAATCTAATTTTCTAAATTTGATTTCTTATGTTACAAAAAGGTAGGAAACAAAAAACTTCAATCCTTCCGTTTTTCCTTGATGTACCTTTTTATTTGTACCTGGATTTTAAGCAACAATTATATATTGGTTTCCTATCTTCCTATCCAAGCACGGTTTTCATAAGAAAATTTTCTTTATTATTGATTTTCTTTTATCAACTTACTTAAGAAAAATTCCATTTTTATTCTCATTTCTAAAAAAATTCCATTTTTCTCTATTGTCATGTTTGTTGCTTTACCGGATTTGTTATTTTCTCTTTAGTTATGTCATTACTCCTTTCTTAGCTTATTTAACTTAATCCACTGATCCAAGTTTAGTTTACAAATAAGCCTGCTAACTATTCAACTAAAACAGGAAAACAAGCATTCTACGTAACTACCTTCAAGGGCTAAGTATCCTAGGACCATGTCCTCTTTGACAAAGAAAAGTCCAAAGCAAAGGATCTATAAACTTACTTACCGTTTACCATCTAGTAGTTACCACTAGTTCTTGTTGTGTACTAATACTCATTTCCAAGCAACAACCTAGGCTCTATAATGCTTATGCATTCTATGGGAACTTACCCATGTTTCCAAAGAAGTCCTTGTTATTTACTTCATAGTCTCAAAATATTTCCCGCATTCCGTAGGTACTAATCCTTGGCCTTCTCCATAATTTTTAAAACGTGGTTTGGCTTTCTCATTTCATATTTCTTTCAAAAAAACTTAAAAGCGTCAAAACTTTATTTTTCTATATTAGAACTTCCCTTCGCCAAACCATAAAAAAATCATCCAAAAAATGCGAATCAATTTTTTTTTTCAAATCACAAAAACTGTAGTAGACAAGGATAACTACGTTTCTATCAGTTTCACTATCGTCTATGTTTGTAATGTCAGTTCAATTACTGACAACTAGGTGCAAACATCTACTCTATTCTTAATTCTTATGGCTTATTTTTTCCACCTAACAAAATTTTATGTCAAAACAATTATAAAAAATTGTTGTCAAAAGAATAGAGAACTTCAAAGTTTTCTTTATCGAAAATTTTAGTTTTTAACAAAAATGCAACCTTTTCTATGCTTTGCTTTTCAGTCCTTTCATACTTTATAACTTGAAAAATAGTGAGCTATACCTGCTTTATATAATATGCACCTTTTTCTGGAAGAATTCATTTTAGACAAACATTTCACAAGAAATTACTATTTCCAAAATATACCCTATTTTTTTCTTCAAAACTCAATATGTACTTTTCAAATATGTTATTTACATTTTTTTCAAACATCTAAAATACCTCTTTTCCAAAGATTGTTTTTACACAATTTAGCAAGTACATATTTCAAAATTATAAACTTTTAAGGTCAAAACTTGAAAACACCTTAAACTACCATCCAAAAGCCTTCAGAATTTCAATTTCTTAAAAGTTAACAATGGGGTTAGACTCATAATGGGTTTCCAACTTACCTAGACTCTTCTAGATATTCCCACAAAGTCACGTCTCTCAAATATATATATATATATATATATGTGTGTGTGTGTGTGTGTGTGTGTGTGTGTGTTTGTGTGTGTGTGTGTGTATATATATATATATATCTTATGTGGTGCTCGCGGACCAGGCGAGGTGCACAAGGGAGGCTTTTACGACTCCGGTTAGTTTCCCTCCTGAACAAATTCAAATATATATGTATATATTCCTATTCCATTTTTCTCTTTTTACTCTTTTACAGTTTATAAGGCCCAACTGCCAAACCCACTAATCTAAAATACTAACATTTTGGATACCAATCGATGGATTTTTTCTTTCTCCTTTACCGAGAACACTATACACTTTTCACCCAAATCACCTAAGGGTCTCAAATTTCCAAGACTATTTTTTTAGTTTACATACTGATATCCCAACTCTTTGCATAAACCGTTCGTCCTATTTAGTGGGTTCCCTTTATGGATCTAGTAGTATATATATAATATATTTATATATTTTTAAAACACAAATATGTTCACTCGCTATCTGTACAGGAATCCTGAACCAAAGCTTTGATACCAGATGTAACAACCCAAATTCCGACAGACCGGTTGTTTTTCAAAATTCCCAATCTATCGAAACCCGAGTCAGCTTGTCTGGCTTCCTGCAGAAAAGATAGAGATATAAAATATATCAAATCTCATAAAATATCTCACAGAGGAATGGATAAAATATAATATAACCAAATATAGCCTTACTGTAGTAATAATACTGCCTAACCATTATCCAAAGCTATCATATCTCTGCCATATACCTAACCTACGAGTGTGTTATGAGGAGGGAGTCAGAACACAATTTCTGTTGACTGGACCAAATTAGACAATCTGAAATAACCCTACATATACCGTTTGGTTACATTTTCTTATTTATTAGGTTTTTTTGGGTTAATAGCACTCAACGCTTTACATACACTTCGTACCCATCTACTTCCCAGTAGATTAACCTAATATAGCGTATATGTAGCTACCCCCATTATCAAGGTACTTCCCATGGTACCCTTCTCGCACGATCTCCTCCATCATGCCACGAAAGCATATGCAACTCTCAACCTACGCTGGAGCGACATATGGATCTCTATAAAACTACGCCACGTTCTGCACAGAGCTAACACCTCCATGCTACGTAAGCATACAGATTGTCATATCCAAACTCCTCGGCCAAACTCGGTCTTAACATGAGGTAATGCCCTAGCGTCTATGATACACCACCTGGAGAGGCATGCATGTACCTAGACCCTCATACGTACGTATTGTTCGTTGTACCCCTGGTTCTGTAATAGGGCTACATCTGAATGCACGGAACTCGATCGGGAGCCTTTTCCCATATCTGTATAGACCTGCTAAAGAGGCTTAAAGTACAAATATCTAAACTATGGTCTGCACTTCACGGTGGCTATGGTCCC
This sequence comes from Allium sativum, assembly GCA_030737875.1. Classification (NCBI taxonomy): domain Eukaryota; kingdom Viridiplantae; phylum Streptophyta; class Magnoliopsida; order Asparagales; family Amaryllidaceae; genus Allium; species Allium sativum. Next base: position 362,750,771 of record CM060916.1, on the reverse strand, counting down.
ACCTTTACCCCTCCCTCAACTAGCGAAAGACTACATCAAGAGCTATGTGACGTGCCCCTAGCAAACAATCTATACCCAAATTGGTGTGTCTTGCAACCAAAGTCTCAATAGTGAAAAATCGATGGTCTGTAGGTTTAGCTCTAGTCTTTCCGCGTCACACTGACTGTCAATGACAGGTACTCGACGTTTACTATCCTTTATTTGGTCCTGACCAACTTCTCTACAGGCAAATCCTCGAGTCACCCAGTGCCACCCAACAACATTTTAACTGCCAAACTACTATTGCAGTTAAGGTATACCCACTAGGTGGTTTCGCAGAGACCCAACCTCTGCAAGTACAGCCTAAACGCTACCACCGCACAGAGGACCACGACGGAATACCTTGCCACGTCCCTCAGAAGCTGCATGTTTCCTTCTAGTCCCGCGAGGCCAGCAAGCAGAATATCAGCAGAATAATCAGATGGACATTCTCCTCTTGTGTCTTCAGACACCACGATGATCTACCCCGTTGGGTTCCTCACCTTTAGACACGCGGACTGGTCCATGCGCATCACGTTAACGTATTATTAGACCCTATGTCTAAACGTTTAATTACATGTTTGCTCTACCTCATCAGGATTTCAACTTTCTATTTAAGTTACCAAGTTCTATCCAGGCCCCTTATATCCCTGAGGAATGAACCCATCTCGCTTATTAGTTTAGTTATATAACTTAACCCATTTAAGTTCATTAATAAGTACTTAACATGTTATTCCCTGGAATGTATTTCAAGGTTTGTAATCTACAATCTTCCATATTATTACCCTGTCATTCATCAACCAATTTCAGGTTTACAGCTTATCAGGTTTACAGGTTACAATAACATGTTATACTTAATGCGTCATTAATTAAATTTTATCACAATCAGTAGTTTTCCCATTAACATATTACTTAATTTATAAATAAGCATAACTTATTTCATTCCATAAGCCTTCTTACTTCATTTGATCTTATGTCGCCTGAGAGGGCTTCCTCTTATTATTAATTTCTCTTATTAGACTTCATAATTCCCCTTTTATAAGTCTACTAATAATAAGCCGACTTCATTCTTTCTCTTTAACCATGACTTGCTTTAATACAACCTCTTGTTGTTATTTACTTATTTACTTAGTCCTCTTAACTAAGGTTTATCAATAAGTTCCTTTTCATTTATTATAAGCTATGTTATAATTTCCACTTGTCCCTAGGACAACCCTACCTATTATATTGCATTCTCATTAATGTAATAAATTATAGTAAGTTATCATCATTCCCCGTTCATTCCAATTCTTATACTGTTGCAAAATCCATTCATTACAATTAATGCCATTTATTTATTTCCCCTCATACACATATATTCATATATGTACGTTTATGCACCAGATCTCTCACATTAAGATGACCACTTGTGGATGTTGGATTTGCGAGGCAGTTCCGGGGAGAATTTTACCACAAGATGAACTTAACTTCGTGCCCTGGTACTGTTATTTACAATTATATGTATTTTTATGCACCAAACCTCTCATATCAAGCTGACCACTTGTGGATGCTGGATTTGCTGAGTGGTTCTGGGCAGACTTCTACCATAAGTTGGACTTAACCTCGTGTCTTAATGCAATTATTTACGATATCCCCGTTTACTGTAAATTTTCCATGTAATTATGGCATATCTATTCTTTAATTATTGGCTGGTACATTTCCTTTATTTTAGGGAAATCTTTCGTGCACCTCATTAGTTTGATTCATAGAAAGATATAAATATTTATTTCCATAACGCGCACCGACTTAGATCTAAAGTTGCAAGCCATTTTCTTTATTTTAAGTGTGGATATATATATATATATATATATATATATATATATATATATATGCACTTCATTCGATTAGTATGCAATACGGTGAAAGAATGCCTATTTCATACTAATCCCTTTATCTTTTCCTTTTCTTGCGACTATGTTCACCGTAATTTATCATTGTAGAAATGTATCATTTTCCCGAAATCCAACTAACTCAGCCCACTACCATTTTTTCCCTTTTATTTCTGAGTTAGTTATTAAATTCCTATTTCATATATTTTTCATAGTTACTGCACATTTTCTTTGCCAATTAGACAAATCAATTCTAAAGAATATACTCATGATTAATTCAAGTTCCACAAATTCAGTATTTACAGTGATGCGTAAATCATATAGAATATCTAATGGACATTGTTTTTATACAATAGTAATCCTTCCACATATTCTAACATGTTTAATAGTCAATTTCCACAATTATCAATTGCTCAGCAGATTAAATATAACAGAGAATACAAACGATAAATATACCATTATTTAAAATGGTATAATTTAGATCCACTCACCTAACGACTTTCCAATCCATGAATCTGATCCAGATTTGTTATACCATGGCCTTCCTAACTGAATCTATATTCCAAATAACCGGGGATTCACAAATCTGATACTAAAGAAGAGGAAAAGAGAAAGAAACCTATATAAACCAGATTCAAAGACTTACCTCTCGCTGATCAGAATTTTGAACACCCATTTGTATATATATTCTTTTCCTCCAAACCTTAAATCAGAATTTCCTAAGACGAATTATTCTATTTGAGGAGGAAGAAGAATGACAGAGCCTAGACAGCCTCTTAGAAAATATGAGATTTAGGCTAGGCCTTACTAGTCTATTTATAGGTGTACAAGAAAGTCTGAATCGTCGGATTTAATCACTTAAAATTTGGACTGCACACATCAGAAAACCACGCCACAAAAAAATCTGAACCGGCTTGGGTTGACCCTTGGGTCGACCTAGCCCTTCTTAGGTCAACCCATAGGTCGACCCGGCCCTTCTTAGGCCGACCTAAGCAGCACGTGGGTCGACCCATCTTGGTCCACCTGTGTTTTCTGGGACGTTGTTTCTGAATTTCACGCTTTAAATTAACACTGTTTAATAACTTGCCCCTTTTACTTCTTGGATTTTCTTTATACCATTTGTACAACAACACTAAGTCTGAATTTCACTCATACACATATGTATATATGTATACATACACATGCAACTTTCCCTTATATTTAATTTATTGTTATCTTTTGTATAAATGCTCCGTTTTGGTCATGCCACATACCAAAATGAATCAGAAAATCACCACGAATGCATTCGTAAATATTTCAGGGTCAAATTCTAAAATATGTTCTTTTATATTTTCCTTTTTGTTATTAACATAGAAATACAGTGCGTTACGTTCTCTAAAAATCAGTATGTATTTTACTTATATGTTTACACAGCTATGACCTGTCCTCATTTTTATGTTGTCATCTACATTCATTTATAATAAAATATAGGCTTAGATATTGCTATAATTCTTTTCATAACAGTATTGCACCATTACATCCATACAGGTTTTCGTGCACATATACATTGTATATTATTTCTTATCTATTAAAATTTAGGTTGTATTAATTCCTAGATTATCAATAAGAAAACGATCTCGTGCAGCCATATGATAACATATAGTTATTCGTCTTAGCTTCTACATTTAACTCTTCAATATAATCTTCTAAGTCAATTAATGGTTTCACCAAAAACATATTCTTAGTCAGATGTCTAAGCATATTCAATTAAATCCTATTTCATTCACTTCAGCATGCATAACTATTAAAAGAAAAAGGTCCTCCACAACCTGATAGCTTAACTCATTCCACATAGCAACTCCATAACGTTTCATATGCTCTGCTTTTAACATCAATAACAATATATAAATAGGTCTTTAATACCTTATCTACACTTGTATATGCGATCAATTTCACGATAACTTGTTTCATAGGGAAGACAACATGAACATATATCACTTATATATCATCCTCCCTTCCCAGCAATCCATAATTATTATGCATTTATCAACTTCAAAAATTATTCATCATTACATAGACATATATCATGCATCTATATCACTGCTTAATTTACAATTTTCCATGTAAATCATTTTCCATGAAGACTTACCAATATCATGCATTTTACATTATCATCCTCAAAATTGTATATATTACTTTATTTTAACTACTGCATTTTCCTATTTTTCAGTACTAAATTTAACCCATTTATTTAGCTCAAACACTTGCTATTCCAAACATCTATTCATGTAAAAATTCACTAGGCTGCCTCATTATCAATGGGATGCCCTAGATGATTGTAAGGCAATCAAAAAAATGGTCAGCCACTGTTGTCTGTAATGAGTATAAACATCTTATATAAACAAAATGCAATCAGGTTAAATATATGTATCATGTATGATTAGACTTCTATAGTTGAACAACCTTCCTAGTGGTTACCTGAATAATATAGGGTCACATTTTCATGGTTAATTCTATCTATATATATATCAATATATATTCCTATATTTCAGCAAAAATAAAATTCTACCGTTGCATTAAGCAACAACCTATCTATTTCTACATACATATCCTTCCATATAACTTTTATTTCAACATTAACTTACATTTTGGCCATGTCATTTCCAAGGTTATGATTATCTAATGAATATATTTAATGGGAATTTCATCACTTGTTAAGTGCTTACCTAAGCATAATTTGTAAAACCTAATTTCATGCGTAAGTCAATACAACACTATGGATCTTATGCACATTAATTCATATAACTAGGATTTATACAACTTAGCAAATGTATTAAACAACAAATAATCATACATTGCGACATATATCCCATGCCACCCCTTACCATTGTTAGTTGCAGTTTCTTAAGTTCTTTAGGTTAACCTTTATTACTTGCTGAATTATTGAGTTCAGATTCTTGAATCTATCCCCTTACATTGAACACCGTTGTGCACATTGTGTGGGACCCCCTACCTGTTAACCCATCACACAAAGGCCTTAGGGCATTAACATACCATGTGCATGCTTAGTTTACCACCTGAAACCAAATAGATCAATGCAGGCCATGGTCACTCTAACCACAATGACTCCTTTCATGTTTTGATTAAACATTTATTTATCCTTCTTAATACTTGTTTCTAGCATTAATTTTTCCTCCTACATCCTTGGGTTAATCAAACAGGCATCCTTGATAAATATGTATACATTAAATAATTCAACATATACCTGAGTACTGTATACCCTACAACACACATTCACTCACTCAAGCCTAACAAGTAAGTCTTTATTCACATCCGTTGCACACAAAAAACTTTCATTATTTTTCAAAGAATTTAAAATGCATCACATCATATAAGAACCCCTTATATATATATATCCTTAAATCTGTTCATATTTTCCTTACTGTGAGCATATGATTACAGGAATTAGGGAGCCTCATAAACCTTGATTCTCTCACTTAAAAACTTCATAAAGAAGTATTTTAGCCTGGAGAATTGTATAAGTGAAGAGGATCAACACATGTACATTATACTGCACCTCTTCATTCTCTAATATGGGATTAGACATAAGCTTATAACTTTCACCTCTTCACTCTCTAATATTGGATTAGACATAAGCTTGTGACTCTCTTGTCCATGCTGCACAATCTCTATTATCCAATACTACCTCACAATAATGAATCAATGATTATATGTATGCAGTTTTTAAGTCTATACATTTATTTCAAATTCTCCACCATGGTCACTACGTATAGTTTTAATTTTCAAAGATAATAGATTTTGAATTATCTTAGAAAAAGTTTTAAATAGATCAAAAGCATCACTTTTGTGTTTAAGAAAAGGAGTTCAAGTAAATCTAGAGAAATTATGGATAATTACGTAAACGTATCTAATATGGTTAATTGATTTTGTTTTAGATTGACCAAATAAATCCATATGAAGTAATTCTAATGAATTTGAAGTAGTAATCTCATCTTTTAACTTGAATGGACTTTTTCTTGTTTCCTTAACTGACAAGTGTCACATCAATTATTTAGTTTAAAATTCATTTTGGCTAACCCTCTAATTAAATATAATTCAGAAATCTTGGATAGGTGTTTGAAATTCAAATGACCAAATCTTTTATGCCAAATCCAAGGGTCACTTATATTGGCCAAAATGCATAATTATTGTTTAAACTTTTCATGCTTAGGATGTAAATATTTTTCTTTCTAATTCCTTCAAAAATTATGTTTGAATTATTATCTATGATAAAGCACTTATCTTTTTCAAATTTAATTTTGTAGCTTTTGTCACATAATTGACTTATATAAGTAAGTTATATTTTAAATTCTTATTTAATAAAACATCAGAAATAGTAGGAATTTTGAATTACCGGCATTGCCGAAGCCAATCACATATCCTTTCGAGTTATCACCAAAATTGACCATTCCTCCATCTTCATAGACTATATTGTTCATTAAGTCAAGATTTTCCATCATATGCCTCGAACAACCACTGTCAAGAATCCATTTATCTCTTTTGATTTGCACCATTTGACCATCAAGTTTTCAATTATCAATAGCCACGTAACACATCTGTTCCTGTACAACACACTGATTCGGTAAATAACATGATTTTTCAATAAAATTAAATGCAGACTTATGAAACAATGATGAAATGCATACTTCCGAAATAGTGTTATAAAAATCTTCAAAAATTGCTATTTGAACTTTTAAAAATTCAGATTATGAAAAATTGAAAACCAATGCTCTGATACCAATTGTTAGTGAATGTGGATTAAGGATCTTAAGGCAAACTAAACACCGGATGGGAGGGAGGGGGTGAATAGGGTTTTATGGATTTTATTAATTTCTTGAAATCTCTTAAGTTTATCAAAATGTTACGCAAATCACAGATATGAATTATTACAGAATCAAATAGACGCATGTAAATATAATAAAAAGCAGTAAAAGGAAAGTATATATCAGGATTTTATACTGGTTCAGAGTTACTCTGCATCCAGTCCCACACAACTTTCGGTTGTGTAAATTTCTTTTCAATATAATCTTCAAATTACAATCCACGATTTCAATTTCCATGAGGTCCACCACCACCTGCTTCCAAGCACAGGGCGCTCTGTTGATTTACCTAGCCTACAAGATCACCTAATTGATTTTCGGGCTATAATCATACCCAATTGGATTATGAGTTACAATCACGCCTTTTCTCAGTATCATTTTTAAAGTATTGACTCAATATATCTTTATCTTAGGATCTTGGATTACAAACAGCCTATAACTTTTGAGTAGCACTTGAATTTTAGAAAGAGTTTGATGTAGAATTGAAAGAGAAAGAGAATGATATAATTTCTTTAAAAATCGGCAGAGTATATAACAACAAGGGGAGAAAGGAAGAAGAAGGAGATGATTAGTTGTTAAAAAAATTGAATTTTGAAGCCTATTTACAGTTTTCCAACAACCACAAACCATTCAGAAAAGGTTTGAATTCAAAAGAAACAACTTCTCATAATTTCAGAATAAAGCCAGGCAAATATGTCGATATATCACTTTATGTATGTCGACATATATTAGTATATTTTCAAAAAATAAATTTTTAAATCAAAGTAAATAATTTTTAAATAAATTATGGTGAATTCTGAGTTAAAACAAATTATATTCCTTTATAATAAAATCGAGTATTTCAGACAGAAATATATATTTAAAAATATATATTAAGATGATGAAAAACTAATTATAAAATGATATAAAAGTATATGTATTTAAAATTATGAATATAAGAGATATTTTATAACTTAATAAATATAACTAAAAAAGTTGAAAACATCAGTAACTATGAAATTAGTTTTAAATCTACAAATAATAAATACTTAAATTTGAAGTTAAAATATATTAAGTATAATTTAAAACAGAAGTTAAAATAAATTTAAGAATAAAGAGGTATGGATTTAAAATATGGAAGTAATTTTGAAATCATTTTGAAAATAGATTTAAAAATAAGAAAGTAAATTTGAAATCATTTGAAAAACAGTGAGAAAAAGTTTGAAAACAAAATTTAGTGCTAACAAGAGTTTTAATAAGATATCTAGACACTGTTACTCTATAATTTTTGAACTCTTGAATTCTTGATACCCATGAGTCTTGTATCTTGAACTCTTCTACTTAGAAATATTGATTCTCTGAAAGGTACAGTCTTCAATAATTAATACTTGCACAATTTCCTATATATATATATATATATATATATATATTCTAGATAACGGTGTTAGTATACATTTTATAACAATAATAGTTGAAAAAAGGTTGTTGTCATCAAAACCATCATCATCATCAACATCTCAATCCCTAATAAAATATAAGTAAGAAAATATGAAATATTTAATTTAGGAGTTAGATTTATAATCCCAGAAATAAATCTAAATATTAAAAAATATATATGAAGTATGAAGTAACTTTGAAATTAATTTAAAAATTAAAAGATTTAAAATAAGATAAAAAATGGTAAGATATTTGAAATAGAGATTTAGTCCAATTACGCCGTTTTAACAATAAATTCTAGACTTTATAACTTATCATGTTCTCTTGAACTCTTGTTACTCACGAGTTTTCAATCTTGAACTCTTCTTCTTTGTAATCTTTGAACTGTACATTCTTCAATAATCAATACCTGCATCTAATATCTTGATGTACTCATATATATATATATATAAGTGTTAGTATATATATTTTATAACAATAATTGTTAAAATAAGGTTATTGTCATTAAAACCATCATCACCAACATTCAGTCCCTAACATATGGAACACAAATAACTATATTATACGACCAAAAAAACGATACATGTCCATTACACATTGTTATCTAGTACAAAGTATATGGTTTTAGTATAAAAAATAAATAAGCATCCATCATTACACATTGTCCATGACTAAGGAAAATAGAGTACTAACCAAACTAAACAAGCTTCAATCAGTATACATTCATAACCATTCCTTACCATCTTTTTTTTTTTGGATTTAGGGTCATGTTTTTGCTTGACCTTAGCTCTGTTGTGTCTGAAAAACTCGATCATTCAAAGAAAATGATAAAACATGTTTGGCTCTGACATCGAATCCACGCAACGCCGCTACATCTTTTTCATTGTCGTTGACATTGTTATCCAGTAGTCTGGTAGCCTGCCTTACTGCCTTCTTCTACAATTTATATTTGAAATTGAAACTCGGGTAATTTAAAATTAAGTGATACATACCAAATCTTCAACAATAATTCGATTTTTTCATTCACTTCATTGTAGGATTCTGGATATATAGGTGTGAAATCAGGCAAAACCAACTCATGAAGTCGTTTGTGCAGTCATAAGGCAATTTTATTGCGACTGAACATGAATCTACATGAAGCACATGATCAAGCCTATTCTGTGCATACCAACGGCCCTTATCATATCAAGTTTTGTATTAGTTCGATTGTGATCCTCTCATTCAAGATATTGGCTTTAATGGAGCTTTTGGTATGCGTTGGACCTAACCAAATTGACATAAACCCTATCAGGATAGTATGGTTAGGCAATGTCAAAACAAGCAAGATATATGTTGATTTGCCTTTTTGCAAGGCAATCACATTTTGATTTTCTTACAATCGAAGTGCTCAGGACTCAAAAGGGACCCGGACAAGCCTTAATACACTTGATTGAAGCATTGATGTCTCTAAGACTTGGGTTTCAAATGCATAGAATTCCAATTCGGCCTGTTCGGTTTGGCATAGAACTAACAACTCAAGAGAAGAGGACATGGGGAAGGAGTTCCCTTTGGTTTGGCTAAGAGCCAGGTTCAGCCATCTCACTAGTATCACTTATTTTTGGATCAGCATGCCGGGCTTGGCATGTCGAACTGGAGGGGCACGTTTCAACATCGTGTCCCACGTTCTCTTCTCTACAGCATGGTAAAGCCCACTTCTTCCACTGCCTCCATGACATTTCTACGTGGCATGCCAAACCATATTCGACCTCAACTATAAATACTTAATTTCTGGACATTCTAAAGGAATGAATTTAGATTTCTCATCTCAAATGCACAAGCACACTGCGACAACTACATTAAACTCTTATCCCTCTACTTTCTTACCGAATATCAACTGTATCTATAGTCATACAATATAATAAACGATTGATTTCACTTATTGGATGTAGGCCTGATTGCCGACCCACTATAAATCTACTTGGTCTCTACCTTTATTGCTTTGTTGTGATTGAAACTGCTGTGATTGAGTGATTATTGTTGACTTTGGGTGTTGTACTTGAAAGAACTAATTTCTGTGTCAACAATACCACTAAAAATTTCATCAATTTGTTGTTCTTCCGAATATCTCTATATGGATCTCGGCAAACCTACATGAACAAAGCAAGAGATAGACAAATATAATCTTAGTATAATAAAAATACTTTTTATCAAACATACCGAAACAAGTCATTGTCAAAACTTACGTCATCTGCTTCTAGTTCGTCTAATTGTTGTCTAATGTGAATCAACGATCAGGAAGGATCACCACCAAATTTCAAAACTTCCATTTCGCCAATAAAGGATCATTCAGTTGAAAAGCTTCATTGAGCACCGTTGTTTGTAGCATTGGAAAATGAGCACACATACAAGCCTGAATGTGAAAATTGAGAATGTAAAATTTGTGATAGTAAAAATATTAAATATCAAATATATAATTCAAAACAGGTGGAATACCATCAATAGAGATAAACAACCACTTATTTGCTTCACACCAGAACGAGAAGCAAAACCTAAACGATGATAAAGCAAGTATTGCCATTCCCCAAGATTGATCATTCACGCTATTAAAATCCAATAAGTAATTTAAATAGCAAAGTGAGATTTTTGTTGCACTTGTCAGAAAACACAAGTGTAACACCCCGTATTTTTGACGACACTAAAAGAGGATAAATTAAATAATAATTAATTTAATATTCAGGATTAAGGAAAATGGACTGTGCCATTGTGTCCATCTTGAAATTCTGGTCAAGATAGACATTTGGTTTGCTTAAAATGTATACCATATGAAGAAGTTATGAGGATTTTAAGTTTGTATACGCGTAGAAGAAAAATGTATATACACATGATAGACATATGAGTCAGATATGAGTCAACATTTATCCAGAAAGGGTCCAAAAATCGAAAATTCATCTGGTGGAAAATTTCCCGCCCTAGGGGCTCGACCCCCCTAGAGGGGTGTCGACGTCACCGGGGTCGACCTACTTAAGGGGTGTCGACACCAAGGTCGACCCACCTATAGGGGTGTCAACAACCCTAGGGCTGATGTGGTAGTCGGTTTTAGTACGGCTAGCAGCTATAATTACATGGTTAATTCTCTTGTTTTCTTCATTGAGAATCCATGGGGGCCAAACTCTGTCGGCGTCTGAATTGAACTAGATCCTTTAATCTCCTACAGCTATCAACTTAAGCAATTCTGTTAGAGATTCGAGATCCGTTTGTCTTCTATTTTCTAATCCAAACACTGTGAGTTCCTAGTTGCTTTTAGATTTAAATAGATAAAAGTAAACGTGATTTGACAATAGTTTGGATTTGTTCATATGCCCATATTATATTGGATCCATTGTAAATTACGAACTTATGACATTCTAAATTAAGTATAACTTAGATCTAAATCTCTATCTTGTTGGATCTATTGTAACTTTTGTGGCATTCTATGATGTGGATCTTCACCGTATTTGTGTTAGATCTATTTTTAACTCTTGATCTAAATCTCTATCTTGTTGGATCTATTGTAACATTTTATGATGTGGATCTCGACCTTATTTGTGTTAGATCTAGTTTTAACTATTGGATCTTAATTATGTGGACATCTAAATTGCTAATCAGGTTCATTTTATCACCTTGTGCCTATCATATTAGATCTAAACCAGTTGGACATCTAAATTGTTAATTTAGATCTTATTATGCTTATTATGACATCATAGTTATGTTTGAATCAATTAACTACCACCTTATAGTGGAAGGGATCATCTCATTCTGGATGTAATAGTAATAGTGTAGAGTAATCATTAAGGAAGCGTATTCACCTTGTCATGTCTACCTTGTCACACCTGCCATTTATGTAGTAATCTCTCTTATCCACTTTATATGCCTGTCATACTACTTTTATTTATTTATTTTCAAAAAGTAACTAGACTTGCCAGATTTTATGTCTGACCCTTTTTGTTTCCTCTTCTTTCTTTCGTTTCCCCCCAGGTTCTCACGGCGGGAACACTCAGGCTTAGTCAGGACCCAGTTATCATCTTGTTAGAGCTGCTTTCGAAGTATGGCTCAAGTGCTTATCTCTACTATGGCTTTGTCTCTCTTATTTAGGGAATTATGTTTTCTTTTAAGTATTTATGTACTCTGATAATAAAAGATAGAAGATATATTATTGTAACAGTTTTTGTGACTTATGGTATTTTGGACCACGATGTATGATTTGTTTTTGAAATAAAAATTTGAATTTCCACTGCTATCTTAATTATATTTGCCTTGTAATATACTGTGTCTGTTTGCCTATAACGCTTCACGAAACTTAATGCATTCCCTTCGTGAGTGACATTTACGGACGTAGGGTGTCACACTTGGTATCAGAGCTAAAGGTTACCAGATTAGATAAAAGTTTTTGAAAACTATTTTCAAAATAGGTTTTAAAAGAAAGCATTTTCAAAAAGAAAAGTCTGTTTTGAAAAAAATCCCCAAAAAGCCATATGTAATATCTTTCGAACCTTTGTATGAATCTCTTTCCTTTTCTTTTCAGCATGTCTAGGGAACCTTATATTCCCGAGGGAGTTGAAGTACCGGGTTGGTTCCGTAGGTATCTTAAAGCTACGGCACCAACCGGGAGCCTAGGAGATGTCCCTCCCCCAACTCCAATCGTTGTTCCTCCACCGTCGCGAGTAGATGATTTCTCTGAAAACAAAGAAGCTAGGGTTGAGGAAACACAAAACAGGAAGGTGTGGCCCAAGAAAGGACAACAACAACAACAACAACAAAAGAAAGGCAGAAAGAATAACAAAGCAAAGGATAAGAGGAAGTGTCACAGTTGTGAACGTAAGGGTCACTTGGTAAAAGACTACAAAAGAGGAAGAATACTTGCTTCAGTTGTGGAGAAGTCGGACACTTTGCTAAAGAGTGGCCGAAGAGGCAAGGACAAGGCCAAAGGGCAGGATCCTTTGGAGGGCAGGTGTATGCTCTCGTAGCCATCGTACCAGATAGAGGTAAGAAAGTTTTGTTGAAGGTTTGATTTTTGTTTCCAATCAGCCTTTTAGAACTCTTTTTGATTCTGGTGCTACACATTCGTTTATATCTGATTTTGTAGTTGAATCTCTGCACTTAATTACTAGTATGGTAGTGGATCCCGTAGTTGTTTCAAACCCCATTGGTGATTCGGCTCATTTATCTATGATTTGTCGGGGTTTGAAAATACCTGTGCTAGGCATTGAGCTTGAGTGCGACGCGTATATGCTTGGGTTTATGGGCTATGGGTTGATTCTAAGGATGGAATGGCTTACCACGTATGGCGCCATTCTGGATTGTGAGAAGAGGGTTGTTAGGCTTCTGACTTGTCATGGGAGGACCCTCGAGATTTCTTGTGACCCACAGGGGTCTGTTATGCTTAGTTTTCTAGAGTCTTTTGATGCATATATCGATGATCTGCAATCTGTTCGAATAGTCCGAGATTATTCCGATGTTTTTGATAGGTACGGGGTTTACCTCCGAGGCACAAGATTGATTTTCGTATATATCTGGGGGACAATGCAAAGCCAGTTGCATTATCGGTGCGCCATATGGCTCCAAGGGAAAGAAGGGAGCTGAGTAAGCAAGTAGGGGAGCTACTTGAGAAAGGATTTATTAGACGAATCATATCTAAATGGGGTGATCCAGTTGTATTCGCAACTAAGGTGGATGTGGATGGTTTGCTTCGTTTGTGTGTTGACTATAGAGAGTTGAATAAACTCGCCAAGAAGAATAGGCACCCGCTCCCAAGGATTGATGATTTATTTGATTAGCTTGTTGGTGCCTTGGTATTTTCTCAGTTAGACTTGGCCACATGATTTCATCAATTGAGGGTTGCTGAGGACAGCATAGATAAGACCGCTTTTAGAACTCTGGATGGTTTCTTTGAATGGCTAGTTATGCCATTCGGGTAACGAATGCACCCGCCTATTTTGTTGATCTGATGAGTAGGGTGTTTCAGGAGTTTCTAAACAAATTTGTCGTGGTCTTTGTTGATGATATCTTGATCTTCTCCAAAAGTGAAGAAAAACATGCCCAACACTTGAGAGAAGTTTTGAAAACTCTCCGTGCGCATCAGCTTAAGGCGAAGTTCTCCAAATGCCATTTTTGGAGAAAAGAGGTGTGATTCTTAGGGCATGTGGTCTCCAAAGAAGGGATAGCTGTAGATCCCGCAAAGATGGTTGCGGTGCAAGGTTGGCTGATTCCTAAAAATGCAACCAATGAGAGGAGCTTTCTTGGGTTGGCAGGTTATTATAGGAAGTTCCTTAAGGACTTCACAAAGATATCAGCCCGACTCACCAGGCTGACAAAGAAGAATATGGCATTTTCATGGGATATAGATTGTGATGTTGCTTTCCAATGACTGAAGAGGGCTCTGACAATAGCCCTATTTACCGTTTACAATGACGCGTGCGGTATAGGGCTTGGTGCGGTTTTGATGCAAGAAGGGAAAGTAGTGTGTTATGGGGGTAGACAGTTGAGAGTTCATGAGAAGAACTACCCTACCCATGATCTAGAGCTAGCTGCCATAGTATCCGCGCTTAAAACGTGGCGCCACTATTTACTTGGAGAGAAGTTCGAGTTATACACCGATCATAAATCTCTCAAGTATCTGTTCTTTCAGAAGAATCTCAATTTAAGGCAACAACGGTGGATGGAGTTCCTAGCTTCTTATAATTTTGAGATTGCTTATACGGTTGTATACACAATTATATGATTTTTGTTTGATGATAACAACCAAATATATATTATTATATATGTGTTTGTAATTGTACTGTTTCATATACTACACAACAGACATGAATATAATATTTCTATTTTAATAAAATACAACTGTACAGAAATTTAAATATTCACAGTATTTTATTTGAATAGAATATTTTATTTCAATATCAAACAGTACAAATTTTATACTCCACTATTTGTACATCTCTGTATTACATTTCATGTCATATCATATTTCATATACACAGCTCCTCAGTACAGAATCACTCTGTCACTCAATTTGTATAAACTTTCTTTCACTGTTTCATACATTCTATTATACAGACACATTGACACTTATACATTTACTGACACTACTTCATTCACTGTCTTCAGTCTTCACAGCTCTCTGTCAGTCCAGTCATCATCTGCTTACCTGTCACGATGAAACACACACAGTACACTACAATAGAATTTAAACTGAATATATGCGAACATAAATTTTGTTTTTAAAAATTTATTTGCCTCAGAATTTCGGTGTGTTTCTCATCACCTTTCATGACTTGATCTGATATATTTCTTGTACCCACTGATCAGCCTTGACATAACCATACTGGTTTGCTGATCAAAATCAACATTAAACTCAGCAGATTCTGACCAGCCCCAACATAGTACAGTCAGTCTGCTGATGATATGCACATATATACACTTATACAAAATGTCAAAAACATGGTTAAAATTGACACAAGACATGTCAAAGTCGAAGAAGAAAGTGAAAATGGCTGGGTCAAGCATGGTGCAACCAACATAATATTCAGGTCAGCTTGGCAGCATAATCATGACAAAAATGTGGTGTAGCTCCAAGGTACAAGGAAATGCAAGTGATACATGAAACAACAATGGTTAGTATACATGTATGTTCAAACATGAAGATCAACACAGAAAACACATGTGATAGGTGCATTAATGAAGACACAATGTAGAGTACACATTCAAGCCCATGGCCAAGCAATCAAAAGGGTTCAACATGTACAAGGTGGCGGCTTATACATGAGTGTTCACTGTGCGAATATGTACACAGTCAGCATATACGAATGAGCAATTCAGCATGACAAAAGACAAGCACATACAAGTACTTGACAACATATACACATGGTGAATTATACAAACAGGTAGACAAGGCACAATCAAGTTCAAGCTTTCAAGTGCAGAGTAAAGCTAGACAGGGCACAGTCAAGATCAAAGCAAGTAAACAGTTAAAGTATGGTAATGAAAGAGCTACAACATTATGCATTGATCAACTCATAGCAATGGAGCATGCAAGTTCAGATGATCAGGTTGTTAAAGAATTGCAACATGGCAATGGATAAACAGGGGAGAAATTTTTGAGTACTCATATACATGGCAATATATATATATATATATATATATATATATGTGTGTGTATATATATATATATTCACAAATATTATTGCACATAAATTAGACTGCAAATAAATGGTTGAACATGTGAGTATACGCATGGCATGACACTGTTTTCTTGGATTTGGTTTTAATAGGCAAGCAATTTTTGTCAAGATTTTATGACATTCCAAAAACCAAATCAGGCAAAGATAAGTGTGCAAATATATATTTGGCAGGAAATACATGGCAAGAAATACATGACAGTGGTCAACAAAACTGGAGCATTCAAGAATATGGTAAATGGATTTCCATTCAAAACAAATCAGTGAGCAACAAATATGGCAAGGAAATTTATTTCGGTTTCCAGATATGGCTTGTTACAATTCCAGTTATTCTATCTGCATTTGTGGAAAGAAGTTAATGGTGCAATCAATTTTTTTTGGCAAATCAGCAATGCATTCGAACCGAGCAAAAATGAATTTCCAGAAAATCATATATCGAATTTTTGGCAAAGTGTTGTTTTTAGTATCAATCAGAAAATGGACAAAGTATTTTTTAGGCAAGTAATCACTTTGTTTTTACAAATCAATGAAATGTGTTCTTGGCAAGGCATTCAAATTTTCAGCAATTCATTTTCGGCAAATTCAATCAATTTTTCCAGAATTAATTTGGTATGATTTCGGCATGAAAACATTTGTTTTTTAAAGGAAAAAAATCACTTTATTTGTTTCCAGAAATTGGAACAATCATTGTGAATAGTTTATGGCAAGTTTTATCTAGTATTCACAAACAATTTTGGGCAAGAATTATTCAAAGTAATTTCCAGAAAATCATTATGGAATGCACGGCTAAATTAGTCATGACGTCGATCTTGCAAAGGGGGCAAATTTATCCAGATACGTTCAAAGGGACATAAACAAGTCTGGATCCATTTTGTTATGGCAATATATTCAAATTCAATTCAAAGCCGAGGAAACTAAAAAGGAAACCGCAAATCAACCAAGTCGTTTTTATTGAAATCATAGAATTTAGTTAGGGTTTCTAGACCCTATAAAATCACCACATCATCACTGGCATGAAAAGGCATCGCAAACAAAACATCACAATTTCAAGAAAAGATTAAAAATTCAGATTCACTCACAAGTTTTCGATTAGGAGAATTTCCCCAAATCAGTGAAGCAAGGAATCGATCGACATCATCAAGTTGAATCAATCAGAGAATCACGACAATCAATCCATCGAGCAATCGATTTCGATCTAGAGGAAGTTTGGAAAACCCTAGCTTTTGAATGCCGCAACCGTTTTTGTTCCTCAGAGAAAAATGAGGACAGGCAGAACTAAAGTGATTTACAATGGAAATAAAGTGACCGACCTACTTTAATCTTGGCTAAGTCTTTGTTCTCATTTTGTAAAGACTGGGGTTTTTTATTTATTACTTTTTGTTGTTTTAATTTTATTTGAAAACTGTTGTATTTGTTATTCTAGTTTTGTCTGTAAAAACTTGGAATCCAGTCAGGGTGTTGACTGGAAGTTTACTAGAATCTGTAAAAACTAGGGTCACTGGTTATGAGGTCGTAATTAGGGGAAATCTGATCTAGGGGATTAGATCAATCTAGGGTTTTGAGCGTAGGTTTAGTATAGGATCAGGAAGTGCGTGTTTACAGTGTTTATAAGTGGGATCTGTTATTAACTCCTAGTAGAAACCTTAGGAATGCAGCCGTAGGCAGGATTTTGCCGAAGCTGGGTATCTCTGTGTGTTAATTCCTTTCTCCTTTTTATTTCTGCTGTATTCTGTGATCTGTTTATTATATAATATCCTGTCAGATTTTTAACTCAACGAAAAACTGTGAAAAACCCTATTCACCCCACATCTAGGGCTATTCTAGATCCAACAAGTGGTATCAGAGCAGGTAGTCTGTTTAACTCTAGAGTAATGGTGATCCCTAGTTTTCAGTCCATAGAGAGCCAGTCCAGTCATATTCCATCTATTTTCAATGGTACAGATTTTTTAAATTGGAAATCAGAAATGAAATCCTATTTAAAATCTGGTAATATTAAATGTTGGAATTGTGTTATAAATGGGTATGATATTGTAAATAGGGTTGATATTGAATTTTATTTACGCACTACTCAAATTTTATATTCTTGTATTGATGATGTACAATATAGCCTTATTTCCCATTGTTTAACTGCGCAGGAAATCTGGCAGACTCTCAACGCGCTGTATGGAAAAACTGACAACTACTCAAAACCCTAGAAAGTCAATTCAGCTTCAGATTTGTGCTTAACTGGTTGTATAGATGGAAATTCATTTAGAGACTCAACAGGAAATGTTACTTATAAAGATTTAATTCATCATTAAATAGTTTAACTGAATCTGTTGAGAATCTAAAATCTAAAAATAAATTTTTGAAATCTGAGAAGCTTGAGTTGATCTGCAAAAATAATCTTTTGGAGTTAAAACTCAAAGTCGTTAAGAAGTCTTCAAATTCTAATTGCAAAAATTGTTTAAATTTGAAAAATGATCTTGTTCATCAAAATAAAAGTATTCAGAAATTTGAAAATGAAATCCTGATTTTAAAAGAGAACAAGATAAAGCTTGAAAGCACAAACAATTGTTTGCAAAAAGAATTTGAAAATTTTAAGATGACTGAATATTCCAAAAATATTTTTGCTGAAAAACAAAATTTGTTGAAAACTGAGTCTATTCTGAATGAGCTAGAAATTGATATTGAAAAACTCAAGAATTTTGAATTTGAAAGTCGAAAACATTTTGAATTTGAAATTGTTGATTCCCAAACCTAAATTTAATTACTTGAATCTGAAAATTTGGTTTTGAAACAATATGATGCTGAAAGGAAGATCACTGATAACCGCTGTTCAAATTTAATAAAAGAAAACAGTGATCTTAAATTCAAAATTCAACGACTAGAGTCAACTTTGACTAAATTTTCTGATAGTGAAAAATCTTTGAATATGTTGTTGAAAAACCAATTTTCAGTTGAGAATAAACGAGGCCTTGGTTTTGGGAGGAATAATATTTTTGAAATACAGAATTCCGTTGATTTTTAAAATCCTTCAAACTGCTTCAAGATGGGTCATTCTGAAAATTTGAATTTTGAAAATTCCAGAAGGTTTTTGAATCACAAACAAGACAAGAATTGGTTTAATAACAAACCAGTTGAACAGTTGTGGACCCCAAAAAGAAATAAAATGATTTTTGGAAAAGCTAAACGAATTTGGGTTCCAAAGGGTACTCTGGTTGATTCTAAGGGATTGTTATACAAACGGATTTGGGTACCAAAAGATGTGAACAAAACTATGAGTGGTTTTACTACTTTTGTTAGATCACTCAATCCTCTTAACAGTTAGGTACCAAAGGAGGCTGAGGAATGGGATAGCTAAAGAAAAATTGGATTCAAACTGCTACACATCACAAAATCATTCACAGTTCCTGAGCCACATCTATTGAGTTAGAGATTCATTTGCTTATATCGATTTCAAGTATAATCTCTAAACTTGTCTTTGTAAATATTCTCAGTTTTTATCTTTTTCTTTGTTTATTCCTCCTTCTACCCCTTATGTTTATTTTCATTATCTCTTCTGTTTTTGGTTTGTCACTGTCATATCATTGTAACTTCTTTTGGGCTTCGTTAACTTCCAATTGTAGAATTCACATTTTTCTGGAAATTCGCTTCATTTGTGTAAAACTTTGATGTTTTTAATCATTTCCAGATTTTGAATTGATTCTTGTAAATATCTGCAATTGATTTGAAGTTTGTTTTCTGATTTTCAGAATTCATAACAGTGTTGATGTATTCTAGTCATATCTTGAACATTGTTAATTTGAATTCTAATTTTTTTGAAGATCTGAAAGTTTAATGGAATTTCACACACTTCTGCTGTTTTGAGTTTCTTCTAATTCAGTTTAGAAAAGCATGAAATATTATACTCATTACAGCACACTACTACTTATCAGTCATGATAATTTCATTGATTTTTAGATTGGCTTAGATTTTCTTGAATCATTGCATACATCTTGAATTTCACCTTTATTCATGATTAATATAGTTGAAATTTGTTTGTTTTAAATCATCTGAAATTCTAGATATTTTGAATATCACATGCCTCTTAATCCTGAAATTATCATCTTGCGTGAGTGATTCATTATATCTCAAACTTGACATTGATTCAAGTGATTTCAAATAAATTATTTTTAAATTTTTTGGATCATGAATATCTCTCAAGCCTAATGTAAATGATCTGAAATTACTCTTGTACTTGTCAGAGATACCCATGAAAAATTTCTTTGAAAAATTTGGTCCTTGAAATTTATTGGTATTTCATGGTCATTTGACTTGAATATCAATTTGCTTAAAATCATTTAAAATTATCGATTTATTGAATCTCACACATATCTTGAATCCAAATTTAATAATCTGGTGTGATCGATTCATTGAATCCTGATATCTTCATATTCCATCAAATGATTTCAAATAAACGGTGTTTTTAATCTTGGATCATGAATCATCCTTTTTGTGACCAACAGAAATATATTTGAAACATCTTCTTGACAAGTCTGCATTGATTCGGATTTTTGGCTACTCAGATATTGTTCTTGAAAATATTTTTTGACTGCTTGTTTTGGTATCAAATATGTACCATGCTCTGATAGATGAAATTAATTTGCTTGATTTGTTAACCATGTCTGCTTAGGCTTTGTGATTAAGATTCTGTTGTCTAAGATATCTTTGTTCGTCTCCAGTATCATTTTTAAAATCGTCATGTATAAAGACATCAAGTGGTATCAGTTTAGAAGTGATGAATATTTTTTTTGTATATATTTTAATCCCTCTTGTCATGTATAGCTCTTCATATTCCTCTAGTAATTGATTTTCAATTTTAAAGTTATTTATTGATTATTCATTCAGAAATTGAAATCAATATCCAAATTGAACTGTATTTATAATTCATCAAAATTATTATTAGATTTTGAAATTGTGATGAATTGTGACTGTAGTATATTTCACAACAAGAGGAGATTTTTTTTCATGATGGTTGAACATTTATTATAATATCTTTGAATTGGCAATTATTTCATGACCATCTTCGTTATCTTTCATCTTTCTACCATCCATCGTTTTTTTAATATCAATGTGGAAAGTTTAATATTCTTTAAAAAAATCATCTTGAATAAACAGTGAAAATATTTGTGATGGAATTGTGGTTATGTTATTATTCAGAATTAGTGATAATTGAAAATTTTCAATGATCTCGGTACAGTTGATCATATTTCAAAATATGATTAATTTAGAAATTTATTTCACAAACCATTTCTGTACCTATCACATTTCTATCATCCATACTGGTTTTATATACTGAGGAGTTTTTCTATTTGAACTGAAAATGATAAATATAAATATAATTAATACATAAGTGTTTCTCTAACCTCATTTAAAAATCCAAGCTCTGGTTATGCGTGGTCAGTGTGCTATTAAATAAAAAGGAAAACTAAAAGGAATAAAATGCTAAATAAACTTTTATATGAAATTCTCCTTGGTGTTTAAAAACAACCTATCAATCCATCTTTCTAATTTGTGAAATGTGTTAATATCTTATGAAGTATTATGATTTGTTGATTGATAGCTATTGGAATTTGTGATTATTTGATTTTGTCGCTTAAGTTGAAATTATAATTACAACCAAATCCATCACTGTTTTTGTGCTCAATTTTATAAAATTCTTTTGGAAATAATTGGAAAATATTCATATTTTGAACTCTCTACATTATATATGAATTTCATCGTAAATCCGTCATTCTCTACAATGTGGAATATGCCACTAGTTCTCGGTTTATTTTGATTTTTGTTTGACTAATTGAGATTTATGATGACTGTTCTTCCTCTTATGCTGATATTGTATTTGTTAGTCATTTTTCATCTATATTTCAAATTCTATATCCTTTTGATGATAACAAAATAGGGAGAATGGGTTGAGATTGTGATTTATGAGTGAATACTTAATAAATATTTTAATTTTGAAAATTTCAATTAAATTTTCAATTTTTTCACTCATGCACACTTCTAAGGGGAGTTTCTGTTGTAGGGGGAGCATTCAAATAGGGGGAGTAATATATTTCAAACACATTTATGCTTAAAATCTTATATTTGTTTGTCATCATCAAAAGGGGGAGATTGTTGTATATAACCGTGTTATGTACACAATTATATGATTTTGTTTGATGATAACAACCAAATATATATTATTATATGTGTTTTTAATTGTACTGTTTCATATACTACACAACAGACATGAATATAATATTTCTATTTAAATAAAATACAACTGTACAGAAATTTAAATATTCACAGTATTTTATTTGAATAGAATATTTTATTTCAATATCAAACAGTAAAAATTTAATACTCCACTATTTGTACATATTTGTATTACATTTCATGTCATATCAGATTTCATATACACAGCTCCTCACTACAGAATCACTCTGTCACTCATTTCGTATATACTTTCTTTCACTGTTTCATACATTCTGTCATACAGACACATTGACACTTATACATTTACTGACACTACTTCATTCACTGTCTTCTGTCTTCACAGCTCTCTATCAGTCCAGTCATCATCTGCTTACCTGTCACAATGAAACACACACATAATACACTGCAATAGAATTTAAACTGAATATATGCGAATATAACTTTTGTTTTTAAAAATTTATTTGCCTCAGAATTTCGGTGTATTTCTCATCATCTTTCATGACTTGATC
Source organism: Allium sativum (assembly GCA_030737875.1). Lineage (NCBI taxonomy): Eukaryota > Viridiplantae > Streptophyta > Magnoliopsida > Asparagales > Amaryllidaceae > Allium > Allium sativum. Next base: position 362,727,696 of record CM060916.1, on the reverse strand, counting down.
TGATATATTTATTGTACCCACTGATCAACCTCGACATAACCATACTGGTTTGCTGATCAGAACCAGCATTAAACTCAACTGATTTTGACCAGCCCCAACACAGTACAGTCATTCTGCTGATGATATGCACATATATACACTTATACAAAATGTCAAAAAGCATGGTCAAAATTGACACAAGATAGGTCAAAGTCCAAGAAGAAAGTGAAAATGGCAGGGTCAAGCATGGCGCAACAAACATAATATTCAAGTCAGCTTGGCAGCATAATCATGACAAAAATGTGGTGCAACTCCAAGGTACAAATAAATGCAAGTGATACATGAAACAACAAGGGTAAGTATACATGTATGTTCAAACATGAAGATCAACACAGACAACACATGTGATGGGTGCAACAATGAAGACACAATGTGTAACAACCCGGATTCCAACGGATCGATTTTTTTTTTTCAAAATTCAATCCATCGAGACCCGAGTTGGTTGCTCTGGTATCCTGCAGAAAAGGCAGAGAAAAGAGATATGTCAGAGTACGGAAAAACACCTCACAACGGAAGGAATACAATATATTGTATTTTAAAACATAGCTTTACCTTAGTCACAAAGCTGCTAAATCAGTATTCCCAAAGCTATAAGTCTCTGTCTAACCTGCGAATGTTACGAGGAGAGGGTCAGAACATAAGTTCTGTGTGAATGAATTTAAACTACACTTCTTGAATAATCCTACATATACCATTCAATTACACTTTCTTATTTATTAGGTTATACGTGTTATTAGCACTCAAAGCTTACACACACGTCAGACCCATCTACCCCCTAGTAGATTAACCTAATATAGTGTATATGTAACTACCCCCAAACTGAGGTACACCCCGTGATACCCCACTCGCACGGTCTCCTCCGTATCGCTACAGTAATATGCGCAGTCCCTCATCCTATGCCATAGTAAAGTACAATGTTACATTCGCATAGAACCACTATCGCTGTGCTACGTAAGCATACTGACTGCTATTCTCGAATTATCCGATCGAGTTTGGTTCAATCACCGAATAATGCCCTCTAGTCTACGATACACCACCCAGAGCAGACATGGTTGTACCTAGACTTTCCCACGTACGTATTATCAATCGTACTCGATGTTTCTACTGCATATAACCTCTACTTGTGCACCCAAGTTCCGTGGCAGGGCTACACCAGAAAACACAGAACTCGGTCGGGAGCTTTTCTATATCTGTACGGGCCCGCCTCTAAGAGTGTCCAGTGTACAGATATCCCTCAGGTCTGGTTTTTCTATGGTGGCTATAGCCCTACCTCAGCCCCTCCCTCAACTAGTAAAGACCACACGAGCTAAATGAACACCCCTAACAAGCAAACAATCTAAACATCCATGTGGGGTCTCCCCGCACCCGTACCTTGATAGTAAAGGTTAACGATCTCTAGGGGTTAGCTCTTGTCTTTTCGCATTCCTTAGGCTACTGGTGACAGGCGTCTGACGATCTTGCTATCGTTTGGTCTTGACCCTCCACCTCCGCCTGAGGCAATCGCCGAACCGCCCTTAATGCCACCGCGTACAGCATTCTGACTACCCCTACTTGTGCAGTCAAGGCCCACCCACCTGGTAGTTCTGCACAAACCCAACCTCTGTAATTCTAGCCCGAAGCTAAACCACTACAGAGGACTACCAGGAGCACCTTTAGCGTCCCAGGAAGCCGCGTGCTTCCCCTTCCAGTCCGTTGGAGCCACCAAAATAGCGAACATGCGCTCCCCTCGTGCCTTATGACACCATCATGATCTACCTCGTTGGGTTATTCATCCTACAACGTACAGACTGCTTCAAGCGCCTTAATTTTATATGTCATTAGACCCTAAGTCTAACCATTTATTTCACGCTTGTGCCACCTCGTCAACTTTCTCATTTAACTTGGTTATTTACATTAGCTTCCTTTTTTTCCGTATTCACCAAGTTAGCCTTGCTTATTAATTCAATTTATACTTAACCCACTTAAGTCCATTAATAAGCCCACAACATGTTATTTTCCAATCTCATAAATTATTCCCTTTTTGGGTTACAACAACATGTTATACTTAATTCATAGTTAAGTATGCCTTATCCCACATACATACTGATTAGGAGAATAACCCTCTAAACACCAGCCCCGAAGACCGAAATCAACATCAGACTGGCATCCAGGGAATTACTCAACCCAACCAACATATATGATTCTAATTTACCTCTTTTTCCACTCATATAACTTATATCATTTTTAGTTTCACATTTCTCCTTTCCAAACCACTTAATTTAAGTATATCTTTACATATAAGTTATCTCGTCTTCCTTATCGTTTCCTATAACTTATCTTGTCCCATAAGTTATAATTTCCACCTATTATCCTTTCTTGCCTTATTCAAGTTTATTCATAATAGGTTATTTATCATTCTCCATTTCTTGTCATTAATTTTAGATTTGACTTATTTCATAGTATAAGTCGTCCCACCCTTCAAGTCTTGTATTACATCTTAAGTCATAACCTTCCCTTGTCCCTATGACAAGTTTGCCTATTATTTAATTTTACATCACCGCAACTCAAGTTTATAATAGGTAATTATCATTCCCCCATTACTATGTCATTAATTTTAGATTTGACTTAACCCTTCCTTTTACTTAACCCGTTACTTAAACTTTACCCAATTCAATTAATTTATGATACCGTTACGAGTCCCATTTGGTTAAGCATATCTAAATTATATTTCACATGTCACATGTGTCCCACTTAACCCCCTTTCTATTACAGTTTCCATGTCTTACACATGTTTTACTACGGTTAGGTCTACCTTAGTCATGTTTTACATCACATGTCTTACAACGGTTAAGTCCACATTAGTCATGTTGTACATGTCGTTTATATCACCCACCTAACCCTCTAATCATACCCATGTCACCCACATGTCTTATTATGGTTAGTATTTCTTAATTTATTTATAATGTCGTAACGATGTATGACCTCTCACATTAGACGTGCATTCGTGGCTGCTGGATTTGTCGGGCGGTTCTGGGCAGTCTTACACCACAAACGCGCCTAACCTCGTGTCATAAACCGTTACGCCTCTAGTTCTTGCCGTTGACCCCTCACATTAGACGTCCGCCTGTGGTTGCTGGATTTTTCAGGTGGTTCCGGGCAGTCTTACACCACAAACGCGTCTAACCTCGTGTCATAGGCGTTCATTAACAATCGTCTTTCACCCAAACCCCAAATTCATGTCATATGTTCCAAATTCAATTTAATTACATTTCATTTTTATGCCTATTTCCAATTTTCCATTCACTACACCAATTACATAATAGTTAGCCAATTTTCATATTACCCAAATTATCCAATTATAGCCAAATTCACTAATTCCATGTTATTCATACCAAAACATGCCAATTTCCAATATCCAACTATACCCAATTTCATATAATCAATATTTTCCCAATATATTTACCCCAACATTCCCACGTTCATACATATAATCTAATTCACCCTCTAGGCTTACTTTTCAAGTCACGAATAAATTTCACCATTCCATGTTATCCAATTACATGTTGTTAATATTGAATTATACCAATTCCATATCGAATGACAATTATGTCAAACTTACATAAATTCAACATTATAGATTATATTTCTCGACTGCATAAAATAGATTATGCCCAATATATGCAATAACAATTGTTATGCCACAAACCCCAAAATTACAGATTATATTCCAATATCCCCGTATTCCAATCGTGCGTATTTTATAATAAGATTTCGTCTAGGTTCGAGATAACCTAGATCCAAAAAAGGGGAAAGGATAAAAAGGAGAGAACTCAAACGTAGGCATAAATAAAATAACAGATCTTATTAAATTAACATCATATTCATTATGGGGAATGGTAAATGATAGAAGCAACATTATACAACAAATATAGTTCAAATCCACTCACTTTGACTGGATTAGAGAAATAAGCGATTTGATGTTGATGTAGAACGCTGATTTAATCTTCTTATTTGATTATTGGTGAAGAGCATGAATTGTTCATGAAGAACTTTGCTTCTTGATTTGATTAAACTCCAAAGTTGCTGAAGAACTTGCAATTTAGTTTAAGGTTTTGGGGCGGCGGCTTTGTTTGGCTGAAGTTTGGCGGCATGGAGGCATCAAAAGGAATTGTTTATGAATTAGGTTTGGTCTAGGCACTATTTTGAAAGTGTATATGCAGCAGTATAGGATCGTGTAGTATGGAGTATAGGATATAATGTATATGGTAGAGTAGTAAGCAGTAAATCACACAGTCGATTTATACTGGTTCGGACCACTGTCCTACGTCCAGTCCCAGACTCACTTCTGGAATTTCACTAACACTAAAACCCGCACTTCACCCGAAGGAAAAGGTTCACAATTACCCGAACCACTGAACGGGATTTCTTGCCTCAACCACTGAAGAGGTCTTCACTACTACAGAATAGTTGTTGACGCTTTTGTGTTCTTGATAACACGGATTGTCGAATATTAAGTACACCCTTCCTATAACCTTTCCTTGATGATAATCGTGAAGTGCATGAAGGAATATGGAAGTTTAAAAGGTCTCAAATATGAAAATAGATAGTTTTTAGAACTTAGAGAGCTTTGAATAAGATAGAGAGAATTAGAATAAAATTCGGTGATTAGTTCGTCTAATCAATTCTCTATTTATAATATATAAAAAGATACAACTGATCGTGAAGAGTTTTGATGAAGAGATATGGATTAAATAGTTGTGTCTCTTCTTAAAGGATGCAACTCTTCGGAATTCAGATGTCTGAAAATAAAATTCAGATGTCTGTTTATTTTAAAAATCAAGTCAGAAAGGAAATAGTGTATTTTGGTTCAGATTCAGATGTCTGAATTTTTTAATTCAGATGTCTAAATTAAAATTCAGATGTCTGTTTCTGAACAAAAATCAAACAGCAAAGAAATAGGCTATTTTAGCCAATATTCAGATGTCTGAATATTGTTATAAGTTTATTTTTCTTTCAACAGACAGACGTCTGATTTAAAAAATTTAGACGTCTGTTTTCTGCTTCATGCCTATGCCTTGTGTATGTCTTGTATAAAATCTTATAAATTGAAAACGTGCATGTGTGTGTATCACCAAGGAAAATTTTAACAATTAAATACTAATACTAACAGACTTTAAACACATATAATATTTAGTTTGAGCTCTTGAATCTGTTGCTGAGTTTCTTCCTGCAAAACAAAATTAGTTTATAATAATATATGTGTACATGTATCGTTGTCATAATCAAAACGCTATACAGCGTGATTCAACATATTTTGTAGGTGTAGAGAGCGTTTTAGGGCCCTAGGATTGACCTAGAAGCCATCCGGTCCGTACAGCACGTCAAACCACGTCACAAGAACAAAAACTGCCCAGATCTGGGGTAGGTCGACCCCCAGGTCGACCTCCTAGGGGGTAGGTCGACCCCCTGGTCGACCTGATCCCCAGGTCGACCTGCACTATTCTGGGTGGGAAATTTTCCGCCCAGCTGCCTGGATCGAATTTCAAACTGTTTTGAATCGTCCGAAGGCCATAACTCTTTCATACGAAATCCGATTTTTGAAAACTTGGACTCTATTTCATGTAGAATTCCGAGACGAACGCAATGGTGATGTCCCTTTTACTTAATTCCTGATATTTAAATTAAGTATCCATATTTTATTATCTTCTTCGTTACGTACACTGTCATTGAATTAATCTTTCCTTTGTCTTTCATGTATTAATTAATTTCCGTTGTACATCATCATATTTACCTATCTATGCATATATATACATTTTTAATTATATTAAAAATGCGGGGTGTTACACAATGTAGAGTACACGTTCAAGCCCATGGCAAAGCAATCAAAAGGGTTCAACATGTACAAGGTGGCAGTTTATACATGAGTGTTCATTGTGCAAATATGTACACAGTCAGCATATATGAATGAGCAATTCAGCATGACAAAAGACATGCACATACAAGTACTCGACAACATATACACATGGTGAATTATACAAACAGGTGGACAGGGCACAGTCAAGTTCAAGCTTTCAAGTGCAGTGTAAAGCTAGACAGGGCATAGTCAAGATCAAAGCAAGCAAACAGTTAAAGTATGGTAATGAAAGAGCTACAACATTATGCAATGATCAACTCATAGCAATGGAGCATGTAAGTTCAGATGATCAAGTTGTTAAAGAATTGCAACATGGCAATGCATAAATAGGGGAGAAATTTTCGAGTACTCATATACATGGCAATATATATGTTCACATATATTATTGCACATAAATTAGACTGCAAATAAATGGTTGAACATGTGAGTATACACATGGCATGACATTGTTTCCTTGGATTTGGTTTTAACAGGCAAGAAATTTTTGTCAAGATTTTATGACATTCCAAAATCCAGATCAGGCGAAGACAAGTGTGCAAATATATATTTGGCAGGAAATACATGACAGTGGTCAACAAAACTGGAGCATTCAAGAATATGGTAAATGGATTTCCATTCAAAACAAATCAGTGAGCAACAAATATGGCAAGGAAATTCATTTCGGTTTCCAGATATGGCTTATTACAATTCCAGTTATTCTATCAGCATTTGTGGAAAGAAGTTAATGGTGCAATCAATTTTTTTGGCAAATCAGCAATGCATTCGAACAGAGCAAAAATCAATTTCCAGAAAATCATATATCGAATTTTTGGCAAAGTGTTGTTTTCAATATCAATCAGAAAATGGACAAAGTATTTTTTAGGCAAGTAATCACTTTGTTTTTACAAATCAATGAAATGTGTTTTTGGCAAGCCACTCAAATTTTCAGCGATTCATTTTTGGCAAATTCAATCAATTTTTCCAGAATTAATTTGGTATGATTTCGGCATGAAAACATTTGTTTTTTAAAGGCAAAAATCACTTTATTTGTTTCCAGAAATTGGAAAAATCACTGTGAATAGTTTGTGGCAAGTTTTATCTAGTAATCACAAACAATTTTTGGCAAGAATTATTCAAAGTAATTTCCAGAAAATCATCATGGAATGCACGGCTAAATTAGTCATGATGTCGATCTTGCAAAAGGCGCAAATTTATCCAGATTCGTTCAAAGGGATAGAAACAAGTCTGGATCCATTTTGTTATGGCAATATATTCAAATTCAATTCAAAGCCGAGGAAACTAAAAAAGGAAACCATAGATCAACCAAGTCATTTTTATTGAAATCAGAGAATTTAGTTAGGGTTTCTAGACCCTATAAAATCACCATATCATCACTGGCATGAAAAGGCATCGAAAACAAAACATTACAATTTCAACAGAGATTAAAAATTCAAATTCACTCACAAGTTTCCGATTAGGAGAATTTCCCCAAATTAGTGAAGCAAGGAATCGATCGACATCATCAAGTTGAAGCAATCAGAGAATCACGACAATCAATCCATCGAGCCATCGATTTTGATCTAGAGGAAGTTTGGAAAACCCTAGCTTTTGAATGCCGCAACCGTTTTTGTTCCTCAGAGAAAAAGGAGAACGGGCAGAACTAAAGTGATTTGCAATGGAAATAAAGTGACCGACCTACTTTAATCTTGGCTAAGTCTTTGTTCTCATTTTGTAAAGTCTAGGGTTTTTTATTTATTGTTTTTTGTTGTTTTAATTTTATTTGAAAACTGTTGTATTTGTTTTTCTAGTTTTGTCTGTAAAAACTAGGAATCCTATCAGGGTGTTGACTGGCAGTTTACTAGAGTCTGTAAAAACTTGGGTTACTGGTTACGGGGTCGTGACTAGGGGAAATCTGATCTAGGGGATTAGATTAGTCTAGGGTTTTGAGCGTACGGTTAGTACAGGAGCAGGGAGTGCGAGTTTACAGTGTCTATAAGCGTGATCTGTTATTAACTCCTCGTAGAAACCTTAGGAATGCAGCAGTAGGCAGGATTTTGCCGAAGCTGGGTATCTCTGTGTGTTATTTCCTTTCTGCATTTTATTTCTGCTTTATTCTGTGATCTGTTTATTATTTAATATCCTGTCAGACTTTTAACCCAACGAAAAACTGTGAAACCCTATTCACCCCCTCTAGGATTATTCTAGATCCAACATATACCCCTGGCAAGGGCAATGTGGTGGAAGACACACTAAGTAGGCAGAAGATGGCCTTGAGTCCTCTGTTTGTGGAGAGGAAGAGCTTGAAGTTCATATTGACTTTTGAATTTAGTCCCTCCATCGCGATTTTGCCTAATTTATTTGCATCCTTGGAGATACGACCAACTCTTATGGATCAAATAGGAGCTTCACAACAAGGTGACCTGCAGATTTTAGACGTTATGGAAAAGCTCAGAAAAGGAGAGACTTCTAATCACCTCAGTAGATATGCCATAGATGAAAAAGGGTGGTTGCGATGATATGGAAGGTTTTGTGTTCCTCAAACTGGAATCTTGATAAAGGCAGTCCTAAAAGAAGCCCCCATTCTAAGATGACTATTCATCCAGGCGGTGATAAGATGTACAGAGACATGAAAAGGGTTTTCTTTTGGGCTGAGATGAAGAATGATGTGGCCAAATTTGTTTCCCAATGTCTAGTTTGCCAATAAGTTAAAGATGAGGAAAAGAAGCCCAATGGTTTACTTCATCCTTTGGAGGTTCCTCAGTGGAAATGAGAGAGCATCTCTATGGATTTCATAGATTATTTGCCTAAATCGAAGAAAGGCAACACCAGTATTTGGGTAGTAGTGTACAGATTGACTAAAAGCGCTCATTTCATTCCGGTAAAGAGTAAGAGGACGACATCATGGTTGGCAACAATTTATGATCGTGAGATAGTTCGTCTCCTTGGAGTACCTTCCAGCATCGTGAGCGATCGTGACCCTATCTTTGCCAGTGACCTTTGGAGGAGCATGCAAGAAGCATTAGGTACACAGTTGTGTTTGAGCACCGCTTATCATCTTCAGACCGATGGGAAGATGGAAAGGTTGAATAGAATTCTAAAGGATCTTTTGAGGTTGTGTATCCTAGATTTCGGAGGGACTTGGGAAGAGTGCCTTCCATTAGTAGAGTTTTCCTATAACAACAGTTATCAATCCAGCATCAGCATGGCACCCTTCGAAGCATTGTATGGACGACCCTGTAGATCACCATCTTGTTGGTGGGAATCTACAGAAAGATTATTACTTGGACAAGATATGGTTAGAGAAATATCCGAAAAGATTGACCTTATCCGACGGTGGATGAAGACAACTAAAGATAGGCAGAAGTCATATATGTAGATAAGAGAAGGACTGACATCGAATTTGAAGTGGGAGACTTAGTTTTTATCAAAGTATCACCTTTGAGGAATGTGGTTCACTTCGGATCGGTAGGGAAGTTGGCACCTAGGTATGTGGGACCATTTCCCATAACAGAGAGGATTGGCTAAATGACCTATAGAGTAAAGCTCCTAGAAAATCTATCCGGCGTTCATGATGCTTTCCACGTTTCTCATCCGCGGAAGTGCCTGATTGATACCATTAAAGTTGTTGAGTCAAGTGTATTGGAAGAGGTGGAAGTGGAACGGGAGGCGACAGTCAAGGGAGTCCTTACCCATATTCTTGGATAAGAAGTTAAGAAGCTACGCAATAAAGAGATCAAGTTGCTAAAGGTTCAGTGGGGAGATAACCCAGAGGATGCGACTTGGGCGACCAAAGCCAAGATTCGTGCTTCATACCCTTTTCATTTCGAGGGTATGTCCTTAACTTCTTTTCCCAAGTTTTATCTGTGCTTGTTTCTATCATTTGAATATATCCTATCCAAAGTATTTTTGACCTTTAGATAGGAATCCTATGGATGTACACATGTGTTTGAGTCATGTTATGTTTGATGGATGCAAGTGGATGCAAGTATTTGCTAGTGGTTGTCTGTGGATGCATATACACACACATTAGGCACTAGATCGGCTCAATCACTCTCATACTGCATATGGATGTGTGTGCATTTTCTTTTCTTTTATGGATGGAAATGGATGTATTACCATATGGATGTTGCATTTGGACGAATGAGTGTGCACACATATAGAACTCACATGTTATAATAGGATTACTTGTATACATATTGGATTCATGGCACTAACATAATTGCATTAAGGAGGTCAACTGAACCAGTAGATCGCCTGATTTCTGCATTAGTATTGGGACACATACACACACCCTTGCATATATTCATATAAACGTTAGAAATCTTTAAGGACAATGGATGCCAGTGATTGATGGATAAGTAGACGGATGATGGAAGGTAGGTTATGAATTCTTCTCAACTTAGAGATTTCGGGAACGAAATCCTTTGAGTAGGGGAGAATGTAACACCCCATATTTTTAACGACAGTAAAAGAGGATAAATTAAATAATAATTAATTTAATACTCAGGATTAAGGAAAACGGACTGTGCCACATCCGTCTCGAAATTCTGGTCAAGATAGACATTTGGTTTGTGTAAAACGGACACCATATGAAGAAGTTATGAGGATTTTAAGTTCGTATACGTGCAGAAGAAATATGTATATACATATGATACACATATGAGTCAGAAATGAGTCAGCACTTATCTAGAAATGGTCCAAAAATCGAAAATTCATCTGGCAGCAAATTTCCCGCTCTAGGGGGTAGACCGCCCTAGATGGGTGTCGACACCGGGGCGTCTACACCAAGGTCGACTCACCTACAGGGGGTCGACACCCCTAGGGCTGATGGGGAAGTCGGTTTCATAGGGACTGGTAGCTATGAATACATGGTCAATTCTCTTGTTTTCTTCAATGAGAATCCATGGGGGCCAAACTCTGTCGGTGTCTGAATTGAACTAGATCAGTTAATCTCCTACAACTATCAACTTAAGAAATTCAGTTAGAGATTCGAGATCCATTCTTCTTCTATTTTTTAATCCAAACACTGTGAGTTCCTAATTGCTTTTAGATTTAAATATATAAAAGTAAATGTGATATGACAATAGTTTGGATTTGCTCATATGCCCATATTATATTGGATCCATTGTAAATTGCGAACTTATGACATTCTAAATTGAGTATAACTTTGATCTAAATCTCTATCTTGTTGGATCTATTATAATTTTTATGGCATTCTATAATGTTGATCTTGACCTTATTTGTGTTAGATCTATTTTTAACTATTGATCTAAATCTCTATCTTGTTGGATCCATTGTAACATTATATGATGTGAATCTTGACCTTATTTGTGTTAGATTTAGTTTTAACTATCGGATCTGAATTATGTGGACATATAAATTGTTCATTAAATCTAGTTTATCACCTTGTGCCTATCATATTAGATCTAAACCAATTGGACATCTAAATTGTTAATTTAGATCTTATTATGCTTATTATGACATCATAGTTATGTTAGAATCAATTAACTGCCACAAGTTTATTAGATTTATGCTTATATGTCCACCTTATCACCATGCTAGTTTATGTTTATGCCAAAACAATCACCTTTGTCATATTCCCATCACTTTTCCTTTTATTGTTATGACTAGGCTACTTTCTAGCCTAGATGCCGCCAAATATAAGCGAATGCGTTAGTTAGGGAACGGGGGGAAGATGTTAGAATTGGCATAATTTAAGAATTGGACGTATAATTCAAATGGGGAAAAAGGGGCATAATCACCTATAATACATCGGTAAATTTGGACAATTATGGAATGTTTAAGATTACAATTAAAAATTATAATTGCACTTATGACACGAAGTTTGGTTGCATGAGTGGTGGAAGTCTGTCCGGACCCGACTGACATATCCAACAACCACTAATGTTGAACCTAATGTGAGAGGTCTAAGTGCGCAAATACGAATCAGGTATGACACGAGGCTAGGCCCAACTTGTGGAAGAAGTCTGCCCGGACCCGACCAGCATATCCAACGTCCACAAGTTGTAGGCCTAATATGGGAGGTCTAGCCCATTATAAACCATAAATAGGCATGGTAATGAATTGGACTACTTAACCTAATCTAATCCATAGGGATTGTATGATTATGAACTAAAGTTAGGGTTAAGTAAAATTGGTTGGACAGTGGGTGAGTTAAGTAAATCTGAGGGGCTGGGTAATATTTACATATAGCCCCATAAACTTAGCCCGATAAGGTTATGCAGTGGTAAGCATAACCGGTAGAAAGATTGGGGTTATATAAAATTAAAGACACATTTAGGGTAAATATAACCTGTGGAAAACCTAGTGGGGGGTACAAGACAAAGGGGAGAGCTTGTATCATATTGTGTGGGACCCGTTTCAGTTAGTAACCCGGAGTATCTATTGAGTAGAGAACTCCGAACTAGGTTGGAGAAGAGGCACGCTTACTGACTGATTGTAAGAGATCCAAACGTGGAGGCGGTGTTGGCGGCACAAACCACCTAAGTCATGTGCGTGCATGAGCCGGGCCGAAGGGGATAAGACGACCCTGACACCTGTAAATATAGGGCTATGCATATCAGTGAGGGGTTGCCATTTTAGGATGTGACACATTCTACTATGGGGCCGACACAGAGTATCTACGGAGTAGGGAGCCGATCGATTAGGGTAGTAGTTAGGGTACATTTGGATGTATGCCTAAGCCTACCACCTTATAGTGGAAGGGATCATCTCATTCTGGATGTAATAGTGCAGAGTAATCATTAGGGAAGCGTATTCACCTTGTCATGTCTACCTTGTCACACCTTCCATTTATGTAGTAATCTCTATTATCCACTTTATATGCCTGTCGTGCTACTTTTATTTATTTATTTGCTAAAAGTAACTAGACTTGCCAGATTTTATGTCTGACCCTTTTTGTTTCCTCTTCTTTCTTCCGGTTTCCCCCTAGGTTCTCATGGAGGGAACATTCAGGCTTAGTCAGGACCCAGTTATCATCTTGTTAGAGCTGCTTTCGAAGTATGGCTCAAGTGCTTATCTCTACTATGGCTTTGTCTCTCTTATTTGGGGAATTATGTTTTCTTTTAAGTATTTATGTACTCTGATGATAAAAGACAGAAGTAATATTGTTGTAATGGTTTTTATGACTTATGGTATTTTGGACCACGATGTATGATTTGTGTTTGAAATGAAATTTTGAATTTCCGCTGCTATCTTAATTATATCTGTCTTGTAATATTCTTTGTTTTTTTAACCTATAACGCTTTATGAAACTTAATGCATTCCCTTTGTGAGTGACATTAACTGACGTGGGGTATCACAATAAGACAACCCAACATGTGTAACAAATATTCTCGAGCAACTTTGTCGTGATCTGCATTAGTAACTCCATTCATCGATGCTTTCCCTTTACAACTCTCCATTTTTCCAAGCATATGTATTCCATTCGTACCATCAATCTTTGCTTTAACTTTGTTCCCTTAAGTATCTTAATGTTCTACTATAAGTTCAGTGGCAGCATCATACGAAATTTCCCGACCACCATATCTATCTATTACTTATACTGGAAAGCAGGAACCAAATCGTTTCTGTTGTGACATCTTTCCTTTCTCTTTTTCCCACATCTTTCTTCTCGCCTTTACCTTTCTTAACTGACAGTTGAACCCCTGCCATTCTCGTCTCTCGACGTTCTGTTCTTCTGCCACTATATTATCACCATTTTCACCTAAATTAAACATCCTACACAACCATCTTATCGATCGTTGCTGCTCCTCCACTACAAATTTTAATTTACTGAAACTAAACCAATGTCCGATAATATAACTCCTCCATTTTCGAACTCCCCTCCATTCTATTCCCTCTCCTCCTCCTACAGTATCGTCTTCCACAATCGATTTCTGTCCCTTCATTCCTGTCCAATTTTACACCCCTCTCTACCCTAACAAACTAACCGACGGCGGTACGCAACCAGTATTCCCCTTCTACAAAGCCCCATTTCGTTGGACTAGATAATCCACTTGATAATTGACTTAATTTCGATCAATTTCCTGACTTTTTCTCACTTTCTGTACTACGTAAAGAATTCGGGAACCTGTTGCAAGGAGAAGAAGGCAAACATATTGCTCTTTCTACTTAAACTCCTGTAAGGTAACAAACTAAATTTATTGTTTTCATTTGCCATTTCATTGTAACCTTTTACTGTGTGCACATTGTTTTCTAATTGACTGATTTTTGATAATTCATTTAAATCTGTTTCATTGTTGAAGTTTAGTACAGAAAGGCACCTAAGTTTCCCTACTGTTTCATTAAACATAACCTGGGTATCTAAATTACAAGTGATAGTAAGTAGAGAGATGAAATATTTGTTATTCAAATAATGATATCTTGATGTTTAACCAATACATTAAATAGGCGAAAAATTATTCCTTATTTGCGTTTGAACTTTAATATGTATTGAATTTACATATAATATGTCTAATTCATCAGTAATATGGTTTCTGTCTTTAGCATGCTATAGATATTTGGACCAATCATTGTTCTTTTGAGATATACTACAGATATGAACTCTGTATATATTTACTACATTTCATATATTTATAGTAGAATGGTAAATTAGTTAGAACTTTTAGTAATTGATATGATGCACATATCAATGATGTATTCAGACAAATAAGGAAATATGCCAATCTAATGCATGATTGGAACAAAACAGTTGACATATGCTAACTATGGTAGGTTATGATCATAAATAATGTAAACTACGAATTTTATCTTAGGTTGTATCTCTTTGAAGACTCTAAGATGTTTTGACTCAATTTTGAAGTAGTAATGAACACAATACTTTTTGTATGGATATGTACGTTTTTGCTTCACTTTATTATTTAGTTTCCCATTTATCATCTCATTATTTCCAGTGATTTACCTTTCCAAAAGATTTATGCAATGTTTTGTTGTACATATTATCTGTAAAATTTGAAATTTATCATTTTTAATGAAATAAATATACGTACATATTTTTAATGAAGACCACAACAACTAAACATATTCAATCCATGCATCCAAAAATCAAAGTGTGTACTTATAAGGTTTGCTTTTACTGATTTTAGGTACGCTCATTAAGTGTTCAATATCTCTGCTATTCCAGACCCAATCCATCTTGCACGCTGTATTTGTCTGGTTTCTGCTTATCAAATTAACATCTTTTAACATATTATTGGAACACAAGCATCAGTTCCACATGACTAAATTTAAATGGACATTACAATTCATTTAGTAAGTAGTATACATGACAAATCCGAATTCTTCTTACTAATTTTGTCCTATTGACTATTTATATTTCCATACCTGCTTATCCAATGATGACTTAAGGCATAAAATAATAAACATTTAAACTACTCTACAATGAATACATGTTCAATGGGATATATGGCGTCAATTTGGTCACTCAGATTGACGTATCTTCTTCAAATTTTGTATTAAACCATAATTTAGAAACATGGTACGGTTCTACCCACTTTTGCACAAGCTCATAACCGCTCCTCTATCCAATTTAACTCCTTTCTACCGCACAGTTTACAAAGACTAATGGGTAAATGTTCTTATGTGTGATGTCCTATAGATTAACCTAGCCGCCTTCAACTTCAGTTAAAGCCTATAACCTTTATGAGGCGATTATGTAACATTTATGGGTGACAGTGACAATTAGTCAATGGCTGAACCTCCTCCTCAAATGTTGGCTTCACGCCATCTCATGGTGCAAAATTCCATCTCCTTTTCTGAATGGTAAATTTCTCCACTTGCTTCCATTTATCCTGTTAGCTTATTTTGACGCTGGGTAATCTATTGATGTTATTTTTAATTGGTTTCTTTAATTTAATCATTTGAAAAAACTAATGAAAAAACCGCAAATTGCTGTTTTTGACTATTTTTATGAAGTTTCGACTGCAATTATGTGATGTTCAACATGTGGATATTTTTCCATGAATGCGACTAATTTGGGAAAGAGTTAAGGTTATTTTTTTTATCTTCTTCATATTACCGTTTATGTAATTTTCATTTGCATATTTATTTTCAACTTAACTTTGTATCAATGCCCCTAATTAATACATGTTCTTTTTTTTTGGCAAGACCAATACATGTTCATTTTAATACTATAAATATTTCAATGCGTTCAATTCTTGAATTTCATCCACAAAAGTTAATTGATTTAAATAGGGATATGATTACAAGTTATTATGAAATCTTTGCTAAAATTGTCCTTAATATGTGCTTACATTCGAAAATATAATTTGTCATGTAAATAGTTATCCAGAGATACTATAAATGTTTCAATGCATTTAACCCCGTTTAATTTATGCTCATACTGCTTTTTCCATCTGAAAATATATATTTTCATGTAAACATACCTAGACATATTTCATTGACAAATATCTAAGTGAAACTCCATGAGATTTATGTGCTAATATAAAGGAAAAAATTGGACGAAACTTAATCAAATATTGTGAAACTTGTTCTGGAATGTTGGAAAACAAAATATTATGTTTATCTTTTTATGTATGTCTATTTATTCATCAACATAGATAATTGAATGACAACATAACAATTACCTTATAATTTTAAATTTGCTATCTCCTCATAAATATGAAATAATTTTCTGGGCTATGCCACAAGACGCCAAACTTTTCAATAAACTTTGATGATTGTTCTTATGTTCTCATTGTTTTTAATACGATGATTGCTTACAGAACTATAATGCTCTGTTTTGTATTCTGTCTTTATGATAAAAATCCATGCGGATGCATTTTTTTGATTTTAGTATGGGGCATATTTCTCCTTACACATATTTGAAGGTGATCCACCTATCACGTTATTGTTCCACCTTTATGTTCTTCCATGCATTAACTTTTACCATCATAATTCTTTCGAGCTCCTCTTTCTCTCTCTCCTTTTCACTCTATTTATATGAAAATCCTTATTGAGTCAATAACTATAATACAACATACTTCAATCTGCTAATTTTCAATTTCTGCTGTTTTTTGCAAGTAACTTTTTTTAACATCATGCTTGATCAACATCCTATGCGTTGCATTTGGATGATAGCAATGTGTGTGTTGTCCCCAATTGAGGTAGGAACAATAGTATTCTATTACTTAAAATTATCCTTGAGTAATTTAGAACTGATGTAGTTTTGGAAACTGGTGTATTTATCTTCAGGAATCGTTAATTTTTCAACCCATAACATTTTCGTTAATGTATTTTTCATTCATTCAAACTCATTTATACTTTCTTGGCTAACGGGAGCTTTCAAATCAAAATTTTGTTCCACTTTGCTTCAAACTGAGAATATATATCTTTTATAGGGATGAGTGAATTATTGATTCAAAATGTTCCATTTACTTCGCTTATATCATGATTTCATTATTTTCAATAATTTCTTATTCTGATGCTGATTTAGTTTCTGTATTTCATATTATTTGTACTCAATGATTGGGTGTTGATGAAATTTTCTCAATGATTACACATATGACAATATTCACTTATATCAAAAGAAGGTTTATCAGGTTAATGGTCAATTTTAGAATACTTTTAACAAAAGGCACACAATAGTGGAAGTATGATTCAATTAAGAGAAAAATGTACAGATTTCGATGTGGATTTTGGATGAATGCATATATTGGAGGAACCTACTCCAAAATGGATGTTTATTCATGTAAACTACAAACTCAATTTGTGTGACCATGTTTATGGAATAATATATATAAATAGTTTTCCAGTTTTGGAAGCAATGGAAGGGGATTTTAGCTGAAGTAATTAAACTGTTTTGTATGGTAAGATTTTCTATCACTGTAAGTACAGATCAATTATATTTGTTTTGTCATAAAAGTTCACTGTTTGCTTTGAAATATTCTGTTAAGAGCGTGAACATATATTGTTTAAAATATGGTTGTTTAACACAATTGTCATGTGCACAATAAAATAGTTTTATTTCCCAAAATAGGAAATTAATCAATGCAAGATATACCTTATTTCCTGCTTCATACTCATTTATGATTCTAACAAGTTTGGCTTACTAATTAAAGTTATTAAGGCCCTCCATAAAGTTTTTACGAACTGAGTATTCAGACTGTCCAAATATTCCTCCTGTTTGTGACGATCAAATCAAGGTATGATATTTAACTTGCTTTTCTTAGGAGGATTTTATATAATTTTTGCAGGTAATTATTTAGTGTAGGAATTTATCAGTTCCACTCTACGTCACATTGCCAAGTTGGACATCCCAATCAAAAGGTTCACTCTACCATTCTCTGTTAGTTGATTCTATCTGAACCCTTCAATTTCCTTCCATACCCTAATTTTGCACGTCCCCTTATTTACTTGCCAATTTTTTTTCCAATTTTTATTTTGGTTATTTTTCATTCTACAGATAATAACATGACATAAAAATTGTCCAGACTCAAAAAAATATGGATTTGTAGTAAAATTTAATTCAAAGGCCATCAAATATATCAATTCGCGGTAATTTCAAAAAATAATGATGTATTCACTGTTATTTCAAAAAAAATGGTCATTAAATAGATGATGTATTCACTGTTATTTTGAAAAAAGGTATTTCTAAATATTTTGCAATAGTTGAACTTAATTTTTTTTTTGGCAATTATAATTAAAGCATGTCCTCTTAGGTTATGGTTTAGAATTATAAAATTGATTTGCTTCTTCATGAAACTATACTGTTGAAAATTTCAACTTACAGGGCTTCTCAGTTCTCTAAGCACCTCTAAACTGATTAAAGGTTTTCATGTGTGTTCACATGTATGAATGATGAAATTTCTTCCCTAATCTTTCATAGTAATTCTGTAATCATTTGAACAATTCAAAGCTAATTGGATAGCTTTATGTTTCCGAGCTTTTAGCGATTGAAAGATCCAACCGTTTTATGAGATGGCACAATTGGGACATAAATTTTATAGAAATGGTGCTACAATCAACAAATGCAATATGCACACATAATTAAAATTTAATATTCTTAAGTCGGTAAGCTCTTATAATTATCATATTCTATCTATTTTAACAGTTGAGTTAATTGCCATTGACTTTGATATTCAGTATATGCTCATCCGAGCATGCACCAACACACGTACACATTATGTATTAGGTGATGTGTAAAATGCTCTATAAAATATATATTTTGCATCTTTACAAATGTTATATACGTCATGTTCAGCAGTTCTGGATCAATTTTTTTTGGACATGCTAATATCAATATTTTAAGTATAAACATAAAAAATGCATTTGAGAAAAAATAGTTTTACATAAATTTTACTGTATACTAATAATAAAACATGTTATGTGTATGCTTCCTAAGATAATATAGTGAATGCCAGGTGGTTTTTAAGCTGTATAAGATTATACATTAATGCTCCAAACATATATAATTCTCAAATTGCACTTTCTCTCTCTATGTGTGCGCAAATGAATGTACATACATGCTCATGTACGTACGTACGTACATACAAATGCATTCACAACACCCACACATTATTATGTTACGTTCATGTGTACACAACATATGAGCATTGCATATTCTGTGTGTAGTGATACCAATGCTCCATGGTTTATATATGCTAGAATGGAGAGTAAAATACAAATCTATGATCATAGTTAGTTTTAAAACAAATTCAACAGATATATTATAGGTCATTTACCATTTTATGATTCTGAATATGATTGTACCAATGATCAGTGGCACATATATATGCTTAAAGTTAAAGAGGGAGCAATATGAGAATATTAAGCAGAATTAGTTTTGAACATTACATATGTCCTAGATTTATTATAAGGCATTTGGAAAACAATTCACTATTTATGACTTGATAATACAATTGAGTCTGTTTCCATAAATTAAAATTAGTTCGATGACATGTACGATTATGGTTTGACCATTTGATGCAATTACTAGCATGATTAGGTGACTGATCAAACTATGATGAATGTAACTTCAAACTTCGAAGTTTTCACTCTACATATGAAAGATTTATGTTAAGGTAAGTCCCGGATTTCAAAAAAAAAAAAAAAAAGGTTATGGCTGTTGTGTCCTTTTTTTTTTTTTTTTTACATCAATAGTGAGTACTAACTAACATGTAACATCTTACCTAATAAGGTTACTACATACTAGGACTGTTATGTGCAAGATTGTTCATTCTTTATTTTCTCTCACTTTCGTCTTTTTTCGACAAAACTCAAGTTACAAGTCTTGATTGAGATGAATGTTGACACTGGCTTCGCTGCAAGTCAACATCTGCAAATAATATATGCCCAAGGAAGAAAAGTCCATGGATGGCCTTCCCACAGTAAAAGAATCATTGTTATTGTTGGGTTCTCAACTTTATAAGGAGATTCAAATGGGTGCATAAGTATTTGATCCTTCAAAAGAAGAATACAAATGATAGATGACAAACAAACTATGAGTTTGTCTACCAAAACCGATGCATGTACAGGCTTTTACGTGATGATCTTTGTGAACCATCTTATTAGATTATACTCCTATCGAGTTACATTTAGTTTATATCAATGGAACAAGCTTATGTTTTTTTCAGTTAAATGCGGCGTTGTTGGATTGAAATGTATAACTATGTCTCAGTAATGAGAGATTGCATAGACTTTACTTGCATCATCTAGGATACATTTCAATATTGTTGTCCTCTATGGTATCTAGGGATGACCCTGGGAAGCCTGAGGCCCAAGGCGAAAAAAGAGGCCCAAAATGTAAAGGCTTTTGTAGTAATATAGCACATGAGAAATAAGGCCTCTACATTCCAGAAGCTATGTTAAGAAACATGCCTGCTAAGTTACGAACTACAATTCGACAGCAAAGAAACGTCTTTACCACAAGGCTACACTCGCATTTACTTTGGTATTAACAGGCAAACTTTATATACAAAAAATAAAATTATGAGGCCTCTAGAAGATCTGAGGCCCAAGGCCACTGCCTCATTGGCCTTGGGCCAGGGCCGGGCCTGATGGTATCAACTCCACTATAAATGTACTTTTTGATTCATCCAGCGTTCAAGCTATAACCACCTTTTCTTTACGTCATGTAAGAACAAAGATGTTATGGTAAAAAAAAAGACTATACAAGGATTGAGCAAACGGAAGTGTAAATCAAAGGAAGCTAACGACATGAAAAAATGATATACGCTTCATGATTCCACAGCTGCTCGCATGCATAGCACGGACCACTCACTTGTTCCCTATATATATAGGTACCCGCTATTGGTACTCCGAGGATTCTATTCACATATTCTAATGTCATAGTCATTTCCTCGAATGGCATATGAAACAAGTTTATTCCTGGTTGTCATCGCTCCACAAATGTAGAAATCGTAGCAATGTCCATCCGCTTATGTGAACGTTTAATAATATTGTACAAACCTGAACTTTTTACTCTTTGCACGACTTTCTCCGGCTCATCTTCTAAATGCATACAAACATTCTGCTCCAATGAGTAATACATTCCACTGGCCAACACTCATCTTCTAAATGCATACAAACATTCTGCTCCAATGAGTAATACATTCCACTGGCCAACACTCATCTTCCCGAGACTTCATTTTCCAAACGAACCGGCTCATCTATTACATAACATTACCATATGAACCGGCAATAAACAAAATACAAAAGTAAAGCATGAAAAATATAGGAATTTTCATTCGATAGTACAAGGCCGGACGAACCAAAGGCACGATAAATTATGTATTGCTATGCGAACAAAACAGTTTCATAACACTGCTCAATCGGTAGTACAGTGTTACCCAATAAATATTTAGTACGCATTTTATACAGCCAAGCTAATCAAAACTCGATCAAAATTTTTAATTTATTTATGGTTTTAATTCCAATTGATTTTACTATAAATTTCCTAAATCTTATATTTACATGATTCGAACATATATTTAAAACTTGCATAACATGATTCAAACATGTATTTACATGTTATATGTTGTATCCTAAATCTTATAATACTAAAATGTACTGCCATTTAACTATCCAATTTAAAATTAAACAAAATGCACAAAAAACATCGGTGCATACGCTAAGATCTTACCATGATAACAGTGGCGCGGGCTCGAAACCCGGAATGGCATGCTAAGAGCTTACCATGTGTATACGCTAAGATCAACCACTTATGTGGTGCTCGCGGACCAGGCTAGGTGCACTAGGGAGGGTTTTACGACTCCGGTCGGTTTCCCTCCTGAACAAATTCAAAAAAACAAAGAACATCGGTGCTGGGCGTACTTAGCAAACCATTAATTCATGTGACGAATAGGACTCATGCAACATTGTGTTTAAAAGTGTGGTTACCATGAAAATTGAGGAATAATGCATTTGATACATGAAATTGTAACCTCACCCAAAATTTCCAAAAAAAGAAAAAAAGGTATCACTAACTTATGTACCTACCTTACTTAAAAAGTACAAAACTTAATTTCAAGAAATTGTATTTTCTTTCTAGTATTACTTTGGATACAAAGTATGGAAATGTATTTATTAACTTCTCCTCCATGACCTATCTTCCAACATAGAGTAGTTACGTGCGGAAGTGAATGATTCAAATGATGGACATTAAAGCATATGTTCTGTATCTTCATGAAATTTCAAATATTTTCTCACGCTATATCATTTGGTCTACGTATTGAATTGATGGATAAAGTTAAGGGGATTCCCTAAGGGTATTATGTAATTTTCATTATATAATGGTATCTTCACCTCTTATAAATGACTCTTGCCGAAGTGAAAATAGATTTTTGGTTTTCATTTATATTGTTCTACATGTATTGATACATAAAGTTTAGTTTTTATGAAATATAAATATCAAAGACTAAGTACGTAAGCCAATTGCAATTATGAAAGCACTCATAATCATGTGTACTGAATTAGTTAGGTAAATAATTATTTATCCCTAGATATTTCTAGTTATGGTGTTCCTAGAAAGGAATATTGATACATTTATGAGACAAGTTATGCAACGCTTTCCTGATGTTGGAAAATAATTTACTCATGACGTTGGGGACCAAGAAGTCACATACTTGTAATTATTGTAAATCAACTGCAAAATAACCCACTGAGAAGTCTTACATAGGTTACATATCTAAGTCAAATCTCACTGACAATGTGGAGAAAGCTTTCGACTTGATAGTTTATATGAATGACTTATTTTGATTATAGAAGTTTTTACTTGTTATTGGCTCTAATTACAATCTTTTTTGGTATGTGTTGAAGCTTGGCTCTAGTTACAACCATTTTTGGTATGTGTTGAAGCATAAGAGCGAATTACTACTGAAGAAAGAATTTGACTCTCTCAATGTAGATGATTAGTACCACCTTAGTTGGATTTTGTCTCAAAATTGTAGATCTTTAGCAAGAACAAATTTCGGTAATCAATAATTGTTATCTATTGAACTGTGACCTAGGATTCAACTTTGTAATCGATTACAGACGCTATTAGACTTTCGACCAAGGAGCTAATCTTATATGTATAAGTTGTTTAGTTAGGTACATTTGCAGTGGGGTAAAAAGGTAATTTACAAAATAGTAATCATTTTATTGATTTGCACTATATCTTATTATGTGTCTACGTGAATCTGCATTAACATTAAATTTATATTAGTGATTATTAATAGAATTTTTTTGATTTGATTTACTTTAGCTAATTTTATCCTAAAATTAATGTTTATACATTTGTATATTGTGGTACAAATTTATACACACACACATGTGTGTATGCATTGTTTCAGTTAAATTTTAGTTCTAAGTTTTAGATTTAATTTACTATATGTTCAGATCACATTCACAATGAAAACACTATAAATGTAATAAATAATAGATTATTGTACACTAATCTAAAGCATATGTACATAAAAATTAATTGTGCGCAAATAATTAAAGGTTATGATTAAGGGAATAATATTAATTATATAACATGGGAATGACAATCGATAATATGTTTGTGTACGTGGGAGGGTGAGGAGGAAAGTGCTCCATGGCATTCCTATTTTGCAACACCTCTTTAGCACTGCTATTTTATTTTGAGCCGCACTATTCTAAATGTAAAAAATGTTGTAGATATTTAGTCTACATATAGAGGATCATCTTTCTAAAATTTGAAATCGATTTGATATTGTAGAATTTTCAAAATCTTAACTCAGTTATTCATTATTTAAATATTTATTTGAACCATTATATTTAAACATCAAACATATTATACTGCAAATGTCAAAATGAGCTCAAAGTTTACATAGATGATCATTTATACATGGATTGAATATCTACAAAACTTCGTTACATTGGCTTAAGATATAATATGATTGCTAATGGATTTCCTACTGCACATGTTTGTCATAGAGCGCTTATATATATATATATATATATATATATATATATATATATGTGTGTGTGTGTGTGTGTGTGTGTGTGTGTGTGTGTGTGTGTTCTTTAATGATAAGAGTGACATTTTATTCAAGAAGAATGCACATTATAATGTTTCAATGGCTCAATTCCCAGAATCTTTGTCAAAAGCATCATTTTTTTGACCGCTTAAACAGGAGATTCTTATTGGCATATAATATATTTATAGGTAATTAGAGAGAATGACAAATTTTGAAAAAAAAAAGGCTGAAGGATACTAGTTTTATTTTTAGGCAAGAGCACAAACTTTATTAAAACTTTGGCTGATGGAAATGTTATATATAACTTGCATTACATCTAATTTTCACCCTATACAAAAATGTTAGTTTTAACTAGCATTATATTAAGTTTTACACAATATAAAATGCTAGTCCTATTTATCTTTGTCCTTCAACCTAATTTTTTCCAAAATTTATCCTTCATCCAAAAAATGAATTTTGGTGTCCTTCAGTTCATTTTTTTTCAAAATTATTCTTTGCACCTATTTTCCACAATGTATTTATAGTATATTAAAAAAATTATTTGTTTGTTTTTTATTATTATTATTTTCATTAATAATATAAAAGAAAGGTTCTAGGTTTAAATATAATATATATGAAGGTCGCATAAAATATATTTATGTGTTATATATTTATATCTAAATGTGTACATATGGAATTTGAATTTTTAAATCAAGTTTGAGTAAATTAGATACATATCAGAGTAGCTTTTTAAATAAGCAAAAAGGGGAAATCATTTAAAAATATAGACTAGTATGTATACATAAATTTAAATTGAAATAAAAAACAGTTTTTCAATAAACTAGAAATAAGAAATGATTATATATATTACCCAAGTGTAAATGAATAGTTTTCTTAAAGAAAACAAAATTCATTTTCATTTGTATGTATTTACTTATATAAGCGCAATATACATATTAAGATCATGAGAAAAATATATATTGTTTTTCACAATAGAGGAATACAATCATTCTACATAAGATAATAAATGTGTGTGTGTATATAATTTTAATTTAAAAAAAATTGGTTTTTATCTAAAATAAGATGATATTATAGGCATAAACTATATTAAAATAAATCGTTTAACCTTTTTTATTCCTACTAGTTATCGATACATCGGTGGTGGGCTTTTTACTCTCTTTGATCCCTTGTTCCTGGTCCTTGAAAATAGTGTGCAATCCCTACTTTTAAAGTTCTATATATTCTTCAATGGAGGTTAGGGTTTGGATTTTTATGTCTTTAGAATAAGAGAGAGTGAACTTTAAATAACCAACTTCATATGAAATAGCTAGCACATTTCTCTCAAAATCTAATAACCAAGTCTCTTGCCCCATTTTGCTCTAAGCATAATCGACCATAACCCTTCACAGTGCATAAGCTTCTAGCCTAATTAATACAACACATATACTAATTAATTTATTTATTATTTAAGCCCTAATAGTTAATTTAGTCAATATATAACAATTACATGTTATTTTTATTAATTTTAATGCATCAAATAAGTACTTAATATATGATAAATATTGAATACAACGTTTGTATTAAATTTATTATCAATTTATTACATTTATAGATTGATTTTTAATTGAGTGAAATTGAAAATTAGCTATTACCATGATCCTCAATAAGTATATAAATAATTTATTTATAGAAGCATATATATGAACTATATATCTCAAGTTCTATTTACTATTCAATTTAAATATGGTTTTATAAACCATTCCTTGCATTTGAAAAATCTTCTTTCAATTATAGCCACTTTAATTAAGACACCCCATGTCCGTTTATGTCACTCATTAAGGGAATGCATTAAGTTTCGGGAAGCGGTATAGGTAAACAGACACAGAATAATTACAAGACAGATATAAATAAGGCAGCAGCGGAAAATTTGAACTTTTATTTCAAACATAAGTCATAATACCATGGTCCACAATTTCATAAGTCACAAAAACCATTACAATAAAATAACTTCTCTCTTGCACCATCAGAGTACATAAGTAAATAAAAACATCATTCCCCCAATTAAAAGAGCTAAGCCATAGTAGAGACAAGAACTTGAGCCATACTTCAGAAGTAGCTCCTAACAAGATGATATCTCATTCCTGATTAAGTCTGAGTGTTTTCTCCCTGAGAACCTGAGCGGGTGGGGGGGGGGGAGAGGGGGTGGAGGGAACGGAAGAAAGAAGGAGAAACAACAGGGTCAGACATAAAGTCTGACGAGTCTAGTTATTTTTAGCTAGTAGATAAATAAAAACAACATGATAGGCATATAAAGTGGATAAGAGAGATCACTACATAAATGGCAGGTGTGACAAGGTAAGCAAGATAAGGTGTATGTTCCTCACTAATGATTACTCTGCATTATTACTAGTATAACTGAAATGAGATGATCCCCTCCACTATGAGTTTGTAGGCTTAGGTCATACGTCCAAGTATACCCTAACCATTACCCTAATCGATCGGATCCCTACCCTGTAGATATCCTGTGCTGGCCCCATAGTAGGAGGTATCACTTCCTAAAGTGGCAACCTATGGTGTGGACAACCATATCTACTGGTGTCACGGTCATCTTAGCCCCCTCTGCCCGGCCCATGCACGCACATGTCCCCGATCGGTTTGCGCCGCCCAACAATCTATCTCGTTTGGAGCTCTTACAATCAATCAGTAAGCGTGCCTCTTCTCTGCCTAGTACGGAGTTCTTTACTTGATACCAACTCCAGGTTACTGACTGAAATGGGTCCCACACAAAATGATACAAGCTCTCCCCCTTGTCTTGTATCCCCACTAGGTTTTCCACTGACTATGTATACCCTTAGGTGACTTTAATTACATAGCCCTATACCAGTTATGCTTACCCTAAAGGGTGTCTTTAATTACATAACTTCATTACATTATCTATCGGTTATGTATACCACCAGATGTCTTTAACTACATAACTTTACATTATCTACCGGTTATATATACCACTAGGTGTCTTTAATTACATAACCTTATTGCATTATCTACCGGTTATGTATACCACTGGGTGTCTTTAATTACATAACCTTATTGGGTTAAGTTCGTGGACCTTTATGTAAATATTACCCACTCCCTCTAATTTACTTAACCCACCCACTACCCATCCAATTTTACTTAACCCTAATTTAAGTTCATAGTCATACAATCTTTATGGATTAAATTAGGTTAAGTAGTCTAATTCTTTACCATGTCCATTTAGGGTTTTATAATGGGCAAGACCTACAACATGTGGATGCTGGATATGTCGGTCGGGTCCAGGCAGTCTTATTCCACAGTTGGGCCTAACCTCGTGTCTTAGCCCGATTCGTATTTGCGTACTTAGACCTCCCACATTAGGTTCAACACTAGTGACTGCTGGATATGCCGGTCGGGTCCGGGCAGACTTCCACCACTAATATAACTTAACCTCGTGTCATAAGTACAATTTACAATTCCTAATTGTAAATTACTAAACATTCCAAATTAATCCAAATCTACCTATGTCATTATAAGTAACTATTCCTATGTTTTCCCCATTTGAATTACATGTCCCATGTAAAACCCCACGTCCATTAATGTCACTCACAAAGGGAATGCATTAACTTCCATGGAGCGTATTTAGTGTATAGAACAGAACATAACAATACAGATACAAATAATAGTACATGAAAATTTTAAAATAACTTTTATTGCAGCGGAGAAATAGTTTGATTACAACAACTTCATAAACCAAGTACACTTAATATCCATCTTGATAAATTATTTCAAAGTACATAAAGTAAAAAGCATAAACCCCAACACAAGTAGCCATAAAAGAGATGAGCTGAACTTTACTTTTAGCAATCAAAGCACTTCCAAAAGGGAGAAAGAGATCCAAGATCAAGCTCCACTAGTACTAGTCCCACCCTGAGAACCTAGGGGGGAAGGAAGAAAAGAGGCAAAAACAAGGGGTCAGACATAAAGTCTGGCGAGTATAATAACTTTAACAATGTAATTATTAAAGTAACTAGGATAAGGCATAAACTGGTAAGATAAGATATGACCATGAAACAAGTGGGAAAAACAAAGCAAATAAGAGGAATATTCTGGCGTTAATCTCGTTCCTAATCACTATAGGATAATTACTATACTACACCAATGCTAATTTCACCGCATCATTACTAGTCACCCTAAAAGTTGATCCCGCCTACAGAACATAATAATGATAGTGGTAGTTTCGTGTACCCCTAGCTGTCTTCATAGGTGTCGTCTTCCCCTATCTCCACTAGTTGTACCCACTACCCTCCCCATTCTAGTTATAATGTTTATTTATAATATGGTAGTTATACTCCTAGCGGTCTTCATAGGTGCTGTCTGCTCCTATCTCCGCTAGTCGTACCCACTACCTAACCCATTTGATCGGCTCCCTAACTCGTAGATACCCGTGCTGGTCCCACAGTGGGGTGTAACACTCCCCAAAGTGGCAACCCGATACCACTAGAAATGCACGGCTTATATCTACACGATGCAACAACGTCTTACCTACCAGCCCGGGCCCACACACGCACATGAACCCGTTGGACTTGCGTTGCCACCGCTGACCCGTTTTGACCTCTTACAATCAAACCCAGTAAGCGTGTCACATCCTCGACTTGAATCGAGCTCACAAAGATACTTAATGGGTTACTGGTTTGAAAAGGGCCCCCATGCATGACACAAGCTTTCCACCTATGCTTGGTCCCCACTAAGGTTTCCCACTTAACCCCTTTTTATTCATGTCTTCTTACATGTTTCAACTTGGCTAAGTGCATCTAATCGTATTTCACATGCCACCCAAGGCACCCACTTAATTTCACATGCCACCCAAGGCACCTACTTAACCCCCCCATGTCCCACCACATGTTTATCTGGTTAAGTGTTACTTAATTCAATAGAACCGTAACCTTGTAAAGACCACCCACATTAGACTGGCATTTGCGGTCATTGAATTTGCAGGGCGGGTCCGGGCAGTCTTATACCGCAAACGAGCCTAACCTCGTGTCTTTACAATTGTTATGAATTTAATTCGTGCCTTTGACCTCTCACATTAGACTGACATTTGTGGCTGCTGGATTTGCTGGGTAGGTCCGCGCAGTCTTACACCACAAAAGAGTCTAACCTCATGTCTTAAGCAGTTAATTATTACACATCTTTATTTAACCCCAAATTGGAATATCCCTATTCAAATTTGTCAATAAATTCCAAATTTATTTATGTCCATAATTGTCTCTTAAATTATGTCCACAAATACCAATTATGCCAATTAATGTCTCAAATTAATAATATGCCTTTTAAGGCCGTTATATGCCAATTCACAATTTATGTATATTCAATATTATCCCATCATCCCCACGCTATTCGTACGTTTTCATATGACATATGTTAGACTCACAAATAGTCTAACTTATAAAAAGAAAAACAACATCACATAACACATAAAATAGATCTAAGGATCATGACATAAGATTACATAGCCAATAACTTGCATATGAATTTCACTCAGACTAGCATATGATACAAAACTAGCATAGGTAATGGGCATAAACTTGCATAACTTATGTACTGCTATAGATCCAAACATAAAGGTGTGAACTTGCATATGGATCTAAATATAAAGGTGTGAACTTGCATATGGATTTAAACATAAAGGTGTGAACTTGCATATAGATCTAAACATAAAGGTGTAATCTTGCATATAGATCTACACATGTAGATTAATATCACATAAACTAGCATATGCATATACATGTTTCACATATATTTTAACAACCCAAACTTGCATAAGATTCATACATGTATATATGATCCAATCATCACAAATTTAAATAAGATATATGATTCAACTTGCATAAGATATATGTTTCAACTTGCATAAGATTCACATATGATCCAACTTGCATAAAATTCACATAAGAACTAACATATGATCCAACACCACAAACATACATATAATTTACATCACATGATTCAAAATCATATTCTCATAATCCCAATTATATCTTATCATAATTAAATTAATTTATTAATTTGTGAAAGCTATCATACTCACAATTAAAAAGAATAGTCTTGTCTTTCTGGGATCTGTATTCTGAAACTGAATTGCTTGCCTTCGGTGTAGACTTAGTTGTTATTTAGATTTGATTTGATTTTGATTCAAGCCTCTATCTTGCTTTAGGGTTGAAAGTGTATGGCGGCTACTCTAGGTTCTCCATTGACGGCATGGCGGCTCTTGTTATGAATTTGTGTGATTAGGGTTGAGAGTTTAGGGGTGTTTTTATAGAATATTAATTGATTAAGAGCCATCAGATTAACCTTGAATCAATCAAGACCATCCAGTCAAGATAGAATGACACCTCATCCCTAATGACTCAGCACTGAGTCAAAAAGTCATCATCTTTCAGATCTGCCCCGGGGGGAGGGGGCAGGGGCAGGTCGACCCCCAGGTTGACACTAACGTCGACCTGTATAGGGGAGGTCAACACTAGGGTTGACCCCCTGGTCGACCTGGTCCCTATTTTGAATTCAAATTTTGAATTCCTGAACCTGAGCTGTTTTTAGTTTAATTAATTTCTGAAACTTCGGAAGGCCATAACTCCTTCATACGAAGTCCAATTCACACAAACTCGGACTCTATCTCAAGAAGAATTCCGAGACGAATGCAATGGCAAAACCGTTTCCCTTAATTCGCACATTTGAAATTAAGTATTCTTTAATTTGTTAACTTTACTATTCAAAATTATGGGGTGCTACATTCTCCACTCCTTAAAGGATTTTGCCCCCGAAATCTCTAAGTTAAGGAGAATGCATATCCTAACATCCAAACATCCATCTACTCAACCATCAAACACATGCATCCATTGTCCTTACAATGATTTCTAATGCTATATGAACATATGGAAGAAGTGTGTGTATATGTTCCTTATCTAATGCAAAATTAGACGGTCCACTAATTCAGTTGACCTCCTTAATGCAAATCATGATAGTACCATGCGTCCATTATGTATGCGAAAGAATCCTATCGATACATATTATTTCTACATATGTGTACAACCATTCATCAAAATGCAACATCCATATGATAACACAACCATTATACATCTATTAGTTTAGATATGCACACAAATTTATATGCGGTATGAAGGTGATTGAGCCGATCTAGTGTCTAAGGTGTGTGTACATGCATCCACGAGCAACCACTAGCAACCAACTTGCATCCATTTGCATCCACCAAACATAAATATCTCAAACATATGTTTGCAACCATAGGGTTCTTCCTAACTAAAGATCGAAGATGTCATCGGAAAGATAATTCTAAAAGATAGGACAAGTATCAACAAAGCGGTAGAAAAGGGAGAAAATAAAACATACCCTCAAAATGGAAAGGGTATAACGTACGCATCTTATCTTCCGTCTCCCAAGTCGCGTCTCATTGATCATCTCCCCATTGCACTTTGACCAATTTGACCTCTTTATTGCGAAGTTTTTTGACCTTCGATCCGAGAATGCGTGTAGGAGCTCGTCTGATCGTGGCATTGCGCTCTACTTCCACTTCTTCGAGCGTGCTCGGCTCTACCACTTCCACTATATCGTGTAAACACTTACGCAAATGTGAAATGTGAAGCACGTCATCAACTCCGCTGAGCTTCTCTGGTAACTTTACTTTATACACCATCTGCCCAATCCTCTCCGTATTTGGAAAGGGTTCTACGAACCTTGGTGCCAACTTCCCTACTGATCCAAAACGGACTACATTTCTCAACGGTGGCACCTTAATAAAAACCATGTCCCCAATATTGAACTCAAGATCGGTTCGTCTCCTATCAGCATATGACTTTTGTCGGTCCTGCGCCGTCTTCATTCGCCGTTGAATCAGGTCTATCTTCTCCGATATCTCCCTAATCATGTCGGGTCCAAGCAAAACCTTGTCCGTGGATTCCCACCAACAAGTAGGTGATCGACATGGTCGTCCATAAAGAGCCTCAAAAGGCGTCATGCCAATGCTAGCCTAAAAAATATTATTATAGGCGAACTCCACTAGTGGAAGGTGTTCTTCCCATGTTCCTCCAAAGTCTAGGATGCATAGCCTCAGAAGGTCTTCTAGAATCCGATTTACTCTCTCGGTCCAGCCGTCCGTCTGAGGGTGATAAGCAGTACTTAAGCATAATTGTGTTCCAACCGCCTCTTGTAAGCTCTTCCAAAATTCGCTTGTGAAAATGGGATCTCTATCGCTCACAATGTTGGAGGGTATGCCATGCAAACGAACTATTTTTCGAAGGTAAACAGATGCTAACCATGCAACGTTACTTCTACTTTTAATGGGAATAAATGGGCACTTTTAGTAAGTCTTTCTACAATTACCTAAATCCTCGTATTACCCTTCCTCGATCTGGGTAACCCATCTACAAAATACATGGAAATACTTTCCCATTTCCAAGGCGGAATCTCTAAGGGATGGAACAAACCTCCGGGCTTCTTTTGCTCCGCCTTGACTTGCTGGCACACTAACCATTTAGCCACGAACTCAACCGCGTCCTTCTTCATTCCAACCCAAAAGAAAACTTGCTTCATAACCCTATACATCTTATCACCACTGGGATGTATGGTCATCTTAGAGTGATGTGAGTCTTCAAGAATTGCCTTCTTCAAACTCTCGTCTTGTGGTATGCAAAGTCTCCCATCTCTACGTAGCCAACCTCTCTCATCTATAACATATCTATCAAGAAGTCTTGAGGACTCCCCTCCTATAAGCTTGCCTACTATCTCAACCAATTGTGGGTCGTTTCGCTGTGCCTCTCCAACTCGACCCAAAAGTGTAGGTTGCACCTCTAATGATGCCAACAATCTGGGTACATAATCGACAGAGGGTCTGAAGTCCAAAGTAGATATATACTCCAAACTCTATTGTTCTACGAACAAAGGACTTAAAGTTAACTTCTTTCTACTTAAGGCGTCGGCTACAACGTTACCCTTTCCAGGGGTATATGCGATCTCGAAATCATAGGATGCCAAAAACTCCATCCATCTCTGTTGCCTCAAGTTTAGGTCCTTCTGAGAGAATAAATACTTTAGCGACTTATGGTCTGTATACAACTCAAACCTTTCGCCAAGTAGATAATGACGCCATGACTTAAGCGTAAAAACTATGGCTGCCAACTCTAAGTCGTGGGTAGGGTAATTTTTCTCATGGGCTTTCAACTGTCTTCCACCATAGCATATCACCCTTCCATCTTGCATTAAAACTACGCCAAGCCCTGTCCCGCAAGCATCTGTATATACAGTGAATGTCTTACTCCCGTTTGGAAAAACTAAAACTGCAGTTGTCGTCAAAGCCCTCTTTAGACGTTGGAAAGCATCGTCACAGTCAATGTCCCAAGCAAAAGTCAAATTCTTCTTCGTTAATCGAGTGAAAGGGGCTGATATCTTCGCGAAGCCCTTAATAAACTTCCTATAATAACCAGCCAGCCCTAAAAAGCTTCTTACTTCTGTTGTGTTCTTAGGAGTTTTCCAATCTTGGATTGCAACTACCTTGGCGGGATCCACAGCTATCCCTTCCTTAGAGACCACGTGTCCTAAGAACCTCACTTCTTTTCTCCAAAAATGGCACTTGGAGAACTTAGCTTTAAGTTGATGAGCTCGTAGGGTGTCTAAGACTTCCCTAAGATGTAGGGCATACTCTTCTTCATTTTTAGAGAAAACCAGAATATCGTCCACAAAGACTACCACAAACTTGTTTAGAAACTCCCTAAACACCCTACTCATTAAGTCAACAAAGTATGCGGGTGCATTCGTCAAACCCAAAGGCATGACGAGCCACTCAAAGAAACCGTCAGGAGTTCTAAATGCAGTCTTATCGATGCTATCTTCAGCCACCCTTAGCTGATGAAACCCTATAGCTAAATCCAGTTGCGAGAAAACTGAAGCACCCACCAACTAATCGAATAAATCGTCTATCCTCGGCAATGGGTGTCTGTTCTTCTTTGTTAGCTTATTCAGCTCTCGATATTCCACGCACAATCTAAGTGAACCATCAGCTTTCGTAGCAAAAACGACTGGAGCACCCCACTCCGAAATATTTCTTCTTATGAACCCCTTCTCAAGCAATTCTTTCACTTGCTAACTGAGTTCTCTTCTCTCACTCGAAGCCATGTGGCGCACTGGTAATGCAACTAGTTTTGCATTATCTACTAAGTATACTCGAAAGTCTATCTCACGCCTCGAGGGTAAACCTCGAACCTCATCGAAGACGTCACTATATTCATGGACCACATGAACAGATTTCAAATCATCATTGGATGCATTAAGGGATTCTAGGTAGCTAAGCATTACCGGACCTCTAGGGTCACAAGAAATATCAAGGGTCTTTCCACAACGAGTCAACAATCTAACTACCCTTCTTTCACAATTTAGGATGGCCCCATATCTAGTTAGTCAATCCATACCTAGAATCAAGCCGTAACCAATGAAGCCAAGAATGAAGGCGTTGCATTCAAACCCAACGCCCAAGATAGACACTCTCAAATCTCGACAAATCATTGAAAGATGAGCCGAACCATCAATAGGATTTGAGACTACTATGGGATCCGTAACAAGACTAGTATTTAGGTGCAGTGTTTCAACTAACGAAGCAGATATAAACGAGTGTGAAGCGCCAGAATTCAAATAAGGTTCGAACAAGATGATCAAAAAGAAAAACCAAACTTCCAACAAAGATATATTTCTACCTCTATCAGGTATGCCAGTCGTGAGGGAACGCGTTTGCCCTCCAGAAGATTCTGTACCTTGTTCTTACTTTTGCCTTTTACTTCTTTGGATGATCCTAGTAAGATGTCCTGCTTCTCCGTAGCGATAATAACTAGTCTTCATCTTCTTTCTAACATCTTTATTTAAGTAGTCAGGTGTTTCACAAGTGTGGCCCTTCCTTTTCTCTTGGCCCCTTGTTATCCTTATCACCTTTCTTTGGATCTACTTTATTGTGTGTCCTTTCCATGTCTCTCCTGCACATTCTCTGTTCATAGCCTCCTACCAAATGAGGCTTTGTTCTTCATTAACCAAGCAGCTAATTGAACCTTCCTCCCACTGTCTACCTTAAAGGTACCAACAAGTCCTCCACTTCCTTCTAGCTTTGACAGACGTCCCAGTCCCATGAAGTGGTTTTCCGCCCATCGTATGGAAGTTCTTACACATCTTAGAAAAAGCATCTATATGTGGAGGAAGAAATTCAAAAAGGAAAGAGGAAAAGATTCAAAAAGGAGAATCGAAGGAAAGATATATGGCTCTTGGGGTTATGTTTTTCAAAATAAACTTTTCTCTTGAAAATACTCTACTTAAAACATACCTTTGAAAGTATTTCTTTATAAAATGCTTTTGAAAAACAGTTTTTCAAAATTCATATCTGTTCTGGTAACCTTCAGCTCTGATACCATGTGTAACACCCCACGTTCATTAAGTCACTCACAAAGGGAATGCATTAACTTCCATGGAGCGTATTTAGTGTATAGAACAGAACATAACAAGACAGATACAAATAATGGTACTTGAAAAAATTAAAACAACTTTTATTGCAGTGGAGAAATAGTTTGATTATAACAACTTCATAAACCAAGTACACTTAATATCCATCTTGATAAATTATTTCAGAGTACATAAAGTAAAAGGCATAAACCCCAACACAAGTAGCCATAAAAGAGAAGAGCTGAACTTTACTTTCAGCAATCGAAGCACTTCCAAAAGGAAGAAAGAGATCCAAGATCAAGATCCACTAGTACTAGTCCCACCCTAAGAACCTGGGGAGGGGAGGAAAAAAAGAGGCGAAAACAAGGGGGTCAGACATAAAGTCTGGCGAGTATAATAACTTTAACAATATAATTATTAAAGTAACTAGGATAAGGCATAAACTGGTAAGATAAGATATGACCATGAAACAAGTGGGCATGACAAAGCAAATAAGAGGAATATTCTGGTGTAAATCTCGTTCCTAATCACTATAGGATAATTACTATACTGCACCAATGTTAATTTCACTGCACTATTATAATCACCCTAAAAGTTGATCCTGCATGCTGAACATAATAATGATAGTGGTAGTTTCATGTACCCCTAGCTGTCTTTATAGGTGCCGTCTGCCCCTATCTCCACTAGTTGTACCCACTACCCTCCCCATTCTAGTTACAATGTTTATTTA
This sequence comes from Allium sativum, assembly GCA_030737875.1. Lineage (NCBI taxonomy): Eukaryota > Viridiplantae > Streptophyta > Magnoliopsida > Asparagales > Amaryllidaceae > Allium > Allium sativum. The sequence goes on along the minus strand of CM060916.1, from coordinate 362,691,128 downwards.
TAATATGGTAGTTATACTCGTAGCTGTCTTCATAGGTGTCGTCTGCTCCTATCTCCGCTAGTCGTACCCACTACCTTCCCAATTCGATCGACTCACTAACTCGTAGATACCCGTGTTGGTCCCACAGTGGGGTGTATCACTCCCCAAAGTGGCAATCCGATACCACTAGAGATGCACAGCTTATATCTACAAGATGCAACGTCTTACCTACCAGCCCGGGCCCACGCACACACATGATCCCGTTGGACTTGCATTGCCACCGCTGACCCGTTTTGACCTCTTACAATCAAACCCAGTAAGCGTGTCCCGCCCTCGACTTGGGTCGAGCTCACAAAGATACTTAATGGGTTACTGGTTTGAAAAGGCCCCCCATGCATGACACAAGCTTTCCACCTATGCTTGGTCCCCACTAAGGTTTCCCACTTAACCCCATTTTTATTCATGTCTTCTTACATGTTTCAACTTGGTTAAGTGCATCTAATCGTATTTCACATGCCACCCAAAGAACCCACTTAATTTCACATGCCACCCAAGGCACCCACTTAACCCCCCATGTCCCACCACATGTTTATCTGGTTAAGAGTTACTTAATTCATTAGAACTGTAACCTTGTAAAGACCACCCACATTAGACTGGCATTTGCGGTTACTGGATTTGCCGGGCGGATCCGGGCAGTCTTGTACTGCAAACAAGCCTAACCTCGTGTCTTTACAATTGTTATGCATTTAATTCGTGCCTTTGACCTCTCACATTAGACTAACATTTGTGGCTGCTGGATTTGCCGGGCGGGTCCGGGCAGTCTTACACCACAAAAGAGTCTAACCTCGTGTCTTAGGCGGTTAATTATTACACATCTTTATTTACCCCCAAATTGGATTAATATCCCTATTCAAATTTGTCAATAAATTCCAAATTTATTTATGTCCATAACTGTCTCTTAAATTATGTCCATAAATACCAATTATGCCAATTAATGTCTCAAATTAATTATATGCCTTTTAAGTCCATTATATGCCAATTCACAATTTATGTATATTCAATATTATCCCATCACCCCCATGCTATTCGTACGTTTTCATATGACATATGTTAGACTCGCAAATAGTCTAACTTATAAAAAGAAAAACAACATCACATAACACATAAAATAGATCCAAGGATCCTGACATAAGATTACATAGCCAATAACTTGCATATGAATTTCATTCAAACTAGCATGTGATACAAAACTAGCATAGGTAATGGGCATAAACATGCATAACTTATGTACTGCTATAGATCCAAACATAAAGATGTGAACTTGCATATGGATCTAAACATAAAGGTATGAACTTACATATAGATCTAAACATAAAGATGTAAACTTGCATATAGATCTAAATATAAATGTGTGATCTTGCATATAGATCTAAACATGTAGATTAATGTCACATAAAATATCATATGCATATACATGTTTCACATATATTTTAACAACCCAAACTTGCATAAGATTAATACATGTATATATGATCCAATCATCACAAATTTACATAAGATATATTATTCAACTTGCATAAGATTCACATATGATCCAACTTGCATAAAATTCACATAAGAACTAACATATGATCCAACACCATAAACATACATATAATTTACAACACATGATTCAAAATCATATTCTCATAATCCCAATTATATCTTATCATAATTAAATTAATTAATTATTTTGTGAAAGCTATCATACTCACAATTACAAAGAATAGTCTTGTCTTTCTGGGATATGTATTCTGAAACTGAATTGCTCGCCTTTGATGTAGACTTAGTTGTTAATTAGATTTGATTTTGATTCAAGCCTCTATCTTGCTTTAGGGTTGAAAGTGTACGGCGACTACTCTAGGTTCTCCATTGACGGCATGGCCGCTCTTGTTATGAATTTGTGTGATTAGGGTTGAGAGTTTAGGGGAGTTTTTATAGAAGACTAATTGATTAAGAGCCATCAGATTAACCTAGAATCAATCAAGACCATCCAGTCAAGATAGAATGACAACTCAGCCCTAATGACTCAGCACTGAGTCAAAAAGTCGTCATCTTTCAGATCTACCCGGGGGGGGGGGCAGGTTGACTCCTAGGTCGACACTAAGGTCGACCTGTATAGGGGAGGTCAACACTAGGGTCGACCCACTGGTCGAGCTGGTCCCTAGTTTGAATTCAAATTTTGAATTCCTGAACCTGAGCTATTTTTAATTAATTTCTGAAACGTTGGAAGGCCATAACTCCTTCATACGACGTCCAATTCACACAAACTCGGACTCTATCTCAAGCAGAATTCCAAGACGAACACAATGGCACAACCCGTTTCCCTTAATTCACACATTTGAAATTAAATATTCTTTAATTTATTAACTTTAATTTTTTAAAATTACGGGGTGTTACATCCCATTTCATATAAATATTATATAAATTATGCCAATTATAATCCCTTTTCCCTCGTTTCCTCTCTAACGTATTCGTATATATTTTAGCGGCATCTAGGCTATAAAGTAGCCTAGCTACACCAATGAAAAGGGAATATGACGAAGGTGATAATTTCAACATATCTTGGCATAAACATAAACTGGTATGGTAACAAGGTGATTGGTCATTTAATCATCATGGCAAGGTAGGCATAAAAGTGATGAACTTGTAGTAACTACAATGTCAATACAACATAATGAGATCTAAGTTAACCATAAGGTGTCCAATTATTTAGACCTAGCATAGTTAGAGTGACATAGTAACATGTTTACATCTAAAGATGGATTCACATGTCAAGTTTGCAACATATCTCAATGGATCTCAATATGACAGGTGAAAGGTGATTAACATGAAGATCTAGATCTAAGTAATGTTACAACTGTCCAAATTAATATATGTACATCCACCATAACATGGTTACAAGTCAAGATCCACATAAGCAACATACTTGAATAACCACAATTTTATTAGATCTAGGAAAATAGATCTGTCATGACATAGTATAGGATTTCACATTAACACAGAATCATACTTTACAACATATCCAATTCATAGTCTTTCTAAATATACTTTTATTCATCTAAACCCAAAAACAACTAGAACTCACAGCGTTAGGTTTAGAGAATTAAGGAAGAATAGATCTAGAACTTCTGAATTGGATTTGTAGAATATGTTGTTGTAGAAAACGGTTCAGTTTGCACTCCAGCAACATATGGCCTCCATGACTTCCAATGAAGAAAATATGAGAAATAGGACACGTACATATAGCTTCCAGACCCCTTGAAACCGAGTTCCACGTCAGCCCTAGGGGTGTCGACACCCCTGTAGGGGGTCGACCCCCTAGAGCGGGAATTCTGCCGCTTAGAGGGATTCTTCGAATTTAAATCCTCTGGATAGAATTCTGACTCATCTGTGACTCACCTCTGATTCATGCGTATATATAAAATATTTCTATGCTCATACAAACTTAAATCCCTCATAACGTCTTCATACGGTGTCCGTTTTACGCAAACCAAATGTCTATCTTGACTAGAATTTCGAGACGGACGCAATGGTGCAGTCTGTTTCCTCTAATTATGAAAATTAAATTAATTATTATTTAATTTATTATTTTTAATGTCATTAAAACTTGGGGGTGTTACATTAATTAATTCCATTATTAAGTAAACCCTTGCTAAAATACAAACCTTTATCTTTAAGCCTCTTTATTCAATTCGTTTACAACTTGGATTTATTACAAAAATCCATTTACCAAATCCATTAAGCATCTACCCTTGCGTTTATGAATTTCTCCTTTTAATTACCATCATTTTTACTTAATTCAATTACTATTTAAACGCTTATTTTAAAACCATCGCATTACTTTAAATCTCTTTTATAAACCTTGTTTATTAAACTTGTAAAATTCCTTATGAAAATTCAATTAACTCTTCTCATAAACTTGATTTCCTTTTCTTTAAAAACTCAGATCTTGTAAATCCTGGTTTGATTTTAAAATCAAACCACTTAAAACTTATATCAAAATCAATTTAAATCATTTATGAACTTCTTATGAATATTTAACTTCCATAAATTTCATTTTTGAAATCCAATATCCTTTTTGCGTCGTTTACAAGTTCAACAAAAGTATTTATTTAAACTTTTTCAAAACAAGTGAAAATCACTTATAAACTCATTTAGTCATAAAATAGAGTTTTACAACATCATAAAACTTAATTATAAAACTTAGTTAAGTTTTATCACTTGAAATCGCCGATTATAAAACTTATTTATAACATAGGCATTCACTGCACAAATCAATTCGTAATTCCTTTAATGAATTCCATTCTAAAAAGGTAATTACTTTAATTATTATTAATTTAAATAATAGTTAACTTCAATGTTAACTGTAAATTCCCGCAAATCCGTATCTTTTTAGTCGACTAATTACACCTCTCGTCCATCCCAAATCGCATGAAAATGTGAATCCTTAGTAAGAAAGGATAAAGAGGGTGAGGAAAAGAACGAAGTATTAGAATAGAAGAAAAAGGAGAAACATCAACACTACAAAATCAGAGAAGAATAGATTCTCATAGCGGAATGAATAAAATGTAATATAAAATCTTCTTTACAAATGGAAAAAACTGTATATATATGCCTATACAATCAGAGTACACAACTAAATCAGCACAATGCTGATTAATACAACACATACAATGGAAACAAATTTATAACGTAAAATACAAGAATACGTATTGACCTCGGCTCCTCTTTTGAAGCTCCAAGTAAACCCAACGCTACTCGGAAAATATACTCGTTCTGACCCATGCACATTTTAAAGAAAATCAAAATCAACCCAGATCAGTCTGGAATACTTTCAGTGATAAAACTCATAGCACAACAACTTGTTTAACTTTTAGAAATCTTTTTAAAAGAATGGAACTCTCGTAAGACACGACCACACAGAAGCATGGCACGTGTTTTTACCTTACAATAACCAAATCACATTTTATATCGAATCCAGTGATATTATAATAATGTCTATCAAATCAAAAATAAAATAGGAATATAGTACAGAAGCTTGCATATCACTTTCCAACATAGTTGATTTACAACTAAAAATGTACGACTCCTATTATGGATCTACAATCGTTCATTTCGAAGCATACAAAAATTAGGATAATTGGTTTCTCTACATCAAGTGATGATACATCCTAATGGGTATGACTCACGTAGCCATGTTGCATGCCTGATTTCAGTTATTTCCCGGTTAATAAGGCTTGAGGTCATGATTAACTTTTCAGAACATCACATTCAAACTTTGAATGCCATATTGTCAGATCCATCCAATCACTAATTGATTTTCACAAACATGCTTTAGGTGTTAAACTAAAAGTAGTTGCTTTCTCTGCCACCATACTTGGTATATTTGTAAAAATCAACGTACATGATTCTTGGAAATACTCTGTCAAACATTCGTCCATACAAGTTCATTTTGGGACTGAACGGAATCGAAGAAACCTCAGAACAAAGAGGTTTACTGCCACAAGTTTAATCCTAGTGGTTAACCAGAGACAATAGTGAGAATCCCTCTCACTTTGGAGATCTATGTCTTCATATTTATCTCATAAGATCCCTGCAATTTTGGTTTTGAATGCAACGTTGGTTTGAAGTAGTTTTAAGTCTAGTTCCCATCCTGGTCTCCTCGAACTAACCTGTTAAAATTCCAAAAATAGTATTTAACGATAGTCATATTTTTAACTATCAAATCAAAAACAGTACAGCTCAGTCCTCTTTTAATTAAAGCATTCATTAAAACCATTTTTATCCATTCTTACAAATAGATTCTATAAACTTATCCTAGTAGATCTCTCTTGTTTTCGTTACTTTGAAAACAATAGACAACACTGATATCTTTTAGAATACATCTTCACCAAACTCCTCTTTATTTTCTTTTACCTCGAAAATATCGTAATATTTTCACAAAACCTCTTCTTATTTCCTTTGCTTGGAAATATCTCTATATAAACACAGACCCCTTTATCATTTCCTTTACTTTGTAAATATCGATACATATACACATAACCTCATTTTGTTTTCCTTTACTTTGGCAAAATATCACTATATATGCATAGCCAATTAGTATAAGTTCATTTACAAATCTTAAATGGGTTTAACAATGTCATAAGTTACATTGTTTATTTTATAGACCACAATGGTATTATTTATCTTCAAAATTTTGCCAATAAAGGTTTATACTAATGCTTATGGAAATAATAATTACAATATTCACTTCCTTTTCCAAACCCATATAACCTCTCATTTACATTAATCCGAAAATCATAGCTATTAACTTATTCCTTGGAATAAGTGCATTCAAAACCTATATTATTCTCATTATCTAGAAAATGGTGTTCTATACTTGACCGAATGATATAAGTATCATCACACTTCAAATCTTGGCCAAACAATGGTAAGTTATACATTGTTTACTATAAAACCCAATAATTTTATTATATTTCTAAATTTTGCAAAATATAGTTGCAATCATATTTCCCTTATGGAAACAATAAATTATTTCCAACATCTTTCTCATTACAAACTAATATTATCCTCAGATAATCTTGATGTCGTTCAGGTTGAGGTATTCTATCTACCTTTCAGACCTTGATCGATAATGTTCTTATCATAAGATAAATAAAAGCTTATAAATCAAAAACTGATATTAATTATAATATTAAAACAAAATCATATTTAACTATTCCATTTAAAAAACTAGTTTTATAAACCATTTCCTAGATTGAAAGCTCTCCTTCCAAATATAACTATTTTTACTTAATTTGTTAATTAAGTAAACTTTTATTAGAAAGACGAACTCTTTGGCTTTGAACCTCCTTAATACCACTCATTTACATCTTGAATTGTAACAAAAATCCATTTACTAAAAATACTTTACCCCAATCCACTATAAAATTTCCTTTAAAATCTCAAACCAGTTTTACTTAATTTGACTATCAAATAACGCTTATACAAAACCACTGCATTAATTTTAAATCTCCTTTGTAACCCATGTTTATAGGACTTGGGTTATTCTCAAATCCCTTAATGCAAATACATTTTAGCATTCTATAATAGATCAACTTGGATTTTATTATTAAATCCATTTACCATATTCTAATCCTTTACCAAACCCCCTCTTACATTAAACCATTACTCAATTAGTTTATTGAATCTTTGAAAATCTTCTTTTAACTCAATTCATTTTACTTAATTTCATTATTAAGTAAGCTCTCATCTAAACACACCACAATTGCTTCATATCCCTTTTTATAGACTTTTGTTTATAAAAACTTAGATTTATTATTAAATCTCTTGCTAAATCCTTTATTCGATTCAACTTCAAATCAATTACTTTCTTAATTGGATTCCAATTAGAATGAAAATCACTTCAACTATTAACAATTAAAATAATAATTAACTTCATCATATAACTGAAGAAAAGTAGTTTACTTCATTACTAACTAAAATAGAATAGTTAATCACTTTTAAAACCTTAGAGAATAATAACTAACACCATTAATAATAAACAACTCGACTATTATCTTTAAATATCACTAATTAAAAGATAATTGACTTTTAAGATGTCTTGTTACGTTTTAAATGATCGTTTGTTAAAACTATTTCTATAAGATTACTTGATAATAAACTAATCTAATACCCAATTCCAATTAAAATAGTTGACTTGGTCAACTTAAAAATGTTAGTTAACTTGTTAACTAATTTCAACTAATTTTTCCATTTAAATTAATTAATAATATTATTAATTTAAAAGTATCGCTTAGTTGTTTCATAGAAATAATTTCTTTTTTAGGAAGACGGGTGTGTAGCGTGAAGCTACACAGTCAATTACGCGTAATAAAGATAGCTAGTAATATAATCCGGTTGACAGGCCCAACCGGTGGCATAAAAGGTCTAGGACCCTGAAGGTCAATAAAGATAGTACAAGCATACCGTATAATATGTACATAGAACAGTAGTGATCATAACATATAAATACACAACCAAAATGACCCATAGTGATGAAATGAATCCATGTCTGACATCAGTAAGGGAAGAGAGAGGTGCTGCCTTGCGATCCAGGTGACTGCGGCATGGGAAGGGAGAGTCTGAAGCGTGAATGCCTAGTGGGCCTGTCCATAGTTCGAAAAGATACAGGATGTGATAATATGTTCCCATCAAGAGTTTCTTGGGTCCGCCTGTAATGTCCTACTTTTCAGCACAATTAGGCTGACATTTAACTGCCATAGTCAAACCCAAATTACACGGTGTAACAACCCACCTCCGTTAAAGTCACTCACAAAGGGAATGCCTTAACTTTGATTGAGCGTTTTAGTAGACATAATAGAAATTTACAAGATAGATAAAGTAGTACTTGAAAATTTTATAACTATATTACAACAGAAACATGTTTGGTTACATCTTTTCAAATCACAATATCAGAATTCAAGTACAAAATATCGGTCTTGTACAAAAGCCTTCAGAATGCATAGTTTTTAAAGTCATAATCCCCAACATAAACTGCCAAGGAAAGATAGAGCTAAAGCCAAGCAATACTTCAAGCAGAGAGAATCTGAATCAAGCTCCTATGTTTCCACCCTGAAAACCGGGGGGGAGGGGGGAACGGAAAGAAAAGAGGCGAAACAAACTAGGTCAGACATAAGTCAGGTGAGTCCACTGACTTTCAGCATATAAACAGATAATAGTATCATGACATGTAAATAAAATTGGATGAGAGATAACCATAACAGGAATAGCAGGTTAGCAAATTGATATAGACTAAGCTAAGCTTTTTACTTAGTCCTCACTTCTTTGCACTAATACTAGTATAACAGATTAGGTGTTACCCTAATGTCTAAACTGAAACAGAAACGGAAACAGAATAATCTCTACAAAAACAGAATGCTAGTAATGGGCCTTTACTACCCGAACAGACAGAAGGTACAGAAGCAAAATACTAATAATGGGCCTTTACCACCCCAATAGACAGAAGGTACGGAAACAGAATCGGAAACGGAATCAGAGAAGAAAACAGAATATTCCTTACGGAAACAGAATGTTAGAATTTGGTGTACACTAGTAAAGGGCCTTTACCACCCCAACAGACAATACCACGCAGAAACAGACAGGTGTTGCCACCCAACAGAAACAGACAGTACCAACAAAAATAGACAGAACTAATTGTACCCTAAGTCCTACACCCAAGCGATCAGCTCCCTAATACATAAATACCCTGTGACTGCCCCCACAGTAGGGTGTATCACTCCCTAAAGCGGCAACCTATTGGCACAGACCTATTTACAGATGTCATAGTGTCTTATATCCTCAGAGCAGACCGGATCCATGCACGCACATGACTCGGTTGGAACGCTCCATCAATACCCCTCGCCATTATCAGAATAGACCGCTTATAATTAGTTCTGTAAGCGTGCCCGGACCCCTACATAGCGTGGGGTCAAAGTTATGATACCAGAAAGGGTTACTGACTTATATGGGTCCCAAACAACAGATGACACAAGTATTTCCCCTTCTAACCTTGTGTCCCCAGGCTAACAGATTTCAGATTAACTTGTTTACAGATTTCAGACAGAGTTCAGGTTACTAGTTCACAGATCAGACAATCAAGTTAACAAGTTTTCAGACTAACGGATCAGATACATAGATTAACAAGATTACAGATTGTTTTACCTAACTTTGTATTGGGCCCACAGATTTACGAAACGGGATTATTAGATTCATCAGACCAATTGTTTTAACCCTATCCACCCAACACGTTTTAGGTATCATACTTATCTTAGATTTGCATTAATTAATTATTAATGCACAGACCTCTCACATTAGGTCGGTAGCTTGTGGCCGCTGGATATGCCGGGCGGTTCTGGGCAGACTTCTGCCATAAGCCAGACCTAACCTCGTGTCTAAGCATATTTTAGTTATGCCTACGACCTCCCACATTAAACTGACAGTTTGCGGTCGCTGGTTAAGCCAGTTGGTTCCGGGCAGGCTTCCACCGCAAACGGAGTCTAACCTCGTGTCATAGCCAATTTATTCCAATATTGATATCAGACTAATTTATGTCCATTTAAAAGAATAAACTCCCTTACAGGTTACAGCAGATTAATCAAATTTCCATGTTTTACTCAATCTTAGATCGAGCCTACGGATTTTCATACCCTAATCACAATTACTTAGCTTTCAACAGATTTAGCCGATAACAGATTTAGCCGATAACAATTTTAGCAGATTAGGTAATTCAACAGATTTAGCAGATTAGGCAATTCAACCGATTAAGCAGATAACAGATTTAGCAGATTAGGTAATTCAACAAATTAAGCAGATAACAGATTTGGCAGATTAGGCAATTCAACAGATTTAACAGATAACAGATTAGCAGATTAGGCAATTTAGCAGATTTTACAGATAACAGATTAGCAGATTTAACGGATTAAATATTTCTTAAAGTTCTACTTACATATCTTGCCTAAATTTACATGCCTAAATCATGGTCATAATTCATAATACGACATATGCCCCAAATTTTAATTAAACTTTGCACAGTACATAATATTCTCTAAAAAGTCCGAAACAATATGAATTATGCCAAATTTTAGCCTATGATGCCAAATATCCTAAATTCCATATTTAGGCGCATTCACATTAATAGTTAACCTATTTTAATATAGATCTTTACGCCTAAGTCACATATATCTTTTTTTTTCTCTTTTCATAGACCGTGATATAAAATATGCCCCAAAATCTAGATCTTAAATTTTAATCATGTATTAAGTCCTCAAAATCAGATCTTGCATTATAATATGCATTATATTCCAAATCCCAAGTCATATGCTATCCTATAATATTCTTCTTCCAAATCACAGTCTTTTATACGTAGTATGCACTGATACTAGATCTTAATTTACAACCTATGTTCTTTTCTAAAATCAGTCACAGATCAGTCATGTCCAATTATGCAATACTCATTATTTGTCCCAAAATTGGCATTCATGCATTAATCTCTTATGAGATTTGGCGTAGGCTCGTAGTAGCCTGGCTATAGAACAGAAAGAAAAAGGAGATACAGAATAGTCATAGAAAAACAGATCTGACAAATAAGAATATGCATAACCTTAGATTCAGATTTATAACAATGCCAAGATCATAATAAAAGTTTATATCTGAAAATAACTGTACTCACAAAAAAGGAAACGATTCTTGTATTCTGGAATCTGTGTTCTGACACTGAATAGCGCTCTTTTGATGTAAACTAGTTGTTCTTTCAATCCTATTCAGCTTGGAAGAAGATGCACTAGATTTATCCTAGGTTTCAGCAGAGTAGCGACGCCATTATTTTATTTTTAATTAGAATAGAGGCAGAGTATAGGCATAATGAAATTGTGTGGAGAGAAAGCTGGGTTTGGGGGCGTTTAAATAGGTTAGAGCTCATGAATCCGGTCAAAAAAGGCGTCCAGGTGCAGAAAAATGGATCTGTCTATAGATCTTGAAAAGGGGGGAGGTCGACCCTAGTGCCGACCTGTTTAGCCAGGTCGACCCTGGTGTCGACCTGGGCCTTGGGCAGTAATTTTCCGGCCCAGCCCGGGTGCCTGTTTTTGAATTTCGAATCTGAATTTTGAATTCCAGGATGATTTTTACTGAAACTTCTGAAGGCCATATCTTCTTCATATGGAGTCCGATTTACGCAAACTTGGACTCTATTCTAAGATGAATTTCGAGATGAACGCAATGGCGCAACCCTTTTCCCTTAATTATTTTGTTACAATTTAATTATTCTCTGATTTGTTATTCTTATGTTCACAGAAAATTCGGGGTGCTACATTCTCCTCTCCTTAAAGGATTTCGTCCTCGAAATCTTCAACTTAGGAAGAATGTGTCCTACCATCCAATCACCCATCTACTCAACCATCATCCACAAGCATCCATTGTCCTTAGAAAACTTCTAATGTTGTATGCACGTATGCAAAAGTGTGTGTATGTGTTCCTTATCTAATGCAAAGATTAGGCGGTCCACTGATTCAGTTGACCTCCTTAATGCGAATTATGTCAGTGCCATAAGTCCAACATGTATGCAATTTTCCTATTTGATACATTTCATTTCTATATGAGTGCACAATCGTTCATTCATATGCAACATCCATGTGCTGAGTCAACCATTTTGCATCCATAAAATTTTAAAAATGCACACACATCCATATGCAGTATGAGAGTGTTTTTGAGCCGATCTAGTGCCTAGTGTGTGTATATGCATCCACGAGCAACCACTAGCAACCACTTGCATCCACTTGCAACCATCAAAAATAATATGTTTCAAACACATGTTTTACACCTATTAGTTTCTACCTAAAGGTTGAAGATTCGATCGATATGATACAATTGAGTGACAGAAGCAAGTATAATTAAAATTAAAGCTAGGTTCCCATTAGACATCGGTTTAAAAGAATAACCCCCTAAGTATCAAACCCGAAGACCGAAATCAACATCAGATTAACACTGAGAGAATCACTCCCATTAAACAAATGCCCAACTGGAAATCTATTTCTCGCTTTGAGTAAAAACTACAATCCTTTTCAGAAATATTCAGATACCTACAGACTACTGATACAGATCAGATTACCAAATGATTCTTAGGAAACTAAGCGTGATAAAAACCCAAAATATATGCGTCATCTTAATGCCCCACATAGATACCCTCAATCCCCAACTTATCACAAACAGATGAGTCGTAACCCTCATGGGGTTTGAGACAATAGCAGAACCAGAAACAAGACTAGTATTAAAGTGCAGAGTTTCAATTATAGAATCAAAATGTCAGAATCAGAAAGAGTTTTTAACTCCACAATCAGATAAGGAGATTAACCCCTCTACAGAAAGTTTTCCTATTTCTATCCTATCCACGAGCCTCGAGGGTATTCGCCTGTCCTCCAGAAGTTGGTCCTGCCCTCTGCCCTTGTCCTCGTTTCTTCGGGCAGTCCCTAGTGAAGTGCCCCATTTCTCCACAGTTGAAGCAAGTGCCCTTCCTCTTTCTGCAATCCTTGTTCAGATGGGTCGAGCTTCCATATGTAAAGCACTTCTTCATCTTCTTATCTTCAGTCTTCTCATCCTTCTTTTGTGTTTCCTTTTTGGGCCCCGCCTTCTTGTTCTGTGGTCCTTCAAGCTTTTCTTCTTTCTTCTCACTCTTGGTTTCCTCTTCATGCATCAATGCCATGTCAACTAATTTCTCGAAGGTAGCCCCTATAGGAATGTGGGACATTACCAATCCGTATAGTGGCTTGTTCAAACCTTTAGCAAACCTTAGTGCCTTCTTATGCGGTGTATTTACCAAATCTAAGCCGAATCTTGCCAACTGATTAAACTTGTTGACGTACTCTCTCACTGATGAATTCCCCTGCTTCAACGCCAAGAACCTCTCTACGTATAGACTCTCTTCCGCTCGTGAGAGAAATTTCATCACGAACCTATGCCTAAAATCCATCCATCTCTCTACCAGACGCTCTCCATTTGTGACCTCCCATCAAAAAGAAGCTTCGCCCTTGAGCAACCATACCGCCAATTGTATCTTCTGCCTATCGTCCACCTCGAAGATAACTAACAAATCCTCAGTTTCTTTGAGCCAGTTCCTTGCCTCCACGAAGGATTCAGTTCCATTAAAGTTCTTTCCACCCATGGCTCGAAAGTCTCTACATATCTTCGGTAAAGTATTCACGCGCGGAGGAGGAGGAGGAACCGCTGCAGCTGGGGGAGGAGGGACGTTTGCTGGGCCCACATCATTAGCCCTAGCTTCTAGGTACCTCCTGAACCAGCCATGTATCGGTATGTCCTCCGGAAGGTTAAGATCCCCAGACATGCTGAAACGAAAGAAAAGGAAAGATTCAAAACAAAGGATAGAAAGATAGGCTATGGCTTTGGGGATTATGTTTTTCAAAATAAACTCTACGTTTGAAAATACTTCCTTTTTAAACCTTTTTGAAAATAATTTTCAAAACTTTTTATCAAATTTGCTAACCTTCAGCTCTGATACCAAGTGTAACACCCCACCTCCGTTAAGGTCACTAACAAAGGGAATGCCTTCACTTTGATGGAGCATTTTAGTAGACAGAACAAAAATTTACTAGACAGATAAAGTAGTATTTGAAAAACTTATAACTTTATTACAACAGAAACAGAAATAAGTTTGGTTACATCTTTTCAAATCACAATATCAGAATTCAAGTACAAAATATCGGTCTTGTACAAAAGCCTTCAGAATGCATAGTTTTTAAAGTCATAATCCCCAACGTAAACTGTCATGGAAAGATAGAGCCAAAGCCAGGCAATACTTCAAGTAGAGAGAATCTGAATCAAGCTCCTATGTTTCCACCCTGAAAACCTGGGGGGGGGGGGGGGGGAGGGGGAAACGGAAAGAAAAGAGGCGAAACAAACTAAGTCAGACATAAGTCTGGTGAGTCCAGTGACTTTCATCATATAAACAGATAATAGTATCATAACATGTAAATAAAACTGGATGAGAGATAACCGTAACAGGAATAGCAGGTTAATAGAATGATATAGACTAAGCTAAGCTTTTTACACAGTCCTCACTTCTCTGCACTAATAGTAGTATAACATGATTAGGTGTTACCCTAATGTCTAAACTGAAACAGAAATGGAAACAGAATAATCTCTACAAAAACAGAATGCTAGTAATGGGCCTTTACTACCCAAACAGACAGAAGGTACAGAAGCAGAATACTAATAATGGGCCTTTACTACCCAACTAATGGGCCTTTACCACCCCAACAGACAGAAGGTACAGAAAAAGAATCAGAAACGGAATCAGAGACAGAAACAGAATGTTAGAATTTGGTATCCACTAGTAATAGGCCTTTACCACCCCAACAGACAGTACCACGCAGAAACAGACAGGTGTTGCCAACCCAACAGAAACAGACAGTACCAACAAAAACAGACAGAACTAAGTGTACCCTAAGTCCTACCCCAAGTGATCGGCTCCCTAATACATAAATACCCTGTGTCGGCCCCACAGTAGGTGTATCACTCCCTAAAGTGGCAACCTATTGGCACAGACCTATTTACAGATGTCACGGTGTCTTACATCCTCAGAGCAGACCGGATCCATGCACGCACATGACTTGGTTGGAACGCGCCATCAACACCCCTCGCCATTATCAGAATGGACCGCTTATAATTAGTTCAGTAAGCGTGCCCAGACCCCTACATAGCGTGGGGTCAAAGTTTTGATACCAGAAAGGGTTACTGACTAATATAGGTTCCAAACAACAGATGACACAAGTATTTCCCCTCCTAACCTTGTGTCCCCAGACTAACAGATTTCAGATTAACTTGTTTACAGATTTCAGGCAGAGTTCAGGTTACTAGTTCACAGATCAGACAATCTTGTTAACAAGTTTTCAGACTAACGGATCAGATATACAGATTAACAAGATTACAGATTGTTTTACCCAACTTTGTATTGGGCCTACAGATTTACGAAACGGGTTTATTAGATTCATCAGACCAATTGTTTTAACCCTATCCACCCAACACGTTTTAGGTACCATACTTATCTTAGATTTGCATTAATTAATTATTAATGCACAAACCTCTCACATTAGGTCGGTAGCTTGTGGCCCCTGGATATGCTGGGCGGTTCCGGGTA
The DNA here is from genome assembly GCA_030737875.1 of Allium sativum. Classification (NCBI taxonomy): domain Eukaryota; kingdom Viridiplantae; phylum Streptophyta; class Magnoliopsida; order Asparagales; family Amaryllidaceae; genus Allium; species Allium sativum. Next base: position 362,675,422 of record CM060916.1, on the reverse strand, counting down.
GACTTCTGCCACAAGCCAGACCTAACCTCGTGTCTAAGCATATTTTAGTTATGCCTACGACCTCTCACACTAGAATGACAGTTTGCGGTCGCTGGTTAAGCCAGTTGGTTCTAGGCAGGCTTCCACCGCAAACGGAGTCTGACCTCGTGTCATAGCCAATTTATTCCAATACAGATATCAGACTAATTTATGACCATTTAACAGGTTAAACTCCCTTATAGGTTACAGCAGATTAATCAAATTTCCATGTTTTACTCAATCTTAGATCGAGCCTACGGATTTTCATACCCAAATTACAATTATTTAGCTTTCAACAGATTTAGCCGATAACAGATTTAGAAGATAACAATTTTAGCAGATTAGGCAATTCAACAGATTTAACAGATTAGGCAATTCAACAGATTAAGCAGATAACAGATTAGGCAATTCAACAGATTAAGCAGATAACAGATTTGGCAGATTAGGCAATTCAACAGATTTAACAGATAACAGATTAGGCAATTCAGCAGATTTAACAGATAACAGATTAGCAGATTAGGCAATTCAGCAGATTTAACTAAATATTTCTTAAAGTTCTATTTACATATCTTGCCTAAATTTACAAGCCTAAATCATGGTCATAATTCATAATACGACATATGCCCCAAATTTTAATTAAACTTTGCACAGTACAGAATATTCTCTAAAAAGTCCCAAATAATATGAATTATGCCAAATTATAGCCTATGATGCCAAATATCCTAAAATCCATGTTTAGGCGCATTCACATTAATAGTTAACCTATTTTAATATAGATCTTTATGCCTAAGTCACATATATCTTTTTTTTCTCTTTTCATAGATAGTGATATAAAATTTGCCCCAAAATCTAGATCTTAAATTTTAATCATGTATTAAGTCCTCAAAATCAGATCTTGCATTATAATATGCATTATATTCCAAATCCCAAGTCATATGCTATCCTATAATAATTCTTCTTCCAAATCACAGTCTTTTATACATGTATGCACTGATTCTAGATCTTAATTTACAACCCATGTTCTTTTCTCAAATCAGTCATATATCAGTCATGTCCAATTATGCAATACTCATTATTTGTCCCAAAATTAGCGTTCATGCTTTAATCTCTTATGAGATTTGGCGCAGGCTTGTACTAGCCTAGCTATACAACAGAAAGAAAAAGGAGATATAGAATAGTCATAGAAAAACAAATCTGACAGATAAGAATATGCATAACCTCAGATTCAGATTTGTAACCATGCCAAGATTGTAATAAAAGTTTATATCTGAAAATAACTGTACTCACAAAAAAGGAAACGATTCTTGTATTCTGGAATCTGTGTTCTGACACTGAATAGCGCTCCTTTGATGCAGACTAGTTGTTCTTTCAATCATATTCAGTTTGGAAGAAGATGCACTAGATTTATCCTAGGTTTCAGCAGAGTAGCAATGCCATTATTTTATTTTTAATTAGAATAGAGGCAGAGTATAGGCAGAATGAAATTGTGTGGAGAGAAAGATGGGTTTGGGGGTGTTTAAATAGGTTAGAGCTCATGAATCCAGTCAGAAAGGCGTCCAGGTGCAGAAAAATGGATCTGTCTACAGATCTGGAAAGGGGGGAGGTCGACCCTAGTGTCGACCTGTTTAGCCAGGTCGACCTGGGCCCTGGGCGGGAATTTTCCCGCCCAGCCCGGGTGCTTGTTTTTGAATTTCGAATCTGAATTTTGAATTCCAGGCTGATTTTTACTGAAACTTCTGAAGGCCATATCTTCTTCATACGGAGTCCGATTTACGCAAACTTGGACTCTATTCCAAGAAAAATTTCGACAGCCCGTTTCCCTTAATTATTTTGTTACAATTTAATTATTCTCTAATTTGTTACTCTTATGTTCACAGAAAATTCGGGGTGTTACACATGGAAAAGCAGAATGTTAAGTGAAAGAAATTAGAAGATGAGAGAGAAAGAAAGAAATATTAGAATAGTAGAAAAAAGAAGAGGATCAGAATCTCACAGCGAAACAAACAGAATATATAATATAACAACATATTTTCATACAAATGAAAATCTTGTATGCATACCAATCATCAGAGTACAACATGAATCGGATACAGCAGAACAACTTTAAAATAACTAATGGTGAAGCCTCCTGCTTCCAGCTCCTGGAACTCCAAGCAAAAACTAACCTGTCAAATATGTTCCGACTGACCCGAGGACGTTTTAAAGCAAAGCAAAAACACACGGGTTAGTCTGGAATACTTTCGGTGCTAAATTCACATCAACAATCGGTTTAACTTTAGAAATCCTTTTTGAAAGGAAAAGGATAATAATAAGACCAGCCCACACATAAATACAGACGGTTTTTACCTTACTATAACCCAAAACATTTTGAAATCAATACTTTTCTGATATTATAATAGTGTCTATCAAATCACAATTAAATAGCAATCTAGCGGAACGCTTGCATCTCACGCTCCACATATATAGTATACAATCAAAACCGCGGGTGCTTATTGGAGATTGGATTCCGACTATGACAAGGTATAGGACCACCTGCCGATAGTGTATCTCTAGAGGCGTATAAACTGGGCTCAACAAGAACGTCTTGCAACCCGACCCACACATGACCGACCACTCATTTCGCTTGAGTGTATCGAATGTATATCACCAACGGTTGGGATTAACAACCGTTTCCCGAAAAGGGACAACATCGAAATAGATTAAAGAAGGAAATAGATTTTCTCTAGATAGGTGATTATACACCCTAGTGGGAGCGACCCACTTAGCCATGCTGCCTGCCCGATTTCTGTCATTTCCCGGTTGATGAGGCGTGAGGTTATAATCGACTTTTGGATCATCCGACCATAATTCACTTTGAATGTTACATTATCAGATCCGCCAGATTTCACTAATTGACGTCCACAAAATACACTAATCGATAAGCTAAGAGAAGATGTCTTCTCCGCTACCAACAGTAATACATTTGAGGAAATCAACGTACGTGATTCCATTGGAAATACTCTGTTAAACAATCGTCCATACAAGTCATCCAGGAACAGGATGAATCGAAGGCACCCTCTTACTGCATCTAAGGAATCACCTTATAGATCAGTAGCGAGTAGTCCTTGCAAATCCGTGGATCTCAATCACGACAGAACCACAGTATATCTTTGGCTGCAGACCACAGATTATAAGTAGTTCTTCCGTTATGAATATCAACGGTCTTCAATTGCTCCATCTTTATCCCTTGCAAGTTGGCTTCGTACGTAACATTGATCCGAAGTGGTTTTGGGTCTAGTTCCCATCCCGGTCTCTTTGGAAACAACACGTTAAAAAAGTCCAATAATATTTTATTGATAGTCGGTGTTTTAACTATCCTGTCAAACCAGTACGATCAAGTATATTGGCAGCTCAGGTTCTCATTTATAAAATCGTTCATTAAAACTCTTTATCGAATCATTTAAAATCATTTCCTCGATTAAAGTCGATTCCATTTAAATCTCCTCCCAACTTATCTTTTGTTTCGCCATTTGGAAACAATACCTCTCGTTTATTCTCACTTCGCTTAATTTTCTTAAATTCTGAAAATATTTCTATATTTTCATCAATCATTTATTTCCTTAATTCTAGGAATATTAATATATCGTTAATTCATGAATATAATTCCATTACCAACTCTTATGTGGTAAAAACCTTGTTTAAACGACCCATGCTTTCTTATTGAAAACTCAATGGCTTTAATTGCTTAAATTCCAAATATTTATTTATGTTTCAAAGTTAATAAAACCCCTTCCATTTCTAGATACTCATTATTTTAAATAAATATACTTTACTCATATTATTTCTACTTTCTAGAAAAACAGTGTTATATAAATAACCTATAGGTATAATTAAACTATATGTCCTAACATGGACTAAACAATGTTAATGTACATTGTTTAATTTAGAACTAATTGTATTTTATTTCATTTTAAACCTTGCAGATGGATATCAAATGTTTTACGATGATAATAACTCCTTTCCAAACTCTTTTACTGTTACAAACTAATCCCATTCCTCGGTAATAGTGAAGTCAGTCAAGTTGGGGTATTTTATTTACCTATCAGACCTTAATTGACAACATTTTTATCTCAGAGTAGATAGAAGTTCGTAAATTGAAACCCACATTCCTATAATATCGATCAGATCTTACTTCCTCTTTAAACCAGGGTTTATAATCCATATCCTTTCCTTTGAACATCTCAATCGACCATCACCATTTTACTTAGTATATTATGTAAATCATTTACTCAAACATTAACCTCTTGCTTCAAAACCCCTGTATAGTATTCGATTCATAACTTGGATTGTATTACACTAATCCATTCATTAATATCCTTTCCAAAAACCTTTTCATTATATAATCTAAACTTTGGATTTATAACCGTGAACCCATTTTTCAGTTTCTTTTATTCAAAACATTAACTATTCTTTTCCTTCCAAATTTCACTTCGATTATGCCCTTTTACTTAATTAGTTCTTAAGTAAAATTAAAGTCCTTACCTTAGTTTTTAAACGTCAAATCCACTTTGCTTATAAACCTTGGATCGTTCACTAATACCTTACCTAAAACTCTTTTTAACATCGTTTAAACAAATGATTGAACTTTATAAACCAAACCCTTATTAACTTCTTTACTCTAATCGATAAGCACTTCCATCTATATGTTTTACAATTCTTCTCTTTTATTTCCAACTCGAATATAGAATCTATATTTTTAAACTCAAACTTCTTTTTATACTCGTGTATGAAATTCGGATTATAAAATCCCTTTCCATGAGCTTCATCCAAATTTACTAATCTTGTTACATATCCAATTTCTTCTTAAATGAATTTTATTTAAGAAGTAATTAATATTAATTAACCTCGTTATTTTCTAAAGTAAAATCCTTTTTATTTCTTCATTAACTGAAATAGTTTGGTTACCTTTCTTAATAAGATAATAGTTTTTTATAAATAATAAGTTGTCCAATAATCATCTTACATGAAGTTAAATTTAAGGTTAATGGCTTTTTTTTACAAATAATCATTAAGTTTGATCCATTATTCACTGAAATTATCCTTTATGAAGTTAATTTGAAAATTTATAATTAGTTAAACAAAAACTCACTTAATTGTTTTCTTTGGAACAATTACCGTAAACGATCAACTCTCTCGTTAATCTCAGTCTTTCTTATGTATTAAAGCATAAGATGTTACTATAAAATTTCCTTTAACATTTCTTTATAAAACAAAGTTATGCATATCCATTTACAAAACTCTTTATTTAAATAACTAAAATGAAATTTAAACTTTGATTCAGTTATAAAAATAAATTTTATAACTTAAAATATGTCCATTTGCCTGACGGTGAATAAATGTCTCAAACGATGGATTCTAGACCATCCGCTGCCAATTTCTAAACCAACACTGTATTAAATATAAACACGACGACCGTTGAATTTAGATTCAACAACCAATATTTATTGCATCATCGATATCTAAACAAGATATGATATAAATTGGAATAAACCAACCATATGTGAATAACACATAATATACAATTTATTTGAGGAATCCGGTTGGATTCCTCCAACTTGTTCTTCTCTACACAACAGTTTATAATATCGTTTAACACTAATATATGAATTATAATGCATTTGAATAGTCAATTTATAGACACAAACAAACAATTAACCAATAAAAATCATCCATAGCGTCCATTCAACCAATAAATGATAAATATTAATGATATGAATTTAACACATCGTGGTATTTCAGAAGTATGAGAATTAACTCACCAATTTGTGTTGATTCGATGGTTTCAGTGTTGTTCTTATTTAAACTAGTTCCATCTGCCGTGCTCGACGGTATGGATTTGTCGCACCTGTTTTGTCCTCATTCCGTCACTGTATGACACGTTATGAATTTAATACAATCCTCACTTATTAAAATTAATAACGTTAAAACTTTAATGAAAATTTACTTATCCTAATCTCTAATTACATTAATATATATTTCGGTTAGTCATAGTAAACCGAACTAGCTATTTAATTCTACTGTTCGCCTTGTAATATAAAACTTGCACATTTCGAATCATACCCAGGTCATAATGTTTAAAGTAACATCATTAAGTTTTAAATTAATGTAAACACTTAGTACCAGGTAGGAATGAGATTGGGTTAGGCACTTATAAACGCGATTAGGCACTCCTACTTAACTTTCCAGGCGCATCAAAACTTGTCATGTTACTACTGGCAGGGCCGGCTCGAGGAGGTGGGTTGCCCTAGGCAAGCCGGGGAAAAAGCGAAGGTAGGTGCAGCCCGGTTGAAGAAAGTAGCAAAAAAAAAACATTGAACCTGGGTCAATACCGCCAGGTTGAAGAAAGTGGGTATAAAAACAACTGAACCTGAGATAAGCACCCAGATTCAAACAGCCCACCTCAGAGGAGGAGAGCTGATGCAATACCAACTGACCCACATGCACTGTCAAGATAGTATGCTGATACCTGTTTAAAATCAAATATATGCCAACAATTTCCATCACCTCCTCCACCCCAGGTGTTGCCCCGTCAGAGGTGGGTTGCCCTCTTCGGCCGCCTAGTCGGCCTAGCCCTGTAGCCGGGCCTGACTACTGGTATACCCATAACTACTTAAGTAATAAAACTTTACTAAGCAATATAATCGGTTTAGGCAAAAAAATTAAATGTTGATTAGGCCTTTCGAATGCTCCTGGCATAATTTAAATCAATTAGACACCTGACATAACTAGCAGGCCATACATTATTTTAGTTTAACTTAATATAAACCGATTAGGCATCTATAGAAGTTTACTGTTTATCTACCTTCTTGCTTCAGAGGTACTGCACCCTTCCGTTTGCTTTTGGAAACCGCATACCATCCTCTCTTTACCACTTCTTGACCAACGCCACCTCGTCTCCTTGCTTCCCTGTTGCTACCGCTTGCTCCCATTCTCCTCCTCAAACTCAAACAGTTAGCCCCAGATCTCTCTCCCAATGATCATACAGCTAGCTCCATCCCTTCCTTACTTATCCACCTTAATACCATACTAGTATTCAACACCCGAACCCCCTTCTCCCAAAGCTGATGAACTTGCACCACTGTTTTGCTTATCCCCACTACCATATGTTGTCTCCAATGCCGGAACTCCGCCACCACCTTTCCCAAACATTCGGCCCCACGCCATTTCCGGAGACTGACTGGCAACCCATACCCTTTACACTTCATCCATGTCCGTCCTCATTCTTCCTCACGTAAGAATCCATTTTTCCACAAGTTCGAGCAGCTTCGCCGCCCCAAACTCCATTGATCAGCATGCCTTCTTGCAAGGATCACTGCGCCAGATCGTGACTTTCCCAGTCACGTTGCCTACTGTCAGTTCCCCTATCATCGGTCTGGTCACCACCCTCAGCAAGCGTTTGCTCCTCTTTGAGTCACTGTGGCGTGGCTTCAAATATAGCCCACGGTCTTCTTTCTTAGTCGAGTAAATGATTCTAAAATAAAGTTAAAAGGTTGCGTTTTCCATTTTTGTTGAAAGGGAAAAGAATGGGATTTGCAGTGGTTATATAAGGGAAGGAGACGTGGAAGGTACGGTTACGTGGAGCTGAAGGCAACCAAAGTTTGGATCGCAAGTAATCGTTGGTTTGGCTTCCAAGCAACTATTTTTTGGTCATCAAGTAAAGAAAAAGGACAATTACGCACAGAAACATGCGCAGGCAAATTAAAGAATGGCACATGGAAATGAAAAGAGAAAAAGGACGGAGTCATGTGCGAATTTCAGTTGAAAAGAAGGAACGGTGAGAAGCATTTTGAACTAGAAATGACCACATATTTTTTCTTTGATGATCAACGATTTCTTCTCTATGTCATGACGGACGATATTTTTAGGATGGTGACTGGCGATATTTCTGGTGTATAGCGCGCGTCAACCACGGTTCGTACAACCCTTATAAACCCCGTTTGTAACGATATTGGAAATTACATATAATTAATTAATATGATTTGAAATAAATTAATTTCGTTTAAAACCAATGTCGTTGGATGATTAACTTTTTTTAGATTATGTATTAAATCGATAATATATAGTTATATTGATTACAACATAACAAATCAATTATTATCAACATATATGTTTAAACAGGATTGTATGTAACCTCAAAATATATTAGTTTATATTTTTAACTCAACATATCAAATTCCAAATTAAAACAATATTAAATATATTAAAAACCTCTTTTATTTATATACAAATTGTTATATTTTAAATAACGAATTTCATAGCGACTATTATAAAATTTGATTTGGACATAAAACAAAATCTTATGAAAACTCGATTTTTCTGCTTCATTAGAAAATTATTATCAAATGGATTCGGACGTTTCTTGTTTCGAAGAAATCCGAATTAAATTGGATCCTGTACAACCAATTGAAGCTCGAAACGTTATATTACGAACTACCGCGCCACTGCAGCTCGTTATATAATTAAAATTATAAATTAAATGTTCAAGCAGCGTTTATGATCGAAATCGTAAATAAAAATTAAATAAAAACCTAAATAAATCCTCATATGTTACCAAATCATATAAAAGCGCAAATTCAGCCAATTTCGACTATTTCAAAATTAAATTATTATTTTATTATTAACTAAACTAATATAATATTCAAATTTATTAAATTCAAATCATTTAAAAATCCAAAATTGACATTTTAAACCAAATTTAAATATTAAATTAAACGGTAAAAATCCGGGTCGTTACACCATCGAAGACATGAGCGTTTCGCTCTAACCAAATGCTCCAAGAGAAGATAGCCACTTGGGAATCTAGTTTGGGATCAGGGGGGTTGTGCCGCCAATAATCAAAGAAAGACGGGATAGAAGGGATGAAACCAAATAGGAATAAGCTGATTGCAGCCCATAGTGCGAAAGAAAAGTGGCATTCAAGGAAAAGATGGGGAAGCGATTCATTCCGGTGATTACAGAGTTTTGGGTCAACATTGACATTGAAGCGGCGGAGTTTGTCTTTGGTGTTGATGCAGTTGTGGATGAGGAGCCATTGAAAGAAGATGACACGAGGTGGAAGGTGACATTTCCAGATGCAATAGAAGGAGAAACAATGGGCTCGGTGAATTAAGTATTTGTAGTAGGCCGCTACTGAGAATTTATTGGATAGGCCCAAAGCCCGTACGAAAGAGTCGAGTCCATTTGATATATGACTAGAGTTAAGTATATGACCAATAGAAGTGATTTCATTGGGTGTGTCTAGCCCAAATCATTTACCCGTAGGCTAATTTCTGACTTATATGCTTATAAAACTTACTAAAATATAAGAATTCGCTACATAGAGTATTTTATAATTACCTTTGCACAAAGAAGTTATAAATATCGATTTATTTATAAAACTTCTATTTTCGATAACCTATAAAAATATAAGTCAAAACCTTTCTTTAGTTATCAAAATAAATTTTGTAACTTAAACTTCGTCAATTCGCCTAACGAAAAACCAACGTCTTTAAATGATGGATTTTAGGCCATCTGCTGCCAATCCCTTAATCAATAATGTCTGTTGATTCATAACACATCAATGATGAATCCGATTCAATCATCCAAACAAGATTTAATGTTACTTGAGGTGAAACAGTTCATGTATGAATATATAAAACAAGTAACATTCAAAATGTTGAGGAATCTAGTTGGAATCCTCCAACTTGTTTTTCCCTGCATCACAACTCATCATATCATTTAATAAATGCATATGAAATAGAATCATTCATCTAATGCACTTAAACGATGGAAATATAAATAACAAAAAATGAACAAACAATAATCATCCATAGCATCTAAACATCCAATTTATACTAACAACACCAAAATTTTAATTATAAGAAGTTACGACGTCATAGTATTTCAGAAATTGCGAGAGTTAACTTACCATTTATTTCAATTGATGATTCAGGTCGATTTATACAATTTCAAATGAGCATTTGAAATTATATAAAAACCTAATTTGCTCCAAATCCTTCCTAACCAGCTCGTATGCGTTGCCTTCGTCCAAAAGATCCCAACGGACCCTGTTTCATGCAATTCTGACAATGTATGAAATAATTATAGTCGTTAAAAGTTTAAACATTGATTTTAAAATAATTATTTAACTTAACTATAATATTAAACCTTAATCACCCTATTAAATATAATTAGGCCCATGACAATCCTTCTTCCCAGTGAAAAAACGCGATCCCTTTTGGTGAAACAACCTAATGCCGATACATTTTCCATCCACGTTTACCTCTCTCCTCCACTAAAACCAACATCAACCCCACCATTAGCTTCTCCTTCTCGAGCTCTTCCCCTAGGTCACCATTAAATCGAACTTGATGCCATCCCAAAATTTGCGACTCCGACTATTTGACGCACTGTAACGACCCGAAAATCTCAACCCTTGGATCGACCATAAACCACACAAGTCTGATTCCAAAGGCAAAAATCCTTAAACCGTTATGGGATACAACACATCAGAACAAAACATAAAATAATATTTCATTGTTATTACAACAATTTTACATTAGAGTACATAATACATCAGAGTACATCGCAAAAATCAGAAACTAATATGTTATAATATACAGTGAAAGCTTAATTACATTTAGCGGAAGACTATCAAGTGCTCTGGACACAACTTTAGCTTCAATCCAGAATCCTACTTTTTAAAATATCAACAAAACCTGAACTACATGCTACCCATGTGGAAAATATGGGCATCCAGAGTTTAGGTGGGAAACAATAAACTTCAAGTCATTCATGTGACCAGTGTGAGAACCAAAAATAGTTATTTGCTTTATTTTAAAGTTGGGTAAATCACAGGACCACACCGTATAACACGGAATGGGTTTTCTCTATATGATTACTAATCATAAAATTTTGCAACGTTTTCTAAAAAATAAAGCTATTATAAGACTCAAGTCCCATCACACAATGCAAGCGCAAATTGAAGGATAGGATTTTACCTTATAATGGCCAAACATTCTTGATATGCGAAATTTCTCTTTTATTATATCTAGTGCATAGTGTGGAGATCAATTTCCAAGATAAATGTATCAATCTTAGATGGCATAATACCCCATCCTATTATGTCGCCATATAAGTTTACAACTGAAAAAGCAAGGTTCGCATTGGAAGTTGGATTTCCATCAATGTCCACGGCAAAAGGATCTTCCTTAACCATTAATAACACCCTAGCTTATGTCCCAAGACTCGGCGGATGGTGCTTAGATCGGCACAGCCTGCCCACTAATACCCAGTGAGTTTGGTGATCATAACATTCCATGTTGATTCTTACCATCATTCTGGTCGTTAATTGACCATCATTCGAGGCGCCTCAATCCATCATCCACAAAAGTAAATTGCTTGGACTCTATACCATGGAATCACTTTTAGCTAGAAGGAAACATTAGTCCTTTCTCTACTGTCTTTCATCCTGTTTTCGGACGTTCATGAGTTGTAAGGCTTCTCGAAGTCATGTTTTAACACAAAGTTATGCTATATCAGCTATGCTTTAATCATCATCCACAAAGCTCTGCCTTTCAACAAAGATCTATTAGCAACTTAGCATGCTCCATTGTCAATTCACACATATGATCAGTTTCTATTAATAATATAACCTTCAAGTTCATATGCCTCAAAGAAGGGTGTTAAGCTAAGAAAATAAATTCTCTGCCACCACAGATATATCATCAATAACAACTAATCGGTTATGTTATGAAATACTACATCAGACACACATCCATTTACAAGTTCGTTCTGGGTCTGAACGAAAACGAAGGCACCTTATTCCTCGTCCAATTAAGAAGAGAGGCCCTTGCATGTCCGGTCAATCTCCAAGTACGTCTGGATGACCGCCACTTATAACTTCATCTTTGGTGTACAACCCAATCGAGACATCAACAATAATCCAAATGATGTGAATATCTCCGGTGTTCAACCACCATCTTCAGTATTTTCAATACTCGTCGTATTAGTTATTGAGAATGGGTTAAAACGCGGTCTTTTCGAATAATTATCGCATCATTATAGTCAAGTGATATATAAACATATCAAAAGGCTCATTCCAATTCGACTCAAATCATCATTTACATTGGGAATTACTCGCCTAAATCTTATCAAAGATTTACATCATTTAAACTGTTGTTTAAATTTTTCCTTGAAAATCATTTCAAAAGATTATATCATCTTGTTTCACAACTTAACTCAAATTAAGGTTTATAAGCCTTATCGGGATTATCGAGCCTTACAAAAAGGTAATCTATGATATCATTATCCCATTACCATCTTATTCATCTAATGGAGAAAAACTGGTGGTACTTCATATATAACTCACTTTGTGTTTTGGTAAATTTTATTACCTTCTTTCATTTCAAATCTTTTTTGAAAGACTTATTAAAAATCTAACTTAGTTTTATCTCCATTTCATTTAATCAAATCGTTAATGAAAGATTTATTAAAACTAAAAACTTGAGAAATCATCTTTTCTTTAACTGGGTTAAAGAATAAATGTTATTTAAAGCATCGTTCATAATAAACCCAAAATCAAACTTTCATTCAATTCCAATTAATTTACTAATTGGAAAACTTAACTTTGGAAAACTCCATTAATCTTAATTAAAAGATTTATTCCATAAACTTTATTTCCAACTAGGTTTAAGAACAGTGTTATTGAAGACATCATTCATGACAAACCCAAAATCCAATTTGATATCAAATATAAGGCTTTAAATAGAAATTATATTGACCAATATTCAACATCAGATTCTAAAATCAACAAATACCGTATAGGGAATAATGATATTAATATCTTAAAAATTCCTCCAATAGTATCCATATAACAATGGAATCCAATATTGAAATACACGAATATTACTTCTATTCAGACCCAAATAAACTTAAGTTTGAAAACTTTTAGTTTATCTTCAAACTAAACTTCAAAATATCGATTAACTATATTAAGTAAATCGGTCAAAAGTCCTCAAATTCAAATCATAGTCCAAAATTTCATAATTCTTATTCAAATCATTTTAAAATCATTAATTATTATTTATCATGATTTTCCCATAATTTTAATAATTTTTATAAGGCCCTTTCAATCAATTTCCAATTCCGGTCACTGAGCTGCATTTATAGCAACCTTTTCAAAGATAGATTTGAGCTTATCTTAAAATCTGATAGTTGGATTTTTAAACTTTCTATTCCATCTGAAAACTCTTTTCATTTTGGACCAAATGTTTTTCATTTCGGGAGAATCCGACGGTCGGATCCCTCGGTATGTCAATTTGAAGTTAATGGTCGATATTCGCGAACGGTCGCTACACGACATGTCTTATTCAGACCGAATTCGATTCATAATTAAAATTAAATCGAAACACTTCCAAAATAATTTATTAATCATATAAAGCATATTAATTATTTTTGAAAACTATATTTTAATTATTTCTCTCAAAAATCCAATATTCCATTATTTAATCATTTTAATATTATTTTAATCATTAAAATAATATTATTTTTCAAAACTTATTATTTGAATTCCTAATCTTCTTGATATCCGTTATAAAAATAAATAAGTCAGTGTTGAAAAGAAGCTCCTTTTAAAACTTTTCCTATATACCTTAACTGTACTCCAATTTTACCCGTTACTATTCATTTTCAAATAAATCTGAAAGCATTCCTTAGTTATTTCTAAATTAATTCATATCATTTATTTCATGAAATTTATTCATCATAACTTAAACTACCCTTCCAAATTAATTTGAACATAAAACTCAAACTTTCAATTTTCATTGAATATTTTATTAATAAAATATCCAAATTAATTCTGAATTGGAATGAGGTTCAACCAATCACCATATAATTCCATTTATATGGATTTCATTCATCATTTACATCCAATAACAGTTATTACTAACTATTAACATCCAATAACCATATATGGTGGTATATACACCATATAAGCTTTAAAATATTAATGCTTATATGGGTTTGTCAATCAACAAATTAACCGCAATATTTATCAATAAGGTGTATTTCAACCATCAGTTTCAACCAATTATCAATCAAGTATCCAAATATGGTTCACATCAATATCCATTGACTACTAATTATTTAATTATTTTTCTAGTGACCATTTAAGGTTCAGTCAATTTCCAATATCAACATTATTGATTTAAATTGTCATAAATCCAAGTAACTACAAGTACATCGCTTAAAATTAGATTTTTTATCATATTAAACATCATTAAACCAAATCATAAACCCAAATTATCAATTACTAGTCAATAGATAATTAATCGAGCACACAATATTAATCGATAACTAAATAGCCCTTATAGTCGTTAAAAAGTTCTCATCAAAGCCATCCAAACACCGCGACACTTCTTATGTAGGATTTTCCTAGCATCCGCAAAGTAAAGACATCAACTTTCCTCACCAACTCACTAATTACCAACAATATATGTACGTATATTTTTCTACTTGCAAGTCAAAGAGGGAGGGTTTAATTTTTCTAAGGTTTTAAGGGCTTGGAGGCTAGTGGTGCCCACAACCAAAGGGATCGAGCTCTACCTAGGTGGTTGCGCAGCAAGTAGGGGGTGCGAGGGAGGTTGATCTTGTAGGGAACAGAGGGGGAGGCTAAGGTGGTGGAATTTGGATTTATGGTGGAAAATGTGAATTTTAAGGTAAAAAAGGAAAAGGGGGACTTTGGAACAAAGTGATCCGCAGCTTGGAGCTTTGTGATGGAGGGAGGTTGTGCAAGTGTAGGGTGGTGTGGAAGCTAGTAGTGCAAGGGGAGGAGATGGCGTGGGTGTTAGGAAGAGGAGAAAGAAGGAAATGGTGTTTAAGGAAACTAAAAAGAGAAGAAAAGGAGAAAAAGAAAGTGACAAATAAAATAAGAGGTCACATGTAAGGTACTTAAGAGGGTGTAAGCTAGTTGGAAGAGCTTGACAAGTGTTTGGGAAGGATAATGAGTTGTCTAATGTAAGGAGGAAGTGGTAAGTTGTGCTAAAAGGATAAGGATTAGATTAAATAAAAGGTTAATTTGAGTTTAGGGTCTTAGGAAGGTTGTATATCTATATTTAATTTGTTTTAAACTCTTACGAAACCATTAGTACATGTCTAAGTGTCAGTTAAGTTTCCGTTTACCATTTTGTAAGTAATTTTCAATTGTTTTATATTAGCCAAAACTACTTAATTTCAAGTGAAAAATCAATAAGACAATTCCTATACATTTTCAACTCGTATGACCAAACCGTAAGTCCGATCAATACGAAATTTAAAATCCTACTATATTTCACTAATACGGATCCAACAAAAGTTGTTTTGCTGAATTCAGAGACTGTTTAAAAATAGCTTTATTTCGAGCTTTTAGTGAATTTTAATTAATTTTTCAATATACAATATATTACGTATGTTTGCACACTAACTCTGATAGACTTTAAACTTGGAACCTTACCATATTTTGACGTTCTAGATCCAATAAAATTGGTTTCATCAGATTCTTATGCTGTCTCAAAAATGGTCAATTTTCAGGTCATCAAAATAATATTAAATCGTTGATTTTCAATATTTTCACTTTTAAATTGGCTTTAATAGTTTACTAACCTTGTTTTAATCCTAGTAAAATATCAAAAAATTGAATTCATTTTCAAATTATTTTCAAGTACAGATTTAGTATTTACTGTAATTCTGAAAATTAAATCAGACTAACCTATGTAAAAATCTTTTAAACATATTTAATTCCATATTTTAAATTGACTAAAAATATGGGTTATTGCATTCTCCCCTACTTAAAAAGATTTCGTTCTCGAAATCAAAGGCGCAACTAAAGGTCGTTTACTTAACTATCTCAACCTTCGTTCTATCTTAAGTTGTTTAACTTTTCAGTTTCCAAGAACTTCCTAATTTCTTGAGATTTGGCTAACGGCTTAAATTTTTAAAAAAATTCGTCATAACCTACTTTGTTCTGGTCAATCATTACAACTACAACTTGCCTCTCTGGGCCTTCATTAATCAAAAATAAAATCAAAAGACAAGCGGCTTGCTAACCAGCTTATAAAATTATCACATCCAATTAATATAATAAATATGTACCTTTGTGTCGGGCATGCAATTTTATTCCTTTTCTCAACTTCTATGCAATATCCTGACAAACATATATACATATGTCCAATTCCAAATAATTCCTAAATCAGTTCAATACTAAATTTGACTCAGCTCAATTTACCTTCCATTCTCATATTGGTTTTTATCATTCCAAATTTTTATCAGTTAAACTGATTATCACACATCACAACCAACAATCAATTAGTTGATTAATTTTCCAAAATTATATGCTATCAAAACATATATTTTTATCTATTCAAAGTATATTTTCAAAGTCAAATTACAAACATTAAAATCCAACTAAGTTCTTGGACCTCACACCAGTCGAGTGGAATTATATAGACATCCCGCTTTGGAAATTCGAAAATAAACACTGATGATGTTGCAACAATCACCAGAATCATCCCCAAGCGAATAGAGGGTGATTCTATATCTACCCAGTATATTTGAGACTTCGACATACGTTTGCAAGGCGTATATTCAAAATATTCTTATACTTGATAGTCCATACTCAACATAAAATAAAATCCCCAAATTCTTATTATAAGATATAATAATTTCAAAGATAAATTCATTTTATCTCTACATCAATTCATTTTCTTTTATATATAATACTCTTCAAATTCATTCTATGGCATTACTAATGTAACACCTCTTAAAATTCATAAGTATTAATAAATAAATAATTAAAAACAAGCAATTAAACGATATAGCTGGAAAATGAGACTTTGAAGCTTTAGGAATTTGGCTACGAAACTCTTTTATTTGGATTCGTGGCAAAATTCTGAATCGTTTTCACATATAATATGCTCAAAACGGTCAATGTATGAAGAAGTTATGAACAAATTAATTGGGACAGTGAATATATATATAATTATGTGAATATTATATATTGTCCAAATTATAAAATTAAAACTAATAGAGGGAAATTCATATTTTGAGTTGTGAGATAAGATCTAGGGGACAACGTATATTAAATATATGAAAAAGAATGAAGCAAATTAAGAATGTAATTAATAAAATAAACAGCTCAGCAATGCAGCAAAATTGGGGATTCCTATCCAAAGGGGTTGACCGCTCCCACTTAGAGGGGTCGATCGCTAGGCGGTTGGGAAGCCCAATTCTACCTACGTGGTTGAGGGTTTTCTAAGTGGTTATAAGTAGGCCCAACTAATGTGAGATGTCTAGGTGTCATGGGCCATTCATAAACTTAGTACACTAGACGCAATGTTAAACCGACTTGTAGGAGAAGCCTGCCCGGAACCGACCTACATTTCCAACATCTACAGGTATATGGTTTAATGTGAGTGGTCTAGTGTGTGTGTGTGTATATATATATATAACTATATAGTTTGATGTGTGAAAAAGATTGGATTACTATGCCTTAAGAAGGTCTTAAGGGGTCGACTCACCTTTTTATCCAGTTTGGGTCTTAAGTGGTTAAGACTAGGATCCCTCTGAAGGTTTATTCCTTGGAGAGGAACCCAAGTCATGGGACCCACATTTATTAGTATTAAGGTAGGTTTTTGGGTCCTCCTTCTTTAAAAGTGGTTAGGCATAAAATAGTAATGGAGTAAGGTAGTTCACGGGGACGTCCACTTCCTTTAGAAGCTTGTAAAGGATTAACTAGGGACAGGTTGGTAATTGAAAGGATATGTGGCCATTGCATGTTCACCAACCGTCTAAGGGAAGTCTTAGGCGACATAGGTGTCCTACTTAGTAATATTAGTTAAGTTGTAACGTTCGCAATACTACTTCTCATATTACAAATGAGAGAATATACTTAAGAACATTAACATACTAGGACGGGGTCTAAAAGGGTTAGGGGCCGCCTTAGGGTTATAAGAGATCGTAAGAATTCACCTTAAATAGCGCCATAAGTGACTTGGAATGCCACCTCGTTGGGTTTTTACCCTAAAAACACTAATGGGCAATTGACTTGGATATCCACCCCACTGGTTAGAAATTTGGTGATTGTTGTGTGCTGCGTAGACATACCTTGACATATGTAACTTGCTAAAGATATAGGGTACGGACATTAAGTAATACTATATTTTAGTCACAGAGAACTTTGTGTTCTGACCCCCTCTCCTTAACATTAAACAGGTTAGTAGATGGGGTAAAGCTAGGGATGAAGTCATGATTGAAGCCGATAAAGAAGACGAAGTTATTTTGATATTATTAGCAACTATTGCTTTACTTGTTTTGGAATCATATGAGAATGAACTATTGGAAGTACTTATTGAATATATGTAACTATGACTGTGTATTTCAATGATCTTGAAATAAATGGTACATCTTATTTTCGGTATTATATTTTCTCTTTCCGCTGTGTGAGATTTCCATTTGAAGTATATGTTATTATTATCTATGCAAATGTAATCGTTACAGGAACAAACGACCCATTTAGGTTGGCTCTAAGTTTCGATGGGCCTTTTCTAGGTCGAAATTTAGGCCCATTCTGGGCGGATTATAAGGGAAATATACGTATGAGAGGCGTATATGTGATTTGAAAAAAGTTTTCAAATATATATATTTACCCCAATAAGAATACGCATTTATACCAAGCATCTTTATGTTTTCAGCATTAAATACTATCTCAGGCTTATCCACAAAGGGATTCTTCCTTTTCTTTTCAGATTAGAATGGTTGAAAATCAAAGTGAGCGGGGTAATCAGGAAAGGCCCAGATACTTGCCTGAATGGTTCAGCAGTACCTCCTTACTACAGAACAAGTCCTTGTTGCGAATCTTGCCCCAGCAGCTTCTGCAGCTCCTACCGCTAAAGTGTCCTTTGACTTTTCCTGCATTTGTAAGACCTTTATGAATCTTGGAGGGAAAACATTTTCTGGAAAGGAAGGCTTTGTTAGTGCCCAATCTTACGTTATGGACTGTGAAAGAATCTTTGAGGCTACTGCCTGGCCCGATGAAGTAAGAAGAAGGATAGCATCCTGGCATTTGAAGGATGAAGCCCCATAGTGGTGGAACTTAATATCAATGGAGAACGGAGGTCAAATCTTTACGTGGGCCGAATTCAAGACTCGGTTTGAAGCGAAGTTTCTACCTTAGGAAGAAATGACTATTCAGATAGAGAAATTCATACATTTCAAGCAAGGAAGCTTGAGTCAGCAAGAATATGTATCGAAATTTGTTGGGTTATGTAAGTTTGGGAGAGGGTTAGTAGACACTCCCATGAACAAATCCCTTAGTTTTGTCAAAGGATTGAATTCTCTGCTGAAGGAGACCTTGTTAGTCCAAGTAACATTTGGGGCAACTTTTTGAGACTCTAGTTGAGACAACTACCCTTTGTACGGCTGAAAGCTCCAAGAAGGATAAGGAGAGTGAGAAAGGTGAAAGCTCCAATAGAAATAAGAAGAAGGAATGGTGGAAAAACAATAAGAAGTACTTTAAAAAGGTTGCAAGGACTTTTACGAGGTGCAACCGCAAGGGCCATGAGGCCAAGAATTATAGGACCTCATTAGAAAAAAGGAGTTTAAGGGAAAAAGCTACAACTGCCATGAAGAAGACACACGTCCAAAGACGGCCCAAGGCCCAAAGCTACCAAAAGTGGCCAGAACTACGCAATAGAGGCAACACCAATTCAAAGCCGACCCCCAAGAGACCAAGGGAAGCCTACACTCGAACGTATAACCTTTATTTTAGGAAATTTAGTGTACACATTGGTTGATTCTAGAGCGACCCATTCTTTTATCCCCAAGCGATTAGTAAATCTGTTGAACCTTTTCATATCTATCTCGGATAGTCCGATAGAGGTGGCGAACCCTATCGGAGGATCTAAGTATCTTGAGCTGTTGTATAAAGACCTAGTATTGGAGGTCGACAATGTCGAGTTCCATTGCGAAGCGTATGCATTGGGTTTTATGGGGTATAATCTTATCTTAGATATGGACTGGCTATCATTTTATGGGGCCGTCCTAGATTGCAATAAGAGACTCGTTCGTGTTCGGAGCCGAGGAGGACGCAGCCTAAACATTGCTTGTAATATTAGAAACAAGGACAAAGCCTTATTATATTCCTTGTCTCCTAGTTTTGAAGGACCATCTTTGGTCCCTATAGTCTGTAAGTTCTTGGACGTTTTTGAGGAAGTCACGAGAATTTCGCCTCATAGGTAAATCTCCTTTCATATTGACCTAGAGAAGGACGCTATACCTGTAGCACTGCCCTTGAGGCAAATGGCACCCAAAGAAAGAAGGGAGTTAGATAAACAGATTTTAGAGTTGTTACAAAAAGGTTTTATTTGTCGATGTACCTCAGAATGGGGTGCACCTATTGTATTTGCCACCAAAGTAGATGGATCTTTGAGACTTTGTGTGGACTATAGGGTACTTAATAAATTGGCCAAAAAGAATAGGTACCCTCAACCAAGAATCGATGACCTTTTTGACCACTTGGGAGGAGCCCAAGTATTTTCCCAACTAGACCTTGCTACTGGATTTCACCAGTTAAGAATTGCGGAGGACAGCAAGTACAAAACTGCGTTTAGGACGCCAGACGGATTGTTCCAATGGGAAGTTATGCCCTTCGGATTAACGAATGTACTTGCCTTCTTTGTAGACCTCATGAGTAGAGTGTTTAGGGGCAGTCTAAATAAAATTGGGGTAGTCTTCCTAGATGATATCCTTATATTCTCAAAAGATCGCGAAGAGCATGAAAAACACTTAAGACAAGTGTTAGGATATTAAGAAAGAACCAACTGAAAGCAAAATTATCGAAGTGCCATTTATAGAGGGAAGAAGTAATATTTTTAGGACATATTGTGTCAAGTAAAGGCTTGGCCGTAGACCCCGCAAAGATCGAGGCAATCAAGGAATGAAGGATATCTCAAAATGCTACAGAGGTAAGAAGTTTCCTTGGATTGGCCGGATATTATAGGAAATTCATTAAAGGCTTTGCAAAGATTGCTACTACATTAACTCAATCGACGAAAAAGAATTTGATGTTCATTTGGAGTAATAAAAGTGATACAGCCTTTAAAAAATTAAAGAAAGCATTAACTAGCGCACTAGTCCTAATTATACGTGACGGTTAAAAATCATTTACCGTTTACACTGACGCACGCAGGACCGGTTTAGGAGCAGTCCTTATGCAAGAAGCAAGAGTAGTAGCCTATGCTAGTAGACAACACAAGGATCCAAAGAAAAGGTATCAATTGCATGACCTTGAGTTAGCCGCAGTAGCGTTCAGCCTTAAGACGTGGAGGAACTACCTTTTAGGGGAGAAATTTGAATTATTTACTGACCATAAATCCCTAGGTATTTATTTTCTCAACGTGACTTAAACTTGAGACAACAACGATCGATGGAATATATTGCCTCGTTTGACTTCACGATTCAGTATACCCCGGGCAAGGGGAATGTTGTGGCAGATGCTTTAAGCAGGAAGCATGCGACTCTAAATGCGATCCTAGAATGGAAACAATTAGGGTTCCTCGCTAATTTTAATTTGCAACCCTCATCAACCACTTCTAACGGTTTTATTGGGACTATGATAACTAGAAAAAAAATACCCTAAGAGAAAGAACCCAAAGTGCATAAGACATTGACAAGGAATTAAGAGGAATAAAGGAGAAAGTGGTAAAGAGATAGACTTTCCTCACATGGTTAGGTATTTGATTAGCGATAATGGGAGTTTACTTTGGGATGAACGACTTTACGTCCCAAAGGATGAAGGGATGAGGAAAGAAATTCTAGAAGAGTGCCATAGGTCAAAATTTACCATACACCCCGGTGGGGATAAAATGTACAAGGATATGAAGAGGAATCTCCTTTGGGAAGGAATAAAGAGAGACATAGCCGAGTTTTTTGCTAAATGTTTGACATGCCAAAAAGTCAAGGCGAAGCAAGGAAAGCCCGGAGGATCGTTATTACCTTTAGAGATCCCCACATGAAAGTGGGAGCATATTTCCATGGACTTTACAGATGGACTTCCTAGAAGCTAAAAGGGTAATGAGGCCATTTGGGTTGTGGTAGACTATTTAACCTAAAGCGCCCATTTCATACCAATCAAGAAGACAGGGATTGCAACCTCGTTAGCCCAATTATATGTCAAAGAGATAGTCAGACTCCATGGTATTCCATCAAGTATCGTAGTGATAGATATCCCTTATTCATAAGCGAATTTTGGAGAAGCCTTCAAGCAGCTTTGGGGATGACCCTTAACTTAAGCACAACTTATCATCCGCAGACCGATGGACAGACAGAGAGAGTAAATAGAATCTTAGAAGACTTTCTCAGATCTTATATCATCGACTTTGGAGGAGTTTGGGAACAGCACCAACCGCTTGTGGAGTTCACGTATAATAATAGTTTTCAAGCGATGATTGGTATGGCCCCTTTCGAAGCGCTATACAGGAGGCCATGCAAATCGCCAACTTATTGGTGGGAAACTACCGACAAGGTTATACTCGGACCAGACTTCGTCCATGAATCCACGGAGAAGAAATCTTTGATTAGGAAGAGAATGAAGGCAGCTCAAGATCGTCGGAAATCGTATGCCGATTAGCATAGGAGGAAACTAGAATTTAATGTTGGAGACTTGGTTTTTGTGAAAGTATCCCCTCTTAAAAAAACTATTCGATTAAGAAAGACTAGGAAGTTGGCTCCCAGGTTTATTGGGCCTTTTAGTGTCATCGAGAAGATAGGATCTTTGACCTATCAAGTGGATCTCCTAGAGTGTCTATTGGAAATCCATAATGTTTTTCATGTATCTCATCTAAGGAAATGCCTTCATGGTTCTACTATCAAACTCAAGCTTGATGAAATTGGGACATAGAGAAACTCGAGTTGGAGTCCCAGGTACCCCGTGCAACTACAAGGATTGTAAAGCACAGAATCAAGAGACTCCGCAACAAAGCCATTCGCCTCGTCCGAGTACAATGGGGAAATGACCCTGCAGAAAGCACAAGGGAGACCGAGGATAAGATGAGACAGTCTCACCCGAGCTTTTCACAAGTAACTCTTCCTCAAAATAACGTTTATGGATGCATTGTGACTGCTGATTGAATGTTAGGAAATGGTTGCAACACCATTGCACAGCGTTCTCATATAGAAATATATGCATATCTAGGTTGTTTGCATACATACTGCATCACTTATTACACCTACATGCTAGGATAGACCTCACTTTAATGGGTCTGCAGTTCATAATCACTGTGAGTCATAGATGCTTATGGATGAATTATAAACAACATGAGTGTACAACATGGATGTTTTGTGCGAGTTGTATTTTTCTCACCTCAAACAGATTTCGGGATGAAATCTATTTTAAGGGGGGAAGAATGTAACACCCCGTAAAATTCATAAGTATTAATAAATAAATAATTAAAAACAAGCAATTAAATGATATGACTAGAAAATGAGATTTTGCAGTTTTAGGAATTTGGCTACGAAACTCTTTTATTTAGATTCATTGCGAAATTCTGAATTGTTTTCACAAATAATACGCGGAAAATGGTCAACGTATGAAGAAGTTATGAACAGATGAATTTGGAAAATGTACCCAGAATATATATATAATTATGTGAATGTTATATATTGTCAAAATTATTAAATTAAAAATAGAAGAGGGAAATTCAAATTTTGAATTGTGAGATAAGATGTAGGGGACAAAGTATATTGAATATATGGAAAAGAATGAAGCAAATTAAGAACTTAATTAATAAAATAAACAGCTCAGCAATGCAGCAAAATTAGGCGTTCCACCTCGAAGGGATCAACTGCTCCCCTTTAAGAGGGGTCGACCACCGGTTGACTGCTAGGCAGTTGGGAAGTCCAATTCAGCCTACATGGATGAGGGTCTTCTAAGAAGTTATATTTATATGAAAAGCTCAGATTAAATTTTATTAATCTAACGGCTCATGCTCACACGAGCAAGTATAAATAACCTCTCACATCTCACACTAGAAACCCTAATTATTCTACACCTCCGCCTCCATGCTTCTGAATTCCATAGAAAAATAAAGAGAATAGGATGAAGGTTTCTTCTACTTCTCTAACTCTATTGTAAATCCTTCTATTTCAATTTATATAAGTTTAGGAATTTGGAATTTAGCATAAACATATATGTATAAGACTCTAATTGTACGATATATATATATATATATGTATGTATGTATGTATGTATATTGTTAGGAGAACAATCATAGCTCGCTTGAACGTTAAGAACTGTTGCAGATCTTGAAATTCTAGCACTACAAGAAAACACTGATTTAGCGTCAAATATTTAGAAGCGGAAATTTCTGTCGCTAATTTGCGACGGATTTCCATGTGATCTGCAAGGGATAGGTTTTTGGTTTTTCAACTTTTTTTTCTTCTCTTTATTACCGTCGTCTTGAATTATCCATCGCTAAACCGCTGCAAATTGCGTCAAATTACCGACAGAAAATTTCCACTGCTATTTTCCACTGCAAATCCAAGCAGAATACCGACGAATTTTTGTTGAAGCTATTTTGCAGCAGAATTCCAGCAGATTTACAGTGGTAGATATATTAAAATTAAAAGATTAATAAAATTATCAATCCATGTCAGTACAATCCAATGGTCCACATTTTCAGTTACCAATTACCGATCCGCGGCAATCTAATTTTCCATCCTTCTACCTCCAAATTTTCATTTTCACGCTGTCAAGCTATTTGCCCCAAATTCCCCAAATTCTATATTCACTGTTCAAATGCCTTCCTGCGAATAGGATTCATGACCTAATCCCCTTTCGATCTTGTTTTATGGCTTCGATGTGGCGCAAAATCAAGTACTCGCCTCCTCTAATTGATCGCGAAGCTCCTGGTGTACTTTGAAATCTCGGCAGCGATTTTACTTTTAGATCCGAGGGGACAGAGCTCCAACGATTCCTGTAGGTGAAATTCCTGCTTCTTCCCCTCCTTTGCTTCACTATTATTTCATTACAATTGATCGCGAAGCTCCAATGATTCCTGTAGGTGTTGAATAATGATATAAGGTAACTTTCGGATTAGGCCAAATCGATAATTAGTTGATCAAATTTTAGTGCGCAAAATACGTGGTCATTCGTTGCTTCATCGGTTCAGGAGGCCTTAATTTCAGTTATGGAGGAATCGTTATTTCTCTATCTTTATGAATTAATGCAGTCACCTATTTACCTTCTTGTTGCAAATCCTTTCTTCAGCATGTTTCTTTGTCTGAAATTCGATTACACAACTGTCTGATTGAGAAGCAATTCAAAAGTAGTGTTTTGGTAAATAAGAATATATATTATATTTTGTACAAAAGTATATATACTATATGTATCATATAAAGTTAGCCTTCCGATATGTTGAGAACTTTTTAATACTTAACATTCAATTTCCACACTAATCTCTGTTATATTATTTTTTCATATATCCAAAATTAAAACTGGAATATGCGTGAAAATAAAATTAACTAGAAAAATTTGATAGCTATTTTATATGTAAGAATATATGTCACGCTGTATAATGCTATCTATTTTGATACAGTGCAAAATTAATTTTGACTTTTAGTTTTCTGAACTAACACTGTTATATTTTTTTTTACTCCAAACATGCAGAGTTAAGATGAATGCTTTTGTGAAAATATTTTTTAACCAAAGGTTGGATTCTAGAATTTTTTTACGGGAAACAATGGAAGATCATGTTTAAAAGTGTACTTTTGTATAGATTTTGATATTGGGTGACCACTAAGTATGAAAAGTAAAAAAAGAATACGGTGTAATTTTTTTTGTTTCTCGAAGATTTTAGATATGCATATTCATTTCATATTTTCCTTTGAGATTTTAAGGTAGAGTAACACTTGCTATATATTTATTTATGGTTTGTAACAGTATCAACAGTTTAGTTCTATACGATTTTGTTAACTACCTCAAATTGAATCGTTACTCTTATCTTCATGTTATATTAGAATCAGTGTAGATTATCTTTTTTTTGGGTTTTTTTTCTGAATATAAATGAATAAAAGTTGTTGACTTGAATCCTCAATTGTACTTATTTTCAGATGTACTGCATATACAGCGGAGATGCATTATCTCAGGCTATATCAAATAAATGTTTCTACTAATTATTTTTTGACACAAAACTGAATGATTGTAATCCTTATTTGTAATAGCTTTCCAAATAGATGAGCGAAAAAGATTTCTCCAACCACCAAGTTTAAAATTTTGGCTGTTTATATAATTTCAACTATGTACACAGCTTGGAGGCCGTTGAAATGGTGAAGTCCGCGTAAACCACCATGTGTTAGGTATCTTTTTAAAGTACTTATCAACAACAGAAATATATCTTAAAGGACTAAAATATGGTTTAGTAATTGTTGATTGTGCATTGGTTTAACAATTTGTATCGTTTATTTCATGTTTCAAAATCATCTAAGTCTGTTAGCTTCATTAATTCTACTTAATTTGTTTCAACTGACATTAGAAGTGAAGCTTATGTTGAGCAGAAAAGGCTATCAAATCTTCTTGGAATGCCCCTTTGTGGCATCAGTTAATGTTGTGCTTTAACCAAGGAGTTTTCTTACGGTCAGTTTTTTTAATGTCTTTCAGTTGCCTTAAAATTTTGACATTGCTTTATGGTACTACTTAAACCAAGGAGATTTCCTATATATGTTCAGTTTTTTTAATGTCTCTCAGTTGCCTTAAAATTTTGACATTGCTTTATGGTACCAAAACCAAGGAGTTTTCCTACGGTCAGTTTTTTTAATGTTTCTCAGTTGCCTTAAAATTTTGACATTACTGTATGGTATAATATATATTGTTCATCAGGGTTTGTGGAACAAAATTTTGCTCAACTTTTTACCAGTGTACAAAATTTGAAAGACATGACTGTATAAAGAGGTATCTGTATATGAATATATACTTGGTAGAATTCTTAAATGGGAATATAAGTTTATTCACTTCCAAGATATTTGGCAGAACTTTATTTTCACTTTGTAATTAGTAAAGATGTAACATTTTTTTAATCAATTATGAATAGAGATATATCCCACGGACCAAAAACTCATTGCAAGTGCCAAACAGTACTGCGTGTGGGTGTGTGCGCGCGTGTAATATGTGTGTGTGTGTGTGTGTGTCTGTATGTATGTATGTACGTGTGTGTGTGTGTGTATATCTTTAATTTTTAAATTCTTTTGAAACCGTGGCAAGGCTATTATACGTCGATAATAATGCAGGTTAAAAGCGGTGACACAACAAATTGATAATAAAGTTTCAGGGTAAAATACCTCTCTTACATAGCAGGCTAACAAACAAGCACATATCTGTATTCAGTTAGCATCTGAAATGTCTGTACTTAATATATGATGGTCTCTGTCCGGCACTAAACTTGATTTGCATTTGACTCTATAGCTAATTTTGTGATTTTAGCTTCTATGACAGCTTATTTTTGCCTAATGGTACTTTGTACTACAATTTACATGAACTTGGAGCCTCGGACTATATTATCTTGTCATATAGACAACCCAAGTTAACTCAGTTTAATAGCATAAAGCTAACAATTACAAATCATTTTGGGTACATGATGCAACCCATAAAAATTACTCTTATTTTTTATGTGTATTTTAGCATGTATTGTTGAGTTGGATCAAAATGTCAAGTCTTTTACCGATTTTGATTTCATTTTTGTGCTCTAACATTGTTGACTGCAACTCCGTCTGCTATCACTATTGCATAAACCTGATGAATTCTATATTTAAAATGTTCCCACTAACCATTTTATTAAATGTATATGCCGCCCTTTTTTTAACACTTAGTCTTCCTCCACCCTCTGCAGGTATAGTTGTCTGAAGACAATACGTATTGCAACTACATTCAATGATGCTCATACCATGACGATTTAAGGTAACAATACAAAATTTCTGAGCTCCAAATAATTGTAGAATGAATAGTGTTTTTTTCCCTTTTTTCAATTTTTTCCCCTAATTACAGATCAACACTTTCAAAAAGACCTAAGGTTCAAATACATTTTCTACACTATATCGACTGACCAATGCAACTACTACTATTCAGTATAGTGGAGTTAACTACGTATAATTAAGAAGTTTTCAACATACTAACTTAAAAAAATTATATTAATCCACAATTATTTTTATTATCATACGATGTGGATGGATCTCTGTTTAAATTGGCCTATAGTGCAACTAAACTTAAAGAGGATGCGATAACGAAACTTCGCTTAACCTGATGCCTTCCACTGCTCCTATTTGTTCCTATTTGATGTGCGCCTTAACAAATACATTATTGGACCTCAAATCTTTTTTTCGCTTTGACATTGTATATCATGGCTTATGTATTGTCTTGCTTTTATAAAACAAAATCTTTGTTTGCACATGTTAAGTTTTTTTCTGCTGTTTATGCCTGTTTTTATCGTCTTTTGTCCATGATTTAATGCATTTATAAAACAACAAAACTATGACTTATTTGTTTTCAATCATAGATATAATCATAAATATGTTTACATATTTTGTCAATGTATGAACTTGAAATATATATTTTCCGACGATGAATTTCATATAACTACTTGAAAAATTGGCGAGTAGATTATGCTGCTATTTTAAGCATATATGAGTGAATAACATGGAGTGCACTATGATATATAATACGTAGCGACACTGTATAGACAGTCGTGTCAGTTTTTTTGGCCCCCTAACTGATTTGAAATTTGGCATCGCTTGCTTTCAAAACTTTGCCCTTACCACGACAACTTCAAGGCTAAACAAGGAAGACCAAAAAGCCTTTGAACTTCTATTTTCCTTTCTCTTTCCTTTGTACATCCCATTTATTCACTTTGTCTAATTATGTGAGACATGATTGTTTCTTTGGTATGTGAACTCATTGCAAAATTTGCATTCTACTGGTTTGTATTTCAGACTGTTATATGAAAGGAGAACGTTAAATTACTCATAAAATCAGCTTTGCTGCTATCGATGAACAAAGTGTTGTGCAATTGGCTAAGGCAATTCACACTTTTTTCTTTCTTGGTTAGTTCCAATCATTGGTATGATTACCAAGTTAATCTGCATCATTATATAAATTTTACTAAAACTGACTACCTTTATAACTGCTATTTTTTTTTAAGTTGATTATTCTACTCACAGTCCCCATGTAAGTGCATTTTTTTGGTTTTTCAATTCATTTAATTTCAGCACCATCAGATTTAAATTTGAAGCTCAATGATGCATCGCCTTACTATTTGAAGTTGAATCAGGAGTTCCAACTTATTATTTTGTTAGGTAGAAATTGAAGTTTGAACAAATATTTGTGCTTTATTTTAAACATAAACTATAAGTCAGTGGAATAGTGATTGAACTGAGTAGCAAAGTTTAGCTTCGTAAATTACAATTTCTCTTAATATATGGGTTACTAAACTATCCAGCCAGAGTGAGTTTGGGATAAACCACGCAGATTGTTATCAACAAGTTTACGACAACTGTACTCCATCAATCTAATGATGCTGATACCTTTTTTATCTTCAGCGAAAATATTTTGTTGTCAATTATTCATGACAGTTTTGGAATTTGGATATCTTAGTCAAGTGGATTTACTAGTTCATGCATCAATAGGTTCCTACATCAATCAATTAATGAGTGAAATATTTCCTAATTTCAAAATTGTTGATCAATCCTTCGAGCTAAAACAAAGTGAAGATGACACGTTGTATGCACGCATCATACACTTCAGTTGCATCATAACAAATCTTTGAATTTGTCAGCTTTTATAAACTTAGCTTCCATTGCTTGCTTTGATTTTGCACACTTCACTTATAAGCTAGAACGGACTGTGAAATTTAACAGTAATTATTACCACACTCTACCTTATTTGGAATACAAGCAAATACCATCGTAATATTTGTCAACCTAAAACATTTTGCCAGTGAAACTAAGGGAAGAATGTAACATTGACCACGCTTCACTTCTACCTGAATATTTTATCCTGACTATTACCCATTAACCTGTTACCCTAATATTAAACCGATTGTGACACTAAAAATAGTCTATACTCAAATCTTTGAACCATTAGATTATTCACCTATTAAAAGGTCCTTTATGTTTTACTTTTACCATGCACTTCACTCTATATTATATATTATTTGTCTTGAGCACCCTAGGATGATAACAGTCGGATTTG
The DNA here is from genome assembly GCA_030737875.1 of Allium sativum. Taxonomy (NCBI): domain Eukaryota; kingdom Viridiplantae; phylum Streptophyta; class Magnoliopsida; order Asparagales; family Amaryllidaceae; genus Allium; species Allium sativum. The sequence continues at coordinate 362,645,121 of CM060916.1, read as the reverse complement.
TAACTAATGTAATACTAAAATTAGTAGCAATCCTTTATATCTCGAAAGTATGGATTTGGTATTTCAAACCGCTTATTTTGGACCATATTTCTTTGTTATTGATTAATATAAATTATTTTTCACTTTCTCCCTTCCTTTCTTATGTCAGTACACTGTCTTCTATCATCATATTTACTACCCATCTATTGCACAAACTGATGGCACTAACCAAGTATATAACCAGTATCACCTACTGTATTGCCTCACAATCGGGTTTTCAGGATGCATTACCTACCAATAAACAGAAAACTGAAAAATAACAAACCATAACCATACTATACAGGTATACAAATAGTTAAATTAGGCTACTCACTATTTCTTACACAAAGCATGCTCACAATATAATTTAGAATACACATCTGTAATAGATGGAACTGATATATGTTTGCACGATTTTCCATTTAGGTTTTTTTTATTGTATTCTATTGCAAGGTAGGTTACTATGGAAAACCAAGAGAAGCAAATATTTTAATCACTTCTCCGTTGTTGATTTATTACCTGAACATGTGTCAACATCCTATTTTTTGGCTGAATTGGAACTAATAGGTTTTTTGCTGCAGTTCAACTAGGAGAAAACCGAGCTGTTGTAAAGGTGCCATTTTGGTAGCTCCAATGTGTAAGGTAACTTTGATTTGTGTTCATATTGTGTTTTATGTTTTAATGCTTAATATTTTACACAAGAAAACATATTATGTGATCACATATTTTAGTATGCTGGCTTTATGTTTATCTCAAGATGGCTCATTAAATGAAGCCTCATCCTATTGTGAGCATATTATATGATCACATTATACCAACTTGGAAAACTGTTCCAATACAAGATATCATCAATATTGTTGTAAAGAACCCTGAAAAAAGAGAAGAGGTGGTAAAATTAAGGAATTCCAACTTAATAGCTTTTACGTTGAAATAACAAAAAAATAAATTCACTTTTTGGATGGCAGGTGAGGAATAATCTGCACTGTTATAAAGGTAAAATAAGAATAAAAAATGTTACAGCTACTTGTGTCAAGTTTAGAAGTGGAGAAAGCTGTACATGAGGTAATAACACAGAGATGTATATGTGTAATGGACGAGAAGAGCCTCGATCAAATTAATTGAGGTGCATCTTCATTTTTGCATGCAAGCCACACTATAAACACACACACACATGTGTGTGCGCGTCTATATATATATATATATATATATATATATATATATATATATATATATATATGATCTCCTTGCATGTTTGTGCGTGTGAAGTGGTAAATTTAGTTTAAAATTTTAATACTTCAAATTAATTAGTTTTACAAGCTTAATATTAGTTATGTGATTACGAGCTATTTAATCTAAAAATATTGGGCAATAGATTTCAGCAGTAATCGTTTTTTATAAAATTTTGTTACTTATTAAATCATGTTAATTGACTAGTGATCCTTTGACATTTAGATAAATTAATTGCTAAGAAAACAATATCTTACTTAGATCGCTGTCTGGAAACGGAAAAATGAACTCGGTCCTCTTGATGAAGTTTCTATAGTTATGGCAAGTGGCATAGTGAATAGACTTGCATGTGGTGCAGAGGTTCAAAAATTGTGTGCTTTAGCATTGGAGACACTCAACATTGTGCTTTCCTCATTTAACTGCATAGTTGTTAAATCTTACCTCGGTTACCAGGTCCTCTTTCATTTAATATTCAATTTGAATTTGAGAATGTATCAGCAACTTTAGTTGTCATCTCATTTTTTTCAATCCATATGAATGTTTCGTAGAATCTATCATTGACTACAGAGTTTGACATTGATCCTCTAAATTCCAAGAGCATCCAGAAGATCCTACATTCATCGTTCACTGACCTGCAACAAAATATAAGCTATCTGGGCTTAGTCTATGCACCGAGTACTACATCAAAGCCTCACCATTTAGCAGCATAAAGGAGCGTGGAAAATGGGAAGCCAAATGATTGACTGCGAAGTACATCAAGAAAGAGCAAAAAGTGCACTCTGATTTTCAGAGAGACGACGAACACAAGCGACATTCACGACGTACCAAAGCAAACCACTGATTCAACACTACAAACACACATGCCAACGAAACCCAAACCTTCCCAACAAGACCCTTCGCGATCGTCATCTTCATGAGTTACTCGGGTATGATAGCTAGATATATTTTGTTGATGCTTCTTTTATGTGATTTTTTTGTATGGGTGGATGATGTTTTTGTATGGAATACCACTAGCACTAGCTGAATAGTTTTGTTAGTTTTAATTCAATCTAGTGTATGTATGAATTGATGGATGATTGTGGACGGTATTGTTATTTGTATGGAATATTAGCTCTAGTAATAAAATATTGTTGTGATAAAAAAACTAACAATTGCATTTTCTTTTTTGTTAACGTCGCTCATTTTATGTGTGTGTGCATGTGTGTGTGTGTGTGTGTGTGTGTGTGTGTGTATATATATCGATTGGTAGCGATGGCAAAATAATAATAATATATAACTAGAATAGAAAGGGAATACCGACGGAATTTTTATCCAAATTGACACTAAAACGTCGCTAAGCAGAAATTGATATTTCAAAGATAGCGACGGTTTACCGACGGATAACTAGAATGTAAAATGTTTACTGTATATTTCCGTCGGTAATCCCTCGCGAAATAGCGTGCATTTAGCGACGGAAAAACATTTCCTGATTTTACTATGTTATATATATCCATCGGTAAAACGTCGGTGAAATATTTTAAAATCAAATGATAATATATCAGAAAACGATGGTAAAGTGACGGAGAATCGACGTTAATTTCCGTCGCAAAATTGTGCCTAAAATACCGACGTGCTTTTTAGCGACAGTGGTATTCTGCTGCAAATCCGTCGCTAACAGGGCTTTAGCGAGGGTTTAGCGACGGATTTTTCCGCTGCAAAATCAGCATTTTCTTGTAGTGTAGCACATATCCGCCTAATTTGTGAGTGGAATATAGTTTTCCTTTAAGGCATATTCATGTTTTTAATAGTTTTCCATATGAATTATTATGCCTATGAAGATTTGGATATGCGATAACATAACATGAAAATCCCCAAATCTTCTATTTTGTAATTATGTAGGAAATTGTAATGCTGAATTGGTTTTGTGGGATTGTGGTTTTTGCATTGGATTAAAGGTAAATATGAGTGTTTTACTCTTATTTATATTTCATGCGGTTCACCATTAGTTTCATTTGATTTATCCTAAAAAGGTTTGGATTTGATTGTTTCACAGTTTTAATTGGGTTTGGATCCTAATTTGGGTGTAAACGCATTCATAAATTGGAATAAGTCAAATGTAAACATTTTTGGGGGTATAACACACAAAAAGGGTGAATTAGGTGAAATATGGATGATAAAAATGCATGTGTGAATATATGAAACACTCTACTTTTAATTTAGTATTGAAATCATTTCCACATGCCTAGGATGCAAGTTTAAAATTTTATGTATATATGTTTTTTCATCCACTGCTACTTGTTATGTTATCATATTGTCATTATACCTATGTTGTAGCGGTAAAAGTATGGAAAACCCAATTTGCATGCCTTAATTTGGATAAGATGACAATAGCCACCTCGTTAGAACATTTCCCCCATTTATACGAATGTTATGTTAATTAGGCGCTATTATTACATTACTTATATAAACGTAATCAACGTTATATTAGCGTAATAAATGCGATTAGGTTAGAGTTTGAATTTGAAATGTCCCCTTAACAAATATACACACACACACACATATATATATATATATATTTGTTTGCTTGTGTGTGCGTATATATAGAATGGCTTAAATATATATAAATAAGTGACACATAGACACAAGGTTAGTTACCATTTGTGGTTGAAGCCTGCCCGAAACCAACTGGCATATTCAGCAACCACAAGTAGGCCCAACTAATGTGATATGTCTAGGTCTCATGGGTCATTCATAAACTTGGTACACTAGACACGAGGTTAAACCGACTTATAGTACAAGCCTGCCCAGAACCGACCGACATATCCATCATCAAAAGATATATTTAATGTGAGAGGTCTGGTGTGTGTGTGTGTGTGTGTGTGTATATAAATAAGTTTGATGTGTGAAAACAGATAAGTTTACTACGCCTTAAGAAGGTCTTAAGCGTCTGACTCACCTTTTTTATCTAGTTTTTTCTTATGTGGTTAGGACTAGGATCCTCCGAAGGTTTATTCCTTGAAGAGGCGCCCAAGCCATGGGACCTACCCTTATTAGTATTAAGGTAGGTTTTTGGGTCCTTCTTCTTTAAAAGTGATTAAGCATAAAATGGTAATGGCGTAGGGTAGTTCATGGGGATGCCCACTTCCTCAAGAAGCTTGTAAGGGCATAACTAGGGACAAGTTGGTAAGTGACATAGTGTCCTGCTGGGTAATATCAGCTAAGTAGTAACGTTCGCAATACTACTTCTCATATTACAAATGAGAGAATAGACTTAAGAACGTTAACATACTAGGATGGGGTCTGAAAGAGCTAGGGGTGCGCCTCAGGGTTATAAGAGATCATAAGAATTCACTGTTAAAAGGGCCATAAGTGATCGAGAATACCACCTCATTGGGTCTTTACCCTAAAACACTAATAGGTGATTGACTTGGATATCCACCCCACTGGTTAGAAATTTGGTGTTTGTTGTGTGCTGCATAGCCGTACCTGAAATATGTAACCTGCTAAAGATACAGGGTATGAACATTAAGTAACACTATATTTCAGTCACATAGAACATTATGTTCTGACCCTCTCCCCTTAACATACAATAGGTCAGTAGATGGGGTAAAGCCAGGGATGAAGTCACGATTGAAGCCGATGAAGAAGACGAAGTTATTATGATATAATTAGCAGCTATTGCTTTACTACTTTTAAAATCTTATAGGAATAAAGTAGTGGATGTGCCCATTGAATAAATGTAATTATGACTGTGTATTTCTGTGATTTTGAAATAAATGGTACATCTTATTTTTGGTATTATATTTTCTTTTTACGCTGTGTGAGATTTCCATTCGAAGTATATGTTATTATTATCTGTGCAAATGTAACCCTTATAGGAACCAACGACCCGTTTGTTTCGATGGGCCTTATTTGGGTCGAAATTTAGGCCCATTCCGGCGGGTTGTTACAAATAACCCTATCTCTAATGGGTCAATATTCTAGGATATTACTAATCCTAGCTCTGATGATTCTTTTCATCTTGTTTTAATGAGTCGTATCCCGAAAGCTTTGTAAACCAAAGCTCTGATACCATGTTGTAACGACCCAAAAATCTCAATCCTTCGATCGACCATAAACCACATCCAAAAGGAAGAAATCCTCGAACATTTATGGAATACAACTCATCAAAACAAAGAAGAATATTTCATTGTTATTACAACAATTTTACATCAGCGTACATTGCAAAAATAGAAAACGATAAGTTACAATATACAACGGAAACATAATTACATTCAGCGGAAGACTATCAAATGCTTTAGACATAGTTTTAGTTCAATTCGGAATCCTGCTTTATAAAATATCTGCAAAAACTAAAGTACAAGCTGCCCATGTGGAAAATATGGGCACCCACAGTTTAGGTGGGAAACAATAAACTCCGAGTCAGTCATAGGACTTGTGTGAGAACCATAAACAGTTATTTGTTTTATTTAAAGTTGGGTAAATCACGGGACCACGCTGTGTAACACGGAATGGGTTTTCTCCACATAAATACCAATCATAAAAACTTGCAATTCTTTTTGAAAAATGAAGCTAGTATAAGACTCAAGTCCCATCACACAATGCAAGCGCAAACTAGAGGATAAAGTTTTACCTTATAATAGCCAAACATGCTTGATACACCAAATTTCTCTTTTATTATCACTAGTGCATGGTATGGAAATCATATTTGAAAATAGATGTATCAATCTTAGATGGCATAATACCGCATCCTATTATGTCACCATATAGGTTTACTACTGAAAATGTAAGGTTTGTATTGGAAGTTGGATTTCCATCAATGACCATGGCAAAGGATCTTCCTTAACCATCTGTTACACCCTAGCATATGCCCTAGGAATCAGCGCATGGTCCTTAGATCGGAAGAGTCGGCCCACCAATACTTGATGAGTTCAGTTACTTCTGAACATAACGTTTCCCCAGTCGTATCCGACCGTCATCCTGGTTGTTGATTAACCATCATTCGAGGTGTCTCAATCCACCATCCACATAAGTAAATTGTCTAGGCTGCATACCATGACACTACTTTTAGCTAGAAGGAAACATTAGTCCTTACTCTACTGCCTTTCATCTAGTTTTCGGCCATTCACGGGAATTGAGGCTTGTTGAAGTCACGTTTCAACACAAAGCTACGCAATATCAGCCATGCTTTGATCATCATCCAAAAGCTCTTCTTTTCAACAAAAGCTTTGATCTATTGGAAAATTAGCATGCCAAGTTGTTAGTTCACACATATGATCAGTTTGTATTAATAATATAACCTTTTGGTTCATATGCCTCAAAGAAGGGTGTTAAGATAAGAGAATAAATTCTCCACCACCACCACAGATATATCATCAATAAAACTAATCCGTTATGTTATGAAATACAACGTCAGACACACATCCATTTACAAGTTCGTTCTGGCTCTGAATGAAACCGAATGCACCATATTCCTCATCCAATTAAGGAGAGTGGCCCTTGCATAACCGATCAATCTCCTAGTACGTCTGGGCGACTGACACTTATAACCTCGTCTTGGGTGTACATCGCAATCAAGACATCAACAATAATCCAAAAGATGCGTAGATCTCCGGTCTTCAACCACTGTCCTTAATATCCTCAAACTCGTCATATTAGTTATTCAGAATGGGTTGAAGCCCAGTCTTTCTGAATAAGTATCTCATTACTAAAATGAAGTGATATATAAACATATCATAAGTCTCATTCCAATTCAGAATTTTCTTTTTACTCAAATCATCATTTACATTGGGAATTACTCCCCTAAATCTTATCAAAGATTTACATCATTTAAACTATTGTTTAAATCATTCCTTTGAAATCATTTCAAAAGATTATATCATCTCTTTTCATAACTTAGCTCAAATTAAGGTTTATAAGCCTTATCGGGATTATCGAGCCTTACAAAAAGGTAATCTCTCATATCGTTATCCCCATTCCCATCCTATTCATCCCATGGAGCAAAACTGCTGGTACGCTATATCTAACACACTTCATGTTTCAGTAAGTTTTATTGTCTTCTTTCATTTCAAATCTTTGTCGAAAGACTTATTAAAACTCTAACTTAGTTTTAATCTCCATTTCATTCAATCAAAACTTTATTGAAAGATTTATTAAAACTCAAAACTTGAGAAATCATCTTTTTTTTAACTAGGTTTAAAGAGATCACAATAAACCCAAAATCAAACTTCCATTCTTTTATTAACTAGGAAACTTCATTAATATTAATTAAAAGATTTATTCCATAAACTTCATTTTCAATTGGGTTTAAGAACAGTGTTATTGAAGAAACCATTCATGACAAACCCAAAATCCAATTTGATATCAAATATACACTACAACAAAAACACCATATTACAACTCTAATTTTACAACTATGCGAAAAGAACAGTTGTAAAAAATGCTTTTTTACAACTGTGTGAAAAGCACAGTTGTAATAAATGTTTTTTACAACTGTCAGCTCTCTAAAGTTGTAATAAACACATATATCACAACTTTTCATTTTATTAGGTTTAATAGATGCCTATTAATTATAAACTTGTTGTTTATAATATCTATATTTAATAACTAATTATATTAATATTTAGTAATAATAATTAATAATAAACTTGGGAATCAATAATATTTATCAATTATTATTAAATAATTAATAGTTAATAAGTAGTAATTTATTTTTAATAATTAATGTATGTTAACTACTTACTAATTAATAGTAACATAGGCTTTTAATAAGTATTACTCTCGATTATAACTAAGTAGAAATAAGTAAAAGTTAATTAATAATTATTATTAATAAGTAAAAGTTAATCAATAACTTTTTTTTTGAAATAAAAGACAATAATTTAAACACAATTTACGTTAAGTGTTTAATAACTAATAACTAGTAACATATACATAATAAACTTTTAATAATTAATATTTATTTATTATAACTAAAAGGAAATGTAATAATTAATAATAACTATTATTAATAAATAAAATTTAATATTTTAATAAAAGTTAAATCTTAAGAATCCATATTATATTTAATATAGTTTTTTCTTATTAATTATAACTTATAACATTTAATTTTACATAATTTGGTGAAACTTTGACTAAGGTCAATGAAAAAATGGTGTTCACAACAAATTAATGCAATAGATGAAATATAGGCGGGAAATGTAAAAAATTGGCTCCAAAGTAAACGCCGCCTTCTATTTCACTCTCACGTGGGCCGGCTTCTCCCGTCCTCTTCCCTAAATCAAAGATCGATCCCCAAATTTTCCGCCCTCAAATCCAGAAATTTTCCGAACATTCCATCCTCGTAACCCTTTTCGTCACTGGCTTCCTTGTCAAATCAAGCTCAACAACAACAAATTCTTGCTTCATAATCGAATCCCACAGGTTAAAATGTCGTCCCGATCAACTGGAGCAATCATCCAGCAGTGGGATCCGGTCATCATCTCTCGCCGCAAACCAAAAACTGCAGATCTGAAAGTCAGAGCGATTTGTCCCAATGCGCAAGTACGAGAACAAAAACAAACAGAAGAAGGAAAGAATAGGAAAAAGGTCGCCTACTGGAAGAAGAGATGAAGATGGCGCAAGCGCAAGAAACTGACTTGCGAACAACGAGGAAGACACGCTGATTAACTTAGGGAAGAAAGGTAACCAAATTTCTAGATTATCCTGTTTTAGTTTAGTGGCTAGATCTGAAAACCGTAGATTGACATCGTGAAACGCAAAGAATTATATGCCACCATCAGAAAGTATGATTTGGTCGAGCATATCAATAGGTTAAATCCCTCTTGGTTGGTTATTTAGCATAATTTCGTTTGTGTGTGCGCGTTTGTGTGATGCATCCAGCATGTGGTACCCGAATTTCATGCATCAAGCCAAAGGGAACTCTGTCCAATGGAACCTCTGACTAGCGAGATTTTTGGTTGCTATGGATTCCTGTTAAGCACAATATATTCTTCTTGCATTTCATATTTTGATTACAACTGTTTTACTCCATTTTGCGTACTCAAAAAAGTTCTGCTTTTTTGTGAATTTTTTTGGTCATTAAAACAATTTGTTTTGCATTCTTGTTATCATTTGAAACTTTCTATGCATTTGTTTGTATCTATCAACCCTGTTGCTGTTCCTTGTTTCATTGGGTGGTTTTCATTTTTAAAAGGAAAAAAAATCATTTTAGTTTTGCATTTGGTTGTTTGATCTGTTGTTTCTCTGTTCATCACCTCTCATCTGTTCAGTTTTGATACTGACTTTTCACTTTAGTCATTTTACACAAACTGTTTGCTTATTTTCCTGTTACACTTCGTGCAGTTCTGTTTTAACTGCATCTACTCACTTAAAAGAAAAAACACAACATTTCATTTTGTAAATATTTTATTTCATCACTTCATTTTTTTTAGCATTATGTTTCATTTTGCACTTTGCTTTTCAAACTGTTTCAACATTAAACTCTCTAAAATCACTCCCTATACAGACTCTCTAAAACCACAAACTGTTTGCATATCCTACATGTACAAAACAACTAACATTCACAATAATTCAACCTTAACCTGAATAACCTGCCTCACTTTAAAGGACTATCACCCTTCTTCATTCTCCTCCAACCTGCCTTCAAACCATCCACCTCTTCCTCAACATACACACAACATTATACCACAAACAACTTCTCTTCCATCACCTTGGTTGTTCCATTGTTGAACTTAACAGGAATCCACAGCAAGACCCCCCAGAAAACCAAAGCAGGCGGCTTAGAGCTTTGGAGAATCTCGCTGGAATTTGGAGGTATCCCACAGCAGGCGGCTTAAGGCTTTATTTTGTGTTTTCTCTTTTTTTTTTTGTTCGCAGCAGTTTTTCTTTTCTTTTTTTGTTTACCTGGAGGGGGGGGGGGGAGGGGGCACGTGCCCAGGTCAGCCTGGGCATGGCTTCGCCCCTGCACATGTGAGACGACCCCAAACCCCGTACTGACGGTGGCAAGGGTAATCCGTGGAATATAACACAGAAACAGATAATAGCAGAACAGAAATAAATAAATACACTAGATAATGAACAATAGAATATACTGGATAAGAGTAATCATCAGAGTTACACAGTATACAGGATCATACTTAGTACAAATACAGTTCAGCTATACATAAATGTCTACAGCGGAAAACAAACAAAATATGTACAATAGGAGCTGAACAACATAAAAAGAGATAAATTATAGAATCCATCTTCAGCTCCAGCTATCCAGAAAGAACCAGCTAAACCTGAATACAAGGCTGCCCGTGTAGAAAAAGGGGCACCCGAGTTTGAAAGTGAAACAAATTACGAGTCAGTCATGGGACTGGTATGAGAAATCTACTCAACACATTTATAATATGGCTAATCACAGGACCATGCCACTTTCGTGGAACGAGTTTACTCCATTGGATTGCCAGTGCTTTAAAACAAATCTTTCTTTTAAACATCGCTATGCCTTTTATAAAAATGAAGCCGTTATAAGACTCAGTTCCCATCACACAATGCAATGTAAACCGGAGGATAGAGTTTTTACCTTATAACGGCCAAAATATGCTTGATACGAATAAAACAAAGGCATTTGATATTATTGCTAGTGTTTATATGTTTTGAAAACAATTTCAAATCATAACTATCAATCATAGACGGCATGGGTACCATATATCATGTCGCCATATATATATATATATATACAATCAAAACTGCACAGTCACGTATTTGGAATTTGGATTTTCGCCATGAACCAAGGCAAAAGATAGTCCTTACCGAATTCGAGACAATCTAGCCCATGTCTCAGGATCAGAGCTCGAGTGACCCTTGGATCGTCAGGGCCGGTCCACCGATGTGGATTAAAATTCCTGAACACTGCGTTTCCCCACCCTTTGGGGTGTAAATGAGCCAACGAATGGCTCCATCGGACTCGGATCGTCCGATCTAACCGAGGCGCCTCGCAACAGCAACAACCACACAGGTGAAAAGTATATAAATGTCAGGGCTGGTAGGTCACTGACACCACCCTAGCTAGAAAGAAACGCATGCCCTCCCTGAGGTCCTTCTCCCGTTTCTGGTTCATACCGAGGTGTGAGGCTTGCGAATTCACATTATACACAAAGCTACGCCACACAGGCGGTGCTTTGATCATTACCACAAGACTTTGCTTTTCAACAGAAGCCCTGATCATTTGCCACTTAGGCATGCCACACTAGCAATTCATGCCATGCGACTGATGTCCATCGATATACAACCTCTGAGCTCGTACGTTTCAGAGAAGGGCGTTAAGCAAAAGAATAAATTCTCCGCTGCCAAACAGATGTATATTTAATAGAGATCAATCAACACAGAATAAAATCCAATGTCAGACACACAGTCCATTTACAAGTCCGTTCTGGGTCTGAACGAAACCGGAGGCACTAAATACCTCGCAAACCCATCGATCACCACGTACGTCTGGACGATCACCACTCATTATCCATATTTCGGGATGCCTCCCAATCAGGACCTCGGTTACCATCCAAACGAGGTGAAGATCTCCGGTCTTCGACCACCGTCTTCATCTTCGACTTTCAATCGTCGGTCAATTATTTGAAATGAGAATTAACTCGGCCTTTTCAAATAATTCACGTATATTTAGAATTTCAAATCAATTTATTTCAATGGTTAAATCATTCGACAACACCAATTTTGTTCTTTAATGTAAATTTCACACCAAACACATTCAACCATCAAATACCACATAAATCGAGCAAATTCAGTTTATGTCCCTTCCATATCGTTTATGATATTTTATAACGATTTATCGCTATTTTTATTTATTTTAAAATAGCCAATTTATTCAAAACGACGCTTCGGGCCATAACGCGGTCGTGTCGCTGTTTTTCTTCAGATTTGATTTACACATATCTGAAAATCTAACCGTTGGATCTTCTCACAATTTACATCATTAGAAAGTTCTTTTCAAAATGAATCCAACGGTTCCAGTTTCGGGAAAATCCGACGGTCGGATCTCCCGGTACAATCGTTTGAAGTTTCGATTTCAAAATACGAACTATAGCGTCGTTATTCAATTAAATATAATTATATTTTTATATATATAAATATAATCGATTCTGACGCTGTTTTTCTTCAGATTTGATTTACACATCTCTGAAAATCTAATCGTTGGATTTTTACAAAGTTGGTGCCGTTGGAAAGATATTTCCAAGGCGAACCCAACGGTTGCGGTTTCGGGAAAATCCAATGGTCGGATTTCCCGCACTAGTTGTTTGAAATCACAGTTTCAAACACGAACTGCACGGCCACGTTTCGTTTTAATTTTATTTATATTTATATAAATATAGTTCATTCAACAATTTCAACATCGTTTTCACTTCATATATTTCACTAACGCCTTTAAATTTTGGAAAATTTCACCATAACCTCCTTTGTACGGGAGGGGCTGGGAAAATTCCCAAATAGCCACACGGGCGTCTAATGTCAAAAAGAAAAAGAAAAAGCCAAGCGGCTAGCCAACAGGCTCATAAAATCATCACCCAAACAAAAAGGTAAATGTGTACCTATTTGCCGGGCACAAATTTTTTATTCCTCTTCTCTAGCCCCTTTGCTATAAACTGTTCAATAAATATGCATGTACATATATACAGTTCTTATCACTTCTCATTTTCCATTCAACTTCATATTTGATTCAATTTGGCTTAGAAACACCATTCATTCTAATGTTGCATGCATAGGCAAAAATCATATCATTAGCTAATTAATGTATATTTCAACTCATGCATATTTATTTGAACGAGTGGCTATTTTTAATACTTCACATTTCAACAATTCACGTATATAATAAAAAGGTGGTTTTTATTGTAAAACAATTCTTTTCAAAACACTATTATTTTATATAGTTTATATGGGTAATAAAAATAGGATTTTTATTATAAAACAATTTATTTTAAAACGAGATTATTTTACATAGTTCATATAGATGATAAAAAGGTGATTTTTATTATAAACAATTTATTTCAAAGTATGAATACCATTCAACACATGAATTTCTAATCAACGAATGAATATCGATTCAACACATGAAGGTTTTCTATAGTTCATATACATAGATAAAAATGTGATTTTTATATTTAAAACACGAAGACCATTCAACACATGAATTTCTAATCAACGAATGAATATCGATTCAACACATGAAGGTTTTCTATTCAACGAATAAATATCGTTTCAGCAAACGAAAATAATTCAAACACATGAATATTATTCAAAATTTCGGCAGCATAACGGCAGGGTAGTTAAAACCGGGACCGTCCCTAGTACGGCTCCTCGCTCTACCTTAAAACCTCGCGGTTTTTGACAATGGGGATCATGCATCTAGTTCGCACGCAGGCGGCATGTATATATTTATTTCATTTCCACAAACTAATCCTATGTGGTTTCAACCAAATATTTCTCAACCACAAATGGGTATTTTTCAACCACAATCAATCAATATCAACCATAAACAATCCCAAACAACCATTCGCTATCAATCAATTTTCACACCAATTACAATCAATAAATATCGTCCATGGTTTGTGGACGAGGGGCGTATATATATATATATATTTATATTTAGCAATTCACTTCTATTTCAACACATATATAATTTTTACAACGCATATATAACTTATACATCGAACATACAACTTATACAACGCTTATACAAGAGGTGTACAACGCTTATATAACTCATACATCGACTATATAATTTATACATCGTCGTTTTCCATATCGTTTATAAATTAGAAATCTCACTTTGGGTTCCACTCCACCAAAAATGGCAGAAGGCTCAGAAAAATATGCGGTCTCTTCTAAAATGTAGAAGATGTCCACATGAGTCCACTGTCTCTTGTTTCACTGAATTTCGATCACATAGCAAAAAGATACGATTTTTACAAGGTTTGCAACGGTTTAAAGGTGTTAAAATCAGTTCAAAATATATAAGCCGTTACCTGCTTGTAATCTTCGAAACTAGGTTTACGATTTTCGCTCAATCTGTTGCGCTAGGTGACGATCGGAGCACACCACGTTGTCGAGCTCCAAAACCCACGCCAGAGGATCCCCATGCCGTTGAACTCGTCGGCGATCTGGAGGAGTGGCGACGCGCTAAAGGCGCGAACTTTGGAGAGGTCGTTCTCTCCGATGGTGCGACGATAGGGGGTGAAGTCGGTGTTGATTTGAAGAGGGGGGAGAGAGCTTTGAAAAGTTGAACTGGGGTAGGGGTCACCGATGAAGGGATCGGCCGGATTTTGGCCAGGAAGAAGGGAGCTTCTTTCGCCGTCGATCGCGTTTAACTGGGGGGTTTCTGATTTTTTTTATTTTATTTTATTTATGCAGGAATTTTGTGATTGGTCGATATATATTTAATTTAAAAATAGGGTTTTTCTTAAATGAACTCCTTTTCAAACCCAACGACTGTCGCCCCTAGCTAATTACCCCCATTCTGAACACAATGGGATATGTTTCGAAGGCCCATTCGAATGTTTCAGTCAGTTTTTCTTCAAATTAAAGTATAAAACATTCAATATTTAATTTGAACGTACATTTCAATTTGCCAGGGCCACAAACTGATTCGAAATATTCCAGAAAAATAAATCTAGCTATGTTTTGACGATACGGTCCCAACAAAACTAGTTTCGTCGAATTCTGAGACCGTTTGCAAAAAGGCCCATTTCTGGTCGATCCAATTTAACTATAATTGACCAAAACACATTTTCCTTTGCCACACTCACATATTAGCTTCAAAAATTATGAAATTTGAAACCTAGCAATAACTTCACATCCCGGATCCAACAAAAGTGGTTTCGTCGAATTCCGAGGTCGTATGCAAAATGGCCAATTTCACGGGCTATATAAATTCCATAGCGACCTTTCTGAAAATTCATTTGGCCATAACTTTTGCTTTCCGCTATGAAAATTCGATTTTTCAGATTCGTTAGAAAGGTATTCACTAACAGATTTAAATATTTTTGGTTTCACTAAAATCCATTTTGTTTTGCACCCGGTACAGTCCGACAAAGTTTGAATTCAATTTTTGAAACTGCAGCGCCTTTTCAGGCCTTGTTTATAATTATAATTAATTATATTCGTTTTCAATTGTCGACTCAAACTCAGTTTTTATCGCTATTATTTAAAATATTTATTTTAAATATTTAAAATCCATTATTTTAGCCAATTTAAAAATTTTAAATTGGTTCAGATTTTCTGGGTCGTTACAATCTCCCCCACTTAAAACTTTTCATCCCCGAAAAGGAACAAAGTCGAAAGTGGTTTGATTAATCAACTCTACGTTCGATCTGGCTTCAATTCTCCAACTTTTCAGTTTCTGAGAAATTTCAAATTCTTCAAAAATTTGGCTAACACCCGGAATTTTCGAAAAATTTCGCCATAACCTCCTTTGTACGGAGAGAGGTTTGGAAATTTATTGGGCCGTATTAGGTACCCAATAAATCCTAATAAGAATCCAAATATTTATAGTGATATATTCTGGTGTTTACAGGGGAGCATGTACTGATAATAACTCCAGAGAATAAATTCTCGTCACCCTGCCCCGTGTGGGAAATAAATAGTCCTTGTGCCGTATCTAATAACTAGAGAGACGTGATTATTGTCAACTCCAGACCCGTGTGGATTTTTTATTAATCTGGCAATTTAATCGTTACAATTTAAATAGTCCATATCAGTCATCAGTTCAACCTGTAAAATATAGTCATCGCCATACAAGCCTCTCGCTCGTATGGTAAATCTTCCACCTCGTCACACAAGCTCCAAATGCTTATGTGGGATATGATGAAGTATGCCTATCTTCTGAAGTATGCCATGTAATGTAGTTCAAAATTAATTGTTACTATCCTATGGCGACGTTTATTATTTTACACAGAAAAACCAGCACTCCGCATCCAATGGCATTCACAGGAGTTGATATAATAATATTTCGCATCTAACTCATTAAGGTTTACCTATTTGTCGGGCACGCAAATAAAATCTTTACTCAACAGCTAATCCATTTACCTGTTCAAACATACATAATGCACAAGTATATATATTTCCATCTATTTTTAAATCATTCAATGTGTGATTTAAATGAATAAATTCTACCATTATTCTATTGTTAATTAAATTAACTATCATTTCAATAATTTAATTAATCTAATCTACTATCACACAACACAAACAACAATCAAATTGTTTTTAATTTTTTTCCAAAATATACTAATCAATTCCTATTCTCCTTTAAAGTCATTCAGACTATAGAGTTAAAAGTGCACATCCATGGAAAGAAAATAACAATAGAATAGAGCACTAAGTGGTAATGCAAAGTAGGGTAAATGTACCTTGCACCGGAGTCAATCAGAGATATCTACTCGGCATCTAGGATAAGCTTTCTGAATGCTCTCCTCAGTTTCCCAAGTACAATCTCGCGGATCTCCACTCCATTGCACTTTGACTAAGTGAACCTTCTTGTTTCTCAGCTCTTTGGTTTCTTTGCCGATGATCTTTAGCGACTCTCTTCTCACAGCTAATTCTGGAGTAATTTTAATATCCTGCTGAGTTGCTTCTTCGACGATCAAGTCTGGATCATGAACGTGCTTTCGAAGTTGAGATATGTGAAATACATCATGAACTCCAGGCAACCAATCTGGCAATTTGACCCTATAAGCGAGAGTTCCGATCCGTTCCAGAATAGGAAACGGACCAATGAATTTGGGCGCCAACTTTCCAGTTTTACCGAACCGGATTACTCCTCTCATCGGCGATACTTTCAAATATACATAGTCGCCAACAGCATAGGATATATCTCTCCTTCTCCTATCGGCATAGCTCTTTTGTCGGCTTTGAGCAGCCAGTAATCGTTTCTTAATAAAATCGACTTTGTCAGCGGCTTCTCGGATCATATCAGGGCCCAACACAAGTCTATTACCGGGTTCGACCCAACAAGCGGGAGATCGGCACGGTCTACCATACAATGCTTCGAATGGCGACATTGTCAGACTCGCCTGGTAGCTGTTGTTATATGAGAATTCAGCCAAATGCAAATGGTCTTCCCATGATCCACCGAAATCTATAACACAATCCCGCAATAGATCTTCTAAAATACGATTCACCCTCTCAGTCTGACCGTCTGTCTGAGGATGATAAGCGATGCTTAAGTTCAACTTCGTTCCCAGCTCGACTTGAAATGCTTCCCAGAATTTTCTAGTGAATATTGTATCTCTACCACTGACTATACTGAGCGGCACTCCATGCAGTCTAACTATTTCGCTGAAGTATATCTGCGCCAGACTCTGAGCAGTTCTATTTGATCTGACAGGTATGAAATGGGCTGTCTTCGTGAAGCGATCTACGATCACCCAAATACTGTCATTTCCTTTTCTGGTCCTGGGCAGACCATCAATGAAGTCCATTGAAATATGTTCCCACTTCCAACCAGGAACTTCTAGCGGTTGTAACAACTCAGCCAATTTCTGTTGGTCGCTCTTGACTAGTTGGCAAGTAGGGCATCGACTGACATATAAAGAAATGTCCCTCTTCATCGACTTCCACCAGAAAGTACGTTTGATGTCATTGTACATTTTGCTTACTTCCGGATGGATACTAAGTTTTGACTTGTGGCATTCATCCAGAACTTCTTTGCGAAGCTCAGGAATGTTAGGAACACATATTCGACCCTTCAGCCTTAGAATCCCCTCCTTATCGACCTGAAAACTCGAGGGTTCGCCCTTCTGAATTATCTCTCTGGTCTTCTGAATGAAGTGATCATCCTTCTGAAGAGCAGATATCTTATCTAGCAATGAAGTCGTGATAATAAAACTGGCGATCATTTCATTCTTTCGGCTCAGCGCATCGGCCACGACATTTGCTTTCCCTGGAGTGTATATAATTTCAAAGTCATATGCTGCAAGAAACTCCAGCCAACGTTGCTGCCTCAGATTCAGGTCCTTCTGAGTGAACATATACTTTAGCGACTGGTGATCTGTAAACAGTTCAAATCTCTCACCCAGAAGATAGTGTCTCCAGATTTTCAAGGCGAATACTATCGCCAATAACTCAAGATCATGAGTGACGTAGTTTTTCTCGTGCGGCTTCAATTGACGGCTAGCATAAGCAATCACTTGACCCCTTTGCATTAACACTGCGCCAAGGCCTTCTCTAGAAGCATCAGTCCAGACTTTTAAATCTTGGTTGCCATCGATGATGGTTAACACTGGAGCAGTTGTTAATCTCAACTTTAGCTCTTCAAAAGCCTCCTCACTTTCTGGAGTCCATTTGAATTTAGAGTGCTTCTTTGTAAGCTTCGTTAAATGACCAGATATCTTCGAAAAGTTTTTAACGAACTTCCGGTAATAGCTAGCCAATCCGAGAAAACTGCGGACTTCAGTGGGGGTGCTGGGCTGTTTCCAATTTTGAATAGCGGTGATTTTACTTGGATCCACAGCGATTCCTTCTTTTGATACGACGTGGCCTAGAAATTTCACCTCATCCTGCTAGAATATACATTTGGAAAACTTTGCTTTCAATACGTTCCTTCTGAGAATTTCCAGAACCTGTTCCAAATGCTTTTCATGATCGGCCTTTGATTTAGAGAAGACTAGAATATCATCAATAAAAACCAGAACAAATTTATTCAAAACTCCTCTGAATACTCTGTTCATTAGATCGACGAAATAGGCTGGAGCGTTACATAAGCCGAACGACATTACTAACCACTCGTAGAATAAGTCGGGACCTCTGAATGCTGTCATTGGAACACACTCTTCGGCAATTCGAAGTTGATGGAAACCTGTAGCTAGGTCCATTCGTGAAAATACTTGTGCGCCTTTTAATCGATCCAACAAATCATCAATCCGCGGCAATGGATATTTGTTCTTTATTGTCTGTTTGTTCAGATCACGATAATCCACACATAGACGTAGAGTACCGTCAGATTTCAGGAAAACACCACTACTGTACCCCAATCAGAGAAACTAGGCCTGATCAGACCTTTCCATACTAGCTGTTGTGTTTGATTGTCTAATTCCTCTTTCTCTTTCAAGGACATTCTTCGAATAGCGTGAACTACTGGCCTCGCATTCGGAATCAAAGCGATCTTGAAATCTATTTCTCTCTGCGGAGGTAAGCGAACAACTTCTTCGAACACATCCGCATAGTTCTTGACGACAGGAATATCTTTCACTAGTTCGGGAATATTCTCTGAGATTTCAGGGACATTTTCTATTTGGGTGGAGAAACATTCAAAGCTGCCCAGAAGTCTTTTCTATTAGCATTATGACCTTCACAGGGAATGGTTATATAATCACCTGATTTAATCTTCGCCTTTATGACTTTGTCGGCGCATTTAACTTCAGCTTCATATTTGGTCAACCAGTCTAACCCCAAGATAAGATCAAACTCTTTAAAATTCATGACGACCGCGATGGTAGGAAACCGATAACGAGAGAAAGAAACCGGCACTCCACAAACCCAACTGAGATCAATGGAACCCCCAACCGGATTCTGGACAGTCATTGGTTCCTTCAGCTTTTTCAAATTCAAATCCAATTTCCTAGCTGCATCCTTTGCAATGAAGCTTCGTGACGCACCTGTGTCAAACAGTACTTTAACTGGAATATCTTTGACAGTTAGCATGCCTTCTAAAACATATGGCCTCTCTTGAGCAGACGAAGATGCAGGCACCTCTGCCACTTCATTTACATGTACTGTTCCAGGTTTTCTGAATAGCGGGCAGGCCTTTAAAAGATGACCCGTCTGATGACATCCACAACATTTTCTATTCTCTTGAAATCTCTCCTTGTATTTAGATCCACTCTTTATTCGCTTTTTCGATGGTTTGCAATTCCCCTGAAAATGCCCTGGCTTATGGCAGTTATTGCATACGGCGGTCGTTACGGGTTCTTTCTCAGCCCTGGCCCTTTCCCTCTTGGAACTGGGCTTCTTATTGACCTCAGACCTCGTACTGGCTTCAGGAATATCAGTTTCCGACTCTTCTTTGTTACTAGAACTGACTTCTTCTTTGTCACGTAACATTCCTTTCTTATGGAGATCTTCGTACTGATAGGCCATATAAATCATTCCATAGAAAGGAAGTTTTATATTCCTCAGTACACTATTCTGATATCTCCTTTGCAGGCCATGAATAAATCTCAGATTTTTCCTCTTTGGATCTTGAATCAGATGAGGAGTAAAGTGAGCAAGTTCATTGAATTTCTTATGATATTCTGGGATGGTCATATCACCTTGTATTAGATAAGAAAATTCATCACATAATCGCTCCGTTGCTTCAGGAGGAGTAAATCTTTCCAGGAAAATCACTTTGAATCTGTCCCAGGTGATATCACCTTCGGGATTATCTTTGATGATTGTTTCCCACCAGATTA
Organism: Allium sativum; assembly: GCA_030737875.1. Classification (NCBI taxonomy): domain Eukaryota; kingdom Viridiplantae; phylum Streptophyta; class Magnoliopsida; order Asparagales; family Amaryllidaceae; genus Allium; species Allium sativum. Next base: position 362,624,455 of record CM060916.1, on the reverse strand, counting down.
AAGCTTCTTCTTTGAGCGCCCAAGATGCTACTAACCGTTTCTGGTCATCCCTCAGCTGGATACGCTCAAAGATTCTTTCGAAAGAACTCATCCAAGCTTGAGTCTGAATTATAGATTCATTGCCCGAGAACCGTGCTCCGTTCAGATTTCGATATCTCTTTAATAGAGCCTCTAGATCGGGTTCCGTATTCCTTCTGTTTCTGGCACTCATTTTTCTAGTACTTCTGCAATAGCAGATCAAGAGTCAGGTCACAGAAAAGGTATTTTTAAAATATAGAAACACATACTTCAAATGTAAATGTGTCTATCGAGGTGTAATTTCATTCTGCTTTACTCATACTAGGATATTGCTGATCCTATCTGTATAGAGTTACCCGTCCTAGAACACTACTGGTTCTATTTCTGACGAGTTCGTTCAAATGTTATATTCCAGAACTAAGCTTAACCAAAGCTCTGATACCAAATGAGACGACCCCAAACCCCGTACTGACGGTGGCAAGGGTAATCCGTGGAATATAACACAGAAACAGATAATAGCTGAATAGAAATAAATAAATACACCAGATAATGAACAATAGAATATACTGGATAAGAGTAATCATCAGAGTTACACAGTATACAGGATCATACTTAGTACAAATACAGTTCAGCTATACATAAATGTCTACAGCGGAAAACAAACTAAATATGTACAATAGGAGCTGAACAGCATAAAAAGAGATAAATGATAGAATCTATCTTCAGCTCCAGCTATCCAGAAAGAACCAGCTAAACCTGAATACAAGGCTGCCCGTGTAGAAAAAGGGGCACCCGAGTTTGAAAGTGAAACAAACTACGAGTCAGTCATGGGACTGGTACGAGAAATCTACTCAACACATTTATAATATGGCTAATCACAGGACCACGCCACTTTCGTGGAACGGGTTTACTCCATTGGATTGCCAGTGCTTTAAAACAAATCTTTCTTTTAAACATCGCTAAGCTTTTTATAAAAATGAAGCCATTATAAGACTCAGTTCCCATCACACAATGCAACGCAAACCAGAGGATAGAGTTTTTACCTTATAACGGCCAAAATATGCTTGATACGAATAAAACAAAGGCATTTGATATTATTGCTAGTGTTTATATGTTTTGTAAACAATTTCAAATCATAACTTTCAATCATAGACGGCATGGGTACCATATATCATGTCGCCATATATATATATATATACAATCAAAACCGCACAGTCACGTATTTGGAAATTGGATTTCCGTCATGAACCAAGGCAAAAGATAGTCCTTACCGAAGTCGAGACAATCTAGCCCATGTCTCAGGATCAGAGCTCGAGTGACCCTTGGATCATCAGGGCCGGTCCACCGATGTGGATTAAAATTCCTGAACACTGCGTTTCCCCACCCTTTGGGGTGTAAATGAGCCAATGAATGGCTCCATCGGACCCGGATCGTCCGATCTAACCGAGGCGCCTCGCAACAGCAACAACCACACAGGTGAAAAGTATATAAATGTCAGGGCTGGTAGGTCACTAACACCACCCTAGCTAGAAAGAAACGCATGCCCTCCCTGAGGTCCTTCTCCCGTTTCTGGTTCATACCGGGGTTTGAGGCTTGCGAATTCACATTATACACAAAGCTACGCCACACAGGCGGTGCTTTGATCATCACCACAAGACTTTGCTTTTCAACAGAAGCCCTGATCATTTGCCACTTAGGCATGCCACACTAGCAATTCATGCCATGCGACTGATGTCCATCGATATACAACCTCTGAGCTCGTACGTTTCAGAGAAGGGCGTTAAGCAAAAGAATAAATTCTCCGCCGCCAAACAGATGTATATTTAATAGAGATCAATCAACATAGAATAAAATCCAATGTCAGACACACAGTCCATTTACAAGTCCGTTCTGGGTCTGAACGAAACCGGAGGCACTAAATATCTCGCAAACCCATCGATCACCCCGTACGTCTGGACGATCACCACTCATTATCCATATTTCGGGATGCCTCTCAATCAGGACCTCCGTTACCATCCAAACGAGGTGAAGATCTCCGGTCTTCGACCACCGTCTTCATCTTCGACTTTCAATCGTCAGTCAATTATTTGAAATGAGAATTAACTCGGCCTTTTCAAATAATTCACGTATATTTAGAATTTCAAATCAATTTATTTCAATGGTTAAATCATTCGACAACACCAATTTTGTTCTTTAATGTAAATTTCACACCAAACACATTCAACCATCAAATACCACATAAATCGAGCAAATTCATTTTATGTCCCTTCGATATCGTTTATGATATTTTATAACGATTTATCGCTATTTTTATTTATTTTAAAATAGCCAATTTATTCAAAATAACGCTTCGGGCCATAACGCGGAAGTGGCGCTGTTTTTCTTCAGATTGGATTTACACATATCTGAAAATCTAACCGTTGGATCTTCACACAATTTACATCATTGGAAAGGTCTTTTCAAAACGAATCCAACGGTTCCAGTTTCGGGAAAATCCGACGGTCGGATCTCCCGGTACAATCGTTTGAAGTTTCGATTTCAAAATACGAACTACAGCGTCGTTATTCGATTAAATATAATTATATATATATATATATATAAATACAATCGATTCTGGCGCTATTTTTCTTCAGATTTGATTTACACATCTCTGAAAATCTAACCGTTGGATTTTTACAAAGTTGGTGCCGTTGGAAAGATATTTCCAAGGCAAACCCAACGGTTGCGGTTTCGGGAAAATCCAATGGTCGGATTTCCCGCACTAGTTGTTTGAAATCACGGTTTCAAAACACGAACTGCACGGCCACGTTTCGTTTTAATTTTATTTATATTTATATATTTATATAAATATAGTTCATTCAACAATTTCAACATCGTTTTCACTTCAAATATTTCACTAACGCCTTTAAATTTTGGAAAATTTCGCCATAACCTCCTTTGTACGGGAGGGGCTGGGAAAATTCCCAAATAGCCACATGGCCATCTAATGTCAAAAAGAAAAAGAAAAAGCCAAGCGGCTAGCCAACAGGCTCATAAAATCATCACCCAAACTAAACGGTAAATGTGTACCTATTTGTCGGGCACAAAATTTTTATTCCTCTTCTCTAGCCCCTTTGCTATAACCTGATCAATAAATATGCATGTACATATATACAGTTCTTATCACTTCTCATTTTCCATTCAACTTCATATTTGATTCAATTTGGCTTAGAAACACCATTCATTATAATGTTGCATGCATAGGCAAAAATCATATCATTAGCTAATTAATGAATATTTCAACTCATACATATTTATTTGAACGAGTGGCTATTTTTAATACTTCACATTTCAACAATTCATGTATATAATAAAACGGTGATTTTTATTGTAAAACAATTCTTTTCAAAACACTATTATTTTATATAGTTTATACGGGTAATAAAAATAGGATTTTTATTATAAAACAATTTATTTTAAAACGAGATTATTTTACATAGTTCATATAGATGATAAAAAGGTGATTTTTATTATAAACAATTTATTTCAAAGTATGAATACCTTTCAACACATGAATTTCTAATCAATGAATGAATATCGATTCAACACATGAAGGTTTTCTATAGTTCATATACATAGATAAAAATGTGATTTTTATATTTAAAACACGAAGACCATTCAACACATGAATTTCTAATCAACGAATGAATATCGATTCAACACATGAAGGTTTTCTATTCAACGAATAAATATCATTTCAGCAAACGAAAATAATTCAAACACATGAATATTATTCAAAATTTCGGCAGCATAACGGCAGGGTAGTTAAAACCGGGACCGTCCCTAGTACGGCTCCTCGCTCTACCTTAAAACCTCGCGGTTTTTGACAATGGGGATCATGCATCTAGTTCGCACGCAGGCGGCATGTATATATTTATTTCATTTCCACAAACTAATCCTATGTGGTTTCAACCAAATATTTCTCAACCACAAATGGGTATTTTTCAACCACAATCAATCAATATCAACCACAAACAATCCCAAACAACCATTCGCTATCAATCAATTTTCACACCAATTACAATCAATAAATATCGTCCATGGTTTGTGGACGAGGGGCGTATATATATATATATATATATATATATATATAGCAATTCACTTCTATTTCAACACATATATAATTTTTACAACGCATATATAACTTATACATCGAACATACAACTTATACAACGCTTATACAAGAGGTGTACAACGCTTATATAACTCATACATCGACTATATAATTTATACATCATCGTTTTGCATATCGTTTATAAATTAGAAATCTCACTTTGGGTTCCACTCCACCAAAAATGGTAGAAGGCTCGGAAAAATATGCGGTCTCTTCTAAAATGTAGAAGACGTCCACACGAGTCCACTGTCTCTTGTTTCACTGAATTTCGATCACATAGCAAAAAGATACGATTTTTACAAGGTTTGCAATGGTTTAAAGGTGTTAAAATCAGTTCAGAATATATAAGCCGTTACCTGCTTGTAATCTTCGTAACTAGGTTTACGATTTTCGCTCAATCCGTTGCGCTAGGTGACGATCGGAGCACACCACGTTGTCGAGCTCCGAAACCCGCGCCAGAGGATCCCCACGCCGTTGAACTCGTCGGCGATCTGGAGGAGTGGCGGCGCGCTAAAGGCGCGAACTTTGGAGAGGTCGTTCTCTCCGATGGTGCGACGATAGGGGGTGAAGTCGGTGTTGATTTGAAGAGGGGGGAGAGTGCTTCGAAAAGTTGAACTGGGGTAGGAGTCACCGATGAAGGGATCGGCCGGATTTTGGCCAGGAAGAAGGGAGCTTCTTTCGCTGTCGATCGCGTTTAACGGGGGGTTTTCTGATTTTTTTTATTTTATTTAATTATGAAGGAATTTTGTGATTGGTCGATATATATTTAATTTAAAAATAGGGTTTTTCTTAAACGAACTCCTTTTCAAACCCAACGACTATCGCTTCTTGCTAATTACCCCCATTCTGAACACAATGGGATATGTTTCGAAGGCCCATTCGAATGTTTCAGTCAGTTTTCCTTCAAATTAAAGTATAAAACATTCAATATTTAATTTGAACGTACATTTCAATTTGCCAGGGCCACAAACTGATTCGAAAAATTCCAGAAAAATAAATCTAGCTATGGTTTGACGATACGGTCCCAACAAAACTAGTTTCGTCGAATTCTGAGACCGTTTGCAAAAAGGCCCATTTCTGGTCGATCCAATTTAACTGTAATTGACCAAAACACGTTTTCCTTTGCCACGCTCACATATTAGATTCAAAAATTATGAAATTTGAAACCTAGCAATAACTTCACATCCCGGATCCAACAAAAGTGGTTTCGTCGAATTCCGAGGTCGTATGCAAAATGGCCAATTTCACGGGCTATATAAATTCCATAGCGACCTTTCTGAAAATTCATTTGGCCATAACTTTTGCTTTCCGCTATGAAAATTCGATTTTTTAGATTCGTTAGAAAGGTATTCACTAACAGATTTAAATAGTTTTGGTTTCACTAAAATCCGTTTTGTTTTGCACCCGGTATAGTCCGACAAAGTTTGAATTCAATTTTTGAAACTGCAGCGCCTTTTCAGGCCTTGTTTATAATTATAATTAATTATATTCGTTTTCAATTGTCGACTCAAACTCAGTTTTCATCGCTATTATTTAAAATATTTATTTTAAATATTTAAAATCCGTTATTTTAGCCAATTTAAAAATTTTAAATTGGTTCAGATTTTCTGGGTCGTTATAACATGATGACACTCATTGACAGACAATGGCAACACTTGTGATTGCAATTTCTACATGTCATTGTAAAAGTATAACTGAGTATATATCATATTTTCCAAGTGCATAACAGGTACTGCATAATTGTATAATACTAAGGTTTGATCCTGAATCTTGTGATTATTATGATGATTTTCTTATATGATCATTTTATCTAATTTGTATAATTCGTTGCTGTAATTGTAGGGCATGGAGTATTTCTTCCTCAATCTGATGCAAACATAGCAGTGAAGAATGCTAATCACACGGCATGTGAGTTCTACTTTTTGATCAATTCTTTTTTATTCAATATGTGCAGGCTTGGAATTAGACGTGATGCAATGCAGCCTCATTTATAATCTTTAAATTTGGCATTTTGATAGGTAGCTCGTGATACTGGAAAGTCATGTAATATGATGAAAAACCTTACCTAAATTATTACTTTATGTTTTAGTAGGATACATTGGTGAAGGTATTTGACAAAACCATATAAAGTAGGTTTGATCGGTGTTCAACATTCATGGCTCTAGGAGGCGGATTGATAGGCGATATTGCTGTCGCTTTTCTTCGTGGTGTTAATTTCATTCAAATTCCAACAACTCTTATTGACGATATGTGTGTTCTATTCGAATGGACAGCTTTAAAAGGTCACTTATTCCTTTTTAAACGCATGAAAAAAAAGAGAAATTTATGCAAATGAGCTTTGTAGATTTCATAGGCAATAAGCTTTGTAATTGGATTAAAAGCTTTCAGAGGCAAATATTGATAGTTGTAATTTTATACATTTTTATGTGGTATATAATTTATAATTTGTATTCTAGATATAAAATTGGGATTTTTATCAATGAATGGATTATGATGCCTTTAAACTTACATCTGTTTCTTATGTTATTTGTCTATTTATTGTTGCACATGTAAAATAGATATAGATTCTTTTGTATATAATTTGTGGATATATTACAACTATAAAATAAAAATTGTAATAAAATATATTACAACGGTTGTAAATAGTTGTAAAAAATGACAACAACAACGGTGCATAACTGTTGTAATAAAGTTCATTACAACAGTGGAAAAAAGTTGTAAAATATACATATTACAACGGTGTTGCAACGGTGCAAAAAAGTTGTAAAAGATTTTAGTCTATTACAACTTCTTAATACACGACGGTTGGCCCACCGTTGTAAAATGTATATTACAACTTTTTTCCACCGATGTAAAATGGTCATTTTTTGTAGTGATAAGGCTTTAAATAGAAATTATGTCGAATTATATTCAAAATCAAATTCTAAAATCAATAAATACCGTATAGGGAAGAACAATATTAATATCTTCCAAATTCCTCCAATAGCATCCGTATAACTACATAATCCAATATTGAAATATTCAAAGATTATTTCTATTCAAACCCAAATAAACTTAAGTGTCATGAACCTAAGTAACTACAAGTAAATCACTAAAAAATCAGATTTTTATAATATTAAACATCATTAAACCAAATCATAAACCCAAATTATCAATCACTAGTCAATAGATAATCAACCGAGTACACAACATTAATCAATGGTTATCTAGCCCTTATAACGTTAAAAAGTTCTCACCAAAGCCATCAACACCGCGACACTTCTTATGTAGTATATTCCTAGCCTCCGCAAAGTCAAGACTCCGCCTTTCTTCACCTATTCACCAATTTCCAACAATATACGTATATATATATTTTTCTACTTGCAAATCAAAGAGGAAAGGTGTAATTTTTCTAGGATTTTAAGGGCTTTGAGGATAGTGGGGTCTATGGCCAATAGGAGTGGGGTCCAACTAGTTGGTTGCGTAACAAAGAGGAGGTGTGAGGGATATTACGCGAGCTTGTGGGGTCTAGGGGAGGAGGCTAAGGTGGTGGAATTTGGATTTATGGTGGGAAAAATGTGTTTTTAGGGTTAAAAAGGAAAAAGGGGACTTTGGAACAAAGGTGCCACGACTTAGAGCTTTGGGGTGGCGGGAGATTGCGCAAGGTGTAGGGGTGGTATGGAGCCTAGTGGTGCAAGACGAGGAGGTGGCGTAGATGTTAGGAGGGGGATGAAGAAGGAAATGGTGTTTTAGAAAGCTTAAAAGAGAAGAACAGGAGAAAACGAAAGTGAAAAATAAAATAAGAGGCCACATGTCAAGGTACTTAGGAGGGTGTGGGATGGTTGGAAGAGCTTGACAAGTGTTTGGGAAGGACAATGACTCGTCTGATGTAAGGAGGAACTGGGAAGTTGTGCTAAAGGGATAAGGATTAGATTAAATAAAAGGTTAATTTGAGTCTAGGATCTAACGTAGGAAGGTTGTATCTATATTTAAATTGTTTTAAACTCTTATGAATCCATTTGTACACGTTAATGTGTCAGTTAAGTTGTCATTTACCCTTTTATAAGTATTTTTCAATTGTTCTATATCAGCCAAAACTGCTCAATTTTAGGTCAAAAATCAATATGACGATTCCTATATGTTTTCAACTCGTATGACCAAACTGTATGTCCGATCAATAAGAAATTTGATATCCTACTATATTTCACCAATACGGATCCAACAAAAGTAGATTTGTTGAATTTGGAGACCAATTGAAAAATAGTCTAACTTCTAGCTTTTTCTGAATTTAACTAATTTTTCAATATACATTTATATTATGTATGTTTACACACTAACTCCGATCGACTTAAAATTTGGAACCTTACCATTGACATTCCAGGTCTGATAAAATGTGTTTCATCGAATTCTGAGACTGTCTCAAAAATGGTCTATTTTCAGGTTATCAAAATAAAATAAAATTATTGATTTTCAATTTTTTCAATTTTAAATTGATTTTAAAAGTTTACTAACCTGGTTTAAATCCTAGTAAAATATAAAAGAAATTTTGAATTCATTTTCAAACTATTTTCTAGTCCAAATTCAGTATTTACCAAAATTTTGAAAGTTAAATCAGACTTACCTATGTAAAAATCCTTTTAAACATATTTAATTCCATATTTTAAATTGACTAAAAATATGGGTTGTTACACGCACACACCAGAAAACAGTGTGAACTATTTTTTCCTAGAACACCACCAAAACTTCTAAATCTGTGTGCCTTGGCTGCTTGAACCCCACGTCACCCTCAGAAAACCCTCTGTTCAACCCTAGCTCTATCGCAGTACTATCATCATTCACTGTTCAGAAATTTCGTGCAACAAAAATTTAAAACACACCCATTAAAACATATACGAGATTGAAGCTCTTACTTTTAGCATTTAAATAAATTGGAAATCATTTAATTTCATGGAGTTTTTTTATTTTCTATGAATTTTTGAAAAAAAAATAGTAATGGCGGCTTGTTTCATTATTGACCAAAGAAGAAATGTAGTGAGGGTTAAGGCGTTGAAGATTATTTATAAGATAGGTAAAAAAATTGTTTGATTTTGTTTCATATAATAACCTATTGCTGTTTACACTTGACATTTATTTATTCGTACAATCACATACAAAATTTGATTGTGATGGAAATTGACATCCTGCCATAGTTTGATATTCCGGACCCAACGAAACTTATTTCGTCAAAATCCGAGTACGTTAGCAAAAACAACCTTATTTTGAATATTAAATTATTAATTGATTCTCATTTACTTTGTGCATGCTCATATAACAACTTTGATTGGCTCAAAACTTGAAACCCTACAATAACATAATATTCCGGACATTATGGATCTGGTTTCATCGAATTTCGAATTCATTTGGAAAAACACCTTTTCAATTTCATAATGTAAATCAGTAAGCGTTTATATCGCCCATAATCCCAAAATAACTCCAATCGACTCTAAACTGGAATCTTACAATAATTTGCCATTATGTATTTTATAAAATTGGCCTCATTGAAATCTGAGGTCGTTTGAAAATTGGCTATTCTTACGTTCCATATTAAATCAATATAATATAAATACATTCCGAAATAAACAAATCTATTGATAATAAATTTTTATTATCATATACACTCAAATAAAATTTACATAACTTCTAAACTTAACTCGATTTTAAAATCAAAGATTTTAAATTCCAAGTTAACAATATTCAAATTATTAAATATCCTTTCGTTTTATTTAATAAATCGTTATGGCTCATAAACGATTCTCTTTCGATTTTCTTAAAAAATGATTTTAACATAACTCAAAATCTATAAGATGAAATCTCGAATTTTCTCTTCCATTAGAAAATTATAATCCAACTGACACAGAAGATTCTTGTTTCAAAGAATTCTGACTTATTTTGAATATTGTATACTCAATTGAAATTCAAATCATAAAACTACGAACTATCATGATGCTGCAGGCTCATTTTTAAATTAATTATAAATCAAACATCGTTTAAAAAATAGATTCCTTATAAAAATTCATTTATATTTCCAATACAAAATTTTAAAAAAAATTAAATGTTCATAATTAAATGACTAAAAAATCCGAGTCGTTACATTCTTTCCCCCTTAAAAGAATTTCGTCCCCGAAATAACTAAGGTAGAAAAAAAGCTTTAGTCACATTAACCTTTCAAAAATCCATTCTTTTAAAATATTTAGTTGCACTTTCAGAACTTTTTGTTCCAACCGATCTAATTATTTTTAAACAAAACATCCATTTATTTCGGTAATTTTTTTGCAAATATTTTGAAAATTTTCTAACACCTTAAATTTTCGAAAAATTCAGAGTCTCCTCTGTACAAAGGGACTTTCGTATATAACAAGGGAGATAAATATATACATATACACACACACACATCGACCCACATGGTCGAAAAACAAAATTCGTATACCAAATATTTTATTTTTGCGTAGGCGTACTTTATATAATCGTTATTAAGTGAACTCACTCAATTCATATTCACTTTATGCAGCCAAAGCCATGTCAATGGCTCTATCTATCTGCACTTAATCAATTCAAACAAGTGACTCTCAATATACGAAGTTTTAACAACCTTCGTTCCTTTAACCAATATAACCACATTATTTCATTTGGTTTCATATTCCAACACAATACATTCAACTTCATCAAAATTGATTTTAAATCGATTCGTTTATTTTTAAAAATAAGCTATTCAATTAAATTACCTTAAAGTAATTCCATTTTATTTAACTAAACTTAAGTTAAATATCAATCATTTGATTTACCCTTACTATTTCAATCTGTTTAACTTGCATAAGTTAAATTCAAATTCAGAATTCGAATTCTTGGATTTTATTCCAAATCCTTTCAAAATAATGTAAATATATGTATATATTTATAATCATTTGCAAGTTCAAAACTTTTAAATTAAACTAATTTTCTTAAAAAATCCATTAGAAATTTACTATGGTACCAATATGTCACTTAGAGACTCGAAAATGAATAATGAGATGTCACGATCCATTATAAGAATTATTTTTCAGCAACTGAAGAGAGTTCAGTGCTTTATTACTTCCAAAATCCATTTGAAATTTTTTTATTCAAAATATCTTTCAAATCAATGCTATATCACTTTATAAACTTCAGAAAACATTTTCTAAGCATTCAGGATTTAAATTCTCAATTCCGATCTGAATCCAATTTTAATTTGCCTCATTTGCATATTTCATTCTTATATAAATTCTATTTGGTTATATATAAGTAACTTTATAATCTCATTTGATTATAATAATAACCAACCACATCAACAATTTTAGAAATATATTCCTTTGTATTCAAAAAATATAATTCTAGGTAAAGTTATTTCATTTACCCCGCTTAAAACAATATTATGCCAAATTAGTCTGTTTAAGTGTTTAGAAATACCTATCGATATAGTTGTACATCATGTACCGACCAGAATTCATAAACCACTCAAAAAATCAAACAACACAATATAAAACAATTTTTATATCACTAACAATTACGCTCTCTCTTATATATTCGCTCAAACTAAATCTAGGGTATTACTAGCCCCATCTCCATTGAGTTACGCCAAAGAACCAAGGTTATTACTTAACCTTCAACTCTGATACCAATTGTAAAGGCCCACAAATCTGTACCTTTTGAGTCAACTGATTACAACTCATGTCTAACCCAAATTGCATGGAAATACCAAACTTTAGTAAGAAAGAATAAAGAGGGCGAGGAAAAGAAAGAAGCATTAGAATAGATGAAGAAGCAAAAACATCAACATTACAGAATCAGAGTAGAATAGAATTTCACAGCGGAACGAATAAAATATAATATAACAATCCTCTTTACATAATGATAAAACTGTGTGTGTGTGTGTGTATGTATATATGATTATACAATCAGAGTAAACAACTAAATTAGCACAATGCTTATAAATACAATAGACATAGTAGAAATATACTTATAACAGAAAATACAGGAATACGTCTCGACTTTTGGCCCTTCTTCTGAAGCTCCAAGTAAACCCAATGCTGCCTGGAAATATACTCGGTCTAACCCAAGCACATTTTGAAGTAAAGCAAAATCAACTCGGATCGGTGTGGAATACTTTCAGTGGTAAAACTCACAACATAAATAACTTGTTCAACTTTTAGTAATATTATGAAAAGAATGGAACTCTCATAAGACATGACACATGCTTTTACCTTATGATAACCTAATCACTTTTCATATAAAAATCTAGTGATATTATAATAATGTCTATCAAATCACAAATAAAATAGAAGCATAGCCAAAAATCTTGCATCTCACTTTTCAACATAATTGATTTACAGCTAAAAACATATGGCTTGTATTGGAGTTTGGATTTCTAACATGACTAGGTATGGAACCACCTTCTGATTAATGTCCTCTAGAGATGGAATACCGAGGTTCAACAAGAACATATTGCAACCCGGCCACACACGACCTCCACTTATTAAACTTGAGTGTATCGAATATATCATCACCAACGTTTGGGATCAGTAACCGTTCATTCCGAAGCATACAAAAATAGGGACAAACGGTTTCTCTAGATTAGGTGATGATACACCCTAATGGGTATGACCCATATAGCCATTCTGTCTACCCGATTTCAGTCATTTCTCAGTTGATGAGGCTTGAGGTCACAATTATCTTTTCAAAACATCACATTCAAACTTTAAATGCCACATTTTCAGATCCATACAATCACTAATTTATTTGCAAAAATATACTCTAGGTGTTAAGCTAAAAGAAATTTCCTTCTCTGCCACTGTACTTGGTATATTTGTAAAAATTGACATACATGATTCAAGGAAATACTCTGTTAGACATTCATCTATACAAGTTCATTCGGGGACTGAACGAAACCGAAGATACCTCAGAATAAAGAGGTTTCCTCCTATAAGTTTAATCCTGGTGGTTAATCAGAGACATCGGAAAGTATCCATCTCACTCCATATATCAATGTTTTCACATTTATCTCCAAAGATTCCTGCAATGTTAGTTTCAAACGCAAAGTTGGTTCGAAGTGGTTTTGGATCTATTTCCTATCCCCGTCTTCTTGAACTAACTCGTTAAAAGTTTGAAAAAAATATTTATTGATAGTCGGGTTTTTAACTATCAAATCAAAAAAAGTACATATCAGTACTTCAGCAGCTCAACCCCCATTTAATTAAAACACTCATTAAAAACATTTTTATTCATTCTTACAGATCGATTCTATAAACTTACCCTAATAGATCTCTCTTGTTTTCGTTACTTTGAAAATAATAGACAATACTTATATCTTTTAGAATACCTATACACCAAACTCCAGTTTATTTCCTTTTACCTCGAAAATATCGTTATATTTTCGCAACATCTCTTCTTATTTCCTTTATTTTGGAAATATCTCTATATAGACACAAACCCATTTTTCATTTCCTTTATTTTTGGAAATATCGATACATATACACAAAACCTCCTTTTGATTTCCTTTACTTTGTAAAATATCGTTGTATATACATAGCCAATTGGTATAAGTATGATTACAAATCTTAAATGGGTTTAACAATGTCATATGCTACATTGTTTATTTTATAGACCATAATGGCATTATTTATCTTTAAAACTTTGGCAATAAAATTTATACTAATGCTTATGGAAATAATAACTCCAATAATCACTTCCGTTTCCAAAACCATATAACCTCTTGTTTACATTAATCTGAAAATCATAGCTATTAACTTATTCCTTGGAATAAGCATATTCAAAACCCATATATTCTCACTATCTAGAAAATGGTGCAATATACTTAGCCGAATGGTGTAAATATCATCACACTTCAAATCTTGGCCAAACAATGTTAAGTAATACATTGTTTACTATAAAACCCAATAGTTTTATTATATTTATAAATTTTGCAAAATAAAGTTGCAATCTTATTTCTCTTATAGAAATAATAATTTTTTTCCAACATCTTTCTAATTACAAACTAATATCATCCTTAGATAATCCTAAAGTCATTCAAGTTAGGGTATTCTATTTACCTCTCAGACCTTGATCGACAACGTTCTTATCTTAAGATTGATAAAAGCTTGTAACTCAAAAACTGATATTAGTTCTAATGTTAAAACAAAATATCATTTAACTATTCCATTTAAAATCTGGTTTTATAAACCATTTCTTGAATTTAAAGCTCTCCTCCCAAATATAACTATTTTTACTTAATTCGTTAATTAAGTAAACTTTTATTGAAAACACGAACTCTTTGGCTCTGAACCTCTTTAATACCATTCATTTACAACTTGAATTATATACAAAAATCCATTTACTAAAAAAAAAATTCCCAATCCATCAAACAACTTTCCTTTAAAATCTCAAACCATTTTTACTTAATTTGACTATTAAGTAATGGTTATATAAAACCACTGCATTAATTAAAAATCTCCTTTATAACCCTTATTCATACAACTTGGATTAATTCTCAAATCCCTTTATGCAATTCATTTTAGTGTTTTATAATAACTCAACTTGGATTTTGTTACTAAATCCATTTACCATATTATAATCCTTTACCAAACCCCCTCTTACATCAAACCATCACTCGATCAGCCTTTTGCATCTTTGAAAATATCTTTTTCATTCAATTTGTTTTACTTAATTTCATTAAGTAAGCGCTTATCTAAACACATCGCATTTGCTTTACATCCCTTTTTATTAACTTTTGTTTGTAAAACTTGGATTTACTATCAAATCCCTTCATAAACCCTTTATTTGATTCAACTTCAAATTTGATTACTTTCTTAATCGGATTCCAATTAAAAGGGTAATCGCTTCAATTATTAACAATTAAAATAATAATTAACTTCATCATTTAACTGAAGAAAGTAATTTGCTTCCTTACTAACTAAAATAGAGTAGTTAATCTCTTCTAAAACCTTAGAATAATCAACAACCTCCCTAAATCTTCATCAATGGGGATTTAGAAATTCGTCCCTCTTTCGCCTCCTATCCTAAACCTTTTCTTCCTTCTTCGCTTCTCCTTCTCATTGCATCTTTCATCTCTTCTCACCTCTTCCATGGTTTCCTCGCTACTATAGATTTCGATATGCCTGTTGTGCCTTTATTTCTATGATCTTTTTTAGATCTGCTTTTCCCTTTAGTCGGTCGTTCTCCTTTCTTTCACCAAAACATTCTACAATCATAGCTTATTCTAAGACCTATTCTGCACTCATCGACCTATCTTTCCTCTTCCATACTAGATCCAAAACACAGTGTTCTACTTTCCTCCCTGTTCCTATATACTTACCCAACAGAATCAAGAGGTATCGTGACCCCCTACTGCAACCCTTACAATTCTATTTAATTGTGGTTCACCGAAAGGTAGGCCTCCGGGCTCGGATCACTCTTGCGACGTGCTAGTGAGTACTATTTCCTTGTTTTGCATCTGTGGTTGATAGGAGGAGTGGTTGGTTCATCTCTAGTCTATTTGATAGTGTGGTCGGGAGCTGTGGGTGTAGGAGTTTTGATTTGTTTTGTGTGAAAGTGTGGCTAGTGGTCTTGTTGGTAATCTGTGTAGGGTGTGTTTCACTGACATTTGCTGCTCTTGTTTTGGTGTTGGCTTAGTGTTGGGGTTAGGCACTTCATGTGGGTTTTGTTGATTGTGATTGTAACAGGGCAACATTGTTGTTGGGATTGTTTCAGGAAATTTTGCTGGACTCAGCTTGTTCAACATGTGAAGCTTATTCATCTTGTTGTTTTCTTGGTGGATATGCGAGGTCGTGAGGTTGAAAGAGGATAATCTGGTTGTTATATTCGGAAGTGAGTAGTTCGGTGCAGTTTGTACTTTGTGAATCTAATAGCTAATATAGTTTGATGTCCATCCTGCTGCTTGCAGTTCAGTGTGGGGATGAACTTCGTTGTGCTGAGAAGTGGTGAAGTCTCGGCTTTAAACATTGGAATAGCTTGATGCCTTTGCCTTTGTGATATTGTAAATGTAATTGTTTATAGTGTGTTTGTGACTGTCTTGCAACACTTGTGTTGTTATTTCTTCTTTTCTAGTAATTGCGGTTCACCCTGCGTGGTGTATATGTTCTAGTTTAAGCAATATATGTAGTAGAAAGGAATCTGCCTATCTCCTGCATTATTTGTTCTTATTTTTTGTTTTAATGGGAGTGGTACGGTCCACGTTAAAAAACCGGTTGGCCTTACCAAAAAAATCATAGAATAATAAATAACTCGATAATTATCTTTAAATATCGTGAATTAAAAGATAATTAACCTTTAAGAAATTTTGTTACGTTTTAAAGAATCATTTGTCAAAACTATTTCTATAAGATTAATTTATAACAAATTAATCTAATACCCAATTCCAATTAAAACAGTTGACTTGGTCAACTTAAAAACGTCAGTTAACTGATTTCAACTAAATCCTCCACTTAAATTAATTAATAATATAATTAATTTAAAATATTTATTAATTGTTTTATAGAAACGATCAATCCAAATTATTAACCCATAGGCTATTTCTGACTTATATGCTTATAAAATTTGTTAAAACATAAGAATTCACTATATAAAATATTTTATAATTACTATATGAAAACAAGTTATAAATATCGATTTATTTATAAAACTTTGATTTTCAATAACTTACAAATATATAACTCAAAACCTTGCTTCAGTTATAAAAATAATTTTTATAACATAAACTTCGCCAATTCGCCAAATGGCAAATCGACATCTTTAAAAGATGGATTTTAGGTCATCAGCTGCCAATCTTTTAATCAATACTGTCTATTGATTCATAACATGTCAATGATGAATCCTATTCAATCGTTAGTCATCCAAATAGGATTTAACGTTACTTCGGGTTAAACAGTTCCAAAATCAGCACCAAGACAAGCTGACGGTGAAGGGGTATCAGACCGTCACAATCATAAAAGAATAATCCGTAAGCAAGAATTAGGCACACGGTAAAACCGGGAGCATAAGGGAACAACCCAAGAGCCGGGCATCCGATACCATCATTAAAGAAAAGAGCTCAAAGCCGATGCGAAGAAAAAATACTAGTGTAACAACCCAGATTCTGACGAACCGTTTTTTTTTAAATCCAATCCCCCGAAACCCGAGTTGGTTTCTCCGATATCCTGCAGAAAAAGACAGAGAAAAGAGATATGTCAGAGTTCGGAAAACACCTCACAACGGAAGGAGTAAAATATAATATATTTAAAACATAGCTTTACCTTAATCACAATAATGCTAAATCAGTATTCCCAAAGCTATAAGTCTCTGTCTAACCTGCGAATGTTATGAGGAGGGGGTCAAAATATAAGTTCTGTGTGAATGAATTTAAACTACACTTCTTGAATAATCCAACATATACCGTTCAATTATACTTTCTTATTTACTAGGTTATACGTGTTATTAGCACTCAAAGCTTACACACACGTCGCACCCATCTACCCCCTAGTAGATTAACCTAATATAGTGTATATGTAGCTACCCCTAAACTGAGGTACACCCCGTGATACCCCACTCACACGGTCTCCTCCGTATCACCACAGTAATATGCGTAGTCCCTCATCCTATGCCATAGTAACGTACAACGCTACATCCACATTGAACCACTATCGATGTGCTATGTAAGCGTACTGACTGCTATCCTCGATCTACTCAATCGAGTTTGGTTCCATCACCGAATAAGGCCCTCTAGTCTACGATACACCACCCAGAGCAGAGATGGTTGTACCTAAAATTTCCCACGTACGTATCATCAATCATACTCGATGTTTCTACGGCACATAACCTCTACTTGTGCACCCAAGTTCTGTGGCAGGGCTACACCAGAAAACATGAAACTCGATTGGGAGCTTTTCTATATCTGAGAGTGTCCAATGTACAAATATCCCTCGGGTCTGGTTTTTCTGTGGTGGCTATGGCCCCACCTACCCCCTCCCTCAACCATTAAAGACCACACGAGCTAAGCGACCACCCCTAACAAGCAAACAATCTAAACATCCATGTGGGGTCTCCCCGCACCCGTCCCTTGATAGCAATGGTTAACGATCTCTAGAGATTAGCTCTTGTCTTTTCGCATTCCTTAGGCTGCTAGTGATAGGCGTCCGACGATCTTGCTATCGTTTGGTCTTGACCCTCCACCTCCACCTGAGGCAATCGCCGAACCACCCTTAATGCCACCGCGTACAGCATTCTGACTGCCCCTACTTGTGCAGTCAAGGCCCACCCACCTGGTAGTTCCGCGCAGACCCAACCTCTGTAATCCTAGCCTGAAGCAAAACCACTACAGAGGACTACCAGGAGCACCTTTAACGTCTCAAGAAGCTGCGTGCTTCCCCTTCTAGTCCGTTAGAGCCGCCAAAAAAGCGAACGTGCGCTCTCCTCGTGCCTTATGACACCATCATGATCTACCTCGTTGGGTTATTTATCCTACAATGTACGGACTACTTCAAGAGCCTTAGTTTTATATGTCATTAGACCCTAAGTCTGACCATTTATTTCACGCTTGTGCCACCTCGTCAATGTTCTCATTTAACTTGGTTATTCACATTAGCTTTTTTCCGTATTCACCAAGTTACTACTTAACCCACTTAAGTCCATTAATAAGCCCACAACATGTTATTTTCCAATTTCATAAATTATTCCCTTTTTGGGTTACAACAACATGTTATACTTAATTCATAGTTAAGTATGCCTTATCCCACATACATACTGATTAGGAGAATAACCCTCTAAACACCAGCCCCGAAGACCGAAATCAACATCAGACTGGAACCCAGAGAATTACTCAGCCTAACCAACATATATGATTTTAATTTACTTCTTTTCCACTCATATAACTTATATCATTTTTAAATTTCACATTTCTCCTTTCCAAAACACTTAATTTAAGTATATCTTTACATATAAGTTATCTCATCTTCCTTGTCGTATCCTACAACTTATCTTGTCCCATAAGTTATAATTTCCATCTGTTATCCTTTCTTGCCTTATTCAAGTTTATTCATAATAGGTTATTTATCATTCCCCATTTCTTGTCATTAATTTTAGATTTGACTTATTTCATAGTATTAGTCGTCCCACCCTTCAAGTCTTGTATTACATCTTAAGTCATAACCTGCCCTTGTCCCTATGACAAGTTTGTCTATTATTTAATTTTACATCACCACAAATCAAGTTTATAATAGGTAATTATCATTCCCCCATTACTGTGTCATTAATTTTAGATTTGACTTACCCTTCCTTTCACTTAACCCATTACTTAAACTTTACCCTATTTAATTAATTTATGATACCGTTACGGGTCCCATTTGGTTAAGCATATCTAAATTATGTTTCACATGTCACACGTGTCCTACTTAACCCCCTTTTTATTACAGTTTCCATGTCTTACACATGTTTCACTACGGTTAAGTTTACCTAGGTTATGTCTTACATCACATGTCTCACAACGGTTAAGTCCACATTAGTTATGCTTTACATGTCATTTATGTCACCCACTTAACCCTCTAACCATACCCATGTCACCCACATGTCTTCTTATGGTTAGTATTTCTTAATTTATTTATAATGTCGTAACGATGTATGACCTCTCACATTAGACGTCCGTTCGTGGCCGCTGGATTTGCCGGGCGGTTCCAGCCAGTCTTACACCACAAACGCACCTAACCTCGTGTCATAAACTGTTACGCCTATAGTTCATGCCGTTGACCTCTCACATTAGACGTCCGCTTGTGGTTGCTGGATTTGTCGGGCGGTTCCGGGCAGTCTTACATCACAAACACGTTTAACCTCGTGTCGTAGGCATTCATTAACAATCGCCTTTCACCCAAACTCCAAATTCATGTCATATGTTCCAAATTCAACTTAATTACATTTCATTTTTATGCCTATTTCCAGTTTGCCATTAACTACACCAATTACATAATTGTTAGCTAATTTTCATATTACCCAAATTATCCAATTATAGCCAAATTCACTAATTCCATGTTATTCATACCCAAACATGCCAATTTCCAATATCCAATTATACCCAATTTCATATAATCAATATTTTCCCAATATATATATATATATCCCAACATTCCCACGTTCATACATATAATCTAATTCACCTCTAGGCTTACTTTTCAAGTCACGAATAAATTTCACCAATTCATGTTATCCAATTACATGTTGTTAATATTGAATTATACCAATTCCATATCCAATGACAATTATGTCAAACTTACATAAATTCAACATTATAGATTATATTCCTCGACTATATAAAATAGATTATGCCCAATATATGCAATAACAATTGTTATGCCACAAACCCCAAAATTACATATTATATTCCAATATCCCTATATTCCAATCATGCGTATTGTATAATAAGATTTCGTCTAGGTTCGAGATAACCTAATCCAAAAATAAAAAAGGGAAAGGATAAAAAGGAGAGAACTCAAACGTAGGCATAAATAAAATAACAGATCTTATTAAATTAACATCATATTCATTATGGGGAATGGTAAACGATAGAGGCAACATTATATAACAAATATAGTTCAAATCCACTCACCTTGACTGGATTAGAGAAATAAGCGATTTGTTGTTGATGTAGAACGCTGATTTAATCTTCTTATTTGATTATTGGTGAAGAGCATGATTTGTTGATGAAGAATTTTGCTACTTGATTTGATTAAACTCCAAAGTTGATGAAGAATTTGCAAATTAATTTAGGGTTTTGAGGCGGCGACCATGTTTGGTTGATGTTTAGCGGCATGGAGGCATCAGAAGGAATTGTTTATGAATTATGTTAGGTCTAAGCACTATTTTATAGGCATAGAGAGTGTTTTAGAGCCATTAGATTGCCCTAGAAGCCATCCGGTCCATCTAGCACATCAAAAATCGTCACTGTCCAGATCTGGAAAAAATCAGGGGGGAGGTCGACACTAAGGTCGACCCCCAGGTCGACCTGCCTGGGTATTTTCCTATGTAAATTCTAAATTTTTGTTGAATTTTCCGAAGGCCATAACTCTTTCATACGGAGTCCGATTTTCGAAAACTTGGATTTATTCCAAGCATAATTCCAAGACGAACGAAATGGTGATATCCGTTTTTCTTAATTCCTGATATTTAAATTAAATATCCTTATTTTATTGTCTTCTCTGTTACGTACACTGTTATCAAATTAATTTTTCCTTCTCTTCCATATATTAATAAATTTTTCATTATACATCACCATTATTTACCTATCTATGCATATACACATATTTTTACATATTTTTAATTATATTAAAAATGCGGGGTGTTACATTCTCCCACCCTTAAAGAATTTTGTCCTCGAAATTCGATAAGAGTAAAATAGATAACCCCTCGCAATATCCATCCATCAAGTGTGCATCCAATTGTTGCAAAAATTGTGCACATGTGCAAAGTGAGATACATCAAAGTAAAGTATGTATGCCTAATTTGGATCCATATATATGTATGCAAATCTTAAAAACTCTTTCATAACATGATGCTCACATCCTAAATATACTTGCAGTTCTATATGAATGCAATATTTTTGAAAAATCAAAACGTTTTTCATCCACAGTTTCCTACACTCTTACAGAGTAAGAGAATAGTTCATCAATTTTTGCATCC
The DNA here is from genome assembly GCA_030737875.1 of Allium sativum. Lineage (NCBI taxonomy): Eukaryota > Viridiplantae > Streptophyta > Magnoliopsida > Asparagales > Amaryllidaceae > Allium > Allium sativum. Next base: position 362,602,599 of record CM060916.1, on the reverse strand, counting down.
AAAATCCTACCAACCATCATTAAATTAGAAATTTAGAAAAATCTAATTTTCCAAATTCGATTTCTTATGTTACGAAAAGGTGTAAAACGGAAAATTCACATCCTCCGTTCTTTTTTTAATCGTACTTGGATTTTTATATGACTATTCTATGAAGATTTCCTATTTTCCTATCCAAATACAATCACATAAGAAAATTTCTTCTCTTTTTCCACTTATCTTGGAAAAATTTAATATTTATTCAACTTTTTCTTAAGATTTCCATTTTCTTTTCCCGTCTCGTTTTGCTGCTTGATTGATTTTGTTATTTTCTTTTTAGTTAGGCTTGTTTCTTTCTTAGCCTATTTGATTTAATCAAATTACTTAAGTTTATTATTTTCAAATAAGCCTTTTCGTTTTCAACTCAAACAACATCCTAATACTATGGGCCAAGAATCTTAGGACTTATGTCACGAGTCCACTCAACAGGATCTATACACTTGCTTGCCCTTCACTACCTAGTAGCCACCACTAGTCCATGTTGTGTATTACTAGCCTATACTTCTCTTTCAAGCAACAATCCTTTTTCTTTTTCTCAAGTAACAAACCTAGGTTTCTCAATGCTTATGCATACTACGGGAAATTTTCCATTAGTTTAATATTATCTAATCCCTGACTGTAAATTGGCAAGAAAATAACTCTCTAAGTATCAACCACGAAGACCGAAATCAACATCAGATTGATACTCAGAGAATTTCTCATCTCAACCAATTCCTAGTTGGTTCTAATAGATTTAACTTTATCTCGTTCTTTCTAGGCCTTAATCCTTAACTGCTCCATTTTTAAAACATGGTTTGGCCTTCTTTCTTTTTATTACATTCTTCTTTCAAAAAAAACTAAAGTGGTAAAACTTTTATTCTTTTCTCAAAAACTTGCTTTTACCAAACCATAAAAACACGTTACAAAGTAAAATTGCAAAAATATTTTTTTTTCAAATCACAAACTGCAGTAGACAAGGATGATTAATGAGTTACACTGTTCCTATTTACAATGTTTACTTTGGTTGCTAAGTCGCAAATATCTACTCTATTCTTGCACTCAACCGCTTATTTTGTTTACCCAACAAAATTTCTTTTTAAAACAATAATCAAAATTTATTGTTAGCCGAATAGAGATTTCAAAACTTCTTTTTATATATGAAAACTAGCGAGCTATTTATGCTCCATAATATGCACCTTTTCATGAGAGAATTCTTTTAAAACAAGAAATCATTGTTTTACCTAATATACCTCACTTTACTTTAAAACCCATCATGCACTAAAAAACATAAGAATACTTTTAAGATCAAAACTTGGAAAAATACCACAAACTCTCTTACAGATTCAAGTTCTTAAAAGCTAATCATTGGGATATACTCAAAGTGGGTCTTCAACTCGACGAGGCTTTCCTAGGCACTTATGCAAATTCAATTCTCTCAACTATATATATTGTAACACCCCGTAATTCTGTTAACACTAATGTTCACAAATTAAAGAATAACTAATCTCAGACATGAGAATTAAGGGAAACGGGTTGCGCTATTGTGTTTGTCTCGGAATTCTGGTTGAGATAGAGTCCAAGTTTGCATGAATTGGACTTCGTATGAAGGAGTAATGGCCATCAGAAGTTTCAGAAAATTCAAAACAGATTTCAAAATTTGAAAATTCAGAGTCAGATGGGCTTGGCGGGAATTTTCCCGCTAGGGCCAGGTCGACCTGGGGGTCGACCTACCCTGACCAGGTCGACCTGCCCCCCCCTCCCCCCGGGGAGATTTTAATTATGACCTGTTAATGACTAGACGCTGACTCATTTAGGGTTTCTAATATGCTCTGGTTGGCTGGGATTAATTCTGGGTTGATCGGACGGCTTAAACTAATCCTAAACTCTATAAAAACACCTCTAGACTCAAACCCTAAAATCAAAACAAAATTAGATTCATTGCCTCTATGCCGTCACCTAGCAACTCAGCATAGCCGCCACCAATTAGAGAGGAAGAAAGCTAGCCTAAATCAATTCTTTTCAACTTAAACAACGAATCTTCTTCAAGGGAAAGCTATTACAACTTCAAAACTCAGAATTCAGAATTCAAGACTTTCTCTGAATTGTGAGTTCGATAATTTTAATAAAATAATTAGCAAATTAATTGGATTGCGTTATGATGCGGACTATTTGGATATGATGTGAATTATTGACCGCATGTTATTATTCATGTAGTAAAATTGTGATGTTTATGTTGTAAATTCTATGATGCTATCTTGTAAAGTTGTGATCATCTATGTTGTAATTTTATGATTGGCTTATGTACAATCGAATCACCATGTTGTTCATATGTTAGTTCGGGTATGTTGATTCATATGATAAATCATAAGTATGTATGCAAGTTTAGATTTTTATTAAGACATGAATCATATGCATGTTGGGGAAAATTATATATAACCTCATATGCTTCATGACATCTATTTTAGATCTAAAGTTAGGCTATGACATGTGTGAGTTATATGCCAAATTCTACATGCTAGTTTACATCTTTAGATGTAAGTTTATACCATTGTTATGTTGCATAAATCACATATGCAAGTTTATATGAATACATGTGTTTGAATATGAATCATGTTATGCAAGTTTGTGGTTACTGCCTATGCAACTTTACACCTTTAGATGTAGATCTATGACATGCATGATTTATGCAAGTTTGTGACGATTATCTAAACAAGTTCACACCTTTAGATTTCGATTTATGACATATGTAATTTTATGCAAGTTGTAACTTTGGCCTATGCAAGTTTTAGATGTAGAACATCATTCACACATGCAAGTTCAACCCTTATGTTTAGATCTAGTTTTAATTATATGTATGTTGTGATGTTTTCTCTTTATTCCATGAGTTAGACTATTCGAGTCTAACGTATATTTTACGTTAAACGAACGAACATACAACGTGGGGTAAAAGGGGATAATATTAAAAGATTTAATTAGCATAAATGTCTTAAAAGGCATAAAATAAAATTTTGATGACATTGGTATGATTTTACATACCATAAATAGATGGACATAATTGAGTCAATTATGGCCATAGTTAAATTTGGAATTAATTGATAATTTGAATAGGGAAAGTAATTCAAATTGGGGGATGATTAATTAGGAGTAATTAATCGTCTTAGACACGAGGTTAGGCTCTTTTGTGGTGTAAGACTGCCCGGACCCGCCCGGCAAATCCAGCTGCCACAAATGCCAATCTAATGTGGGAGGTCTTAGGCACAAATTAAATACATAACAATTGTAAAGACACGAGGTTAGGCTCGTTTGTACTGTAAGACTGCCCGGACCTGCCCGGAAAATCCAGCTGCCACAAATGCCAGTCTAATGTGAGAGGTCTTTATGAGGTTACGGCCTTAATGAATTAAGAAACACTTAACCAGATAAACATGCAGTGGGACATGAGGGGGTTAAGTGGGTACCTTGGGTGGCATGTGGAATCTGGGGGTGCCTTGGGTGGCATTTGAAATATGATTAAAGATACTTAACCAAAATTGAAACATGTAAGTAAACATGAATAAGAAGTGGGTTAAGTGGGATGTACTAGAGGGGACCAAGCTTAGGTGGATAGCTTGAGTCAAGTAATGGGGGCCCGTTTCAATCAGTAACCCATACGTATCTTTGGGGGCTCGACCCACGTCGAGGACGGGACACGCATACTGGGCTTGACTATAAGAGGCCAAAACGAGTTAGCGGTGGCAACGCAAGTCCAACGGGTTCTTATGCGTGTGTGGACCCGGGATGGTAGGTAAGACGTTGTTGCATCGTGTAGGTATAAGTCGTGCATCATTGGTGGTATCAGGTTGCCACTTTGGGGGTGATACACACCACTGTGGGACCAGCACGGGTATCTACGAGTTAGGGAGCCGATCGCTTGGGGGTAGTGGGTACACCTAGTGGAGATAGGGGCAGGCGGAACCTATGAAGGCAGCTAGGGGTGTACGAAACTACCATTATCATTATTTAAGTCTGTAGGCGGGATCAACCTTAGGGTGACTAGTAGTGGTGCAGTATAGCAATTATCTTGTAGTGTTGGTGTAGTTTAGTAATTATCTTATAGTGGTTTAGGTTAGCTTTAACAATATCGTTGTTCATCTTATTTCCTTGTTTACTCTGCCATACTCAATGATTCATGGTCATTTCCTGATTTTCCAACTTATGCCTTAGCCTAGTTACTTTGGTAATTATATTGTTAAAGCTATCGCACTCGCCAGACTTTATGTCTGACCCCCCTTGTTTCCTCCTCTTTTCTTCCTCCCCCCCCCCCCAAGGTGCTCAGGTTGGAACTAGCACCAGTGGAGCTTGACTTTGGACAGCTGTGCTTCTTGCTTTTAGAAGATTGCTTGGATCGCTGAAGTAAAGTTCAGCCTCTCGTTTATTTATGGTTATTTTGTATTGGGGATTATTCCTTTCAATTTATGTACTTTGATTTAGTCAAGATGGATATTATGTACTTGGCTCTGGTTTTGATGATGTAATCAAACATATGTATTTTCCGCTGCAATGAAATAAAGTTTTAATTTTTTTCATGTACTGTTTATGTCTGTCTTGTTGTTAAGTTTCTGTTCTATACTCACTTAAAACGCTCCATAGAAGTTAATGCATTCCCTTTGTGAGTTACATTAATGGACATGGGGTGTTACACGTGGTATCAGCGCTGAAGGTTACCAGAACAGATATGAATTTTGAAAAGCTGTTTTTTTTCAAAAACAAATTTTATAAAGAAGTACCTTCAAAAGTATGTTTTAAGGAAAGTATTTTCAAGAGAAAAGCTTATTTTAGAAAGCATAACCCCAAGGTCCATATATCTTTCCTTCGGTTCTTTTGTATTGAACCTTTCCTTTTTCGTTTCAGCATGTCTGAAGCATCTGAGATACCAGAGGGTGTTCATGTACCCGGTTGGTTTCGTCAATATCTCAAGGCTAGGGCCGCCACCGCAGGTCCAACAAATACTCCTCCTCCTCGCGTCGATACTTTCGCAAAGATATGTAAGGACTTTCGGGCAATGGGTGGAAAACCTTATCAAGGGACGGAGACATTTGTTGAAGCTCGAAACTGGCTAAAAGAGGTGGAAGAATTGTTTGGAATCTTTGAAGTGGATGATAGAAGAAAGGTCCAGTTAGCTTCCTGGCTAATGAAGGATGAGGTCTCGTTTTGGTGGGAGGTCACTAATGGAGGACATCCAGTCGATTCATGGCCAGATTTTAGGCAGAGGTTTGAGGCGAAGTTTCTCTCATGGGCTGAAGAGAATCTCTACATGGAAAGGTTTCTAGCTTTGAAGCAAGGGAATCTATCGGTGAAAGTGTACGTCAACAAATTCAATCAATTGGCAAGATTTGGCTTGGACTTGATGAATACACCAGAAAAGAAGGCCTTGAGATTTGTTAAGGGTTTGAACGAGCCGCTTCATGGGTTAGCTATGACCCACATCCCCATGGGGGCTACCTTTGAGAGACTAGTTGACATAGCGCTTATGCATGAAGAGGAGAAGGGCGCCAACGCTAATAAGGCACCCGAGAAGAAAGGGGATCAAAAGAAACCGCAACAGCAACAACAGAACAAGAAAGGTGGTAAATGCAACAATGTTAATGGGAAGAAGAGATGCTTTAACTGTGGGACACCCGGCCATCTAAGCAAAGATTGTAGGAAGAAAAAGAAGACTGGTTGTTTACACTGTGGCGAGGCGGGACATCTTATTAAGGACTACCCAAAGAAAGGGCAGAGGGCAGGGTCTACCTCGGGAGGACAGGTGCATGCTATTATGGCACCAGGGTAGGCAAGGGTACAAGTTCAGGCTCTCGTGGTCCCACCGCTGCAAGAACGAGGTAGAGCAATTTCCGTTGAAAGTTTAGTTTTTCTATTTGATCATCCTGTCCGTACTTTATTCGATTCTGGCGTATCACATTCGTTTATCTCTACATCATTAGTTGAAACACTGCACCTAGATACTAGTCTTGTTACTGATCCCTTAGTAGTCTCAAGTCCTATTGGTGGTTCAGCTCATCTTTCTATGATTTGTCGGGATTTGAGAGTGTTTATCTTGGGCGTTGAGTTCGAGTGCAATGCCTTTGTTCTTGGCTTCATGGGCTACGGTTTAATTCTAGGTATGGATTGGCTAACTAGATATGGGGCCATCCTAGATTGTTAAAGAAGGGTAGTTAGATTTTTGACTCGTTTTGGAAAGACCCTTGATATTTCTTATGACCCTGGAGGTCCAGTAATGCTTAGCTACCTAGAATCCCTTGACGCATCCAATGATGATTTACATTCTATTCCCATAGTCCGTGAATATGTTGATGTCTTCGATGAGGTGAGGGATTTACCCCCCAAAACATGAGATAGACTTTCGAATATATCTAGTAGATAATGCAAAACCAGTTGCATTGCCAATGCGCCACGTGGCTCCAAGAGAAAGAAGAGAACTCAGTAAGCAAGTGAAAGAATTGCTTGAGAAGGGGTTCATCAGACATAGTATATCAGAGTGGGGTGCTCCAGTAGTATTTGCCACGAAGGCAGATGGGTCCCTTAGACTTTGTGTGGACTATAGAGAACTTAATAAGCTTACTAAGAAGAATAGACACCCACTGCCGAGGATTGACGATCTCTTCGATCAGTTAGCTGGCGCCTCAGTGTTTTCGCAGTTGGACTTAGCCACAGGTTTCCATCAGTTGAGAGTGGCTGAGGATAGCATAGACAAGACTGCCTTTAGGACTCCGGACGGTTTCTTCGAGTGGCTTGTGATGCCCTTCGGTTTGACAAACGCCCCCGCATACTTTGTTGACTTGATGAGTAGGGTGTTTAGGGAGTACCTTAATAAATTCGTGGTAGTCTTTGTGGATGAGATCTTCGTCTTTTCTAAGAACGAGGAAGAGCATGCCCTACATTTTAGGGAAGTGTTAGAGACTCTTCGAGCGCATAACCTTAAAGCCAAATTTTCTAAATGTCACTTTTGGAGGAAGGAAGTGCGATTCTTAGGGCACGTGGTTTCCAAAGAAGGGATAGCTGTGGATCCCGCGAAGGTGGTAGCCATCCAAGATTGGAAGGTTCCTAAAAATGCTACCGAGGTGAGGAGTTTCTTAGGGTTGGCTGGCTACTATAGGAAGTTTATCAAAGACTTCGCAAAAATATCAGCCCCATTAACACGCTTGACGAAGAAGAAACTAGTTTTCACATGGGAATTAGATTGTGATGATGCGTTCCAACGTCTAAAGAGAGGTTTGACCACAGCCCCAGTCTTAGTGTTGCCAGATGGGAGTAAGCCATTTACCGTTTATACCGATGCTTGTGGGACAGGACTAGGCGCAGTCTTTATTCAAGAGGGAAGGGTAATAGCCTATGGTGGAAGGCAGTTGAGAGTGCATGAGAGAAATTACCCTACACATGACCTAGAGTTGGCCGCTATTGTCTTTGATCTTAAGTCTTGGCGTCATTATCTTCTTGGCGAGAAATTCGAATTGTTCATTGACCACAAGTCGCTAAAATATTTGTTCTCTCAAAAGGACTTGAACTTAAGGCAGCAAAGGCGGATGGAATTCTTAGCGTCCTACGACTTCGAGATAGCATATACCCCTGGCAAGGGTAACGTGGTGGCAGACGCCTTAAGTAGGAAAAGGTTGTCCTTGAGTCCTTTGTTTGTTGAGCGGCAAAGCTTAGAATTCATTCTACGTTTGACTTTAGACCTTCCATTAACTTTGTACCCGTTTTGCTAGCATCCTTAGAGGTCAGACCTACGCTTTTGGGACGGATCGGTGAGGCACAGCGAGATGACCCACAGTTGGTTGAGTTAGTAGAGAAGCTCAAAATGGGGGAGTCATTGAGCCATCTCAGTAGGTATACCTTAGATGATAAGGGTTGGTTACGTAGGGATGGTAGACTTTGTGTACCACGGGACGAGAACTTGAGGAAGACCATTTTTGATGATGCATATCGTTCGAAGATGACTATCCATCCCAGCAGGGACAAGATATACATGGACATGAGACGAGTTTACTTTTGGCCCGGCATGAAGAAGGACGTGGCCGAGTTTGTCGCTAGATGCTTGGTGTGCTAACAAGTAAAAGAAGAGCGAAAGAAACCCGGAGGATTACTACACCCATTGGAGGTCCCACAATGGAAGTGGGAAAGCGTCTCGATGGATTTTGTTGACGGGTTACCGAGATCAAGGAAGGGTAATACGGGGATTTGGGTCGTGGTAGACAGACTTACCAAGAGCGACCATTTCATTCCTGTGAAGAGTAAGAGGACTGCTCCATGGTTAGCCTCTGTATACATTCGAGAAATAGTTCGTTTGCACGGTGTTCCTTCTAGCATAGTGAGCGACCGCGATCCTATCTTCACTAGCGAGTTTTGGAAGAGCTTGCAAGATTCGGTAGGGACTCAGTTATGTTTGAGCACCGCATATCATCCTCAGACGGACGGCCAGACCGAGAGGGTGAATCGTATTCTAGAGGACCTATTGAGGTTGTGTGTCTTAGATTTCGGAGGTACATGGGAGTAACATCTTCCGTTGGTGGAGTTCGTGTATAATAATAGCTTTTAGTCTATCATTGGCATGGCACCGTTCGAGGCTCTTTATGGACGGCCATGTCATTCTCCTACATGTTGGTGGGAGTCTACAGATAAGATTTTACTTGGTGCAGATATGATTAGAGAGACTTCAGAGAAGATCGATTTGATTTAAAGGAGGATGAAGACGGCGCAAGATAGGCAGAAATCTTATGCGGACAAGAGAAGGTCATATCTTGAGTTTGATATTGGGGACATGGTCTTTGTCAAGGTGTCTCCATTACGGAACATCGTTCACTTTGGGTCCATTGGGAAGTTAGCACCAAGGTTCGTAGGGCCGTTTCCTATTAAGGAGAGGATTGGGCGGATGGCGTATAGAGTGGAGTTGCCCGAGAGAGTTAGTGGCGTACACGATGTATTCCATGTATCACATTTGAGGAAGTGCTTGCACAAGACCGCGGAAGTGGTAGAGTCGAGCTTGCTAAGATAGGTGGAGATAGAGCGTGATGCGACGATTCGACGAGCTCCTACGTGCATTCTTGGATCGGAGGTTAAAAAGTTGAGGAATCGAGAGGTCAAGCTAGTCAAAGTGCAATGGGGAGATGATGAGAGCAACGCTACTTGGGAGACGGAAGAGAAGATGCGTTCATTATACCTTTTTCTTTTCGAGGGTATGTCTTTTAATTTCTCCTTTATCGCTTACCTTGTACTTATCTTATCTTTTGTATGTCCTCTCGCTAGTATCTTTGACATTTAGATAGGGTGGTCCTATGGTTAAAACATGTGTTTGAGACATGTTATGTATGATGGATGCATGTGGATGCAAGTGTTTGCTAGTGGTTGCTCGTGGATGCATATACACACACTTTAGGCACTAGATCGGCCCAGTCACTTCATATTGCATATTGCATATATATGTGTATGCATATTTAAGCTAATGGATGCATAATAGTTGCGCTATCATATGGATGCGGCATTTTGGTGAATGGTTGTGCATGCATGTAGAAGTAATATGTATCGATAGGGTACTTCGCATACATAATGGACGCATGACACTATCATGGTTTGCATTAAGGAGGTCAACTGAATCAGTAGACTGCCTGATTTTGCATTAGATAAGGAACATATACACACACTTCTTGCATATGTTCATACAGCATTAGAAATTTTTAAGGACAATGGATGCCTGTGTTTGATGGTTGAGTAGATGGTTGTTTGGATGGTAGGATATGCATTCTCCTTAACTTGGAGATTTCGGGGTTGAAATCCTTTATGAAGGGGAGAATGTAATACCCCATATTTCTGTTAACACTATTGTTCACAAATTAAAGAATAACTAATCTCAAACGTGAGAATTAAGGGAAACGGGTTGCGCCATTGTGTTCATCTCGGAATTTGGGTTGAGATAGAGTCCGAATTTGCGTGAATTGGACTTCGTATGAAGGAGTTATAGCCATCGTAAGTTTCAGAAAATTCAAAACAGATTTCAAAATTTGAAAATTCAGAGTCAGATGGGCTAGGCGGGAATTTTCCCGCTAGGGCCAGGTCGACCTAGGGGTCGACCTTCCCTGACCAGGTCGACCATAGGGTCGACCTGGGGGTATACCTGCCCCCCCCCCCTCGGGCAGATTTGAATTATGACTTGTTAATGACTAGACGCTGACTCATTAGGGTTTCTGATATGCTCTGGTTGGCTGGGATTAATACTGGGTTGATCGGACGGCTTAAACTAATCCTAAACTCTATAAAAACACCTCTAGACTCAAACCCTAAAATCAAAACAAAATTAGATTCATGGCCTCCATGCCGTCACCTAGCAACTCAGCATAGCCGCCACCAATTAGAGAGGAAGAAAGCTAGCCTAAATCAATTCTTTTCAACTTAAACAACGAATCTTCTTCAAGGGAAAGCTATTACAACTTCAGAACTCAAAATTCAGAATTCAAGACTTTCTCTGAATTGTGAGATCGATAATTTTAATAAAATAATTAGCAAATTAATTGGATTGAGTTATGATGCGGACTATTTGTATATGATGTGAATTATTGACTGCATGTTATTATTCATGTAGTAAAATTGTGATGTTTATGTTGTAAATTCTATGATGCTATCTTGTAAAGTTGTGATCATCTATGTTGTAATTTTATGATTGGCTTATGTACAATCGAACCACCATGTTGTTCATATGTTAGTTTGGGTATGTTGATTCATATGATAAATCATAAGTATGTATGCAAGTTTAGATTTTTATTAAGACATGAATCATATGCAAATTGGGGAAAATTATATATAACCTCATATGCTCCATGACATCTATTTTAGATCTAAAGTTAGGCTATGACATGTGTGAGTTATATGCCAAATTCTACATGCTAGTTTACATGTTTAGATGTAAGTTTATACCATTGTTATGTTGCATAAATCACATATGCAAGTTTATATGAATACATGTGTTTGAATATGAATCATGTTATGCAAGTTTGTGGTTACTGCCTATGCAAGTTTACACCTTTAGATGTAGATCTATGACATACATGATTTATGCAAGTTTGTGACCATTATCTAAACAAGTTCACACCTTTAGATTTGGATTTATGACATATGTAATTTTATGCAAGTTGTAACTTTAGCTTATGCAAGTTTTAGATGTAGAACATCATTCACACATGCAAGTTCACCCCTTATGTTTAGATCTAGTTTTAATTATATGTATGTTGTGATGTTTTCTCTTTATTCCATGAGTTAGACTATTCGAGTCTAACGTATATTTTACGTTAAACGAACAAACGTACAACGTGGGGGTAAAAGGGGATAATATTAAAAGATTTAATTGGCATAAATGCCTTAAAAGGCATAAAATAAAATTTTGATGAAATTGGTATGATTTTACATACCATAAATAGATGGACATAATTGAGTCAATTATGGCCATAATTAAATTTGGAATTAATTGATAATTTGAATAGGGAAAGTAATTCAAATTGGGGGATGATTAATTAGGAGTAATTAATCGTCTAAGACATGAGGTTAGGCTCTTTTGTGGTGTAAGACTGCCCGTACCCGCCCGACAAATCCAGCTGCCACAAATGCCAGTCTAATGTGGGAGGTCTTAGGCACAAATTAAGTATGTAACAATTGTAAAGACACGAGGTTAGGCTCGTTTGTGGTGTAAGACTGTCCGGACCCTCCCGGCAAATCCAGCTGCCACAAATGTCAGTCTAATGTGAGAGGTCTTTATGAAGTTACGGTCTTAATGAATTAAGAACACTTAACCAGATAAACATGTAGTGGGACATGAGGGGGTTAAGTGAATACCTTGGGTGGCATGTGGAATCTAGGGGGTGCCTTGGGTGGCATTTGAAATACGATTAAAAATACATAACCAAAATTGAAACATGTAAGTAAACATGAATAAGAAGTGGGTTAAGTGGGATGTACTAGAGGGGACCAAGCTTAGGTGGATAGCTGGTGTCAAGTAATGTGGGCCCGTTTCAACCAGTAACCCATACGTATCTTTGGGGGCTTGACCCAAGTCGAGGACGGGACACGCATACTGGGCTTGACTGTAAGAGGCCAAAACGGGTTAGCGGTGGCAACGCAAGTCCAACAGGCTCATATGCGTGTGTGGACCCGGGCTGGTAGGTAAGACGTTGTTGCATTGCGTAGGTATAAGCCGTGCATTATTGGTGGTATCAGGTTGCCACTTTGGGGGTGATACACCCCACTGTGGGGCCAGCACGGGTATCTACGAGTTAGGGAGCCGATCGCTTGGGGGTAGTGGGTACACCTAGTGGAGATAGGGGTAGGCGGCACCTATGAAGGCAGCTAGGGGTGCACGAAACTACCATTATAATTATTTAAGTCTGTAGGCGGGATCAACCTTATGGTGACTAGTGGTGGGGCAGTATAGCAATTATCTTATAGTGTTGGTGTAGTTTAGTAATGATCTTATAGTGGTTTAGGTGTGCTTTAATGATATCGTTGTTCATCTTATTTCCTTGTTTACTCTGCCATACTCAATGATTCATGGTCATTTCCTGATTTTCCAACTTATGCGTTAGCCTAGTTACTTTGGTAATTATATTGTTAAAGTTATTGCACTCGCCAGACCTTATGTCTGACCCCCTTTGTTTCCTCCTCTTTTCTTCCTCCCCCCCCCCCCCCCCCCAAGGTGCTCTGGTTGTAACTAGTACCGGTGGAGCTTGACTTTGGACAGCTACGCTTCTTGCTTCTAGAAGTTTGCTTGGATCGCTGAAGTAAAGTTCAACCTCTCTTTTATTTATGGCTATTTTGTATTGGGAATTGTGTCTTTCAATTTATGTACTTTTATTTAGTCAAGATGGATATTATGTACTTGGCTCTGGTTTTGATGATGTAATCAAACATATGTATTTTCCGCTGCAATGAAATAAAGTTTTAATTTTTTTCAAGTACTGTTTATATTTATCTTGTTGTTAAGTTTCTGTTCTATACTCACTTAAAACGCTCTATAGAGGTTAATGCATTCCCTTTGTGAGTGAAATTAATGGACGTGGGGTGTTACATATATTCCTAATCCATTTTCCACATCTTAACCTTTTTCAATCTATAAGGTTTCACTTTCGAACCCACTACTATGAAATAACATTCCAGTTTTAATTCTATGGGATACTTTCTTTCTCAAATATCAAATCATATTGTACACTTTCTAACCAAACCACCTAAGGGTCTCAAAAATTTCTATGTTTATTACTTTAGTGTACAAACTAAAATATCCCAACTCTTTTCATGTCTAGTGGGCCACTATATGGATCTAGGTTTATATTTATTTATTTATATTTTTGAAAATACAAATACGCTCACTCGTTATCTATATAGGAATCGTAAACCTATGCTCTGATACTAGATGTAATAACCCAGATTCCGACGGACCGATTTTTTTTTTCAAAAATCCAATCCCCCGAAACCTGAGTTGGTTGCTCTGGTATCCTTCAGAAAAAGACAGAGAAAAGAGATATGTCAGATTTTGGAAAACACCTCACATCGGAAGGAGTAAAATATAATATATTTAAATCATAGCTTTACCTTAATCACAATACTGCTAAATCAGTATTCCTAAAGCTATAAGTCTCTGTATAACCTGCGAATGTTATGAGGAGGGGGTCAGAACATAAGTTCTGTGTGAATGAATTTAAACTACACTTCTTGAATAATCCTACATATACCGTTCAATTACACTTTCTTATTTATTAGGTTATATGTGTTATTAGCACTCAAAGCTTACACACACGTCGCACCCATCTACCCCCTTGTAGATTAACCTAATATAGTGTATATGTAGCTACCCCCAAACTGAGGTACACCCCGTGATACCCCACTCACACGGTCTCCTCTGTATCACCACAGTAATATGCATAGTCCCCCATCCTTTGCCATAGTAACGTACAACGCTACATCCGCATAGAACCACTATCGCTGTGCTACGTAAGTGTACTGACTGCTATCCTCGAACTACTCGATCGAGTTTGGTTCCATCACCGAATAAGCCCTCTATTCTACGGTACGCCACCCAGAGCAGACATGGTTGTACCTAGACTTTCCCACGTATGTATCATCAATCGTACTCGATGTTTCTACTGCACATAACCTCTACTTGTGCACCCAAGTTCTGCGGCAGGGCTACACCAGAAAACACGGAACTCGGTCGGGAGCTTTTCTATATCTGTACGGGCCCGCCTCTAAGAGTGTCCAATGTACAGATATCCCTCGGGTCTGGTTTTTCTGTGGTGGCTATGGTCCCACCTCAGCACCTCCCTCAACTAGTAAAGACCACACGAGCTAAGCGACCACCCCTAACAAGCAAACAATCTAAACATCCATGTGGGGTCTCCTCGCACCCGTCCCTTGATAGCAAAGGTTAATGGTCTCTAGGGGGTAGCTCCTGTCTTTTCGCATTCCTTAGGCTGTTGGTGGCAGTCGTCCGACGATCTTGCTATCGTTTGGTCTTGACCCTCCACCTCCGCCTGAGGCAATTGCCGAACCACCCTTAATGCCACCGCGTAAAGCATTCTGACTGCCACCTACTTGTGCAGTCAAGGCCCACCCACCTGGTAGTTCCGCGCAGACCCAACCTCTGTAATCCTAGCCCGAAGCCAAACCACTACAGAGGACTACCAGGAGCACCTTTAACATCTCGGGAAGCTGCGTGCTTCCCCTTCCAGTCCGTTGGAGCCGCCAAAATAGCGAACGTGCGCTCTCCTCGTGCCTTATGACACCATCATGATCTACCTCGTTGGGTTATTTATCCTACAACGTACGGACTGCTTCAAGCGCCTTAGTTTTATATGTCATTAAACCCTAAGTCTAACCATTTATTTCACGCTTGTGCCACCTCGTCAACTTTCTCATTTAACTTGGTTATTCACATTAGCTTTTTTTTCCGTATTCACCAAGTTACCCTTGCTTATTAATTCAATTTATACTTAACCCACTTAAGTTCATTAATAAGCCCACAACATGTTATTTTCCAATTTCATAAATTATTCCCCTTTTAGGTTACAACAACATGTTATACTTAATTCATAGTTAAGTATGCCTTATCCCACATACATACTAATTGGGAAAATAACCCTCTAAACACCAGCCCCGAAGACCGAAATCAACATCAGACTGGAACCCAGAGAATTACTCAACCTAACCAACATATATGATTTTAATTTACTTCTTTTCCACTCATTTAACTTATATCATTTTTAAATTTCACATTTCTCCTTTCCAAAACACTTAATTTAAGTACATCTTTACATATAAGTTATCTCATCTTCCTTATCATATCCTACAACTTATCTTGTCCCATAAGTTATAATTTCCACCAATTATCCTTTCTTGCCTTATTCAAGTTTATTCATAATAGGTTATTTATCATTCCCCATTTCTTGTCATTAATTTTAGATTTGACTTATTTCATAGTATAAGTCGTCCCACCCTTCAAGTCTTGTATTATATCTTAAGTCATAACCTGCCCTTGTCCCTATGACAAGTTTGCCTGTTATTTAATTTTACATCACCGCAACTCAAGTTTATAATAGGTAATTATCATTCCCCCATTACTGTGTCATTAATTTTAGATTTGACTTAACCCTTCCTTTTACTTAACCCGTTACTTAAACTTTACCCAATTCATTTAATTTATGATACCGTTACAGGTCCCATCTGGTTAAGCATATCTAAATTCTATTTCACATGTCACACGTGTCCCACTTAACCCCCTTTTTATTACAGTTTCCATGTCTTACACATGTTTCACTACGGTTAAGTTTACTTAGGTTATGTCTTACTTCACATGTCTCACAACGGTTAAGTCCACATTAGTTATGCTTTACATGTCATTTATGTCACCCACTTAACCCTCTAACCATACCCATGTCACCCACATGTCTTATTATGGTTAGTATTTCTTAATTTATTTATAATGTCGTAACGATGTATGACCTCTCACATTAGACATCCGTTCGTGGCAGCTGGATTTACTGGGCGGTTCCGGGCAGTCTTACACCACAAACGTGCCTAACCTCGTGTCATAAACCGTCACGCCTCTAGTTCTTGTCGTTGACCTCTCACATTAGACGTCCGCTTGTGGTTGCTGGATTTGCCGGGCGGTTCCGGGCAGTCTTACACCACAAACGCGTCTAACCTCGTGTCGTAGGCGTTTATTAACAATCGTCTTTCACCAAACCCCAAATTCATGTCATATGTTCCAAATTCAACTTAATTACATTTCATTTTTATGCCTATTTCCAATGTTCCATTCACTACACCAATTACATAATAGTTAGCCAATTTTTATATTACCCAAATTATCCAATTATAGCCAAATTCACTAATTCCATGTTATTCATACCCAAACATGCCAATTTCCAATATCCAATTATACCTAATTTCATATAATCAATATTTTCCCAATATGTATATCCCAACATTCCCACGTTCATACATATAATCTAATTCACTCTCTAGGCTTACTTTTCAAGTAACGGATAAATTTCACCAATCCATGTTATCCAATTACATGTTGTTAATATTGAATTATATGAATTCCATATCCAATGACAATTATGTCAAACTTACATAAATTCAACATTATAGATTATATTCCTCGACTGTATAAAATAGATTATGCCCAATATATGCAATAACAATTGTTATGCCACAAACCCCAAAATTACATATTATATTACAATATCCCCACATTCCAATCATACGTATTGTATAATAAGATTTCGTCTAGGTTCGAGATAACCTAGATCCAAAAATAAAAAGGGGAAAGGATAAAAAGGAGAGAACTCAAATGTAGGCACAAATAAAATAATAGATCTTATTAAATTAACTTCATATTCATTATGGGGAATGGTAAACGATAGAAGCAACATTATACAACAAATATAGTTCAAATCCACTCACCTTGACAGGATTAGAGAAATGAGCGATTTGTTGTTGATGTAGAAAGCTGATTTAATCTTTTTATTTGATTATTGGTGAAGAGCATGAATTGTTGATGAAGAACTTTGCTACTTGATTTGATTAAACTCCAAAGTTGATGAAGAACTTGTAAATTAATTTAGGGTTTTGAGGCGGTGGCCATGTTTGGTTGAAGTTTAGCGGCATGGAAGCATCAGAAGGAATTGTTTATGAATTAGGTTAGGTCTAGGCACTATTTTATAGGTGTAGAAAGTGTTTTAGAGCCTTTAGATTGCCCTAGAAGCCATCCGGTCCGTCCAGCACATCAAAAATCATCACTGCCCAGATCTAGAAAAATCGGGGGATGGGGGCGGGGGGGGGAGGTCGACACTAAGGTCGACCCCTAGGTCGACCTCCCTGGGTAGGTCGACCCCCAGGTCGACCTGCTGGGTATTTTCCTATGTAAATTCTGAATTTTTGTTGAATCTTCCGAAGGCCATAACTCTTTCATACGGAGTCTGATTTTCAAAAACTTGGACTCTATTTCAAGAAGAATTCCGAGACGAACGCAATGGTTATGTCCGTTTTTCTTAATTCCTGATATTTAGATTAAGTATCCTTATTTTATTGTCTTCTCTGTTACGTACACTGTTATTGAATTAATTTTTCCTTCTATTATATTAATAAATTTTTCATTATACATCACCATTATTTACCTATCTATGCATATACACATATTTTTAATTATATTAAAAATGCGGGGTGTTACAGGCAGGGTATTTCCTGAAGGCTAGATAACGGAAGGCCATCCAAAACCGGAAGCCAATGAAGAAAAAGACCAGGGATCCTACAGGCCGAGACCCAGAAGGGCGAAAGTGATATTGGTATTAACTTGCTTAATATCGATACATCGAGAGACGAGAGCATCAAAGGCACAGAGTTTGAAGCATAAAAAGGATCATCCAAGAACTAGCAACCAAGGCCCTTATTAGAAGATCACCGGGAGGTGATCTTAGCAAGCAACTAATAAAGCACTGGAAGCAATCCTCCGGAAAGTCGAGATACACCTCAGGAATCTACCATGAGGCAAGCCGGAACCGCGAAGAGAGACAAGCTATCCACACTATATGCTTAGTGTCGATACCGACAGGGGTGGCGGACCCGACAACTATCCATTCAAATCATGAAGTCAAGCTCCACAAAGTGTTAATAGCAAGACCGAGGGCTCATATCCGGAGCCTATATCCAGAATCCTAAAGCCTTCTTAAAAGCTATCCATATCGACAGGCTTGACATTGATGCAAAGAAGATAGGAGAAACTCCAAAAGGAAGCTCCAAAGAACGAAACCATCTTTTCGGAGCCGAGACCGACACCCTAAAGCCCTTGGAACCAAAGAGAAAAGTGGTCGAGAGCCAAAGCCTTGGGAACCAAAGGGAAAAGCGGCCGACAGGGGCCTTTGCTGGCCTAACAATAGAAGGGGCCTCAGTTTGTCTATAAATAAGACCCTAGGGGTCTCAATATCGAGGTTGATTTTCATTTTCTCAATCTTGTTCTCTTTCTCTCAAGAGCAAACCCTAATTTCCAAATCGAATTGGGATTTCTTCAGCTCTTGTAATATATCCTCAACTAATAAAAAGGAGAAGTCCGAGACTTAAGCATTTCTTGATTTGATAACCATATTGTGTTTATAATGATAAGACAGGGAGTTAATGCTAACCTTTCTTATGATAGAGTTATTCACAGCTCATTCGAAGGAGGGAAGGCCCCGGTTAAAACCAAGTTTACTCCCCTTTCGACGATCATAACATAACTTAGCTCTTTCATAGTAAACCAGATGCAACCCAACCAGGGAAGGAAGTTTGTTGTAAACTTGTGGCTTGATATCTGACGCAACCGAGGCCTCCCCAGGCCGGTTCGATGCGGAAGTATCATATAAGTCAATAAGTACTATCGCATGTAAACAACCCTAGCGTTGTGAGGCATTAGCATGTTTCCTCTTTGCACAATGTGTATCATTTTATCTAAGATCTAAAAGTGGTTATGGCATAAGGTTTCATCCTTATTCAACTTCTAAAACCTTTCTCCCAAGGTTGTCATTTACTTTGTGGTTCCGTAAGCGAGATGCCCACCCATTGAGGGTAGAGTAACTAACCTTCGGTTCAAGGTCTTAATGCCTAGGAGATGTAGAACTTGTTAAGAATACCGACTCATAATTATATTCTGGTATCCTTTATATCACTCATGCATCGAACTAATAAAAATATGCATTGCTCATCCTAGTTCGGGTGTTGACGAAAAATATCATTAACACAGTTGATATATGAATAATATAAAAACAAATATCATACAAAATGCTAAGGAATCAAATTTGATTCCTCCAATCTGTGTTTCCCTGCATCACATCTCATCATATTATTTAATAAATGCATATGAAATAAAATATTTAATCTAATGCACTTAAACGATGGAAATATAAATAACAACAATAAAACGAACAGTAATCATCTATAACATCCAAACATCCAATTTATACTAACAATAGTAAAATTTTAATTATAATTTTTTTACCACATCACAGTATTTCAGAAAGCATGAGAGCTAACTCTCCATTTATTTTGACTGATGATTCTGGTCGATTTATACAATTTCAAAAGAGCGTTTGAAATTATATAAAAATCTCATTTGCTCCAAATCCATCCAAACCAGCTCGTAGCTTTCGTCCGTACGATCCTAATGGATCCCGTTTTGTGCAATTCTGACAAAGTATGAAATAATTATAGTTGTTATTTGTTTGAACATCGATTTTAAAATAATTATTTAACTTAATTATAATACGAAACCTTAATAACCCTCTTAAATATAATTAGCCCGTGGTAATCCTTCTTCCCAGTTAAAAAAACGTGATTGCTCCTACTAAAACAACCCAATGTCAATACTTTTTCCCTCCACGTTCTCACTCCCTCCTCTGCTAAACTCAAGATCAACCCCACCATTAGCTTCTTCTTCCCGAGCTCTTCCCCCATGTCACCATGAAATCGAACTCGATGACCTCCGAAAATTTGTGACCCCGACCATTTCAACACGCATCAGAAAACAGTGCGAACTGTTTTGTCCTTGAACACAACCACAACTTCTAAATCGGTGCGCCTTGGCTGCCTATACCCCACGCCACCCTCAGAAAACCCTTCGGCCAAAGCCAGCTCCATCGCGATACTGCCTTTGTTCACTGTTCAAAAATTTGGGGCAACTAAAATTTGAAATGCACCCATCAAAACATATATTAGATTGAAGCTCTTCTTTGTAGCATTTCAATAAATCGAAAATCGTTTGATTTCATGGAGTTTTTGATTTTCTATGAAATTTTGAAGAAATTAAGTAATGGCGGCTTGTTTCATTGTTGACTGGAGATGCAACGTAGTGAGGGTTAAGGTGTTGAAGATTATTTATAAGATAGGTAAAATATTTTTTTTTGATTTTATTCCATATAATAATGTATCGCTATTTGCATTTGACATTTCTTTATTCGTACAATCATATACGAAATCCGATTGCTATGAAAAATGGACATCCTGTTATAGTTTGATATTCCAGATCTAATGAATCTTCTTTCATCGAAATTCGAGCCCGTTTGCAAAAATAACGTTATTTTGAATTTTAAATTATTAGTTAATTCTCGTTTATTTTTCGCACGCTTATATAACAACTCCGATTAGCATGAAACTTGAAATCCGACAATAACTTAATATTTAGGACACAACGAAACTAGTTCATCGAATTTCGAGATCATTTGGAAAATTTTCATTTTTATTTCACAATATAAATCGATGCGCATTTGTGTCGCTTAAGATCCCAAAATAGCTCCAATCGACTCCAGACTGGAAATCTTATAATAATTATCCATTATGGATTTTATAAAATTGGTTTCATTGAAATCGAAGATCGTTTGAAAATTTGTTATTTCTAAATTCCATATCAAATCGATATAATATAAATTGGTTCCAAAATAAGCAAATCTACTGATAATAAATTTTTATTATCATATATATTCAAATATAATTTATATAACCTCTAAAATCGATATTAAAATCCAAGATTTAAATCCAAATTAAAACGATATTCAAATTATTAAAATACTTTCGTTTGATTTAATAAATCGTTATGGCACATAAATGATTCTACAATGATTTTCTAAAAATTTGATTTTGACATAACTCAAAATATACAAGATGAAATCTCGAATTTTCTCTTCCATTAGAAAATTATAATCCAATAGATCCGGAAGATTCTTGTTTGAAAGAATTCCGACTTATTTTGGACCCTATACACTCAATTGAAGATAAAAATTCAAAACTACGAACTACCGCGACGCAGCAAGCTCGTTTTTAAACTGATCATAAATTATACGTTCAAACGACGTTTAATAAATAAATTCCTTATAAAAATCCTTTTATATTTCCAATACAAAATTTAAAACAAATTTAAATGTTTGAAACTAAATGTAACAAGACAGGGAATTCAATGCCGGAATTTCAACAATAATACATCGCGTATTACTTGCCAAAACTCAAGTATCGAAAACACTTGATAACTAATAGAAAGAAATTATAGGAAGAGAAAAGAAAGAAAGAATATAATATAAGAAGAAAGATCAAACTAACAACAAAACATAGAGTCTCATATCGCAACGGAATAAAATATAATATAAAAATAATTTTTTTACTGAGAGTCTGGAAATAATACTTACAATTATCAGAGTACATCAAACAACCAATACATCTGGACATTTATAACAACCTGTCCTCATATAGAACACACAACGGAAAAAGTACTAAATTGATATCATAATCTGAACTTCTCTTCAAATTGTTTTTGAAGTTTGTATCGTCCTAACCTGAACCTGTAAAACTCGGTCTAACCCAAGCATTGCAAATGCTACAGATCAACCTTATGAAGAGAGTGAGAAACTCGCTAAGTTTATAGGTATCATCCAATTGATTTTAAAGTTAACAATTTTTTTCTGAAATAAAAGGATAATCGTAAGACCAGTCCACACATAACACAAACGATTTTTACCTTACGATAACCCAAAACATTTTAACATCATATCTATTCTGATATTATAATAGCATCTAAATCAAATAAATAACCATCACGTTTGCATCTCACAATCTAAATACATAGTATATAATCAAAAACCATGGGCTCTTATTGGAGAACGGATTCTAACTATGACAAGATACAGGACCACCTTCCGATAGTGTACCTCTAGAGAGAAATACACTGGTTAACCAAGAATATCCTCTAACCCGGCTACACGTGATCAACCACTCATTTTCTTTGAGTGTACTGAATGTAAATCACTGACGGTTGGGATCAACAACCAACCCCGAAGCATACAACAACGATAGAATAAAGAAGCAAATGGATTTTCTGTAGATCAGGTGATAATACACCCTAATGGGAGCGAGCTATCCATGTGGCCTGCCCAATTTTTGTCATTTCCCAGTTGATGAGGCTTGAGGTTATAATTATCTTTTTAAGAACATCACTCCAAACTTTGAATGCCACAATGTCAGATCCACCAAATCACTAATTGACATCCACAAAAATACTTTGGGAATTAAGCTAAAAGATGGGTCTTCTCTGCTACTAAAGGTACTCTCCTACCACATCATAGGAATCGTCGTATAGATCAATAGCGAGTAGCCCTTGCAATATGAAGATTCCATTCACGACAGAATCACTATCAAAACATCCCTGGAAGCTACCTAGAGAATTCATCAAGTAGTTTTCCCGCTCATGAAGATCCATGTTTTTCAATTTCTCCATCTTGATCAGCATCTGATATCTTCCACACATTTGTTGGTCGGATTGGTATTCGAATATAAATTCGATCTCGGTCTTTCCATACCAACAATCGTACAGGCCAGATTTGATAGTCGGTTATTTAACTATCAAATAAACAACTATGCAACCATAAAAATAAAATAAATTCACTAGTTCGGTATATAACATCACTTGGCTTCTTAACAATAATTAATGAATGGTTAATTAACATATTCCAATATTTGGAAAACAATATTCACTTCTTATTTTAAATATAAAATTACTCTCAAGACCATTTAATTTTACTTTATTTTGTAAATTTCATTATATATTCTCAAATCTTTTTATTTCCTTTACTTTGGAAATACCATATATATATATATTCTCAAATTCTGAAATAACTTTGCACTATTATTTCTCTTATGGAAATAATAAATTATTTCTAACACGCTTATATCATCTATAGATAATCCTGAAGTCATTCAAGTTGGGGTATTTTATTCACCTCTCAGATCTTGATCTACAACGTTCTTATCTTCAGATAGGTATGAGTTGTAATTCAAAAACTGATATTCATTCTAATATCAAAACAATCCCATTTAACTATTTTATTTAAAATATAGTTTTATAAACCCTTCTTATCATTTTGAAAGTTTCCTTTTAAAATATAACTATTATTACTTAATTCGTTGATTTGGTAATTGCTTAATAAAACATCATCTTTTAATTTTAACTTCTTTAAAACAATTCGTTTGATAGCTCGGATTTTTATTACAAATCCTATTACTAAACCCTTTCCCAAATCCGATTACAAAATCCCTTTTCTAATCGGAATTTAAATCTAATGATTCAACTTAACTTGCATTTCTTATTTCAGTCCATTTTAGGTTCTTATTCATGCATTTCTATACTTCAACATTCATTAGTCCCTGATCGTAAATTGGTAGAAGAATAATCCCCTAAGTATCAACCCCGAAGAGCGCAATCAACATCAGATTAACACTCAGAAAATCACTCAACTAAACCAATCTCCAGTTAGGTTCCAATTCTTTAATTTTTTATCTTAACTCCTTATTGAACTATATTATTCCACTTCTAATTTATTCAACCATTTTCCCCATTGAAAATCTTGTTTCAAGTCCATTCATTTCGCTTAATTTCATTATTAAACAACGCTAATTTAAAATCAACGTTGTAACTTCACATCCCTTTTATAAACCTTGTTTATAAATTCAGGTTTAATATAAAACCCTTTTTATTTCAATTTCTTTTTTACTTAATTCAAATATTAAGTAAACATTTATTTTAAGCTATCATATTGGCTTAAAATCTCTTTTATAACTTAGTTTGTAAAACTCGAGTTCAATATAAAACTCGTTCATAGCCTCTTTTAAAATTCAACGATATTTCATTACCAACTTCGGTTACTTAATTAAATGAATTTCATTTAAAAAGTAATCCCTTAACTTATTATTATTAAAATAATAATTTAATTTATCATTAACCAAAATAAATACTAAATTTCTTTTTAAAATCTTGTTACAATTAAACAACTATTCGTTAAAGTATTTTTATTAGATTAGTTAAGATGAATTAATCAAATAACAAATTTCAATTAACATAATTGGCTTAGTCAACTAAAAACAAAACCCAAGTTTATCTCATAAGAGAATAAACTCTTCTTTATATATATTTCAAACAGCAAGTTCAAATTATATATATAATCTTAAGATATTCATACTCAATTTAAAATTAATTCCAACAATTTTTATAATGATATTAAAAATTCAAACTATCGCTAAAACTCCAAACTTGTGATAAGGGTTTTCTTTAACGACCAGCATTTTATATATCGGAGGATCATAAAATATTTTTATTTAATTCCCTAAGGGTCGGATCATTCTCATCATTTGTTATGTTGTTTATGGGGGGTGGGGGGTGTTTCATGTCCATAATTTTTACCAATTTTATTTATGACCATTTTGCCCCTGCCAGTTTTGTATAAGGCATAACTTTTGACTGGGACCAAACCAGGTGCTGGGATCAATTTCATTGGAAAGGAAATTGTGTTACCAATTGCCTCAGCGTTATCACATTAAAGATTTGGTTTAGCGGTTTGGGAGAAATCACTGTTTTAGCACTTCACAATTTCTGTATAAGTTTGGCTAGTCATTAATGGGATGAATTGGTGTGGCCCATTAGTGTGCTGGTTAGAGGTTATAAATAGGGGGTGGAGGCGTCAAGAATAGTTTACTTTCTTCATTTCTCTCATTTGGTTGAGCTCATGATCCTCCTTGCTCAAACATCTTTCCTCCATTAAAATTCCAGATCTATGCAAGAAGATTGAAGATTTACATCAAGCAAAGCTAGATCTACATCGAGTGAGGGGAGATCGCATCAAATTGAGAGATTCGAAGATCATTCTTCACTGTCCGGATTAGAGATTAGTTGTTTTCAAGCTAATATGAAGATTTGGTGAGTGATAAGCATCTCACACACAGATTCAATCAAGTGTATGGGTTGTTTAGTCTTATTTTTAATCATTTCAAATTGTTTTCACCTAGATCTACATCATGATAAATATATTTTCAATTGAAATACCATAGGATCTAATTTAGCAACTTAAATCGGTAGTTCTTATGTTAATTCATATGTATATGCAAGTTTAGATCCACTGTTTGTTTATTCATTGTTTTATCATTATTTGGTGAGTTTCATGTGGTTGTATGATGAATAATTATTATGTAAGTGTTGTTTGATTATTGCATGAAGTGTTGATGATTGAATTGGTCAATTTGGATGAGCTGGTTGCATCGATGTTGTCATTTGGTGATGGTGTAACAACACATAATTTTGGCAATATAAATTAATTATCAGAACTTCAAAAGTAGGAATTTCTGCACGATGAAAATTGACCATGAAACTTTAACCAATGCATTCGTCTCGACATTCTAGTCAACTTTCATGTTTGGAGTTTCGCGAACGGAGTCCGTATGAAAAAGCTACGGACGAAGTACGAAAATTGTTGGATCTAGATTAACCCTTGAGGGGGGGTGAATAGGGTTTATCATAGTTTTTATGGGATATTAAAAATTCACAGAACATAGAATGCAACAAAAATAAAAATACATAAAGCAAATGACACAAGATATACCCAGCTTTGGCAAAATCTTGCCTACAGCTACATTCCTAAGGTTTCTACTAGGTAGTAGAACAGATCCATCTTACGAGACCATGTAAACTCGTGAATCCCTCGCTTCTATTCAAATCCTACGCTCAAAATCCTATACAAATCTAATCCCCTAGATCAGATTTCCCCTAGTTTTACAGGCACTCGTAAACTATCTAGTTTTACAGACGAAACTAGAAAACCACCTAGATTTTACAAACTCTAGAAACTGCCAGTTAGACCCCTAACTGAATCCCCTAGAATTTTACAAACTCTAGAAACTGTTTTGGATCGTTTACAACACAAAGAAATAAAACAATAAAAAAATAAAAACAAAAATTAAACCCTTGCTCCTTTTTAAACCTAGGCTAGGTTAACATGAAATAACCCGGTCCACATCCTTTTGCTTTGGCTCGTTCTCTAAAAACATGCCGGCTTATATTTTCCTTGTAGGGTTTCTCCTCGTTGGCTCCAAATTGAAATCGATTATTTGATGAAGATTGATTCCCTATTGATTTCTTCTGGCTCTCTCTCTCTCTCTCTCGTTGATTTTGAGTTGATCGAAAAACAATAGTGAGTGGTTTTATTTTAACTGATTTCTGCTCTTAAATTTCTGCTCTGGTTTTTCGATTTTCTATTGTTCAAATTCTCGATGAATTAGCCAGTGATGAAGTGGTGGTTTATATAGGGTAAATAGAAAACCTACGACTCTGATTTCGTATATGATTCGATCTGATTTTGCCCTGATTTGTGCGTTTTCCTCTTCTAGTTTGCCTTGATTCCTTGTGTGAGTTGATGGATGAACTTGGTCGACATTTTGAACCAATATGAATTTGAAAAAGGCATTTTATTCCAGAAATAATACACGCCCATTTAAAATGATTTTTTCCTTGATTGACTCGGCTTTGAATTGAAAAAGAATCTGGAAATAAACCATTTGTTTTCCCTTGTTCCTTGCCCAAAACATGCTTGCAAATTTTCTACAATTAACACCTGCCATATATGTCCTCTCTGATTTCTTGGAAATAATGTCGAATTTGTACATTCCATATATAAGCAAGTGCAATGCTTCAATCATGTTTTAACTGGTCCCATGCATGAATTGATTAGTTAAAACTACTTGCCAGAATTTTGCATGCTGCCATATATATCTTTATACACACTTGAACTGATTATACGATTTGAGTTCTTGCCAAAATCATTGTTGAGAGATTACTGAATTTTCTGGAATCCATAGAAAAAACTTGACCCACCTGGCTTTGACTGCTTGCCATAAATAATTTTCCAATTTCTGAAATATCAATCATGGCAACTCAAAATGATTTATTGCTGTAAACATGCTCTGATCATTTCATGCTTTGAGCATTTGTGTAAATCATGTTGCTGCACCCTCACCATGAAAAATGGCTTTATCATGTAATTGTTGTGTGTATACATATGTGTCTTGACTGCCCCATTATACACACTTCATTTCAACTGCATATTCATGCTGTATATATTCCAGAACAAAACTATGCATGTTTGCATTGGTTACTACTTTGTACACCACCTTATCACTTGATATATTCATATATATGCGACCTTCTAGCTGTGCCTACTTTGCACCCTGTCTTGAACTGAACACATGCAGTTGGCATTTGCTGACATATTGTTCCATTTCTGTTTTGATCAATTTCCATATTTGATGTATATGCCACTGAACATTGTATGCTGCTAGTAATTGCTTGACCATTGTGATCTGCACCTTTACATTGCTGTTTTGATGCAAGCTCAATCACCTTGTAAACTGGCTTGACACTTTGTTTGGTTGCTCCATTGTTGAACGTGTGCTTGTGTATGTGCTATGAACACTTGTACCACTATGCTGCCTTAACCTTGTATATGTACTTACTCATATAAACAAAACTGAACTGGCTCTCTTGTATGGCTCGACATTTGGGCTGCTTTCTTTAGTTCATTTATAACAAGTTCCAGACTTGCTTGTGTTGATTATTCATTGAAAGAACTGTTGCATGTATATGCAGACCACCTTTGAATTTCCACCATGCTTTTCGCATATGCACCTTTTGACTTTGTTCGACCATATACACCTGTACATTTATATATGTGTATATATACACAATAGTGTGTGTATACATATATTGTGCATGTGTAATTTATTTATCAGCAGACTGTTGCACTGTGTTGTGGCTGTTCAGAATCAGCTAGTTTTGATACTGGTTCTGATCAGCAAACCAGTGTGGTATGTTGAGGCTTATCAGTGGGTACTAGATGGATATATACAAATCAGAGTGAGTCATGAAAGATGATGAGAAACACACCAGAAATCTGAGGCAAATAAAATTTAAAAATAAATTCAAATTTGCATGTATTCAGTTTTATTTCTTTTGCAGTGTACTTTGTGTGTGTTTCATGTGACAGGTATGGATGAAGACTAGACTGACTATGAGCTATGAAGACAGAATACAGTTTTGTAAGCTTGTAAATGAAAAAGAAAATGCAACAGAGTGAATGTATGTATATATGACTATATACTAAGTGTTGAGTGTTGTAGTATGGAACTGATGTACAGAATGAGAAAATTGTACTGATGCTTGTAATAAACAAATTTAATTGAAATATAATATTATTTTATTATGTTCAAACAAAATTGTCTATCGTATTCAGTTTATATACAAGTACAATATCATGTGAAGTAATATCTGTGAATTTGTACAAATAGTGGAGTTGTAAAAGTTGTACTGTTTGAATGTTTGAAATAAAATATTCTATTTAAATAAAATACTATATGAATATTTGAATTTCTGTACAGTCGTATTCTATTTAAATATAAATATTATATTTTTGTCTCTGATGTATAAATGAAACAGTACAATAGCAAACACATTTATAATAATATATATTTGGTTGTTATCACCAAACAAAAATCATATAATTGTGTATACAACACTGTTATCTATAGAAATCTCCCCATTTTGATGATGACAAACAAATATTAAGATTTTGAATATAATAAATGTGTTTGACAGTGAATTTGAACTCCCTCTATTTATTTTCTCCCCCTACAATAGAAACTCCCCCTATAATTGTGCATGAGTGAAAAACAATGAAAATTGAATGGAATTTTCAATATTAAAATATTTATAAAATATTCACTCATAAATCAAAATATCAACCCATTCTCCCCCTTTTTATCATCAAAAGGATACAGAGGTTAAAATAATGATGAAAAATAGACTAAACATATAATTTTAGCTTTAGAGGAAGAACGTCGTCACAAATCTCAATCAGTCAAACAAAAATCATAATATTCTAATAACTAGTGGCATATTTCACATTGTAGAGAATGGCGGATTTACGATGAAATTTATATAAATAGAGAGAGTTTTAAAAATATGAATTCCAAATATTTTCAAAATTAAATTTTTATAAAAAAGAAGCACAAAGACAGTGATGGATTTGGACTATAATTATAAATTCAACTTAAGTGACACACTCATATAATCTCAAATCCCAGTAGTTATCAATCAATAAATCATAATATGTCATAAAATATTAACACATTTCACAGATTAGAAAATGGATTGATAGGCTGGTTTTCAAACACAAAGGAGAATTTCATATAAAAATTTATTTATTGCCAATTCTTTTCTTTTTCTTTTGATTTAAGAGCACACTGACCACGCATAACCAGATCTTGGATTTTTAAATGAGATCAATTGCAGCTTAAATATAAGTAATCTCTTAACCATGCATGACCAGAGCTTGGATTTTTAAATGAGGTTTGAGACACACTTATGCATTTATTACATTTATCATTTTCAGCTCAAAAAAAACTCCTCGGTACATAAAACCAATATGAATGATAGAATTGTGGTAGGTACAGAAAAGGACTGTGAAATAAATTTCTAAATTAATTATATTATGAAATATGCTCGACTGTACCGGGATCATTGGAAATTTTCAATTATCCCTAATTCTGAATAATAACATAGTCCAATTTCTATCACAAATATTTCCACTATTTATTCAAAAAGAATTTTTTTTTTGAAATTATTAACTCTCCACATTAGTATAAAATCATGATGGATGGCAGAAGGATGATAGATAATGAAGATGGTCGTGAAATAATTGCCAATTCAAAGGTATTATAGTAAATGTTCAACCATCATGAAAATCCAAACAGAATCTTCTCTTGTTGTGAAATATACTGCAGTCACATTTCATCACAATTTCAAAATCTGATAATAATTTTGGTGAATTATAAATACAGTTCAATTTGGACATTGGTTTTAATTTCTGAATGAATAATCAATAAATAATTTTAAAATTGAAAATCAATTACAAGAGAGATATGAAGATCTATACATGCCAAGAGGGATAAGAATATATATATATATATATAATTCAGCACTTCTGATACCAATTGTGATGTCTCTATTAATGAGGATTGTAACAAGAACCAGAAGACAAACTAGGATATTTCAGACAGTAGAAATTTAAGCCCAATGCCCAAGCAAACAAAACAACAGATTTGGCACATTTATCAAAGCAGCAGACAGGTCAAAACAAGCAGTTATCTAAGATCATTTTCAAAAGCAGTATCAGAGCAGCACAAAAACCAATAGCATAGCAGACTTGTCAGAAGATGTTTCTGATGGTCACAAAATATATTCCATGATCCAAGATTAAAAATACCGTTTATTTGAAATCATTTGTAGGAATATGAAAAAACTCAAAATTAAATGAATCAATCACACCAGATTATAAATTTCAGATCCAAGATATGTTAGATTCAACAAATCAATAATTTCAAATGACAAGTATTCAAATCAAATAATCATGAAATAGCAGTGAGATTTAAGACCTGTATTTCAAAAGAATTTTTCACAATTTTCTCTGACAAGCATAAGAGATATCTCAGATCATTTACATCATGTTTGAGAGATATTCATGATCCAAAAAAAAATTAAAAATAGTTTATTTGAAATCACTTGAATCAATGTCAAGTTCCGAGATATAATGAATCAATCACACAAGATTGATAATTTCAAATTTAAGAGGTGTGTGATATTCAAAATAGCAAGAATTTCAGATGATTTCAAACAAATAAATTTCAATCATAATGATCATGAACAAAAGATGAATTTCGACAATTTAAAATTTCCAAGCCAGTCTTGAAATCAATGAAATTATCACAACTGAGAAGTAGCAGTGTGCTGTATTGAGTATAATATTTCAAGCTTTTCTAAAATGAATTAGAAGAAAACTCAAAACAGCAAAGATGTGTGAAATTTCATCAGATTCTCAGATGTTCAAAAAAACTTTAGAATTCAAATAAACAGTGTTCAAGGTATGACAAGAATACATTAACACTGTTATGAATTCAGAAAACAGAAAATAAACTTCAAAACAATAGCTGATATTTACAAGTTTAAATTCAAGATCTGGAAAATATTAAAAACATTAGTTTTATTCAAGTAAAGTGAATTACCAGAAAATAATATGAATTCTGCAATTGAAAGTTAAGAAAGCTCAAAGAAGTAAAAAAAAGTAGCAGTGACAAATCAAAACAGAAGAGATAAAGAAAATAAACACAAGGGGTAGAAGGAGGAATAAACAAAGAAAACAAAAATAGAGAATATTTACAAAGATGAGTTTAGAGATCATATCTGAAATCAATGTAAGCAAAAGAATCTCTAACTCAGCAAATTTGGCTAAGGAACAGTGAATGGTTCGATGATATGAGGCAGTTTTGATTTCAGTTTCTCTTTCGCAAAGAAGCTCCTCAGCCACTTCTGGTGCCCAATAGTTTAGAGGATCGAGTGGTCTAACAAAATTTGTAAAACCACTAAGAAATGTGTTCACAGCCTTAGGTACCCAAACCAGTTTATATAACTAACCATTCGAATCTGTCTTTGTGCTTTAGAAACCCAGATCTGTTTGAATTTAACTAAATTTGTTTTATTTCCTTTTGGGATTCAAATATGTTTAAATTGTTTATTATAAAACAAGTTTTCATTTTGTTTTTGTTTCAAAAATCCTTTGGAATTTTCAAAGTTCAGATTTCTAGGATGTCCTTTTTCAATGTAATTTGAAGGATTTTTAAAACCAATTGAATTTCGATTTTCAAAAGCGTTTATTTTTCCAAATCTAAGACCATATTTATTTCCAACAGGATTTTGGTTTTTCAATAACATATTCAATGATTTTTCCCCATTAGAGAATTTATACAAAGGGTATTCTAATCGTTGAATTTTGGATTTAAGATCACCATTTTCTTTCATTAAATCTGAACATCGATCATTAGTGGTCTTTCTTTTAGCATAATGTTGTTTCAAAACCAAATTTTCATATTCAAGTAATTTGATTTTGGCTTAGGACTTAGAAATTTCAAATTCAAAATGTTTTTGATTCTCAGATTCAAATTTCTTGAAATTTTCAATCTCGTTTTCAAGTTCTCTCAAAATCGAATCACTTTTCAACAAATTTTCTTTTTCAGTGGTTTCAAATTTGGAATTTATAGAAATCTTAAAAATTTCAAATTCCTTTTGTAGAAGGTTATTCAAACTTGATAACTTGGTCTTGTTCTCATTTAAGATCAGAATTTCATTTTCAAACTTTTGAATATTTTTATTGAGATGAACACTATTGGTGTAACGACCCGGAAAATCTGAACCAATTTAAAAAAATTTAAATTGGCTAAAATAATGGATTTTAAATATTTAAAATAAATATTTTAAATAATAGCGATGGAATGTAAGTTTGAATCGACATTTGAAAACGTATATAATTAATTCTAATTATAAACAAGGCCTGAAATGGCGCGGTAGTTTCAAAAATTGAATTCAAACTTTGTCGGACTGTACCGGGCGCAAAACAAAACGGATTTGAGTGAAACCAAAAATATTTAAATCTATTAGTGAATACCTTTCTAAGAATCTAAAAAATCGAATTTTCATAGCGGAAAGCAAAAGTTATGGCCAAATGAATTTTCAAAAAGGTCGCTATGGAATTTATATAGGCTGTGAAATTGGCCATTTTGCATACGACCTCGGAATTCGACGAAACCACTTTCGTTGGATCCGGGATGTGAAGTTATTGCTAAGTTTCAAATTTCATAATTTTTGAAGCTAGTATGTGAACATGGCAAAGGAAAATGTGTTTTGGTCAATTATAGTTAAATTGGATCGACCAGAAATGGGCCTTTTTGCAAACGGTCTCAGAATTCGACGAAACTAGTTTTGTTGGGACCGTATCGTCAAAACATAGCCAAATTTATTTTTCTGGAATTTTTCGAATCAGTTTGTGGCCCTGGCAAATTGAAATGTACGTTCAAATCAAATATTGAATGTTATATATTTTAATTTGAAGGAAAACTGACTAAAACAGTCGAATGGGCCTATGAAACGTATCCCATTGTGTTCGGAATGGGGGTAAAATGCTAGGGATGATAGTTGTTGGGTTTGGATTAGGGTTCGCAGGAGGCAAGGGGTATTTTCGAATTTTTTTAAAACTTTATAAATAAATAAAATATGATTTGTCCACGTCAGAACACCCCCCCACCCCCCCGACATTCTCTCTCCCCCTTCAACCCTCAACGGCGGAAAAGGATCCCGGCTTCCCCATCGATTCCCAGCCGCTCCGATCATCTTCAGCCTCGCCTCCAGTTAGGGATTTTGTTCGCCTCTCCCTCCTCTTCAAATCCATACGGATCTCAGTATTTATCGAGGTGTATTTCTCTCGATTCACCCTCCTGAAATCACGCCGCATCGCCATGGGTTGCTCCTCCACCCTGCAACCGAGTTCAACCAAAGGGGGACTGCTGGGCGCGCCGTTCCACGCTGCACGTCGTGGTATGGTCTGATTCCAGCAACGATCAACGGATTGAGAGAAAAATTGAAACCTAGTTTCGAATAAAAACTAAGGTATACGGCTTGTTCTATTTTGAACTGTTTTTACACTTTAAAGTGTTGCAAATTTTGAAAAATCATATCTTTTTCATGTGTTGACGAAATTCAGTGAAACAAGAGACAGTGGACTCGTGTGGACGTCTTCTACCTTCTAGAAGAGACCGCATATTTTTCTGAGCCTTCTGCTATTTTTGGTGGAGTGGAACCCAATGTGAGATTTCTAATTTATAAACGATATGGAAAATGACGATGTATAAATTATATAGTCGATGTATGAGTTATATAAGCGTTGTACACCTCTTGTATAAGCGTTGTATAAGTTGTACGTTCGATGTATAAGTTATATATGCGTTGTAAAAATTATATATGTGTTGAAATAGAAGTGAATTGCTATATATATATATATATATATATATATATATATATATATATATACGCCCATCGTCTACAAACCATGGACGATATTTATTGGTTGTGATAGGTGTGAAAATTGATTGATAGCGAATGGTTGATTGGGAATGTTTGTGGTTGATATTGATTGATTGTGGTTGAAAAATACCCATTTGTGGTTGAGAAATATTTGGTTGAAACCACATAGGATTAGTTTGTGGAAATGAAATAAATATATACATGTCGCCTGCGTGCGAACTAGATGCATGATCCCCATTGTCAAAAACCGCGAGGTTTTAAGGTAGAGCGAGGAGCCGTACTAGGGACGGTCCCGGTTTTAACTACCCTGCCGTTATGCTGCCGAAATTTTGAATAATATTCATGTGTTTGAATTATTTTAATTCGTTGAAACTATACTTATTCGTTGAATAGAAACCCTTCATGTGTTGAGTCGATATTCATTCGTTGAATTGAAATTCATGTGTTGAATGGTATTCGTGTTTTAAATATAAAAATCACATTTTTAACTATATATATAAACTGTAGAAAACCTTCATGTGTTGAATCGATATTCATTCGTCGAATTGAAATTCATGTGTTGAATGGTATTCGTGCTTTAAATATAAAAATCACCTTTTTATCGATTTATATAAACTATAGAAAACCTTCATGTGTTGAATCGATATTCATTCGTTGGATAGAAATTCATGTGTTGAATGGTATTCATATTTTGAAAGAAAATGTTTTATAATAAAAATCCCATTTTTAACATCAATATGAAAGGTATAAAATAATCTTGTTTTGAAATAAATTGTTTTACAATAAAAATCACATTTTTATTATATACATGAATTGCTAAATATAGTGAAGTGTTGAAATAGAAGACAGTTAGATAAAAATATCATTTTTATCAAATGTATGAAAAGAATATAGCTTTGAAATCGAAGAATCGATATATATATATATATATATATATATATATATATATATATAGAATTAAAATATATCGAATAACGACGCTGCAGTTCGTATTTTGAAATCGTGATTTCAAATAATTATATTGGGAGATCCGACCATCGGATTTTCCTGAAATCGCAACTGTTGGGTTCGCTTTGGAAAAATCTTTCCAACGGCACCAACTTTGTAAAAATCCAACGGTTGGATTGTCTGGAATGTTTAATTCAAATATGAAGAAAAAAAGCGCCAGAATCGATTATATTTATATATATATATATATATGAATATAATTATACTTAATCGAATAACGACGCTGCAGTTCGTATTTTGAAATCGAAACTTCAAACGATTATACCGGGAGATCCGACCGTCGGAATTTCCCGAAACTGGAACCGTTGGATTCGTTTTGAAAAGATCTTTCTAATGATGTAAATTTTGTGAAGATCCAACGGTTGGATTTTCAGATATGTGTAAATCAAATCTGAAGAAAAACAGCGCCACGGTCACGTTATGGCCCGAAGCATCGTTTTGAATAAATTGGCTATTTTAAAATAAATAAAAATAGCGATAAACCATTATAAAATATTATAAACGATATGGATGTGATTTAGAAATTAACTGAAGGTTGGCTAAGTCGAATGGTTTCCTGGGTGTTGATCTGATGTTGGTTTCGGCCTTCAGGGTTAATATTTGGAAAATCGTTCTCTTACTGATTGACGGTTAGTGACTAATGAATTGAAATGATGCGTATGTATGTTAGTGTTGCACTTGTTTATTATATACGCGAGTTGCTCAGAAAGACCGGGTTTATCCCATTCTGAATAACTGAATCAACGATAAGAAATCGAAGATGAAGACGGTGGTCGAAGACCGGAGATCTTCACCTCATTTGGATGGTAACCGAGGTCTTGATTGGGAGGCATCCCGAAATATGGATAATAAGTGGTGATTGTCCAGACGTACGTGGTGATCGATGGGTTTGCGAGGTATATAGTGCCTCCGGTTTCATTCAGAACCAGAACGGACTTGCAAATGGACAGTGTGTCTGACATTGGAATTTATTCTGTGTGATTGATAGCCATCAGTTGCACGATGTGAATTGCCTGTGTAGCATGCTATGCAGTGATCAGGGCTTCAGTTGAAAAGCAAAGTCTTGTGGTGATGATCAAAGCCCCGCCTGTGTGGCGTAGCTTTGTGTATAACGTAAATTCGCGAGCCTCACACCCCGGTATGAACCAGAAACGGGAGAGGACATCAGGGAGGGCCTGCGTTTCTTCCTAGCTAGAAGTGGCGTCAGTGGTTTTACACGCCCTGACGAGTTTGACTTATGTGGTTGTTGTTGTTGCGAGGCGCCTCGGTTAGATCGGACGATCCGGGTCCGATGGAGTCATTTGTTGGCTCGCTTACGCCCCAAAGGGTGGGGAAACGTAGTGTTCAGGCATAATAATCCACCTCGGTGGACCGGCCCTGACGATCCAAGGCTTGCCTGCGTGCTTGCTTGAGACTCGGGCTAGGCAGTCTCGAATTCGGTAAGGACTATCTTTTGCCTTGGTTCATGACGGAAATCCAATTTCCAAATACGTGACTGTGCGATTTTGATTGTATACCTATATATGACAACAAAGTGGTATAGGGCATTAATGCCGTCTATAATTGATAGTTATGATTTGGAATTGTTTTCAAAACATATAAACACTAGTAATAATATCAAATGCCTTTGTTTTATTCGTATCAAGCATATTTTGGTCGTTATAAGGTAAAAACTCTATCCTCCGGTTTGCGTTGCATTGTGTGATGGGAACTGAGTCTTATAATGGCTTCATTTTTATAAAAAGCATTGCGTTGTTTAAAAGAAAGATTTGTTTTAAAGCACTGGCAATCCGATGGAGTAAACCCGTTCCACGAAAGTGGCGTGGTCCTGTGATTTGCCATATTTTAAATGTGTTGAGTAGATTTCTCATACCAGTCCCATGACTGACTCGTAGTTTGTTTCACTTTCAAACTCGGGTGCCCCTTTTTCTACTCGGGCAGTCTTGTATTCAGGTTTAGCTGGTTCTTTCTGGATAGCTGGAGCAAAAGATGGATTCTATTATTTATCTCTTTTTATGTTGTTCAGCTCCTATTGTACATTATGTTTGTTTTCCGCTGTAGACATTTATGTTTAGCTGAACTGTATTTATTCTAAGTATGATCCTGTATACTGTGTAACTCTGATGATTATGTTTATCCAGTGTATTATCTGTTCATTATCTGGTGTATTTATTTAATTCTGTTCTGCTATTATCTGTTTATGTGTTATATTCCAAGGATTACCCTTGCCGCCGTCAGTACGGGGTTTGGGGTCGTCTCAATTGGTTTCCAATTTCAAACATTTTTTACAAACTAAATTTGAAGAGTTTTTAAAAAATTCAAGCTGTGATTCCAAATCATCAATCTTGCTGGTCAACTCAAAATTCTTAGATTTTAGAGATTTGTTTTTTAACTGAAGTTTATCAACAGATTTAGTTAAATCAGTGCACATATAAACTAAATATTCGTATGTGAGATTTTTAGTTTTAGCATCTGTTGAATATCCATCGTTTGACCTATCTGTTTCTCCTTTTAAGCATAGATCTGAACCTGAGTTGACAATTGGGGGTTTTGAGCAATTGTCAGATTTTCCATATAGCGCATCGAGAGTTCTCCAGATATCCTATGCAATTAAACAATGAGATGTATGAACGAACTGTTCGGTACTAAGATAATCAAATATGAAACTCATAGCACGAGTATTGAAAACAATATTTCTTTTATCTGACATATCAATCCTATTGATAACAGTATCCCAACATTTAATATTAACAGATTTTAAATAAAATTCCATTTTGGATTTCCAGTTTAAAAAAATGTGTTCCATCGAAAATAGTTGGAGATGAACTGGACCGACTCTCAGATGGTTGACAAATAGAATGACCCATGACTCTAGAGTTAAAGAAATTACCTGCACTGATACCACTTGTTGGATCTAGATTAACCCTAGAGGGGGGATGAATAGGGTTTATCACAGTTTTTACGGGATATTAAAAATTCCCAGAACACAGAATGCAGCAGAAATAAAAATATAGAAATAAATGACATAAGATATACCCAGGTTCGACAAATTCCTACCTACTACTGCATTCCTAAGGTTTCTACTAGGTAATAGAATAGATCCCGCTTGCAAGACCATGTAAACTCGTGAACCCCTCTCTTCTATTCTAATCCTACGCTCAAAACCTTAGACAGATCTAACCCAGATCATATTTCCCCTAGTTTTATAGACACTAGTAAACTATCTAGTTTTACATACGAAACTAGAAAACCTCCCAGATTTTACAGACTCTAGAAACTGTCAGTTAAACCCCTAACTGAATCCCTAAGAATTTTACAGACTCTAGAAACTGTTTTGGATTGTTTAAAACACAAAGAAATAAAACAATACAAAAAAAAAAATTTAAACCCTTCCCCCTTTTTAAACCCTAGGCTAGGTTAACATGAATTAGGCTGGTCCACATCCTTTTGCTTTGGCTCGTTCTCTAAAAAAATGTCGGCTTCTATTTTCCTTGTAATGGTGATCGATGAAAAAGAAAAGGGATTTAGGGTTTCTCCTCGTCGGCTCCAAATCGAAATCAATTATTTGATGAAGATTGATCTTTGTTGATTTCTTCTCTCTCTCTCTCTCATCGATTTTGAGTTGATCGAAAATCAATAGTGAGTGATTTTATTTTAACTGATTTCTGCTTTGGTTTCTCGATTTTCTATTGTTTGGATTCTCGATGAATTGGCCAGTGATGAAGTGGTGGTTGATATAGGGTAAATAGAAACCCTATAACTCTGATTTCATATATGATTCGATCTAATTTTGTCCTGATTTATGCGGTTTCCTCTTCTAGTTTGCCTTGATTCCTTGCATGAGTTGATGGATGAACTTGGTCGACATTTTGAACCAATATGAATTTGAAAAAGGCATTTTATTCCAGAAATAATACACGCCCCATTTAAAATGATTTTTTCCTTGATTGTCTCGGCTTTGAATTGAAAAAGTATCTGGAAATAAACCATTTGTTGTCCCTTGTTCCTTTCCGAAAACATGCTTGCAAATTTTCTACAATTAACACCTGCCATATATGTTCTCTCTGATTTCCTGGAAATAATGTCGAATTTGTACATTCCATTTATAAGCAAGTGCAATGCTTCAATCATGTTTTAACTGGTCCCATGCATGAATTGATTTGTTAAAACTTCTTGCTAGAATTTTGCATGCTGCCATATATATATACACACACACATACACACTTGATATAATTATACGATTTGAGTTCTTGCCAAAGCCATTGTTGAGAGATTACTGAATTTTCTGGAATCCATAGAAAAAACTTGGTCCACCTGGCTTTGACTGCTTGCCATAAATAATTTGCCAATTTCTGAAATATTAATCATGGCAACTCAAAATGATTTATTGTTGTAAACATGCTCTGATCATTTCATGCTTTGAGCATTTGTGTAAATCATGTTGTTACACCCTCACCATGAAAAATGGCTTTATCATGTAATTGTTGTTTGTATCCATATGTGTCTTGACTGCCCCATTATACACACTTCATTTTAGCTGCACATTCATGCTGTATATATTCCAAATCAAAACTGTGCATGCTTGCATTGGTTACTACTTTATACACCACCTTGTTACTTGATATATACATACATACATACATATATATATATGCCACCTTCTAGTTGTGCAAACTTTGCACCCTGTCTTGAACTGAACACATGAAGTTGGCATTACATTGCTGACATATTGTTCCATTTCTGTTTTGATCACTTTCCATATTTGATGTATATGCCACTGAACATTGTATGTTGCTAGTAATTGCTTGACCATTGTGATCTGCACCTTTACATTTCTGTTTTGATGCAAGCTCAATCACTGGTTTCTCCATTGCTGAACTTGTGCTTGTGTATGTGCTATGAACACTTGAACCACTATGTTGCCTTAACCTTGTATATGTACTTAATCATGTAGACAAAACTGAATTGGCTCTCTTGTATGGCTTGACACTTTGGCTGCTTGCTTGAGTTCATGTATAACATATTCCAGACTTGCTTTGTGTTGATCATTCATTGGAAGAACTGCTGCATGTATATGCAGACCACCTTTGTAACGACCCGGAAAATCTGAACCAATTTAAAATTTTTAAATTGGCTATTTTAGTGGATTTTAAATATTTAAAATAAATATTAGCAATGAAAAGTGAGTTTGAATCGATGTTTGAAAATAAATATAATTAATTCTAATTATAATCAAGGCCTGAAATGGCGCGGTAGTTTCAAAATTTGAATTCAAACTTTGACTGAGCGTACCGGGGGCAAAACAAAACGGATTTGACTGAAACCAAAAATATTTAAATCTGTAAGTGAATACCTTTCAAACGAATCTGAAAAATCAAAGTTTCATCGCAGGAGGCAAAAGTTATGGCCAAATGAATTTTCTGAAAGGTCGCTATGGAATTTATATAGCCCGAGAAATTGGCCATTTTGCAAACGACCTCGGAATTCGACGAAACCACTTTTGTTGGATCCGGGATGTTAAATTATTGCTAGATTTCAAATTTCATAATTTTTGAAGCTAGTATGTGAGCATGGCAAAGAAAAATGTGTTTTGGTCAATTACAGTTAAATTGGATCGACCAGAATTGTGCCATTTTTCAAACGGTCTCAGAATTAGAC
This sequence comes from Allium sativum, assembly GCA_030737875.1. Lineage (NCBI taxonomy): Eukaryota > Viridiplantae > Streptophyta > Magnoliopsida > Asparagales > Amaryllidaceae > Allium > Allium sativum. The sequence goes on along the minus strand of CM060916.1, from coordinate 362,561,603 downwards.
GAAACTAGTTTTGTTGGGACCGTATCGTCAAAACATAGCTAGATTTCTTTTCTAGAATTTTTCGAATTAGTCTGTGGCCCTGGCAAATTGAAATGTACGTTCAAATTAAATATTGAATGTTTTATATTTTAATTTGAAGGAAAATTGACTGAAACAGTCAAATGGGCCTACGAAACATATCCCATTGTGTTCGGAATGGGAGTAAAATGCTGGGGACGACAGTCGTTGGGTTAGGATTGGTGTTAGTATTTGAAGAGGGGTATTTTTGAAAAAAATAATATATAAATAAATAAAAAATCCTATTGGCCTTCATTTTCTCTCTCCATACTATTTCTTCCTGGACCCCCCCTGCTGAACGACGGAAACACGTCGATTCCTTCCCTCCTCTGTTTCTTCAAATCTACTCAGTAAAATCAGGTGCCCCTTTGGAGCTTTTTGAAGATCTGAATCTCCTCTTTAAATCCATGTAAGCTCCATCGATTATCGTCGCGTTTTGCTCGAGTTTGAGGCCCCTGAACTCCCGCCGTTTCGAGCCCTTTTCCTCCACCATGGCCGCGGCAAGCTGGACCCCACCTACCTCTCCCGGCGCGCCTCTCCAAGGCGGACATCACTGCGCAACCCGATCTTCATATCGTGTGGTGGTTTGATCAGAAAATGCAAACCTAGTTTCGAATCAACCGGAGAGGTATACGGCTGTGTATATTTTGAAATGATTTTGATGCTTTGAAGTGTTGCAAAACTTTGAAAAATCATATCTTTTTGCTACTTTAACGAAAATCGATGAAACAGGAAACATCGTGACCTTGAGGACGTCTTCTACATTTTAGAACAGACCGCATATTTTTATGAGCCTTCTGCTATTTTTGGTGGAGTGGAACCCAATGTGAGATTTCTAATTTATAAACGATATGGAAAACGACGATGTATAAATTATATAGTTGATGTACGCGTTATATAAGCATTGTACACCTCTTGTATAAGCGTTTTATAAGTTGTACGTTCGATATATTAGTTATATATGCGTTGTAAAAATTATATATGTGTTGAAATAGAAGTGAAATGCTTATATATAAATATATCTATATATATATATATATACGCCCCTCGTCCACAAACCATGGACGATATTTATTGGTTGTGATTGGTGTGAAAATTGATTACGAATGGTTGATTAGAATTGTTTGTGGTTGAAATTGATTGATTGTGGTTGAAAAATACCCGTTTGTGGTTGAGAAATATTTGGTTGAAAACCACATAGGATTAGTTTGTGGAAATGAAAAAAAAATATACATGCCGCCTGTGTGCGAACTAGATGCATGAATCCCCATTGTCAAAAGTTGCGAGGCTTTAAGGTAGAGCAAGGAGCCGTACTAGGGACGACCCCGGTTTTAACTACCCTGCCGTTATGCTGTCGAAATTTTGAATAATATTCATGTGTTAGAATTATTTTCATATATTGAATAACCTTCATGTGTTGAATCGAAATTCCTTCGTTGAATAGAAATTCATGTGTTGAATGGTATTCGTGTTTTAAATAAATTGTTTTAACAATAAAAATCTCATTTTTACTCTATATATACAAACTATAGGAGACATTCAAGTGTTGAATCGAAATTCATTCGTTGAATAGAAATTCATGAGTTGAATAGTATTCGTGTTTTAAATAAATTGTTTTAACAATAAAAATTACATTTTTACTCTATATATACAAACTATAGAAAACATCCATGTGTTGAATCGAAATTCATTCGTTGAATAGAAATTCATGTGTTGAATGGTATTCGTGTTTTAAATAAATTGTTTTAACAATAAAAATCACATTTTTACTCTATATATACAAACAATAGAAAACATTCATGTGTTGAATCGAAATTCATTCGTTGAATAGAAATTCATGTGTTGAATGGTATTCGTGTTTTAAATAAACAGTTTTAACAATATAAAAAAAATCACCTTTTTATTGTATATATACGAATTTTGAATAATATTCATGTATTGAATAGAAATTCATTCGTTGAGTAGAAATTCATGTGTTGAATGGCACTCGGGTTCAAAAGAAATTGTTTTATAATAAAAATCATATTTTTATCATCTATATAGACTATATAAAATAGTCGTGTTCAGAAATAAATTGTTTTATAATAAAAATCATATTTTTATCACCTATATAGACTATATAAAATAGTCGTATTTAGAAATAAATTGTTTTATAATAAAAATCATATTTTTATCACCTATATGAACTATATAAAATAATCGTTTTTCAAAATAAATTGTTTTACAATAAAAATCACATTTTTACTATATACATGAATGGTTAAAAATAGCGAAGTGTTGAAATAATTGTCGATTGGATAAAAATATCATTTTTATCAAAAGTACGAAAAGAATATAGTTTTGAAATCGAAGAATCGATTATATTTATATATATATATATATATATAAATATATATATATAATTAAAATAAATCGAATAACGAAGCTGCAGTTCGTGTTTTGAAACCGTGATTTCAAACGATTAGTGCGGGAGATCCGACCATCAGATTTTCCCGAAACCGAAACCGTTGGGTTCGCTTTGGAAATATCTTCCCAACGATACCCATTTTGTGAAAATCCAACGGTTGGATTGTCTGGAATGTTTAATTCAAATCTGAAGAAAAACAGCGCCAGAATCGATTATATTTATATATATATAAATATAATTATATTAAATTGAATAATGATGCTGCAGTTCGTATTTTGAAATCGAAACTTCAAACGAGTGTACCAGGAGATCCGACCGTCGGATTTTCCCAAAACTGGAACTGTTGGATTCATTTTGAAAAGATCTTTCTAATGATATAAATTTTGTGAGGATCCAACGGGTAGATTTTCAGATATATGTAAATCAGATCTGAAAAAAAAATAGCGCCACGGCCGCGTTATGGCCCGAAGCGTCGTTTGAATAAATTGGCTATTTTAAAATAAATAAAAATAGCGATAAATCGTTATAAAATATTATAAATGATATGGATGTGAAATTTAGAAATTAACTGAAGGTTTGCTAAGTCGAATGGTTTCCTGGATTTTGATCTGATGTTGGTTTCGGCCTTCGGGGTTAATATTTGGGAAATCGTTCTCTTACTGATTGATGGTTAGTGACTAATGAATTGAAATGATGCGTATGTAATGTTTGTGTAGCACTTGTTTATTATATGCGCGAGTTGCTCAGAAAGACCGGGTTTATCCCATTCTGAATAACTGAATCGACGATAAGAAATCGAAGATGAAGACGGTGGTCGAAGACTGGAGATCTTCACCTCGTTTGGATGGTAACTGATGTCCTGATTGGGAGGCATCCCGAAATATGGATAATGAGTGGTGATCTTCCAGACGTACGTGGAGATCGATGGGTTTGCGAGGTATATAGTGCCTCCGGTTTCGTTCAAACCCAGAATGGACTTGTAAATGGACTGTGTGTCTGACATTGGATTTTATTCTGTGTTGATTGATCTCTATTAAATATACATCTGATTGGCGACGGAGAATTTATTCTTTTGCTTAACGCCCTTCTCTGAGATGCACGAGCTCAGAGGTTGTATATCGATGGACATCAGTCGCATGTCATAAATTGCTGTGTGGCATGCTAAGATGCAGTGATCAGGGCTTCTGTTGAAAAGCAAAGTATTGTGGTTGATGATCAAAGCACCGCCTGTGTGGCGTAGCATTGTGTATAACGTGAATTCGCGAGCCTTACACCACGGTATGAATCAGAAACGGGAGAGGACCTCAGGGAGGGCATGTGTTTCCTTCTAGCTAGAGGTGGTTTCGGTGCTTAAACTGGCTGACATTTATATTATTTTCACCTATGTGGTTGTTGCTGTTGCGAGGCGCCTCGGTTATATCAGTCGATCCAGGACCGATGGAGTCATTCGTTGGCTCATTTACGCCCCAAAGGGCGGGGAAACGTAGTGTTCAGGAATTATAATCCACATCGGTGGACCGGCCCTGTCACTCCTAGGGTCACTCGAGCTCTAATCCTGAGACTCGGGCTAGATAGTCTCGAAGCCAGTAAGGACTATCTTTTGCCTTGGTTCATGACAGAAATCCAATTTCCAAATACGTGACTATGCGGTTTTGATTGTATACCTATATATGGTGACATAGTGGTATGGGGCATTAATGTCGTCTATGATTGATACTTATGATTAGAAATTGCTTTTGAAACATATAAACACTAGTAATAATATCAAATGCTTTTATTTTATTCGTATCAAGCATATTTTGGCCATAATAAGGTAAAAACTCTATCCTCCGGTTTGCATTGCATTGTGTGATGGGAACTGAGTCCTATAATGGCTTCATTTTTATAAAAAGCATTGCGATGTTTAAAAGAACTGTTTGTTTTAAAGCACTGGCAATCCGATGGAGTAAACCCGTTCCACGAAAGTGGCGTGGTCCTGTAATTAGCCATATTATAAATGTGTTGAGTAGATTTCTCATACCAGTCCCATGACTGACTCGTAGTTTGTTTCACTTTCAAACTCGGGTGCCCCTTTTTCTACACGGGCAGCCTTGTATTCAGGTTTAGCTGGTTCTTTCTGGATAGCTGGAGCAGAAGATGGATTCTATTATTTATCTCTTTTTATGTTGTTCAAACGAATCTGAAAAATCGAAGTTTCATAGCGGGAGGCAAAAGTTATGGCCAAATGAATTTTCTGAAAGGTCGCTATGGAATTTATATAGCCCGAGAAATTGGCCATTTTGCAAACGACCTCGGAATTCGACGAAACCACTTTTGTTGGATCCGGGATGTTAAATTATTGCTAGATTTCAAATTTCCTAATTTTTGAAGCTAGTATGTGAGCGTGGCAAAGAAAAATGTGTTTTGGTCAATTATAGTTAAATTGGATCGACCAGAATTGGGCCATTTTTCAAACGGTCTCAGAATTAGACGAAACTAGTTTTGTTGGGACCGTATCGTCAAAACATAGCTAGATTTCTTTTCTAGAATTTTTCGAATCAGTCTATGGCCCTGGCAAATTGAAATGTACGTTCAAATTAAATATTGAATGTTTTATATTTTAATTTGAAGGAAAACTGACTGAAACAGTCAAATGGGCCTACGAAACATATCTTATTGTGTTCGGAATGGGAGTAAAATGCTGGGGACGACAGTCGTTGGGTTAGGATTGGTGTTAGTATCTGAAGAGGGGTATTTTTGAAAAAATAATATATAAATAAAATTAAAAAAATCCTATTGGCCTTCATTTTCTCTCTCCCTACTATTTCTTCCTGGACCCCCCCTGCTGAACGACGGAAACACGTCGATTCCTTCCCTCCTCCGTTTCTTCAAATCTACTCAGTAAAATCAGGTGCCCCTTTGGAGCTTTTTGAAGATCTGAATCTCCTCTTTAAATCCATGTAAGCTCCATCGATTATCGTCGCGTTTTGCTCGAGTTTGAGGCCCCTGAACTCCCGCCGTTTCGAGCCCTTTTCCTCCACCATGGCCGCGGCAAGCTGGACCCCACCAACCTCTCCCGGCGCGCCTCTCCAAGGCGGACATCACGGCGTAACCCGATCTTCATATCGTGCGGTGGTTTGATCAGAAAATGCAAACCTAGTTTCGAATCAACCGGAGAGGTATACGGCTGTGTATATTTTGAAATGATTTTGATGCTTTGAAGTGTTGCAAAACTTTGAAAAATCATATCTTTTTGCTACTTTAACGAAAATCGATGAAACAGGAAACATCGTGACCGTGAGGACGTCTTCTACATTTTAGAACAGACCGCATATTTTTATGAGCCTTCTGCTATTTTTGGTGGAGTGGAACCCAATGTGAGATTTCTAATTTATAAACGATATGGAAAACGACGATGTATAAATTATATAGTTGATGTATTGGTTATATAAGCATTGTACACCTCTTGTATAAGCGTTTTATAAGTTGTACGTTCAATATATTAGTTATATATGCGTTGTAAAAATTATATATGTGTTGAAATAGAAGTGAAATGCTTATATATAAATATATCTATATATATATATACGCCCCTCGTCCACAAACCATGGACGATATTTATTGGTTGTGATTGGTGTGAAAATTGATTACGAATGGTTGATTAGAATTGTTTGTGGTTGAAATTGATTGATTGTGGTTGAAAAATACCCGTTTGTGGTTGAGAAATATTTGGTTGAAAACCACATAGGATTAGTTTGTGGAAATGAAAAAAAAATATACATGCCGCCTGTGTGCGAACTAGATGCATGAATCCCCATTGTCAAAAGTTGCGAGGCTTTAAGGTAGAGCAAGGAGCCGTACTAGGGACGGCCCCGGTTTTAACTACCCTGCCGTTATGCTGTCGAAATTTTGAATAATATTCATGTGTTAGAATTATTTTCATATATTGAATAACCTTCATGTGTTGAATCGAAATTCCTTCGTTGAATAGAAATTCATGTGTTGAATGGTATTCGTGTTTTAAATAAATTGTTTTAACAATAAAAATCACATTTTTACTCTATATATACAAACTATAGGAGACATTCAAGTGTTGAATCGAAATTCATTCGTTGAATAGAAATTCATGTGTTGAATAGTATTCGTGTTTTAAATAAATTGTTTTAACTATAAAAATTACATTTTTACTCTATATATACAAACTATAGAAAACATCCATGTGTTGAATCGAAATTCATTCGTTGAATAGAAATTCATGTGTTGAATGGTATTCGTGTTTTAAATAAATTGTTTTAACAATAAAAATCACATTTTTACTCTATATATACAAACAATAGAAAACATTCATGTGTTGAATCGAAATTCATTCGTTGAATAGAAATTCATGTGTTGAATGGTATTCGTGTTTTAAATAAACTGTTTTAACAATATAAAAAAAATCACCTTTTTATTGTATATATACGAATTTTGAATAATATTCATGTATTGAATAGAAATTCATTCGTTGAGTAGAAATTCATGTGTTGAATGACATTAGGGTTCAAAAGAAATTGTTTTATAATAAAAATCATATTTTTATCATCTATATAGACTATATAAAATAGTCGTGTTCAGAAATAAATTGTTTTATAATAAAAATCATATTTTTATCACCTATATAGACTATATAAAATAGTCGTATTTAGAAATAAATTGTTTTATAATAAAAATCATATTTTTATCACCTATATGAACTATATAAAATAATCGTTTTTCAAAATAAATTGTTTTACAATAAAAATCACATTTTTACTATATACATGAATGGTTAAAAATAGCGAAGTGTTGAAATAATTGTCGATTGGATAAAAATATCATTTTTATCAAAAGTACGAAAAGAATATAGTTTTGAAATCGAAGTATCGATTATATTTATATATATATATATAATTAAAATAAATCGAATAACGAAGCTGTAGTTCGTGTTTTGAAACCGTGATTTCAAACGATTAGTGCGGGAGATCCGACCATCAGATTTTCCCGAAACCGAAACCGTTGGGTTCGCTTTGGAAATATCTTCCCAACGATACCCACTTTGTGAAAATCCAACGGTTGGATTGTCTGGAATGTTTAATTCAAATTTGAAGAAAAACAGCGCCAGAATCGATTATATTTATATATATAAATATAATTATATTAAATTGAATAATGATGTTGCAGTTCGTATTTTGAAATCGAAACTTCAAACGAGTGTACCAGGAGATCCGACCGTCGGATTTTCCCAAAACTGGAACTGTTGGATTCATTTTGAAAAGATCTTTCTAATGATATAAATTTTGTGAGGATCCAACGGGTAGATTTTCAGATATATGTAAATCAGATCTGAAAAAAAAACAGTGCCACGGCCGCGTTATGGCCCGAAGCGTCGTTTGAATAAATTGGCTATTTTAAAATAAATAAAAATAGCGATAAATCGTTATAAAATATTATAAATGATATGGATGTGAAATTTAGAAATTAACTGAAGGTTTGCTAAGTCGAATGGTTTCCTGGATTTTGATCTGATGTTGGTTTCGGCCTTCGGGGTTAATATTTGGGAAATCGTTCTCTTACTGATTGATGGTTAGTGACTAATGAATTGAAATGATGCGTATGTAGTGTTTGTGTAGCACTTGTTTATTATATACGCGAGTTGCTCAGAAAGACCGGGTTTATCCCATTCTGAATAACTGAATCGACGATAAGAAATCGAAGATGAAGACGGTGGTCGAAGACTGGAGATCTTCACCTTGTTTGGATGGTAACTGATGTCCTGATTGGGAGGCATCCCGAAATATGGATAATGAGTGGTGATCTTCCAGACGTACGTGGAGATCGATGGGTTTGCGAGGTATATAGTGCCTCCGGTTTCGTTCAAACCCAGAATGGACTTGTAAATGGACTGTGTGTCTGACATTGGATTTTATTCTGTGTTGATTGATCTCTATTAAATATACATCTGATTGGCGACGGAGAATTTATTCTTTTGCTTAACGCCCTTCTCTGAGACGCACGAGCTCAGAGGTTGTATATCGATGGACATCAGTCGCATGTCATTAATTGCTGTGTGGCATGCTAAGATGCAGTGATCAGGGCTTCTGTTGAAAAGCAAAGTCTTGTGGTTGATGATCAAAGCACCGCCTGTGTGGCGTAGCATTGTGTATAACGTGAATTCGCGAGCCTTACACCACGGTATGAATCAGAAACGGGAGAGGACCTCAGGGAGGGCATGTGTTTCCTTCTAGCTGGAGGTGGTTTCGGTGCTTAAACTGGCTGACATTTATATTATTTTCACCTATGTGGTTGTTGCTGTTGCGAGGCACCTCGGTTATATCGGTCGATCCGGGACCGATGGAGTCATTCGTTGGCTCATTTACGCCCCAAAGGGCGGGGAAACGTAGTGTTCAGGAATTTTAATCCACATTGGTGGACCGGCCCTGTTACTCCTAGGGTCACTCGAGCTCTGATCCTGAGACTCGGGCTAGATAGTCTCGAAGTCGGTAAGGACTATCTTTTGCCTTGGTTCATGACAGAAATCCAATTTCCAAATATGTGACTCTGCGGTTTTGATTGTATACCTATATATGGTGACATAGTGGTATGGGGCATTAATGTCGTCTATGATTGATACTTATGATTAGAAATTGCTTTTGAAACATATAAACACTAGTAATAATATCAAATGCTTTTGTTTTATTCGTATCAAGCATATTTTGGCCATAATAAGGTAAAAACTCTATCCTCCGGTTTGCGTTGCATTGTGTGATGGGAACTGAGTCTTATAATGGCTTCATTTTTATAAAAAGCATTGCGATGTTTAAAAGAACTGTTTGTTTTAAAGCACTGGCAATCCGATGGAGTAAACCCGTTCCGCGAAAGTGGCGTGGTCCTGTAATTAGCCATATTATAAATGTGTTAAGTAGATTTCTCATACCAGTCCCATGACTGACTCGTAGTTTGTTTCACTTTCAAACTCAGGTGCCCCTTTTTCTACATGGGCAGCCTTGTATTCAGGTTTTATCTGGCTCTTTCTGGATAGCTGGAGCTGAAGATGGATTCTATCATTTATCTCTTTTTATGCTGTTCAGCTCCTATTGTACATATTATGTTTGTTTCCGCTGTAGACATTTATGTATAGCTGAACTGTATTTGTGCTAAGTATGATCCTGTATACTGTGTAACTCTGATGATTATGTTTATCCAGTGTATTATTTGTTCATTATCTGGTGTATTTATTTAATTATGTTCTTCTGTTACTTGTTTATGCGTTATATTCCAAAGATTACCCTTGTAACCGTCGGAACGGGATTTGGGGTCGTCACACCGTGGCATCAGAGCTTTGGTTAAGCTTAGAGATGGAATATAACATATTAACGAACTCGTCAGAAATAGAACTAGTAGTGTTCTAGGACGAGTAACTCATTACAGATAGGATCAGTAATATCCTAGTATGAGTAAAGCAGAATGAAATACACCCCACTAGACACATTTACATTAGAAGTATATGTTTCTATGTTTTAAAATACCTTTTCTGTGACCTGACACTTGATCTGCTATTTGCAGAAGTACTAGAAAATGAGTGTCAGAAGCAGAAGAAATGCAGAACCCGATCTAGAAGCTCTATTAAAGAGATATCGAAATCTGGGCAGAGCACAATTCTCGGGCAATGAATCTATAATTCAAACTCAAGCTTGGATGAGTTTTGTTGAAAGAATTTTTGAATGTATCCAGTTGAGAGATGATCAGAAAAGATTAGTAGCATCTTGGGCACTCAAAGAAGAAGCTTTAATCTGGTGGGAAACAATCATCAAAGATAATCCAGAAGGTGATATCACCTGGGATAGATTCAAAGAGATTTTCCTAGAAAGATTTACTCCTCCTGAAGCGACTGAGCGATTATGTGATGAATTTTCTTATCTGATACAAGGAGATATGACCATTCCAGAATATCATAAGAAATTCAATGAACTTTCTCACTTTGCTCCTCATCTAATTCAAGATCCAAAGAGGAAGAATCTTAGGTTTATTCATGGCCTGCAAAGAAAATATCAGAATAGTGTAATGAGGAATGTGAAGCTTCCTTTTTCTGAAATGATATACATGGCTTATCAGTACGAAGATCTCCATAAGAAAGGTATGTTGCGCGACGAAGAAGTCAGTTCGAGTAACAAAGTGGAGTCTGTGACTGATAGTCCTGAGGTCAGTAAGAAGCCCAGTGCCAAGAGGAAAATGGCTAAATCTGAGAAGGAACCAGTAACGACAGCTGTATGCAATAACTGCAAGAAACAAGGGCATTTGACCAGGAATTGTAAATCCTCGAAGAAACGAAAGGAGGATGAATCTACATCCAGTAAGAAGTTTCAAGAGAATAGAAAGTGCAGTCAATGCCATCAGACCGGTCATCTTTCAAAGGCCTGCCCGCTATTCAGAAAACCTGAAGCAGTACATGTAAATGAAGTGGCAGAAGTGCCTACATCTTCGTCTGCTCAGGAAAGGGCTGATGTTTTGGATGGCATGCTTAATGTCAAAAATATTTCGGTCAAAGTACTGTTTGACATCGGCACGTCACGAAGCTTTATTGCAAAGAATGCAGTTAAGAAGCTGGATTTGAATTTTAAAAGGCTCAAAGAACCCATCACTGTCCATAATCCTGTTGGGAGTTCCCTCGATCTTAGTTGTGTTTGTGCGGTACCTGTCTCTTTTTCCTGTTATAAGTTCCCTACCATCTCTATCGTCATGAATTTTACTGAATTCGATCTTATTCTGGGATTGGATTAGCTAACCATATGAGGCTGAGGTTAAATGCGCCGAGAGAGTTGTTAAGGCAAAGGCCCAATCAAGGAATTATATAACCATACCATGTGAAGGTCCAAATTCAAATAGAAAAGATTTCTGGGCAGCTTTGGATATTTCTCCTGCTCAAATAGAAAGTATCCTTGTAGTCACGGAGAATATTCCCGACCTCATCAAAGATATTCCTGTCGTCAAGAATTATGCAGATGTGTTCGAAGAAGTTGTCAGCTTACCTCCGCAGAGAGAAATTGATTTCAAGATTGCTTTGATTCCAGATGCTAGGCCAGTAGTGCACGCTATTCGGAGGATGACCCTAAAGGAGAAAGAAGAGTTAGATAATCAAACACGACAGCTCGTATGGAAGGGTCTGATCAGGCCTAGTTTCTCTGATTGGGGAGCATCAGTTGTGTTTGTCCCAAAATCTGACGGTACTCTGCGACTATGTGTGGATTATCGTGATTTGAACAAGCAGACAATAAAGAATAAATATCCATTGCCGTGAATCGATGATTTATTGGATCGTCTGAATGGAGCATAAGTATTTTCAAGGATGGACCTAGCTACAGATTTCCATCAGCTTCGTATTGCCGAAGAGTGTGTTCCTATGATAGCATTCAGAGGTCCAGACTTATTCTATGAGTGGTTAGTAATGTCGTTCGGCTTATGTTACGCTCCAGCATACTTCGTCAATTTGATGAATAGGGTGTTTAGAGGAGTTTTGAATAAGTTTGTTCTGGTTTTTATTGACGATATTCTAATCTTCTCTATATCAAAGGTCGAACATGAAAAACATTTGGAGCAAGTTCTAGAGATTCTCAGAAGGAATGTATTAAAAGCTAAACTATCCAAATGTATATTCTGGCAAGATGAAGTGAAATTTCTGGGCCACGTCGTATCGAAAGAAGGAATTGATGTGGATCCCAGTAAAATCACAGCTATTCAAAATTGGAAACAGCCCAGTACTCCCACAGAAGTCCGAAGTTTTCTCGGATTGGCTAGTTATTACCGGAAGTTCATTAAAGATTTTTCGAAGATATCTAGTCACTTAACGAAGCTTACAAAGAAGCACTCAAAATTCAGATGGACTCCAGAGTGTGAGGATGCTTTTGAAGAGCTAAAGTTAAGATTAACAACGGCTCCAGTGTTAATGATTATTGACGGCAATCAGGACTTGAAAGTCTGGACGGATGCTTCTAGAGAAGGCCTTGGCGCAGTGTTAATGCAAAGAGGTCAAGTGATTGCTTATGCTAGCCGTCAACTAAAGCCACACGAGAAAAACTATGTCACTCATGATCTTGAGTTGTTGGCTATCGTATTCGCTTTGAAAATCTGGAGACACTATCTTCTGGGTGAGAAATTCGAACTGTTTACAGATCACCAGTCGTTAAAGTATATGTTCACCCAGAAAGACCTGAATCTGAGGCAGCAACGTTGGCTAGAATTCCTTGCAGCATACGATTTTGAGATCCTATACACTCCAGGGAAAGCCAATGTCGTGGTCGATGCATTAAGCCGAAAGAATGTAATGACCGCCAGCTTTATTATTACGACTTCCTTGATTGACAAAATATCTATTCTTCAGAAGGACGATAATTTTATTAAGGATATTATCAAAAGGATCCAAAAAGGCGAACCCTCGTGTTTTCAAATAGATAACGATGGGACTCTGAGATTGAAAGGAAGGATTTGTGTTCCCTACATCCCCGAGTTAAAAAGGGAAGTGTTAGACGAGTGTCACAAGTCCAAGCTGAGTATCCATCCTGGTGTGGCCAAAATGTATAACGATCTCAAGCGAACATTCTGGTGGAAGGCTATGAAAAGAGACGTTTCGATATATGTTAGCCGATGCCCTACTTGCCAGCTAGTCAAAAGCGACCAACAGAAACTGGCTGGATTGTTACATCCGCTAGATGTTCCAGGTTGGAAGTGGGAACATATTTCCATGGACTTCATAGATGGTTTGCCCAGAACCAGGAATGGAAATGATAGTATTTGGGTGATCGTAGATCGCTTCACGAAGACCGCCCATTTCATACCTGTCAGATCAAACAGAACTGCTCAGAGTCTAGCGTAGATATATTTCAAGGAAATTGTTAGACTACACGGAGTACCAATCAGTATAGTGAGTGATAGAGATCCAATATTCACTAGCAAATTTTGGGAGGCATTTCAAGTAGAACTGGGAACAAAGCTGAACTTGAGCACCGCCTATCATCCTCAAACAGATGGTCAGACCGAGAGGGTGAATTGTATTTTAGAAGATTTATTGCGGGCGTGTGTTCTTGACTTTGGTGGATCATGGGAAGACCATTTGCATTTGGTAGAATTCTCCAATAACAACAGCTACCAAGCGAGCCTGACAATGTCGCCATTCGAAGCATTGTATGGTAGACCGTGCCGATCTCCTACTTGTTGGGTCGAACCCGGTAATAGACTTGTATTGGGACCCGATATGATCCGCGAGGCTGCCGACAAAGTCGATTTCGTTAAGAAACGATTACTCGCCGCTCAAAGCCGCCAGAAGAGCTATGCCGATAAGAGAAGAAGAGATATATCATTTGCTGTTGGCGACTATGTATATTTGAAAGTATCGCCGATGAGAGGAGTTATCTGGTTCGGTAAAACTGGGAAGTTGGCGCCCAAATTCATTGGTCCGTTTCCTATTCTTGAACGGATTGGGACTCTCGCTTATAGGGTTCAATTGCCTGACTGGTTGCCTGGAGTGCATGATGTATTTCATATATCTCAACTTCGAAAGCACGTTCATGATCCAGACTTGATCGTGAAAGAAGCAGCGCAACAGGATATTGAAATTACCCCAGAATTGGCTGTGAGAAGAGAGCCGCTAAAGATCATCGGCAAAGAAACCAAAGAGCTGAGGAACAAGAAGGTTCACTTAGTCAAAGTGCAATGGAGTGGGGATCCGCGAGATTGTACTTGGGAAACTGAGGAGAGCATTCAAAAAGCCTATCCTAAGTGTCGAGTTGATATCTCTGATTGACTCCGGTGCAAGGTACATTTACCATACTTTGCATTACCATTGAGTTCTCTACTTTGTTGTTATTTTCTTTCCATCGATGTGCACTTTTAATTCTATAGTCTGAATAATTTAAAAAGAGTATAGGAATTGATTAGCATATTTTTGAAAAGTTAAAAACAATTTTATTGTTGTTTGTGTTGTGTAATAGTAGATTTGATTTATTAAATTATTAGGACGATAGTTAATTTAATTAATAGGAGAATGAATGGTAGAATTTATTCGATTATATCACACATTTAACTGATATGAAAATAGATAGAAATATATACATGTGCATTATATATGTTTGAACAGGTAAATGGATAGCTGTTGAGTAAAGAAATTATTTGCGTGCCCGACAGATAGGTAAACCTTAATGAGTTGGATGCGCAATTTTATTATTATATCAACTCCTGTGAATGCCATTGGATGCGGAGTGTTGGTTATTCTGTGTGTAATAATAAACGTCGCCATAGGATAGTAACAATTAATTTTGAAATACACTACATGGCATACTTCTCGAAGATAGGCATGCTTCATCATATACCACATAAGCATTTGGAGCTTGTGTGACGAAGTGGAAGATTTACCATACGAGCGAGAGGCTTGTATGGCGATGACTACATTTCACAGGTTGAACTGATGACTGATATGGACCATATTAAAGGTAACGATAAATTGCCAGATTAATAAAAACCTCACACGGGTCTGGAGTTGACAATAATCACGTCTATCTAGTCATTAGATATGGCACATGGATTATTTACTTCCCACACGGGACGAGGTGACGAGAATTTATTCTCTGGAGCAATTAAAATACACACTCCCTCAGGCTTTTACAGGGTGACGAGAATTTATTCTCTGGAGTTATTATCTATACACGCTCCCCTGTAAACACCAGATTATATCACTATAAATATGTGTATGCTTTATAGGATTTATTGGGTACCTAATACGGCCCAATAAATTTCCAAACCCCTCCCCGTACAAAGGAGGTTATGGCGAAATTTTTCGAAAATTCCGGGTGTTAGCCAATTTTTTTTTTGAAGAATTTGAAAAATCTCAGAAACTAAAAAGTTGGAGAATGGAAGCCAGATTGAACGTAGAGGAGATTAATCAAACCACTTTCGACTTTGTTCCTTTTCGAGGACGAAAAGTTTTAAGTGGGGGAGATTGTAACGACCCGAAAAATCTGAACCAATTTAAAAATTTTAAATTGGCTATTTTTGTGGATTTTAAATATTTGAAATAATTATTTAAAATAATAGCAATGAAAAGTGAGTTTGAATCAACATTTGAAAATAAATATAATTAGTTGTAATTATAAACAAGGCCTGAAATGCCGCGGTAGTTTCAAAATTTGAATTCAAACTTTGACTGACCGTACCGGGTGCAAAACAAAACGGATTTGAGTGAAACCAAAAATATTTAAATCTGTTAGTGAATACCTTTCTAACGAATTTGAAAAATCAAAGTTTCATAGCGAGAAGCAAAAGTTATGGCCAAATGAATTTTCTGAAAGGTCACTATGGAATTTATATAGCCCGAGAAATTGGCCATTTTACAAACGACCTCGGAATTCGACGAAACCACTTTTGTTGGATCCGGGATGTTAAATTATTTCTAGGTTTCAAATTTCATAATTTTTGAAGCTAGTATGTGAGCGTGGCAAAGAAAAATGTGTTTTGGTCAATTACAGTTAAATTGGATCGACCAGAATTAGGCCATTTTTCAAACGATCTCAGAATTCGACGAAACTAGTTTTGTTGGGAACGTATCGTCAAAACATAGCTAGATTTATTTTTCTAGAATTTTTTGAATCAGTTTGTGGCCCTAGCAAATTGAAATGTATGTTCAAATTAAATATTGAATGTTTTATATTTTAATTTGAAGGAAAACTAACTGAAACAATCGAATGGGCCTACGAAACATATCCCATTGTGTTCGGAATGGGGGTAAAACGCTAGGGACGACAGTCGTTGGGTTAGGATTGGTGTTAATATCTGAAGAGGGGTATTTTTGAAAAAAATTAATATATAAATAAAATAAAATAATCCTATTGGCCTTCATTTTCTCTCTCCCCGCTATTTCTTCCTTGACCCCCCTGCTGAACAAGGGAAACACGTCGATTCCTTCCCTCCTCTGCTTCTTCAAATCTACTCAGTAAAATCAGGTGCCCCTTTGGAGCTTTTTGAAGATCTGAATCTCCTCTTTAAATCCATGTAAGCTCCATCGATTATCGTCGCGTTTTGCTCGAGTTTGAGGCCCCTGAACTCCCACCGTTTCGAGCCCTTTTCCTCCACCAGGGCCGCGGCGAGTTGGACCCCACCTACCTCTCCAGGCGCGCCTCTCCAAGGCGGACATCGTGGCGCAACCTGATCTTCATATCGTGCGGTGGTTTGATCAGAAAATGCAAACCTAGTTTCGAATCAACCGGAGAGGTATACGGCTGTGTATATTTTGAAATCATTTTGACGCTTTAAAGTGTTGCAAAACTTTGAAAAAACATATCTTTTTGCTACATTAACGAAAATCGATGAAACAGGAAACACCATGACCGAGAGGACGTCTTCTACATTTTAGAAGAGACTGCATATTTTTGTGAGCCTTCTGCTATTTTTGGTGGAGTGGAACCCAATGTGAGATTTCTAATTTATAAACGATATGGAAAACGACGATGTATAAATTATATAGTCGATGTATGGGTTATATAAGCGTTGTACACCTCTTGTATAAGCATTGTATAAGTTGTACGTTCGATATATAAGTTATATATGCGTTGTAAAAAATTATATATGTGTTGAAATAGAAGTGAAATTCTTATATATAAATATATCTATATATATACGCCCCTCGTCTACAAACCATGGACGATATTTATTGGTTGTGATTGGTGTGAAAATTGGTTGATTAGAATTATTTGTGGTTGAAATTGATTGATTGTGGTTGAAAAATACCCGTTTGTGGTTGAGAAATATTTGGTTGAAAACCACATAGGATTAGTTTGTGGAAATGAAAAAATATATATACATGCCGCCTGCGTGCGAACTAGATGCATGAATCCCCATTGTCAAAAGCTGCGAGGCTTTAAGGTAGAGCGAGGAGCCGTACTAGGCACGGCCCGGGTTTTAACTACCCTGCCGTTATGCTGCCGAAATTTTGAATAATATTCATGTGTTAGAATTATTTTCATATATTGAATAACCTTCATGTGTTGAATCGAAATTCCTTCGTTGAATAGAAATTCATGTGTTGAATGGTATTCGTGTTGTAAATAAATTGTTTTAACAATAAAAATCACATTTTTACTCTATATATACAAACTATAGGAGACATTCAAGTGTTGAATCGAAATTCATTCGTTGAATAGAAATTCATGTGTTGAATAGTATTCGTGTTTTAAATAAATTGTTTTAACAATAAAAATCACATTTTTACTCTATATATACAAACCATAGAAAACATCCATGTGTTGAATCGAAATTCATTCGTTGAATAGAAATTCATGTGTTGAATGGTATTTGTGTTTTAAATAAATTGTTTTAACAATAAAAATCACATTTTTACTCTATATATACAAACAATAGAAAACATTCATGTGTTGAATCGAAATTCATTCGTTGAATAGAAATTCATGTGTTGAATGGTATTCGTGTTTTAAATAAACTGTTTTAACAATATAAAAAAATCACCTTTTTATTGTATATATACGAATTTTGAATAACATCCATGTGTTGAATAGAAATTCATTCGTTGAATAGAAATTCATGTGTTGAATGGCATTCGGGTTCGAAAGAAATTGTTTTATAATAAAAATCATATTTTTATCATCTATATAGACTATATAAAATAGTCGTGTTTAGAAATAAATTGTTTTATAATAAAAATAATATTTTTATCACCTATATAGACTATATAAAATAGTCGTGTTTAGAAATAAATTGTTTTCTAATAAAAATCATATTTTTATCACCTATATGAACTATATAAAATAATCGTTTTTCGAAATAAATTGTTTTACAATAAAAATCACATTTTTACTATATACATGAATGGTTAAAAATAGCGAAGTGTTGAAATAATTGTCGGTTGGATAAAAATATAATTTTTATCAAAAGTTTGAAAAGAATATCAGTGTGGTATGTTGAGGCTGATCGGTGGGTACTAGATGGATATATACAAATTAGATTGAGTCATGAAAGATGATGAGAAACACACCAGAAATCTACGGCAAATAAAATTTAAAAATAAATTCAAATTTGCATGTATTTAATTTTATTTCTTTTGCAGTGTACTTTGTGTGTGTTTCATGTAACAGGCATGGATGACGACTGGACTGGCCGTGAGCTGTGAAGACAGAAGACAGTTTTGTAAGCCTGTAAATGAAAAAGAAAATGTAACAGAGCGAATGTATGTATCTATGACTGTATACTGAGTGTTGAGTGTTGTAGTGAGGAACTGATGTAACAACCTGGAAAATCCGAGCCAATTTAATTTTTTTTTTTTGACAATTTTGATGAATTTTGAATATTTAAAATGGTTTATTATAAATAATAACGTTGAGAAATTTATTTTGAATAAAATTTGAATGTATATATTTATTTGAATCGATGTTAGAATATAAATATTTTATTTTAATTATAAAAGGAATTGAAAATGGCGCAGTAGTTTGAGAATTCGATTTCAAATTTCAAATGAATGTACAGGATTCAAAATAGAACGAATTTTAGCGAAACTAAAAATATTAGAATCTAAATGAAAATATCTTTCCAACGAATTCGAAAAAAATCAAAATTTCATAGCGGGGATAAAAAGTTATGTCCAGTTTAAAATTCAGAATAGTTGCTATTGAAAATATAGCCCTTAAAAATGGAAATTTTGCAAACAGCCTCCGTTTTTTATGAAACCACTTTTGTTAGATCCGGGATGTCAAATTATTGCCAGATTCCAAAAATCATAATTTTCTGAATTAATATGTAAGCGTGGCAAAAGAAACATGTTTTGTCGGTTTGAGTCAATTTGAATCGACCAGGAAATGGCCATTTTTCAAACGGTATCCAAATTTGACGAAATTAGTTTTGTTAGGACCATATCGTTAGTACGAAGCTAAAAATATTTTTTCTAGAATTTTTAGAGTTAGTATGTGACCCCGATAAATTGAGATGTACGTTTAAAATTGAATATATAGATTTATATTTTAATTTCAGCGAAAACTGAGCGAAACAGCCGAACTGGCTTACGAAACAAATCCCACTATGTTCGGAATGGGGGTAATTAGCTAGGGGCGGCAGTCGTTGGGTTCAATTTGGGGTTTGAATCAAAAAATAACTTTATGGATATTAAATAAAATAATTATATAAATATATTATATAAAACCTTACCTACCTCTCTCTCCTCCACTTAAATAATCAGTCAACGCATAAAAGAAAAAAAGAGTGGAAAAAACTGCACCCCGTCTTCCTTCTGCCGATATTCCTTGACGCCGCCCTCACCTCCGATGGTCGCGGCCCCTCCAGCGCTGTCTGCCACTGCTGTGCCCAACCCCTCCATCATCTCCGATGCCCCCTCATCCATTCCCCCTTTTTTTCTCCAACAAAAAAGAGAGAAGAAGGACCGCCACCACCAAAAGAGAGCCGCCACATCCCCTAGGACCATGCCCGACCATCTGACCACTCCCCTGCGTCGCCTCCACTACCTAGACCACCATTGCACCCCCTCAACGACCACCGTCTCCACACAAATGGAATAGAAAAGGTGATTTTAGATTTTTAAAATCAGTTTCAATTTATTTAAAATCGGCTTTAAATTCAGTTTTATTTAAAATCAATTTTTACATATAATAATTTATTTTAAAAGATGTGATTTTTAATTTACATGTAGCATTATTAAAAGGACGATTTTTATAAGGTGAAGAGCGTAAGAAAGTTTAGATTTTTATGATAATCAAGTTTTGATTTTTATGTAGGTTGTAGAGAAATAAAGATTTGATTTTTATTATATGAACAGCACCATAAAGAAGTGAAATATATATATATATATATATATATATATATATAATTTTAGGGTTTTCATTCATATAAAATGATGATTTTTAATGACAAAAATGTGAGATTTTTAATGTAGAAAAGGTTAGATTTTTAATATAGAGAAGGTTAGATTTTTTATAATCAGAAAAGGTTAGATTTTTTATAATCAGAAAAGGTTAGATTTTTATAATCAGAAAAGGTTAGATTTTTATAATCAGAAAAGATTTGATTTTTATAAAGATAGTAGCGGCATAAAAATATGATTTTTATTATACGAATAGCGGTATAAAAATGTAATTTTTATATGAATTCTCTTTACATAAAAATTCGATTTTTATATATGAAGTAACACAATAAAAATGTGATTTTTCTATATATAGTAGCTTTGTTAAAAATATGATTTTTAATATAAATTTCGTGAAACAGATCTCGTTGGAAACACGGTGAAGATTTCCTACATATGAAGAGTCGCGGCGAATTGGTTTTAGCGAATCGGTGAGAACTTCTCACTTTGAATTTAATTTTCTAGTTAAAATAAATACTAGGATGAAGACGTGTTTAGCAGCACCCGACATTTGTCGTCCACAGACCATGGACGACTTTTTTGTTTGTTGGTTTGTGTTGTGAAAATTGATTGTGTTATGTGGAATGGAATAAATATTTTATAATTAAAAATATAATTTTTAACGTGTATATGATTAAATAAATATTTATAAACAAATCAGACGATTTGTTTATGTACACACATTTAACTGATATTGATTGGGACGATAAATTTTACACATTGCCCAACTACACAAATAAAACATGTGTTTGATTGTTTGAAACCCCACACGGGTATTGGGATGATATTGGACATACACTAATCCCAATAATTAGTTGTATGTCAATCGATTGGTTGACAGGCTGTGTAGGCATTAAATATTTGTATTTGATGCTTATGCAGTGTAGAATGCACTTTGGATGATTGTTGACTGTGTTTGATTGTTGTTGTATACATGTTGTGTGAAATCCATATAATCACATTATATGGCAATTGATTGTGTCTGATTCTAGTTCAGAAAGAATGAATATTTTAAAATAATGATTATTTTTAAAATAACGAATATTTTAAAATAATATTCAGAAAAGAATCAAAATCTGATTTTGATGTCTGATTTGGGATGGACATGAATATATTTAAATATATAAAGCCGTGTTGATTAGATTAACTTTGAACGGACATTACGGGAGATCCAACCGTCGGATTCTCCTAAAACCGGAACCGTTGGGTTCGTATCGAAAAGAGCTTTCTAAGAATATAAGAAATTAGGAATCTAACGGTTGAATTTGGAATTATGTCCAAATCAAATTCGGAAAAGGTCGCTGTAAGTGCAGTTCGATGGCTGTTTATGGAAATCAACTGTACGGGCCTTGATAAAATTATTAAAAATATCAATAATTTGTGTAAAATCATAATAAATGATTTGGAAAGAATTAGGATGAAAAATTCCATATTTGAAAAGATAAAAATATATTTTTATCAAAATGAACTAGTTTTGAAATAGAATAATAAATCCAATATTTGTTAAAATAAATAAATTGGGTTTGAAATGGTTTTAAAAATAACCAGAATTTCCAGCAAATGAATTGGAATAGATTAGAATCGAAATTATCCTTGGAATATTTCGATGTTGGATTTCGTGATTATACAGATATTGTGGAGGAATTTGGAAGAAATATATATCGTTATTCCAATACGATATTTGTTGGTTTTAAAATTTGATATTGAATATAAGCCGATATATTTTCTATTCAGAGCCTGGTATTTAATATCAAATTGGATTTTGGGTTTGTCGTGAATGGTATCTTTAATAATACTGTTCTTAAACCCAATGGAATTAGGAAAATTAGAAATTGACTGGAGATTAGTTAAGTTGAATGGTTTCCTAGGTATTGATCTGATGTTGGTTTCGGCCTTCGGGGTTAATACTTAGGGAATTGTTCTCTTACTAATTTACGATTATAGACTGATGGGATATGAATTGGGTTTGTTGTGAACTGTGTTTTAGCAACATTCGTTCTTTAACCCGATTTACAGTGAAATGGGATTTGGAATTTATACATCTTTTGTTAAGATTTAAAGGAGATTTTCCAAAGTAAAGTTTTCCAATTTAACATATTAAACTGGAATTGAATGGAATTCGATTATGTAATAATCGAAGTAAGCTTCTGCAAAGGAAGACGGTTAATATATATGGAATTTAAAAGGCCTTGTCGTTATTCCATTTATATTATCGGTTGGATATGGAAGTTTATATTGATTATATATTTCGATTTGTTTTCCATGTTGATTCCATTGTTAAAGGAATAAGATTTTGGGTTGTCGTGAATGGTATCTTTAATAATACTGTTCTTAGACCCAATGGAGTTAAGAAAATCAGAAATTAACTGGAGATTAGTTAAGTTGAATGGTTTCCTGGGTATTGATCTGATGTTGGTTTTGGCCTTCGGGGTTAATACTTAGGGAACTGTTCACTTGCTAATTTACGGTTAAGGGCTGATGGAATGGAATGTGATTTTGGGTTTATCGTGAACCGCATTTTAAAAGACATTGGTCCTTTAACCCAATTAAAGACAAGATATGATTTCCCAAGTGAAACAATCGTTAATATTGATTTTTGGGAAGATTAAAAGCAAGTGGAGTTTTAATGCATCTTTAATTAGATTGAAATGATATCCAACGGAAGATCAAACAATAAATTGGAAGAATTTATCTTTGATAAAATGAATGGGAACCTTTCCCAAAGTATAAGAATATTTGAATAAAGAAATATTCTGGATTGGAATGAGGCGTATGTTGTGTTTTTATAGCACTTTTTTATTATATATGCGAGTTATCCAAAAAGACCGGGTTTATCCCATTTTGAATAACTGATTCGACGATGTGTCGAGGATGAAGACAGTGGGTCTTCACATCGTTTGGATGGTTACTGATATCTTGATTTGGGTCGTACACCCAAAATGAGGTAATAAGTGGTGATCGTCCAGACGCACTTGGAGATCGATGGATATGCGAGGGCCTCTCCCCTGTATTGGACATGTGGGGGAGGAATAAGATGCCTCCGGTTTCGTTCAGTCCCATAACGAGCTTGTAAATGGATGTGTGTCTGACATCGGATTTCGTTCTGTGTGATTGATAGACATCGGTTGTATAGCGTGAGTTGCCTGTGTGACATGCTGAGATGCAATTGATCAAGGCTTCTATTGAAAAGCAGAGTATTGTGGTTGATGATCAAAGCACGGCTTTAATATAGCATAGCTTTGTGTAGCATTGATTCACGAGCCTCGCACCTGGTGTGAACCAGAAACGGGAGAGGACCTCAGGGAGGGCATGTGATTCCTTCTAGCTAGGAGTGGTGTCAGTGGTTTTACAAGCCCTGGCAAGTTTGAATCAAGTGGTTGTTGGAATGCGAGGCGCCTCGGTTATATCTGCTGTTCCGAGGCCGATAGTTTGGTCAGGATATGACCAGTTTACGCCCCATAGGGCGGGGAACGCATTGTTCAGGCATTTTAATCCACTCCATGTGGACCGGCCCTGACGATCCAAGGACTTGACTGAGTACTTGCCCTGAGACTCGGGCTAGATAGTCTCGAAGCGGTAAGGACGATCCCTTGCCTTGGTTCACAGATGGAAATCCAACTTCCAATACGTGAGAATTGCGATTTTGATTGCAGAGCCTAGTATTGGCGACATGGTATATGGTACCCATGCCGCCTAAGATTGATACATTTATATTTGAAGTTGTTTTATACACTATGCACTTATAATAGTATAAAATGATTTGTCTTAATGTACCAAGCATGTTTGGATATTATAAGGGAAAACCCTATCCTCCGGCTTACGTTGCATTGTGTGATGGGACCTGAGTCTTATAATAGCCTCATTTTTTCAAAAAGCATTGCGCTGTTTTGTTATATGCACTGGTATTCTTGGGAGGAAACTCGTTCCGTGTTATACGGCATGGTCCTTTGATATATCTGAATTAAAGTAAAGTTTTAAATAACTGTTTTAGTTCTCACACCAATCACATGACCGACCTAGAGTTTATTCTTTTAACCTAAACTCTGAGTGCCCCCAATTTTCCCCGTGGGCAGCTAGTAGTTTTGGTTTTGCAGATTTATATTCACAGGATCCTGGTTTACAGCTGGAATGATATTCGGAAAGCTCTGTATCCGCATATTCTTTTCAGTTGTGTTTTGTATTATTTTTCCACTACTTTGTAATTTGTAAATCTCTGATATTTAGTAAATGTGTAATATGTAATTCATACTCTGTATATTCTTGTATTCTGATGAAATTGTTGTAATAAACAATGAAATATTCTTCTGTTTATGTTCTGATTCGTCGTGTTCTCAATTCAATCCGGGCATTCCTTCACGGGAAGTTCTGATCGTTATATTTTGGAATCGGAGCTTTGGTTTACAGAGCTCGGAGAACAGGACACGTTAGGACCAAACCAAACAATTCATCAGAGGTTGGATTAGTAATATCCAAAAAGAATGACTCGTTAGAGACAGGATCAGTAGTATCCTAGAACGAGTGTGAAGAGTGATATTTTTAAAATAAAAGTGAAAACAATTTTTTAAAAAAAAATTTAAATCAATTATTCGTATTTGAATATTTATTTTGTATGGAATTTGGACAATCAAGTATATAGAGATTTTAATATACGTCTGATCCACGTGTATTTGAAGTTTTAATATACTAGACAGATATAGAATGACACTCTTGTCACCCAGAGATGATATTGATGATAGTGTACACATCATCATTGTTTTATGTTCGAGTTTTGAAAGTGGGATGTCTGTATATTTTTATTAGACTGGTGTGAGAACCAAAATTTGATAGGGCTTATTGTTGTGATTTGGCATCAAAAACATGATTTTCTGTATATAAGTCAAAATTGAGAATTTAAAACAATGATCCACTAATTGATTGATGGTTGTGTTGTATGATTATTTGTTAACCAATAAAACCATTACGTGAAAGAACGGTACATGTAACCAAATTGTATCAAATATTTAACTGTATTGAAAATTTCTTGAAATTGCATACATGTACATGCATATATATTGAACAGGTCATTGCAAAGAGGCTAAGAAGAGGAATAAAATTGTTTGCCCGACAAATAGGTACATGTTTATTATATTTGTTGGGGTTTTAGATGATTTTATGAGCCGCTTGGCTGTTTCTTTTTCTTTTTGGATTGGAGAGGCCTGTATGGAAATTTTGGGATTTTCCCGGTGCTCCCGTGCAGGGGAGGTTAGGGCGAAATTTTTCAAAAAATTAGGGTGTTAGCCAAACTTTTGAAAAATTGGAAAGTTCTTAGAAACTGAAAAGTAGAAGAACTTAAGCCATACTGAAAATAATGAAAGTTGAGTTGGTTTGTAAAACAACTTTCAGCTCCGTTCCTTTTCGAGGACGAAAATATTTTAAGTTGGGGAGATTGTAACAACCCGGAAAATCCGAGCCAATTTAAAATTTTTATTTTGGAAATTTTGATGAATTTTGAATATTTAAAATGGTTTATTTTAAACAATAAGGACGATAAATTTATTTTGAATAGAATTAGAACGTATATATTTATTTGAATCGACGTTAGAATATAAATATATTTTTTTAATTATAAAAGGAACTGAAAATGGCGCAGTAGTTTGAAAATTCGATTTCAAATTTCAAATGAATGTAAAGGATTCAAAATAAACCAATTTTAGCGAAACCAAAAATATTAGAATCTAAATGAAAATATCTTTCCAACGAATCCCAAAAAAAATCAAAATTTCATAGCAGGGATAAAAAGTTATGTCCAGTTGAAAAATCAGAATAGTCGCTATGGAAAATATAGCGCAAACGACCTTCGTTTTCGAAGAAACCACTTTTGTTGGATCCGGCATGTCAAATTATTGCTAGATTCCAAAAATCATAATTTTCTGAATCAATATGTGAGCGTGGCAAAAGAAAACATGTTTTGTCGGTTTGAGTCAATTTGGATCGACCAGGAAATGGTCATTTTTCAAACGGTCTCCAAATTTGACGAAATTAGTTTTGTTAGAATCGTATCATCAGTACAAAGCTAAAAATAATTTTTCTGGAATTTTTAGAGTTAGTATGTGACCCTGGTAAATTGAGATGTATGTATAAAATTGAATATATAGATTTATATTTTAATTTCAGCGAAAACTGAGCGAAACAGCCGAACTAGCTTACAAAACAAGTCTCATTGTATTCAGAATGGGGTAACTAGCTAGGGGCAGCAGTCATTGGATTCAATTTGAGGTTCGAATCAAAAAATAACTTAATGGATATTAAATAAAATAATTAAATAAATATATTATATAAAACCTTACCTACCTCTCTCTCCTCCACTTAAATAATTAGTCAACGCATAAATGAAAAAAAAAGAGTGAAAAAAACCGCACCCCGTCTTCCTTCAGCCGATGTTCCTCGATGTCGCCTCACCTCCGATGGTCGCAGCCTCTCCAACGTCGTCCGCCGCCGTTGTGCCCACCCCCTCCATCATCTCCGACGCCCCTCTACCATTTCCCCCTTTTTTCCCCAATAAAAAAAAGAGAAGAAGGACCGCCACCACCAAAAGAGAGCCGCCGCACCCCCCCGGGCCCACGCCCGACCATCTGACCACACCCCTGCGCCGCCTCCACTGCCTGAACCACCATGGCACCCCTCAACGGCCACCGCCTCCACACGAACGGAAAAGAAAAGGTGATTTTAGATTTCTAAAATCGGTTTCAATTTATTTAAAATCAGTTTTAAATTCACTTTTATTTAAAATCAATTTTTACATATAATAATTTATTTTAAAAGATGTGATTTTTAATTTACATGTAGCGTTATTAAGAAGACGATTTTTATAAGGTGAAGAGCGTAAGAAAGTTTAGATTTTTATGTTGATAAAAATTAGAATTTATGATAAACAAGTTATGATTTTTATATAGGTTGTAGAGAAATAAAGATTTGATTTTTATTATATGAAAGGCGCCATAAAGAAGTGATTTATATATATATATATATATAATGTTAGGGTTTTCATTCATATAAAATGATGATTTTTAATGACAAAAAGGTGAGATTTTTAAATAGAAAAGGTTAGATTTTTATAATCAGAAAAGGTTTGATTTTTATAATCAGAAAAGGTTAGATTTTTATAATAAAAAAAGATTTGATTTTTATAAAGATAGTAGCGGCATAAAAATATGATTTTTATTATATGAATAGTGGTATAAAAATGTGATTTTTATATGAATTCTCTTTACATAAAAATTCGATTTTTATATGTGACGTAACGCAATAAAAATGTGATTTTTCTATATATATATAGTAGCATTGTTAAAAATATGATTTTTAATATAAATTCTGTGAAACAGATCTCATTGGAAACATGGTGAAGATTTCCTACATATGAAGAGTGGCGGCGAATTGATTTAGTGAATCGGTGAGAACTTCTCACTTTAAATTTTATTTTCTAGTCAAAAAAACTAGGATGCAGACGGTGCTTAGGAGCACCCAACACCCGTCGTCCACAGACGATGGACGGCTTGTTTGTTTGTTGGTTTGTGTTGTGAAAATTGAATGTGGTATGTGGAGTGGAATAAATATTTTATAGTTAAAAATACAATTTTTAACGTGTATATGAGTAAATAAATATTTATAAACAAATCGGACGATTTGTTTATGTACACACATTTGAGTGATATTGATTGGGACGATAAATTTTACACATCGCCCAACTGCACAAATAAAACATGTGTTTGATTGTTTGAAACCCCACACGGGTATTGGGATGATATTGGACATACACTAATCCCAATAATTAGTTGTATGTCAATCGATTGGTTGACAAGCTGTGTAAGCGTTAAATATTTGTATTTGATGCTTATGCAGTGTAGAATGCACTTTGGATGATGGTTGACTGTGTTTGATTGTTGTTGTATACATGTTCTATGAAATCCATATAATCACATTATATGGTAATTGACTGTGTCTTATTCCGGTTCAGAAAGAATGAATATTTTAAAATAACGATTATTTTTAAAATAAAGAATATTTTAAAATAATATTTAGAAAAGAATCAAAATCTGATTTTGATGTCCGATTTGGGAGGACACGAATATATTTAAATATATAAAGCTGTGTTGATTAGATTAACGCCATTTTGACGTGAATGATATTTATATCGATTTTGGTCATTTTTATAATGAATATTGAAAAGAAATTGATTTTGAAATCTAATGTTTTGAAAATACTATCATTTATATATCGATGATATGGAATATTCAATTTTGATTTGAAATTGAATATGAAGTTGAAATCGTTTCGAAAAAGAATTTAAAACGATTTATAAAATATGTTTTAAAAGGAAATCAATTAAATATATATAATATTATATATATATAATGGCCTGTATAGAACGCGCCGCGCTGCGACAGTTCGCGAATTTCGACCATTAACTTTGAACGGACATTACGGGAGATCCGACCATCGGATTCTCCTAAAACCAGAACCGTTGGGTTCGTATCGAAAAGAGCTTTCTGAGAATACAAGAAATTAGGAATCTAACGGTTGGATATGGAATCATGTCCAAATCAAATTTGGAAAAGGTCGTAAGTGCAGTTCGATGGTCGTTTATGGAAATTGACTGTACGGGCCTTGATAAAATTATTAAAAATATCAATAGTTTGTGTAAAATCATAATAAATGATTTGGAAAGAATTGGGATGAAAAATTTCATATTTGAAAAGATAAAAATATATTTTTATCGAAATGAACTAGTTTTGAAATAGAATAATAAATCCAATATTTGTTAAAATAAATAAATTGGGTTTGAAATGGTTTTAAAAATAACCAGAATTTCCAATATATGAATTGGAATAGATTTGAATCGAAATTATCCTCGGAATATTTCGATGTTGGATTTCGTGATTATATGGATATTGTGGAGGAATTTGGAAGATATATATATTGTTATTCCAATGTTGGTTTCAGAATTTGATATTGAATATAAGCCGATATATTTTCTATTCAGAGCCTGGTATTTAATATCAAATTGGATTTTGGGTTTGTCGTGAATGGTATCTTTAATAATACTGTTCTTAAACCCAATGGAGTTAAGAAAATTAGAAACTGACTGGAGATTAGTTAAGTTGAATGGTTTCCTGGGTATTGATCTGATGTTGGTTTCGGCCTTTGGGGTTAATACTTATGGAATTGTTCTCTTACTAATTTACGGTTAGAGACTGATGGGATGTGAATTGGGTTTGTTGTGAACTGTGTTTTAGCGACATTCGTTCTTTAACCCGATTTACAGTGAAATGGGATTTGGAATTTATAAATCTTTTGTTAAGATTTAGAAGAGATTTTCCAAAGTAAAGTTCTCCAATTTAACATATTAAATTGGAATTGAATGGAATTCGTTTGGTAATAATCGAAGTAAGCTTCTATAGAGGAAGACGGTTAATATATATAGAATTTAAAAGGCCTTGTCGTTATTCCATTTATATTTTCGATTGGATATGGAAGTTTATATCGATTATATATATATATATCGATTTATTTTCCATGTAGATTCCATTGTTAAAGGAATAAGATTTTGGGTTGTCGTGAATGGTATCTTTAATAATACTGTTCTTAGACCCAATGGAGTTAAGAAAATCAGAAACTAACTGGAGAATAGTTAAGTTGAATGGTTTCCTGGGTATTGATCTGATGTTGGTTTCGGCCTTCGGGGTTAATACTTAGGGAATTGTTCACTTGCTAATTTACGGTTAAGGGTTGATGAATGGAATGTGATTTTGGGTTTATCGTGAAACGTGTTTTAAAAGACATTGGTTCTTTAACCCAGTTAAAGACAGGATATGATTTCTGTAACAACCCGAATTTTAATAACATGTTAAAACCATAAATCAAGGCAGAATTAATTTTCAAATTAAGAATCAAGGGAAACGGGTTGCGCCATTGCGTTAGTCTTGAAATTCTGCTTGGAAAAGAGTCCGAGTTTTCGAGAAACGGAGTCCGTATGAGGGAGATATGACCCTCCGAAGTTTCAAGGATTTTCAGAACCGAAAAATAGCTCGAATTCGAATTCGAAATTCGAATTCAAACCCCATCGCAAACTGGGCGGGAATTTTCCCTCCCAGGACCAGGTCGACCTGGGGGTCGACACTATGGTCGATCTCCCAGGGGCCAGGTCGACCTGGTGCCAAAACCCAGTTTTGAGCCTGGGTTCATTCTGATGTATCTGGTCTCGTTTTCAGTCTAGATTCGCCCACCTAATCTTATATAAACAGACCCCTAGCCCCATTCTCTTTACGCCATTCTTCTCTCCTTATGCTGCCTCTGAAATAATAGAAATAAATAAATAAAATTATGGCGTCACTACTCTGCTGGGATCAAAACTAGAACTAGTGCATCTTCTTCCAAATCTGAATAAGATTAAAAGAGAACAACTGAAACTCTTCTTCTATAATCCAACCAAGGCAAGTGCAGTTATTTTCCGATATGAAATTTAATCATGATCTTGACATTATTATAAATCTGAGTCTAGGCCCTTTTTCTATTTATCAGATATGTTCCTCTGTTTTATTATTCTGTTTGTTCTGTATTTCTTCCTCCTTTCTTTCTTTTTGTTTGATAGCCAGGCTACCATGAGCCTGAGCCAAATCTCATAAGAGATGAACGCATAAACGCTAAATTTGGGAAGAATATTGAATGAGGCATATTTGGGCAAAAATCGATTTGTAACTAATTTGAGGACACAACGCATGTTGTAATTCTGGACATAAATTTGAGACATATTACATAAGATGATCTATGACTTGGAAGAAGAGGATTATAGTGACTTAGAACATAAAGAACATATTTCATAATTTAAGATCTGGATCTGGGCATATTAAATCTGATAGTTTGTCATTTGGAAGTAGGAGAATTAATTTGCATATGACTTAGGTGTAAAAACCTATATTAAGATTTGATGACTATTAAGTGTGAATACACCTAAGTAAGGGGGTTTTTTGGATATGTGACATGCATTGTAATCAATGGCTATATTTGGCATAATTTATATGTGAATCACGATTAGGGTTTTAAGAGAATATTCCGAACTATGCAAGTTTAACAAAAATTTGGGACATATGTTATATGGTGGATTATAACCATAATTTGGGCATATAAGTTTAGGCTTACTTTATGAATTAGGCAAGATATGTGAATAGGACTTTAAGGAATGTTTAAATCGGCTAAAACTGTTATCTGCTTAATATGTTAAATTTGCCTAATCTGCTAAATCTGTTACCTGTTTAATCTGTTGAATTGCCTAAACTGTTAAATATGTTGAATCGCCTAATCTGCTAATTATGCCTAATCTGCTAAATCTGTTGAGTTGCCTTATCTGCTAAATCTGTTGAACCGCCTGAGCTGCTAAATCTGTTATATCTGTTGAAAAGCTGAATGATTGTAATTTGTGTATGAAAATCCGTAGGCTCGATCTAAGATTGAGTAAAACATGTTAATTTGATTAATCTGCTGCGACTTGAAAAGAAGTCAAATCTGTTAAATTGACAGAATTAGTCTGATATTTGTATAATTTGTAATGGAATAAACTGGTTATAATAAAAATGCTGAGACACAAGGTTAGACTCATGTTTGCGGTAGAAGCCTGCTCGGACCCAACCGGCTTAACCAGCAACTGCAAACTGCTAGTCTAATGTGAGAGGTCATAGGCATAACTAAAATATGCTTAGAACGAGGTTAGTTCTAGCTTGTGGCAGAAGTCTGCCCGGAACCGCCCGGCTTATCCAGCGGCCACAAGCTACCGACCTAATGCGAGAGGTCTGCACATTAATTTTAATTAATGCAAATCAGAGATAAATATGATGCCTAAAACGTGTTGGGTGTATAGGGCTAAACCAACTGGACTGATGAATTAATAAACCTGTTTCGTGAATCTGTAGACCCAATACAAAGTTAGACAATCTGTAAGTCTGTTAAAACTGCACATCTGATCCCTTAGTCTGAAAACCTGTTGACTTGATTTTCTGATATGTGAACTAGTTGATCTGAACTCTATAGGTCTAAAAACTTGTAAACAAGTTAATCTGAAATCCATTAGTCTGGGGACACAAGGTTAGGAGGGAAAATACTTGTGTTGTCTGTTGTTTGGGACCCATATTAGTCAGTAACCCTTTCTGGTATCAAAACTATGACCCAGTAGTAGTAGGGTCCGGGTACGCTTACTGAACTAATTATAAGCGGTTCATTCTGATAATGGCGAGGGGTGTTGATGGTGCGTTCCAACCGAGTCATGTGCGTGCATGGATCTCGGTCTGCCTCTGAGGATGTAAGACGCCATGACATCTGTAAATAGGTCTGTATCATTCAAACGTTGCCACTTTAGGGAGTGCTACACCCTTCTATAGGGCTGGAACATGGTATTTATGTATTAGAGAGCCGATCGCTTGGGGTAGATTTAGCGTACACTTAGTTCTGTCTGTTTCCGTGGGGTACCGTCTGTTTCTGTTGGGTGGTAACACCTGTCTGTTTCTGCGTGGTACCATCTGTTGGGGTGGTAATGGCCCATTTACTAGTGTACACCTAATTCTAATATTCTGTTTCCGTAGGATTATTCTGTTTCCGTCTTTGATTCCGTTTATGTACCTTCTGTCTGTTGGGGTGGTAAAGGCCCATTACTGGCATTCTGTTTCTGTATAGATTACTCTGTTCCGTTTCTGTTTCAGTTTAGACATAAGGGTGACACCTAATCATATTATACTAGTATTAGTGCAGAGAAGTAAGATATAAGTAAGAAGCATAACTTGGGCTATATCATTCTGTTTCTTCTGTTTAGCTTAAGTATACCAGTTACTCCTGTTGTTGTTGTCTCTTATCCAGCTCTATTTTCATGTCATGATATTATTATCTGTTCATACGCTGAAAGTCACTGGACTTGCCAGACTTTATGTCTGACCTTGCTTGTTTTCGCCCCTTTTCTTTCGTCCCCCCCCCCCCCCCCCAGGTTTTTAGGGTGGAAACATAGGAGCTTGATTCGGATTTTCTCTGCTTGAAGTATCGCTTGGCCTTGCCTCTATCTTTTCATGGCAGTTTATGTTGGGGATTATGACTTTAAAAACTATGCATTCTGAAGGCTTTTGTACAAGACCGATATTTTGTACTTGAATTCTGATATTGTGATTTGAAAAGATGTAACCAAACTTATTTCGGTTTCCGTTGTAATAAAGTTATAAATTTTTCAAGTACTGTTTTATCTGTCTTGTAAATTTCTGTTCTGTCTACTAAAATACTCCATCAAAGTTAAGGCATTCCCTTTGTGATTGACCTTAACGGAGGTGGGGTGTTACACTTGGTACCAGAGCTGAAGGTTACCAGATTTGATAAAAAGTTTTGGAAAACTATTTTCAAAAAGGTTTTTAAAAAGGAAGTATTTTCAAAAGTAGAGTTTATTTTGAAAAACATAATCCCCAAAGCCATAGCCTATCTTTCTATCCTTTCTTTTGAATCTTTCCTTTTTCTTTCGTTTCAGCATGTCTGGGGATCTTAACCTTCCGGAGGGCGTACCGATACCTGGCTGGTTCAAGAGGTACCTAGAAGCTAGGGCTAATGATGCGGGCCCAACAAACGTCCCTCCTCCCCCAGCTGCAGTGGTTCCTCCTCCTCCTCCGCGCGTGAATACTTTCCCGAAGTTATGTAGAGACTTTCGAGCCATGGGTGGGAAGAACTTTAATGGAACTGAATCTCTCGTGGAAGCAAGGAACTGGCTCAAAGAAACTGAGGATTTGTTCATTATCTTCAAGGTGGACGATAGGCAGAAGATACAGTTGGCGGTATGGTTGCTTAAGGACGAAGCTTCTTTTTGGTGGGAGGTCACAAATGAAGAGCGTCCGGTGGAGAGATGGATGGATTTTAGGCATAGGTTCGAGATAAATTTCTCTCACAAGCGGAAGAGAGTCTATACGTAGAAAGGTTCTTGGCGTTGAATTAGGGGAATTTATCAATGAGAGAGTACGTCAACAAGTTTAATCAATTGGCAAGATTCGGCTTAGAATTGGTCAATACACCGCATAAGAAGGCACTAAGTTTGCTAAAGGTTTGAATGAGCCGCTACATGGATTGGTGATGTCCCACATTCCTATGGGGAAACCTTCGAAAAATTGGTGGACATGGCATTAATGCATGAAGAGGAAGCCGAAAGTAAAAAGAAAGAGGAAAAGCTTGAAGGACCACAGAACAAGAAGACGGGGCCCAAAAAGGAAACACAAAAGAAGGATGAGAAGACTGAAGATAAGAAGGAGTAGAAGTGCTTTACTTGTGGAAGCTCGACCCATCTGAACAAGGATTGCAGAAAAAGGAAGGGCACTTGCTTCAACTGTGGAGAAATGGGGCACTTCACAAGAGACTGCCCAAAGAAACGGGGGCAAGGGCAGAGGGCAGAACCTACTTCTGGAGGACAGGCGAATGCTTAAGTGACTGGTAGATAGGGTAGAAATAAGAAAATTTATGTAGAAGGTTTAATTTCCTTATCTGATTGAGGAGTTAAAAACTCTTTCTAATTCTGGCATTTTGATTCTTTAATTGAAACTCTGCACTTTAATACTAGTCTTGATCTGGTTCCGTTATAGTCTCAGACCCCATGAGGGTTACGACTCATCTGTTTGTGATAAGTTTGGGTTTGAGGGCATCTGTGTTGGGCGTTAAGTTGACCATGACGCATACATTCTGAGTTTTCATCATGCTTAGTTTCCTAAGAATCATTTGGTAATCTGATCTGTATCAGTAGTCTGTAGGTTTCTGAAAAGGATAGGAGTTTTTACTCAAAGTGTGAAATAGATTTCCAGTTGGGCATTTGTTTAATGGGAGTGATTCTCTGAGTGTTAATTTGTTGTTGATTTCGGTCTTCGGGTTTGATACATAGGGAGTTATTCTCTTAAACCAATGTCAAACGGGAACCTAGCTTTGGTTTTAATTATACTTGCTTCTATCGCTCGACTTTATCCTTTGACCTTTAGGTAGAAACTAATGGGTGTAAACATGCGTTTGAGACATGTTATGTTTGACGGTTGCAAGTGGATGCGAGTGGTTGCTAGTGATTGCTCGTGGATGCATATACACACACTAGGCACTAGATCATCTCAAAAACACTCTCATACTACATATGGATGTGAGTGCATTTTTTTTAAATTTTTATGGATGCAAAATGGTTGACTCAGCACATGGATGTTGCATATGAATGAACGGTTGTTCACTCATATAGAAATGATATGTATCAAATAGGAAAATTGCATACATGTTGGACTCATGGCACTGACATAATTCGCATTAAGGAGGTCAACTGAATCAGTGGACCGCTTGATCTTTGCATTAGATAAGTACATATACACACACTCTTGCATAAGTTCATACAGCATTAGAAATCTTTTAAGGACAATGGTTGCTTGTGGATGATGGTTGAGTAGATGTATGATTGGAGGATAGGATGCATTCTTCTTAACTTGAAGATTTCGGGGACGAAATCCTTTAAGGAGGGGAGAATGTAACAACCCGAATTTTAATAACATGTTAAAACCATAAATCAAGGCAGAATTAATTTTTAAATAAGAATCAAGGGAAACGGATTGCGCCGTTGCGCTTGTTTCGAAATTCTGCTTGGAAACGAGTCTGAGTTTTCGAGAAACGGAGTCCATATGAGGGAGATATGACCCTCCGAAGTTTCAACGATTTTCAGAACCGAAAAACAGCTCAAATTCGAAATTCGAATTCAAACCCCATCACAGACTGGGCGGGAATTTTCCCGCCCAGGACCAGGTCGACCTGGGGGTCGACACTATGGTCGACCTCCCAGGAGTCAGGTCGACCCTATGGTCGACCTAGGGGTTGACCCTATGGTCGACCTAGGGGTCGACCTGGTGCCAAAACCCAGTTTTGAGCCTGGGTTCATTCTGGTGTATCTGGTATCGTTTTCAGTCTAGATTCGCCCTCCTAATCCTATATAAACAGCCCCCTAGCCCCATTCTCTTTACACCATTCTTCTCTCCTTATGCTGCCTCTGAAATAATAGAAATAAATAAATAAAATTATGGCGTCACTACTCTGCTGGGATCAAAACTAGAACTAGTGCATCTTCTTCCAAATCTGAATAAGATTAAAAGAGAACAACTGCAACTCTTCTTCTATAATCCAACCAAGGCAAGTGCAGTTATTTTCCGATATGAAATTTAATCATGATCTTGACATAATTATAAATCTGAATCTGAGACTAGGCCCTTTTTCTATTTATCAGATATGTTCCTTTGTTTTGTTATTCTGTTTGTTCTGTATTTCTTCCTCCTTTCTTTCTTTTTGTTTGATAGCCAGGCTACCACGAGCCTGAGCCAAGTCTCATAAGAGATGAACGCATAAATGCTAAATTTGGGAAGAATATTGAATGAGGCATATTTGGGCAAAAATCGATTTGTAACTAATTTGAGGACACAGCACAAGTTGTAATTATGGACATAAATTTGAGACATATTGCATAGGATGATCTATGACTTGGAAGAAGAGGATTATAGTGACTTAGAACATAAAGAACATATTTCATAATTTAAGATCTGGATCTGGGCATATTAAATATGATAGTTTGTCATTTGGAAGTAGGGGAATTAATTTGCATATGACTTAGGTCTAAAAACCTATATTAAGATTTGATGACTATTAAGTGTGAATACACCTAAGTAAGGGGGGTTTGGATATCTGACATGCATTATAATCAATGGCTATATTTGGCATAATTTATATGTGAATCACGATTTGGGTTTTTGGAGAATATTCTGAACTATGCAAGTTTAATTAAAATTTGGGACATACGTTATATGGTGGATTATGACCAAAATTTGGGCATATAAGTTTAGGCTTACTTTATGAATTAGGCAAGATATGTGAATAGGACTTTAAGGAATGTTTAAATCGGCTAAAACTGTTATCTGCTTAATATGTTAAATTTGCCTAATCTGCTAAATCTGTTACCTGTTTAATCTGTTGAATTGCCTAAATTGTTAAATATGTTGAATCGCCTAATCTGCTAATTATACCTAATCTGCTAAATCTGTTGAGTTGCCTAATCTGCTATATCTGTTGAACCGCCTGAGCTACTAAATCTGTTATATCTATTGAAAAGCTGAAGGATTGTAATTTGTGTATGAAAATCCGTAGGCTCGATCTAAGATTGAGTAAAACATGTTAATTTGATTAATCTGCTGCGACTTGAAAAGAAGTCAAATCTGTTAAATTTACATAATTAGTCTGATATTTGTATAATTTGTAATGGAATAAACTAGTTATAATAAAAATGCTGAGACATGAGGTTAGACTCATGTTTGCGGTAGAAGCCTGCCCGGACCCAACCGGCTTAACCAGCAACTGCAAACTGCTAGTCTAATGTGAGAGGTTGTAGGCATAACTAAAATATGCTTAGACATGAGGTTAGGTCTGGCTTGTGGCAAAAGTCTGCCCGGAACCGCCCGGCTTATCCAGTGGCCACAAGCTACCGACCTAATGTGAGAGGTTTGCACATTAATATTTAATTAATGCAAATCTGAGATAAATATGATGTCTAAAACGTGTTGGGTGGATAGGGCTAAACCAATTGGACTGATGAATTAATAAACCTGTTTCGTGAATCTGTAGGCCCAATACAAAGTTAGACAATCTGCAAGTCTGTTAAAATTGTACATCTGATCTGTTAGTCTGAAAACCTGTTGACTTTATTTTCTGATCTGTGAACTAGTTGATCTGAACTCTGTAGGTCTGAAAATTTGTAAAAAAGTTAATCTGAAATCCATTAGTCTGGGGACAAAAGGTTAGGAGGGAAAATACTTGTGTCATCTTTTGTTTGGGACCCATATTAGTCAGTAACCCTTTCTGGTATCAAAACTATGACCCAACAATAGGTAGGGTCCGGGCACGCTTACTGAACTAATTATAAGTGGTTCATTCTAATAATGGCGAGGGGAGTTGATGGTGCGTTCCAACCGGGTCGTGTGCGTGCATGGATCCCAGTCTGCCTCTGAGGATGTAAGACGCCGTAACATCTGTAAATAGGTCCGAGTCATTCAAAGGTTGCCACTTTAGGGAGTGATACACCCTTCTGTGGGGCTGGCACAGGGTATTTATGTATTAGGGAGACGATCGCTTGGGGTTGATTTAGGGTACACTTAGTTCTGTCTGTTTCCGTGGGGTACCGTCTGTTTCTGTTGGGTGGTAACACCTGTCTGTTTCTGCGTGGTACCGTCTGTTGGGGTAGTAAAGGCCCATTTACTGGTGTACACCTAATTCTAACATTCTGTTTCCGTAGGATTATTCTGTTTCCATATCTGATTCCGTTTATGTACCTTTTATCTGTTGGGGTGGTAAAGGCCCTTTACTGGCATTCTGTTTCTGTATAGATTATTCTGTTCCGTTTCTGTTTCAGTTTAGACATTAGGGTAACACCTAATCCTATTATACTAGTATTAGTGCAGAGAAGTAAGATATAAGTAAGAAGCATAACTTGGGCTATATCATTCTGTTTCTTCTGTTTAGCTTAAGTATACCAGTTACTCCTGTTGTTGTTGTCTCTTATCCAGCTTTATTTTCATGTCATGATATTATTATCTGTTCATATGCTGAAAGTCACTTGACTTGCCAGACTTAATGTCTGACCTTGCTTGTTTTTGCCCCTTTTCTTTCGTCCCCCCCCCCCCCAAGGTTTTTAGGGTCGAAACATAGGAGCTTGATTCGGATTTTCTCTGCTTGAAGTATCGCTTGGCCTTGGCTCTATCTTTCCATGGCAGTTTATGTTGGGGATTATGACTTTAAAAACTATGCATTCTGAAGGCTTTTGTACAAGACCGATATTATAAATTTTTCAAGTACTGTTTTATCTATCTTGTAAATTTTTGTTCTATCTACTAAAACGCTCCATCAAAGTTAAGGCATTCCCTTTGTGAGTGACCTTAACGGAGGTGGGGTGTTATAATTTCCCAAGTGAAACAATCGTTAATATTGATTTTTGGGAAGATTAAAACCAAGTGGAGTTTTAATGCATCTTTAGTTAGATTGAAATGATATCCAAAGGAAGATTAAAGAATAAATTGGAAGAATTTATCTTTGATAAAATGAATGGGAACCTTTCCCAAAGTATAAGAATATTTGAATAAAGAAATATTCTAGATTGGAATGAGGCGTATGTTGTGTTTTTATAGCACTTGTTTATTATATACGCAAGTTATCTAGAAACACCGGGTTTAACCCATTCTGAATAACTGATTCGATGATGTGTCGAGGATGAAGACGGTGGTTGAAGACTGGAGGTCTTCACATCGTTTGGATGATTACTGATGTCTTGATTTGGCCGTACACCCAAGATGAGGTAATAAGTGGTGATCGTCCAGACGTACTTGAAGATCGATGGATATGCGAGGGCCTCTCCCCTGTATTGGACATGTAGGGGAGGAATAAGGTGCCTCCAGTTTCGTTCAGTCCCAGAACGAACTTGTAAATGGATGTGTGTCTGACATCGGATTTCATTCTGTGTGATTGTAGACATCGGTTGCATAGCGTGAGTTGCCTGTGTGGCATGCTGAGATGCAAATGATCAAGGCTTCTGTTGAAAAGCAGAGTCTTGTGGTTGATGATCAAAGCATGGCTTTAATATAGTGTAGCTTTGTGTAGCGTTGATTCACGAGCCTCGCACCCTGGTGTGAACCAGAAATGGGAGAGGACCTCAGGGAGGGCATGCGTTTCCTTCTAGCTAGGAGTGGTGTCAGTGGTTTTACAAGACCTGGCAAGTTTGACTCATGTGGTTGTTGGAATGCGAGGCGCCTCGGTTATATCGGTCATTCCAAGGCCGATAGTTTGGTCGGGATATGACCAGTTTATGCCCCACGGGATGGGGAAATGCACTGTTCAGACATTTTAATCCACTCTGTGTGGACCAGCCCTGACGATCCAAGGGATTGACTGAGTAATTGCCCTAAGACTCGGGCTAGACAGTTTTGAAGCAGTAAGAGCGATCCCTTGCCTTGGTTCATAGATGGAAATCCAACTTCCAATACGTGACAATTGCGGTTTTGATTATAGAGCCTAGTATTGGCGACATGACATATGGTACCCACGCCGCCTAGGATTGATACATTTATATTTGAAGTTGTTTTATACACTATGCACTTATAATAGTATCAAATGATTTGTATTAACATACCAAGCATTTTTGGCTATTATGAGGGAAAGCCCTATCCTTCGGCTTGCGTTGCATTGTGTGATGGGACCTGGGTCTTATAATCGCCTCATTTTTTCAAAAAGCATTGTGCTGTTTTGTTATGTGCACTGGTATTCCTGGGAGGAAACCCGTTCCGTATTATACAGCGTGGTCCCTTGATATATTTGATTTAAAGTAAAGTTTTAAATAACTGTTTTAGTTCTCACACCAGTCACATAACTGACCTGGAGTTTATTGTTTTAACCTAAACTCTGGGTGCTCCTATTTTCCACGCGGGCAGCTAGCAGTTTTGGTTTTGCAGATTTATATTCCCAGGATCCTAGTTTATAGCTGGAATGTTATTCGGAAAGCTCTGTATCCGCATATTCTTTTCGGTTGTGTTTTGTATTATTTTTCCGCTGCACTGTAATTTGTAAATCTCTGATACTTAGTAAATGTGTAATATGTAATTCATACTCTGTATATTCTTGTATTCTGATGAAATTGTTGTAATAAGCAATGAAATATTCTTCTATTTATGTTCTGATTCGTCGTGTTCTCAATTCAATCCGGGCTTTCCTTCACGGGGAAGTTCGGGTCGTTATAACTGATGTACAGAATGAGAAAATTGTATTGATGCTTGTAATAAGAAAATTTAATTGAAATAGAATATTATTTTATTGTGTTCAAACAAAATTTTCTATCGTATTCAGATTATATACAAGTACAATATCATGTGAAGCGATATCTGTGAATTTGTACAAATAGTGGAGTTGTAAAAGTTCTACTGTTTGAATGTTTGAAATAAAATATTCTATTTAAATAAAATACGGTGTGAATATTTGAATTTTTGTACAGCCGTATTCTATTTAAATATAAATATTATACTTTTATCTGTGATGTATATATGAAACAGTACAATAGCAAACATATTTATAATAAGTGGAAATTAGCGGCAAGGGCTCCAAATCACGTCTTCATTATTTTTATGGACGTTGTTTTGAAACAATTAGTTTTAAGGACAGGAAACATGGCGAGCCATTTTCTTTTTTAAAAACATCAATCTCATCAAATAAATCAGGCACAGTGATCTCGATATCTCCGATTTTCCAATTTTTTTATATTCGATCTGCGATCGTTATTTCTTTCATGTGAGTTTTAATAATTTCGATTTTCTTCCTATTTATAATTCGATGTAAAATTTTCAAATTCTTGATATTTAAGAGGCGATTCTTTTGTTTTGTTGTTATTTTATTCTTTATCAGGTGATTTTGATAAATTTGAACTGAATCGTGGATTATAATTTTAACAAGCGATTTTAAATTTTTAATAGAATATGAAATTGGGGAATATGATATGGAAATATGCTAATTTGTTCTTTATTTTTGTGGACTATGTACTTAAATCGATGGAAGAGCAAACTCAAAGTTCAAGTATTCCTTTAGTTGAACAGGCCGCTGTAAGGTATGGTGTAATTAAATTGAAATTTTCATATGACATGTGAAATGTGATTTTAATGTCTGTTTATTAGTGAATTTAACTGTAGTTTTTGTATATCTATGATTATTATTTTTTCATTAACAAATCTGAAACAAAAAATATAATTTGTTTTATCTTTTTTACAAATTGTTTGTAAAATTAAAAGATAAGTGTTTATTTGGGTTTCAACGACAAATAACAATATTTTTTATAGTTAATTTTAAAAAAAGGTGGTTATAATGTGCAACAGTTATGTTTTATATATAATTCAAATTATATATGATTAAGAGTTATATGTTAAGATAAGACAAAAAATGCATGTAAAGATGATACAACAATTATATGTACAGATAACAGAACAATTATAATAGAATTATGTTTTAAAATCATATATATTATTTTAAAATTATTGTTTAATTATGTAATTTAATCGTTATCATAAAAGCAGTAAAAAAGATAACTGGTTTTATCTTTTTGTAAAATGATTTATAAAAAGGTTTAAATTGTATTGTTATTTACTTATTTATGTTCTGAATTGCAGGTCATATATATCTGTGATGGTTGTATTTAATTTTAATAAGAATTCATTTAGTATTCGTCTTGGTTTGGATGCATCAATTAGTTATGTAAGAAGTAAGGTTTGTGAGGTGTGGAATACTTTTACTCCTTTATGTTATGATGTGTTCTATGTTAGAGAATCTAAGACTACTTACATTGAGACGGATAGTGATTTACAAGCTATTTTGTGCTTGGTGTGGTTTAAAAAGGAGGATTTCTTGGGTTTTTTATATGCTTAAAGAATAATTCAAATGATGTTGCTGTTGACAGCAGCAAATCAGTCTCATTTGTTGGTGTTGGAGAATCAAGCAGTAATTTGATTGAATATAATAATGATATAAACTCTGCTTGTTGTGAAGAAAAAATCTTGCATGAATTGTTGAAGAAAAATTCAAATTTAGAATTTTTTTACTGGTGTTGGACAAATATTTGATTCGGCTATTGGATTTCGCAGAATTGTTAGTGCTTGTTGTTTGAAAAATGGATTTAAAGTAAAATATCTTAAGAATTTTAAGAAGCGGGTTACAGTTCAATATGCTATAAATGGT
Source organism: Allium sativum (assembly GCA_030737875.1). Lineage (NCBI taxonomy): Eukaryota > Viridiplantae > Streptophyta > Magnoliopsida > Asparagales > Amaryllidaceae > Allium > Allium sativum. The sequence continues at coordinate 362,518,437 of CM060916.1, read as the reverse complement.
TGCTCATTTAGGATTCATGTTTCTTGCAAATTGAAGTAATTAGACGAGTCGATTGTTAAAAATAAGCAGCTAAGTCATAGGTGTGGAGGTGGATTTAAATCAGTTAGTAGTCCAGTTATTACCAGTGATCTTATAAAAACATTGTTTGCTAATCAAATACGCGATGAGCTGAAAAAGAAGACTAAGGATATTGTGAAAAGTTTTAAGAGAGATTATGATGTGGATTTGAGTTATTATTATGCTTATAAGGGTATAAAATTGGCTATTAATGATATATATATGGTAATGAGAAAAAATCATACAATGATTTAGTATGATATATGAAGACTATTAAGAAATATAATCCGAAAAGTTATAAAACTATGGATGTGGATGAAGAGACTAACCAATTTGAGAGAGTTTTTGTTTGCTACGAGGCTTGTATATTTGGATTTAGGTATTGTCGACCTATGATGTTTTTGGATGCAACATTTTTAAAAGGTCGAAGTGGTATTTTGATGGCTGCAACTGGTAAAAATGGAAATCAAGATACGTAATGTTATTAATTATTTTCTTTTTTTAGTAAATAATTAGACATTAATAATCAACTTATTGTATTATTGTAAAGACCCGCAACTTCCCCGTAAAGGAAAGCGTCGGATAGTTCGAGAACAAACCACAACAGAACGCATACAGAAGAACATTTCATTGTATATTACGACAATGCATCAGATTACAAGAATATACAGAGTATAAATGAATATTACACAGAAATATCAGAGATTTAAATTACATTTAAATACATAGCAGCGGAAAATAATACAATATACAACTAGAAGTAGATATACGGATACAAAGCTTTCCGGATATCGTTCCAGCTGTAAACCAGGATCCTGTGAATATAAATCTGCAAAACCAAAACTACTAGCTGCCCGTGTCGAAAATAAGGGCACCCAGAGTTTAGGTTAAAACAATAAACTCCAGGTCAGTCATGTGACTGGTGTGAGAACTAAAACAGTTATTAATCTTTATTTTAAATCATTAGGTAAATCAAGGGACCACGCCGTATAACACGGAACGGGTTTCCTCCCAAGAATACCAGTGCATAAAACAACAGCGCAATGCTAAATAAAGAAAAATGAAGCTGTTATAAGACCTAGGTCCTATCACACAATGCAACGCAAGCCGGGGGATAGGGTTTTCCCTTATAACAGCCAAAGAATGCTTGATACGTTTAAAACAAATCATTTGATACTATAATAAGTGCATAGTGTATAAAACAACTTCAAATCATAAGTATCAATCATAGGCGGCATGAGCGTCCCATGCCACTATGTCGCCACATATAGGTTTACAATCAAAACCGCAATGTCGTATTTGGAAATTGGATTTCCGTCTATGAACCGAGGCAAAAGATAGTCCTCAACCGATTCGAGACAATCTAGCCCATGTCTCCGGCAAGCGCGCAGGCAAGCCTTGGAGCGACAGGGCCAGTCCACCGATGTGGATTATTATGCCTGAACACTACGTCTCCCCACCCTATGGGGTGTAAGTCTGGTCCGTCAGCCGACCAGAATGCATCGGCCGAAACCGATATAACCGAGGCACCTCGCAACAGAAACAACCACATAAGTCAAACTCGTCAGGGCGTGTAAAACCACTGACGCCACTTCTAGCTAGAAAGAAACGCATGCCCTCCCTGAGGTCCGTCTCCCGTTTTTGGTTCATACCGGGTGTGAAACTCGCGAAGTAAACGTTACACAAAGCTACGCCACAAAGGCCGTGCTTTGATCATCACCACAAGACTTTGCTTTTCAACAGAAGCCTCGATCATTTGCATCTTAGCATGCCACACAGGCAAACCATCCTATGCAACCGATATCAGTCACACAAAATGAAATCCGATGTCAGACACACAGTCCATTTACAAGTCCGTTCTGGGGCTGAACGAAACCGGAGGCACCTAGTACCCCGCATATCCATCGATCTCCAAGTACGTCTAGACGATCCCCAACTGTTTCCATCTTCTTGGGTGTACAGCCCAATCAAGATCATCAGTTATCACCCAAACGACGTGGAGACCTCCGGTCTTCGACCATCGTCTTCATCTTCGACTTATCGTCGTATCAGTTATTCAGAATGGGATGAACCCGGTCTTTCCGAATAACTCGCGTATATTTTAAATAAGTGTTACACAAACACAACATACGCCTCATTCCAATTCATTAGTCACTAACCGTAAATTAATCAAGAGAATAATTCCCCAAATATTAACCCCGAAGGCCGAAACCAACATCAGATCAATATCCAGAAAACCATTCTGCTTGGCTAACCGACAGTTAGTTTCTAAATTTCACGTTCAAATCTAATTAAAGATTTAACTATCGCCTGGAGCAAAACTGGTGATACTCCATTCTCGATCTTTTCAATCTAATTAAAGATTCATTAAAACTCCACTTAGTTTTAATCATTATCTGGGTTAAAGAATCAGTGTCATTTAAAACACGATTCACGATAAACCCAAAATCACATTCCATTAATTATCGGGTTAAAGAACAAGTGTTATTTAAAACACTGTTCACGATAAACCCAAAAATCAATATCAATTCAATTCCAATTAAATATCATTTAATTGGTACACTTCATTAAATCTAAATAAAAAGATTTAATCTTTTCTCAACTGGGTTCAAGAACAGTGTTAGTGAAGACACCATTCACGACAAACCCAAATCACATTCGATATTCAATACAAGGCTCTGAATAGAAAATATATCGGCTTGTATTCAATATCGAATTCTACGACTAACAAATGTCGTATTGGAAATAACGATATATAAATATATATCTTTCAAATTTCCATAACAACACCTGTAATATCACGAATTCCAACATCGAAATATTCCGAAGACAATTTCGATTCAAATCCACTCCAATGCAATCATTGGAAATTTTGGTTATTTTCAAAACCATTTCAAATTCAATTTATTTATTTAAAAATAAATAGAATTATAATTCTAGTTCAAAACTAGTTCATTTCGATAAAAATCTATTTTTATCTTTTCAAATATGGAGTTTTTCATCCCAAATCTTCACAAATCATTTCTTATGATTTTACACAAATTATTACTATTTTTAATAATTTTATCAAGGCCCGTACAGTCGATTTCCACCAATGGCCATCGAACTGCACTTATAGCGACCTTTTTCAAATTTGATTTGGACATAATTCCAAATCCAACCGTTAGATTTCTAATTTCTAATATTCGTTAGAAAGCTCTTTTCGATACGAACCCAACGGTTCCGGTTTTAGGAGAATCCGACGGTCGGATCTCCCGTAATGTCCGTTTGAAATAAATGGTCGAAATTCACGAACTGCCGCGGCGCGGCGCGTTCTATTCAGGCCATTATATTATATATATAATATATATAATATATACTTCGTCGATTTCTATTTAAAACGAATTATATAAATAGTTTTGAATTCGTTTCAAAATCTATTTCAACTTCCATTTCAATTCAAAGCAAAATTGAATTCTTCTTTATAAATTCGTTTCTATTCAATTCAAATTTCAATTCAATTTGAATTCATTTCAATTCACTTTCAATTCAATTTGAATTCGTTTTCAATTCAATTCATTTCGAAATCGTTTTCAATCCAATTCATTTCGAAATCGTTTTCAATTCAATTCATTTCGAAATCGTTTTCAATTCAATTCATTTTGAAATCGTTTTCAATTCAATTCATTTCGAAATCGTTTTCAATTCAATTCATTTCGAAATCGTTTTCAATTCAATTCATTTCGAAATCGTTTTCCATTCATTTCATTTCGAAATCGTTTTCAATTCAATTCATTTCGAAATCGTTATCAATTCAATTCATTTCGAAATCGTTTTCAATTCAATTCATTTCGAAATCATTTTCAATTCAATTCATTTCAAAATGAATAAAATCGATATAAATATCGTTCACGTCAAAATGGCGTCAAACTAATCAACACGGCTTCATAAATTTCTAATTTCAAATATTCTATTTCAAATATTTCTATCTCAAATATTTCTTTTCAAATATTTCCTTTTTCAAATATTCTATTTTCAAATATTTCTTTTTCAAATATTTCTTTTCGAAACTGGAATGAGGCCCAATCAATTACCATATAAAGTTAATTATATGGATTTTCATACAACACATGTATAATAGCATTGAAAAATAATCAACCATCAACCAAAGTGCACTACACTGTATAAGCATCAAATATAGATATCTAACGCTTATAACAGCCTGTCAATCAATCGATCGACATATTTAATCAATCAGGATGAGTGAACTTCAAATTTCATCCCAACACCCGTGTGGGGTTTCAAACAATCAAACGCATATTTTATTTGTGCTGTTGGGCGATGTGTGAAATTTATCGACCCAATCAATGTCCTTCAAATAGGTGCACATAAACAAACCGTCTGGTTTGTAAATGAATATTTTATTCACTTTCACTACATTCATATTCACGTTAAAAATTATATTTTTAACGATAAACATTTTATTCCAACATATGCATTTTTATTATTCATTTACACAAAAAAATGATATTTTTATTTTCTAACATATTTTAGAAAATTTCGGCGGCATAACGGCACGATACTAGAAACGGGACGAGGCCTAGCCTTATCCCCGGTCTAGTGAAGGCCCACGCCATTCACACATCAATCATATCAATTTCATTTCACCAAAACAATCCAATCCAAATCAAATAATCTAACCAACTACACAACCAATCAAACAAGTCCATGGTCTGTGGACGGGTGTCGGGTGCTTCTAATAAGCACCGTCTGCATCCTAGTATATATATAACTAGAAAAATAGAATTTGAGTGAGAAGTTCTCACCGATAGCTACCCAATCATCTTGACTCTTCTTTGATATAAAGCTTCTTCGTTCTCGCCTTTTTGTCACCTTCGTTATCCGCTCACTACCTATGTAAAAATCGAATTTTTACTTCGCTTTTCAATATATAAAAATCACATTTTTACTTTGCTATTCAATATATAAAAATCGAATTTTTACTTTGCTATTCAATATATAAAAATCGAATTTTTACTTCGCTGTTTAATATATAAAAATCGAATTTTTATTTTGCTATTCAATATATAAAAATCGAATTTTTACTTCAAAGTTCAATATATAAAAATCGAATTTTTATTTCAAAGTTCAATATATAAAAATCGAATTTTTATTTCAAAGTTCAATATATAAAAATCGAATTTTTATTTCAAAGTTCAATATATAAAAATCGAATTTTTATTTCAAAGTTCAATATATAAAAATCGAATTTTTATTTCAAAGTTCAATATATAAAAATCCTATTTTTATCACGCTATTTTCTATATAAAGATTTCGCCTTTATAAAAACATAGACTTCATCTTTTCAAAAGTATATCATTATAAAAGTCACATTTTTATTCTTCTACATATAAAGATGCTATTTTTAATATTTCTATCATGTAAAAATTATATTTTTAATTCTTCTATATAGTAAAGACTATATTTTTAATACTTTAAAAATATAAAATCATATTTTTTTTTAGATAAACCTCTTCACCTTGTTTAACTAAAAATCTATACTCCCTACTATATGAAAACTAACCTTTATATTTTAAAATACCATCTTTTTATACGTAAAAATATAATCTTTTTATAATTAAAAATATAATCTTTAGGTTAAAAATCATATCACCATTAACATAGAAATCCGAACCTCATCATCATCATCATCATATTTTCATTAGCATTTCCTATAAATAAAAAATCAGAAAATGAAATTCACCTTTTCTTTTCCTTGAACCCGAAGTCGTGGAGGTGGCTGAGGCGTCAGACTGTAGGGGGGGCGGTTGCGGCAGGGCACAGCGGTCGGAGGTGGTGGAGCAACAGGGCCGCGACGATTTGGGCATCGAGCGGTTTAAAGGGGTTAGGGATTTTGGGGGAAAGGGGGTACTCGAACGGGGAAGAAGAGGGCGCAGAGGAGAGGAGTGGGAGGGGATCCGGCCTGGTGAGGCCAGCGCTGGTGGCGCGACGCGCCTGAGGCGGAGGAGAACGACGAGTTTCTCTTTTTTTTTTTTTATTTACCTTTCTGTTTTGAAATGATTTTAGTCGGGGGGGCCTGGTAGTTAAGGGGAGGAAAAAAATATATATTATTTCTTTTTTTTTATTTAATTAAAAAGTTGACTTTCACATACGACCTCTAAACGAGGTCCACCGCCTGTCGCCTATAGCGTTTCACCCCCATTCCGAACCCAATGGGATATGTATCGCACTCTGATCTGATCGTTTCGATCAGTTTCCGTTGAATTTTCATTTAAATCACTATATTGAATTTTAAACGTACATTTCAAATTACCGGGGTCACATACTAACTAGAAAAATTCCCGAAAAATATTTTCTAGCTTCGTATTGACGATACGGTCCTAACAAAACTAGTTTCGTCGAATTCTGAGACCGTTAGAAAAATGGCCATTTTCCAGTCGATTAAAATCAACTGAAACTGGTCAAACGCGTTTTCCTTTGCCACGCTCACATATTGATTCTAAAAATTATGAAACTTGAAACCTAGCAATAACTTAACATCACGGACCCAACAAAACTGGTTTCGTCGAAATCCGAGGTCATTTGCAAAATGTCCGTTTTTAAGGGCCTGAATTCCATAGCGACTATTCAGAATTTTCAACTGGACATATCTTTTGATTCCTGATATGAAATCTTGATTTTCCAGATTCGTTGGAAAGATATTATCAATCAGATCCTAATGTTTTTGGTTTCACTAAAATTCGGATTGTTTTGCACCCGGTGCATTCAATTGAAGTTTGAAATCGAATTATCGAACTACCGCGCCATTTTCAATTCTATTTATAATTATATATAAATATTTATATTCTAACGACGACGCGTATAATATATACGTTCGATTTATATTCAAAATAAATTTCCCGTCAATTTTATTTAAAATAATTCATTTTAAATAATCCAGATTCGCTAAAATTGCCAAAATAAAAATTTTAAACTGGCCCAGATTTTCGGGTTGTTACAATCTCCCCCACTTAAAACTTTTCGTCCCCGAAAAGGAACAAAGTCGAAAGTGGTTTGATTAATCAACTCTACGTTCGATCTGGCTTCCATTCTCCAACCTTTCAGTTTCTGAGAATTTTCAAAAATTTGGCTAACACCCTAAATTTTTGAAAAATTTCGCCATTACCTCCCCTGCACCGGGAGCATCGGGGAATTTCAAATAGCTTCCCCGGTCCTTCAGATCTCAAAAAGAAAAAGAAAAAGCCAAGCGGCTAGCCAATAGGCTCACAAAATCATCATCACCCAAACAAAACAGGAAATTATGTAATAACCATGTACCTATTTGTCGGGCAAACAAATTTTATTCTCTGGCTCTAGCCTCCTTGCTATGACCTGTTCAATGTAATATATGCATATGCAAGCAAATGTGACCAATTTCAATACAAGTCAATATTTGATTCAGTTACGCATAAGGGTTCAAAATTATCAAACAATTAAACAAACAACACAAACATCAATCAATTAGTGAATTTAACGTTTCAAATTCATAATTTTGATATATAGTCAAAAATCAGATTTTTGATGCCAAATCACAACAATAGGCCCTATCTAATTTTGGTTCTCACACCAGTCAATAGGAAATATATAGATGTTGCACGTTCGTCACTCGAATATAAATTCTGATGATGATATATCAATCATCAGAATCACCCCCGGGCGACTAGAGTGTAATTCTATATCTATCCAGTATATTAAAATTTCGAATACACGTTTGCAAGGCGTATATGCAAAATCTTTATATACTGGACTGTCCTAATCAATATAAATAGATAATCAAATACGAATAATTGATTTAAATCTTCAAAACCAAAAATTTGTTTTCATTTTCAAAATATACTCTTCACACTCGTTCTAGGATACTATTGATCCCATCTCTAACGAGTCATTCTAATTGGATATTACTAATCCAATATCTGATGAATTCTTTCGTATGGTTCTAATGTGCCTTGTTCTCTAGCTTTGTAAACCAAAGCTCTGATACCACGTGTAAAGACCCGCAACTTCCCCGTAAAGGAAAGCGTCGGATAGTTCGAGAACAAACCACAACAGAACGCATACAGAAGAACATTTCATTGTATATTACGACAATGCATCAGATTACAAGAATATACAGAGTATAAATGAATATTACACAGAAATATCAGAGATTTAAATTACATTTAAATACATAGCAGCGGAAAATAATACAATATACAACTAGAAGTAGATATACGGATACAAAGCTTTCCGGATATCGTTCCAGCTGTAAACCAGGATCCTGTGAATATAAATCTGCAAAACCAAAACTACTAGCTGCCCGTGTCGAAAATAAGGGCACCCAGAGTTTAGGTTAAAACAATAAACTCCAGGTCAGTCATGTGACTGGTGTGAGAACTAAAACAGTTATTAATCTTTATTTTAAATCATTAGGTAAATCAAGGGACCACGCCGTATAACACGGAACGGGTTTCCTCCCAAGAATACCAGTGCATAAAACAACAGCGCAATGCTAAATAAAGAAAAATGAAGCTGTTATAAGACCCAGGTCCTATCACACAATGCAACGCAAGCCGGGGGATAGGGTTTTCCCTTATAACAGCCAAAGAATGCTTGATACGTTTAAAACAAATCATTTGATACTATAATAAGTGCATAGTGTATAAAACAACTTCAAATCATAAGTATCAATCATAGGCGGCATGAGCGTCCCATGCCACTATGTCGCCACATATAGGTTTACAATCAAAACCGCAATGTCGTATTTGGAAATTGGATTTCCGTCTATGAACCGAGGCAAAAGATAGTCCTCAACCGATTCGAGACAATCTAGCCCATGTCTCCGGCAAGCGCGCAGGCAAGCCTTGGAGCGACAGGGCCGGTCCACCGATGTGGATTATTATGCCTGAACACTACGTCTCCCCACCCTATGGGGTGTAAGTCTGGTCCGTCAGCCGACCAGAATGCATCGGCCGAAACCGATATAACCGAGGCGCCTCGCAACAGCAACAACCACATAAGTCAAACTCGTCAGGGCGTGTAAAACCACTGACGCCACTTCTAGCTAGAAAGAAACGCATGCCCTCCCTGAGGTCCGTCTCCCGTTTTTGGTTCATACCGGGTGTGAAACTCGCGAAGTAAACGTTACACAAAGCTACGCCACAAAGGCCGTGCTTTGATCATCACCACAAGACTTTGCTTTTCAACAGAAGCCTCGATCATTTGCATCTTAGCATGCCACACAGGCAAACCATCCTATGCAACCGATATCAGTCACACAAAATGAAATCCGATGTCAGACACACAGTCCATTTACAAGTCCGTTCTGGGGCTGAACGAAACCGGAGGCACCTAGTACCCCGCATATCCATCGATCTCCAAGTACGTCTAGACGATCCCCAACTGTTTCCATCTTCTTGGGTGTACAGCCCAATCAAGATCATCAGTTATCACCCAAACGACGTGGAGACCTCCGGTCTTCGACCATCGTCTTCATCTTCGACTTATCGTCGTATCAGTTATTCAGAATGGGATGAACCCGGTCTTTCCGAATAACTCGCGTATATTTTAAATAAGTGTTACACAAACACAACATACGCCTCATTCCAATTCATTAGTCACTAACCGTAAATTAATCAAGAGAATAATTCCCCAAATATTAACCCCGAAGGCCGAAACCAACATCAGATCAATATCCAGAAAACCATTCTGCTTGGCTAACCGACAGTTAGTTTCTAAATTTCACGTTCAAATCTAATTAAAGATTTAACTATCGCCTGGAGCAAAACTGGTGATACTCCATTCTCGATCTTTTCAATCTAATTAAAGATTCATTAAAACTCCACTTAGTTTTAATCATTATCTGGGTTAAAGAATCAGTGTCATTTAAAACACGATTCACGATAAACCCAAAATCACATTCCATTAATTATCGGGTTAAAGAACAAGTGTTATTTAAAACACTGTTCACGATAAACCCAAAAATCAATATCAATTCAATTCCAATTAAATATCATTTAATTGGTACACTTCATTAAATCTAAATAAAAAGATTTAATCTTTTCTCAACTGGGTTCAAGAACAGTGTTAGTGAAGACACCATTCACGACAAACCCAAATCACATTCGATATTCAATACAAGGCTCTGAATAGAAAATATATCGGCTTGTATTCAATATCGAATTCTACGACTAACAAATGTCGTATTGGAAATAACGATATATAAATATATATCTTTCAAATTTCCATAACAACACCTGTAATATCACGAATTCCAACATCGAAATATTCCGAAGACAATTTCGATTCAAATCCACTCCAATGCAATCATTGGAAATTTTGGTTATTTTCAAAACCATTTCAAATTCAATTTATTTATTTAAAAATAAATAGAATTATAATTCTAGTTCAAAACTAGTTCATTTCGATAAAAATCTATTTTTATCTTTTCAAATATGGAGTTTTTCATCCCAAATCTTCACAAATCATTTCTTATGATTTTACACAAATTATTACTATTTTTAATAATTTTATCAAGGCCCGTACAGTCGATTTCCACCAATGGCCATCGAACTGCACTTATAGCGACCTTTTTCAAATTTGATTTGGACATAATTCCAAATCCAACCGTTAGATTTCTAATTTCTAATATTCGTTAGAAAGCTCTTTTCGATACGAACCCAACGGTTCCGGTTTTAGGAGAATCCGACGGTCGGATCTCCCGTAATGTCCGTTTGAAATAAATGGTCGAAATTCACGAACTGCCGCGGCGCGGCGCGTTCTATTCAGGCCATTATATTATATATATAATATATATAATATATACTTCGTCGATTTCTATTTAAAACGAATTATATAAATAGTTTTGAATTCGTTTCAAAATCTATTTCAACTTCCATTTCAATTCAAAGCAAAATTGAATTCTTCTTTATAAATTCGTTTCAAAATTCATTTCTATTCAATTCAAATTTCAATTCAATTTGAATTCATTTCAATTCACTTTCAATTCAATTTGAATTCGTTTCAATTCAATTCATTTCGAAATCGTTTTCAATCCAATTCATTTCGAAATCGTTTTCAATTCAATTCATTTCGAAATCGTTTTCAATTCAATTCATTTCGAAATCGTTTTCAATTCAATTCATTTCGAAATCGTTTTCAATTCAATTCATTTCGAAATCGTTTTCAATTCAATTCATTTCGAAATCGTTTTCCATTCATTTCATTTCGAAATCGTTTTCAATTCAATTCATTTCGAAATCGTTTTCAATTCAATTCATTTCGAAATCGTTTTCAATTCAATTCATTTCGAAATCGTTTTCAATTCAATTCATTTCAAAATGAATAAAATCGATATAAATATCGTTCACGTCAAAATGGCGTCAAACTAATCAACACGGCTTCATAAATTTCTAATTTCAAATATTCTATTTCAAATATTTCTATCTCAAATATTTCTTTTCAAATATTTCCTTTTTCAAATATTCTATTTTCAAATATTTCTTTTTCAAATATTTCTTTTCGAAACTGGAATGAGGCCCAATCAATTACCATATAAAGTTAATTATATGGATTTTCATACAACACATGTATAATAGCATTGAAAAATAATCAACCATCAACCAAAGTGCACTACACTGTATAAGCATCAAATATAGATATCTAACGCTTATAACAGCCTGTCAATCAATCGATCGACATATTTAATCAATCAGGATGAGTGAACTTCAAATTTCATCCCAACACCCGTGTGGGGTTTCAAACAATCAAACGCATATTTTATTTGTGCTGTTGGGCGATGTGTGAAATTTATCGACCCAATCAATGTCCTTCAAATAGGTGCACATAAACAAACCGTCTGGTTTGTAAATGAATATTTTATTTTATTCACTTTCACTACATTCATATTCACGTTAAAAATTATATTTTTAACGATAAACATTTTATTCCAACATATGCATTTTTATTATTCATTTACAAAAAAAAATGATATTTTTATTTTCTAACATATTTTAGAAAATTTCGGCGGCATAACGGCACGATACTAGAAACGGGACGAGGCCTAGCCTTATCCCCGGTCTAGTGAAGGCCCACGCCATTCACACATCAATCATATCAATTTCATTTCACCAAAACAATCCAATCCAAATCAAATAATCTAACCAACCACACAACCAATCAAACAAGTCCATGGTCTGTGGACGGGTGTCGGGTGCTTCTAATAAGCACCGTCTGCATCCTAGTATATATATAACTAGAAAAATAGAATTTGAGTGAGAAGTTCTCACCGATAGCTACCCAATCATCTTGACTCTTCTTTGATATAAAGCTTCTTCGTTCTCGCCTTTTTGTCACCTTCGTTATCCGCTCACTACCTATGTAAAAATCGAATTTTTACTTCGCTTTTCAATATATAAAAATCACATTTTTACTTTGCTATTCAATATATAAAAATCGAATTTTTACTTTGCTATTCAATATATAAAAATCGAATTTTTACTTCGCTATTTAATATATAAAAATCGAATTTTTATTTTGCTATTCAATATATAAAAATCGAATTTTTACTTCAAAGTTCAATATATAAAAATCGAATTTTTATTTCAAAGTTCAATATATAAAAATCGAATTTTTATTTCAAAGTTCAATATATAAAAATCGAATTTTTATTTCAAAGTTCAATATATAAAAATCGAATTTTTATTTCAAAGTTCAATATATAAAAATCCTATTTTTATCACGCTATTTTCTATATAAATATTTCGCCTTTATAAAAACATAGACTTCATCTTTTCAAAAGTATATCATTATAAAAGTCACATTTTTATTCTTCTACATATAAAGATGCTATTTTTAATATTTCTATCATGTAAAAATTATATTTTTAATTCTTCTATATAGTAAAGACTATATTTTTAATACTTTAAAAATATAAAAATCATATTTTTTTTTTAGATAAACCTCTTCACCTTGTTTAACTAAAAATTTATACTCCCTACTATATGAAAACTAACCTTTATATTTTAAAATACCATCTTTTTATACGTAAAAATATAATCTTTTTATAATTAAAAATATAATCTTTAGGTTAAAAATCATATCACCATTAACATAGAAATCCGAACCTCATCATCATCATCATATTTTCATTAGCATTTCCTATAAATAAAAAATCAGAAAATGAAATTCACCTTTTCTTTTCCTTGAACCCGAAGTCGTGGAGGTGGCTGAGGCGTCGGACTGTAGGGGGGGCGGTTGCGGCAGGGCACAGCGGTCGGAGGTGGTGGAGCAACAGGGCCGCGGCGATTTGGGCATCGAGCGGTTTAAAGGGGTTAGGGATTTTGGGGGAAAGGGGGTACTCGAACGGGGAAGAAGAGGGCGCAGAGGAGAGGAGTGGGAGGGGATCCGGCCTGGTGAGGCCGGCGCTGGTGGCGCGACGCGCCTGAGGCGGAGGAGAACGACGAGTTTCTCTTTTTTTTTTTTTTATTTACCTTTCTGTTTTGAAATGATTTTAGTCGGGGGGGCCTGGTAGTTAAGGAGAGGAAAAAAATATATATTATTTCTTTTTTTTTATTTAATTAAAAAGTTGACTTTCACATACGACCTCTAAACGAGGTCCACCGCCTGTCGCCCATAGCGTTTCACCCCCATTCCGAACCCAATGGGATATGTATCGCACTCTGATCTGATCGTTTCGATCAGTTTCCGTTGAATTTTCATTTAAATCACTATATTGAATTTTAAACGTACATTTCAAATTACCGGGGTCACATACTAACTAGAAAAATTCCCGAAAAATATTTTCTAGCTTCGTATTGACGATACGGTCCTAACAAAACTAGTTTCGTCGAATTCTGAGACCGTTAGAAAAATGGCCATTTTCCAGTCGATTAAAATCAGCTGAAACTGGTCAAATGCGTTTTCCTTTGCCACGCTCACATATTGATTCTAAAAATTATGAAACTTGAAACCTAGCAATAACTTAACATCACGGACCCAACAAAACTGGTTTCGTCGAAATCCGAGGTCATTTGCAAAATGTCCATTTTTAAGGGCCTGAATTCCATAGCGACTATTCAGAATTTTCAACTGGACATATCTTTTGATTCCTGATAATTGTTGATGTTGTTGTTTTATGTTTCAGGTTTTTTTTTCCATTGGCTATGGCTATTGTGTCTAAAGAAAATGAAGAGTGTTGGAGTTGATTTTTGACCCAATTAAAAGATGCACTTAGGTTTGTTAAACCAATGACTTTTTTAAGTGATAGACATTGGGGATTGTTGTTGAGTATTCCTAAAATTTTTCCAAATAGTCATCATTCTTACTATCTACATCATATGCAAAGTAATATTGCTAGTATTGTTAAAAGTGGGAGGGGTGCTTGGGTAGGTCATTTGCTTGAACAGTCTGCTTTAGCTTCAAATGCCTATGAATTTGAAAAAGATATGGCCAAATTTAAAGAAATTGGTGGTGCAAAAGCTATTGAATATTTGAATGATAAGCCGTACGATCATTGGGCTGATTTGTTTTTTTCCTGAGAAAAGATATGGAGAAAATAAATCTAACATAGCCTAGAGTTTCAATTCATGGATCTTGGATGAAAGAAGTCTGCCTGTTACTGCATGTCTTGATGGTATTCGGATTAAGCTTATGTTGCAAATGTCCAGTCAAAGAGAAGAAGCAGCTAACTGGAATAGTGTTCTTTGTCCAAAAATGGAAGCTTGTTTGTTGAATTTGAAGGAGGAAGGGTTTGGGTGAGTGTTACTAAATCATCTAGGTATGTTTTTTATTTTGGAATAATGTTATAAACATGTAACAAAGATTTATTTTTTAGTGCAAACTGTTTATGAGAAAGATATGTGCATTTATATGTTTAATATTTTGCTCATTTAGTTTATGAAATAGTTGAAAGATATAAATGTGACAATAGGATAATTTTAGTATTATTTAATTTTGTTCTTAAAATTTAAGGAGTTATGTATTTGTAGTGTGATAATATATAATGTCTGGAAAAAATGCTTATTATAGAGATAACAAGATAGATTAGTTGTTAATGTGGGTTTTTTTTATGTAATAATATTATGTATTTAAATATGATTTATTTTCAATTTTGCAGATTTATTTATGAAGTTCATTCTCCAACATCGCACAAAGTAGAACTTAAAAATCACATTTGCAGTTGCAATCAATGGAAAGTGAAGGGTTTTCCTTATGCCCATGCTTTGAAGTGTATATATTTGTCTAAAAATTCTGTATATGATTACGTTGAGCCATACTTTACTGTAATGACCCGTATTCTAAACATCATGGGATCGTAGAATATTTATTTCTTTCCCATATGAAGTTGTATGGTCATGTAACTTTGGGAAACATCTATTAGAGTCATTTCCCATGCTTATGATTTTTGTCGATTTTTAAATGACCATTTTGCCCCTAGTTGGTACTGTTTTGGCCATAACTTTTGGTAGGAAAGGAATTTTGACCTGAAACCACTTCCATTTGATTCGTTTGATGGTTTCTCTTTCCGTAGAGTGGTCGCATTAGCCAAACGGACTTACCGTTTGGGAGATATGGCTGAAACAAGGTTTGGAGGGTGAAAAACTGCTTAACCGGGCCAAATCGGGTGATTAGTGAGTAGGCCCATAACCCATTTCGGGATTAGGGTTATGGGAGGGCTGAAATGAGATGGAGAATCATTCCATTTCAGTTTTCTAGCCTCCACTTATCACCAAGGATCCCTAAAAATGGCCTCCAACCTCTAAATCACCTCCAAATCACCTTTAGGTTAAGGATTTGGCTTAGCAACCCCTAATCAAGAAGGATCTTCACCAAATCAACAAAGGAGCTGCTGTTTGGTATTGAAATTCGCATCAAATCATAGAATCATTTCATATCTTAGTTTATTTTGTGGCTAAGGTGAGTGATTTGCTTAGTTTTGCACTAATTATGGCTAATTAGGGGTGATTAGTGTTAATTAGCGAATTTAAACATGATAAAATTCTGGAAAAATGTTTATAAAATTCGGAATGATGTTTTAGACCTCTGATATGAATTTGGGTTAATTTGGTTAAGTTTTGATAATCCTATCATTAGTTTCACCTAAGTATGCTTAAGGGGAAATTTGGGATTTTGGGTATGTTTGATCCATTTTAGCCTATCATGTTGATGTTTTGATGTTTGAGGTTGATTATGTATGCTGCTATGACTATATGGTATGCTTTGTGATTGTTTAGAAGTGTTAGTTTGGTCAAAAACGCCGTCGAATGGCGTAAACTGCTCGCTGGAAGGACTGCAGGAAGTTGCAAGTGGGACCGGATCGGACTTCCCGACCCGAACCGATCGTGGACATATGCCACAATCCGATCCGAAGACAGCGATCCGCATGTTCACCCCCGATTGCGAATCCTCTCCACGATCCGATCCAGATTGATGAGGCGCAACGATCCGAAGGGAGAAGCACGAACCGATCCATTTCAGAAGTTCACGAGCTGACCATCTGGGAAGTTGCACCCGACCCGATCCGACCAGCGGGGAAAGCACGAACTGACTTGAAGGAGGAACCCCGACCCGATCCGAATGGGTGACCACAATCCGATCCGAAATGGTGACGCCGATCCGAGCCAGGAGAAGGAGCCGCGCGCTGGAGGAACACGATTCGATCCGCATGGGGTGTTGGCGATCCGAACTAAGCCGATCCGATCCGATGAAGAATGTGAAGGCTGATCCGATCCGATTCGATTGTGATGACCAATAACCCGAGATGCAAAGGTAGACCAAATGGAAGTTAGAGCTCAGGATCCCGGAACCAGTTGGGAACCAATGAGTTCACTTCATTGTTGGACTTTGCTGCGGGACGTGTGCTAAGGAGTTGTCGATGTTCATAACTTTGATTCACCACTAAAAAGGAATGATGGGCTACTTATCGGTGCAGTAGGGTCATTATGACCTGAGGGGCAAAGTGATGGTAGCAAGACTACGTTATCAGTGCAGTAAGGTCATTATGACCTGAGGGGCAAGGTGATGCGTAGTAAGACTATGAGCCAGCGCAGATGGGGTGAATAACTCCATGGGGCAAGTGGACATAGTAAGGATTAGTAAGACTATGAGCCAGCGCAGATGGGGTGAATAACTCCATGGGGCAAGTGGACATAGTAAGGATTAGTAAGGCTATGAGCCAGCGCAGATGGGGTGAATAACTCCATAGGGCAAGTGGACATAGCGAGGAATTAGTGGCTACGTTATCAGTGCAGTGAAGCCATTTATGACTTCATGGGGCAAAGTGATCGTAGCAAGGAATGTTGGGTGATCGAAGTGGTGAATATCGTATGCTTTACGCACTGAGTGAGAGATGTGAGGATGGATGCTATGCTTGATTGTTTGCCATCATTATGACATGCACACCTCCCCCACCTCCGTATCTTTATACCGTTTGATATGATACCTTAGAGTGTTGTACAGTATGTAGTGCTAACTCTTTGGTTGCAGGTCCAGATTCAGGTATGTTTTAGTCTACCTGTTATTGTTCACTTTAGATGCTTATCGCTCATACCAGGCTTTATGTCTGACCCAGAGTTTTATGTCTCCTCTTATTACTCTGGGTGCTCACACGAGCAGACTAGAGACAGGTTAGCTGGTGATGCGCGAGTAGCTGATTCAGAGGCGGGCAGGAGGCTTCCACGTATTATATATATATATATATATATATATATATACACATTCTCCCTGTGTCGTTGGTGGTCGCTACTTGGGCATTAGTAGTGTCCCACATTTATCTTACTTTTTCTTTGAGACAGTTTGAAAGTTATAATAAGATGTATTTTGGATTTCCGCTGCTATGATGTTTAGTTCTGATTTTCAGCTTATGCACTGTCGCTCCTGTTTTATGTCAAGTATGTTATTATTATATTTTGTTCTATGCGCTGTGAGACATTCTACAGGTTCTTTGTATGTTCATTTCCTTCTTCCTTTTCCTTCTGGCGACCCGTTCCGTGCTAACTGGACATGTGTACAGCGCACTTTTGGAGTAAATGTCGGTTGGTGCGGGGCGGGGCGTCACACTTGGTATCAGAGCTCTAGGTTGCGTAGTTAACCTAGGGAAAGGCACTAGGGAGAGATAGTACGTATATGAGAGCGCGTATTTGTGATTACCTTGGTTTTCAAAAGCTATGTATATATACTATTAGTAGTATAAGATGAAGTTGCACTGCACTAGTACCATTATGGGGTCGTTGATCGTTTTTCCTTTTTCAGATTGACGATGAGCCGACATGTTAGAGGTACCGGTAGAGGGGCCAATAATTGGAATGCCGCTGACATGAGGGCGATGTTTACCAACCTCATGAGAGACATGCTTAGAGAAGTGCAAGGGGTAGTTCCCAACCCTGGAGTTGGTGTTGGCCCAGTAGTGCAGGCGCCTAGGGTCGATTTCGCCAAGTTGTGCAAGGATTACACCAATCTTGGTGGGAAGCCGTTCCACGGGACGGAGTCGGCCACGGATGTTCAAGACTGGATGGATAGCTGTGACCGTATCTTTGATGACTTGGGTCTTGAGGATGCGATGAAGAGAAGGCTAGCGTCTCGTCAGCTGCAAGGGCGAGCGATGAATTGGTGGAATGCCATTAGAACAGCTACTCCAGAGGACCAGGTTACTTGGGTTCAGTTCAAGGCTCGCTTTAGCGAGAAGTTCATTCCAGCTGCCCAGAAGTCAGTGTTGTTCAAGAGGTTCTTGGAACTCAAGCAGAATGGAAGGGCAGTTTCTAATTATATTGCTGAGTTCGACACTTTGTCGAAGTATGGACTGTCTCTTATTGATACTCCTGAGAAGAAGAATGAGAAGTTCATTACTGGCCTGGATGGGTACTTGGGGGAGAGGCTTATTAACCACATCGATGAGACTTTTGAATCGATTGTGGGGAAATCTTTGAGGTCAGAGAGTCTTTACCCTAAGTCAAAGACTGAGGCTACATCTGCAGAAGGACCAAAGCCGCAAGCAGGCGGTGGAGGCAAGAATAGCTCTCAGAGTAAGAGGAAGCAGGACCAATCAAAAGGTGGCCAGAAAAAGAGCAAGAAGGATGTTGAGTGCTTCAGCTGTGGAAAGAAAGGCCATTATGCTAAGGAATGTCGGGCCAAGCCAGCGGAAAGGAAATGCTACAACTGTGGTCAAGTGGGACATCAGAAAGATAAGTGTCTGCAACCTCTTAAGGAGAAACAGATTGTGAAAGAATATGCTCTTGATGCTATTCCTTCTTCGTCGAATGCCCCAACTGCGGCGGAGAAAGGGAAGAATGTTGTTATTCAAGGTATGCTTTCTATTTATGATATACCAGTTCGAGTTTTGTTTGATACTGGGGCTTCCCGTTCCTTCATATCTAGTGACCTGGTAGATAGGTTGGGACTGGAACCCGAGATAGTCGATAGACCATTAGTTGTGACGAACCCGATTGGTGGTTCGACTAGCCTTAGTATGATTTGCAGGAATTTGGTCTTATCGAGTCATGGATGTATGTTTGTATGTGATTGCTTTGTTTTGGGCTTTACTGGGTATGGCATTATATTGGGAGTCGATTGGCTCCAAAGATACGGGGTGGTGGTAGACTGTGAGGGCTTTTTGGTGACAGTGAGGGCGGATGATGGGCGGAGGGTAGTGTTTGGTAGTCTACCTAGTGATGGGGTTATGGCTAGTTTTGTAAATTCCCTCGACATCCCGCAGGATGAGTTGTCAGATGTGCCCGTGGTTGGCCAGTATCCGGACGTCTTCGAGGAGGTGACCGGGCTTCCACCACATCGAGAGATTGAGTTCCGTATTGATTTTGTGAAAGATGCCAGACCTATAGTGATGTCACTTCGTCGTATGGCACCAAAGGAGCAGCGAGAGCTCGGGGTGCAAGTCAGCAATCTTTTGAAGAAGGGATTGATTAGAAGGAGTGTCTCTGAGTGGGGAGCACCAGTTGTATTTGCCACTACGGCAGATGGTTCCCTTCGTTTGTGTGTGGACTATCGTGAGTTGAATAAGGTGACGAGGAAGAATAAGTATCCTCTACCGCGGATAGATGATTTGTTTGATCAGCTGGAAGGAGCTAGAGTGTTCTCCCAGTTGGACCTCGCGACAGGATTTCATCAGCTTCGAGTAGCAGATGAGAGTGTTCCGAAGACGGCATTTAGGACGCCGTTTGGATTTTATGAGTGGTTGGTCATGCCATTTGGGTTGACCAATGCACCAGCCTACTTTGTGGATCTTATGAATCGAGTATTCAGAGATCAGTTGAATAAGTTTGTTCTTGTGTTCGTGGATGATATCCTTGTTTACTCAAGGACAGAGGAGGAACACAAGGGACACTTGAGGATAGTGATGGAGGTGTTGAGGAAACACCAATTGAAAGCGAAATTCTCTAAGTGTCATTTTTGGAGAAGGGAAGTAAGATTCTTGGGTCATGTTGTTTCAGAGTGTGGTATTGCCGTGGACCCTGTGAAGGTGGCTACGGTACAAGATTGGCCTACGCCCAAGAATGCTACAGATGTAAGAAGTTTCTTGGGATTAGCCAGATATTATCGTAAGTTTATCCAGGACTTCTCCAAGATTGCAGCACCGTTGACTCAGTTGACTAAGAAGAATCAGTCCTTCGTCTGGGACGGAGTGTGTGAGGATGCCTTCAAAAGTCTAAAGGAGAGGTTGACGCGTGCGCCAGTGTTAGTCATTCCTAAAGGGAATGAAGAGATGACGGTATACACAGATGCTTTTGGTACCGGATTGGGTGCAGTATTGATGCAAGGAGGTAGGGTTGTAGCTTATGCTAGTCGACAGCTAAAGCCGCATGAGAAGAAGTATCCTACCCATGATTTGGAATTGGCAGCGATTGTATTTGCGCTGAAGATGTGGAGACACTATCTCTTGGGAGAAAGATTTGAGTTGTTTACCGATCATAAATCGTTAAAATATCTCTTCTCTCAGAAAGATCTGAATCTCCGTCAGCAGAGATGGTTAGAGTTCTTGGCTTCATATGATTTTGATATCGCGTATACACCTGGGAAGGGTAATGCGGTAGCCGATGCCTTGAGTAGGAGACATGCCAGCTTAGGGGCAATGTTTCTTGAATGGAAGCAACTGGAGTTTATCGCGGGGTTTGATTTCAGACCAAGATGTGAACTGGATCCAGTTATGCTAGCTAATTTGGCGATCATACCCACTTTGATAGAGCGGATTGGTTCTAGCCAGAGGGACGATCCTAACCTATTAGAAATCATCTCCAAGTTAGAAATGGGAGTTGATGAGGAGATGAATGTGTATGGGCTTGATCGAGATGGATGGCTTCGGAAGGATGGAAGACTAGTTGTGCCCAACGTGAATGGTTTGAGAGATGAAGTGCTTAGAGAATGTCATCACTCGAAACTGACTATACACCCCGGTGGTAATAAGATGTATCGAGATATGAAGCAGACTTACTACTGGGAAGAGATGAAAAGAGACGTTGGGAAGTTTATATCCAAATGCATGAATTGTCAGCTAGTTAAAGCCGAGCAAAAGAAGCCTAGTGGGTTGTTACAACCATTAGATATTCTCGAATGGAAATGGGAGCAAGTTTCGATGGATTTCATCGATGGTTTACCAAGGACTAGATCGGGATATGATAGTATTTGGGTAATTGTGGATCGATTGACTAAAAGTGCAAGATTTATACCAGTCAAATCGACCAGAACAGCAGCCAAGTTGGCAGAATTGTATATGAAGTGGGTAGTGAGATTTCATGGAGTACCCAAAAGCATTGTGAGTGACCGAGACCCGTTGTTCACTAGTAGGTTTTGGAAGAGCTTACAAAAGGCTCTAGGGTCAGGATTACATCTCAGTACCGCATATCACCCTCAGACCGACGGTCAGACGGAGAGGGTGAATCGTATATTGGAAGATCTCTTGAGAGCGTGTATATTGGATTTTGGTGGATCATGGGATGATCATTTGCATCTAGTGGAGTTTGCATATAATAATAGCTACCAATCCAGTATCGGTATGGCTCCATATGAAGCTTTGTACGGAAGACCGTGCAACTCACCATCATGTTGGATAGAGACTGGCGAGAAGTTTGTGCTTGGACCAGATGTGGTGAGAGAAACGTCGGACAAGATCAGGATCATTCAGCAACGAATGAAAGCTGCCCAAGATAGGCAGAAGAGTTATGCTGATAAGAGGAGAAGAGACTTGAAATTCTCCGTTGGTGACTTGGTGTTTGTCAAGATCTCTCCGTTGAAGAGCGTGATTCGATTTGGCAGGAGAGGCAAGTTAGCACCAAGATTTGTTGGCCCATTCCCTGTTCTTGAATTAGTAGGGAATTTGGCATATAGAGTTGGCTTACCGGAGAAGATGGCGGGAGTTCACGATGTATTTCATGTTTCCTAACTGAGAAAGTTCGTTCACGACTCAGATGTGACTATTTCACCTGATCAGTTAGAGGACTTCGAGGTAGAACCCGAGGCGGTTGGGAACCGCAAGCCGATTCGTATTGTGGGGCACGATACGAAGCAACTTCGAAGGAAGTCGGTGAAGCTAGTCAAGGTTCAGTGGGGCGAGGACGAGAATGATTGTACTTGGGAGACAGAGGAGAGCATTAGGAAGGCTTATCCAGAACTCTTTGCCTGGTAAGATTTACTTTGCAATTTAGTTTTCCGCATGCTAGGATAGATTTGCTTTGCTTGTTTGCATGTTTGATTGTTGTTTTATGATTAATAGGCATGCGGGAACCTTTGTGTATGTTTGGATTAGGGAATTTCGGGGGCGAAATTTCTTAAGGGGGGGGGGGGGGGGGGAGAGTGTAATGACCCGTATTCTACACATCATGGGATCGTAGAATATTTATTTCTTTCCCATATGAAGTTGTATGGTCATGTAACTTTGGGAAACATCTATTAGAGTCATTTCCCATGCTTATGATTTTTGTCGATTTTTAAATGACCATTTTGCCCCTAGTTGGTACTGTTTTGGCCATAACTTTTGGTAGGAAAGGAATTTTGACCTGAAACCACTTCCATTTGATTCGTTTGATGGTTTCTCTTTCCGTAGAGTGGTCGCATTAGCCAAACGGACTTACCGTTTGGGAGATATGGCTGAAACAAGGTTTGGAGGGTGAAAAACTGCTTAACCGGACCAAATCGGGTGATTAGTGAGTAGGCCCATAACCCATTTCGGGATTAGGGTTATGGGAGGGGTGAAATGAGATGGAGAATCATTCCATTTCAGTTTTCTAGCCTCCACTTATCACCAAGGATCCCTAAAAATGGCCTCCAACCTCTAAATCACCTCCAAATCACCTTTAGGTTAAGGATTTGGCTTAGCAACCCCTAATCAAGAAGGATCTTCACCAAATCAACAAAGGAGCTGCTGTTTGGTATTGAAATTCGCATCAAATCAGAGAATCATTTCAGATCTTAGTTTATTTTGTGGCTAAGGTGAGTGATTTGCTTAGTTTTGCACTAATTATGGCTAATAAGGGGTGATTAGTGTTAATTAGCGAATTTAAACATGATAAAATTCTGGAAAAATGTTTTTAAAATTCGGAATGATGTTTTAGACCTCTGATATGAATTTGGGTTAATTTGGTTAAGTTTTGATAATCCTATCATTAGTTTCACCTAAGTATGCTTAAGGGGAAATTTGGGATTTTGGGTATGTTTGATCCATTTTAGCCTATCATGTTGATGTTTTGATGTTTGGGGTTGATTACGTATGCTGCTATGACTATATGGTATGCTTTGTGATTGTTTAGAAGTGTTAGTTTGGTCAAAAACGCCGTCGAATGGCGTAAACTGCTCGCTGGAAGGACTGCAGGAAGTTGTAAGTGGGACCGGATCGGACTTCCCGACCCGAACCGATCGTGGACATATGCCACGATCCGATCCGAAGACAGCGATCCGCATGTTCACCCCCGATCGCGAATCCTCTCCACGATCCGATCCAGATTGATGAGGCGCAACGATCCGAAGGGAGGAGCACGAACCGATCCATTTCAGAAGTTCACGAGCTGACCATCTGGGAAGTTGCACCCGACCCGATCCGACCAGCGGGGAAAGCACGAACTGACTTGAAGGAGGAACCCCGATCCGATCCGAATGGGTGACCACGATCCGATCCGAAATGGTGACGCCGATCCGAGCCAGGAGAAGGAGCCGCGCGCTGGAGGAACACGATTCGATCCGCATGGGGTGTTGGCGATCCGAACTAAGCCGATCCGATCCGATGAAGAATGTGAAGGCTGATCCGATCCGATTCGATTGTGATGACCAATAACCCGAGATGCAAAGGTAGTCCAAATGGAAGTTAGAGCTCAGGATCCCGGAACCAGTTGGGAACCAATGAGTTCACTTCATGGTTGGACTTTGCTGCGGGACGTGTGCTAAGGAGTTTTCGATGTTCATAACTTTGATTCACCACTAAAAAGGAATGATGGGCTACTTATCAGTGCAGTAGGGTCATTATGACCTGAGGGGCAAAGTGATGGTAGCAAGACTACGTTATCAGTGCAATAGGGTCATTATGACCTGAGGGGCAAGGTGATGCGTAGTAAGACTATGAGCCAGCGCAGATGGGGTGAATAACTCCATGGGGCAAGTGGACATAGTAAGGATTAGTAAGACTATGAGCCAGCGCAGATGGGGTGAATAACTCCATGGGGCAAGTGGACATAGTAAGGATTAGTAAGGCTATGAGCCAGCGCAGATGGGGTGAATAACTCCATGGGGCAAGTGGACATAGCGAGGAATTAGTGGCTACGTTATCAGTGCAGTGAAGCCATTTATGACTTCATGGGGCAAAGTGATCGTAGCAAGGAATGTTGGGTGATCGAAGTGGTGAATATCATATGCTTTACGCACTGAGTGAGAGATGTGAGGATGGATGCTATGCTTGATTGTTTGCCATCATTATGACATGCACACCTCCCCCACCTCCGTATCTTTATACCGTTTGATATGATACCTTAGAGTGTTGTACAGTATGTAGTGCTAACTCTTTGGTTGCAGGTCCGGATTCAGGTATGTTTTAGTCTACCTGTTATTGTTCACTTTAGATGCTTATCGCTCATACCAGGCTTTATGTCTGACCCAGAGTTTTATGTCTCCTCTTATTACTCTGGGTGCTCACACGAGCAGACTAGAGACAGGTTAGCTGGTGATGCGCGAGTAGCTGATTCAGAGGCGGGCAGGAGGCTTCCACGTATTATATATATATACACATTCTCCCTGTGTCGTTGGTGGTCGCTACTTGGGCATTAGTAGTGTCCCACATTTATCTTACTTTTGCTTTGAGACAGTTTGAAAGTTGTAATAAGCTGTATTTTGGATTTCCGCTGCTATGATGTTTAGTTCTGATTTTCAGCTTATGCACTGTCTCTCCTGTTTTATGTCAAGTATGTTATTATTATATTTTGTTCTATGCGCTGTGAGACATTCTACAGGTTCTTTGTATGTTCATTTCCTTCTTCCTTTTCCTTCTGGCGACCCTTTCCGTGCTAACTGGACATGTGTACAGCGCACTTTTGGAGTAAATGTCGGTAGGTGCGGGGCGGGGCGTCACACTTTACTGTTGAGTATTATCGAGTTGCTTATTCACATGCAATAAACCCAATTCCAACTTTTGATAAAGAAGCAATTGAAGATGAAGATTCATGTACTGTTCTTCCTCCTAAAGCTGTTCGTGAAGCTAGTAGGCCTAGAGTGAATAGAATTGAAGGTGTTGATTTTCATGCAAAACAAAACCAATGTGGAAAGTGTAAAAAATTAGGGCATAATAGAAGAAGAAGTTCTGTGAATGATTGAATTGTTGTTTAAAATTCATTGTATTTGAATGAATTTTTTACATTTAGTGTTACAGTTGAATAATATTGTAAAATGAAAATTTGATTATATGTATGTGATGAAGTTTGATTTTTAGGACTGAATAATGTTAAGAACTGATTGAAATTCTGTAAGTTCTGTTATATTATGTAGTTTAGGTTATTTAAAAGATATTCAAATTTATCTTTGTATTTTATATTATTCAAGTTGTTCTTTTGTTGAATGATTATTTGCTTATTTGGCTTTGTTAAATTTATGTTGCGTTGAACGATTATTTGATTTATTCGTTTTTTTGGCAGAAAATGTTTTCAAAGATAACTGCATTTATATTTTCATGTAAAAGCAATAATTTTATTTTGTTGGATGTATTAAATTTAATAGGTTCATGTTGTTTGAGTATCTGTGTTCTATAATGTATTTTTGTTTCAATACAATAATAAATAATTTCATAATTATTTCACCGTCAAATTATAATGTTATGTGGTTTACAGGTTGAAAAAGATAAATATTTTTATCTTTTTATTTCTATATTTCCATTAACAGCAGTGAAATAATAATTGAAATAATTACAATTCTAATATCATTAAATCATACATGCTAACAAAAGCCACCAACCAATCGTACACACTAAAAAATTTCAGGAATTAATCATACACACCAACATAAAGGTGGATTTAAAAGAAAAGATAAATGTTTTTATCTTTTCTTTAAAAGACGATGGTTTTGTGAGTATTTTTTTTTTAAATTTGCATAAAGATCTTATATTAGCATTATAATTAATAACAAACATAAATATAAATACATACATGAATATTAATGTTTTGGTTTTTTTTAACCAACAAATAAAAGCAATTGAATTTTCAAACAAAAGATAACAGCATTTAGCTTTTGAATGATAACATTGTAAATATTACAGTACATCATCAGTTTGTAATTAATCTCCGAACTCGGATATAATCCCTAACAACTATGATCAAATCAGTATCAGTTATTACAAAGTAAACAACAAATTCAATATCTAGTAGTTAACATCAGCATTTAAAATTTAGAAACATCATTCATGATGAATATTGTTTTAAAGGTTCATCCAGAGCTGCGTTACTTCTCGAGCTTCCAACAGTATGGCTCGTCAATAAGTATTTTGGCAGCTACACTTGCTCGGAATGCTTCTACTTGTTCAATATTGAGTTTTGTTGAAGTTTGCATTCCTTGAGTTATTTTTTGCATAAAAATCATTATAAATATTCCACAATTGTACCTGCATTCCATGTAATTAGTATTACGAGTATGCAAACCAGCACTACTTTATAAAAAAAACAACTTGTGCCTTAATATCAGGAAATTATTAAAAATTTATCTTTTAGAGAAAATCAAGTTACTTGTAACTTTTAATCATTACATAAAATTTTCGACTATTTGAGTAATGTTTGAAAATTAAATTGCTTAAGATTACCCAGTATTTTGTTGAGCACAGTCAACATTATGTATCACTGATTTTTTTTTTTTTTTTTCATAATGGTTTTCTGTCCTTCATCTTGTAACTCTCTATTTATTGTATTGACTGCTGCTTTCTGGAATAATTGAAAAAACTTTATAAAAAATATAAACACATTTATAATTTTTTTATTTATTTCCACTTACCACATTTGTTGCAAATTGTGCATGACCGCTTCTTCTAGTTTTTGATCTCGTGGTAAAGTGTAAAGAGTCAAAGTGATTCCAGGTGCAATCTCCAACAACAAGTTCCAGCAAGCTCCATTGTTCATTTCCATGTATGGGGAACAATATGTTGGAACATAATGGATTTAAATGTGTCTTCTTCATGAATGGGATGAACAATCAGTTTCTTGATTTTTTTTTCAAGTTTCAATCAGTTGCACTTTTCTGTTAAAATTAAGTTTCAGATTTTTTTTTTTGGTTTACAAAATATTAATTTGATAATATACTCCACTTATTGTCATTGTTGTGTTCACATAGACAAAGCTGTTGCCTTCTTCTTGCATCATTATTTTTCGGAACCAGAACCAATCAATTACCTACATTTGCAAAATAATATTAATAAAATGAGATAATTTATATTTATGGAAAGAATATTTTGATGTACTTACTTAAACACAAATACTATGATGATATAGAAGGTCTTCTATCATGCATTTTGATATGGTGATTAAATTTTCATCATCACAACTGAATGCTTCATTGCTGTAAAATTATACGATTGTTAATAAAATAAAATTAGTTTGTGTGAGTATAAAGTAGTTTAATTACTTACTTGTTTTCCCCTGAAAATTTAAAAAAAAAATTACAACTTCTTGATGTTCTTCACTAAGATGCTTTAGTAGTGGACATTTTTTGGTTTCATCTTCTTCTTTTCTTCTTTAGTACTATTTTCATATTCAATGGTGATTGTTTTTTCATCAAGAATTTCATTAGTAGCTTGTTTGTTATTTTCAAATATAAGACTTTCTTCAATTTCTAAAATAAAATTTTCAGTATTTATCAAATTATAACATAGAAAGTTATTAGACCTATTTGTGTTCGTCATATTAACTGTATTATTTTTATTTTTCCTTACCTTTAGTATGTTCAATCTTTTCTCTCAAATCTTGTTTTTCCATGACCTCTTGCCAATCACGCATTTGAATCTTCATTTTTAGAATTTGGATTCCTCCTTCAGCTACTGCACGTAAAACTCTTTCTTCGTTTAATTGTTCCCCAAAACTTTTCAACTCATCAGTCAAAAAGTTCAATTTTGTTTCCAGCTCCTTCAAACTTTTAACCTCCATATTGTCATCTAATTTCCTTTTTTTACACTTCTCATCATCATCTTCAACTGGTTTAATTTTTTTGGACAAAAGATCCTTCTCGTCTTTTGTAACATCTGAAAAGAAATTTAAAATCTACATGGAAAATATTTAAAAAAATAGTTAGATCAACTACTCATCACTATTACACAAAAGCTTTATTGGGCTAGACAATCATGCATATAATACCAATACTTATATTAGAATACATAAAAGATAAATACATTTATCTTTTTGTATATTCTGTTTATATCATTTGAACACATTATGTAAGAACTTCAAATTATGTTAAAAATGTTTAATATGCATTAGGAAGTACAATATGCAATTACAGTACAATATGTTATTTATTTATTAATCTGAAAAGATAAATGCATTTATCTTTTCTATATGCTGTTTAAATTATTTATATACTTTATGTAAGAACTTTAAATAATGTTAGAAATGATATTTTTTTTATCATGTAGTAGTATATGTACAGAAGAAAATTCAGTTGAACAATCGTTTATACAAACAGTACTATGGTACTGAAATTTATAAGAAGAAAGTAATGCAAACATGTAACTAAATTAAATATAAAAATAAATATTTATAAACACGATTTACCTTGCTATCATCAACTTTAGTTAAGTCGATGTCTTTTAGTTTTGATAAATCCCATTTCCTCATTCTTGAGATTTTGTCTTCAACGCCTTCTTTTTGATCAATGGTTTGGGTTCTTTCACAGAACCAGTACTGCAAGAAAAAGATAATGGGTTTTATATATTTTAATAATAAAGAAAATATTCAGTGTGTTTGTATTAAGTGAATATTATAAATACATACCAACAAAACCATAGTACAACCTGGTGTATTCCTTGGATCAGCATGGTATGTCTTAACATTTTTTAGAATATTTTGACAAATTGCTCGCGGCCAGGAGATTGAATTCTTTTTTTTTTAATTTACCAATTTACCCAAAAAAAACCATGGTAAATAGCCTTAGTTGTTTGGAAAAAGGAATGTTATGACAAGAAGTAGTAATAATAATAACTTTATTAGATTTTTATCCCCTTTCTCTGTTTAATCATTGAATTCAATTTGCTTATCACTGTTTTTCTACTTATTACATTTTCTTTATTGAAATTGTAAATTAAAAAGTTAGAAAAAATTTCCATGGCAGAAGCTTTGCTTGAAGTCGGAATAGGAAATAATTCCTCTCCAGCTAGTGGCATTCCAAATATAAGACTCACTTCTTTCGGAGTTATTTTCAAAATTTTGTCTCCCACTTTAAAAGCATTTTCAGTAACATCAAAAGAAGTAATTATATCATCTAGATTTGAAGCACATTTTCTTATATCTTGTCTCGATATTGAATTGTTGAGAAAAAATTTAAAAATGTTTTTAAAAGGTATTTTCTCTATGAAATATTTTGTTTCCAGAGAAAGAATATTTTCCTTTTTAATTGTTGACATTACTTTATACATTGCATCTATATATGCTAGTGTACTGTTGCTTTTTTCTTTTTCTCCCTGTTTCCACGACTTCATAGTTATCTGCATCATTCAAGTCAGTATTTGTTTCCTCACTGTGGTTATCTTCATTATCCAACTCATTACTTGTGTCCTCACTTTGGTTATCTGACATTGTATTTTCTTCGTCAGACTCTGTTTGTATTTTTGTAGTAGTTGGTTCATGCTGTTCATGGTCAGATTGTTCCTACATTTATGAAAATCTTATTATTAGATTAGGATGTTTAAAATATTATAGTAGTGTATGTAAACAATACTAACCAGAAATTAAATGTTATATAATCCAAACAATATCATGCATGCACAATAATGTGTACAAAAAGATAGTATTATTTATCTTTTTGACATAGTTTGCAGACAAGGTTTATAAGCAGTATAGTAATTTGAAATAATCATTAAAACAATAAACTTATATAACATATATCATTTATTTTCAAATATTAGCATATTTTAACATCTAATTAAATTCGATAATGATAAAGCTAAACGCAATTATATTTTTTTCCAGTTTAATATTGAAATGATTTTTTCATTTTTATTTAAGCTTTAAAAAACATTTTATATGGTATGTAATAATTTTAAATAATGAATAAAATAGAAAACTAGTTTAAATGTATTGTTTTTTGTACTGTTTGTTATTAAGATATCGTATTTGTTATTTATCCAATTAAGTGTCTCTAGTCATTATAAACAAAATCAACTGGTAGAGCTGATGTTATATTTGATTATGAAATTCTCATAATTGATTATGAATTTGTAATTGT
The DNA here is from genome assembly GCA_030737875.1 of Allium sativum. Classification (NCBI taxonomy): domain Eukaryota; kingdom Viridiplantae; phylum Streptophyta; class Magnoliopsida; order Asparagales; family Amaryllidaceae; genus Allium; species Allium sativum. The sequence continues at coordinate 362,487,471 of CM060916.1, read as the reverse complement.
TAATGTTTATAATTCTTCGTTAAACAGATAAATGCATTTGTCTTTTAATGACAGTATATTGCATTACTTTCTTTTATTGACATTATCCAACCGCATCTCAAGTAGTTGTAGTAAAACCTGGCCTGTTGACCCTTTGCTTTTTATCTTTCACTAAATCAATCCAAAACTCGATCTCTTTATAACTTCATTACTTCTGTGCAAAAAAATCAAAACAGATAATAATTGTACACATAATGTAAAGAAAAAAGGTTACTACTGTTGATATTGACAACGATTTTCTTCGACTGTATTCTTCATAGAATGGAGAAGAAATTGGTCTTATATTTAAGCATTGGGTTCCGTTGTTTGTGAAAATGCATGTAGCTTCTGTAGAACCAATTTGTTTTTTCTTCAACCTGGTGTTCATTTTTATCCTGGATGAATGTACACAATTATTCAATTATTGAAATAAACAAAAACACGAAGCAGAAAAAAGGATATATTAATTTATACTTTTCATGAATCTAACGACTTTGAGTATCCAATCATTCAAATAACCTCAAAAAATTCGAAGGAGCAATCAATAAAATAAATTACATTTCATAATTAATGACAAATCAATTTTATAACCACTTTTCAAAGAAAGAAAAAACCGTTTATCTTTTAAAAAAACCATTTATTCAATCAGTATCATCAACAAACAATGACTAGTAATTATTGTAAATCGAGTCATAATAAAAGATTTTGTAGAAGTAAACACTGATTAGCAATTATAACAGATTGATTAAAGCAGTATTATCAACAATAGGCAAACAATTAAGTAATAACAGACAACATTTATAGGAAAATATTCTAACTATTCATTCTATGTTAATTGAAACTTACTTTTATAGTAGATGCTTGCTCTACCAATATGGCGAAGATCGATTTTGTCGAAATTTTGTTTTAGTAACTGTTGAAAGTACCGATTCGAGCGATTTAGGAATTCGGTTTTTGTGAAATAGAGGCGGCGAATGATAAATGTCCTAGAAAGTAATAATTGACAACCCGTGTCTTATAAAATAATTGTATAATGTTAGTAAGCCCTTGTAGTAAAATTCCCCATTATAATAATATATATTTGGTTGTTATCATTAGACAAATATCATATAATTGTGTATACAACACCATTATATACAACAAAAATGGATGGAAAATAAATAAATCAGAATTTATATATATTATACCTTATATAACTAGCCGACCTGGGCATCTGATGGCCCAGGCAGTCGAACCTAGCGGTCGACCCATTGGGCGTCAGATTATGCAGTGACGGCTAGGTTTTTAGGTTTAGTTTATAATATATATATAATGGATGGACGGATATAAATTAAAACTAATCCAATGGTTTAAGGACAATTCCACCTATATAAATAAAGGGGTAAGGCCTCATTTTTTTCCACACAAATCTTTTGTGGCAGTGAAGCTTTGCCGTTTTCCTCCTTCTCCAAACCTAATTTCTTATTTTAAAATATATTCTTACACAACAAATCAAATCCAATTAACATGAAATTGAGAGGATTAACAGATCTAATGGAAAAGAATGCAAATTGACGCTCCAAATCAAATTCTCCTCTCTCTTCCTATTTTCTTACATCTCTACAGATCTGGAAATTTCCCCTTTCCAGATAAATTGTAGATTTACAAGAATTTGGGGATTGTAGGCCTAAAAGGGTTCAAACTTTGGATTTGGATGCTATAAGGTAAGTGAGAAATTTATGAATACAGTTATAAAAACTTATCTATTTCCTTTGAATTAGATCTAAATTTTTATTCCTATTTTCTATCAGATCTGTTTGTTTAAGTATTGGAATTTGATTAACAACCATCAGATCTGATTATAAACATTGTTAAAACTTGTGAATTGTAAGTTATGATTGTGCATAATATTAATTGTAGGATTCTTAAACTTGTTCACACATGTTTGTACAGTTATGTTATAAAATACCTTGTAGTTGTCGCATAGCACTATAGATCTAGAAATCAGTCCATTAAACACCAATTAGATGTAGTTATATTCCAGATCTTTAGTTCAGTGTTGAATAATAAATTATGTGAATTTGGATAAAAAGGTACGATTGGTAAATTGTCTGATTGTAATATTAAAAGAATCATACCTATTTGTATTCAACACTATTGGGTCTTGCTTTAATTGTTGTAAATATGTTGTTTTCCTCTTTTTGAACAAAAAGATGTTATTTTGAATTCAAAAGAGATATGACAAAAATATTTAAAAAGGAAAAGTAGTGCAAACGTACGTATAATTATAAATACACATATTTGTGCATAGTTTTCATCGACTATTCCAAATATATATATACATATATATATACACACACACATATATATTGCTTGTGAATTTGAGATATATCTATTTTACAAATCAGGCATAATTTACAATAATTACAGCTAACGGTCTTTTTGTAAGATTTGAAACCTTTTGGCAAGATTGAATGCAAAAAGGAATGTTTGGTTATTGATTAAACCAAAATCATTAAATTTAAAAGAATAATAAAAAAATAACTACATTGACCACATGAAAACATAAATATATATATACACACACACTATCCATCCAAAGCTGTGTAAAACGATAAAAGTATACATTGTATTGAATGTATGGATAAGGTTCAATTATGGAATTATATCTAAATGTAATCCATATTGAGTTAATATATTTGTGGTGACCATTGGTAGCAATCAATATAATTAATTGCTATAAATAGGGCCACAAATCATAAATAACTATTGTAACCATTGTTGATTGGGGAAAGTAAATATAATAGGATAATGGTTACAAATTAATAAATTAATTAGGATAAATGTCATATACCCCAATTAGGAAATTTGAATTATAACCACATTTAGACATGAGGTTAAGCTAACTTGTGGAAGAAGTCTGCCCGGAACTGACCGGCAAATCCAGCATCCACAGGTGGTCAGCCTAATGTGAAGGGTTTACTGCATAATATAAATGATATAAATGTACTAAGGCACGAGATTAAGTTCAACTTGTGATAGAAGCCCGCCCGAAACTGACCGGAAAATCCAGCATCCGCAAGTTGTCAACTTAATGTGAGAGGCATGGTGAATGAATATACATACATACATACATATATATATATATATATATATATATAACAGTCAACCAATAAATTAATAAATAAGAATAGTAATGTACATTGGGGGGTACAACAAATAGACACTTCGGGACTAATAAAATAAGGATATCTAGAATTAAGGGTTGCCTTCGGGAAAATATGATCGTTATGGTCATAAATGACAGTAAACCTATGGATAAGAAGAAAGGGGATTTATGGGTGTTGAATTGTCATTTAAATACTAAGTCCAATTAGGGAAATATTTAAATAAGTATCCCAGGGTAAAGAGGATATAACTTTCCTTATTTACAACTACTAATATAGAACCTCTGAATAAAAGCTAGAATTGGACTTAGTAGGTTAGTAATGTGAAACATTATTACCTAGAGGAGCCCATGACAACGATTAATCGTGTGCATATAGTATTTTTGTGTAGAGGGACTAAACGGGAATGACCTAATAACGTAGCACACTTCATCCTAAATAGGGAAAGATATTAAGGGATAATAGGGTACGAACGAATAACCTTCGTGTATACTCCGCTTTCTATGTCTTAAGGGGTTGGGTTGAAGAGTCCAGCTGGGAATAGGTCTTTCAGTTTAGGGGTCTTAAAATGGCAGGTGTGTGTGGGCCTACCCAAACCTGGAAACTAAAACGTTAGATATGGCTACCTGTCATACGGGAAGTAACAAGCCACTAAGGGGGTTATCTAATAAGGTCAGTTAGAAGTTATAGCGAGCGATAAAATACCATCTCTCACCTTAAGCAGGGAAAGGGTATATGCGTGAATGATGGAAGCCTTAACGAGTAGGGCCTGCAGCAAGTGCCCTCTAGTTTATGTTAATGTTAAATAAATCTTCGAGGAATAATAAGAGTAAATGAAGGTATACATACAGAAACCCCGTAACTAGGGGTCTAACCCCGATTAAATAACCAGCCATACTCTGGTATAAAGGCTTCATAAATATATGCGTAAAATGTCATAAGAATACTACTTTGGGAAGAGTAGTACAATCATGCGTAAACACTTACAAGGTTAGGCTAGAATCACTAACCTTTTTAGGCATACATCTGAGGTTGAACCAAATGGGATACATCTGTATATTATAATCTGTGTTGTACATTTCCTGTTCACTAGAATTTTGTTGTTCTCACAGGTATTTAAGTTTCGCTTTCGGTTCTCGTTCTCTCTCGTGCTCGGTATTGGCAATGTCACTTAGTTTGAAAAAGTAGTTACTCGAGTTAATACTAGTTTATCCTATTCTTGTTTCCACTGTGAGTTATCTTATCGTACACTTATTATGCTCATGCTCATTTATTGTAGGTACCATATTTACACGCTCCATGCTTGGATGTGTTTGGGTTTTGATTTTTGTCGAAATTTAGGCACAAAAAAGTGTGGGATGTTACAGATGGATTGGTTGAGATTGGAGATAGATCGGTTGAGTTTGGAGTCAGGTTGTTTGGAGTTGGGTCATTTGGAGTCGTATCGTTTGACTTATTGCCCAAAAATAATGGGTCGACGGGGTCTTCAGGTCGTTGGTGCCAAATGGTTGGGTCGTTCGAGTTTGAAGTTGGGTCGCTCGATGATGGGTCGTTGAATGTTGGGTCGTTGAAGTCTCTAGGTCATTGAAATTTGGTGGATTGGAAGGGCATGATTGAGTCATTCAAGATCTGATAGGTTGGGTCGTTTATGACCTGATGGGTCGGGTCATTTATAACCTGGTGGGTTGGGTCATTTATGACTTGATGGGTCAGGTCATTTATGACTTGATTGGTCGGGTCATTCATGAACTGATGAGTCAGGTCGTTCTGAGACCTGATGAGTCAAGACATTTTTTCTTATGGATTGGGCAGAAGATACTACAGCGTTTAACAAGCACTGTGGATGGGAATTTAAGCGCTATAGTATATTTGTCATAGCGGAAAGGCTGAAGTGCTATAGATTGAATGTCGAATTAAAGTGATGATTATTTTGGTTCGAGAATGGACGTGACTTTGAAGTGAATTCAGGAAGGAATATTCGAAGTGATAAGAAGTGTTCGTTGATCGGCGAAATGCAACGAATGTGCAGACGACTCAAGTATGTTTGAGCTCGTGGATAATGGTTGCTCGATATGGTATCTGAGCTTGCGGATATTCGCCAGTGATGACGACTAGAGATATTGGAGGCCAAGTAATTATCCTTAATCGGAGGTTCTAGCGGACTCAAAGTAGGGGTATAATAGGGATGCCTAAAAGGTTAGCTGGACTAGTCGAGTACCTTGGGAAGTCACGATGGGCTTAGTTGTCTTCTGGGAAGACAAATATACGAGTCACGGTGCTGTATATAGTTTAGCTAAAGTCGGGGCTACCATTAGCCCTTGAAAGAATGGAACGTCGTAGCCGTCATACGATTACTAATGGTCTCAAGATAGGAGTGGCGGTGATAGCCATAATCATGGATGATGATTGTTTTTCTTGAGTCATCTTGTGTAGATTGTCCAACAATGAAGGAGATATCTTTTGGGTGCTTGTCTGGTGTTGGTTTATGCCTTTTGGGGCTTGTGCTTGGGAGATGTCCATCTCGATTAGGATGGTCTACATAGGATAATTAGTTGATATGCTTATTACTGCATGGTTTTTATTGATTGTTTGTAAAGGCTATCACTTTCAAAAGTGGGGGAGACAGTTTGGGTTTCTTCTCTGTTGTTAAGTTGGTAGATTAGTTGATTGATCTACCTATTTCTCATATACTTTATTGATGATGTTAGATAGTTATATTATCGCTCATAAACATTATTGTCTGGATCAAGGTTTTATGTTTCTCTTTTATTACCATGGGTTGTTCATCCATGTTTTGGATGGGCGAGTAGCAGGTAGTGGATCTTGGTGAGGATGATGCTGCAGAGCGATGACGAGTAGGAGGATGGCGTATTATTTCCTTCATATTATTATATGTTTCCATTGTTATGGGTGTCATGATGCTCTGAGTAATTGTAGTGAGTTTGATGATGTATTCATGTTGTACTATCGATATCCTTTTGATGATATCAGAGTTTAAAATTCCACGTGATTATGCTTCGCTTCTACTGCCTGTTGTATATGTTCTAATATATTTTATCCTTGCGTTGTGATTTTTACGACAGGTTCCACCTGTGTTATCTTACCTTGATGATTGTCCATAGTATCCTGGAACATCTTACAGCGCATTATTCCTCGTGTTAAGTGCAGGAGTTGTGGGCGGTCATCAAATTATAGTTTATAGGATAATAGCGCTTGAACTCCATTTGCAGTTTTTGTCGTATGTGGACTAATCGTTCTATTTTTCAGATTTAGAATGAGTCGACAAACGACGAGACATACTGTAAAGTAGGGGACTGTGCATTGAGGGGGAAATGGCAGTATACCAGATTACCCAGCTATATTCGAGGCCATGATGGCAACGATCACGATAAGGGTCCCACTTCAGAGACAAGTGCGGTAGATGTAGGATTCAGGTGCAAGTGCCTAGGGTTGTGAACTTCGCGAAGCTATGCTAAGACTTTACTACTCTAGGAGGAAAGCCATTCAAAGGGACAGAGCCGATTGAAGAGATTTAAGGGTGCTTTGATACTTGCATTCAGATATTCAGAGACTTAGGCATTGAGGTGCGACTATAAGGAACTTTGCATCAAGACAACTACAAGGCAGAGCTATGGATTGGTGGAAATATGTCATTCTAGAAACTCTAGAAGATGATATTTCATGGGAACAATCCCAAGTCAAGTTTGAGATAAGTTTATCTCTACCGTTCAGAAGTCTATTTTGTTCACGAGGTTTGTTGAGCTGAAGCATAATGGTAGGCCAGTTTTGGAGTATGTTTCTGACTTCGAAGCTTTGTCGAAGTATGCTTGTTCATATGTCGAGACTCCTTATCAAAAGAACGAGAAGTTCGCGATGGGCTCGGATAAGTATCAAGGGAATCAACTAGTTGATCATTTGGATGATACTTATGAGAAGATCATGGATAAAGCTTTAAGGCACACGAGTTTGTTTCTCAAGGAAGGACTGTTGTTGCAGCTAAGGAGGAACCGAAACCACAACAGGATGACAATAACAAGAAGAGGAAGCAACAACAGCAGAAAGGAAAGGACGGCCAGAAAAAGCCAAAAAGCGAGGTGATTTGCTTTAACTGCCAATAGAAATGCCATTTTTCCAGGGATTGCAAGGATCCGAAAGGATAAAGGAAGTGCTTTAATTATGGAAAGCCTGGGGATGAAAAGAAGGATTTTCTAGAACTATCGAAGGGAAAACAGATTGTGAAGACATATGCTTTGGAAGTTGTTCCATCTTCTTCGAGGGCTCCTACGATGGAGGAGAAAGGGAAGAGAATTGTCACTCAACGTAATTTTTCCATTTGAAATGTTTTTAGTTCGCGTGTTGATACTGGAGCATCGCATTCTTTCATGGTTTATGAGCTTACGTATCGCTTGGGTTTTGAACCCGAGATTTGTGGTAGACCATCGATGGTGACTAATCCAGTAGGGGGTTTATCCAGCTTGTGAATGATTTTTCATGGTCAAGTGCTATCAAGTCATGGTTGCTCCTTTGTGTGTGATTTCTTTGTTTTGAACTTCATTGGGTTTGGATCATACTGGGTACGAACTGGCTCAAGAGTATGTGGAAAAAGTGGATTGTGAGAACCTAGAGGCCACATTCGGGAATGTGGAAGGGCGAATGGCCATGATTAGTGGTAAGCCAGAAGACGGGGTCTTCGTAAGCTATTTATATTCGGTTATGATTCCATGGGGAGACTTGTCATTTGTGTTGATCGCTAATGAGTTCAATGAACCCTTTGATGAGGTCAAAGGGTTGCCATCGCAACGTGAGATTGAGATTCAAGATCGATTTGGTCGAGGATATTAGACATATCATTATACCTCTTAGGCAGATGGCGCCTAAGGAACAGTGAAAGTTATATAGGTGCAAGTACGAGACCTTTTGGGAAAGAGATTCATTCGGAGAAGCATGTCTGAATGAGGTGCACTAGTTTTGTTTGCAATCAAGGCTGATGGTTCTTTGATATTGTGTGTGGATCATCGTGGGATGAACAGGGTGACTAAGAAAAACAAGTATCCATTTCCGAGGATAGCTGACTTGTTTGATTAGCTTTACGAAGTCAAGGTGCTTTCTCAAACGAATTTGGCAATGGGATTTCACCAGCCATAAGTAGCGAGGGATAGAGTTGTGGCATACGCGAGTCGATAGCTGAAGCCGCACGAGAGGAGTTATCCAACTCATGATTTGGAAACAGAAGCGATCATGTTTTCTCTGAGGATAGGGTGACATTACCTGTTGGGAGTTCGATTTAAGTTATCTACGGATTCCAAGTCCTTGAAGTATATTTTCTCCCTAAAAGATTGGAATCTTAGCTAGCAACGGTGGTTAAAGTTTTTGGCATCATATATTTTAGGAATAGCCTATACTCCTGCTAAAGGTAACGCGGTGGCTGATGCATTGAGATGAATACATGCAAGATTGGGGGTAATGTTTTCGGAATGGAAGCACCACGAGCATTTGGCAGGATTTGATTTCAGGCCTTGGTGAGAATTAGAGCTCGAGATGTCGGCGAGCTTATTGATAAGACCTACTCTCATCGAAAGGATTGGCAAAAACCAGAAGCGTGATACAAAGCTTATCAAGATCATCCAGAAGCTAGAACCAGAAAATAAGGAATTCGAGGTTGATCGTGATGATTGGCTTTGGAAGTAAGGGAAAGTTAGCTCCAAGGTTTGTCGGACCGATTCTGATAGTCGTATGAATCAGAAAGATCGCATATAGACTGGATTTACCTGAGAAGATGTTGGGCATGCACAATGTTTTCCATGTGTCGTTTCTACAGAAGTGTGTGCATGATTTGAATGTGGTGGTATCTCAAGAACAGTACGAAGACCTAGAAGTCAGGTTCGTAGTTATAAAACCTTGTAAGCCGCTTTGTGTTGTGGGGAATGACATGAAACAGCTTTGGAGGAAGACGGTTAAGCTAGTCAAGGTGCAGTGAAATGAGGATGATGACGAATGTACGTGGGTGACAGAAGAGAGCATGAAGACGATCCATCCAGAACTCTTCGTCGATATGATGAATTAATGTTGTGTCATCTTACATCAACGTAACTTATATTATTTCGTTAGAAATTCGGTGTGCTGGGTTAAGGCTTTGAATGCATGACTTATTGGATGCTAGTTTGGATGGTAAGTTTGTTGCTCATGGACGATAGGAATGTAGAATTGTTTTGGTTGCTTGTGTTTGCTTGGAATCTCAGGGGCGAAATTCCGAAGGAAGGGAGAATGTAACGACCTGCATTTTACGTATCAGAAGACCATAAAATATTTTTATTTATTTCCCTAAGGGACATATCATTCTCATATTTTGATATGTTATTTATGGGGGTGTGTGACATGTCCATAATTTTTACCAATTTTATTTGTGACCATTTTTCCCCTGTCAGTTTTGTAAAGGGAAAAACTTTTGACTGGGATCGAATCTGTAACAAACCGGTATTTTGGGTCCAATTTAAAATTTTCATTTTAGAAATTTTAATGAATTTTAATATTTAAAATTATTTATTTTAATAATAACAACTAAAAAAAAAATTGTCCATTACTATAGGAAATGTATTTACATTGGATTTTGCATCCTAGATGTTTATGAACACCTCATGTTTGTATAGTTGAAAATAAACATCATGTTTGTATAGTTGAGATAAATATCTCATGTGTGTTTTGTTGTAAAACCAAATTACCATATTTTGTTGATTTAGAAAGAGAGTGAAACAAAATAATCATTGTGTTAAATAGGAAAGAGAGAAAAACAAAATTTCTCATTTGTTTAATAGGAAATTGTTATGATTGAAAGTAGAATTAGATGCAAAATAAAAACATTCTTTTTATGTGCTATGTTAAAATTAGATATGTGTACAAATAAATATTAACATTTATTTGTCATGTTAAAGATTAAGATTTGTGAACGAATAAATATCCACATTTATTTGTTACATTAAAGATTGGAATGGTGTACAAATAAAAATATTCAATTTATTTGTTAAAATAGAAAATTTTGTACAAATAAAAATACTCATTTGTATTTTGTTATGAAACATATAATTGTTAGAATTATGAAACGATAAAAATAATCTTTTTATCGTAACTCATGAAACATAGAATTATTAGAATTGTCATGATTATATAAAATGCAATTTACGTTAGAATTGAAATGTCAGTTATGTTAGATTAGAAATACTAGAATAACATGTCACTTCATGTTTTGTTTACTAAAAAGACATTTTTTTTCCCTATGTCAGTAGAATAAAAAGAGAAACATGTTACACTTGTTTTGTTATCTAAATAGACTTCTTAGCATGTTCAGTTAGGATAAATAGAAATTTATGTTAATATATGGTTTGCCATTTAAAATGATATTTTTAATATGTCTAGTTAGATAAAAAGAATTAAGTTATTAATATAAATCATAATGGGCAGGTTATAAATATAATTTGTAAAAGAGAACCACGTGTATGTTTGTATTCTCTTTATTCCTATCCATCCAATTAAATACCTTCCCATTCTTTCTCTTTGTCTTATTATATTTTGAAATTTGAAAAAGAGAACCACGTGTATGTTTGTATTCTCTTTATTCCTATCCATCCAATTAAATACCTTCCCATTCTTTCTCTTTGTCTTATTATATTTTGAAATTTGAAAAAGAGAACCACGTGTATATTTGTATTCTCTTTATTCCTATCCATCCAATTAAATTCCTTTGTAACAATTGTATTAACGGGCCTTTTTGAAATATAAGAATTAAATAGTTTTATTAATATATATATACCCCTAGTATATACGGTCAAAACACAAAACCCTATTCTATAATACATAGCCGCCGCCACTTCCAAAAATCAATGGCCATCACTCCAATCTCTTCTTCTTCTTTCTTCCAAATTCATTCAATAATTCCAAGCAATTCCAATGGCAAAAATGTAGCCAACAACGAGAAGGACAAACTCAACGGTTATGATTGAGAATCGTGTTGTGTGGATGAAGAATTTGTGGCGCAAAGGAGCTTATGGGTTCAACGGGTTTTCACATTACAGAAGAGAAGGCGATGGAATTCACAAAAAAATAGCGGCCTTAATTCTAGTTGGGAAATAATTGAGAAATTTCAATTGCGTTGGATTCGTCTCTTCGAGGGCGCTGACTAGATCTGAAACCTAGATTGTTGAATTTGCAGCCAAACCAATGTGAGATTCTTTATTTTATAATTTATGAAATTAAATTATCTTTCTTGTGTTATTGATGTTTGTATGTACATGAATATGGATTGGTGATGAATGATTGATATTGGTGATGGATGTTTATGTAGTTATTGGCAGTTCTGTTCATGTATACGTTGTGAATGTCATTGATTGTGGAATGAATATTGATGGGTAAACTTGTGTAAATAAAATTCATTCTTTATTTCTATATTCTTAAGAATTTATATTTAAATTTAAATTTATAATTTTTATTGTTGTTTCAGAAAAATGGATGTTATTTAGATTTGCAATTTTGTACCAAAATTTCATTTTTTCATGTTTTACATGAAAACATGAATTTTATACAAAATCGTTGAACTAAATAAATATTTTATTTTATTGAACTACATGGAAATGAATTTTTAATTAAAATGTTGATTTTTGATAAAAATAATATTTTAATCGATTTTGTCAAAATTTGGGCTTTTATGCAAAATTGTTTTTTGTGGACAAAAAGAACAAATTTTTGTTTTCTTATTCTTTCTGAAAATAAAGATGACATCTTTATTAACATGGAATTTTAGAAAATAAAATTGGTTTTTAGAATTGTTTATACAATTTATATTTTCAATATAAATTATAATTTTTAACGTTTCAGGCACGTGCAGTTCATGTTTTGAGTTTCAAACTTTGAATGACTATAACGGAAGATCCAACCGTTGGATTTTTCCAAAACTGGATCCGTTGGATCCGCTTTGGAAAAATCTTTCCACCAATACCAAGTTTGAAAATTTTCAACGGTTAGATCTTGAGTTATGTGTAATTCAATTTTTGGAATAACAGCGCTATAACTACACTTGACCTGTAACGTCGTTTTAATGAAACGAATAATTATAAAAATAAAGTTTGGATCCTTATTTTTGAAGAATAAAGTTTTGATTTTGTTTTGGACTAGAATGAAAAATTTGATCTTTATTTTTAATAAATAAAGTTTTGGTTTTTTATTTTGAAAATAAAATAAGGTTTTTGTGAACATGAATTTGTTTGGACTAAAATGAATGAAAGTGACGTTCTTTACTTTTAAAAGGACTAGAATGATAAAGTGTTATTCTTTATTTTGGAAAAAAAATTAAATTGAATAAATTTATTCTTTATTTATGAATGGGTTAAAAAGGAAATACTTAAAACATGGACCGATTACATTAAATTGAAATGATACAAAAGGGAGTTTTATTCTAAATCGGTTCCATTCAAAAGAATGTAATTAATACCTATTAGGTGAACATCGTTAATTGGTTATACCATTTATGTCATAATTTAATGCACTTGTATACAATGCCATTTACAAGCGACCTTGGCTTGTTTATGTGAGTGGACGATAAATTTTTACACATCGTCCAGAAGCACAGTTTATTTTATAATATGTGAATTGTGTTGGCTGAAACCCCACACGGGTTAAGGGTTGACATTTGAATACACGTCACCCTTGGAATAATTAGAAATGCACTTTGGATGGATGTTTGAAATTGTGATATAATTAATGTTTGTTTTTCCGTATAATTAATTTATATGGAAATAGTGGGTCTCATTCCAACTTTGAGTTAAATAAATAAATATTCAATTAATGCAATTAATTGGTAATTAAATTTAGGAATTGTGTATTTATTGTTTTAAAGTATAGAATAAAAGCTTTTGAATGAATGTAATAAATTTCCTTTTTTTTTCAATAAATGAAATTAATTGGCAATTGAAGTAAGGGATGATGTATTCGCTATTTAAAAAGGAAATGATAAAGAAGTTTAGAATTGATCATATTTCATTCTAGTTTTGAATGAAGGAAATTAATTTCCATTTATTACTCAATTAACGAAATTAATTGACGATTGAATTGAGAAGATCAAATCTTATTTATTTGGAAAGTTACAAAACAAATCCTAGAAATGGGTAAATTACCTTCCAACTTTAATAAGAAGATTTGAAGTTAAAAGATACCGTTTTATGTTAACATTTAAATTGGGAAATTGATTACATTTTAATGTTGAAAGGGAAGTTTTTAATATCACCATTAAAACCGTTTTGAAAATAATTATTATTATAATATCATAATAATATGGAAAGTTAATATGTATTGAAATGGAATAATAAAGTTTTATATGAAAGAACATTTCAAGTAAGGAATGATATTAAGTAGTTGGATATTTTAAAATATAAAACATTTTAAAATAATATTCTTGGATAATATTTATAATTAAAAATTATAATTATATTTGGACACGAGGTTAGGTCACGTTTATGGTGGAAGTCTGCCCGGACCCAACCGGCATATCCAGCAGCCATAAATGTTGGGCCTAATGTGAGAGGTCCAAGTATACGTATATGAATTGGGTTTTGACTCGAGGTTAAGCCCAATTGTGGAATAAGTCTGCCCGGACCCAACCGGCATATCCAGCATCCACAAGTTGTAGGGTTAATGTGAGAAGTCTGGCCCAGTATGAAATTGAAATATAATAACGAGTTGGGCTTTTTAGTCCGTTTTAAAATGATAATGCCATTTTAACCTGTATGAAATATCTTATTCATTTGAAAATGAATATTGAAAGAGTTAAATTTCAAAATAAATAATATTTTGGGAAAAGGGATTTATTTATTTTATAAATAAATAACAGGAAGTAAAAGTGGTTTTATCATAACCACGTAATTTCAATGAATATTTGAAATAGGCTTGAGTGGAAATTAAGTACGGATTATTTCAATATTAATTTTCGTAATTAAACGGTTATTATTTTGGGAATTTGGAAGATACTTATTATCGCTATTTCCGAAATGATTGCCGTTGGTTTTGGAATTTGATATTGAATTTAAGTCGTTCTAATTTTTATTTAAAGTCTTATATTTAATATCAAATTGATTTTGGTTGATTAATGTTTGAATAACATTAATTCTTAAAACCTCAATGAATAGTGAAATGAATATAAATCTTTTAATTAAGATTTGAACGAAATTTCCTAATTTAATTTATTAAATTGGAAATAACAGAAATGTGAATTTGGGTTTATTGTGAATTACGTTTTAAAGAACATTTATTCTTTAACCAAGATTTATGATAGAATTAATTCCCTAACTATTGAATAATCATTTAATAATGATTTTTGAAAGTAAAATCTAAATAAGGTTTTGAATAAAATCTTTAATAAGATTTTAAAAAGGGGAATTAAGTAAATTATTGAATTAAGGAAATGAACGGTAATGGAGTTCTACCAGTTTAACTCCAAGCGTTAATTAAATCTTTAATTAGATTTAAACGGAAAAGGTAATTAAGTTTACCGGAGACTAATTGGGATTAATAAATTGGTAATTTCGGTAAAGCGTAAAATTCCAATTAGTTTGAATAAACCTTAATTTGGTTTAATATGGATAAATAGAGATTAAAGAATAAATATTAAAGATTTATCTTTGATAAAATTTATGGAAACCTATCCCTAAGGAATCGAATATTTTTAAGGAATATTCGGAATTGGAATGAGGCGTTGGTTGAATTTTATCAATTTATGTTTTTAAATCAACGCGAGTTATTCAGAAAGTCCGGGTCCAACCCATTTTGAATAATGAATACGACGATGAATAGTCGAATGATGGAAGACGGTGACAAGACCGACAATCTTCACATCGAATGGATGTTGATGCTATTGAGGCCCATGAAGGGAGTAGCTACCTTGAAGGGGCTGAGAGGGCGTCCGTCCGGACGTAGTGCTGATTTTTACGGATTGACTTTCGTTCAGACCCAGAGCATAAGTTTAAATGGATGGTGTGTCTGACATCGTACTTCGTTATATATCATATTGTTGATTTTCTGTTAATATATAAATGTTGGTGGTGGAGAATTTATTCTCTACTTAACACCCATTTATGTATTGGTAGATAAGCAATGGTATGGTATGGAGTGACAGTGTGGCATACTAAGATGCAATGATCAAGGTTTCTTGTTGAAAAGCAGAACCTTGTGGTGACGATCAAAGCACCGCTTGAATAAGCAGAGCTTTGTGTATTACGTAGCCTCACGAGCCTCACAAACCGGTGGAGTCTAAAACGGGTGAAGGGAACGCAGGGAAAGTAGCACGTTTCTTTCTAGCTAGAAATGGTGTTTGGGTTTTATCACGGCCTGGCATTTTACTTATGTGGATGATGGAATGAGGCGCCTCGGATAGGTCCTATAGGACCGGGAAACGTGTGCTTAGGAATTGCCAATCCTCAAAGCTGTATGTGAGGACCGGCCCTGCAGGATCCAAGGGTTCACTGCGGGGAATCCTGAGACACTAGCTAGAGTGTCTCGAATCGGTAAGGAGCTCCGCTCTAGCCTTGACTCATGATGGAAATCCAAACTTCCAATACGCCCCATGCGGTTTTGATTGTATTACTAGTACGGAGGCATAATATATGGTACCTATGCTTCCTAGGATTGGTATTATGATTGAAATGTTTTATTAAAACATATACACACTAATAATAATATCGTTTTTATGTATCTATCATCTTTTAATCACCATAAGGTAAAACTCTATCCTCTGGTGTGCGTTGCATTGTGTGATGGGACCTGAGTCTTATGGTGGTTTCATTTTTCTAAAAAGCATTGCGTTATTTGACGATTTACTTTACTGTTATGCACAGCAATCCATTGGAGTAAACCCGTTCCGCGTTAGCGGCGTGGTCCTTGGATTTGCCCTATTACTAGTAGTTATGTTAGTTAAGAATTCTCACACCAGTCCCACGACTGACCCGTTGTTTGTTTCCACCTTTGCAAACTCGGGTGCCCTCTTTTCCACACGGGCAGTCGAGTAGTTATCTACAGGTTTATCTCTCGAGCAGGATACTGGATTGAAGCATAAAGCTGTGTCCAGAATATAGACAAGACTTCCGCTGTATTAGTTTTTATTTCCGCTGCAATGTATTATAATTTAATATAAATTTAATCTTCCGCTGTAATATATTTTGATGTACTCTGATATTCTGTACTCTGATGTAAACATTTTAAATTGTTTATAAAAGTTTGCTGTTTATAGTTCTGATGTTGTTGTATTCCCAAAGTTAAAGTATTCGGGATTTGAACGGTCTTGGTCGATCTTTCGGTCGATTAAGGACGGGCGAAACCCGGGTCTTTACAGTTGGTATCAGAGCTCTGGTTAGCTCAAATCTTTGGGGTACAGCTCATTAGAACTAAACAAAAGACTCATCAGAGATTGGATTAGTAATATCCAATAAGAATACTCATTAGAGATGGGGTTAGTAATGCCCTAGGATGAGTTCAGAGTGATAAGCTTATAATTAACGTATTTTAATTATATATAATCTATTTTTGAAAATATGATTTTAAATATATAAAAGTATATATATATATATATATATATATTTGATAAGTTAGTCAACAAATAAAATTAATAAAAGAAAATTAAAATTGGTTAGACAATTAAACAACATTTAGCTACGTTCCTTTTCGAGGACGAAAAGATTTTAAGTGGGGGAGACTGTAACAAACCGGTATTTTGGGTCCAATTTAAAATTTTCATTTTAGAAATTTTAATGAATTTTAATATTTAAAATTATTTATTTTAATAATAACAACTAAAAAAAAAATTGTCCATTACTATAGGAAATGTATTTACATTGGATTTTGCATCCTAGATGTTTATGAACACCTCATGTTTGTATAGTTGAAAATAAACATCATGTTTGTATAGTTGAGATAAATATCTCATGTGTGTTTTGTTGTAAAACCAAATTACCATATTTTGTTGATTTAGAAAGAGAGTGAAACAAAATAATCATTGTGTTAAATAGGAAAGAGAGAAAAACAAAATTTCTCATTTGTTTAATAGGAAATTGTTATGATTGAAAGTAGAATTAGATGCAAAATAAAAACATTCTTTTTATGTGCTATGTTAAAATTAGATATGTGTACAAATAAATATTAACATTTATTTGTCATGTTAAAGATTAAGATTTGTGAACGAATAAATATCCACATTTATTTGTTACATTAAAGATTGGAATGGTGTACAAATAAAAATATTCAATTTATTTGTTAAAATAGAAAATTTTGTACAAATAAAAATACTCATTTGTATTTTGTTATGAAACATATAATTGTTAGAATTATGAAACGATAAAAATAATCTTTTTATCGTAACTCATGAAACATAGAATTATTAGAATTGTCATGATTATATAAAATGCAATTTACGTTAGAATTGAAATGTCAGTTATGTTAGATTAGAAATACTAGAATAACATGTCACTTCATGTTTTGTTTACTAAAAAGACATTTTTTTTCCCTATGTCAGTAGAATAAAAAGAGAAACATGTTACACTTGTTTTGTTATCTAAATAGACTTCTTAGCATGTTCAGTTAGGATAAATAGAAATTTATGTTAATATATGGTTTGCCATTTAAAATGATATTTTTAATATGTCTAGTTAGATAAAAAGAATTAAGTTATTAATATAAATCATAATGGGCAGGTTATAAATATAATTTGTAAAAGAGAACCACGTGTATGTTTGTATTCTCTTTATTCCTATCCATCCAATTAAATACCTTCCCATTCTTTCTCTTTGTCTTATTATATTTTGAAATTTGAAAAAGAGAACCACGTGTATGTTTGTATTCTCTTTATTCCTATCCATCCAATTAAATACCTTCCCATTCTTTCTCTTTGTCTTATTATATTTTGAAATTTGAAAAAGAGAACCACGTGTATATTTGTATTCTCTTTATTCCTATCCATCCAATTAAATTCCTTTGTAACAATTGTATTAACGGGCCTTTTTGAAATATAAGAATTAAATAGTTTTATTAATATATATATACCCCTAGTATATACGGTCAAAACACAAAACCCTATTCTATAATACATAGCCGCCGCCACTTCCAAAAATCAATGGCCATCACTCCAATCTCTTCTTCTTCTTTCTTCCAAATTCATTCAATAATTCCAAGCAATTCCAATGGCAAAAATGTAGCCAACAACGAGAAGGACAAACTCAACGGTTATGATTGAGAATCGTGTTGTGTGGATGAAGAATTTGTGGCGCAAAGGAGCTTATGGGTTCAACGGGTTTTCACATTACAGAAGAGAAGGCGATGGAATTCACAAAAAAATAGCGGCCTTAATTCTAGTTGGGAAATAATTGAGAAATTTCAATTGCGTTGGATTCGTCTCTTCGAGGGCGCTGACTAGATCTGAAACCTAGATTGTTGAATTTGCAGCCAAACCAATGTGAGATTCTTTATTTTATAATTTATGAAATTAAATTATCTTTCTTGTGTTATTGATGTTTGTATGTACATGAATATGGATTGGTGATGAATGATTGATATTGGTGATGGATGTTTATGTAGTTATTGGCAGTTCTGTTCATGTATACGTTGTGAATGTCATTGATTGTGGAATGAATATTGATGGGTAAACTTGTGTAAATAAAATTCATTCTTTATTTCTATATTCTTAAGAATTTATATTTAAATTTATAATTTTTATTGTTGTTTCAGAAAAATGGATGTTATTTAGATTTGCAATTTTGTACCAAAATTTCATTTTTTCATGTTTTACATGAAAACATGAATTTTATACAAAATCGTTGAACTAAATAAATATTTTATTTTATTGAACTACATGGAAATGAATTTTTAATTAAAATGTTGATTTTTGATAAAAATAATATTTTAATCGATTTTGTCAAAATTTGGGCTTTTATGCAAAATTGTTTTTTGTGGACAAAAAGAACAAATTTTTGTTTTCTTATTCTTTCTGAAAATAAAGATGACATCTTTATTAACATGGAATTTTAGAAAATAAAATTGGTTTTTAGAATTGTTTATACAATTTATATTTTCAATATAAATTATAATTTTTAACGTTTCAGGCACGTGCAGTTCATGTTTTGAGTTTCAAACTTTGAATGACTATAACGGAAGATCCAACCGTTGGATTTTTCCAAAACTGGATCCGTTGGATCCGCTTTGGAAAAATCTTTCCACCAATACAAAGTTTGAAAATTTTCAACGGTTAGATCTTGAGTTATGTGTAATTCAATTTTTGGAATAACAGCGCTATAACTACACTTGACCTGTAACGTCGTTTTAATGAAACGAATAATTATAAAAATAAAGTTTGGATCCTTATTTTTGAAGAATAAAGTTTTGATTTTGTTTTGGACTAGAATGAAAAATTTGATCTTTATTTTTAATAAATAAAGTTTTGGTTTTTTATTTTGAAAATAAAATAAGGTTTTTGTGAACATGAATTTGTTTGGACTAAAATGAATGAAAGTGACGTTCTTTACTTTTAAAAGGACTAGAATGATAAAGTGTTATTCTTTATTTTGGAAAAAAAATTAAATTGAATAAATTTATTCTTTATTTATGAATGGCAGTCGAGTAGTTATCTACAGGTTTATCTCTCGAGCAGGATACTGGATTGAAGCATAAAGCTGTGTCCAGAATATAGACAAGACTTCCGCTGTATTAGTTTTTATTTCCGCTGCAATGTATTATAATTTAATATAAATTTAATCTTCCGCTGTAATATATTTTGATGTACTCTGATATTCTGTACTCTGATGTAAAAATTTTAAATTGTTTATAAAAGTTTGCTGTTTATAGTTCTGATGTTGTTGTATTCCCAAAGTTAAAGTATTCGGGATTTGAACGGTCTTGGTCGATCTTTCGGTAGATTAAGGACGGGCGAAACCCGGGTCTTTACAGAATCAGGTTCTGAGATTGATTTCATTGGAAAGGAAATGGTGTTGCTAATTCCGTAAAGTGGTCACATTAAAGATTTGGTTCAGCGGTTTGGGAGGAATCGTTGTTTTAGTGCTGCACAATTTATGTACAGGTTTGGCTATTGAATTAGTGTGGCCCATTAGTGGGCTGGTTAGAGGCTATAAATAGGGGGTAGAGGCATGGAGAATAGTTTACTTTCTTTATTTCACTCATTTGATTGAGCTTGTGATCCTCCTTTCTCAATCAAATACATCTTTCCTCCATTAAAATTCTAGATCTACGCAAGAAGATTGAAGATCTACATCAAGAAAAGCTAGATCTACATCGAGTAAAGGGAGATCGCATCAAATTGAGAGATTGAACATCGTTCTTCTCTGTCTAGATTAGGGATTAGTTGTTTTCAAGATAATTTGAAGATTTCGTGAGTGATAAGCATCTCTCACACGGATTTAATCAGGTATATGGGTTGTTTGATCTTATTTTTCATCATTTCAAGTTGTTTTCACCTAGATCTATATCATGGTAAGTATATTTTCATTCTAATCACCATAGGATCAAATCTAGCAACTTAAATCAGTAATTCTTATGTTAATTCGTATGTATAAGCAAGTTTAGATCCATTGTTATTTTATTCATTGTTTTATCAAGATTTGGTGAGTTTCATGTGGTTGTATGATGAATAATTATTGTGCAAATGTTGTTTGATGATGGCATGAAGTGTTGATGATTGAATTGGTTGATTTGGATGAGTTGGTTGCAACGATGTTGTCGCTTCGTGATGGATTGGTTGAGATTGGAGATCGACTGGTCAAGTCTAGAGTCAGGACATTTAGAGTTGGGACGTTTGGAGTCAGGTCGTTTGATTATTGCCCAAGAAATGATGGGTCAGCCAAGTCTTCAGGTTGTTGGTGCCAGATAGGCCGGGTCATTCGAGTTTGAAGTCGGGTCGCTCGATGATGGGTCATTTAATGTGGGGTCATTGAAGTCTCTGTGTCATTGGAACTTGATGGATTAGAAGGGCCTGATTGGGTCGTTCATGATCTGATGGGTCGGTCGTTTATGACCTGATGGGTCGGGTCGTTTATGACCTGATAGGTCGGGTCGGTCAGAGACCTGATGAGTTGGGTCTATTTTTATGGACCAGGCAGAAGATACTATAGCATTTAACAAACGTTGTGGATGGAAATTTAAGTGGTATAAAATGTTTTTCATAGTGGAAAGGCTGAAGTTCTATGGATTGAATGTCGACCAAAAGTGATGATTATTTTGGTTCGAGAATGGAAGTGGCTTCGAAGTGAATTCAAGGAGGAACACTTCGAAGCGATAAGAAGTGTTCGTTGATCGGCGAAATAAAAGAATGTGCAGAAGACTCAAGTAAGTTTGAGCTCGAGGATAATGGTTGCTCGATATGGTATCTGAGCTTGTAAATAGTCGCCAGTGATGAATACTAGATATATTAGAGGCCAAGGGATTATCGTTAATCGGAGGTACTAGCGGACTCAAAGTAGAGGTATAATAGGGACGCCTAATGTGACGGCAAGGAATTTCGCTCGATCCGAATCGATCATTAAACCGACCAAGACCGTTCGAAACCCCTGATCGTTTTGAGAACAGGACAAATCAGAACGCAGACGGAAGAACATTTCATTGTTTATTACAACAATTCCATCAGAATACAAGAATATACAGAGTATGAATAGATATTATACAACAAAGAATTTCAGAGATTTAAATATAATACTGCAGCGGAAAAATAATACAAAACACAACTGAAAGTAATACACTGATACAGAGCTTTCCGAGCATCGTTCCAACTGTAAATCAGGATCCTGTGAATATAAATCTGCCAAACCAAAACTACTAGCTGCCCGTGTGGAAAATAGGGGCACCCAAAGTTTAGGATTAAAACAATAAACTCCAGGTCAGTCATGTGACTGGTGTGAGAACTAAAACAGTTATTTAAACTTTACTTTAAAAGAGAGTAATTCAGGGGACCACGCCGTATAACACGGAACAAGTTTCCTCCCAAGAATACCAGTGCATAGAATAAACAGCGCAATGCTTTTTCGAAAGATGAAGCTATTATAAGACCCAGGTCCCATCACGCAATGCAACGCAAGCCGGAGGATAGGGTTTTCCCTTATAATAGCCAAACATGCTTGGTACGTTTAAAACAAATCATTTGATACTATAATAAGTGCATAGTGTCAAAACAATTTCAATCATAAATATCAATCATAGACGGCATGGGTACCATATATCATGTCGCCATACTAGTTCTACAATTAAAACCGCAATATCACGTATTGGAAATTGGATTTCCGTCATGAGTCGAGGCAAGGGGCAAGCTCCTCTCCGCTTCGAGACACTCTAGCAAATGTCCCAGGACTACACACTCTGGGTAACCCTTGGATGCTTCAGGGTCGGTCCTCTCTTACGTTTGAGGATTAGTATTCCTGAACACACGTTTCCCGGTCCTTACAGACCTAAAATCAAGGCGCCTCATCCAACAACCACATAGGTGAAAAGTATATAAATGTCGGGGCTGGTAAGTCACTGACACCACCAAAGCTAGAAAGAAACGTCGTGTTCTCCCTGCAGTCCTTATCCCCTTTTTAACTCATACCGAGGTGTGAGGCTCGCGAATTCATGTTATACACAAAGCTGCCACGTAGGCCGTGCTTTGATCATCAACCACAAGACTTTGCTTTTCAACAGAAGCCTTGATCAATTGCCACTTAGGCGTGCCACACATGCAATTCATGCCATGCGACTGATGTCCATCGATATACAACCTCTGAGCTCGTACGTCTCAGAGAAGGGCGTTAAGCAAGAGAATAAATTCTCCACCGCCAAACAGATGTATATTTAATAGAGATCAATCAACACAGAATAAAGTCCAATGTCAGACACACAATCCATTTACAAGTTCGTTCTAGGTCTGAACGAAACCGGAGGCACTTTCCTCGCATATCCATCGATCTCCAAGTACGTCTGGACGACCACCAACTATTTCCATCCTCTTGGGTGTACAGCCCAATCAGGATCATCAGTAATTATCCAAACGATGTGAAGACTTCCGGTCTTCGACCACCGTCATCATCTTCGACTTATCGTCGAATCGGTTATGCAGAATGGGTATAAACCCGACCTTTCCGAACAACCCGCGTATATTAAAAACAAATGTTACACAAACACAACATACGCCTCATTCCAATTCATCAGTCACTAACCGTAAATTAGCAAGAGAACAATTCCCCAAATATTAAACCTGAAGGTCGAAACCAACATCAGATCAATACCCAGGAAACCATTCTTCTTAACCAACCTACAACTAGTTTCTAAATTTCATATTCTTAGGGAAAGGTTCCTATAAATTTTATCAAAGATAAATTCTTTAAAATTTATCCTTTAATCTTCTTTTGGATATCATTTCAAACCAGATTATGGTTTCCCAAACTAGTCGAGATTAGCGAACCACACCAAAGTAATTATTTATTTTATTTCCCAATCCCAACCTATTCATCCCATGAGGAAAACTGGTAATGCTCCATATCTAACACCACGGTGTTATCGGTAAAATTAATTACCATTTCACGTTCAAATCTAATTAAAGATTTAACTATCGCTTTGGAGCAAAACTGGTTATACTCCATTCTCGCTCATTTTCCAAATTTGATATTTTAAATTATCAATTCACATTTCAATTTAATTGCAGATTCATTAAAACTCCCTTTTACTGGGTTAGAGAACTAATGTCATTTAAAACACAGTTCACGATAAACCCAAATCACATTCTATTCATTATCAGGTTAAAGAACTAGTGTTATTTAAAACACCCTTCACGATAAACCCACAAATCAATTCTATTTAAAACCCATTTCAAATCCAATTTATTTATTTAAAAACAAATGGGTTTTAATTTTAGTTCAAAACTAGTTCATTTCGATAAAAAACTATTTTTATCTTTTCAAATATGGAGTTTTTCATCCCAATTTTTCCCAAATCATTTCTTATGATGTTACACAAATTATTACTATTTTTAATAATTTTATCAAGGCCCGTACAGTCGATTTCCAACAGCGGCCATCGAACTGCACTTACAGCGACCTTTTCCAAATTTGATTTGGACGTATCTCCAAATCCAACCATTAGATTTCAAATTTCTAATATTCGTTAGAAATCTCTTTTCGATATGAACCCAACGGTTCCGGGTTTAGGAGAATCCGACGGTCGGATCTCCCGTAACGTCCGTTCGAAGTCAATGGTCAAAATTTACGAACTGCCGCGGCGCGGCGCGTTCTATTCAGGCCATTATATTATATATATATATATATATATATATAATATATATATAATATATGTTCCGTCGATTTCTATTTAAAATGAATTTTATAAATAGTTTCAAATTTGTTTCAAAAACAATTTCAACCTTCATTTCAAATTCAAATCAAAATTGAATTTTCCCTTATAAATTCGTTTTAAATTCATTTCTATTTGATTTCAATTCAAATCGATTTCAATTCTATTTCAATTCGTTTTCAATTGAATTCAATTCAATTCAAATTCGTTTTCTATTCAATTCAATTTGAATTCGTTTTTTATTCAATTTAATTCGAATTCGTTTTCTATTCAATTCAATTTGAATACGTTTTCTGTTCAATTTAATTTGAATTCGTGTTATAAATATTCGATTTTTATCTCTTTTCAATATTCATTATAAAACGAATATAATCGATATAAATATCGTTCGCGTCAAAATAACGCATCTCTAATCAACACGGCTTTATATTTTTCAATAAATTCATTATTCTATTCAACAAATGAATCTTTATTTCTTTCAATACATGACTCTATATTTTTGTCAACACATGGCTAATCTCAACGAATGAGTACTGTCCACGTGTGACTATTTTTGTTATTTAATATATTTTATAAAAATTATGGTATCTATCGTTTGATTTCAAATCCGACTCCAACCGTAAATTAGTAAAAGAACGATTCCCTAAATATTAACCCCGAAGGCCGAAACCAACATCAGGTCAAAACCCAGGAGACCACTCATCCTAACTATTTTTCAGTTAGTTTCTAATTTTATATATGATAAAGATGTAAATTTTATTGTTAAAATATTTCGTTCAACACATGACTAATCTCAATGGATGAGTACTGTCAACACATGAACCTTTATTTTATAATGATAAAGATGTAAATTTTATTGTTAAAATATTTCGTTCAACACATGACTAATCTCAACGGATGAGTACTGTCAACACATGAACCTTTATTTTGTAATATTCTTTATTTTTCCAATTGGAATGAGGCCCAATCAATCACCATATAAAGTTAATTATATGGATTCCATACAACACATGTATATAATAACGACGATAAATAATCAACCATCATCCAAAGTGCACTACACTGTATAAGCATCAAATATAGATATCTAACGCTTATAACAACCTGTCAATCAATCGATCGACATACGACTAATTATTGGGATTAGTGTATGCCGTATTTTATCCCAATACCCGTGTGGGGTTTCAAATCAACAAACACAGATTTTATTTGTGCAGCTGGGCGATGTGTAAAATTTATCGTCCCAATCAATGTCAGTCAAATCAGTGTACATAAACAAACCGTCCGGTTTGTAAATGAATATTTATTTATTCACATTCACGTTAAAAATTATATTTTTAACGACCAAATTATTTTACTCAACCTATGAATATTCTATTCGGTTCATTTATTAAATAAAATGATATCTTTATTTTTCTAACTTATTTTAGAAAATTTCGGCGGCATAACGGCACGATACTAGAAACAGGACAAGGCCTAGCCTTATCCCCGGTCTAGTGATGGCCCACGCCATACACATATCAATCAAATCAATTTCAATTCACCAAACAACCAACTTCAAATCAAATAATCTAACTAATCTATGCAACCAAACAAACAAGTCCATGGTCTGTGGACAGTGGTGTCGGGTGCTACTAAACATCGTCTGCATCCTAGTATATATTATAATATAGAAAAGGAAAATTTAAAATGTGAGAAGTTCTCACCTCGGGGTTCCACTCCGTCATTCTTTATTTCTGAATTTCAGAACAGCGCCGGCTTGCCTGAAATCTCATCGCAATCTTCATCACGTTGTTCATAGTAAAAATCACATCTTTATTTCAATTCTAAAAATTATTTTCTTACCTCGCTAAAAATTATATTTTTATGCCGTTCTTTTCATAACAAAGATTATATTTTTATCTCGTTCTTTTCCTATCAAAGGCTATATTTTTACCTCGTTCTTTCACCATATAAAAATCCCGTCTTTTTCAGTTTTAAAATCAAATAAAATCAGTTTTTAAAAGCAAACAAAATCAGTTTTTAAAAGCAAACAAAATTAGTTTTTAAGAGCAAACAAAATCAGTTTTTAAGAGCAAACAAAATCAGTTTTTAATGAAATGAAAACTTACAGTGTTCGATTTATGGAAGGGGGGTTTGATTGAAGAAAAAGGGGGGAATCGCTTGCTGTCGTCGTCGCTGGAGAACGGGGTGGTCGGACTAGGCGCATTGGAGGTCGGGGTCTGGACGAGGTGGTGGGCTCGCGGATTTAGGGCTAGGGGTGTTTCACACGTTCGAGGTGGGAGCGAGTGGAGGAGGTGCGGTAGGAGAAGAACAGAGGGGCGGAGGAGATAGGATCATCGCCGGTGGGAGGAGCATGCGCCTCAGGCGGCAGTGGCGCATCGCGGTCTTCCGCGATTGAAGAATTTTTCTTTCTTTCTTTAATCGTTCTGAGAATGAACGATGGGGGGGGGGGGGGGGTTTGGCCAATGTAAAGAGAAAAGAGGGGCCAGGAGGCTTTTTATTTATTTAAATATTTTTATTTTAAAATCCATAAAGTAACTTTTATTTTCGAACTCGAAATCGAACCCACTGCCTGTTGTCCATAGCTAATTACCCCCATTCCGAACACAATGGGATATGTATCGTAAGCTGATTCGATCATTTCGATCAGTTTTCGTCAAAATCAACATATAACTATATATATTGAATTTGAATGCGCATTTCAATTTACCGGGGACACATACTAACTCGGAAAATTCCAGAAAAATATTTTCTAGCTTTGTATTGACAATACGGTCCTAACAAAACGAATTTCATCAAATTCTGAGACCGTTGGAAAAACGGCCATTTTCCAGTCGATTAAAATCAACTGAAACTGGTCAAACGCGTTTTCCTTTGCCACGCTCACATATTGAATCGAAAAATTACGAAAATTGAAACCTTGCAATAACTTGACATCACGGATCCAACAAAAGTGATTTCATCGAAATCCGAGGTCGTTTGCAAAATGGCTATTTTTAAGGGCCAGAATTCCATAGCGACTATTCTGAAAATTCATTTGGCCACAACTTTTGATTCCCGCTATGAAATTTTGATTTTTCGGATTCGTTGGAAAGATATTCCCAATTAGATTCAAATATTTTTGGTTTCGCTAAATTCCGGTTTATTTTGCACCCGGTACATTCATTTGAAGTTTGAAATCGAATTATCGAACTACAGGGCCATTTTCAATTCCTTTTATAATTAAAAATAAATATTTATATTCTAATGACGATGTATATAAATATATACGTTCGATTTTGTTCAATATATATTTTCCGTCGTTACTATTTAAAATAATTCATTTTAAATATTCAAAATTCGCTAAAATTGCCAAAATAAAATTTTTAAATTGGCTCAGATTTTCGGGTTGTTACACCTAAAAAGTTAGTTGGACTAGTATAGCACCCTGGGCAGTCACAATGGGCCTAGTTGTCTTCTGGGAAGACAAATATACGAGTCACGATGGCGTATGGTGTTCACTACAAGAAAAATTCACATAGACATCGGCTATAAAATGATGTCTCCATTTTTCATGAGCGATGTTGATGTCGGTGATGTCTAAAGTGCCAAATTTTGTACATCAGTTAAAAAAACGATGTCGAAGCAGTAGTAAGACATCATAAAATAATTAATAAACGATGTATCAAACTTTTTTTGTTTATTTGCATGAACTTAATGTTGATAATGGCTTATTATAAGTCTTGTATTACTATAAACATATCATGTAAGTAGTACAAAGTGAGTAATACATCGTTTATGGTGGGAATAACTATTGTTATACATATATATATATATATATGTATATGTATACACCATATCATTTATTTCTAAAAGAAGTGATGTATATACGCCAAACAGATATCGGTTCATTTTCAGTGAAATGATGTCTATGTGGCGTTTAGACATCATTTCCCTTTAAAGGAGGGATGTCTTTATTTTGATTATACATTGTTTTTGTTCTACATAACTGATGTCAGTTATAATTTTAAACATCAATATTTTTCCTGATATATGATATAGGCCCTACCATAAAAATGCAATACCAATACCAAAAACAAAATTGAAATATTGGCCACAAATATCAAATAGAAAATATTCTTACATTCCATAAAACCATCCACCACAAACATTAAACAGAAAATATTCTTACATTCCATAAAACCATCCACCACAAACATTAAACAATCACATGTTATTACATTCCATTAAACAAGCACATGTTCTTACATTCAAGCAAATTTATACATCATAAAATAAGCAACTGAAGAAGCTCTAGCTTGTATAATATGACCATACCATTTTGTCAAGTTCAACGGCTCCAATCCAGGGATCCAAGATATTTAAAGTGGATTCCCGCATGTGTTTCTTATTATCTCCTAAGCATTTTAGCACATCAGCCAATTTTCCATGTTTATTAAACATGGTGTGTCATCATGGAGTGCATGATAAAAAGTATTCAAGTAATGATGCTTCTACTATAACAATAGAGAGGAAAATAAAATAAATTCAAGTGGTAATACTTCTACAATAACGACAGAAGAGTCCACTTGATGCATCCATGTTTGCATTATGATCGTTAGTATTTAAAGAATTTTGTTTGATAGAGGAACACTTCATCTCTGAGTAACAAAAACATTGACATATGTTACACTTCAAGGATTGCCATTTGTACATAATTTCTTATCATATTAAGTTTTCCTCAACATCTAGAATAGGGATTTGCTTTGGAGAAGAAAATTTAGCATTTATTTTGATTAAAACTCAAAAAAAAATTGGAATCATACCATTGGTTACATGATCAAGCTTAACCAGATACAAGCAGTGAAGCAATTCAACCAATTTCTTTCTCCATCTAAAAATCTAAAGTAATTGAAATTGCAGTGTAAAAATATGCTCTGAGTGGAAACATTTATATACTTTAGACTTAAAGCATATTTATGTAAAAATCTAAAGTTTATACTTTAGATTCCACTGAGCAACTGATTTGTATACAAGTGTTAGTAAATAAAATTTGACCTCTTACCCCTATAGTAATGGCATTGGCATATGCCTTTATATTTCCGAATTTCTGTATCGACAATTAGAAAGAATTTCATACATTTTTACATTCAGCTCATCTTAATTTGTTTACTAAGATTAATTGATATGTATGAATAATAATTTTGAAACAGAAACCAAGAATCAATTACCTGACATTTTTGCAACTTGTATAAGCCTCGAAGGAGGAACATTGATGTTATTGTCGCATCTAACAATAACTTTAAGACATTGAGCCAAAACAACTAAAGATAAATGAGAGTGCCTGTTGTATTCTGCATATTTACATTTCTCTTGATCATTAGACCACCTACACAAACAACTAAATTTTTCATTTATCGATCTAAACAACGAATTATTTCTGATAGTATAATTTCAGAAAATTAGAATATCCTACAGGTATGATGACTTCAATAGAACATTATTTCTAATAATATACTTTTAGATAATTAGAATGGTTAGATCATAATTTATAGTAGGATAAAGATGCATGCTTGCTTGTTGTCCCTCCCAAGTTCGTTGAATACTTCAGGTATATTTGGTACGAATCAGTTAATATTTTGGAGAATATGCGAAAAATAGCTGTTTTTGTTGGTGGCTTTGTAGAACCATGATGCCCTCCATATCAACTCTTCCTTCAATCCCACAATATAAAATGAAAAATGATACGTTTTATTGTGAGTATATATTGTGAATATAAGTAGAATGGACATACAATCTACCTGATATCCACTAAAGTAACAATAGAATGGACATTCAACATTTCCTGCACTAGAATTGTATGGTACCCGATATGTATCAACAAATTTAAAAAACCTGTTAAAGTGATAAATCTACTTTTTTGTTTACAATATAGTAATAAGGATCAAAAAAAGTGATGCAAAATTTAAAATATGTAAAAAATATTTAATCTATTACCCTGACAATCAATACTGTTCACTGCCATAATTATAGTTCGGTATAGCCAGGGACGTACGCAGAAATTTTATACAATGGGGACGGATTTTTCATTTTTCTTAATTTAGTGTATCACATTCTATATTAAAAGTAGATGAATTTAAATCTCCAACACATTTATATTACCATTTGATTAAAACATAAAAATTATCATCACAAAATACAATTTACAAAATATCAAAATATGTCATATGCTTTTCTATCAAAATATCATCCCGACAAATGATTCTTCACAAGCAGACTCTTCGAGATTTCATATTTTGGAAATGTTTAATGATTTCTTCAACTTCAATGGTATATACTATTTCTATTTCCACATATGGCACTAAACAATCATTCATAACATCATCTCCTAATCTATTACGCAAAGACGCCTTGATAATTCTCATTGCAGAAAAGACTCTTTCGACTGTGACAGTCGCAATTGGTAGTAATAATGCTAACTTCAAAAGCAAATATACTAATTGATACATGCGATGTTTCTTTCTTTGAACCATCTTTTGTGCGAGAGAACAACTTGGAAAACTTAACTATCAGATTTCAAATCCAAAATATAATTATCAAGTTGATGATTAAGTTGCATTAAATCATTTGAAGAAAAATCCAAAGGGTAAAATTCAGTGAAACGAATAAGCTTCCCTTTATCATATGAAGAAAAAGAGTCAATTGGACTAAGACAAGCCATGCACAATGATAACTCTGTATTCACTTCATTAAAACGATTATTCAACTCTTGAAGTTGCATATCTCGGTTGGCATGGACCTTTTTACAAATAAAACTGATGAACTATTTCTCTTTCATTGACATGGTAAAGATTGATGTTTCTTCTTAAACCTGATGGATAATCGTCCACGCTATCCTCTACAACAAGTAAAGATGTGGTAGGAGGGCAAGTTGACGGCGGATGAGGAGCATCACTAAAATTAGAACTAGAACCCTTTTTGTTCAGTTTGTTGAAATAGCTTAATATATTATTACTCATGTCTTCTAGTAACTGTTTGACTTTTCCTATCAATAAAATAAAGAATCCTCTTATATATGTATATATACATATTAGCATCTACATAGTTAGCCAAACCAATTTTCAAACAATATCATTTCAATTTTATGCTAATGGATCTCAAGTCATCCATTGACTTGTGTAAGAAATAAGAATACAATAATAATCAAGTCTAAAGAATAACACATTTTTTTTTAAAACTAGAATCACATGTAAATCATTTAGGCAAAACTTTACATTACAGATATTAGAATAAACAAATATGAGAGGGATGCTATACTTCATAGAATAAGGAATGCAGTAATTATTCCCGACCTGAGAATTGAAGAGATTTAGGGTTTGAGTTATGATTGAACTTCAGTAAAATCGTCAACAAGCAAAGAGTTCCTGAGCGATGGCATCTATGATCCGATGAAGCAACCAGATTTGAAATCAATTTTCTAGTGAGGGAAAGCTTGGGAAGAATTTGGGAAATACTTAGGTAACTGGGTTAGAGGAAAATGAATGAATAGGAAGGCAGAAGACAAGTCGGTCTTCGAAGCTGAAGGTTGCGTGCTCACCATATTTTTTTTAAATTCCAGTGGGGTCGGCCGACCCCACTCGGCCTGCACTAAGTACGTCATTGGGTATAGCTAACTGTGTTTGATGAAAATATCACACTCTTATGGTTTTATAGGCTTTTATATGATTGAAAAGGAAGGCGAAGAAAAAAGTTAAAGGTTGCACCCTAATCGAACTATTTAGAAGCCAGCTAGAATACTTATTATCGGACTTCTAAAATGATATAGAAACAGCAGCTAAAGCAGCAACTGTTTCAGCTGAAACCTCAAAACTAGGCCCAATACTAGAGAACGCAATTTCCTACTTTAAAAATGATGTGACACTCAAGCATCAGTGCCATGAAGTAATGCAAAAATTATTTTCACCTCACTTCGCTTAGAGAATTAAAATAACGCAGGCATGTGGTCACTAGTGGGTGTCTTAATCTTATCAGCTTTGTATTATTTATATTTTATACCCCTCTCAAGAAAGCAATGCATAATATCAATGTTTTGTCTTCATACAAGATTAAGAAAAAAATTAGCATTTAAGGAAGAATTAACACAGAGTGAACATTGTGCAAGCAGAAGAAATTCTAGTATGGTATTACCTGAAGCACCTGATAATCACCCATCTCTGCAGCAACATGGACTGGTGTAAGTCCTAGTAAATTTTGTTAAGATACGCATGCGCCATGTTTAAGGAAGAGCTGTAAGAGTCTGAAGTACTGAATTTCATGATTAGAGTATACTAGATGAAAGCGATAAAAGTTGATAAAGCAAATGCAATCAACGACAGCCTTAACTTCTATGTAGTAGAAATTGTCCGGAGGCACATATGCAGCACTGAATTTCCAAAAGATATCAGTTTGGCTTGTATCAGCACTTGCTTCATGAAGCAGCTTTGACACATGCTCGCCTCTAGTCAACCATTGAAAAAAGGAGGGGAAATAACAATTCTTTGAAACTGGCTAAAAAGCATGGTTCGAGAATTCGGCCGATACTGGACCGAACGATCCGAAATCGACCTCAAAAATCGGTCTCGGACTACATTAAAAAAAACTCAGCTTCATGTTGTAGAAAAATGGTACTTTACAGATCTCGAAATAAAAACACAACATCACTTTCCTTTTCAACTTCAAATCGACGATCTCGTCTTCATT
Source organism: Allium sativum (assembly GCA_030737875.1). Classification (NCBI taxonomy): domain Eukaryota; kingdom Viridiplantae; phylum Streptophyta; class Magnoliopsida; order Asparagales; family Amaryllidaceae; genus Allium; species Allium sativum. Next base: position 362,454,241 of record CM060916.1, on the reverse strand, counting down.
CTTCAGATCGATCTTAATTTTCGATTTCCTCTCGTCTTCAGATCGATCCCAGCCATCGTTGTATTACTGCCACAGAAATAGTCGATTTCCTCTTGCCACAGAAACTGTTGCTTTTCCTTTATTTTTTTTATTTTTTTTATGTCGATGTTGCAATTAGGAAGAAAAGCGACGGCTTGGATGGTTATTTAGGGCTTGTGGGAGGAATTCTTGGGCTGGGCTGTTTTTAAGTTGGTTCCTATTTTGGTTTTTTGTTAGGACTGGTAGTTCTTGGGCTGAATTTTGTTATTTCGGACTGTGCTGAAAGTATTTTAGTCCATATTAGTACAAGTTGAACATAAATTTTTGTTGTCAAACTATTAAAACTGAAATTTAGACCGAAACCGAAACTAAGCCGAAACTTCCGAAATTTACGAAACAATTCGAAACTAACAAAAATTCAAATGACCAAAACCGAAACCGAAACAGAGTTTTTGAACCTTGCTAAAAAGTCATAAAACAATTGCCAAAAATAGATATTTGTTTTATCTATTATGTATTCATGTATGGCTTTGTGTTACACTATAATATACCATGAAATATATTGATATCCAGGTAAGTCTGCAAGAGTTAAACCACAATTTTCTTTTCCATTGATAGACATCGATATCAATGGCGGATCCAGCCCTGTGCTTTATCGGCCTATAGCCCAGTTCAATTTTCTAGTAAAATGTAAACATAAATACATTTACCTTTCCAAAATTCCAACACAAGTTGCTTATTGTTAGTCCAAAATGCAAATTACAATAGTGGTGTGGGGAGATCCATTTTTCCCATCCCATGTATTTCACCTGTTTGGACTTTCATTCAAACTTCATCCTCTCTCTTGCGGGAATATGGGTAGGATAGTTGTTGCATGCACCTAAGTATTCACGGTTTATATGTGTTTAAGCTACTTGGACTGGCTGTTTTTGCTTGCATAGTTATCTGTACATTTTATTTTAATGGTATAAAGAGCCATTTTATAATAACAGACATCAAACCAAAGTGAACTACATTCCTTTATATTTAGTATAAAGTGCGGATAACCGAACAAACAAAATGGCAATTCAAGCATGCACATATCAATAGATAAGAGCACAATGTCTGAAGAAAAAAATAGAAATTCTATACAATTTGCATATATAAACTGAGACTTAAAACACTATTGAACACACATACACATAATAAAATTGGCCCTACTCTACAGTGAAGAGAAACAAAAACAAAATTCCTATAAGTTGTTTAATCAGTTGGTTTGACAAATTAATATACTCAGAATCTGCTTCTATTTTATTTCTCATTTCACAAACTGTCCTTTGTTTCCTTTGTGCTTATCCAGAATATTCATCAATCACACTTGTATAATGCTATTTAATTACAGCCAACAGATGTGTCTAGTGTCTCTTCAGCATAAGAAAATGCCTTAGACATTCAACTTTTAATCTTCCTTTGACAAAAAAACAAAAATCAAAACCAAAAATATATATCTATTTTATTTTGTAAATTATAATAGATAATCAGAACTCATGGTATTTATTTACTCTTAACACGACAATTACAATCCTATAAACTCTAGACCATGTCATTAGCGTAACATATATTTAACTTTTTTAGTTCATAATCATGATCTTCAACAATTAAAAACAAGAAATCCTAGATTTAATCTGTTACTCAACAACATGATTTTTTATGTTGAAACTATGCCACATAAATATATTGAACATGAAAGGCAACTGAAGCATGATATATGTTCTAAGTTTCAGCCAAGAAGGAATACACACAACAATCAGTTTTTATATTTGAAACCATACTAGATAAATACACAATATTTGTATAAAATGCCAATTTATGAACTTATAGTCAACTTGTATCATTCAACTACTATAATCGGTCAATTTAAATTATCGAAGATTTTGGCCCCAATCGGTTATTATCGCAATCTGATTTATCTAGAACAAAACTTTTTTTAGGGTAAATCGACTACCTCTGGCTCTTCCCCTACAAGCTTCTTGCAACATCAAACCTGTAGTGACAAATACTTGAAATGAAAGGATGGAATAGAGCACTCAACGCAACGGACGACAACTGACATGGAGAATTTAATGAGAAGAACAGTGTGAAGAAACTACCACAGAGAGGAAATTTATTTTAGGGCAGCGAGATTTGGTGGATAAGCTAATCAATTTCATCTTTACAAATTAGGGTTTTGTTTTTAATTTTATTTCGGTGAAAATTTTGGCTAAAGCGCTGGGTAAATAATTTGGTTAAGGAAGGGAAACAAAATGGTAAGCGGAAAATAATCTGACTAAGGTGCGGCCTGATTCTTCTTTTCTTCTAAAGCATGTATAAGACATTGCTCAATTAATAAAATGATGTGCGGTCTGATTTTTTCTAAAGCGTGTGTAAGACATCGCTCCTTTATTAAAACGATATCTGAGAAACCAACAACTTCAATTATCTTATTGACGATGTCAAAATGATTTTTCTTGTAGTAATTCAGCTAGAACCGGGGTTACCATTAGCCCTTGACATAGTGGCACGTTGTAGCCGTCATACTGTTAATGGTGGTCTTAAGGCAGGAATGGTAGCCAGAGTCATGGATGTTGATTGTTTTTCTTGTATCATCTTGTGTAGTGTAACAACCCGGAAATTCTGAGCCAATTTAAAAATTTTATTTCGGTAATTTTGATGAATTTTGATTATTTAAAATGAATTATTTTAAATAATAACGACGAGAAATTTATTTCAAATAGAAATAGAACGTATATATTTATATAGATCGTCGTTAGAATATAAATATTTATTTTTAATTATAAAAGGAATAGAAAATGGCGCGGTAGTTTGAAATTTCGATTTCAAAGTTCAAATGAATGTACAGGATTCAAAATAAACTGGATTTTAGCGAAACCAAAAATATTAGAATCTAATTGAAAATATCTTTCCAACGAATCCGAAAAATTGAAATTTCATAGTGGGGATAAAACGTTATGTCCAGTTGAAAATTCAGAATAGTCGCTATGGAATTCTGGCCCTTAAAAATAGACATTTTGCAAACGACGTCGGAATTAGACGAAATTAGTTTTGTTAGGACCGTATCGTCAATACGAAGCTAGAAATATTTTTCTGAAATTTTTAGAGCCCGTATGTGACACCAGTAAATTGAAATGTACGTTTAAAATAGAATATATATATTTAAATTTTAATTTGAGCGAAAATTGATCGTAACGATCGAATTGGCCTATGTGACATATCCTATTGTGTTTGGAATGGGGGTAATTAGCTAGGGACGACAGTCGTTGGGTCTTATTTCGAGTTCAAATATAAAGTCAACTCTTTTCTTTGAGAATAAAGTAAAATAATATTATTTTATAATATATATACACTGTATAAAATTGTCATGTATATGGAATATTCAATTTTGATATAAAATTGAAAATGAAGTTGAAATCGTTTTTGAAACGAATTTAAAACGATTTATAAAATACGTTTTGAATGGAAATCGACGAAATATATACAATATATATATATATATATATATATATATATATAATGGCCTAAATAGAACGCGCCGCGCCGCGGTAGTTCGTGAATTTCGACCATTGACTTCGAATGGACATTACGGGAGATCCGACCGTCGGATTCTCCTGAAACTGGAACCATTGGGTTCGTATCGAAAAGAGATTTCCAATGAATATTATAAATATGAAATCTAACAGTTGGATTTGGAATTATGTCCAAATCAAATTTGGAAAAGGTCGCTGTAAGTGCAGTTCGATGGCCGTTGATGGAAATCGACTGTACGAGCCTTGATAAAATTATTAAAAATATTAATAATTTGTGTAAAATCATAATATATGAATTGGAAAGAACTGGGATGAAAAATTCCACATTTGAAAGGATAAAAATAGATTTTATCGAAAAGAACTAGTTTTGAACTAGAATTAAAATCCAATTATTTTTAAATAAATAAATAAAGTGGATTTGAAGTGGTTTTAAAAATAATAAGAATTTCCAATATGGAATGGATTTGAATCGAAATTATCTTCGGAATACTTCGATGTTGGATTTCGTGATTATACAGATATGGTTGTGGAAATTTGAAAGATATATTTATATCGTTATTTCCAATATGATATTTGTTGGTCATAGAATTTGATATTGAATATAAGCCGATATATTTTCTATTCAGAGCCTTGTATTTAATATCAAATGTGATTTGGGTTTGTCGTAAATGGTGTCTTCATTAACACTGTTTTTGAACCCAGTTGAGAAAAGATCTTTATTTTAAAGGAGAGTAATTCAAGGGACCACGCCGTATAACACGGAACGGGTTTCCTCCCGAGAACATTAGTGTTTACCTTTGATAAAATTAATGGGAACCTTTCCCTAAGAGTGTGAAAATTTGAATAAAAGAGTATTCTGAATTAAAAATGACGCGGTGGTTTGAAATTTCGAATTTCAAATGAATGTACCGGGTGCAAAATAAACCGGATTTTGGCGAAACCAAAAATATTAGAATCTAATTGAGAATATCTTTCCAACGAATCTGGAAAATTGAAATTTCATAGCGGGGATTCTAATATTTTTGGTTTCGCTAAAATCCGGTTTATTTTGAATTCTGTACATTCATTTGAACTTTGAAATCGAAATTTCAAACTACCGCGCCATTTTTTATTCCTTTTATAATTAAAAATAAATATTTATATACTAACGACGATCTATATAAATATATACGTTCTATTTCTATTCGAAATAAATTTCTCGTTGTTATTATTTAAAATAATTCATTTTAAATAATCAAAATTCATCAAAATTGCTAAAATAAAAATTTTAAATTGGCTCAGAATTTCCGGGTTGTTACAAGTAGATTGTCCAACGTTGAAAGAGATATCTTTTAGGTGCTTGTCTGATGTTGGTTTAGACCTTCGGGGCTTGTACTTAGGAGATATCAATCTCAATTGGGGTGGTCTACACAGGATAATTAGTTCCTATGTTTGTTACTATGTGGTTTTAATTGCTTGTTTGTAAAGGCTATCACTGTCAGAAGTTGGGGAGATGGTTTGGGTTTCTTCTCTGTTGTTGAGTTTGTAGATTAGTTTATTCATCTACCTATTTCTCATATACTTTATTGATGATGTTAGATAACTGTTTTATCGTTCATTAAGACTATTGTTTGACTCAAGGTTTTATGCTTCCCCCTTATTACCTTGGGTTGTTCATCCATGTTTTGGATGGGCAGACTGAGTTGCAGGTAGCAAATAGTAGATCTTGGTGACGGCGATGCTGCAGAGTGATAACGAGCAGGAGGCCGACATATTATTTCCTACATATTATTATACGTTTCCGCTGTTATGGTTGTCATGATACTCTAAGTGATTGTAGTGAGGTTTTTTGTATAAAGTTTTATGATGTATTCCTGTGGTACTATGGATACCCTTTTGATGATATGAGAGTTTAAAATTCTGTACAATTATGCTTCGCTACTACTGCCTGTTATATATGTTCTATTATGTTCTATCCTTGCGCTGTGAGATATGCAACATGTTCCGCTTGTATTATCTTACCATGGTGATCGTGCATAGCTACTCGATACATCTTTCAGCGCATTATTCCTCTTGTTAAGTGCAGGAGTTGTGGGTAGTCGTCAAATTTTCACATTCAATTTCATATTTTAATCCAATCAAATATATACAATAAATATGATAAATATTATCAATATTGGTGAGGAATCCAATCGGATCCCTCTAACTTAGCCTTCCTGCACCACAAACACTTTACCTCTGAAATAATATCATATATAAAAAAGGCAGATATGATATTCAATAATCAATCAATAACAGCAACTCAAGCATTCGTTTTTCAATTTAATACGTTTACACTATTCTAAACGTAACCAACATGGTAAGTTACCTCGTTTGGAAGTAATTGTTAAAATAATGATTAAATTTCATTTAAATTAAGCTAACGAGTGATTCAACCAATTCATCAAATATATATATATATATATATATATAAACATTCACCATAAATCAAACAATTATCAACCATAGCACACAAAATAAATATGGACTTATATAAAATATAGGTGCGTTAAAATTAGTGAGTCATAGTCAGCTTGATTTTATTTATTGTTGAAATGGTTTGATTTCAGTTAAATTAAACACCTAATTTAACTAAAAATTTTCGTTGATTTCAGGTCCGCCCAAACTATCTCCAAAATGTTGTGCTTGTTACCACGATTCTGTAGCAACTTATTTGGTCCAATTTTTGTAAAATTTTAACTTCAAGCCCGACTATTTTCTTGTTAGCACAAAACATGGCCCATCCAATTTCACTCTCATGCTTCATTCTTCAGGACCGACAAACGCTTCATTCTTCTGCCCGATCAAACATCTTCTCCACTACATAACCCACGCACGTACCATTTCAAACACCACCGCTCCTTCTACCCATCACAAGAATACGATCAAAGATGCCGCCGGGTGCGCCTCATCCCACTCCCTCTATGACATGAGCCATGCTCTGTCCAGCTCCGTCCCCCGCCTGTAATCTACCATGAACCCTACGGCGTTGCACTTTGATTCAGGTCACTCCAACAACCAAAAATACATCACAGTCGGTCGATCGAAAGCTCTCGTTAAGCTGATCATTTTTATAGTTAAGAGGTTTTCGAGTTGATGAACGAATTGGAAGGTAATTCGAAGAGAAGCATGCAAAGTTTTAGCCATTGATTTAAATGGTGGCAGCAAGAATGGCTGTTGACTATAGAATTTAGGTTAACGCAAAATTTTGGGTGTAAATGGGTATATGTAGGTAGGGTTTAAATAAAATATTATTAATTGAAATTCATCATGAAGTAACACATTAAAACTACCACGTACGACCTCCTATTGCGATGAAAATCGTAATCCTAGCATAAAATAATTTTCAGTCACGATGGAACAAGTTTCATTGAATTCCGATTGTAAAAATTCCTTTATAATTCAAAACGTGAATCGACACGCAATTAAATTGCATACGATCACAAAATAAATCCAATTAGCTTGAAATTTGAAGTCTTACATTAATTAATCATTATGGATTTAATAAAATTAGTTTCGTTAAAATCCAAGTTCATTTGAAAATCGATTATTCTTAAATTACATATTAAATCGAATAAACGATTAAATAAAAATCTAGGCGTTTATCATTCGTAAGATTAAAAGGTAAGTTCGATCGATACGAAAATCGAAATTCTAAAATAACTTATTAATATGAATCCAACAGCACAAGTTTCATCCCATTCTGAGACCGTTTCCCCGGAATGATATTTTATACGTACAACAATGCTATTTTGGACACCAAATTACATGTTCTCCAAAAATAACAAACTATATACCTATCCTGACTCTAAATGCCAATACAAATTCAATGGAATTGGTTTCGCTTTTTAATTTGATCGTTTTCTCGAGTTACGTACAAATCCCTTTCAAATCAGTTTTAATTTATTAAATTAATTGCGATAGTTTATAAATAATTCCATGGCGACTTTCTGAAAATTTAAATTGGACATAACTCGCAATCTATAATATCAAATCTTGATATTTCTCTTTCATTAGAAAAATATAATCAAATAGATTTGGATGATTCTTGTTTCAAAGGATTCAAATTTAAAACGGATTCTATATACTCAATTGAAGTTCAAACGTAATATTATGAACTACCGCAACATTATGAGCTCTTGTATAATTTAAATATAAATGATACGTTCAAAACTTTGTTTAATAACGATTTCTATATTATAAATCCATTTATTAATTCCAACATAATAGTTTAAATAATAAAATAAAATAAAATAAATATCTGACTATTAAAAATACAAGACGTTACGTTAAACGACTAAAAATCCGGGTCGTTACATTCCTTCCCCCGTAAAAGAATTTCTTCCCCGAAATTACTAATGTAGAAAAAATGCTTCAGTTTCATTAAACTTTCAAAAATCCATTATGTTAAATCTTTTATTCCACTTTTTGACCTTTTGGTTCCAACTAATCTAATTAGTTTCAAACAAAACACCCATTTATTTTAGTTAGCAATTTTTTTTAATATTTTGAAAAGTTTCTAACACCTTAAATTTCCGAAAAAAATCGGCATAGTCTCCTCTATACGAGGACTTTCGCAATACAACAGAGGGAGGTAAATATATATACATCAATTCGCACGGTAGGAAAACAAAATTGATATACCAAATTTTGTATTTTGCATATGCGTACCTTATATAAGCATTATTAAGCAAACTCGCTCAATTCATATTCACTTTATGCAGCCAAAACCAAGTCAATGGATCCATGTGTCAATTCAAACAAGTGAGTCTCAATATATATAGTTTTAACAACCTTCATTCCTTTAACCAATATAACCACATTATTTCATTTGGTTTTAAAAAATTCATAACAAATATTCTTTGCATTCAATTCATATTCCACACACAATACATTCATCTTCATCCAAATTGATTTTAAATCAATTCATTCATTTTTATATATAATCTATGCAATTAAATTCTCTTAAAATCATTCCATTTTATTAACTAAACTTAAATCAAATTTTAGTCATCTGATTTACCTTTACCATTTCAATCCATTTAACTTTCACAAGTTAAATTTAAATTCAGAATTTAAATTCCTGGATTTTATTTCAAATCCTTTCAAAATAATATAAATATGCGTATATATTTATAATAATTTGCAAGTTCAAAACATTTGAATTTTAAAACTTGTTTTTCTCAAACAAACTTCCATTAGAATTTTACTATGGTACCAGTTCGTCACTTAGAGACTCGAAAATGAATACTGAAGATATCGCGATCCATTACCAGAATTATTTTCCAGCGACCGAAGTGAGTTCAGTGCTCTATTACTTCCAAAATCCATTTAAATATATTTTTATTCAAAAATTCTTTCAAATTAATGTTATATCACTTTATAAACTTCATAAAATATTTTCTAAACATTCGAGATTTAAATTCTCAATTCTGGTCTGAATCCAATTTTAATTTGCCTCACTTGTATATTTCATTCTTATACAAATTCTGTTTGGTTATATATAACCATCTCAATATTATAATCTCATTTGATTATAATAATAATAATAACAACCACATCAGTAATTTCAGAAAATTATCCCTTTATATAGAAAAATATAATTCTTGGTAAAATTATTTTATTTACCTACTTAAAACAATATTATATCGAATTGTTCCGTTGAAGTGTTTAGAAACACCTATCAATAGAGTTGTACATCATGTATCGACCAGAATTCATAAATTATTCAACAAATCAACCAAAGCAATATAAAACAAATTTTTTATATCACTAACAAGTATGCTTTCTCATATATATACACTCGAACTCAATCTAGGGTATTACTAACCCTATCTTTGTTGAGTTATGCCATAGAGCCAAGGTTATTTCTTAACATTCAGCATTGATACCAACTATAAAGGCCTGCAAATTCATACCTTATGAGTCAATAATTACAACTCACGTCTAACCCAAATCAGACAGAAATACGAATCTTTAGTAAGAAAGAATAAAGAGGGTGAGGAAAAGAAAAAAGAAGTATTAGAATAGAAGAAGAAGAATCATCAACATTACACAATCAGAGAAGAATAGAATCTCACAGGGGAACGAATAAAATATAATATAAAAATCCTCTTTACACAAAGAGAAAACTATATATATGAATATACAGTTAGGGTACACACCTAAATTAGCACAATGCTGATAAATACAATACACACAACGGAAATAAATTTATACCAGAAAATACGGGAATACGCGTCGACTCCAACTCCTCTTCTGAAGCTCCAAGTAAACCCAAAGCTACCTGGAAAATATAGTGGGTCTGACCCGAGCACATTTTGGAGCAAAGCAAAATCAACTTGGATCAATTTGGAATACTTTCAGTGATAAAACTCACAACACAAACAACTGGTTCAACTTTTAGAAACCTTATGAAAAGAATGAAACTCTCGCAAGATATGACCACACATAAACATGACACGTGTTTTTACTTTACGATAACCAAATCACATTTTAAATCAAAATCTAGTGATATTATAATAATGTCTATCAAATCAAAAATAAAATAGTAACATCGCCAGAAAGCTTGCTTCTCACTTTTCAACATAGTTGATTTATAACTAAAAACGTGCAACTCATGTAACACCCCATAATTTCATACACCATAATTACATATTAAAGATAATAAAATGAATATTTATTAATAAAAAATTCAAAATTGAGTAAAACGGACTTCACCTTTGCGTTCATTACGAAATTATAGTTCATAGAAACGTTTGGTTTTTGTAAATCGGATTCAGTATAAAGAAGTTATGAGCTAAAGAAGTTTAAACTATATTTAAAAATAAATAAATAGACCCAGAAAGCAATAGTAAGTGGGTGACCCAGCCCTTAACTGGGTCGACACATGGGTTGACCCAGGTCTAAGGTGGGTCGACCCCCTGCATGTAGGGCATATTCCGACGCCTAGACATGGTCTGTTTTGTGTACTATGTTCTTTACTGACTCAGCATGAGGTGTACGGTTTGATTTGATAACCTAACATCCTATAGTTTAGAGTTATAATAATAATGTATCTATAAATAGGCGCCTTACCCTTTTTTGCATACAAACATTCTTCATCTTCTTCCTCCTCTAAGTTATATTCTAAAATATAATTAAGAAAATGCCGAGGTGCAGCCGAAACGTAGATTTAAGGGATAATTTTAGTTTTCAGCAACAACTATTTCAAATACCTATTCTGGATCTAATTCAAATCACTGTGAGTTCTAGTTATTTTTAGATCTGTTATATAAAAAGTATTTTGACAGTAGATAATTTGGATCTGAAATAAGCAGTGTTTATAAGTTTATTCTTATATGTTGTTCTTTTGATTACTAATAATTATCTATTTAGTTCACAATTATTATATGCTCATATATACATCTTTCTTCCTTATTGCCTTTCTGTCTTTTATTTATTTATAGTCTTTTCTATACCAGTTTATTCAGTTTGAGTTTAGATATATTTTCTCTTTTTCCTTTTTATTTTACGCTAACCTAGGCCAATGAAAGCCTAGGCCATTTCCATTTGAATTGCGTGTAATTGGCATAAATTGGAATAACTTGTAATGGCAATAAAAAGGAGAATCGAGAATATTATAACTTGAGAACCTTTGACTGTAAATTTGGGGTAATCACAAAAAGGGAAGAATATGAAAACATGTTAATCTGAGTAGGTTGGGCTTAATTTAATATTATGTAGAACATGCTATGGAAAATATGAGAATCAGATGTAAATTTAGTAAAACTTGTTACTATAATATATATACATCTAAGCAGGTGCTTGTTTGTATTAGGATAAGGGTTGTTTATAGAATAAATTTTATGGGAAATGTCATTTACAACCATGCTTATTAATAAGCTTGGACTAGCTAAGTTAAACCTGTTAATTAATAAGCTAAGAAGTTCCACGTCTTACTGTTTATATCCGGTTTTGGGACTCTCAAAATCCTAGTTACTTCGGGGCCAAGCCTATGGGTGGCTTGTGTCAATCGTGTTGTGTTTTAGGACCCGTATCAATCAACATCCCTATTGGTATCATAATGGGGCCTCACGCTAGGTAAGGACCAGGGCAAGCTGTAACACCCCGTGTATTCCATAACAGTGAGATTCACAAATTGAAGTATAACTAATTTCAAATCAGAGAATTAAGGGAAACGGGATACGCCATTGCGTTCGTCTCGGAATTCTGCTTGAGATAGAGTCTGAGTTTGCGTAAAACGGATATCATATATAGAAGATATGGACGAACGAAGTTGGGCAGAAAAACCAGAAAACGGGTCAGAATGCACTGGCGCACTTGGGAAGTGTGCCAGAACAAAAATGCACCGGCGCACTTGGGAAGTGCGCCAGTACATTTTTGACCTGGCGCACCTGCCAAGTGCGCCCAGGTCAAAAATGACCTGCTGGTCAGGTCTGGTCAAGTCCTGGCTGGCCAGGTCTGTGTTTGGTCGATTTTCTGAGCCTTGCCTTGTCACTAGGGCTAGGTGTCAGCTCCTGGTTGGTCTCTCCTTCAAACGAACGGCTATTATTGAACCAAGCTTCATCGACGGTCTAAATCAACTCACAAACTCTATAAAAAGGACCTAAGACTAACCCTAATTCACACAAACTAAAATGGAGCTGAGACCGTCATGTTGCTGAGGAGAGACTAAAGATAGCCGTCGGAAATAGAGAGACAACTAGGAGATAATTCAAAGCTTAAAGCAATGTTAATCAAATCAAAGCAACGCCTACAACAAAGGATAGCATCTCCAAATTCAGAATTCAGATTCCTGAATTGAAGATTCGTCATACGTTGTAAGTAGAGGGCTATTCCGATATGAATTAAATAATTGTGTTGATTTGTGTAAAGAAAGAAATGGAATTGTGGCTATAATAATCTATATTTGTATGTTGCTTTGATGCTAAACGATTTGGGAATATTGTGGTATACGATTGGATATTTGCAAGTACGTGATTTGCGAAATGGAATTGTGGCGATAATAATCTATATTTGTATGTTATTTTGATTCTAAACGATTTGGAAATGCTATGGTTTGATTCATACAAGTATATGGTTTATGTTGACGACCACATGTTGTGGAATTTTGATTGGGACTCATGCAAGAATATGATTCATATTGAAAACTACATGTTTGTGGTAGTTATTTACAACACCCATTTGGTAAATGCAAGTATAAGATTCATGTTGAAACAACAACTATATGTTGTAATAATTTATTTTGAAATTCATGCAAGTCTATGATCTATTGTTATGACAACATGATGTAAAATTCTATGGTCATCTTTAGTGTAATTTGATTCACCTAAGTATTATGATTCATATGAAGTTATGTTGGAATTGGCATCATAGTTCAAGTATAAAAATCATATTTTTGTGATAGTGACAAAAGCACGCATCTTTGTAAATTTGTATTAATTTTATGAACATGACTAAACTATGTTCGTTATTATGCCCAATTGAAAAACATGTTTTTAGGCTCAGGTTGTTATCATAAGTTACATTAGAATTACATTAGAATTACATTCCTCTTGCAAGTTTACATAGATAAAATAAAAACCATGATGTAAGTTTAGATATGTTTATGCTATAATTCTATGAATAGAATGAAAACCATGATTCATATAAGAATTAGGTTGGGATAATTCTAGTTGAACCATACTTTTGTATTAGTGACAAAAGTAAGTACCTTTTTGTTAACATGTAGTGATTCTATGAACACGATTAGTTTATATTATACCTAAATAAAAATATAGGCTTATATTTCTAGTCAAGACCCTGTGCCAATAATAATGATATCTAATTTAGTTAGATTCTTAATTTCAAGTTTACATGGTTAGTTGAACCTATGATTCATGTTTAAGTTTATGCCATTATCATATGACTAATTCATGTTTAAGTACTATTTATGCCATAATCATATGAATAGAGTGATTCATGTTTTAGTATTGTCTATGCATTAACCATATGAATAGAATGATTCATGTTTAAGTATTGTCTATACCATAATTATATGAATAGAATGATTCATGTTTAAGTATTGTTTATGCTATGATTATATGGATAAAATGATTCATGTTAAGCTATGATTATATGATGTTACAATTGCAAGTTCACATTTGCCTACTTTATGTTAATTGAATCGTTCGTTGCAAGTTCATGCGTTCACACTCCCCTTTTTCATGTTACCTTATAAACACCATGTTATAAGCCTCCCCTTTTCATATGGATAATGTGGGTTTAAGTATTAAACCCAACACACCTTACATTGGAACGAACGTATAAAACGGGGGTAATGACGTTTGGGCTAAAATATAGAACAATTAAGTGGCATAAATGAAATTTAACCAATAAAGATGAATTTGAATAATGGGCCGCAAATATTTACATATAAAAAGAAAAGAGACAAAATATGTAAATGTAGAAAAATACGATGTGTTTAACCTGAGGTTGGATTGAGTTGTGATGTAAACCTGCCCGGAACCGCCCGGCTGTCCAGTAGTCACAACAATACCTATCCAATGTGGGTGGTTAAACACGGAGCCCAATAAGGACCTGAGGTTAGACTGAGTTGTGGCGTAAGACTGCCCGGACCCAACCGGCAACAGGCAGCCACAACAATACCTGTCTAATGTGAGAGGTCAAGGCTTTAATAAGACAATTAAGGCTGAGTCAGGATTGATAGGATTAAGTAAATTATATTAATACTTAATCAAAATGGAACATGCTAAACTAAACAGACTGATTGGGGGTTAGGTTTATAAAACACTTAACCAACTTAGCATGTTGGCTAGAAATAGAAAACCTAGTAGCGGGGGACCCTTTTCGCAGTAACCCTACAAGGTATCATGATACCCTGAAACTAGGCAGGGTGGGGCACGATTACTGGGCTGATTGTAAGAGGTCAAATCGATGGCGGTGGTGCAGCAGTGTAGGTTCTAACGGGGTGCGGGCGTGCACACACTCCGGCGCAGAAAAATAAGGCACTGGGCACCAGTAGCATACCTGTGCATTCTAGGATTGTGTCGGGCCGCCACCAAGGGACTAGATACACCCCATGGTGGGACCAGCATAGGTAACTACAACATCGGGGGCCGTAAGACACATGTAACTATGCGAGTAGGAGCCGATCATCATAAAATGGATCACTTCACCCTGATTATGGGGTGCCCGTTGGGAACTAGTTTATATGGGTACAGAGATTAATATAAGGTACGATAGTATATTCGACCCTAGACAACTTAACTAAGTTTATGGTGCTTTCCCATTTCTAGTTTATACTTATCATACCCAGTTCTTTATTCATAGACTGAATAGTCCTAGACTTACTCAGGCTTTATGTCTGACTCTACTTTTCTTTCGTCTTCTTTTCTTCCGTATTCCCCCCCCCCCCCAGGTCCACAGGTAGGGAATACCGCAGCTTGACCAGCCTTCATATCCAGCTTGAAGAGAAAGAATGTATTGCTTGGATCTTTTCGTTTTGGACTATGGCTTTGGACAGCAATCATGGGACTTTTGCAGTTTATTTATGTTTTCTTTATGCTTCTTTAAACAATGTAATCAAGACAGTTATGATTTTAGAAATATTGTAAGACAATTATGGCATGGTTTGTGTAACACATATTTTAATGGAATAAAAGTTGTTGTTTTCCGCTGTTCAAAAATATGTGTTCATATATCTGTCTTGTATATCTGTGACTTATACTTATAAACCTCCACCAAAATTAGGGCATTCCCTTTGAGAGTGACCCTAACGGAGGTGGGGTGTTTCACTTGGTATCAGAGCATAGGTTTACCAGATAAGATAAAAAGTTTTGAAAATTTATTTTTCAAAAAGAAATTTAAAGAAGCATTTTTAAAAGATAAAATATTATTTTATTTTAAAAGGCAAAGTCCCCCCAAAGCCATAGGTACTATCTCTTATCCTTCGTTTTGAATCTATCCTTTCTGTTTCAGCATGTCTGGAGACCTTACTCCCCAGCTGCTGACGCTTTCACTCCTCCTCCTCCACGTAAACCAGCAAGCGGAAGAGTCCCAGAGTAGGAAGACGAATAATAGTCAAACAAGAAAGGATCGTAACAGTAATGACAAGAAACGTGAAAAAAGGAAATGTTATTTCTGCGGAATTCTTGGACATCTGGAGGGAGACTGCAGGAAGAAGAAGAGGAGGATGAGTGCTACTTGCTTTCAGTATAGGGAGACAGGCCACTGGGCTAGGGACTGCCCAAGGAAGAAGGAGACAAAGGCAGAAAGCTCTCAAGGGAAGAAAGAGGGTTTACAACCTAAGAAGACAGACTTTAAGAAGGGCGGGAAGGACAACAAGTCCCAAGAGAAGAGGAAGTGTAATTTCTGTGGCAAAGTGGGGCACTTAGTGAAAGATTGCCGAAAAAAGAAGGCCAAGATGAATGGTGGGTGCTTTTCTTGCGGTGAGACAGGCCACATGGCTAAGGACTGCCCAAAGAAACGAGGACAGGAGCAGAGGGCTGGATCCACCTCAGGGGCACAAGTTCATGTGCTAGAAGCGCCACCTCTGCTACAGCGAGGTATAAATACTTCTGTAGAAAGTGTAGTTTATCTTTATGATCACCCCGTTCACACTTTATTTGAATCTGGCGCATCACACTCCTTTATCTCGTCTGCTTTAGTAGAATCTCTGCACCTAAAAAACTAGTATGGTAGAGGACCCCTTAATTGTTTCAAACCCAATTGGGGGCCCAGCTCATTTGTCTATGATCTGTGTGGGATTGAAAACTTCTATTCTAAGCGTAGAGTTTAAACGTAGTGCCTTTGTTTTGGGCTTTTCGGGATATGGTTTGATTTTGGGCATAGATTGGCTATCCAGTAATGGGGCCATCCTTGATTGTGAGAAAAGGGTTGTTAGGCTCCTAACCCAGCTCGGTAATACTTTGGAAATTTCTTGTAATCCCTCGTATGCGGTTATGCTTAGTTATCTTGAATCGCTAGATGCCTCCGTTGAAAATTTGCAATCGATTAGAGTGGTCCGAGAATATCCGGATGTCTTCGAAGAGGTGAAGGGCTTGCCTCCGTAGTGGGAGATAGACTTCCATATATATCTTGTAGATAATGCAAAGCCCGTTGCGTTGCCCGTTAGACACATGGCTCCACGGGAAAGGAAAGAGCTCATTAAACAGATTAAAGAGCTTCTAGAGAAGGGGTTCATTAGAAGGAGCATTTCAGAATGGGGCGCTCCAGTAGTGTTCGCCACTAAGGCAGAAGGTTCATTTCGCTTATGCATAAGTCGTAAAGAATCACCTTAGTAAGTACATTTGGCAACATAGTTGACATTTGTTTATTTTCAAGAGATAATTCATCTATGTGGAATACCTTCTAGTAAGTGAACAAGATCCAAGATTCACTAGTGAATTTTGGAAAGCTTGCATGGAACCATGAGTACGCAGTTATGCTTGAGCCAAGTATACTAGAAGGAGAATAAGTGAAAGTGGAACGAGAGGCAACAGTGAAATAGGTTCCAACTCATATTTTGGAAATAAGAATTAAGAAGCTACGAAATTGTGAAGTTAAAGATGGACAAAGCATAATGGAGTTAATGCGACTTAGAAAGATTGAAGACTAGATTCGTGCATCATATCTCTTCTTAAGAGTATATCTTTGATCCCTCTCTTCCTGTAGAGCTTACTTGCATGCTATCTTTTCTGTATATCCTCTCGGTCCCATTCTCAATCCAATTTCTGTTGCAAACCCCATAGGGAGTATGACTCATCTGTTGGTAACACATGTTGGGGCTTGAGGGTGTTCGTTGGATTGACCAAACTTTCTGGGTTTTATAGGATACGGGTTGGTCTTAGGAAGGGACTCCCTTGTGACCTAAAAGGAGTCCATCATGCTTAGTTTCCTAGAATCATATATAGTGGTTGGGTTGAGTAATTCTTTGGGTGTCAGTCTGATGTTGATTTCGGTCTTCGGGGCTGATGCTTAGAGAGTTCTTCTCCTAATCAATATATATGTGGCATAGATTTCCAGTTTTTGACATTGCCTAATGGGCACAAAGTTTTTACTTGCTTCTATCATTCGACTATACCTTTAGATAGGAACAATTGGGAAAATGGCCTATAGATTAGAGCTACCCGAAAGATTGGCCGGAGTTCACAACGTCTTTCACGTTTCACATCTCCGAAAATGTCTACATGAGTCTGCTGAAGTGGTAGAGCCAAATATCCTAGAAGAAGCTGAAGTGGAACGCAAAGCAACCGTGAGGAAAGTTCCAACCCGCATATTAGGAACGGAAGTGAAGAAGCTACGCAACCGCGAAGTCAAGCTCGTCAAAGTTCAGTGGAGCGACGCCGAGGGAGACGCAACTTGGGAAACTGAAGCTAGAATACGCGCTGCCTACCCTTTTCTTTTTGAGGGTACATCCTTGATCTTTCTTTTTCCTTAAGTTGCGCTTTTATCTATCTTTTTAGGTATATCTCCTCGACCTTATCTTTTAGGTAGAAACCCTTTGGATGAAAACATGTAATTGAAACATGTTATGGATGATGATTGCAAGTGGTTGCAAGTGATTGCTAGTGGTTGCTCGTGGTTGCATATACACACACAATCTAGGTTTTAGAATCGGCTCAATCACTTCATATTGCATATGCATATATGTTTGCATTCGTATATGGTTGAAGTTTAATATGTTGTCATATGGATGTTGCATTTGTATGAATGATTGTGCACTCATGTAGAATCATGAATAGGAGGATTTGCATACATAATGGATTCATAGCACTTACATAATTCGCATTAAGGAGGTCAACTGAATCAATAGACCGCCTGATTTTGCATTAGATAAGTACATGTACACACACACTTCGCATATGATCATGAAGCATTAGAAGTCTTTTAAGGACAATGGATGCTCGTGTTTGATGGATGAGTAGATGGATGTTTGGATGTTAGGATGTACATTCTCCCTGAACTTGAAGATTTCGGGGACGAAATCCTTTTAAGTGGGGGAGAATGTAACACCTCGTGTATTCTATAACAGTGAGATTCACAAATTGAAGTATAACTAATTTCAAATCAGAGAATTAAGGGAAACGGGATACGCCATTGCGTTTGTCTCGGAATTCTGCTTGAGATAGAGTCTGAGTTTGCGTAAAACGGATATCGTATGAAGAAGATATGGACGAATGAAGTTCGGCGAAAAACCAGAAAACGGGTCAGAATGCACTGGCGCACTTGGGAAGTGCGCCAGAACAAAAATGCACTGGCGCACTTGGGAAGTGCGCCAGTACATTTTTGACCTGGCGCACTGCCAAGTGCGCCCAGGTCAAAAATGACCTGCTGGTCAGGTCTGGTCAAGTCCTGGCTGGCCAGGTCTGTGTTTGGTCGATTTTATGAGCCTTGCCTTGTCACTAGGGCTAGGTGTCAGCTCCTGGTTGGTCTCTCCTTCAAACGAACGGCTATTATTGAACCAAGCTTCATCGACGGTCTAAATCAACTCACAAACTCTATAAAAAGGACCTAAGACTAACCCTAATTCACACAAACTAAAATGGAGCTGAGACCGTCATGTTACTGAGGAGAGACTAAAGATAGCCGTCGGAAATAGAGAGACAACTAGGAGATAATTCAAAGCTTAAAGCAACATTAATCAAATCAAAGCAACGCCTACAACAAAGGATAGCATCTCCAAATTCAGAATTCAGATTCCTGAATTGAAGATTCGTCATACGTTGTAAGTAGAGTGCTATTCCGATATGAATTAAATAATTGTGTTGATTTGTGTAAAGAAAGAAATGGAATTGTGGCGATAATAATCTATATTTGTATGTTGCTTTGATGCTAAACGATTTGGGAATATTGTGGTATACGATTGGATATTTGCAAGTACGTGATTTGCGAAATGGAATTGTGGCGATAATAATCTATATTTGTATGTTATTTTGATTCTAAACGATTTTGCAATGCTATGGTTTGATTCATACAAGTATATGGTTTATGTTGACGACCACATGTTGTGGAATTTTGATTGGGACTCATGCAAGCATATGATTCATATTGAAAACTACATGTTTGTGGTAGTTATTTACAACACTCATTTGGTAAATGCAAGTATAAGATTCATGTTGAAACAACAATTATATGTTGTAATAATTTATTTTGAAATTCATGCAAGTCTATGATCTATTGTTATGACAACATGATGTAAAATTCTATGGTCATCTTTAGTGTAATTTGATTCACCTAAGTATTATGATTCATATGAAGTTATGTTGGAATTGGCATCATAGTTCAAGTATAAAAATCATATTTTTGTGATAGTGACAAAAGCACGCATCTTTGTAAATTTGTATTAATTTTATGAACATGACTAAACTATGTTCGTTATTATGCCCAATTGAAAAACATGTTTTAAGGCTCAGGTTGTTATCATAAGTTACATTAGAATTACATTAGAATTACATTCCTCTTGCAAGTTTACATAGATAAAATAAAAACCATGATGTAAGTTTAGATATGTTTATGCTATAATTCTATGAATAGAATGAAAACCATGATTCATATAAGAATTAGGTTGGGATAATTCTAGTTGAACCATACTTTTGTATTAGTGACAAAAGTAAGTACCTTTTTGTTAACATGTAGTGATTCTATGAACACGATTAGTTTATATTATGCCTAAATAAAAATATAGGCTTATATTTCTAGTCAAGACCCTGTGCCAATAATAATGATATCTAATTTAGTTAGATTCTTAATTTCAAGTTTACATGGTAAGTTGAACCTATGATTCATGTTTAAGTTTATGCCATTATCATATGACTAATTCATGTTTAAGTACTATTTATGCCATAATCATATGAATAGTGTGATTCATGTTTTAGTATTTTCTATGCATTAACCATATGAATAGAATGATTCATGTTTAAGTATTGTCTATACCATAATTATATGAATAGAATGATTCATGTTTAAGTATTGTTTATGCTATGATTAAATGGATAAAATGATTCATGTTAAGCTATGATTAATTATATGATGTTACAATTGCAAGTTCACATTTGCCTACTTTATGTTAATTGAATCGTTCGTTGCAAGTTCATGCGTTCACACTCCCCTTTTTCATGTTACTTATAAACACCATGTTATAAGCCTCCCCTTTTCATATGGCTAAATTGGGTTTAAGTATTAAACCCAACAAACCTTACATTGGAACGAACGTATAAAACGGGGGTAATGACGTTTGGGCTAAAATATAGAACAATTAAGTGGCATAAATGAAATTTAACCAATAAAGATGAATTTGAATAATGGGCCGCAAATATTTACATATAAAAAGAAAAGAGACAAAATATGTAAATGTAGAAAAATACGATGTGTTTAACCCGAGGTTGGATTGAGTTGTGATGTAAACCTGCCCGGAACCGCCCGGCTGTCCAGTAGTCACAACAATACCTATCCAATGTGGGTGGTTAAACACGGAGCCCAATAAGGACCCGAGGTTAGACTGAGTTGTGGCGTAAGACTGCCCGGACCCAACCGGCAACAGGCAGCCACAACAATACCTGTCTAATGTGAGAGGTCAAGGCTTTAATAAGACAATTAAGGCTGAGTCAGGATTGATAGGATTAAGTAAATTATATTAATACTTAATCAAAATGGAACATGCTAAACTAAACAGACTGATTGGGGGTTAGGTTTATAAAACACTTAACCAACTTAGCATGTTGGCTAGAAATAGAAAACCTAGTAGCGGTGGACCCTTTTCGCAGTAACCCTACAAGGTATCATGATACCCTGAAACTAGGCAGGGTGGGGCACGATTACTGGGCTGATTGTAAGAGGTCAAATCGACGGCGGTGGTGCAGCAGTGTAGGTTCTAACGGGGTGCGGGCGTGCACACACTCCGGCGCAGAAAAATAAGGCACTGGGCACCAGTAGCATACCTGTGCATTCTAGGATTGTGTCAGGCCGCCACCATGGGACTTGATACACCCCATGGTGGGACCAGCATAGGTAACTACAACATCGGGGGCCGTAAGACACATGTAACTATGCGAGTAGGAGCCGATCATCATAAAATGGATCACTTCACCCTGATTATGGGGTGCCCGTTGGGAACTAGTTTATATGGGTACAGAGATTAATATGGGGTACGATAGTATATTCGACCCTAGACAACTTAACTAAGTTTATGGTGCTTTCCCATTTCTAGTTTATACTTATCATACCCAGTTCTTTATTCATAGACTGAATAGTCCTAGACTTACTCAGGCTTTTTGTCTGACTCTACTTTTCTTTCGTCTTCTTTTCTTCCGTATTCCCCCCCCCCCCAGGTCCACAGTAAGGGAATACCGCAGCTTGACCAGCCTTCATATCCAGCTTGAAGAGAAAGAATGTATTGCTTGGATCTTTTCGTTTTGGACTATGGCTTTGGACAGCAATCATGGGACTTTTGCAGTTTATTTATGTTTTCTTTATGCTTCTTTAAACAATGTAATCAAGACAGTTATGATTTTGGAAATATTGTAAGACAATTATGGCATGGTTTGTGTAACACATATTTTAATGGAATAAAAGTTGTTGTTTTCCGCTGTTCAAAAATATGTGTTCATATATCTGTCTTGTATATCTGTGACTTATACTTATAAACCTCCACCAAAATTAGGGCATTCCCTTTGAGAGTGACCCTAACGGAGGTGGGGTGTTTCACAAGCTTTATTGATCAAGATTGTAAGAGGTTCAAAGTCTTTAAGGTGGGTACGGGCGCGTTCCGGCAGAGTCATGAGTGTGCATGTGTCCAATTGGGGAAACTAAGACATTGTAACGCCGATGAATAGGGCTATGACTTATAAGTTGACGGGATAAGGACTGATATCCCCCACTGCCATGGCTAACACAAGTTATTCGCGTCTGTAGGGAGCCGATCGCTCGGTAGTAATTAGGGGAAAACCTAATTCTAATAATTGGTGCAGAAACTTATTCTTGGGATATGAATGAGAAGCTTACTTGATCTTTACCTTGCCTTGTTTTCCTGTTTACTTTGTACTTATATATATTTCTACTGTAATCTCTTATCTAATATCGTTTATCTGGCTTGATACTTCTTATCTTATGCTTATGCTAAAAATCACTAGAACTTGGCAGACTTTACATCTAACCTATTTTATTTTTCCTTCTCTCTCTCTCTCTCTCTCTTCTCCTTCCTCCCTTAGGTTCTAAGGGTGGTGGAATGCAGCAGTGACTTTCTTTTAGCTTGGACTTGGATTTCTTCTGACTCGATGTATTTTTCTGATTTCTGCTCTATCATTGTTATAGCTTATGAGGAGGGATATTATTTTATGGTTTTGTACTCTGATGGTTCGTGTTTTCATGAGACGGATGGCTATGACTATGGTTTTTGGTATTTGAAAATGTAATGATGTAATGTTGGTTTTAATAATAATTATTATAATAATAATTCCGCTGCATTTTATATTGTGTCTTGTGAATCTTAGTTACTGTATACCTATTATGCTTCACAGAACTTAATGCATCCTCACATGGATGACATTAAGGGACGTAGGGCGTCACATTTGGCATCAGAGCCTAAGGTTACAAGGTCAGAGGAAAGTTTTTAGAAAATAATTTTCAAAGCAAAGTATTTTCAGGCAAAAACCTATTTTAAAATATATTCCCTTGAGTCATTTACAATATTCCTTCGAACTCTTTTTGAATCTCTTTTTCTTCTCTTTTCAGCATGTCTAGGGCTCCTAACTTCCCCGAGGGCATTCCCATTCCGACATGGTTACATAGATACATAGAGGCTACGACATCTGTCGAAGTGAACGGCAATGCCCCACCCCAGCTGCAGCCGCAGCGGTTCTACACAATCCTATAATCAACTTCCCTAAGATTTGTAAGGACTTCAGTGCAATGGGAGACAAGACATTTCGTGGTACTAAGAGTTTTGTAGAGGCACACAATTGACTTAGAGAGACAGAGAATATGTTCGATTTGTCGGAGTTTGATGATAGGACAAAGATTCAATTGGTCACTTGGCAACTGAAATAGAAGGCCTCATACTAGTGGGAGGTGTTTCAGGCAAGGCAGAAGACAGCCACTTGGGATGAGTTTAAACACAGATTTAAGATGAAGTTCTAGTCAAGTGCAGAGGAAGGAATGCAGATGGAGAAGTTTTTGAGTTTAAAATAAGGAAGTACGTCAGTAAAGGAATATGTCAATAGTTTCAATCAGCTAGTAAGATTCGGTTTGGATTTGGTAAGCACTCCATGTAAAAAGGCTCTAACATTTGCAAGAGAGATGAATCAACCTCTCCAAGAACTAGCGTTGACATACATGTTGATCGGAGCGACTTTCGAGAGGCTAGTTGACAAGGCATTGATGCACGCAGACGGTAAAGAGGACAAGAAGGAAGTCAATACCGAGGAGGCACAACCCAAGACTGAGAAAAAAAAGTGGTGCTAAGAAGAGAGCACCAAAGAATGGAGGAAAATATGATAAGGCTCGGATCAAGATAGAGCTTAAATGTCATGGTTATAGGAATTTGGGGCACTTTGTGAGAGACTGTAAGAAAACAAAGAATACTTGTTTCAGTTGTGGTCAAGTTGGACATTTCACCAAGCAATGCCCCCAATAAGCAAGGTCAGAAGGCAAGATTGTCTGAAGGACAAATTCATGCTCTAGAGGCAGCTCAAGTTGGTGGACTGGATCGAGGTAGGAAAGTCACTGTTGAAGGTTTGATTTCTCCTTTGACACTCCTATTAGGACTCTCTTTGATTCTGGTGCTTCTCGTTCATTTATTTCCAATTCTGTGGTAGATAATCTGCACCTAGACACTAGTATTGTTTTTGATCCTATTGTAGTCTCAAATCCCATAGGAGGTATAGCTCATTTGTCTATGATATGTAAAGGTTTGAGAATTTTTGCTATGGGCATTGAGTTTGAATGCGACGCATATGCTCTTGGCGTTATAGGTTAATTCTAGGAATGGATTGGCTAGCCATGTATGGTGTCATACTAAATTGTGAGATGAGAGTTGTTAGGCTTCTGACGTGCCACAGAAGAACTCTCGAGATTTCTTGTGACCTATGGGGTCAGTTATGCTCAGCTTCATAGATTACCTTAATGCTTCTGTAGACAATCTTTGATCAGTACCCATAGTCCGAGATTATCCAAACGTGTTCAATGAGGTTAAAGGATTACCTCCAAGACGAGAGATAGACTTTTGGATTTACTTAGTGGAGAATGTGAAACCTGTGGCTTTACCGGTGCGCCACATGGCTCTTATGGAGAGGATGAAGCTCAACAAGCAAGTAGGTAATCTATTCGCAAAGGGATTCGTTAGACGAAGCATTTCTAAGTGGGGAGCTCCAGTCGTCTTTGCGACCAAGGCATATGGCTCTCTCCGTCTATGTGTGGACTATAGAGAGTTGAATAAGCTCACCAAGAAGAATAGGCACCCACTTCTGAGGATTGACGACATGTTTGACCACCTAGTAGGCGCCTCGGTTTTCTCACAGTTGGATCTAGCCATGGGATAACATCAGCTGAGGGTAGCAGATGATAGTATCAATAAGACTTCTTGTAGGACTCCAGACGATTTATTTCATTAGCTGGTTATGCCTTTCGGGCTGACTAATGCACCCTTGTACTTTGTAGACTTGGTGTGTCGGGTGTTTAGGGAGCATCTGAACAAGTTTGTAGTAGTCTTTATGACATTCTGGTTTTCTCAAGAAGCGAGGAAGAACATGTCGTATACTTAGGAAAGGTTCGACGCACTCTTAGATCAGCTCAAGGCTAAATTTTCAAAGTGACATTTCTAGAGAAAGGAAGCAAGATTCCTAGGGCATATTGTATCCAAGGATTGAATAACAGTGGACCCCGCTAAAGTTGTCACAGTACAAGATTGGAAATCCACTAAAAATGCGATGGAGGTTAGGAGTTTCTTGGGATTGGCAGGTTATTATAGAAAGTTCATTAAGGGGTTTACAAGGATATCATCTCCGCTCACCCATCTGACAAAGAAGAGCTTGGCTTTCGCTTGGAGCAAATATTGCGAGGATGCTTTCCAGAGGTTAAAGAGAGCTCTGACATCAACCTTTGTTCTGACTCTTCCCGATGGTAGCAAGGTGTTTATGGTCTACATAGATGCTTGTGGCATAGGATTAGGTGTCGTGCTGATAAAAGACGGTAGGGTAGTATGATATGGAAGTAGGTAATTGTGAGTTCATGAGAATAACTACCCTACCCACGACCTGGATTTGGCTGGAATAGTGTTCGCACTTAAGTCATGGTGACACTTTATGCTTGGAGAGAGATTTGATCTATACATGGATCACAAGTAGCTCGAATATTTGTTCTCGCCGAAGATCTCATTTTAAGGCAGCAACGATGGATGGAGTTCCTAGCGTCCTACGATTTTGAGATAGCTTATACCCCAGACAAGGGGAATGTGGTTACAGATGCGTTGAGTAGGCAGAGGATGACCATGAGTCCTTTATTCGTTGAGAGGAAGAGCTTAGAGTATATCAGGATCTTTAATTTTAGGCCATCTATGGATTTTACACCTGGTTCTGTTGGCATCATTGGAAGTACAACCTACTCTTATGAAGCGCATTGGATCCGCACAGCGAGAGGACTAGCAGTTAGAGGACATCTTGGATAAACTTAGTGGAGGAGAGTGTAATAACCCGGAAATCCGAGGCAATTTAAAAATTTTATTTCGGCAATTTTAGTGAATTTTGAATATTTAAAATGAATTTTTTTAAATAATAACGACTAGAAATTTATTTTGAATAGAAATAGAACGTATATATTTATTTCAATCGACGTTAGAATATAAATATTTATTTTAAATTATAAAAGGAATTGAAAATGGCGCGGTAGTTTGAAATTTTGATTTCAAAGTTCAAATGAATGTACAGGATTCAAAATAAACAGGATTTTAGTGAAACCAAACATATTAGAATCTATTGGAAGATATCGTTCCAATGAATCTGAAAAATTGAAATTTCATAGCGGGAATCAAAAGATACGTCCAGTTGAAAATTCAGAATAGTCGCATGGAATTCTGGCCCTTAAAAATGGAAGTTTTCAAACGACCTCAGTTTTCGACGAAACCACTTTTGTTGGATTTGTGATGTCAAGTTATTGCTAGATTCCAAAATTCATAATTTTCTGAATCAATATGTGAGCGTGGCGAAAGAAAACGTGTTTTGACAGTTTCCGTCAATTTTGATCGACCAGAAAATGACCATTTTTCAAACGGTCTCGGAATTTGACGAAATTAGATTTGTTAGAACCGTATCGTCAATACGAAGCTAGAAAATATTTTTCGAGAATTTTTAGAGTCCGTATGTGGCCCCGATAAATTGAAATGTGCGTTTAAATTCAATATATAGATTTATATTTTGATTTTGGTGGAAACTGATTGAAACCATCGAATCATCCTATGATACATATCTCATTGTGTTCGGAATGGTGGTAATTAGCTATGGACGACAGGCGGTGGGTCTCGTTTGGAGGTTGAAAAATAAAGTTGCTTCTTGGAATTTTAAAATAATAAAAATAATAAAAATAAATAAATAAAACCTCCTCTCCTTCCTCTTCAAGTCAACATCCCCCCTCCCAACCCCCCGCGGTTAAAATCAAAACAGAAACAAAAAAGGAAAAAAGGAAAGGGGGCGCACGATCGTGCCACCCTCTGGCCATCGCCACCGGAGCGCCACCCCTCATCTTCCCATCGCCGACGCCGGCTCTCCCTCACCCCCCCCCCCCCCCCCCCCGCGTCCACCTCCCTCCTTGACCCCTCCCCCATCGCCAAATCGAACCAAACCCCATGCCCTAGCGCCACCAGAGCAGCCGCCAACCACCCTCCGCCACCTGACGACCGACGCCCCCACCTCCACGCTCCGCCAACGGCGCTGCCCCGCCCGTGAAGCCCCCATCTCCCAAATTCTAACTGTAAGATTTCTTTTTTTTTGTTTATTATTTGAATTTTCTTTTCAGACCTTTTGTTTATTTATGGTTTTATTATGTAGAACTATAAAGCTATAATTTTTATACTAGAAAGCTATAATTTTTAGTAGGTAGAAATATTATTTTTATGAAGAAAAAAATATGATTTTTATCCATAGAGAATTGAATTAAAATTGAGATTTTTATACATATATAACATCATAATAAAAAGGCGATTTTTATATGTACAGCGTTGAGAGAAAAATTGGATTTTATATATGAAGTAACCAGATAAAAATGTGATTTTTATATATAGAGTAAAGTTATAAAAATATGATTTTTATATTGTAGAGATAATAAAAATATGATTTTTATATTGTAGAGATAATAAAAATATGATTTTTATATTGTAGAGATAATAAAAAATATGATTTTCATATGAGTAGCGGATTGAAAATAGAATTTTTATATAGTAGAGAATATAAAAAATATAATTTTTATATATGTAACAAAATAAAAATCTAATTTTTATTATATATATGCTGAGATAAAAATGTGATTTTTATATTGTCGAAATAAAAATATAATCAGTATATAGAAAGTAGCGTTATAAAAATATAATCTTTATATAGAAAGTAACGTTATAAAAATATAATCATTATATAGAAAGTAGTGTTATAAAAATATAATCTTTATATAGAAAGTAGCGTTATAAAAATATAATCATTATATGGAAAGTTGCGTTATAAAAATATAATCATTATATAGAAAGTAGCGTTATAAAAATTTAATCTTTATATAGGAAGTAGCGTTGTTTAAAATGTGATTTTTAACATATACCGCGTGAAACAGATCTCGTCGGAAACACGGCGCAGATTTCCTACATTGAAGATTCGCAGTGTTTGGTTTAGCTTCTCGGTGAGAACTCCTCACTTTTATTTTATTTTTCTAGTTTGAAATATATACTAGGATGCAGACGGTGCTTAGCAGCACCCGACACCCGTCGTCCACAGACCATAGACGACTTGTTTGTTTGATTGATTTTGTTGTGTGATGTGGAATAGAATAAAATTTCATGTGTTGAATAGTATATAAGTTCATGTGTTGAAATAAAATACATATTCATGTGTTGAAATATAAATATATATTCATGTGTTGAAATAAAATATATATTCATGTGTTGAAGTAAAATAAATATTCATTTACAAATCGAACGATTTGTTTATGTACACCGATTTGACTGATATTGATTGGGACGATAAATTTTACACATCGCCCAACTGCACAAATAAAATATGTGTTTGATTGATTGAAACCCCACACGGGTGTTGGGATGATATTGACGTACACTAATCCCGATTGTTTAATTGTATGTCAATCGATGGGTTGACAGACTGTGTAAGCGTTAATTATTTATATTTAATGCTTATGCAGTTGTGTGGTGCACTCTGGACGATGGTTGATGATTTATCGTTGCTATTATATACATGTGTTGTAGGGAATCCATATAATTGACATTATATGGTAATTGATTGGGCCTCATTCCAAGTTGGAAAATATAATATATATTCATGTGTTGAATAGAAGAAAATTCATGTGTCGAATGAAATATATATTCATGTGTTGAATAGAAGAAAATTCATGTGTTGAATAAAATATATATTCATGTGTTGAATAAAAGAAAATTCATGTGTTGAAAAAAATATTCATTTGTTGAATAGAATAACGAAGTTATTGAAATATATAAAGCCGTGTTGATTAGATATGCGCCATTTTTACGTGAACGATATTTATATCGATTTTATTCATTTTTATAATGAATATAGAAAAGGAAGTGATTTCAAAATATAACGTTTTGAAAATATTATCATTTGTATATCGATGATGTAACGACCCGCATTCTACGCATCGCAGGATCGTAGAATATTTATTTCTTTTGCACACGAAGTCGTATGGTCATGTAACTTTGGGAGACGACTATTGGGGTCATTTCCCATGTCCATGATTTTTCCCGATTTTTAAAT
This sequence comes from Allium sativum, assembly GCA_030737875.1. Taxonomy (NCBI): domain Eukaryota; kingdom Viridiplantae; phylum Streptophyta; class Magnoliopsida; order Asparagales; family Amaryllidaceae; genus Allium; species Allium sativum. The sequence continues at coordinate 362,424,663 of CM060916.1, read as the reverse complement.
GACCGTTTTTCCCCGAGCTAATACTGTTTTGGACATAACTTTTGACTTGAAAGGAATTTTGACCTGAAATCACTTCCATTAGATTTGTTTAATGGTTTACAATTCCGTAGAGTGGTCACATTAGCCAAAAGGATTCACCGTTTGGGAGATATGGCTGAAACAAGTTCCAGATAGTGAAAATCAGCTTAATTGGGCTTAACCGGGTGATTAACAGCTAGGCCCAATGGGGGATTTCGGGATTAGAGGTATTTGAGGGCTGCTAGGGTTAGGATTTCGGTTTTTCACTCATTTTCCAGCCGCCACAAACTCTCTCTTCAATGGCCTCCATCATCTAAAAACACCTCTAATCACTTTTTAATCAAGTTTTGGCTTAAACTACATCAAATCAAGGAAGATCTTCACCAAATCAGTAGTAGAGCTGCTGTGTTACATTGGTATTCGCGCCCAAATAGTAGAATTTCATTTCTAAAGGTTTTATTTGTGGCCAAGTTGAGTGATTTGCATAGTTTTGCACTAATTACGGTTAATTAAGGGTAATTAGTGAAGATTAATGAAATCAGACATGATAAAAATTTGGAAAAATGTTTATAAATTTGAAATTAATGTTTTAGACCTCTGTTAGAAATTTGGTTTAATTTGATTAAGTTTTGCTAATCATATCATTAGTTTTGCCTAAACATGCTTAAGGGAAAATATGGGATTTTGGGTAGGTTTGATCCATTTTACATGCTATGATTATTGTTTTGATATTTGTGAATGATTATACATGTTGCTATGACTATATTGTATGTTTTGTGATTGATTAGAACTGTTAGATTGGTCGAAAACGTCGTCGCATGGCAAAAAAGAGTCGTTGGAAAGTCGTAGGAAATATGAAGGGTTTCGAACCGGATCGGATCGGATTATTGGGCTCGGATTGGATAGGGGAACCGGGCAAGTGAACTGGATTCGGATTGGAACTTAGCATAAGGGGCTTGGCGAGGAGGAAGACCATTTGCTTAGAGTTGGAGTTGGACAGGGGATCAGATCGGAGGAACCAAAAGGATAGGATTGGATCGGGCGAATGAAAAGGATAGGATCGGATCGGGTGAATGAAGAGGGATGGGATCGGATTGGGCGAATGTAGAGGCATGAGATTGGATCGGACATCTAGGAGGGAGCAACCACCGAACCGAACCAGGAGGCAACCACCGAGCCGCACCCAGACAGAGGGCATCCGAACCGAACCGAGCTAATGGGGAACATCCCGAACCGCACCCAGGAGCATACTAAGAGGCACTAGACCGAACCGAACCGATGAGGACTGGAGCACTATGCATATCTGAATCGAGTGCTATTACTACTATGCGACGACTTTCTGAAGACTAACTCCAATTCGACCAAAACCTGAGATGTAGAGGAAGTCCAAATGAACAGCTTTGACTCAGGATCCAGTTAGAAACCAATGAGTGAGGTTCATGATTGGGCTTCGCTACAGGACGTGTGCTAAGAGGTTGTCGATGTCTGTAACTTTGAATCACTATGTGTAGGGAGTACGTGAACGGACTCAGGGCCACAATGGCCTAGGTACGACTAAAGGGCTACAGACCAATGAAGTGGGGTCATTTGTAAAGATTGGCCATGACTCCATGTGGTAAGCTTGGTAGTAGCAGTAATTGTACAAGTCGAACTCCGTCACTACTTCGATGGGTCTAGTGATTGACCGTGGTGGACATCGTATGCTTTACGCACTGAGTGAGAGATGTGAGGATGGTTGTTATGGTTGATTTGTTTGCCATCATTATGACATGCACACCCCAACCCCCGTTATCTTTGCACCATTTGTTTAATGGCACCTTAGAGTGTTGTACGGTATGCAGTGCTAACTCTTTGGTTGCAGGTTCAGGTATGGTTTAGTATACCTGTTATTGTTTTGTTTAGCTGCTTATCGCTCATACCAGACTTTTTGTCTGACCCAGAGTTTTATGTCTCTTCTTATTATTCTGGGTGCTCTCACGAGCAGAATAGAGACAGGTTAGCTGGGTATGCACGAGTAGCTGATCTGGAGATGAGCAGGAGGCTTTCACGTATGATACATATAGTATTCTCCCTGTGTTTTTGAAGATCACTACTTGGGCATTAGTAGTGCATCTTCTACTTTAGCTTTCTATTGTTTTAGAGGCAGTAACTTGGGAAGTTGTAATAAGCTTTATCTGGATTTCCGCTGCTATGTTGTTTTAGTTTTCAGCTTATGCACTGTCTCGCCTGTTTTATGTCAAGATTATGTTATTATTATGTTTTGTTCCATGCGCTGTGAGACATTCTACAGGTTCCTTATTAGTTCATTCTCTTCTTTCCTTTCTTTGGCGACCGTTCTGTGCTCGTCGGGCATGTGTACAGCGTACCTTCGGAGGAAATGCAGGATGGTGCGGGGCGGGCCGTCACATTTAGTATCAGAGCTCTAGGTTGCGTAGTTAACCTAGGGAAGTCATCAGGGGGAGATAGTATACGTATACGAGAGCGCGTATTTGTAATTATTTTGGATTTCAAAGCTATACATATTATTACTATAGCTAAGGATGAAGTCGCACTGCACTAGCACCACCATGGAGATGGTTAATCGTTTTCTCTTTACAGATTGAACGATGAGCCGATACGCAAGAGGTGCTGTTAGAGGAGCCAATAATGAGAATGCTACTGACATAAGGGCGATTTTTACTAACCTCATGAGAGAAATGCTTAGGGATGTGCAGGGGGCAGCTCCCAATGCCGGTAATGGTGGTGGTCCAATAATGCAGGCGCCTAAGGTCAATTTCGCCGAGCTATGCAAGAATTACACTAGCCTTGGTGGGAAGTCGTTCCACGGAACGGAGTCGGCCACGGATGTTCAGGATTGGTTGGATAGCTGTGATTGTATCTTCGACGACTTGGGTATCGAGGATGCGAAGAAGAAAAGGCTAGCGTCTCGTCAGCTGCAAGGGCGAGCGATGAATTGGTGGAATGCTATTAAGACAGCCATTCCAAAGGATCAGGTTACTTGGGATTAGTTTAAGGCTCGCTTTGGCGACAAGTTTATCCCAGCTGCTCAGAAGTCGGAATTGTTTAGGAAGTTCTTGGAGCTTAAGCAGAATGGTAGGGCAGTCTCGGACTATATTGCTGAATTCGACACTTTGTCGAAGTATGGGTTATCTCTTATTGATACTGCCAAGAAGAAGAACGAGAAGTTCATAACTGGTTTGGATCAGTACTTGGGGGAAAGGCTCATTAACCACATCGATGAGACGTTTGAATCGATTGTGTGGAAAGCATTGAGGTCAGAAAGTCTTTACCCTAAGTCAAAGACTGAGGTTGCATCTGCAGAGGAGCCAAAACCACAAGCAAGTGGTGGAGGCAAGAGTGGTTCTCAGAATAAGAGGAAGCAGAACCAGAACAAGGATGGCCAGAAAAAGAATAAGAAAGAGGTTGAGTGCTTTAGCTGTGGTAAGAAGGGCCATTATTCTAGTAATTGTCGGGCCAAGCCAGCGGATAGGAAGTGCTTCAACTATGGCCAAATGGGACATCACAAGGACAAGTGTCCGCAACCCCCTAAAGAAAAGCAGATGGTGAAAGCATATGCCCTTAATGTTATTCCTTCTTCGTCGAATGCCCCAACCGCAGCGGAGAAGGGAAAGAATGTCGTCATTCAAGGTATGCTTTCTGTTTATGACATTCCTGTTAGAGTTTTGTTTGATACCGGGGCTTCCAGTTCCTTCATATCTAGTGACCTGGTAGATAGGTCGGGATTGGAGCCCGAGATTGTCGATAGACCTTTAGTAGTGACGAACCCGATTGGTGGTTCAACTAACCTTAGCATGATTTGTCGTAATGTGGTCTTATCGAGTCATGGATGCATATTTTTTTGTGATTTCTTTGTTTTGGGCTTTACTGGGTTTGGCATTATTTTGGGAGTTGATTGGCTCCAAAGATACGTGGTGGGTGGTAGACTGTGAGGGCTTTTTGGTGACAGCTAGAGCGGATGATGGGCGGAGGGTAGTGTTTGGTGGTCTACCCGGTGATGGGGTAATGGCTAGTTTTCTAAATTCCCTCGACATCCCGCATAGTGAGTTGTCAGGTTTTCCCGTGGTTGGCCAGTATCCGGACATTTTCGAGGAAGTGACCGGGCTTCTACCACACCGAGAGATTGAGTTCCGTATTGATTTAGTGAAAGATGCCAGACCTATAGTGATGCCACTTCATCGTATGGCACCAAGGGAGCAGCGAGAGCTCGGGGTGCAAGTCAGATATCTTTTGAAGAAAGGATTTATCAGAAGGAGTGTTTCTGAATGGGGAGCACCAGTTGTGTTTTCTACCAAGGTGGATGGTTCCCTTCGTTTGTGTGTAGATTACCGCGAGTTGAATAAAGTGACGAGGAAGAACAAGTATCCTCTACCGCGGATAGATGATTTGTTTGATCAGTTGAGTGGCGCGAGAGTATTTTCTCAGTTGGATCTCGCGACAGGCTTTCATCAGCTTAGAGTGGAAGATGAGAGTATTGCTAAAACGGCATTCCGGACGCCGTCTGGATTTTGTGAGTGGTTGGTCATGCCATTTGGGTTGACCAATGCACCAGCGTACTTCGTGGATCTTATGAATCGGGTATTCAGAGATCAGTTGAATAAGTTTGTTCTTGTGGTCGTAGACGACATCCTTGTTTACTTAAGGACAGAGGAAGAACACAAGGGACATCTGAGGATAGTGACGGAGGTGTTGAGAAAACACCAATTGAAAGCGTAGTTTTTTAAGTGTCACTTCTGGAGGAGGGAAGTGAGATTCTTGGGCCATGTTGTTTCAGAGAATGGTATTGCCGTGGACCCTGCGAAGGTGGCTACGGTACAGGATTGGCCTACGCCCAAGAATGCCACAGACGTGAGAAGCTTCTTGGGAATAGCTGGATATTATCGTAAGTTTATCCAAGACTTCTCCAAGATAGCAGCACCATTGACTCAGTTGACTAAGAAGAATCAAGCTTTCGTCTGGGGCCGAAAAGTGCGAGAATGCATTTAAGAGTCTAAAGGAAAAGTTGACGTCTGCACCAGTGTTAGTCATTCCTAAGAGGAATGAAGAGATGACGGTATATACGAACGCATGTGGCACAGGGCTAGGTGATGTATTGATGCAAGGAGGTAGGGTTGTAGCTTAATGCAAGTCGGCAACTGAAACCGCATGAGAAAAGATACCCTACCCATGACTTGGAATTGGCAGCGATCGTGTTTGCACTGAAGATGTGGAGACATTATCTCTTGGGAGAAAGATTCGAGTTGTTTACCGATCATAAATCGTTAAAGTATCTCTTCTCTCAGAAGGATCTAAATCTCCGACAACAAAGATGGTTAGAATTCTTAGCTTCCTATGATTTCGACATCGCATATACACTAAGAAAGGGCAATGCAGTAGCTGATGCATTGAGTAGAAGACATGCCAGTTTAGGGGCTATGTTTCTAGAATGGAAGCGACTGGAGTACGTCGTTGGGTATGATTTCAGACCAAGGTGCGAATTGGATCCAGAAATATTAGCAAGTTTGACGATCAGACCAACTTTGATTGAGCGGATTGGTTCCAGTCAGAGGGACGATCCTAACCTATTGGAAATCATCTCAAAGTTGGAGATGGGAATCGACGGAGAGATGAACAAGTATGGGCTTGATCGAGATGGATGGCTTAGAAAGAATGGAAGACTAGTTGTACCCAATGTCAATGGATTGAGAGATGAAGTGCTTAGAGAATGTCATCAATCAAAATTGACTATACATCCCGGTGGTAACAAAATGTATCGAGACATGAAGCAGGCCTACTACTGGGAATGGATGAAAAGAGGCATTGGGAAGTTTATATCCAAATGCATGAATTGCCAGCTAGTTAAAGCCGAGCAAAAGAAGCCTAGTGGTTTGTTACAACCATTAGAAATTCCAGAATGGAAATGGGAACAAGTGTCAATGGATTTCATTGATGGGTTACCAGGGACTAGATCGGGCCATGATAGCATTTGGGTGATTATGGACCGATTGACCAAAAGTGCAAGATTTATACCCGTCAAGTCAAACAGGACGACAACTAAGCTAGCCGAACTATATGTAAAGTGGGTAGTGAGATTTCATGGAATACCCAAGGGTATTGTGAGTGACCGAGATCCGTTGTTCACTAGTGGATTTTGGAAGAGATTACAAGAGGCGTTAGGATCAGAACTACATCTCAGTACCGCATATCATCCTCAAACCAACGGACAGACAGAGAGGGTGAATCGGGTGTTAGAGGATCTCTTGAGAGCCTGTGTATTGGATTTTGGTGGGTCACGGGATGACCATTTGCATCTAGTAGAGTTTGCATATAATAATATTTATCAATCCAGTATCGGTATGGCTCCGTTTGAAGCTTTGTACGGAAGGTCATGCAACTCACTGTCATGTTGGTTAGAAACTGGTGAGAAGTTTGTGCTTGGACCAGATATAATAAGAGAAACATCATACAAGATTAAGGTCATTCAACAGCGCATGAAGGCTGCCCAAGATAGGCAGAAAAGTTATGTTGATAAAAGGAGAAGAGATTTAAAGTTCTCCGTTGGCGACTTGGTGTTTGTCAAGATTTCTCCGTTGAAGAGCGTGATACGATTTGGCAGGAGAGGCAAGTTAGCACCAAGATTTGTTGGTCCATTCCCAGTTCTTGAGCAAATTAGGAATTTGGCATACAAAGTTGAATTACCAGACAAGATGGAAGGAGTTCACAACGTATTTCATGTTTCCCAGTTAAGGAAATTCGTACACGACCCAGATGTGACTATTTCACCTGATCAGTTGGATGATGTCGAAGTTGAACCCAAGGCGGTTGGGAACCGCAGGCCTATGCGTATTGTTAGGAACGATACGAAGCAGCTTCGAAGGAAGGCGGTGAAATTAGTCAAAGTTCAGTGGGGCGAGAATGAGAATGACTGTACTTGGGAGACAGAAGAGAGCATTAGGAAGACGTGTCCAGAACTCTTCGCCTGGTAAGATTTCAGTTTTGATTTAGTCTTTCCGCATGCTAGGATAGGTTGTTTTGTTTGTTTTGCATGTTTGATTGTTATATATATGATTGGTAGGCATGCGGAATCCTTTGTATGTTTTGGGTTAAGGAATTTCGGGGACGAAATTTCTTAAAGGGGGGAGAATGTAACGACCCGCATTTTACGCATTGCAGGATCATAGAATATTTATTTCTTTCACACACGAAGTTGTATGGTCATGTAACTTTGGGAGACGACTATTGGAGTCATTTCCCATGTTCATGATTTTTTCCGATATTTAAATGACCGTTTTGCCCCTAGCTAATACTGTTTTGGCCATAACTTTTGATTGGAAACGAATTTTGAGTGGTCACATTAGCCAAACGAACTCACCGTTTTGGGAGATATGGCTGAAACAAGTTTCAGGTAGTGAAAATTAGCTTAATTGGGCTTAACCGGGTGATTAACAGCTAGGCCCAATGGGAGATTTCGGGATTAGAGGTATTTGAGGGCTGCTAGGGTTAGGATTTCGGTTTTTCACTCATTTTCCAGCCGCCACAAACTCTCTCTTCAACCTAACAATGGCCTCCATCATCTAAAAACACCCCTAATCACTTCTTAATCAAGTTTTGGCTTAAACTACATCAAATCAAGGAAGATCTTCACCAAATCAGCAGTAGAGCTGCTGTGTTACATTGGTATTCACGCCCAAACAGTAGAATTTCATTTCTAAAGGTTTTATTTGTGGCCAATTGAGTGATTTGCATAGTTTTGCACTAATTACGGTTAATTAAGGGTAATTAGTGAAGATTAATGAAATTAGACATGATAAAAATTTGGAAAAACGTTTATAAATTCGAAATTAATGTTTTAGACCTCTGTTAGAAATTTGGTTTAATTTGATTAAGTTTTGCTAATCATATCATTAGTTTTGCCTTAACATGCTTAAGGGAAAATATGAGATTTTGGGTAGGTTTGATCCATTTTACATGCTATGATTATTGTTTTGATGTTTGTGAATGATTATACATGTTGCTATGACTATACTGTATGTTTTGTGATTGAATAGAACTGTTAGATTGGTCGAAAACGTCATCGCATGGCGTAAAACAGTCGCTGGAAAGTCGTAGGAAATATGCAGGGTTTCGAACCGGAACGGATCGGATTATTGGGCTCGGATCGGATAGGGGAACCGGGCAAGTGAACTAGATTCGGATTGGAACTTAGCATAAGGGGCTTAGCGAGAAGGAAGGCCATTTGCTTAGAGTTGGAGTTGGACAGGGGATCGGATCGGAGGAACCAAAAGGATAGGATTGGATCGGGCGAATGAAAAGGATAGGATCGGATCGGGTGAATGAAGAGGGATGGGATCGGATTGGGCGAATGTAGAGGCATGAGATTGGATCGGACATCTAGGAGGGAGCAACCACCGAACCGAACCAGGAGGCAACCACCGAGCCGCACCCAGACAGAAGGCATCCGAACCGAACCGAGCTAATGGGGAACATCCTAATCGAACCGCACCCAAGAGCATACTAAGAGGCACTAGACCAAACCGAACCGATGAGGACTGGAGCACTATGCATATCCGAATCGAGTGTTATTACTACTACGCGACGACTTTCTGAAGACCAACTCCAATTCGACCAAAACCCGAGATGCAAAGGAAGTCCAAATGAAGAGCTTTGACTCAGGATCCAGTTGGGAACCAATGAGTGAGTTTCATGATTGGGCTTCGTTGCGGGACGTGTGCTAAGGGGTTGTCGATGTCTGTAACTTTGAATCACTATGTATAGGGAGTATGTGAACGGACTCAGGGCCACAGTGGCCTAGGTACGACTAAAGGGCTACAGACCAATGAAGTAGGGTCGTTTGTAAAGATTGGTCATGACTCCATGTGTTAAGCTTGGTAGTTGCAGTAGTTGTACCAGTCGAACTCCGTCACTACTTCGATGGGTCTAGTGATTGACAGTGGTGGACATCGTATGCTTTACGCACTGAGTGAGAGATGTGAGGATGGTTTTTATGGTTGATTTGTTTACCATCATTATGACATGCACACCCCCACCCCCGTTATCTTTACACCATTTGTTTAATGGCACCTTAGAGTGTTGTACGGTATGCAGTGCTAACTCTTTGGTTGCAGGTCCAGGTTCAGGTATGGTTTAGTATACCTGTTATTGTTCTGTTTAGCTGCTTATCGCTCATACCAGACTTTTTGTCTGACCCAGAGTTTTACGTCTCTTCTTATTACTCTGGGTGCTCTCACGAGTAGACTAGAGACAGGTTAGCTGGGTATGCACGGGTAGCTGATCCGGAGACGAGCAGTAGGCTTTCACGTATGATACATATAGTATTCTCCCTGTGTTTTTGAAGATCACTACTTGGGCATTAGTAATGCATCTTCTACTTTAGCTTTCTTTTGTTTTAGAGACAGTAACTTGGGAAGTTGTAATAAGCTGTATCTGGATTTCCGCTGCTATGTTGTTTTATTTTTCAACTTATGCACTGTCTCGCCTGTTTTATGTCAAGATTATGTTATTATTATTATGTTTTATTCCATGCGCTGTGAGACATTCTACAGGTTCCTTGTTAGTTCATTCTCTTCATTCCTTTCTTTCGGGACCGTTCCGTGCTCATCGGGCATGTGTACAGCGCACCTTCGGAGGAAATGCAGGCTGGTGCGGGCGGGCCGTCACAGATGATATGGAATATTCAATTTTGGTTTGAAATTGAATATGAAGTTGAAGTCGTTTTGGAAACGAATTTAAAACGATTTATAAAATACGTTTTAAAAGGAAATCGACGAAATATATATTATATATATTATATATATACACACATAATGGCCTGAATGGAACGCGCCGCGGTAGTTCGCGAATTTCGACCATTGACTTCGAATTGACGTTACGGGAGATCCGACAATCGGATTCTCCTAAAACTGGAACCTTGGGTTCGTATCGAAAAGAGCTTTCTAACGAGTATTAGAGATATGAAATCTAACGGTTGGATTTCGAATTATGTCCAAATCAAATTTGGAAAAGGTCGCGGTAAGTGCAGTTCGATGGCTGTTGATGGAAATTGACAATACGAGCCTTGATAAAATTATTAAAAATAGTAATAATTTTTGTAAAATCAAAAGAAATGATTTGGAAATAATTGGGATTAAAAATTCCATATTTGAAATGATAAAAATAGATTTTTATCGAAATGAACTAGTTTTGAACTAGAATTATAATCCCATTTATTTTTAAATAAATAAAGTGGATTTGAAATGGTTTTGAAAATAACCAGAATTTCCAATATATAAAGTGGAAATGGATTTGAATCGAAATTGTCTTTGGAATATTTTGATGTTGGATTTCGTGATTATGCAGATATTGTTATGGGAATTTGAAAGATATATTTATATCGTTATTTCCAATGCGATATTTGTTGGCCGTAGAATTTGATATTGAATATAAGCCGATATATTTTCTATTCAGAGCCTTGTATTTAATATCAAATGGGATTTGGGTTTGTCTTGAATGGTGTCTTCATTAACGCTGTTCTTAAACCCTGTTGAGAAAAATATTAAATCTTTTTATTTAGATTTAATGAAGTATACCAATTAATTGGTATTTAATTGGAATTAAATTTGAATTGATTTTTGGGTTGTTGTGAACGGTATCTTTACTAATACTGTTCTTAGACCCAACGGAGTTAAGAAAATCAGAAACTAACTGGAGATTAGTTAAGTTGAATGGTTTCTTGGGTATTGATCTGATGTTGGTTTCGGCCTTCGGGTTTATTACTTAGGGAATTGTTCACTTGCTAATTTACGGTTAAAGGCTGATGGAATAGAATGTGATTTTGGATTTATCATGAACCGTGTTTTAAAAGACATTGGTTCTTTAACCCAGTTAAAGACGGGATACGATTTCCCAAGTTAAACAATCATTAATATTGATTTTTGGGAAGATTAAAACCAAGTGGAGTTCTAATGAATCTTTAACTAGAACGAAATGATCGAGAATGGAGTATCACCAGTTTTGCTCCAGGCGATAGTTGAATCTTTAATTAGATTTAAACGTGAAATGGTAATTGAATTTACCGATAACACCGTGGTGTTAGATATGAAGTATTACCAGTTTTACTTCATGGGATGAATAGGTTGGGATTGGGAAATTAAAATAAATGATTACTTCGGTAAGGTTCGTTAATCCCGACTAGTTTGGATAAACTTTAATTTGGTTTGATATCCAAAGGAAGATTAAAGTATAAATTTAAAAGAATTTATCTTTGATAAAATTAATGGGGACCTTTCCCTAAGAATGTGAAATTTAGAAACTAACTGAAGATTAGTTAAGATGAATGGTTTCCTGGGTATTGATCTGATGTTGGTTTCGGCCTTCGGGGTTAATATTTGGGGAGTTGTTCTCTTACTAATTTACGGTTAGTGACTGATGAATTGGAATGAGGCGTATGTTGTGTTTGTGTAACACTTGTTTATTATATACGCGAGTTATTCAGAAAGACTGGGTTTATCCCATTCTGAATAACTGATTCGACGAGGTGTCGAGGATGAAGACGATGGTCGAATACTGGAGGTCTTCACATCGTTTGGGTGATTACTGATGATTTTGATTGGGCTGTACACCCAAGAGGAGGGAATCAGTTGGTGATCGTCCAGACGTACTTGGAGATCGATGGATATGCGAGGTACAAGGTGCCTCCGGTTTCATTTAGACGCAGAATGGACTTGTAAATGTACTGTGTGTCTGACATTGAATATCATTCTGTGTGATTGATGGATATCATCATTCTGTGTGATTGATGGATATCGGTTGCATGGAATGGTTTGTCTATGTGGCATTCTAAGATGCAAATGATCAAGGCTTCTGTTGAAAAGCAGAGTCTTGTGGTTGATGATCAAAGCACGACCTGTGTGGCATAGCTTTGTGTAGCGTTCGCGAGCCTCACACCCCGGTTGTGAACCAGAAATGGGAGAGGACATCAGAGAGGGCATGCGTTTCCTTCTAGCTAGGGTGGTGTCAGTGACCTACCAGCCCTGACATTTATATTATTTTCACCTGTGTGGTTGTTGCTGGTGCGAGGCGCCTCGGATATATCTGTGACTATAGAGCCGATGGAGTCATTTGGCTCATTGACGCCCCAAAGGGCGGGGAAACGCAGTGTTCAGGCATTATAATCCACATCGGTGGACCGGCCCTGACGATCCAAGGGGCATTTGCGGCTGTTCCTGAGGGGCAGGCTAGAGCATCTCGAATTCGGTAGAGGACGATCCCTTGCCTCGGTTCACAAATGAAAATCCAACCTCCAAATACGTGACTTTGAGGTTTTGATTGTAGAGCCTAGTATGGCGACATGATATATGGTACCCATGCCATCTAGGATTGATACATTTATATTTGAAGTTATTTTATACACTATGCACTTATAATAGTATCAAATGATTTGTTTTTAACGTACCAAGCATGTTTGGCTATTATAAGGGAAAACCCTATCCTCCGGCTTGTGTTGCATTGTGTGATGGGACCTGGGTCTTATAATAGCTTCATTTTTCCAAAAGCATTGCGCTGTTTTGTTATATGCACTGGTATTATTGGGAGGAAACCCGTTCCATGTTATACGGTGTGGTCCCTTGATTTCCATGTTATACGGTGTGGTCCCTTGATTTACCTAACTTTAAATTAAAGATTAATTACTGTTTTAGTTCTCACACCAGTCATATGACTGACCTGGAGTATATTGTTTTAATCTAAACTCTGGGTGCCCCTATTTTCCGCACGGGCAGCTAGTAGTTTTGGTTTTGCAGATTTATAATCACAGGATCCTGGTTTACAGCTGGAACGATACTCGGAAAGCTCCGTATCCGTGTATTAGTTTCGGTTGTGTATTGTATTATTTTTCCGCTGTAGTAATGTATTTAAATCTCTGATACTTAATGTGTAATATTTCTTCATATTCTGTATATTCTTGTATTCTGATGGAATTGTTGTAATTAATAATGAAATGTTCTTCTGTTTGCGTTCCAATTTGTCGTGTTCTCAAAACAATCAGGGGTTTCGAACGGTCTTGGTCGGTTTAGCGATCAATTAGGATCGAGCGAAATTCGCCGATCGTTTCATTTAGTATCAGTGCTTTGGGTTACAAAGCTCGAGAACAAGACACATTAGAACCAAACGAAAGAATTCATCAGAAATTGAGTTAGTAATATCCAATGAGAATGACTCGTTAGAGATAGGATCAGTAGTATCCTAGAACGAGTGTGAAGAGTGTTGTTTTGAAATAAAAATTAAAAACAAATTTTGTTTTGAAGATTTAAACCATTTTATACGTTTTTGAATATTTAATTTTGAATTGATTTGGACAATCCAATATATGAAGATTTTGCATATACGCCTTGCTAGCGTGTGTACGAAGCCTTAAATATACTGGATAGATATAGAATCGCACTCTAGTCGCCCGGAGATGATTCTGATGATTGAGTACTCATTATTAGTGTTTATATTTGAGCGCCGAAAGTGGGATTTCTATATATTTCCAATTGACTGGTGTGAGAACCAAAGCTAGATAGGGCTTGTTGTTGTGATTTGGCACCAAAAATGTGTTTTTTTGACTATTTATCAAATTTATGAATTTGAAATGATAATCAACTAATTGATTGCTAGTTGTGTTGTTTGATTATTGTTCGATTAATTAAATGTTGAACCATTTAGCTAAATTGTACCAAATATTGAGTTGTATTGAAAATTGGTCGCATTTGCATGCATATACATGTACTTACATTGAACAGGTCATAGCAAGGAGGCTAGAGAAGAGGAATAAAATTGTTTGCCCGACAAATAGGTACATATTTATTGTATTTCTTGGGGTTTTGATGATTTAATGAGTCGATGGGCTAGCCGCTTGGCTGTTTCTTTTTCTTTTTGGATTGGTGAGGGCCATGGGAGGCTATTTGAAATATCCCGAAGCTCCCGGTGCAGGGGAGGTTATGGCGAAATTTTTCGAAAATTTAGGGTGTTAGCCAAATTTTTGAAAAATTTGAAAAGTTCTTAGAAATTGAAAAGTTGTTAGAAACTGAAAAGTTGAAGAACTTAAGCCGTAAAGAAAATAATGGAAGTTGAGTTGATTAGTTAAACAACTTTCAGCTTCGTTCCTTTTCGGGGACGAAAAGTTTTAAGTGGGGGAGATTGTAATAACCCGGAAATCCGAGCCAATTTAAAATTTTTATTTTGGCAATTTTAGTGAATTTTGAATATTTAAAATGAATTATTTTAAATAATAACGACAAGAAATTTATTTTGAATAGAAATAGAACATATATATTTATTTAAACGATGTTAGAATATAAATATTTATTTTAAATTATAAAAGGAATTGAAATGGTGCGGTAGTTTGAAATTTCGATTTCAAAGTTCAAATGAATGTACAGGATTCAAAATAAACTGGATTTTAGTGAAACCAAAAATATTAGAATCTATTGGAAGATATCTTTCAAACGAATCCGAAAAAATGAAATTTAATAGCGGGAATCAAAAGATACGTCCATTTGAAAATTCAGAATAGTCGCTATGGAATTCTGGCCCTTAAAAATGGAAGTTTTGCAAACACCCTCGGTTTTCGATGAAACCACTTTTGTTGGATCCGTGATGTCAAGTTATTGCTAGATTCCGAAATTCATAATTTTCGGAATCAATATGTGAGCGTGGCAAAAGAAAACGTGTTTTGACAGTTTCTGTCAATTTCGATCGACTAGAAAATGACCATTTTTCAAACGGTCTCGGAATTTGACGAAATTAGTTTTGTTAGAACCATATCGTCAATATGAAGCTAGAAAATATTTTTTGGGAATTTTTAGAGTCCGTATGTATCCCTGATAAATTGAAATGTGCATTCAAATTCAATATATAAATTTATATTTTGATTTTGGCGGAAACTGATCGAAACGATCGAATCAGCCTACGATACATATCCCATTGTGTTCGGAATGGATGTAATTAGCTATGGACGACAGGCAGTGGGTCTCGTGTGGAGGTCGAAAAAAAAAGTTGCTTTTTGGAATTTTAAAATAATAAAATATATATATAAAAAAAACCTCCTCCCCTTCCCTCTTCAATTCAACCCCCCCCCCCCCTCCCGGCCCCGCGTTAAAATCAAAACAGAAACAAAAAAAGGAAAAAAAGAAAAGGGGGCACACGATCGCGCCACCCTCTGGCCATCGCCACCGGAGCGCCACCCCCGATCTTCCCATCGCCGACGCCGCCTCTCCCTCATCCCGCCGCGTCCACCTCCCTCCTCGACCCCTCCCCCGTTGCCAAATCGAACCAAACCCCATGCCTTAGCGCCACCAGAGCAGCCGCCAACCACCCTCCGCCACCTGACGACCGACGCCCCACCTCCACGCTCCGCCAACGGCGCTGCCCCGACAGTGAAGCCCCCATCTCCCGAATTCTAACTGTAAGATTTCCTTTTGTTGTTTATTATTCGAATTATCTTTTCAGACCTTTTGTTTATTTATGGTTTTATTATGTAGAACTATAAAGCTATGATTTTTATACTATAAAGCTATAATTTTTATACTAGAAAGATATAATTTTTAGTAGGTAGAAATATTATTTTTATGAAGATAAAAATATGATTTTTATCCATAGAGAGTTGAATTAAAATTGAGATTTTTATACATATATAACATCATAATAAAAAGGCGATTTTTATATGTATAGCATTGAGAGAAAAATTGGATTTTATATATGAAGTAACAATGGACGACTTGTTTGTTTGATTGATTTTGTTGTGTGATGTGGAATAGAATAAAAGTTCATGTGTTGAATAGTATAAATTCATGTGTTGAAATAAAATATATATTCATGTGTTGAAATATAAATATATATTCATGTGTTGAAATAAAATATATATTCATGTGTTGAAGTAAAATAAATATTCATTTACAAATCGAACGATTTGTTTATGTACACCGATTTAACAGATTTTGATTAGGACGATAAATTTTATACATCGCCCAACTGCACAAATAAAATATATGTTTGATTGATTGAAACCCCACACGGATGTTGGGATGATATTGGCGTACACTAATCCCGATTGTTTAATTGTATGTCAATCGATGGGCTGACAGACTGTGTAAGCGTTAATTATTTATATTTAATGCTTATGCAGTTGTGTGGTGCACTCTGGATAATGGTTGATGATTTGTCGTTGCTATTATATACATGTGTTGTAGGGAATCCATATAATTAACATTATATGGTAATTGATTGGGCCTCATTCCAAGTTGGAAAATAAAATATGTATTCATGTGTTGAATAGAAGAAAATTCATGTGTTGAATAAAATATATATTCATGTGTTGAATAGAAGAAAATTCATGTGTTGAATAAAATATATATTCATGTGTTGAATAGAAGAAAATTCATGTGTTGAAGAAAATATTCATTTGTTGAATAGAATAACGAAGTTATTGAAATATATAAAGCCGTGTTGATTAGATATGCGCCATTTTGACGTGAACGATATTTATATCGATTTTATTCATTTTTATAATGAATGTAGAAAAGGAAGTGATTTCAAAATACAACGTTTTGAAAATATTATCATTTGTATATCGATGATATGAAATATTAAATTTTGATTTGAAATTGAATATGAAGTTGAAGTCGTTTTGAAAATGAATTTAAAATGATTTATAAAATACGTTTTAAAAGGAAATCGACGAAATATATATATTATATTATATATATATAATGGCCTGAATAGAACGCGTCGCGTCGCGGCAGTTCACGAATTTCGACCATTGACTTCGAATTGACGTTACGGGAGATCCGACCGTCGGGTTCTCCTAAAACAGGAACCGTTGGGTTCGTATAGAAAAGAGCTTTCTAACGAATATTAGAGATTTGAAATCTAACGGTTGGATTTGGAATTATGTCGAAATCAAATTTGGAAAAGGTCGTTGTAAGTGCAGTTCGATGGCCGTTAATGGAAATCGACTATACGAGCCTTGATAAAATTATTTAAATAGTAATAATTTGTGTAAAATCATAAGAAATGATTTGGAAAGAATTGGGATGAAAAATTCCATATTTGAAAAGATAAAAATGGATTTTTATCGAAATGAACTAGTATTGAACTAGAATTATAATCCCATTTATTTTTAAAATAAATAAAGTGGATTTGAAATGGTTTTGAAAATAACCAGAATTTCCAATATATAAAGTGGAAATGGATTTGAATCGAAATTGTCTTTGGAATATTTTGATGTTGGATTTCGTGATTATGCAGATACTGTTATGGGAATTTGAAAGATATATTTATATCGTTATTTCCAATATGATATTTGTTGGTCGTAGAATTTGATATTGAATATAAGCCGATATATTTTCTATTCAGAGCCTTGTATTTAATATCAAATGGGATTTGAGTTTTTTGTGAATGGTGTCTTCATTAACACTGTTTTTAAACCCAATTGAGAAAAAGGTTAAGTCTTTTTATTTAGATTTATTGAAGTATACCAATTAAATGGTATTTAATTGGAATTAAATTTGAATTGATTTTTGGGTTGTCATGAACGGTATATTTACTAATACTGTTCTTAGACCCAACGGAGTTAAGAAAATCAGAAACTAACTGGAGATTAGTTAAGTTGAATGGTTTCTTGGGTATTGATCTGATGTTGGTTTCGGCCTTCGGGGTTATTACTTAGAAATTGTTCACTTGCTAATTTACGGTTAAAGGCTGATGGAATAGAATGTGATATTGGGTTTATCGTGAACCGTGTTTTAAAATACATTGGTTCTTTAACCCAGTTAAAGACGGGATATGATTTCCCAAGTTAAACAATCATTAATATTGATTTTTGGGAAGATTAAAACCAAGTGGAGTTTTAATGAATCTTTAATTAGATTGAAATGATCGAGAATGGAGTATCACCCGTTTTGCTCCAAGCGATAGTTGAATCTTTAATTAGATTTAAACGTGAAATGGTAATTGGATTTACCGATAACACCGTGGTGTTAGATATGAATTATTACCAGTTTTACTTCATGGGATGAATAGGTTGGGATTGGGAAATTAAAATAAATGATTACTTCGGTAAGGTTCGTTAATCCTGACTAGTTTGGATAAACTATAATTTGGTTTGATATCCAAAGGAAGATTAAAGTATAAATTTAAAAGAATTTATCTTTGATAAAACTAATGGGAACCTTTCCCTAAGAATGTGAAATTTAGAAACTACCTGAATATTAGTTAAGATGAATGGTTTCCTGGGTATTGATTTGATGTTGGTTTCGGCCTTCGGGGTTAATATTCAGGGAGTTGTTCTCTTACTAATTTACGGTTAGTGACTGATGAATTGGAATGATGTGTATGTTGTGTTTGTGTAACACTTGTTTATTATATACGCGAGTTATTCAGAAAGACCGGGTTTATCCCATTCTGAATAACTGATTCGACGAGGTGTCGAGGATGAAGACGGTGGTCGAAGACCGGAGGTCTTCACATCGTTTGGGTGATTACCGATGATCTTGATTCGGCTGTACACCCAAGAAGAGGGAATCAGTTGGTGATCATCCAGACGTACTTGGAGATCGATGGATATGCGAGGTACAAGGTGCCTCCGGTTTCGTTCAGACCCAGAACGAACTTGTAAATGAACTGTGTGTCTGACATTGGATATCATTCTGTGTGATTGATGGATATCATCATTCTGTGTGATTGATGGATATCGGTTGCATGGAGTGGTTTGTCTATGTGGCATGCTAAGATGCAAATGATCAAGGCTTCTGTTGAAAAGCAGAGTCTTGTGGTTGATGATCAAAGCACGGCATGTGTGGCATAGCTTTTTGTAACGTTGATTCGCGAGCCTCACACCCCGGTTGTGAACCAGAAACGGGAGAGGACATCAGGGAGGGCATGCGTTTCCTTCTAGCTAGGGTGGTGTCCGTGACCTACCAGCCCTGACATTTATATTATTTTCACCTGTGTGGTTGTTGCTGTTGCGAGGCGCCTCGAATATATCGGTGACTTTGTGGAGCCGTTGGAGTCATTTGGCTCATTGACGCCCCTAAAAGGGTGGGGAAACGCAGTGTTCAGGCATTATAATCCACATCGGTGGACCGGCCCTAACGATCCAAGGGGCATTTGCGGCTGTTCCTGAGGGGCGGCCAAGAGCGTCTCGAATTCGGTAGAGGACGATCCCTTGCCTCGGTTCACAGATGGAAATCCAACTTCCAAATACGTGACTTTGCGGTTTTGATTGTAGAGCCTAGTATGGCGACATGATATTTTTTGGACCCATGCCATCTAGGATTGATACATTTATATTTGAAGTTGTTTTATACACTATGCACTTATAATAGTATCAAATGATTTATTTTTAACGTACCAAGCATGTTTGGCTATTATAAGAGAAAACCTTATCCTCCGACTTGTGTTGCATTGTGTGATGGGACCTGGGTCTTATAATAGCTTCATTTTTCCAAAAAGCATTGCGCTGTTTTGTTATATGCACTAGTATTCTTGGGAGGAAACCCGTTCCGTGTTATACGGCGTGGTCCCTTGATTTACCTAACTTTAAATTAAAGATTAATAACTGTTTTAGTTCTCACACCAGTCATATGACTGACCTGGAGCTTATTGTTTTAACCTAAACTCTG
This sequence comes from Allium sativum, assembly GCA_030737875.1. NCBI lineage: Eukaryota > Viridiplantae > Streptophyta > Magnoliopsida > Asparagales > Amaryllidaceae > Allium > Allium sativum. The sequence goes on along the minus strand of CM060916.1, from coordinate 362,404,990 downwards.
GGTGCCCCTATTTTCCGCATGGGCAACTAGTAGTTTTGGTTTTAAAGATTTATATTCAGAGGAACCTGGTTTATAGCTGGAACGATACTCGGAAAGCTCTGTATCCGTGTATTACTTTCGGTTGTGTATTGTATTATTTTTCAGCTGCAGTAATGTATTTAAATCTCTGATATTTAATGTGTTATATTTATTCATATTCCGTATATTCTTGTATTTTGATGGAATTGTTGTAATTAACAATGAAACGTTCTTCTGTTTGCGTTCCAATTTGTCGTGTTCTCAAAACAATCAGGGGTTTCGAACGGTCTTGGTCGGCTTAGCGATCGATTAGGATTGAGCGAAATTCGCCGATCGTTTCATTGAAACCTTTAGTCACCTAGCTAGATATTATGTGGACGATAAAGGGTGGCTACGTCAAGATGGAAGGCTTTGTGTTCCCAGGGTTAGAGACTTGTTAAGGATATTCCTTGAGAAAGCTCATCGCTCTCGTATGACTATTCATCCAGGCGATGACAAGATGTACCAAGATATGAAGGGTGTCTACTAGTGGACTGGCATGAAGAAGGACGTGACATAGTTTGTAGCTCGATGTTTGACTTGCCAGCAAGTAAAGGCTGAAAAGAGGAAACCTGACGAATTGCTTCAGCTATTAGATATCCTATAGTGGAAGTAGGAGAGCGTCTATATGGATTTTGTCAATGATATGCCCATATCAAGGAAAGGCAACACCAACATATAGTTTATCGTTGACAGAATGACCAAGAACACTCATTTTATCCCTATCAATAGCAAGAGGATAGCAGCTTGGCTAGCATCGGTATACCTAAGAGGGATCGTCCGACTTAATGGAGTACCTTTAAGTATAGTTAGTGACTGTGACCCCATCTTCATGAGTGAGTTATGGAAGTGCTTGCAAGAGGCACACAGTTACGATTAAGCACAACTTACCACCCTCAAACCGATGGACATACTAAGAGGGTCAATAGAGTTCTTGAGGATTTATTGAGACTATTTATCCTAAACTTCGGAGGGATTTAGGAGGAGCTTCTTTAATTGATTGAGTTTGTCTACGATAATAGTTATTAGTCAAGCATTGGTATGGCACCCTTCGAGGCACTTTATGGACGACCTCGCAGTTCGTCGGCGTGTTGGTGGGAGTTTACGGATAGACTTCTACTTGGACCTGAGATGGTAAGAGAGACTTCTGAAAAGACAAACCTTATTCATAGATGAATGAAAGCAGCTCAGGACAGGAAGAAGTCATATGCCGATAGGAGGAGGACTAACTTGGAATTTGAGGTAGGAGATATGGTCTTTATAAAGGTATCACCTCTAAGACACGTTGTTCTCTTTGGTTCAGTAGGGAAGTTGGCGCCAAGGTTTGTAAGGCCATTCCCCATGGTTGAGAGGATAGGCTAGATGGCCTACAAAGTTAGACTACAAGAGGCGCTGGAGGGAGTTCACAAAGTGTTCCATGTTTCCCATTTGAGGAAAGTCTACATGATTCAGCAGAGGTGGTTGAGCCAAGTACGCTTGAGGATGTTGAAGTTGAGAAGGAGAAGTTAGTTAGGAAATTTCCTACACACATTCTTGTATCAAAAGTTAAGAGACTACGCAATAAAGAGTTCAAGTTAGTATAGGTGCAATGAAGAGAAGATCGTGATGATGCGACATGGGAACCCGAAGACAAGATTCACGCTTCTTACCCTTTCTCTTGGAGAGTACGTTTTTAGTTCCTCTCTAAGCTTTTGAATTCAAGTTTGTTTTTCCTATCGTTTGAATCTCAATCCTTAGTTAGAAGCATATGGTTGAAAACATGCATTTGAGACATTTTAGCAAATAGATGTAAGTGTTTGCTAGTGGTTGCAATTAAACGCATATACACACACATTAGGCACTACATCGTCTCAAGCACTTACATATTGGTCTTCATAAATCAGATTAATTATAAAAAAGTTATGAGCTAAAGAAGTTTAAACTATATTTAAAATTAAATAAATAAATCAACCCAGAAAAGCAATGGTAAGTGAGCGACCCAACACTTAACTGAGTCGGCACAAGGGTAGGCCCAGGCTTGAGGTGGGTTGGCACTAGTGTCGACCCATTTTAAAGGTGGGTTGACACACCTGCATGCAAGGCAGATTCCCATACCTGAACCTGGACTGTTTTGTGTACTATGTTCTTTGCTGAGTCAGCATGAGGTGTACGGTTTGATTTGATAACCTAATATCACGTGGTTTAGAATTATCCTAGCATATCTATAAATACGCTAGCACCCTCACCATTTTCTTTCACATAAACACTCTTTACCTTTTTTCTCCTCTAATTTATATTCTAAATAAAATTAAGAAGTCACCGAGGTGCTGCCAAAACGTAGATTGAAGGGATAATTCTAGTTTTACTACAACAACTATTTCAAAGACTTATTCTAAATCTAATGCAAATCACTGTGAGTTCTAGTTATTTTTAGATCTGATATTTAAAAAATATTTTGACAGTAGATAATTTGGATCTGAAGTAAGCAGTGTTTATAATTCTATTCTTATATGTTGTCCTTTTGATCAATGCCAATTATTTATTTAGTTTACAGTTATTATATGTTCATATATACATCTTTCTTCCTTATACACTTTATGTCTTTGATTTATTTACAGTCTTTTCTATGCCTATTCATTTAGTTTGAGTTTAGATCTATTTTCTCCTTTTCCTTTTTATTTTACGCTGAGCCTAGGCCATCGAGAGCCTAGGCCATTTCCGTTTGAATTGCATACAATTGGGATAAATTGGAATAACTTGTTATGACAATAAAAAGGAGAATTGAGCATATTATAACTTGAGAACCATTAACTATAAATTTGGGGTAATTACAAAAAGGGATGAATATGCAAATATATTAATCTGAATAGGTTGGGCTTAATTTAATATTAACTAGAACATGTTATGGAAAATATGAGAATCAAATGTAAATTTAGTAAAACTTGTTACTGTAATCTATATACATCTGAGTAGGTGCTTGTCTTTTTTGGGGGAAAGGTTGTACAAAGAATAACATTTATAGGAAATATCATTTACAACCATGATTATTAATAAACTTAAACCTGCTAAGTTAAACATGTTAATTAATAAGCTAAGGGCTTCCACGTCTTGATACTTATATCCGGTTTTGGGACTCTTACAATCCTAGTTACTTAGGAGAACAAGCCTAGGGATGGCTTGTGTCAATCTTGCTGTTGTTTGGGACCCGTATCAGTTAGTATCCCTGTTGGTGTCATATTTGGACCTTGCACTAGGTAGGGGCCAGGGTACGCTTTTCTGATCTGGATTGTAAGAGGTTCAAAGTCTTGGAGGTGGGTACGGGAGCGTTCCGGCGGAGTCATGAGCGTGCATAGGTCCGATGAGGGAAACTAAGACGATGTAACACTAGCGAATAGGGTTGTGTCTTATAAGTTGACTGGTCAGGGACTGATATCCCTTACTACCATGGCAGGTATACGTTATTCGTGTTTATAGGGAGCCGATCGCCAGGTAGTAATTAGGGTAAAACCTGATCCTGATAGTTGGTGCAGAAACTTGTTCTTGGGGTATGAATGAGAAGCTTACTTGATCTTTACCTTGCCTTGTTATGTCATTTACTCCGTACTTGTATATTTTACTGTAATTTCTTATCCAGTACCATTTATCTGTCTTGATACTTCTTATCCTATGGTTATGCTAAAAATCACCGGAACTCGCCAGACTTTATATCTGACCTATTTTGTTTTTCTTTCTCTCTCTTCCTTTCCCCCCTCATGTTCTTAGGGTAGTGTCTTGCATCAGTGACCGTGATTCTTTCTTTCATCTAGGAGTTGGATTTCTTCTGACTCGATATATTATTTTGATTTCTACTCTATCATTGTTATGGCTTATGAGGAGGGATATGATTTTATGGTTTTGTACTCTGATGGTTTGTGTTTTCATGAGACAGATGGTTATGACTATTGTTTTTGGTATTTGAAAATGTAATGATGTAATGTTGGTTTTAATAATAACAAAAGTTTTTCCGCTGCATTTTATATTCTGTCTTATGAATTTTAGTTACTGTATACCTATTGCCATTCTCATAACTTAGTGCATCCTCACATAGGTGACATTAAGGGACGTGGGGTGTCACAGCTCATCCTAGAGTTTGGATTTCCAAAATGACTAGGTAGGGAACCACCTTACGATCAGTGTCCTCTAGAGATGGAATACTAGGGTTCAACAAGAACATCTTGCAACCCAGCCACACACGACATCACCAACGGTTTGGATTAGCAATCGTTCATTCCGAAGCGTACAAAAATAGAGACAGCCGGTTTCTCTAGATTAGGTAATTATACACCCTCAATGGGTATGACCCACATAGCCATGCTGCCTACCCGATTTCAGTCATTTCCCGGTTGATGAGGCTCGAGGTCACGGTTACTTTTCTGAACATCACATTCAAACTTTAATGCCACATTGTCAGATCCATCCAATCACTAATTGGTTTGCACAAATATACTCTGGGTAAAAGCTAAAAGAAGTTGCATGCTCCTCTACTATACTTGGTATATTTGTAAAAATCAACATACATGATTCAAGGAAATACTCTATCAGACATTCATCCATACAAGTTCATTCTGGGATTGAACGAAACAGAAGACACCTCAGAACAAAGAGGTTTACTACTACAAGTTTAATTCTGGTGGTTAACCAGAAACATCAGCGAGTATCTCTCTCGCTCGAAAGATCTACGTCTTCACATTTATCTCATAAGATCCCTGCAATGTTAGTTTTGAATGAAAAGTTGGTTCGAAGTGGTTTTAGGTCTAGTTCCCATCCCGTCTCCTCGAACAAACTCGTTAAAAGTCCGAAATTAATATTTACCAATAGTCGGGTTTTTAGCTATCAAATCAAAAATGGTACAGATCAGTACTTCGGCAGCTCAGCCCCCTTTTAATTAAAACAATCACTAAACCCATTTTTATCCATTCGTACAGATCAATTCTATAAACTTATCCTAATAGTTCTCCCTACTTCTCATTAATTTGAATACAATAGCCAATACTTATATCTTTTAGAATATGTATTCACCAAACTCCTCTTTATTTCCTTTTACAAAAATATCGTTATATTTCCACAAAACCTCTACTTATTTACTTTACTTTGGAAATATCTCTATATAAACACAAACCCATTTTTCATTTCCTTTACTTTGGAAATATCGATACATATACACAAAACCTTCTTTTGATTTCCTTTACTTTAGCAAAATATCGCTATATATACATAGCCAATTGGTCTAAGTCCAATTACAAATCTTAAATGGGTTTAATAATGACATATGCTACATTGTTTATTTTATAGACCACAATGGTATTATTTATCTGCAAAATTTTACCTATAAGAGTTTATACTAATGCTTATGGAAATAATAAGTCAATATTCACTTTCGTTTCTAAACCCATATAACATCTTATTTAATTAATCTGAAAATCATAGTTATTAACGTATTCCTTGGAATAAGTGTTTTTAAAATCCATACTATTCTCATTGTCTATAAAATGGTTTTATATACTTAAGCGAGTGGCATAAGTATCATCACACTTTAAATCTAGGCCAAATGATGTTAAGTAATACACTCCTTACTATAAAACCCAATGTTTTTATTGTATTTCTAATTTTTGCAAAATGAAGTTGCAATCTTATTTCTCTTATAGAAATAATAAATTATTTCGAACATCTTTCTCATTACAAACTAATATCATCCTCAGATAATCGTGAAGTCATTCAAGTTGGGGTATTCTATTTACCTCTCAGATCTTGATCGACAAAGTTCTTGTCTTAAGATAGATAAAAGCCTGTAACTCAAGAACTGATATTAATTCTAATATTAAAACAAAATCTCATTTAACTATTCCATTTAAAATCTGGTTTTATAAACCATTTCTTCAATTGAAAGCTCTCCTTCCAAATATAACCATTTTTACTTAATTCGTTAATTAAGTAAATTTTTATTGAAAACAAGAACTCTTTGGCTTTGAACCTCTTGAATACCATTCATTTACAACTTGAATTATTTACAAAAATCCATTTGCTAAAAATACTTTACCCAATCCATTAAACAACTTTCCTTTAAAATATCAAACCATTTGTACTTAATTTGACTATTAAGTAACTCTTACATAAAACCATTGCTATAATTAAAAATCTCCTCTATTACGCTTGTTTATAAGACTTGGGTTTCTTCTCAAATCCCTTTATGCAAATCTATTTTAACATTTTATAATAACTCAACTTGGATTATACTACTAAATCAATTTACCATATTCTTATCCTTTACCAAACCCCTTCTTACATCAAACCGTTACTCGATTAATCTTTTGCATCTTTGAAAATCTCTTTTTCATTCAATTCGTTTTACTTGATTTCATTATTAAGTAAGCGCTTATCTAAACACATCGCATTTGCATTACATCCCTTTTATAAACTTTTGTTTATAAAGCTTGGATTGATTATCAAATCCTTTATAAACCCTTTATCTGATTCAACTTCAAATTTGATTACTTTCACAATTAGACTCCAATTAAAAGGATAATCACTTCAACAATCAACAATTAAAATAATAATTAACTTCATCATGACTGAAGTAAAGTAGTTTACTACCTTACTAACTAAAATAGAATAGGTAATCTCTTTAAAAACCTTAGAATAATAACTAATTTCATTAATAATAAATAACTTGATAATTATCTTTAAATAACGTTAATTAAAAGACAGCTAGCCTTTAAGAAGTCTTGTTATGTTTTAAACAATCATTTGTCAAAACTATTTGTATTAGATTAATTGATAACAAATTAATTTAATACTCAATTCCAATTAAAACAGTCAACTTGTTCAACTTAAAAATGCGGTTAACTTGTTAACTGATTTCAACTAATTCTTCCACTTAAATTAATTAATAATATAATTAATTTAAAATATCGCTTAATTGTTTCATAGAAAAAATTATTAACTTGTATGCAAATTTCTGACTTATATGCTTATAAAACTTATTTAAACATAAGAATTCACTATATAAAATATTTTATAATTACTTTATATAATCAAGTTATAAATATCGATTTATTTATAAAACTTCTATTTTCAATAACTTATAAAAATATAAGTCAAAACATTGTTTTGTTATAAAAATAAATTTTATAACTTAAACTTCGTCAATTCTCCTAACTTTCAAATCAACGTCTTTAAAAGATGGATTCTAGGCCATCTGTTGCCAGTCTCTTAATCAATAATGTCTAATGATTCATAATTCATCAGTGATGAATCCAATTCAATCATCAATCATCCAAACAAAGTTTAAGGTTACTTAGGGTTAAACAGTTCATATATGAATAATATAAAAACAAGTGACATATAAAATCCCGAAGAGTTGAGTTGTGTGTCATGAGCTTCCCAATTGGAGGAAGTCGCCATATCTATGGCAGTCGGACCCTCTGAAGTTTGTCATTGCGGAGAGGTTTCCGGTTTGATGGTTAGAGTCCCGATAAGAGGATCTTTTCCTTTCTTCACCATATCTGAAAACTGTTATGGATTGAGATGTTGATGATGATGGTTTTGATGACAACAACCTTGTTTTAATTATTATTATTATAAAATATATACTAACACTGTTATCTAGAATATATATATATAGAGAGAGAGTAATTCTATGCAGGTATTGATTATTGAAGGCTGTATAGTTTAGGGAATCAAAATTTCAATGTAGAAGAGTTCAAAATACAAGACTCATGAGTATCAAGAATTCAATAGTTCAAGAAATATAGAGTAACAGTGTCTAGAAATCTTGCTAAAACTCTGATTAGCACTGAATTCTGTTTTCAAAGTTTTCTCACTATTTTCAAATCATTTTAAAGATTATTTTCTTGTTCTAAATCTATTTTCAAATTAATTTCAAAATTGCTTCCTTATTTAAAATTTATATCTCTTTGTTCTTAGATTTATTTTAACTCTTAAATTTTATTTTAATTCTTGTTTTCTAGTTATACTTGATATATTTTAATCCCTAATTCAAATGATTATTACTTATAAACTTTAATACTAATTTTATTATCGTTACTTATGTTTTCAATCTCCTTGTTTATATTAAGTTTTAAATATATTCACTGTTTTAAATATATGCTTTTATATTTAGTTTTTACTCATTTTAGTTATCTTAATATACGCTTTTAAATATAATTTTCTACTTAGAATAATCTATTTTAATATAAAGGAATATAACTTGTTTTAACTTAGGAATCTCCATGATTTATTTAAACACTATTTACTTTGATTTAAAATTTTGTTTTTGAAAATATACTAGGATATGTCGACATACATAAAATGATATGTCGACATATGTACCGCTGATTTATTTTTTAAATTTTGAAAAGTTGTGTCTTTTGAATTCAAATCTTTTCCAAATGGTTATGGCTGTTGGAAAATTATATATTGGCTTCAGATTTTGATTTTTTTTTTAATAACTTCTGATCACTTTCTTATTCCTTGTTTCTGCTACCATTAATCTTCTTAATTTCTCAAAATATATACTTATACTCTGCCGAATTTTAAAGAAATTATATCAATCTTCTTTTCTTTCAATTCTGCATCAAACTCGCTCTGAAATTCAAGTGCTGCTCAAGAGTTATAGGATGTTTATAATCGAAGATCGCAAGATCAAGTCCTATTGAGTCAAAACTCCAAAATTGATATTGAGAAAAGGTGTGATCGTAGCCTGTAAATCGATTGGGTGTGATTGTATGCCCGAAACTACCTATTTGATCTTGTAGCCTCTAAAATCAAGAGAGCATCCTGTGCTTGGAAGCAGGTGGTGGTGGACCGCATGGCCATTGAAATTGAGGATTGTAATTTGGAATTATATTGAAAAGAAATCTGACCCAACATTGTGCGGGACGAGATGTAGGGCAACTCCGAACTAGTATAAAATCCCGGTGTGCACTTTCCTTTTACTACTTTTTTTCTGCATATGTGTTTGAATCTGTGATTGTTGATATCTTTGATCTACACAACATTTTGTTTAGTTCAAAAAGATATCAAGAAATTAATAAGATCCATGAAACGCTATTCATCCCCTTCTAGTGTTTAGTTTGCCTTAAGATCCTTAATCTGCATCCCCAACAATTGGTATTAGAGCGTTGATTTTTAAAGTTTCCAAAATATGAATTTAAAAAAATGGCAATTTTTGAAGATTTTCATAATCCTAGTTCAAAAGTATGTATTTCATCATTGTTTCATAAGTCTACATTTAATTTTATTGAATAATCAAGTTACCTATCAAATCAATACATTACACAGGAACAGTTGCGTTACATGGTTATTGATGATTCAAAACTCGATGGTTAAATGGTGCAAATCAAAAAAATAAATGGATACTGGATAGTGGCTGTTCGAGGCATATGAACGGAAATTCTGACTTATCGAGGATACAGTCTATGAAGACGGTGGAATGGTCAATTTTGGTGATAACTCGAAAGGATATGTGTTTGGTATCAGTAATGCTGGTAATTCTAAAACTCATACTATTTTTGATGTTTTATTAGTTAGGAACTTAAAACATAATCTACCAAGTATAAGTCAACTATGCAATAAGGAGTATAAAATTAAATTCAAAAAAGATAAGTGCTTTATCGAAGATATTAATTCAAACATAATTTTTGAAGGAATTAGAAGGAAAAATATTTACATCTTAAGTATGAAAATTTCTAACAACAATTTATGTCTTTTAGCTAATACAAGTGACCTTGGATTTGGCATAAAAGATTCAGTCATTTGAATTTCAAACACTCTAGGATTTCGAAGTTAGAATTAGTTAGAGGTTTACCAATAATGGATTTCAATAAATAATTTATGTGATGCCTGCCAATTAGGGAAATTAATAAAAAGTGCATTCAAGTCAAAAGATGATATTACTACTTCAAATCTGTTAGAATTACATCATATGGATTTATTTGGTCCATCTCAAACACAATCAATAAACCGTAGTAAATACGTTTACGTATTTATCGATGATTTTTCTAGATTTCTTTGGGTGTTATTCCTTAAACATAAAAGTGATGCTTTCGAATTGTTTAGAACTTATACTAAGAGAATTAAAAATTATTATTTTTGAAAATTAAAACTGTACGTAGTGATCACGGTGGAGAATTTGAAAATGAATATTTTGAGAAATTCTATAATAAAAAGGGAATTACTCATAATTTTTCTTTTTCAAGAACTCCTCAACAAAACGGAAAAGTTGAACATAAAAATAGGACGATCCAAGAGTGTGCGAGAACTATGCTTACTAGTAGTAATTTACCAAAAAGTTTTTGGGATGAAGCAGTTGCAACAACCTGTTATATTTTAAATAGAATTTTAGTTAGATCATTAACTAACAAAACTCCATATGAACTTCTTTATGATAAGAAACCAAATGTATCTTATTTTAGAATTTTTGGTAGTAAATATTGTAAATACCGAAGAAAATCTAGATAAATTTGATCCTAAATCTGATAAAGGAACCTTTATTGGATATTCAAATTGAAGTAAAGCATATTGAGTTTTTAATTTAAAAATCAATACTACTAAAGAAACTCCGAATGTATATTTTGATGAAAATTATAAAGGTTTAAATCGAAATCATAATGAAGATGAATGTGATAATGATAATAATTTAAATGAAACAAATAATGAACTTAATCAACCTAACAAAAGAATTAGACTTTTAAGAGATCATCCTATTGAGAATATGCTAGGAGATATTGAATCTATAGTTAAAACAAGAAACCAATTAAATAACATGAGTAATATAGCATCTATATCAACTATTGAACCCAAATATCTGAAGAAAGCAAAATTTGATGATTTATGAATACTTGCTATGCAACAGGAATTGAATCAGTTCACCAGAAATGATGTATGGGAACTTGTTCCTAGACCAGAGGATAAAATTATAATAGGAACTAAAAGGGTGCATAAAAATAAAATAAACAAACTTAGTGAGGTCGTTAAAAATAAAGCACGAGAGTTGCTAAAGGATATTGTCAAGAAGAAGGAATAGATTACGATGAAACCTTTACCTACATAGCCAAATTAGAAGCTATTAGAATTATACTTGCTTTCACTAATCTTTATTAATAATTCTCTTGGGAACACATATTTTTGGTCCAACTATGAAGTACAAAAATTACCCTCTTTGTATTCAAATTTTAAATGCGTAATCAACGTGTGCATTAACAATTCTACTAACATTATTTTTTACGTTTGTTTCTATACTCATTTTAATTAAATCTTCTGTCATTTTTAATGCATAATTTATTTCTATTTCAAACGTGTACCATCAATATGCGCATATCCAATTTAAAATAGATATTTGCTTAATTAGCATAATCAAACTCCCTTTTACTTCTTGAATTCATACCATTTATGATGCACATTATCTCTCTAACTTATATCTACACATTTTCATTTTAAATTTATCTACATGTATGTTTACGTCAACCTTCAAAATTTTGATATTATTCTCATTTATTCTGTTTTATTATCTTCCTTTTTTAGTATACTGAAATTATCCTCTCCGTATTTATTCCTTTTTTTAATATTTTCTATTTATTCTTTCTGTTTTTTGACGCACGTTCAAATTTTAAATGCGTAATCAATGTGCACATTAATAATTCTATTAACATTATTTTTTTTACGTTTTTTCTATACTCATTTTAATTAAATCTTCTACCATTTTTAACATACGATTTATTTCAATTTCAAACGTGTACTATATCTTAGGCTTGCGTGTAGGTTTGAAAACAAATCAAATGCGCTTGGGTCAAAATACCTTTTCTTTCTAGATATTTCCAATGCATCAGTATAAATACGCATGTCCCTTATCAATTGTTACTTCATTTTATTTTATCATTCAATAAAAGCTTATTCGGATACTTCATTTTGAGGTAATAAGGTATGAGATATGTTTTTCTTTTTCTTTTGTAATATGATTTCTAAATGATACAATATGTTAACACATTTACATAATTAACATTGACTTTACCATTGCTATATTTAATACATGCATATGCATTAGTCACTCGCAAGTCACAACATTATAGAACTCATGTATGATTACTTTACATTCAGTTACGTGTGCAACAAGCCAACATCACTATTAGGCGCGATGGAGTTAGAAGACCCAAAAAATTCTTCAATGGCTAGACGGGATGGCTTGGCCCAAATGCAAGCCCACTAATGTGTAACCACAACAAAAACATAGAACGTTGAAGGAGGATGATCTATATTTCATATCGTTCCCGGGGAAGGAAAAAAAACTTCTGTCAGGCTGTCAGCCAGTAATATCTATATTTAAATAATATCCCTTTTTTACTAACAAATATTCAACTTTTAATAACACCAAAAAGTATTTAAGAAAACATAGGTACCAACCTTCTACAAATTAACTTAAATGTTACTGTTTTGTTTTAACTTAAATATGAGAAATGAACTAAATAATGGTGATGTATGAGGTCTTTAAAGGAAAATGATATTCTGAAGAGAGTATATGGAAGTGTTGTGCTTGGTAAATTGAGAAAGTGAGAAACTTTATCGGGTAGAATACTGGTACGTAGGCACAAGCTTGGTTAACATTCTCTGCCATATACAGATAGAGATCTCTATGTTAATATTGTATGCTCATGCATAACAAATGTGTCGTTTTCTCTTCTTTTGTTTAGGTGGATCACTCTATAGTGGAGAGTTTTACATAAGGAGGAAGGAAATACATCACATGCATTTGTATCCAACAAGGAAAATAAATAATGCTTTTCGAATCTTCTTGATTAGCAATGCAACTAATTCGGATCTATAGGTTAGTACTCTGAATATTTAATAGATGAATTTTACATCTTTGCTTCCATACCGAAGATGAAAATCATAAAATGTATTTAGATTTAGCATAGTTGCACCTTACGTGTTTTAGTTTATACAAAACAATATTTATCACATGCAAGTAACCGCTCTGCATGTGTTTGCTCTTTCTTAACTTTCTAGGCATTTTTCTTAATAATAAGACAAAATAGTGGAATAGCTTTAAGCAGAAATACTTCCAAATTTATTTATATTTTCTTTTAACTCTTTTTATATTCTTAAGTTCTATATAATATTTGTAAAATACACAAAATTTGACAAAAAGTGCATGCCGTCATCACGCGTGGAGCGCATGCCGTCATCACGCGTATGTCGTGACGCTCATCATAATAATTTCAATCTATTTCAAATGAATGTAAAAAGTGCTTGTCAAAATGGATTCATTAACGAAGATATTTATGTATAGCAACCCCCAATATTCGAGGATGAAAATTTTCCAAACCAAATTTATAAGTTAAAGAAAGGCATATACAAATTAAAACAAGCCCCTAGATCCTGATATGATAGATTAAGAACTTATTTATTACAATCAAAATTTGAAATTGGTAAAGTAGATAATACACTATTTATTAAAATGAAATGAAAATGATATTCAACTAGCACAAATCTATATAGATGATATAATATTTGGGTCAACAAATAATAAAATGAATCAAGAATTCTCAGAAATCATGACAAAAGAATTTGAAATGAGTCATCTGGGAGAACTCACTTTCTTCTTATGATTAGACAATTAGATAATGAAATATTTATTAATCAACAAAAATATGCTAGGGATTTAATTAATAAATTTAACATGGCTAGTACTAAAGGAAAACCCACACCCGTGACAACCAACGAAGCCTTAATTAATTACGACTCTCAAAGATGTAGATTAGAAATTATATAGAAGTATGGTAGGTTCTTTATTATATATAACTGCCAGTAGATCAGACATAATGCATGTCGTTTGTCTCTGCACTAGATATCAATCACAACCTAAGGAAACTCACTTCAAAGCCGTAAAACGTATACTACGAACATTACACTTTGGTTTATTTTATCCTAAAAATGATTCATTTAATTTAATTTCATATTGTGATGCTGGCTAAGCTGGTTGTAAATCAGACCGAAAAAGTACGAGTGGAACTTGCCACTTTTTGGGACACTCCCTGGTTTTATAAGAAGCAAAATATTGTTTTCTTGTCAACAATTGAAGAAGAATATATTGCTACTGTAGCATGTTCTCAAGTAATATATATGCAACAAACTCTAAGAGATTTCAGATTAAATATAACCAAATCACCGATTTACTATGGTAATCCAAGTGCTATAAATCTATCTAAAAATCCTACACATCATGCTAGAACAAAACATATTGATGTGAGACATCACTTCCTTAGAGATAACGTAAATAAAGAAAATATTTCACTAAAATTTATTATAAAAAAATCAAATTGTAGATATATTACCTAAACCATTAGACGAAGCAATATTTACTAAGTTAAGAAGAGAACTGGGCATTTGTCCATTAACTGAAGTAAAATAATTAAATATATTAGCATAAATATTTAATAAAATATAATAAAAATTAAAATTTTCAAAAATTACACATATATGTCGACATACGCAAAGTTATATGTCGTCATATAACTGAATTTTTAAAAAATTTAAAAATCCCCTAAAGTAAGTTACCCATCTTATTTAAACTCTTCACTTCGAAAATCCTTCTCTTCTCTCTCATTTTCTCCTTAATAAAAATTCTGAAATAATAAAACAATGGTTTCCACTTCAAATAATAACCAAAACAACTCCTTTTCATTTGCCTCGCCTACTCCTGGTCCGTTTCAACAATTTACGCATGCAAGAGTTATCAAATTAGAAGAATCTATAGAAGATACCCTGCAAATGCTTACTGAAATTCCACTTCTACAACTCTGGATGGTCGAAGAACAAGAAAAACAAGGGAAGATTACTAGGAATCTTCATAAATACATAATGGATAACCAAAATAATCCAACTATTATTGGAGATGATCCCTCCAATATTCAAGTTCACAATCCAAAGGAAGAAGAAGAAGATAATCAAGGAATGAACGAAGACGATCAAGTGATTTGTGTCGGAAAAGTTTGCTTTGATAAGGTAGGGAATGTGATTGAACTAAATGGATAATTCTGCCTCCATTACCCAAATTGTCCAATTCACAAAACCTCAATTGTAAAAAACAATCAATAGTTAGGTTTCATACATTCGTGTAATCGCTATTGTATGTAACTATTTGTTTGAATATTTGCTAACTGTTCTTATATATTTGTGAAGAACAATTAATGTATTTGTATACAACATATCATAAAAATATAAGTTCTTATTTGTATGTTATATGTTTATACTCTTTAAGGTAGTTTTCTAGTGTTTGGTTTTCTAGCGTATATACTTAAGGATAGTATTAAATTTGTGTACTTAGTTTGGATTAGGATAGTTTTGAGTTTTAGATATTAGAAGTATGTTTTAGTTTTAAGGGGAGTATTATAGTCAAGATAGGATTATATTGCTTTTGTTGATGACAAATGGAGAGAATTATAAAATAGGGATTAGATTAAGGGGGAGTTAGTAGTTTTTATAGGAGTTAATGGAGTAAGGGGGAGTAATTGGAGAATTAATACATAAGGTATGACCACGTATGAATATTTTATATACCAAGGTTGTAATCATCAAAAGGGGGAGATTGTTAGGGATTGAGAGATTGATGATGATGGTTTTGATGACAACAACCTTGTTTCAATTATTATTATAAAATATATACTAACACTGTTATCTAGAAAACATACACACACACACACACACACACACACACACATATATATATATATATATATATATGAAATCTATGCAGGTATTGATTATTGAAGATCGTACAGCTCATAGAATCAAGATTTCAAAGTAGAAGAGTTCAAGATACAAGACACATGAGTATCAAGAATTCAAAAGTTCAAGAAACATAGAAAATAGTGTCTACAAATCTTGTTAAAACTCTGGTTAACACTGAATTCTGTTTTCAAAGTTTTCTCACTATTTCAAATGATTTCAAAGATTACTTTCTTATTTTAAGCCTACTTTCAAATTGATATCAAAATTACTTCCTTATTTCAAATTTATATCTCTCCATTCTTTAATCTATTTTACTCCTGAAATTTATTTTAATTCCTGTTTTTTAATTATACTTAATATATTTTAACCCCAATTCAAATGATTTTTACTTATAAAATTTAATACTACTTTTTTTTATAGTTACTTATGCTTTCAATTTCCTTGTTTATATTAAGTTTTAAATATATTCATGGTTTTATATATACACACTTTTATGTTTAGTTTTTAATCATTTTAATTATCTTAATATATGCTTTTGAATATAATTTTCTACTTGGACTAATCTATTTTAATACAAAGGAATATGGTTTGCTTTCACTCAGGAATCACCATAATTTATTTAAACATTATTTACTTTGATTTAATTTTTTTTTTTTTTTGAGAATATACTAGGATACGTCGACATACATAAAGTGATATGTCAACATATGTACCGTTGACTTGTTTTTTAAATTATGAAATGTTGTTTCTTTTGAACTCAAATCTTTTCTAAGTGGTTGTGGCTGTTGAAAAACTAAATACAGGCTTCAGATTTCGAATTTTTTAATAACTTCTCATCTCTTTCTTCTTCCTTTTTCTCTCCTACCATTAATCTTCTTAATTTCTCAAAATCTATACTTATACTCTGCCGAATTTCAAAGAAATTATATTAATCTTCTTATCTTTCAATTATACATCAAACTCTCTTTGAAATTCAAGTGCTACTCAAGAGTTATAGGCTATTTGTAATCAAAGATCGCAAGATCAAGTCCTATCAAGTCAAAACTCCAAATCTGATACTGAGAAAAGGTGTGATTGTATCCTGTAAATCAATTGGGTGTGATTGTAGCTCGGAAATCAATTAGGTATCATATAGCCTCAGAAATCAAGAGAGCACTCTGTGCTCGGAAGTAGGTGGTAGTCGACCTCGTGGCCATTAAAATCAAGGATTGTAATTTGGAATGATATTGAGAAAAAAAATCTGCACAACCCAGCATTATGGCGGACTGGATGTAAGGTAACTCCGAACCAGTATAAAATCCTGATGTGTACTTTCCTTCTACTGTTTTTATTTTTATTTTTATTTTCCGCATCTGTGTTTGGATCTGTGATTGTAATTCAAAATGATTTCAAAAAATTAATAAAATCCATAAAACACTATTCACCCACTTTAAGTGTTTAATTTACCTTAAGGCCCTTAATTCGCATCCCTAACACAAACTTGGTCGGTAAGTCTAAGTAGACCCAAGTGACACTTCTAAGTATCGATTGAAGATGGTAGGAAAGACGAGGTCTCGTTCTTGGTGAAAGCATCAAAATGTTGATGCACAAAATTCGACAACACTCAACGAGTGCCAAGACAATGAAACTAAACTTCCAAAGCAGAAATTATGCAAAAAAGTAATAACAGTTTATTTCATAGTGGTTTGGTCAGCGAGAACCTATGTCCACTTTAAAGGTTTTGCTCATTTTATTCACTTCTTATCAAATTGCAATAGTATAAACCATAGTTACAATTGGTTACAAAGGCAATGGTGGAAAGTAGGTTGTTTTAGGTCCAAAAGTATAGTCCAAGTCATTCTTCTCGAAATGCTTATGCAGCTCAAAGAGTCGAAGTCTTCAAGAAAAAGGTAAAGCCTTGTTCTCAAAGCTCCTAGGTGGTCTATGGTGTCCAAGAATCAATATCTCCTTGCAAAAGTGTCAAATAAGCAAAATTCCATCTCTTTTCCCATAGCAGGTTGGAGGGTATTTATAGACAGAGGAGCAGGTAGGGAGTGGGGCCTATGCTCATGTAATAACCCGGAAAATGTGAACCAGTTTAAAATTTTTAAATTAGGTTATTACCAAGAAATCTGAATAATTTAAATAGCCTATTTCCATAAAATATAGAATTAGGTATGGTATGGCCGTTTGAAATTTGGGATATAAACTTTGTCTGATTGTACCGGGTGGAAAATATAACGGATTTTAACGAAACTAAAAATATTTAAATCTGTTTATCAATACCTTTCTAACGAATCTGAAAAATCGAAATTTCATAACAGAAATCAAAAGTTATGGCCAAATGAATTTTCAGAAAGGTCGCTATATAGTATATATAGCCCTTGAAAATTGAGATTTTGCATACGACCTCGGAATTCGACGAAACCACTTTTGTTGGGTCCGGGATGTCAAATTATTGCTAAGTTTCAAATTTCATAATTTTTGAAGCTAGTATGTGAGCGGGGCAAAAGATAACGTGTTTGGTCAAATTCTGTTAAAATGGGTCGACCTAAAAATGGCCGTTTTTCAAACGAGCTCAGAATTCGACGAAACTGGTTTTGTTAGGACCGTATTGTCAAACAAAGCTAGATATATTTTTCTGGAATTTTTCGATTCAGTTTGTGGCCCTGGCAAATTGAAATGTACGTTTAAATTAAATATCGAATGTTTTATATTTTAATTTGAAAAATAACTGACTGTAACAGTCGAAATGGCCAACGAAACATATCCCATTGTGTCCGGAATGGGGGTATTTAGCTAGGGGCGACAGTCGTTGGGTTTAAAAAGGAGTCCGTTTGCAAAAACACTATTTAAAAATTTTCTATAAATTCTGGCCAATAGGAAATTTTCATTTAAAAATAAAAAATAAAAATAAAACTACGGAACCCTAGCCACCACCCTGCTCTGGACGATCCACGTTGCTCGAAGCTTCTCGTCCCTTTTCCGATCGCCACAGGCGACGCTAGGCCGCACCACCACCACCAGTCGACAGCCCTACGCCTCCTCTCCACATCCGACCCAACGCCGCCCCCTCTCGTCAGCTCCTTCGCCAGAACGACGTCGAGAAAGTCGTCGCCTTCCCGGAGCCGCCGCCGCCTCGATTCGCCATCGCACCCCCTCAGACTACCAGCGCCGGAAAGCTCTTCCCTCCCTCGACGACGTCCAACAGTCTGATCATCCTATAGGGCAACGAATCAAGAGAAAAATCCATACCTAGATTTGAGCAGGTTTGAAAACAAACGACTTATATAATTTTAAACTGTTTTAACACTATAAAGCGTTGCAAAACTTTGAAAAATAATATCTTTTTCGTTCTTTAATGAAATTCGATGAAACAGGAGACACCGTGACCGCAAGGAGGCTCTCTACATTCTAGAAGAAGCCGCGGATTTTTCTGACCTTCCTACGATTTTTAGCACCGCAATAACCAATGTGAGGAATCTAAATTATCTGTGTGAATGAAATCACGTTGTATAAATTATATAAGCGAAGTGTAAATTATATACGCATTGTATACCTCATGTACATGTGTTGTATAAGTTATATTAGCGATGTATAAATTATACAAGCGTTGTTTGAAACATATATGCTTTGAATTGTGATGAAATGCAAGTGAATTATTATATTATATATATATATACTCCCCTCGTCCACAGACCATGGACGATATTTATTGCTTGTGATTGACGTGATATCATATGGTTTGACGAATGGTTGGAAATAATTGTTTGTGGTTGATATTATGGTTGAAAAATACCTTTGTGGTTGAAAAATACCCTCTTGTGGTTGAAAAAAATAGAATAGGATTGTGGAATTGAAAATAAAACATGTCGCCTGCGTGCGAACTAGATGCATGATCCCCATTGTCAAAAACCGCGAGGTTTTAAGGTAGAGCGAGGAGCCGTACTAGGGACGGTCCCGGTTTTAACTACCCTGCCGTTATGCTGCCGAAATTTTCTGAAATATTTATGTGTTAGAATAATTTTCATTCATTGAAATTAATTACATATGCTATATAGAATATTCATGTGTTGAGTTGCAATTCATTCGTTGAGTTGAAATTCATGTGTTGAATATTATTTGAATTTAAAAAATGGCTTTAGCAATAAAAATCACATTTTTATATATATACAAACGATATGGAATATTCATGTGTTGAGTTGCAATTCATCCGTTGAGTTGAAATTCATGTGTTGAATATTATTTGAATTTAAACAAATGGCTTTAGCAATAAAAATCACATTTTTACATATATACAAACGATATAGGATATTCATGTGTTGAATTGCAATTTGTTCATCGAGTTGAAATTCATGTGTTGAATGTTATCATCTTTTAAAAATAAAATGAATCGACAATGAAAACTATATTTTTATAAGTGTATAAGAAGTGTTAAAAATACACACGTGTCGAATAAATATTTTTGATGATAAAAATATTCCTTTTATCATGTATACGCTTAGTTAAAAATACACACGTGTTGAAACAAATAACAGTTTGCTAGAAATATTATTATTAGCTTTGTTCTGCATACATATACATGTGTTGAACGGGAAAATGGATTAGCTGTAGAGTAAAGAAATTATTTGCGTGCCCGACAAATAGGTAAACCTTGATGAGTTGGCTGCGCAATTTTATTTTTATATCAACTCCTGTGAATGCCATTGGATGCGGAGTGCTGGTTATTCTGTGTGAAATAATAAATAACGCCATAGGATAGTAACAATTAATTTTGAACTACACTACATGGCATACTTCTTGATGATAGGCATACTTCATCATATTCCACATAAGCAATTGGAGCTTGTGTGACGAGGTGGGAGATTTACCATACAAGCAAGAGGCTTGTATGGCGATGACTATATACTACAGGTTGAACTGATGACTGATATGGACTATATAAATTATAACGATAAATTGCAAGATTAATAAAAACCCCACACGGGTCTAGAGTTGACAATAATCACGTCGCTCTAGTTATTAGAAACGGCACATGGACTATTTATTTCCACACGGAAACGGGGTGACGGGAATTTATTCTCTGGAGTGATTATCAGTACATGCTCCCCCGTAAACACCAAAATATATCACTATAAATATGTGAATGCTTTTTAGGATTTATTGGGTACCTAATACGGCCCAATAAATTTCCAAACCCCTCCCCGTACAAAGGAGGTTATGGCGAAATTTTTCGAAATATTAAGGCATTAGTGAAATATTTGAAGTGAAAACGAAGTGGAAATTATAAAATGAGCTATAGTGAAATTATAGATTGAACTATATTTATATATATATATATAAGTATAATTATAATTAAAAGGAATAGAGGCCGTGCAGTTCGCGTTTCGGAATCGTAATTTAAAACGATTAGTACGAGAAATCCGACCATCGGATTTTCCCGAAACCCCAATCGCTGGGTTCGCCTTGGAAATATCTTTCCAACGGCACCAACCTTGTAAAAATCCAACGGTTGGATTGTCCGGAATGTTTAATTCAAATATGAAGAAAAACAGCGACAGAATCGTTTATATTTATATATAAATATAAATATAATTAAATTAAATCGAATAACGACGCTGCAGTTCGAATTTTGAAACCGTAACTTCAAACGACTAGTGTGGAAGATCCGACCGTCGGATTCTCATGAAACTAAAACCGTTGGGTTCGCTTTGGGAATATCTTCCCACTGATATAGACTTTGTAGAAATCCAACGGTTAGATTTTCCGATATGTGTAAAACAAATTAGGAGAAAAACAGCGCCAGTGCCACGGCACGACCTGAAACGTTGTTTAATTAAATATGGCCATTTTTAAATAAATAAAAATGGCGGATAATCATTATAAAATATTATAGGTAGTATTGATTGAGAAAAAACCAAATGGGCTTGAATTGTTTGATATTTGATGGTTGTATGTGTATGACATGAAAATAACACTAAAGAACCGAAAGATGGATGTCGAATAATATAACCATAAAATGAATCGATTTAAATTCTAATGACGTGGATTATTTGAAAAGGCCGAGCTAACCCTCATTTCAAATAATTTATCGAGCGATTCGAATTGGAAAATGCAAAGACGATTCAAGACCGACGATCTTCGTATCGGTTGGATGGGCGCTACTGAGGTTCCTGACCGGAGTAGCTACCGGAAAGGGACGGAAGTAGTAGCCGTCTGAACGTATGTGTTGATTGGACGGATATACGAGGAATTTGACGCCTCCGGTTTCGTTCAGACCCAGGACGGACTTGTAAATGGACTGTGTGTCAGACATTGGATTTTGTTCTATACTGATTGATCTCTGTTAAATATATATCTGTATGGCGGCAGAGAATTTATTCTTTTGCTTAACGCCCTTCTTTGAGACGTACGAGCTCAGAGGTTATATATCAATGGAAATCAATCGTATGGAGTGGACTGCCTGTGTGGCATGCCAAGATGCTGTGATCAAGGCTTCTGTTGCAAAGCAAAGTCTTGTGGATGATGATCAAAGCAAGGTCTACGTGGCCTGGCTTTGTGTATTTCGTAGATTCGCGAACCTCACACCCCGGTATGAGTTAAAAACGGGATACGGACCACTGGGAGAGCACGACGTTTCTTTCTAGCTATGGTGGTGTCAGTGACTTACCAGCCCTGACATATATATCTACTTTTCACCTTTGTGGTTGTTGGAATGCGAGGCGCCTCGATTATAGGTCTGTAAGGACCGGGAAACGTGTGTTCAGGCATAATTAATCCTCTAAGGTAAGTGAGGACCGGCCCAGCCGCATCCAGGGGTTGCCCAGAGTGTGTAGTCCCGAGGCATTTGCTAGAGTGTCTCGAAGCGGAGAGGAGCTTGCCCCTGGCCTCGACTCATGACGGAAATCCAATTTCCAATACGAGATAACGGATTTGATTGTAGAACTAGTATGGAGACATAGTAGATGGTAGCTATGCCGCCTATGATTGATATTTATGATGCTATTCGTTTTTGAAACATATATGCACTAGTAATAATATCAAATGATTTTTCTAGATCACGCAGTTAAACAGCTCAGAAATGTCGCTTATGTAAGTGGACTACTTCTGGTCTCCAGGCCAAAAGGCTGGGTAATAACTGTAAAATAATCCCCCGAATTTAATTACTGAATAATTGCACAAGATTATGCTATTATTCAGTGAATAAGTACAGACATTTATGCAATTATATCAAAAAATTGCATAAATATCTGAAATTTTTATGTGAAAAATTGATGATATTTCAGCATTTTTTGGGTGAATAATTGCATAAATTTCCAGAGAATTTTTCGTTCAATAATCACGGAAATTTCTATAATTTTTTGATATAATTACATAAACATCTGCAACTATTTACTAAATAATTGAAAATTTAATATAATTATTAGTAAAATTAATTTTATAGACCTAATTTATGTACTTTTTTGGCAATGATGTTTTGGATTTTTTGAAACTTAATAGGGACTTTAGCCAGATAGTCCCTTAATAATATCTACGAATGATATTTTCGATAGTTCATGTTTACACCAAAAAAAGGTGATACAAAACATTTTACAACTATTGATAAAGATATTACAGTTTTGTAATTAACAATTAGAGACGTTTGAGTTTATAAAGAAAGAATTAATCCCAAATCCCATTTTTAAGGGATATTAAAAGCTTTAATATACAAAAGGGTGTTTTTGATAGTTGTAATAGGTTTAATATATATCAATAGCACAATCTTACTCTAAAGACTGTTCGGTTCCAATCCACCCCAAAAATTCATATTCGTGACACCTGTCCTTAAGAACAAATCAACGATCGTGAATCCATTATCAAAGATTCAGCAACCCTAACCAAAAAAATTCAAGGTCGCCGTTCTTCTTCTATTAACCCTAGCCTCAATTTCTTTTCCCAAATCCGATGTATGTCTTCCTCGATCCAAAACCTACTCAGTGGTTTTATCGATTATGCTAGCACTCTTTGCTTATCATGGTCTACAACACCCTCTTCGTCATTTCTTTGATTCATCCATTTTTTCAGCTCTCTTTGATTATCGTTGATCGCGAATGGTCTACAGCACACTCTCCGCCATTTATTTGGCCACAAGAGGCATAATTCATTATACCACTGTACTTGCTGCAACTCCTACTAGGTGATATCAGATACCAAGCACTGACCGCCCTCTCTGCAAAGGGTTTTGGATTCGACTAACAGTCTTTAACGGTCAACGTGATTCTCACTTTCCTCCTCTCATTTGCACGACGAAGAAAATATCTGGTCTGACACAAAATTCGTATATTCAATATGCCTTTTTTTTGGTCCAACTGCTTTCATTTCTTGCTGTAGACTGCAGAAATAATATCTTAATAAATTAGTTTGAGTTCTACGGTTTTAACTTTCTATTTTATATTGCTTTCCACATTTATACTTTCCCCCTACCACAGTGGTTTACATATAATCACATGAAGTAGAATTTAAAACCAATGTTAATAATCAACATCAAGATAAAGGTCTGGAGTGATGAGCTGGTCTATACCATAATATTTGTAGTCTTGATTTTACTCCTTTTTGGATCCAACCGTGGACAAGCGGGTTTGATATCATATCTACAGCATATAAATTTATGAATATCATGCAGACTTTAATAAGTCTGAGTTGGTTTATACATAAAATAGTCATTATTCTAGTATGGTTTAACTGTTACTGACTATAATATAACAGAGGATGTTTAAATATGATAAATCTTAAATATTATTATGGATAGTATTCATTAGAGTTACATGTTCAAAATTTTGTTAGATGTTAAAGAACAATACAAATTATTTCACTTATGTAAGTGGATACGATATACTTATTTTATGGTTGTGTAAAGAGATACTCATATTTAATAAGATGTCAAAATAAGCGAGTAGAGAAAGAACCATGAGTCTTCAGGTAGACTAATCATTAAAACATTAATGTCAAAATTTATAATCCTCTACACTAAAGTTAACCTCGCAATTTTTTTAAGATGACCCGTTATGCATTTAGCAATGATTTTGATGGTTTGTTGTCTATCCAAAATTATTACAACTAAATTTTTTGTTTCAATTCAAGGCTATGTTTTAAGATTCTCAGGTTCTCATAATATTATAATGATCATGTATGATTACTCATTTTAGATGCTTCTATTGCATACTGTTCTAAATTTGCTACTTTTCACGTTTAATACACTGGTCGGTTGAACAAGACTGTGGTAGCACATTCCTATGTACTCATTTCAGCCCAAAAAAAATGTTGTTTTATTTTCTGCCATGTTCTCTATTATTATTGTGGGTAATTCGATGATTCAAAAAATAAACTTATGTTAAAAAAAGGAAAAAAGATTTATAGTTAATGAAATTAGTAGAGAAAATGTGAATAATATTATATTGTTGGCTATTACGTAAGTAACCTAATCTCAAATTGTAGTTTTTATTGTGACATCTTATAGGTAATTTCATATAGTTTTATTTAGCTAAATAGTTAAAATTAATTCCACATACAATATGTTAACTTGATCTTTTTGGAACGATATGTTAGCTGTATGCAACGGTTAGACTCAACAGGCATAAAGTTAAAAAGCATGATGTTTACAATTTTTTTATTGAACTATTGATGTTTAAATAATTGATGTTTGTTTTGAACTGGTGTAACTGCATGCTTATTTAATACATGGTTTTTTCGTTGAACCTCGTATTATTGTGATACAACTAGCTGGCACTAGAAGCGTAAAGATCTTTTCAGGTAAATTTTAGTCAAATATTTATCTATTTCAAATATTGATCCTTTGAATGTTGTATCCAAGTATTTTTGGTAGTTCTTTCTTTCTAAAAATGAACAAGGATCTGTACAAGAGTATGAAAGAATGGTCAGTTAACTCGATACAAGTGCAATTAAAACATCACTGTTTAACTTCGTATACATTGATCACATGAAATTTTACATTTTTGCCGTTTCCAGTAGTTATGCACTACTCCCCTTTGCATTATACTTCACTTTAAGTTAGTTTGTAGGGGTGTTACATAAATAACTTTATTTTTTAATGTCCAAAAAGTTTAATTTGTTCTTAGGAGCTATTTTTTAACCAATAACAAGAAAAATTTAGAAAAATGACAGAAAACGTAATAAGGCTGGTAATCACACAATGCTTTCTCATTTTTAACTTTCAGAAGTGAAGAACCTTCAATACATATATCATTAGATCATTGTTAATAAGACCCATTGCAGGATTGCTTAAGCCTCCAACATGATTTACGTCTGCCTTAACGTTTTTCATGGAGATCTTAGGGTTCCAAAAATGGAATTTTATGGTTTAAATTTCATCTAGCTTTTCAAAATTCGAATAGAGCCTTTTATGCGTCGTTACAATAAGTAATACGTGCCCCACAACAAATGGGTTGCTCCTGCTAAATAAGGAGAAGAAACATGAATCATATAATTTTAAAAAAGCTGTATAAATTTAGTTTTTAATCCTTACTATGTATTGTGTGGAAATTTTGTGGAAATTTTATGTGCTATTATGAATAATATAGAATATTGAGTGTCATTGTCAGATGATGTTGGTACTCTTAGGATGATGTTATCCTATTTTCACAATCTATATAATTGTGTTTCAATAGGAAATTTTTCCAATACGTGAACTTTTGGTTTTGGGTTATACATTAGAATGACTGCACTAGCATTATTATGGGTTGCACTTGCAACAGTCGATTTTTACTTTGGAAGTACACCAACTATATTTTCTACCTGCCATATTTCCAAGATGTTCATTCGCAATGTTTTTATATCGATTTATCATGCACATGAGCATTGCATCCCAAACTTAATATTGCGGTTTTGACAGTTAATAATGAATTATGTGTAAACCCACTTAAATCTTTGGTAATCGTAGTGGATTCATAAAATATACCTTTTTCCTCTTAAAATGATTCTTAAATTATCAATTCTTCTTTTTGGTAATTGTTATATAGATATGATAACTATTGTACAAAACCTTTAAGCATTTGTATTTCCTCCATTTATGGTCTAGGAGAGGCTTACTTCCTACAAGTTCTGCACATAAGGCAACGCTTAAGACCGTGCTGAATCATTAAACTGCCTGTCATAACTAAACATAGCTACAGGTACATAGTTGTGCTACATGGTAATAGACGCTAAATTACTTTCTTATTACATTTTGGAATGAATGGATGCGCGTAGGACATCTTTATTAAACTTTCCAATACTTCTTTATGAAAATTTTATGTATGATTTCTTTTTTCAATATAATAGGGCCGAAAAAACATGCATAAATCTACATTGTGCAGGTACATGCCATAATTTAAATTGTTAAGGAAATCCAAAGTAATTTTGAGGTGAAAGTTATCAGCTAAAAAAATACCAAGGATGCCAGCATAAACTTTTGGGACATAGTAAACTAAAATATACAATAGTGGACATGTGATACATCCACAAATTTATTATAATGGAAGAGTTGAGATAAACTATATTATATCTTAAGCTAGATCTTTAGGAATTTTATTCACCGTCTTTTCAACTTTATCTTAAGACTAAAACATTTATTCTAAGTTTATTATTTATTACAAGTTTTAGATTATACAAATCATTAATTATGTTTTTAGATTTCTTACTCATATATACCTATCTTGAAATTATTAAAGAAGAAAAAACGATATTGCCTTTGATGATTACCATCTCTAAATTGATACTAACCTTTATAACCATACGTTGCTGTGACATTCAGCATTGGAAGGTACTTTTTACTTTGATTGTAGGTTGATTTTTTTTAATTCGAAATTTTATGTTCTTTATTTCTGTTTTCCCAAAATTTATGTGTTAAAAGAATAGTTGAAATCAATTTTGGATGGATTCCAAGTTCTTCTGGTTTTCTTATTCTCATTCTTTTATGTCATCTATTCTAAGTAAGTGTATTTCATTTATTCCCAATAGGTGTGATTGGAAAATGGCGGTGATGAAGGTTAATATCAAACCCCAATCGTTCCTTTTCGATGGATACTTTGTTTTTGACGTTATATATTTCTCTTATTTATTTGCAACCAATTTTTGTTCATGTTAAATTACACGAATTTCTTCTTCTTTTTTTGGTTTACTAGAAATGGGGAGGAAAATGTGATTATGATACTGGTGTTTGTGTTCGCTTATTAAAAGTAGCATTTTTTGCTTCAGTCAACATGATAATGGACTCTTTAATAATAAACAAACAAACATAAAGCATAATCTGTTTTTTTATAGTACTTAAATATTCATTCTAAGGAGTGGTACTGCACAAGCAACATGACTTAATTCTATCATATAATTGTGTTAGAAATTTAAGAAGCTACAGTTCTGGCAGCAAGTCTACCATTGGTAGCCACGTTTTATGCTCAGGTGCAAAGCATATGCATATGTGTTGGTATGTGTGTACATGGATCCTTTTACTTTAACAAAAATAAAGTTTCTCTGTTGTTTTCAATAACCTAAACATTTTAGTTTTCTTAATAATTAATTTGTGCATTTTCTTCACATAAGAACAATGAATCTTTAATCTCAAATAAAATAAAGTAAATTTAGTTGGTCTTTGTTTTTGCCAGGTTGTCTTGCAATATGTTATTTGAATAGGGTTAACAATGCATACGTACTAATCTCTTTCACTATTTCTCTATTTAAATCATTCACTTTTTTGGTTAACTAATAACAGACCTGTTTCATCTTCCCTTACCCAGCTCATTAATTGTATGAATCTCAACAATTCATTAGCAACCAGCTATGTAACGAAAATAAATAACAACATAATTCACATAAAAAAAGAGTAAACAAAGCTAAAAACTTCAAACATATTTAAAAATTACATCTACAACAAAAGCATGACACATAGTTTGTTGAATGCTTAAACAAGGTTCATTAAGGTTTTAAGATCTTGCATCTTCATTTAATGTTGTATAATGTGAAAATAGATTATTAGACATATGAACAGATGTGTTGTTTAGAATATGTGTTGTCATTAGTTAGGTTCAAACATATGCAAAGTGAAATTTTATATAAACACCATGTAATTTTGATTTGAATGATTATATAAAATATCGTTTCCTCCTATTTAACTAATAATGTGATAAATACAAGTTTTAAAAGAAATGATTGAATTCTGAATTATGCAAATAGTTTTCTAAAGAAGACCACTTTTTTATTTACTAAAATATTATTCTATATCTTATGTAATTCATGTCAATTTTATGCTTCTTTCGATTTGGAAAATGGTATTTAATTTTACCCGTGCTTCTCTTACATATTTTATTTTACAACTGAATGTTACTGATTTGCATTTTCATCTTCCATTTGTTTTTTTGCTATGTATTCAGTTTCTGGTAAGTCTTATATTTTCAGGTTAATTCCTTTTAGATAATACAATTTTGAGTTCGTCCAACTTGATCATCGAGCGAGTCCCAGCTTTATTTTGTTCATCGAATTTGATTTGAATTCAAAAGGTTTTGTCTATGTACTAGATTGTTGTCTCATTTGTCGGCTAATCAGAACTTGATTTTTATCAAAGCCTTATCCACTTTACTGGCAAAAGTAATTTTATGATTTAATTAGTCTTGATGTCCTATCATTTTATGATAAGAATTTAGGCTTCTATCTGACAATGGAGTACAGTTTCTTTTGTAAATAACTTATACATTGGATTTGTTATTATCCATTAACATGATAATAACAATAATAAACATGATAATAACAATAATACTAACCACATGAGTTTTCCAGGTAATGAAAAAGGAATCAATACAATTCACCAAAATGCGCTAACTATATGCAGTTAACATGTTTTAGTCTGTTTCTAACTTCTTCTTTAGTGCTATAAATATATTTTTCTAGATCTGTAATTGAGTGTTTTACAAAAACATTCAGTAGCTGATTTTTATCATGTACAACATTTTTATGGTAGAGAGAGAAAGTACATTCTTAAGTAATACGCATAGGGAATCTTTTAGCCCATCTAATAAAGATACTTAAAAGAGCTTGAATATTCCTTGAATATTATTAGTATACTCTCATGTAGGTCCACATTTCTGAGTTGGTTATATATGCAGGCAAGGCAAAAGGAACTACAAGTGAATCATTAGGGGTAGGTTTGTATCCAAACCACTATTTTTATATCTCATAATTCAGTACCTTTTCAATTTCATGAAGTCTATTATTTCTCTGTAACTTTCTCAGATGGGTTGACATAAGTTTCCCGGACTGAGAAATTGAACAGTATAAAACCTATACTATTAGCTTTTAGTATATCATACTAAAATAATTGAATTATTGAAACTATTCAATTGACATCTATACCATGTGATTATATATAAATAAGTTAATCTTACATAAATTATCTTATATAAGTTATATAAATTATTGTTGTTTCTCTAATTCAGGTTGAAGCTAAATGGAGCCATATTCCATGCTAAGAGCCTAAGTTTTAGATGAATATGTCATCGATTTGATAAAACTTTTCAAAGCATCAATCATACGGTATAGAATGAAGGTGTAAGGTATTGCATTATTATTGCTTTGTTCCATTCTTGCCTTTTAGAAAATAACATCAAAGTCACACACCGAGACTCAGTTATAAGGTTTTTTGTTTCGACTTTTTTACCTGGGTATTTTTCATATTCTTGGTTTTAAGAATACCAAGATCTCTAACAAGCATGCGTGCTGCTTACAATTTTAATAATATAATACGCCGTATTTTTTCCTCAATTTTGTTTAACTAAACTATCTCATTGTACATTAAACAATAGTGGATCATCCTATGGTTTCAAACTCTAGGAAACATTATTTACATTAATTTTTACTTCAAACATTGATATAATATCGATTAATTGATCCACCGGCACATGATAACCGTAAATTGATTATCTTCAATTTTATTCACCATACTGGATCTTTGATTTTTTTTTATTTTTTTTTGTTGATTTAACATACATTGGATATCTTAATAGGTCATCTGCTTTAGAAGGTATCTTTTTGCAATGGTGTAACATCCATTATGGATTTCATTCCTTCTACACGTTAATTTAGCTGGTAAGATTTAGATTTGTTCATTTCTAAGGTTTTACTTTCCTTGTGTTTTGCTTACTTTTCATCATTACATTTTGCTATATTCATAACTAATATAGTCCAAACAATTAATGTTTCAGTGTTTTCTAATACTTTTTACTTTAATCGAAGATTTTAAATGGCTTTGCTCATTGTTTTTCTTTATATAACTGCATCATTCATTGTATCTTTCCACAAACTGACAGATATTTATTTGTAATGTGCTGAATATTGGATAGAAATTTTGAATTCAATATCCTACAATAATTTTATGTTAAGGTATGTGCTCATAAGTGAGAACATAACTAGCTCTGTTGTCTAAATGCAAAGTATATCCTGAAACAAGTGTTGAATTTTTGTTGATGAAATGCTCTTTTTACATATTATTCGAGAGTTTTTGTTACATGGTTATTTATTGTGTTGAGAAACACTATGAAACACATCTTTATTATGCATGCATGTTTTGGGATAGTTATAGGATTTATGCTACATTTAAACTATAGAGTTTTCGCTTCAGTCTATCTGGCCATGTTTTCAAATTTGGCTGAAAGAGTGTCAAAATTCAATCATTTTGTATAAGAGTAATAAAAAAGGGGAAAAAAAACCATATATGCAATATCTGACCTGGGGATAGTGCCTTGGCTAGCCTATTGCTAGCATCGTTGACAGACTTTTAAGTCGTTAACAATGCATAGAAAATAATTTTGTCATATTTTTTGTAAGTGAAATTTAAAGTAGCATTTTATGAAAAAAATCGCATGATTTTTTATGGATCTGCTGGCTTTTTCTGCAGCTTTTATAAGGAAAACACACATCGCCTACTCCAACCTTTTATATATTGAAAATGCTGCTTGAAGTTTATTTTCCAAACTGACATTAGAAGTTGTCTTACCACAAAATTTTGTTCTTTTCATATACTTAACTACCATGCTAAGTGGATTATAGGACAGGACAACAATTTTTTTTCTTTTTAGACATTAAACTAGCATATAAATTTTCCTACTATTGGTACAAATAACTCATCATAATGCAAAATTACTACCGTCAAAGAGCATTAGAACACAATATGTGCATGAATTCGCATTTCATGTTGCATAGTGTCCAAACACAGCGTTGTTTGCATTATAAAAACTCTTTCGTTCTTGATTTTTCCTTTTACACTTTGATATATTACAAATCTAATATATGACTGTTCAAGGTCTTTTGTCCATTGTTTTTGCTTTCAAAGTCTCCTTTTTTTCAACCCAGCTTTGATCCATATCCCTGCATTACGTCTTTGACTCATATCCGTACGGTCTTCAATCTTTTATCACCTCACATTTTGAATCCATTTCTTTTGGTATCAGGAAAAATTTGCAGTATAAGAATTATAAATTTCTGTTAGAATTTTACTTAGGTTGGACAATTATGTTTTGCAGATTATGTGCACGAAACCACTGGCCACTGACAATTCTGATCCAGCCTCAAAGTGTTCAGTAGATGCTATGTCTCTTTGACATATGAAACGGTGTTCAAACTTTTCTTCAGTTAAATTTATTTACTTAATATTTATATATGTAGTGTGGTTTTCTTTTGTCTAAAGTAGGCATCCTTCGTGAGTTGACTTCATGCTCTATTTTTTGTATAAATTTGTTTCTAACAGTCTTTGTATCAAATGCGATAAATTCGTTTTCTGTAGTTTGCATGTTCTTTTTAACTATCCGTTTAACATTTCTTCAAAATTTGTCTTATGCTTAATCTACAAATGCATCCATCAAATTGAGATTGCTTTAAAATCTGCATATATTGTCCTATTGTGATGCATCTGCAAATACCTGAAAATGACTTTAAAATTTCCATGTAATAGTTGAAATATAAACTATTTTCAATAAAGGAAGGAAAATATCAATAAAGGGAATGGTAAATTTATTACACTATGCATCCATGTAGCAAAAATAAAATGCATTGCAAAATACATTTTGATCTGTGTGCGTAGCACGGGTTCGCACTAGTCTTTACTAATAGTTGTAATAGCGTTGGTATCAACGTGACCTACAAAAAATACCCCTTCATAGATATTATCATATATTAAGATTACTTAAAAGTAAAATCTAACAAATAAATTGTATTTACCAATTCAACCTGCCCATCTATAAATATTATTCAATCCTAATATCGCTTAAAATTAGAATCCAATAAATAAAATTTATCTACAAATACAATTTTTTAAAAGAATCTAAAATTTAAACTAACAAAAAATAGATGATGACAATGTAGCAGTTTTTATAAAAAGCTAACATGCAAAAATGAAACTAAATATTTATACAAATCATTCTTTTAAATTGTTAAAAAATATAAAATATTCACATACGAAGCGCGTGTGGTAATGCTCATGTATGTATATGCGCACATGTGTGTGTGTGTGTGTATATATATATATATACATACACATATATATACATATATATGTGTGTGCATGTGTGCAGGAGAGTGTTCAATAGCACCCCAAATAGTGATATCACCTTTTTAGCTCCCTTGTTTTCCACCACACATCCATTTCTCCTAAATTCCACCTTCCACATAAAGACAAACAAATCTTGTGGTCCATAATTTATGTACATAATTTTGTGTCTTTGTGTCCCAATAGCTGCTCCCATATATCTATGTATGAATATGGGCGTCTATATGGACACAAACAAGTGACACAAATTAAGATACACAAATTGTGGACCACAAGATTTGTTTACCTTTATGTGGGAGGTGCAATTCAAGGGGAGATCTTATGGTCCACAATTTATGGACAAAATTTTTGTTACGACCCGAACTTCCCCGGTAAGGAAAGCACGGATTGCCTTGAGAACAACACACATCAGAACACAAACAGAAGAACATTTCATTGCTTATTACAACGATTCCATCAGAATACAAGAATATACAAAGTATGGATAAATATTACACATTTACTAAACAAGAGAGATTTACAATTTACAATGCAGTGGGAAATAATACAAAACACAACTGAAAGGAATATACGGATACTGAGCTTTCCGAATATCATTCCAGCTGTAAACCAGGATCCTGTGAATATAAATCTGCAAAACCAAAACTACTAGCTGCCCGTGTGGAAATAAGGGCATCCAGAGTTTAGGTTAAAACAATAAACTCCAGGTCAGTCATGTGACTGGTGTGAGAACTAGAACAGTTATTTAAAACTTTACTTTAAATCAGATATATCAAGGGACCACGTCATATAACACAAAACGGGTTTCCTCCCAAGAATACCAGTGCATATAACAAAACGGCGCAATGCTTTTTGGAAAAATGAAGTTATTATAAGACCCAGGTCCCATCACACAATGCAACACAAGCCAGTGGATAGGGTTTTCCCTTATAATAGTCAAACATGCTTGGTACGTTAAAACAAATCATTTGATACTATTATAAGTGCATAGTGTATAAAACAACTTCAAATATAAATGTATCAATCCTAAACAGCATGGGTACCATATATCATGTCGCCAATACTAGGCTCTACAATCTAAACCGCAAATGTCACGTATTGGAAATTGGATTTCCATCTGTGAACCGAGGCAAGGGATCGTCCTCACCGCTTCGAGACGCTCTAGGTCGCCCCTCAGGAACAGCCGCAACTGCCCCTTGGATCGTCAGGGCCGGTCCACTCGATGTGGATTATAATGCTTGAACACTGCGTTTCCCCGCCCTTTGGGGCGTCAATGAGCCAAATGACTCCATCGGCTCCACATAGTCACCGATATATCTGAGGCGCCTCGCAATCCAACAACCACACAGGTGAAAATAATATAAATGTCAGGGCTGGTAGGTCACTGACACCACCCTAGCTAGAAGGAAACACATGCCCTCCCTGATGTCCTCTCCGTTTCTGGTTCACAACTGGGGTGTGAGGCTGGCGAATTAACGCTACACAAAGCTATGCCACAAAGGCTGTGCTTTGATCATCAACCACAAGACTCTTCTTTTCAATAAAAGCCTTGATCATTTGCATCTTAGCATGCCACACAGGCAAACCACTCCATGCAACCGATATCAATCAATCACACAGAATGATATCCAATGTTAGACACACAGTCCATTTACAAGTCCGTTCTGGGTCTGAACGAAACCGGAGGCACCTTGTACCTCGCATATCCATCGATCTCCAAGTACGTCTGGATGATCACCAACTGATTCCCTCCTCTTTGGTGTACAGCCCAATCAAGATCATCAGTAATTATCCAAACGATGTGAAGACCTCCGGTCTTCGACCTCGACACATCGTCGAATCAGTTATTCAGAATGGGATAAACCCGGTCTTTCTGAATAACTCGCGTATATAATAAACAAGTGTTACACAAACACAACATATTCCTCATTCCAATTCAGAATATTCTTTTATTCAAATATTCTTTGACTTTGGGAAAGGTTCCCATTAATTTTATCAAAGATAAATTCTTTAAATTTATTCTTTAATCTTCCTTTGAATATCAATTCAAACCAAATTATAGTTTATCCAAACTGGTCGGGATTAGCGAACCTTATCGAAGTAATCACTTGTTAAATTTCCCAACCCCAACCTATTCATCTGATGAAGTAAAACTGGTCATACTTCAAATCTAACACCACGGTGTTATTGGTAAATTCAATTACCATTTCACGTTCAAATTTAATTAAAGATTTAATTATCGCCTGGATCAAAACTGGTGATGCTCCATTCTCGATCATTTCAATCTAATTAAAGATTCATTAAAACTCCACTTGGTTTTAATCTTCCCAAAAATCAATATCAATGATTATTTAACTTGGGAAATCATATCCTGTCTTTAACTGGGTTGAAAAACCAATGTCATTTAAAACACGGCCTGCGATAAACCCCAAAATCACATTCTATTCCATCAGCCTTTAACCGTAAATTAGCAAGTGAACGATTCCCTAAGTAATAACCCCGAAGGCCGAAACCAACATCAGATCAATACCCAGGAAACCATTCAACTTAACTAATCTTCAGTTAGTTTCTGATTTTCTTAACTCTGTTGGGTCTAAGAATAGTATTATTAAAGATACCCTTCACGACAACCCAAAATCACATTCCATTTACATTGGAATCTTCATGGAAAACAAATTGATATATATATATAAGTGATATAAACTTCCATATTCGACTAGTGATATAAATGGAATAACGGAAAAGCCATTTAAATTCCAGATATATTAGTTGTCTTCCTCCACAGAAATTCACTTCGATTATTCACAAATCGAATTCCATTCCAATTTATTTTATTAAATTGGAAGACTTTACTTTGGAAAATCTCCTTTAAATCTTAACAAAAGATTTATAAATTCCAAATCACATTTCACTGTAAATCGGGTTAAAGAACGAATGTCGTTAAAACACAGTTCACAACAAACCCAACTCACATTCCATTAACTATCGGGTTAAAGAACAAGTGTTATTTAAAACACCGTTCACGATAAACCTAAAAATCAATTCCAATTCAATTCCAATTAAATATTATTTAATTGGTATACTCCATTAAATCTAAATAAAATGATTTAATCTTTTTCTCAACTGGGTTTAAGAACAGTGTTAATGAAGACACCATTCACGACAAACCCAAATCCCATTTGATATTAAATACAAGGCTCTGAATAGAAAATATATCGTCTTATGTTCAATATCAAATTCTACGACCAACAAATATCATATTGGAAATAACGATATAAATATATCTTTCAAATTTCCATAACAATATATGTATAATCACGAAATCCAACATCGAAATATTCCAAAGACAATTTCGATTCAAATCCATTCCAATTCAATTGTTGGAAATTCTGGTTACTTTTAAAACCCTTTCAAATCCAATTTATTTATTTCAAAAATAAATGGATTATAATTCTAGTTTAAAACTAGTTCATTTCGATAAAAATCTATTTTTATCTTTTCAAATATGGAAATTTTCATCCCAATTCTTTCCAAATCATTTCTTATGATTTTACACAAATTATTACTATTTTTAATAATTTTATCAAGGCTCGTACAGTCGATTTCCATAAAGGGCCATCGAACTGCACTTAAAGCGACTTTTTCCAAATTTTATTTGGACATAATTCCAAATCCAACCATTAGATTTCAAATCTCTAATGTTCGTTAGAGAGCTCTTTTCGATACGAACCCAACAGTTCTGGTTTTAGGAGAATCCAACGGTCGGATCTCCCGTAATATCCGTTCGAAGTCAATGGTCAAAATTCGCGAACTGCCGCAGCGCGGCGCGTTCTATTCAGGCCATTATATTATTTATATTATATATATAATATATATTTCGTCGAAAATAGAGGTCGTTTGCAAAATTTCCATTTTTTAAGGGCCAGAATTCCATAGCGACTATTCTGAATTTTCAACTGGACATAACTTTTTTATTCCCGCTATGAGATTTTGATTTTTCGGATTCGTTGGAAAGATATTTTCAAATAGATTCAAATATCTTTGGTTTCGCTAAATCCGATTTATTTTGAATCATGTACATTCATTTGAAATTTGAAATCGAATTTTCGAACTACCACGCCATTTCCAATTCCTTTTATATTTAAAATAAAATATTTATATTCTAATGTCGATTCAAATAAATATATACGTTTTAACTCTATTCAAAATAAATTTCTCGTCGTTATTATTTAAAATAATTCATTTTAGATACTCAAAATTCGCTAAAATTGCCAAAATAATTTTTTTGTATTGGCTCGAATTTCCGGGTTATTACAATTTTGTGTCCATTTAGACTTCCCTTATATGTGTGTGTGTCTATATATATATATATATATATATATATATATATATATATATATATATGTATGTATGTATGTATGTATGTGTGTATATATATATATATATATATATATGAGCGGCTATAGAGACATAAAATTGGACACAAATTTATGTACACAAAATATGTACCACAAGATTTGTTTGTCTTTATGTGTGATGTGGAATTCAGTGGGAGATCTAGTGACTCAGATTTTCTATGTTTAATTTTGTGTCCATTTAGACTTTCCCTCTCTCTCTCTCTCTCTCTCTCTCTATATATATATATATATATATATATAATGAACAATCACCGTAGACTATGGAAAATCGCTAATCTTGAAAGGTATAGAGCTACCCAGTCCGCAACTGCAAGCTTATACAGTTATCGTAGTTCCGCTTGGACCTCCACTATACCGAGTATAACTGACTTGGGGGATAGTTGCTCAGGTTTAGCCTCGAACCCTTGACTTATTACCAGGCCGGAGCACGCCTTTCCACTGAGCTATTGTCGCGGACACACACACACACACATATATATGTATGTATGTATATTGCATACTATAAAATATACATGTATAAAAACATCATTGTATTACTATAAAATATAGGTGTATATTATACCCAAAAAAACATTGTATATTATATATGTGCATATAACAACATTGTATTACTGTAAAATATAGGTGTATATTATACCCAAAAACAACATTGTATATTATGTGTAACAACCCAGAAAATCAGAACCAATTTAAAAAATTTATTTTGGCAATTTTAATGAATTTTGAATATTTAAAATGATTTATTATAAATAATAATGACGAGAAATTTATTTTGAACAGAATTAGAATGTATATATTTATTTAAAACGAAGTTAGAACATAAATATTTATTTTAATTATAAAAGGAATTGGAAATGGCGCGACAGTTTGAAATTTCGATTTCAAATTGCAAATGAATGTATAGGATTCAAAATAAACCAGATTTTAGCGAAACCAGAAATATTTGAATCTAACTGAAAATATCTTTCGAACGAATCTGAAAAATCAAAATTTCATAGCGGGAATAAAAAGTTATGCCCAACTGAAAATTCAGAATAGTCGCTATGGAAATATAGCCCTTAAAAATAGCCATTTTGCAAACGATCTCCGTTTTCGACGAAACCACTTTTGTTGGATCTGCGATGTCAAGTTATTGCTAGACTGCAATTTTCATAATTTTTGGGATCAATACGTGAGCGTGGCGAATTTAAACGTGTTTGACCAATTTCAGTTGAATTTAATCGACTAAAAAATGGCAATTTTTCAAACGGTTTTCAAATTCGACGAAATTAGTTCTGTTAGGACCGCATCGTCAATATGAGGCAAGAAAAAAAATTCTGGAATTTTCAGAGTTAGTATGTGGCCCCAGTAAATTAAAATATGCCTTTGAATTTAAAATATATTAATTTATATTTTAAATTTAACTGAAACTGATCGTAACAGCGGAATTGGCTTACGAAACATATCCCATTGCATTCGGAATGGGGGTGATTAGGTATGGACGACAATCGGTGGGTTCAGTTTTGGGTTCGAATAAAAAGTCAACCTTTGGTGGAATATAATATAAATTAATTAATAAAAGGCTTTTATCTCCCCCCTCTCCCCCTTCCTGACCACGATCATTCAGAAGAGAAAAATAATAATATAAAAAAAACCCGCACCCCTTGTCATTGCACCACCACCTCCTTGCGCCGCCGCGTCTGCCGTCAGGGCACCCCCCCCCCCCCCCCGGCGAACCCCCTCCGACGTCGAAGCCCACTCCCCTTTCCTCTCGAGCACCATGACCCCCCCCCCCCTTCAGGCAAATCAAAACCCTAACCACCGTCGAGCCCTATCCCAATCCGCCTGCCATGCTAGCCCACTGCCGCCTCTACTAGCGCCTCCCCCAGCCTTTGACCACCCGCGCCT
This sequence comes from Allium sativum, assembly GCA_030737875.1. Classification (NCBI taxonomy): domain Eukaryota; kingdom Viridiplantae; phylum Streptophyta; class Magnoliopsida; order Asparagales; family Amaryllidaceae; genus Allium; species Allium sativum. The sequence goes on along the minus strand of CM060916.1, from coordinate 362,365,345 downwards.
TCCCTTTTCGAACCACCAGCCCTCACCTCCCCCTTTCGATTGTCGAAGACCAGAAGAAAAAACCCCTTCCTTCAAATCGATCGATGGATATGTGATGCGTCGTTGTGAGTAATTCGAATCGAACACTTCTTCTTTTTACAGATTTTAGTTTATATAACGATGTATAAAAATATGATTTTGCATATATAGTTTTGTTACAAAAAGATTAGATTTTTCTTTACAAAAAGGTTAGATGTTTATTCGTGAAAAGTCTAGAATTTTGGAAATAGCAAGGCTAGATTTTTGAAAACAAAAGGATATGATATTTATTGTTTGATTAGCAAAGTAAAAATACAATTTTTTTTTACAAAGTAATGATCGAGATAAAAATACAGTTTTATATATATGAAAGCGAGATAGAAATACGATTTTTGTGCATAGAGATTTGAAATAAAAATATTATTTTTATTATGAAGAAAGCGTTATAAAAATATGATTTTTAACACATAAACATCGTTATAAAAATATGATTTTCTCATATGAAGTAGCGACATAAAAATGTGATTTTTAATATAAACATCATATTAAAAATGTGATTTTTACTATGAATAGCGGGAAAAGAGAGCGATGAAATCAACTAGAATCACATTCAAATCAAAACCGTTCAGAAATAAGAATGGAGGAGTGAATCCCAAAGGTGAAAACTCCTCACTATAATTTTCTTTGTACAATTATTTATTTTATAACTGCATATATGAACTGCTCCCCGTCGTCCACAAACCATGGACGACTTGTTTGATTGTTTGGTTTGTTTGATTTATTTGTTTGGATTTGTTCGGGATGTGATCTGAATTGATATGATTTGGTTTGTGTATGGCGCGAGCCGTCATTGGGCGAGCCTTATCCCGGTTCTAGTATCGCGCCGTTATACCGCCAAAATTTTCTAAAATATGTTAGAACAATAAAAATATCATTTTTATTGTGTAAATGAACCGAATAAATATTTTATTGTTAAAAATATATTTTTAACGTGTATATGAATAAAATGAATATTCATTTACAAATCGGACGATTTGTTTACGTACACCCATTTGACTGATATTGATTGGGACGATAAATTTTACATATCGCCCAACTGCACAAATAATAATTAGTGTTTGTTGTTTTGAAAACGAATTTAAAACGATTTATAAAATACGTTTTAAATGGAAATTGACAAAACATAAATATTATATATATATATATAATGGTCTGAATAGAACGTGCCGCGCTGCGGCAGTTCGCGAATTTCGATCATTGACTTCGAATGGACATTACAGGAGATCCGACCGTCGGATTCTCCTAAAACCGAAACCGTTGGGTTTGTATCGAAAAGCCGGCAAATGTAAGGGATTTGAAATCTAACGGTTGGATTTGGAATCATGTCCAAATCAAATTTGGAAAAGGTCGTTGTAAGTGCAGTTCGATGACCGTTTATGGAAATCGACTGTACGGGCCTTGATAAAATTATTAAAAATATTAATAATTTGTGTAAAATCATAATAAATGATTTGGAAAGAATTGGACGAAAAATTCCATATTTGAAAAGATAAAAATATATTTTATCGAAACGAACTAGTTATGAACAAGAATTATAATCCAATTTTTTTAAATAATTAAATTGGATTTGAAATGGTTTTAAAAACAACCGGAATTTCCAATATATAAATTGGAATGGATTTGAATCGAGTTTATCTTCGGAATATTTCGATATTGGATTCCGTGATTATACGAATATTGTGGAGAAATTTGGAAGATATATATATATATATATATATATATATCCCAATACGATATTTGTTGGTTTCAGAATTTGATATTGAATATATGCCAATATATTTTCTATTCAGAGCCTTGTATTTAATATCAAATTGGATTTTGGGTTTCTCGTGAATGGTATCTTTAATAATACTGTTCTTAAACCCAATGGAGTTAAGAAAATTAGAAACCGACTGGAGATTAGCTAAGTTGAATGGTTTCCTGGGTATTGATCTAATATTGGTTTCAGCTTTCGGGATTAATACATATGGAATTGTTCTCTTACTAATCTACGGTTAGAGACTAATGGGATTTTAGGTTTGTCGTGAACTGTGTTTTAAATGACACTGTTCTTAAACCCAGTGTGAAATGAATAAATCTTTTAATTAAGATTTAAAGAAGAATTACCAATTAATTGGAACTGAAAATGGAATGTGAATTGGGTTTATTGTGAACTGTGTTTTTAACGAAATTCGTTCTTTAACCCGATTTACAGTGAAATGTGATTTGGTATTTATAAATCTTTTTATTAAAATTTAATGGGAATTTTCCAAAGTAACATTTTCCAATTTTATATATTAAATTGGAATTGAATGGAATTCGAATGATAATAATCGAAGTGAACTTCTGTGGAGGAAGACTGTTAATACATATGGAATTTAAAAGGCTTTACCGTTATTCCATTTATATTATTAGTCGGATACGAAAATTGACATCGATTATATATTGATTTGATTTTCCGTGAAGATGCCATAATTAATGGAATGTGATTTGGGTTTATTGTGAACTGTGTTTTAAATGAAATTAGTTCTTTAACCCAGTTAAAGGCAGGATTACATGTCTGTCATTGTATTTCGAACTGTATGGTTGATCTCTGTTAAATATATATCTGTTTGGTGGCGTAGAATTTATTCTCTTGCTTAACACCCTTCTCTGAGACGTACGAGCTTAGAGGTTATATATCGGCAAAAATCAATAGTACGGTGTAGATTGTCGATGCGACATGTTTGTGTTTCCAAAGTTAAATAATCATTAATGTTGATTTTTGGGAAGATTAAAACTAAGTGGAGTTTTAATGAATCTTTAAATAGATTGAGAAAGGGAATGTGATTATTTAAATTATCAAATTTAGGAAATGATCGAGAATGGAATATCGCCAGTTTTGCTCCTAGCGATAGTAAAATCTTTAATTAGATTTGAATGGGAAACGGTAATTAATTTTACCGATAAGACCGTGGTGTTAGTTATGGAGTATTACCAGTTTTTCTCCATAGGATGAACAGGTTGGGATTGGGAAATTAAATAAATGATTACTTCAGTAAGGTGCGTTAATCCCGACTAGTTTGGAAAACCTTAACATGGTTTGAAATGATATCCAGAGGAAGATTAAAGAATAAATTTAAAAGAATTTATCTTTGATAAAATTAATGGGAACCTTTCCCAAATGATATGAATATTTGAATAAAAGAATATATTGGATTGGAATGAGGCGTATGTTGTGTTTGTGTAGCACTTGTTTATAATATACGCGAGTTATTCGGAAAGACCGGGTTTATACCCATTCTGAATAACTGATTCGACGATAAGTCGACGATGAAGACGGTGGTTAAAGACCATAGGTCTTCACATCGTTTGGAGGATTACTGATGCCTTGATTGGGCTGTACACCCAAGACGAGGTAATAAGTTGTGATCGTCCAGACGTACTTGGAGATCGACGGATATGCGAGGGCCTCTCTCCTGTATTGGACATATGGGACAAGGAATAAGGTGCCTCCGGTTTCGTTCATACCCTCAATGAACTCGTAAATGGATTGTGTGTCTGACATTGGATTTTATTCTATGTTGATTGATTTTTGTCAAAAATATATTTCTGTTTGGCGGCGGAGAATTTATTCTCTTGCTTGACGCCCTTCTCTGAGACGTACGAGCTCAGAGGTTATATATCGATATACATCAGTTGCATGGCGTGAATTGCCTGTGTGGCATGCTGGGTTGCAAATGATCAAGGCTTCTGTTGAAAAGCAGAGACTTGTGGTTGATGATCAAAGCATAGCTTTAATGTAGCGTCGCTTTGTGTATAGCGTTAATTCGCGAGCCTCACACCACGGTATAAGTGAAAAAGGGGATCAGACCATTGGGAGAACATGACGTTTCTTTCTAGCTATGGGTGGTGTCAGGGTTTTGCACGCCCTGACATTGTTATATTTTTACCTATGTAGTTGTTGGATGGCAAGGCGCCTCAGATATATCGGTCTCTACGGAGCCGATGGATAGGTCCAATAGGACCGGGAAACGTGTATTCAGGAATAATTAATCCTCAAACGTAAGGGAGTACCGGCCCAGCCGATTCCAGGGGTTACCCAGAGTGTGTAGTCCTGAGACATTTGCTAGAGTGTCTCGAAGTGGAAAGGAGTATATCCCTTGCCTAGACTCATGACGGAAATCCAATTTCCAATTCGTGACATTTCGGTTTTATTTGTAGAGCCTAGTATGGCGACATAGTGGGATGGGGCACTATGCTGTCTATGATTGATACATTTATATTTGAAGTAGTTTTCATACACTTTACACTTATAATAGTATCAAAATGATTTGTTTTAAACGTACCAAGCATGTTTGGCTATTATAAGGTAAAACTCTATCCACCGACTTGCGTTGCATTGTGTGATGTGACATGAGTCTTATAATAGCTTCATTTTTCTAAAAAGCATTGCACTGTTTATTCTATGCACTAGTATTCTTGGGAGGAAACTCGTTCCGTGTTATACGGCGTGATCCCTTAATTTACTCTCTTTTAAAGTAAAGTTTTAAATGACTGTTTTAGTTCTCACACCAGTCACATGACTGACCTGGAGTTTATTGTTTTAACTTAAACTCTGAATGCCCCTATTTTCCACACGGACAGCTAGTAGTTTTGGTTTTGTAGATTTATATTCACAGGATCCTGGTCTACAGCTGGAATGATATTCGGAAAGCTCTGTATCCGTGTATCTCTTTCAGTTGTGTGTTTGTATTATTTTTCGCTGCATTGTAAATTTGTAAATCTCTGATACTTATCAAATGTATTTTATTTATTCATACTCTGTATATTCTTGTACTCTGATGTAAATTATTGTAATAAGCAAGGAAATGTTCTTCTGTTTGTGTTCTGATTAGTCATGTTCTAAACTCAATCCGGGTTTTCCTTTACGGAGAAGTTTGGGTCGTGTCAATATGTGTGGGTATACATACATACATATACATATATATATAGAGAGAGTAATTAATTTCATTCATGTCTAATTTAATAATATTATTAATATTTTACACACACAATACATATATTATAAGTAATTATCTATATATTATTTTAGTATTTATTTAAAAAATAAGTTTATATGTATGTATGTATGTGTGTGTGTGTGTGTGTGTGTGTGTGTATATATATATATATATATATATATATATATTTACACACAAAAAACATATAATACATATCGGATGAGCTAATATATCCGCTACAATTTAAATTCCGATATTTACATACAAACACATTATATGTTGCACGATTTCTTATGTCACACATGTATATGATATATATGCATACCATTATATAAAATTGAGGATAAACTAAATAAAATTATAACTATTATCTATAAACTTAAATGAAATAAAAGTTTTTAAATTAAATTGGAAATTTTCTAAATAAATTAGCTTCATAAATCCAAAACAAAACAAATAAGATTTTTTTTTAAAAAAAAAAAAAGAAATTCATCCACATTCTCTGGTGAATTTGTTCTTCTTTTCCTTTTATGCATCGCTAACAGACAATGTAAAAAAGGAAAAGGTCAACAATATTGTAGGATTAAAATGATTAAATATATTGAAAACTTAATAGTGAAATGGAGCCAAGAAATGCGAAAACCAAAGTGAAGACAAAGACAGCAAAGAAAATCAAGGTAAAATGTTATGAAAAAGACTGGTTAACTATTTACAAAGTCTATCACCTTAATCCATTGAAATATTGTCAACTTATTTTCTTCCCTCACCTGATTTTTAATTCCTAAAAGGCACAGGGCTAATGTAATGATAGACCGCTCCTTTAGTCAAATTAAAATTCAGGCTAACATAATAGTCATGAAATTTACCCATTTATACTTCTAACTTAAGCAATGAGATTAAAAGGCTTAGCGGTTCTATGCAAGTGAAAAACGTTATAGCGAAGATAATACGAAGATATAACGAAAAATAACTAAAATGCATGAAACTCCATTAGATAGAAAAATATATTCTTTAATCTTATATAACAAAATTATATATATATATATATATAATATATATATATATATATATATATAATATATATATATATATATATATATATATATATATATATATGAGAAGGGTTCCGGTACACCTCTTATATTACACGTAAACTCTCCACCATCTATTTCCACATTCATTATCTCTCTTCCTAATGAGAAATAATATTGAAATGGAAAGAGAGAGAATAAGTGGGGAAATGAGTGGTGAAGATTAAGGGGAAGAGTTCACGTGCAATATAAAAGGTGTAGCGGAACCCTCTCTCTCTCTCTCTCTCTCTCTCTCTATATATATATATATATATATATATATATATATATATATATATATATCCCTAAATGCATTAAAATTAAAATTTTATTTCAGTTTTGTTGATTTGATCTAAAGAAAACACCGGTCTAATCGACCTTTTTATATTAATTTTGTTGAAGCAAATGCTAAAAATCTTGATTAAACGGATGAAGCAAAAATTACAAAGCTTAAACCTAAACTTCTGCTCATTAGCGCTAAATCCAAAACTGCTGCAGTTGCAGTATTTTCACCTATAGTGAAGACTTTACCGGGTCTTAACTACGCATAACTCCAGCTAGAAATTTGTCTTTTTATTTTTCTTGATAAGAAAAAGAAACAAGATCGATAACACACCAGTTAAAATAGTGAAATAATATTTTCATGGATGATTAAAACAAAGGTTTTAAATCTCGGATATCGGTCGTGTTTCGTCTCGGGGATTTTATAGACTCGGTCTCGTATCGGGGGAAATCTCGGACGAGATGAGTCTAACTCGGGGGTTCGTCTCGGATTTCCATCTCGGGTCTGAAAGTTCATATCGCAACAATCTCGGGATACATGATATGTTAAAAATGGTATTTTAACAAAATAATTTTTATGAATGCTATCAAAAACATGGTAACTAAAACTTAAAATGCAAAATAACTTTATTATTCTTTATTTTGTGAAAAATCATTCATACTCTAAATCGTAATATGTTTAAAACAAGAATATTGTTAGACAAGAAACATTAAAAGGATCCAAAAAATTAAAAAAATCCAACATAAATAGACCATAAAATACATAATTTCATAAGTAACATGTATGTAAAAAGACGAATATGAAAATCATAAGCATAGTAAAACATATATAAACATACAATATAGTCATTTAACATGCAAAATGTAAAATAACAAAAGATTGATATGACTATATTTAAGTTTTTTAATTATAGTTCTAGTTCAGGCACAAATTTAAATGTTAACCAAAAAAATTAAGATCTTGGACGATATTCCAGTATTTAGTCTCGGTCGATATATCGTTTTCGTCTCGAAAGGAGATTTAGAGTAATATTTGCTGTTTCTTTTCAGAAGGAGCCCAAAACGAGATCTCGGAGGAGATCTCGGGCGATATTTGCGAGATTTGAAACAGTGATTAAAACACTCCTCAACATGAAAATAGCTATAAAAGAAATTATATAACTCTATTATGAATAATGATGATTCTCCGGATATAATACCAAGATTACAGTTAACAGTCTCATGTAAAATCCATTACATGTCATGCCTTCATTTTAGCAGCAGCTTCTTTAATTTGCTCGATGGTAAAAACACCAAAGAAGTCATCATCAAATACACCATTGACAACCGCAAGAGCAACATCATCAACACTTACAGGCGGTGCTAGCAGAAGATCAGAAGCTGGAAGAGCATTCAACGGCCTTGTATAATTTTCAGTTGCTGCTAGTAGTTTCTCCAGTGGCTCTCCTACTATATCCAATGGGATCTCTATTCCATCAACTTTTCTTTTTCCATATATGAAACCAGGTCTCAGCACTATGCCTGTTGTGATTGAAGAACGCCTTACTCAGAGAAAATTATAATATGGAATCAACAACATTGGCAAATACAAATGATGCATTGCTCAATTTTCTTGTGTGTCAATGCATCATGTTCCATATCCTACAAATTTTAGCAACGCGTGTTCCCAAAACATGTTCCCTTTGATTATATATCATATGGTAATCACATTAATTTGCCTTGAATGTATGTTAAAAATACGTGGACATTCCTCATATGTTTACAGACCAAGCTCGAATCTTTGGAAAATGAACGTAGGGATAACTGATAATGAACCGCACTATGTCCATGCCACTGCATAAAGCTCTGATATGATGGGAAGGATTTTCCTTTTTATATGTCTACTTTACCTACTTAGTATTAAACAGTATGCATAGTATATTCTAAACCGAACAGCGTGAAGTAGTACCTGAATTTGGGTATTTGGAGAGGACTTCTGATTCAGCTTTTCTTTTCCCAGTAAAATAGCCAGATGACAGTAGAAACGATGGGAGATTGTAATCGTGCACAGATATCAAGATGAACTTTGGAACTCCTGAGACCAATAGTTGCAAATGAAGAGACTTTACTTCAGATGGATGAGATTATGAAGTTAAATTTGTAGCTTTCAAGTGTCGAACAATAAAGTGAAGGTTGAACATGGTCATAATAGAAATCAGACCATAGGGGAAATACCACCACAAATTTTTGTCATGCACTTTTATACAAAAGAATCATAATCTCCTACCGTACTCCTTTGCAGCATTAACTGCAATCACATTTGCCTCTCCATTTATTTTCTTCATCTGCTCCTCATTCCCAAACCCTCCAACTGTCGACACAACTGCAGTTGCTCCCGGCAGTACTTCATCCCAGTTTGAATAGAAAACATCACCTATGGATACATTTGTAGAAAATTTGAATGCATTAGTACACATCCACATGAGTGAATACATGAACAGAAATTGAAATACGAAATTCGATAGCAACCAGATACATTAAATCCCTCAGTGACAACTAATGATGTCTTGAAATGAGAGGCTTGCTTGCTGATTAATGTTTTTTTTGTCTATTGTATCTTCTTTTGACAAAAAACAACCAAGTAGGATGACAACCACAGATATAGCAACCAATGAATATGCTCCCAAATTGATATTTTCATCTGAAATCCTATTCCTTGACATCTCAATTTCAATTTTCGTGAGATTTTCTTCTCAAAAATTATCCCTTGATATTCTCTTTTTTATTTATGTATTTTTTAACATACTCAGGAAAATACATAGAACCAACAGAATGTTTGTTGCAAACGTAAAAACAATATAAAAACTATGTGAACAACTGGTAAGAACATCAAAATACTATCTGATTTTTGTCGATCTGCTCCAAAACAGATTGACTATCAGCATCATCGTTTCTACTAGCTAGCAGTGCAATGCGTGAATTACACAGTTTACCGCAACAAAACAGCTCTACAATAATATAAAGCGTTCATAATGTCATATTAAACAAATTATTTACCGTAGGATAAATCTTAACATGCAAGATTCCTTGCATGCCTAGGACTATGAGATCAAGGAAGTGAAGCATAAAAACAGTTATGGTGCTTTAATAAGTTAATATATAATTTTCTCAGTAAATCATACATGCAAAGAAAAGGCTATGCTATGTGGTCAGAACCCTCCCTCCAATAGTGGTTTAGTACTTAATAGCGTCTATAACATTTTTTTCAGTAGGGAAAGAAGTCCTTCAAAGAAATACAAGCACCTTCCCTTTTTGTCATAAAATTTTAGGGTTTCGAATCCAAGGTTGGGAAATCCCATCGGAAACTAATCGGTGATACCAACAAACTGAAGAGGAATGGGAGAAGAGACAAAGTCGGTAAATATAGGAAGGGGAATTTTGCAGCGTTGGACATGCCTTGCTAGATTAATGTGGTCGCTTTGGCCATGAAATATATACACAAATTAACATATGAAATTAGAACTTGTAACACACTGTAAGAGAAAGGTGCCTACCAGGAATCCATGTAACTTGATCAAGCCAGGGCTCCGAATATTTAGGCCGCCCAGACCTGTAAGAAGAAAGTTTAATCAGTATACAAATACAAAGCAGTTTTTCCTTAAAGAAAACTAAGTACAAAAAGAAGAAAACAAGCACATAGATTTTTAGGGTCCATTTAAGATGCAACTGCTTTTTATTAATGCAAAAACAAGACACAAAAAGTATGGAGAGATACAAAAAAAAACAACTAGTGCACCGGAGAAAATATGAGATAATATATACATTAAGGGGAAAAGACAAGATGGAAGATCAAAACCATTATGGAAAGAAAGTAGTGAAAATGGCATAATAATAAATGGTCTTGAGTAAAGATATGACTCAAAATAATAAATTATGGAAAAAACTGAACACTAAATTATACTATCAGCCCTAATCATTTAAAAAAAGAAAAAGAAAGAGGTGATGGTGATGAGAATAAGGATCAAAACATGAAGATCCACAATATGCTGAAATTATTTTCCACAATATATCAAACCAAAGTGTTCATTCGGAGTCCAAGTCAGTTGTTATTTTCACAAAGATATTTTCCAGTTGAAAACTTAAAAAAAAAAAAAAAAAAAAAAAAAAAAAAAAAAAAAAAAAAAACTGCAAACCATCTTTCTTGTATATAGTTACAGAGTTTTAACCATTGTAATCAAAGAGAAAAAGTAGAAGAAAATACATTTTTTTATCAAGTACTATTCTCTTCTAATTTGTGATCTCCTTGTATCTCTTCAAATTTAATAATAAAGAAAATTTTGGATCCAATTATGTTCTTGTTATTAAATCTACAATTATTCATATCAGTGTAACTTTTAGTCTCTAATCGATAATTCTAGATCAATTTAATAAAATTACACTTACAATTGGTATCAAAGTAAGGAAGTCACTGAAGGTTAGTTGGATATTGCGGAATCCCGGGTAGTCTGAATAATTATGCAATGAATCAATTTCGTCGATAAAGTGATTTCAGAACCTGGAAGCTGAGGTTGGAGGAGATGCTGCCGAAGAAGGCTTTTAAAATAGTTTCCGAGTGGATAAATTAAAATGTCTCATCGAAGAAAACAAATGAGAAGGAAGAGTCCCTTACCCCCATTAAGTTGTGTCCTTCAGATGAGATTCCTAAGGAGCTTCCCCCACAAAAGAAAGCGAAGAAGTTATCAGGGTGTCACGGTAAGTCCTTCGCAAACCGTATTGTTGTTCAACGGTAGCTTTATACCTTTAGAATGAGACATGATATTTCACTTTTAGAGCACATAGATACCACGACCTTTTTTATGGTTGAAGCTAAAGGTGTTTGATGTAAGTATTAAAGATGAAGTGCAGCCACTGATACAATTATACTTACTGCCTTTAAGTATGGCATATTTGTAAATTTGATTATATGGGAGAGCTGCCATTACCACGGTTGATGTTATAACAAGATTGCATAGTGAATAGTTGTTAGGGAAATTGATTGGTAGTTAAAGTGAAGATGGTTTAACGCAGAAAGCAGACAAATCTAAGCAAAACAGTGATAGATTGAAGTTTGAATCCAAATATAAAGACTCTGAAACAAGATTTGTAATGACGTAGGAATGAAGCTTGGGCATCATAAGGATGAACGTCCGACATTGAAGAAGACGAAAGAAAAGAAAGTTAAAAGAATATCAACATCTACGGTAAAGGTATAAACAACAGATGTGAGTGGGGATGATGATGTATCTGTTTTATTTTTTCGGCTGGTGCATCTTTTGCCAGGAGTGCACTACGAATTATTGGCCTTGGAGCATTTTACACCGCATAAGAATTGTTTTGTCACTTATAGGGAAGTTGGTAAAGGTTCGGTTCTTATAGAAAACAGCGTGTTTAGTCGTATGGTTGGTGTTGAAAGCGTGAGAATTAAGTTGTTTGAGCGGAACAATACTGACGTGAAACACGTACCATAGTAATGCACGAGTTTATTGGTGATTGAAACTTTTAGCATGTTGAGTTTGAGAGTTATTGTAAAAGGCGAATGGTTGACTATAGCGAAGAGTTCACAGATTTTAATGAAAAGCGCAAGGATGGAGGACTTATTTTCGTTGAAGACGAGCACTATTATATGAGAAGTGGCTACAACTGTGGGCTCTTCTGATCTAGACTTGACTCACCTGAGGTATCTCAGGATATGACATGTTGGACTGTGAAATTTGGAGGAGTTACATAGGTGTGGCTTTATTGATTGTATTGAGACATCAAACCTTGGTTTCAGTGAGGGATGTGTGCTTGGTAAATAGAAGAATGTCGTTTTTGATGTTGATTCGCACAAGACAACAATTGTGTTGGAATATGTGCATACAGATGTGCAAGGTCTGTTAGGGATTGAGATGTTCATGATAATGGTTTTGATGACAGCAACCTTGTTTCAGTTATTATTATTATTATAAAATATATACTAACACTGTTATCTAGAATATATATATGTGTGTGTGTGTGTGCGTGTGCGTGCGCGTGTGTGTGTGTGTGTGTATATATATATATATATATATATATATATATATATATATATATATATATATAATTTACGCAGGTATTGAATATTGAAGACAGTACAGTTTAAAAAATCAAATTTTCAAAATAGAAGATTTCAAAATACAAGACTCATGGGTATTGAAAATTTATGAATTCAAGAGTTCAAGAAATATAAAGTAATTATGTCTAGATATTTTGTTAAACCTCTGGTTAGCACTGAATTCTAAATTCCAAATTATAAATTATCTTCATTTTCCTATGCTCTTCAAAACAACTCGCTAATGGTTTTCTCAAGCACATAAAAAACGATGAGGCTGATCAAGACCACAAAAGATATCATTTACAACAACTCGGATGCTATAAAAGATTACATAAGCTATATAAACTTTGGTAAAGTCGATAAAGGAAAATTTGCAATTTTTTGTGATTTTGCTTCTTATGATCTTGAATCTTTTTTCATCAAAATGGAATTTTAAGTTTAATTGATTCTCAGGAGAATGAGGAAGCTTGCTACCCGAATCTTGTTAAAATGCTTTATGCAAACTTGGATCATGATTTTGATCAAAGAAATGAAAGTGAAACATGGTGTAATGTAAAAGAAACTCAAATTGTTTTGAATTGCGATGTTTTAAAATGATCTAGAGACCTTTCACCATATTTTTGAAAGTGATGAAAATATGGAACTCCAAAACCATTTTTATCGCCTAAAGTAAGAATTGTCAATTTACTTCTCCAACATACTGTCACTCCTCATTCAGGAAATTTCAACAACCCAACATTGAAAGTTAGTAAAGTCCTTTTTGCTATTTTTGGAAAGTACCACATAAATTGGGCTCAAGTGATTTTAAGTGAAATTTCATCAAAGGATTTATTGTCAAAAGAAAATACGTTATATCATAGAGTTTAACTTACTCGTATTTTCAAATATTTTGGAGTTGATTTCAAAGGTGAAGAGTTTGTTTTTAGAAAGATTTTCAATTTTGAAAATATATCCCGTATGAAGATTCCACTTGTGTTTCATCCATATGAAACATTTACAAAAAAACAAGCAAGAATGGAACAAGAAGAAGGTAAAGAAGATGAAGATGCTTCCTTAGAAAGTATTAAATTTTCCGCTAAGCCTTCCAAGAAAATTCTCCTCAAAAATCAAATAATTCAAGCTAAAAACCAAAAGGCACTAAAGAAGTCATTTAGTAAGAAATTTGAAAAGATGTCTTCTAAAATGAGCAAGCTCTATGGAAAAGTTGGAAGAAAACTTGGTTTGTTCTCATCCTCATCCCCCCCCCCCCCCCCCCCTTCCCCCGCTGAATTCTAAGTCTTATTATCTTGCTGTACTTTTATTTCAATCCCCGCATTCCAACTTCAAGTTATGTATTAATTGAATGTATCGTTATCATTGGTATGAATAAAGCTTTATATTTCTGTTAATTTTTCCTTAAACATCTCTACAATAGTCATCAAAGTAATTAAAACAAGTATATATAAGTCAAAACAAAGCATAAAGTCACAAAATACTTCAAAAAATAAAAATAACACATATATGTCGACATACATATAGGAATATATCGACATATAACAGTAGGATCTTCAAATTTGTTTAAATTTGAAAACTGCTTTAACCAACTAGTGTGTATTCCTTTCAAACAAATTTCAAAGCCTATTTATAGTCGTTTCTTCCAGAAAAACTCATTTATTAATTACTCCTTCATTTGTTTTCATTATTTCTTAATAAAATCAAATCCATGTCTTTCCAAATACCTAATGTATGTGGAAATCTTGAAGAAATACTTAATTCTTTCAAGAATATTCTTTCTATCATTATTTACAATCAACACCACTTTAAATTAAATCAATAACAGATAATAAAACAAGAGAAGCATTTTGACACAATTCGATAGATTATCTCTTCTCTTTCCAAAGACGAAGACAACATCACCGGAGCATCTCTCACCAAAGACAACGAAGACCGGGACGCTATAAAGGCTTATTCAATCTTTGGTGGAGATGGTTGGGTAGAAGTTCCTAGAAATGTATGAATTTGTCTTTATAAATTTGTGTGATTTGATTGAATTGTTTTGAATTTGTAAATAAATAACTTTAAGATTGATTAGTTTGAATTGGATGGCTTGTATGAACAAAAAATTTTAAAAAATCAATATTTTTTACTAAAACATATGCAACAAAGATTTTTACGCATATAAAAAAACATAAAATTTCATACATGATAATTTTCAAATCCAAAATAATAATACACATTACTGATAATCCAGAAATTTGAATCTGATGCAACAATTATATTTTTCAAATCAATATCTATATCATCATATTCATAAGCTTCAGCATCTTCCTCATCCAAATCATTTAGATTTGTTTTTTCTTCGTGAATATGTAAAGGAGTTGAAGCAGATGCTGAAAAACATCTCGATGTGGATGTTCTTTTACTTGGATACGTAGCTTCCTCCACTCCTGCTGCTCTAGCAGCAGCACCCCAAGTCAGGTCATCCTCATCGTTAAATACAAGTTCAACTTTGGAATCAGATGCATCATCCTTATTTTCAGTTAATCATTCATTACAATCATCGATATCATTCAAAGATATTGCATCAACGGTGTCACGAATATTACATTTTTTTTAATGCTCGATTGTATTTAACAAATACCAAATCATGAAAGGTTTTATGTTGCAGACAAATTGTATAAAGATATTGGATATATTTCCACATATGCAATTTTTCTCTATCCAGTGATATGTTTCAGAGCTGCTTGAATGTTATTTTTTAGAATGTTTCTTCCTCCCAATTTGCTTCTCTTGATTTATTGTTCACGGGTTCTCGGTCTCATTCATTTGCTTTTGCATTTATCATAGGCAATATTTTATGATCTTTTATACATTGCTAGTATTTTTAGCCCGCTTTGCTAGGCATCAAAATTTATGTTATTAAAAAAAATGTAATGATTAAATATTAAAAATAAAAGAAAAATAAACTATTGTAATTAATAAAACATAGTCGACAACGAAAATTTGGACAATGAATGATGATTAGAAACAATGGTAGAATGAAAAAAAAACTTTCCGCTTTTTAATCTTGCTTCCAGAAGTAAGAGACGATTTTGCCCAACTCATCCCTTTTATAATAATTAAAAAATTACAATTCTCAACCCTTGTTGTATCGTCTTTTGACTGCTGACATATAAAGAAACTATTGCATGTATCATAGTGGAAGTTCACTTGCAACTCAAGCTAGTATGAGTTGACATTGATAAAATAAGAGAATGTGGGGATTATTTTGTTACGGCCACCATAAACCATGTTTGGTGAGGGCTATCAAATTTATGTAAACACCCACAGCTCATACATCAAGATATTTACGAATCCCTTAAGCGATAGTGAATAATATTTACAAAACTGAATTTTAAAAATTCTAACTGTCTGTATTTAATAGGATCTGATGTATTATTCTTGTTTGTATTGTCTGACATCTTGTTTTATAGTGATGGAGACATGAATAATTATACCGTGGTATTGAAACTTCAGTAGAATTTTATAAGATGTGAAAACATTAACAGTAAATATTGGAAAAAAACAGACTTATTTTCGTAAAGACAATTACCGGAACAATGAGTAATAAATATAGTGATGGAGAAACTCTCTAAAGGGCGACTACTTTTTTTTTTCAATTGCATGCTACATTAGAGTCAGACAGCAAGGTATTCTTGGCATTTTACTTGCCAAATATGAAATGTAGAAGACATGCAGGCATCTTTAGTAAAAAAAGCGCAGCTAGTTGATGTATGGATCTTAGCAATTAAAAAAGATAGGACGAAAATCGAGAATATAATAAACCGTAGTAGTCATTGACAGAAATCATAATATAAATGATACAATGGACTCCTTTAAAATAACGAAGCACTTGAGTAACATCGAGATAAACCGTTGTAGCGTTAAATACATATTTAACTGGTTAAAAATTTGAAAGTAATTCATAAAATATTATGATTTGGAATTTCAAAATATTTGCAGTAGATTGTTGTCTCTATTACACACACACAACAGTTCTGCTTATAATAGAAAAAAAAAGTAAATTTCCCTTAAAAAATCATAATTCTTATCGAATAACCATAAATAGTCAAACATGACCACATTTACTGATCAAGAACATAAAAGAAACAGTTTGACATTAGCGAGAAATTAAGCAATTGAAAATCATTTTCTATTTTAAATATACTGATTTTAGTAAATAGGAGCAAAAGCCGCTTATTAATTGCATTCAAGCTGCAGTATTTAAGATATAGAGAAAAAAGGAACCAAATAATTCAGTTATTTTATAAATGGAAGTTGAATGAATCTGAAATACTAATAAGCCCGCGTGTACATGGTTTATTCCAGATAATGGTTGTTGTGCTAAAAACAAAATAATACCACAAAACAAACAGATATACAGAAACATACATACAGATGCATGCATAAAGTAGAAAAAATGATGTCCATCTATTATCTGCATAGATTCAAGTAATATTGATCCATCTTGTTATTATTTTAGAATCCAAAATCATCAGTAATGCAGTTATATGATTTAGTGCATTCATGTTATGAAAAAATGTCACATAAGATGTATTATAGTCACAAAGGTCCAGGTACTTCTGATCTATATCAGTTAAAAAGTATTTTGACCAAAGTTAAACGATAAGGGAAAAAACAAAATAAGAGAAAAGATGTGCTGGTGAAATTAAGACTTGCTAACTTATGCTAGTGGGTGGCTTCAATGTATAGAATTTTGTTGTTATCCTGTGAAACTATATCTCATATTAGGTTATTTATTGTAGATAATTTAAAACGGTAATAAAACCTATCTTTATATATAATCCAAAAAGTGGGCACTCTCGAAATAATAAAAAGCCAATCAAGAATTTAGGTATTTTTTTCTTTTGCTCCCACAAAAAGAAAGTAACATAATCCAGTTATGCAGCAACTATCCTAGAGATTGAAGATAAATCATGTTAGGCTTTCCTTGTGTTACTTTATACATTTTATCATTATCGGTTGAATCACTAATTGATTAAAAAAAACCTACAATCAAAATGTCATCCTCTCTGTGTTTGCTTCGAATTGATACTGTAAAGCTCGAAGACAACATCTTATAAAGGCTTGGTCGACGTAAAGCTGAAAAATACCTTTACAACCTAAGTAGACTGCTCAGCCTCAAACTCAAGGGATCAGAATATGCTAAGCTCGTCTATGCTATAGATATGAGGAAAACCTGCTCCTCCATAACTAATTCATCTAGTCAATCATCACCAACGCCTTGCTTTCAGATAAACTGTCATTCAAGCAAACTACAATATATAATTGAAAATGCCCGAATAAGAAATAAACCGCTTACCCTCATATCATCATTTCGTCATAATGATAGTGAGAACATGTAAATTAACTTATTGTATCCACACATGTGTTAAATGATATTAATGGATAAGAATTAGCATCATTTAACAGTTGTTATTGAAATAATATGATTATACAATGTGCGGAGAATAGAAGGATAAATTTATCACAATCCAAAAAAGCTGCAAGAATCAAAACTCAACAATTTTATACATTCTTGAATTATTCAACAAAAAAAATCACATAAGTCTGAAACAATTATCAAACAAAAATGAGAATAAGACAACATAGATTATTTTTATGTAAAAATAATGAAATCCTTGAGGAATTTGAATCTAATCCACAGTTATTGGGGAAAAAAAATCATTTGAAATAAACTGAAATGTAAAAAGATATAAACGAAAGAAATTTAATATCTTTAATAATTGTTTTTACATCATTTAGCACGTGGAAAAAACAGAAGTACATCTTCTGTATAGAATACGAAAGAACAGTTTTGAATGAATTTTAAGGTAAAAAAATTATTTGATAAAAAACTGAAATGCAAAACGATATAAACCAAAGATTTTTTTTTTTAAACAACCTTTTTGCATTATTCGAGCCAATCTTGAGAATGTCAGCAGAACAAAAACATAAGAAACCATGGAAGATTCGCTTGGAAAAAAAAAATACATGCAATAAAAATGAAACAAAATTGAAAGATTCGCTATAAAATTGCTTTCTGGAAAAGAGGAAGAAACTAAAAAGGAACGTACAGATTTGTAAACAAAATCAGATCAAAATTGGGTGGCAATCAAACAAATGAACTGAAATGTGACAAAATTAAAAATTGGTAGTAAGTAAATTTACGAATTGACTAACTTCAGTAGAAGCAATAAATTCTCCTTTTGAGATTGCTCCAGCTAAATGACTGAAAACTCAAATATGCTTGAAAATCAATAAACTATATTTTCATAAGAGTAAAAACAAATGTAAACGTGACCATACCAGAGATGAGATATTAACAAACTAAACCATTTAGTAAATACAAAAACAAACGACTGTGAAAGAATTAAATTAAGTAAGGGAAAGGAATTAATATTGAAATAGAAACACTTCCTTTAATGCACAATGCAGGACATAAATGACATTTAAAGAGAAAGATTGAAAATAAGGTTGAAGAATGGAAATAACAAACTAATTCTAGAATGAGAACACACATAAACATATTTAATACAGATATATTTAATATGGTTTTCATTACTACTTGGGCATGACTTGTACCAAATCCTTTCCAAAGTAACATATGTGATTCTTTGGTAAAATAGTTGCCCCAAGAGTTGCCAAAAGTACAACAATCATGCTTTTCTTTTGATAACGCGATACTCTAAATATCTATTAATATATAGTCATTCTTGACATAAAAAATAGGCTATATACATTTCATGTGCTGCTATATATTAAAGTTGATACAATTTAAGTTCCTTGTTTTCTTATGTTATGTATATTTTGATTTTTCACCTACTATTTTAAATCCATTAACTAATAACATTTTTACACGTATTTAAGTCCATTACCATTGTTATCAAATAATACAAATACACATAATTTCTATCAACATGATGTCAAAGAAATAAATCTAGAATCGGCAACAAATATCGGTATAATAATTATACATTAACGATAAAGGAAAAGTAATTAAATTCTATACGAATGCTTAATAATCTATTGTCTTTCTAAAACTGGATAATGAGAACTTTAAATAATAATTTATCCTTCAAAAATGTGTTAACTATTTGGGAAGATTTCGGTACGGACTTAGTAAATATGCAAAATACACTACTCTAAACATATGATCTATAATCATATGAAGACTATGGCAAAATGTAATTCAAAAAAAATGCAAAATAAGCAATCTACCACATTGGGAAAAAATATATTGATCTAAAAGTAACTATGAAAAAGGTAGTAAAGGAATTATACATGCCTAGAATAGATGTCGATCACTTACTTCTTGCATGGAAAAGATTCAAAATATGCCAAATTAGCATATGATTATTAGCACTCTATATATACATACACATGAATGGAGAATTCTATTGTGGTAAAATAATTTAGAAGATAGAAGTTAGTTTATTTTATAACCTAGCCACTATGAAACATCATTCACATACAATTTACATTTTGGTATAAAATAGTCAGACATGTATTAATGAAAATAAATATGAACTTATTTCATCAATTGTAAAATAAAATTCTATACATGGAAAAAAATACTGCTTAAAACTAAATTGAGTTCTCAAACTACATTTAGAATTTAGTATTGTTTGTAAGGAATAAGAAGAGACAGATAGAATAAAAGAAAATTAGATTAACATTCAAATGTATATAGCTGAACCTTAGAAGCATTATTGATATCTCCTAAGAAAACAAAAAGATGTTAACCATTGTATTTAATAGTAGTGCCATTTTTATTTAAATGGGCATCTATTTATTATACAACACAACGCAAGGGTATAAAGAATCTAATATTTACAAATGGGGGGAAATTTAAAAAAATGTTTTCAACTTGTTAACTTAAAAACTCCTAGCTAATAAATATATGCACTGAACATGATACAATTGTCAAACTATTAGATGTTAAGCATAAATGGATAAATAAAAATCAAAACCCATGTCTGAAGCATTCAATAATTTGCAAAAGTGTGAAATAACATATACGAAAATAAATAATATAAAGAAACTAAACCAAAATCAATCAATCATCTTGATGAAAATTTTTGAATAGAGGCGGGTTTTTCAATCCAACCAACGAATTCTAGTAACATACTCATATTAATACTTAAATATATATATATATATATATATATATATATTATTTTAACTTAAATTTGTAAAAAAATAGCAAGTCCAAAGGTAAATGAAAGGTTCCCTAAATAGGCTATGTTATCCAAAAACTATGTGTAGACCATACCACTCGGGATAAGCATTTTAATGATGACATCGGAAAATAAGCTAATGTACAATGATTCTATCAAATGTAATTATGAATGAATTAAGTAGTCAAATAATTGCGCATTTGAATTTGAATAGGAGTGCGCATCAAAACAGGAAAATAATATTTGAAAAAAATCAAAATGGTTAACAAATTTGATGCTAAAGGTAATGTTTAAACAAACAAAAATCACATAGAAAAGAAAGACCTAGAACAAAAGAAATGAATATGGAGAAGGTAATTTGGGAATTTTACGGTCGGACCAAATAAAGATTAGTGAGAATTATATATAGATAGACTATATATACTTCTGACAATATTAAAATAAATCTAAACTATGTTGGATAATAAAAAATATGTCAGTTCTAAATGTCGGCATGCTAAAATCAGTTAATTACATAATTGTAAGATTATTAACCCGCTGATGGTAATCGAATAGGAAATAATAATGATGTAATTATGTTTTCATATAACAGAAAAACGATATTACCAAAGTTATTCTCATTTCATGTCATTGTGATAATATAGTAATAGTAGTAGTGATGGTGGTTGTAGTGATGGTAAGAGTATTTGTAGCAATAGTTATTGCGGTTTGAAATGCGAAAAGAAACCAAAAAACATAAAATTAAAGAAAAGGCGCACCACTATGCACCATGCGCCATTTATGCGCTGCGCGCCATTTGACTCGCTTTTTCATATGCGCCACATCGCAAGCAAAAATGGCGCGAACACCACACAGCGATGCGCCTTTCACAATTCTGCAAAGGGGGAGAATTATAAAACAAGGCTTACATTAAGGGGAAGTTAGTAGTTTTAATAGGAGTAAACGAAGTAAGGGGGCGTAATTTGAAAAATCAAGATATCAGATATGAATATTTTATAAATCAAGGTTGTCATCATAAAAAAAGGAGATTGTTAGAGATTGAGATGTTGATGATGATGGTTTTGATGACAACCACCTTGTTTCAATTATTATTATTATAAAATATATACTAACACTATTATCTAGAATATATATATACACACACACAGAGAAAATCTGTGCAGGCATTGATTATTGAAGACTGTACAGTTTAAAGAATCAAGATTTCAAAGTAGAGGAGTTCAAGATACAAGACTCATGAGTATCAAGAATTCAGGAGTTCATGAAGTATAAAGTAATTGTGTCCAGATATTTTGTTAAAACTCTGGTTAGCACTGAATTATAATTTAAAAAAAAATCACTATTTTTCTAATGATTTCAGAAATTACTTGTTTTTAAAACTATTTTCAAAATGTTAGACCAAAAAATGCACAACACCCAAAAAAACGTGTTTAGAGCATAGAATATGAAGAAATAACTGAAAAAGCAATACAACATTTTATAGTGGTTTGGTGTTAACAAGCCTACATCCACGTCATAATTCACTTTATAACATCGGAAAAATGAAGTTAAAATAAATGAGATTATCATAATCTCTCATACAACGTTGTTTCTAGCGTTTGTCTCAAATTATCAACATGAATTTCACTCACATTCGAGATTATAGTGGCTGGCAGCCATGGCTGAGTCTCTCCAAGCTTCATATGGTCAAAAGTCCCCTCAAACAGCTCTAACTTCAGGTATATATAATGCTGGCAGGTGCCAGGGTTGAATGGAACACGTGGCGTTCGACCGGGGGATGTAGGACATAGTGGAGAGGCGGTTATGTAGCAGTTGCAGCAAGATAGTGGGTCGGCTCGCGGACACATGGCGCGAGATCCGGACTTTCAGGAGGTAGTGGGAGGAGTGCTGACAGTTGTAACATGTATGGGTTCGGGTCCCATTCGACCTTAATTAGATACCATTTGAACTGAGCTCCATTCGACTCGGACTCTTCGACTCGAAGCTCTATTTTTACTGAAGTGTGGTCTTCAACCTGAGCCGCAGCTTCATTCGATATGAGATGGAACCCTATTCAAATTGAGGTTAGTAGGAAGGATTTCCCTTGATCCAAGACTTCGTGTACCCTCTTCTTCGACCCCGGTATGTTCTTGGTGTTGTTGTGCTTAGACGAGCCCAAAGGTGATTGTACTGAGGTTGGGCCAGCGGTCTCCAAGCTTGTCCAGACTTATGCTCGAGCCCTAATTGGATCTATCAGCGATAGCTCACAGGGTAACGGCTTTACCAAAAGGTTGGTCAACATTTTCCCCTCCCAAAATACATCGCGTGTCAGACGGGATGTACTTTGAATAAGCCGAGCTGAATCTCTTTGGAACGTCGTTCATCCTTGAGAAGGCATTATCGAATTGTTGTGTCTTCTCGAGTAGTTCCGTTACTTGGACATTTTTCTGCATAAATAGTTTGTCATGTATCGCACTGCTTTCATTGGTGCTTATCGGGCCAAAGCCCGTGGTCGGAATAGTCAAGATGATCAAGTAATCATTTAAACCTTATCGAGTCAAAAGGTTAAATTCTTTCATCATAAGTCATGTTGGATTATTGGCTCCCGAGTGTGATTGCACATGCATAAGTCGTTCTCAAACAATGTTGTCCTCTTGCACAAGTCGAGCGCATGGTTGAGTCAGACCTTCTTCAAAGAAATCAACGATCGCTCCATATCGCATTATAGTCTAATGACCGTGTATGAGTCAGTGCGAGATATTATTGAAATCATGCAACCAAATGGCTGGTATGATCATCAAAATCATAAGGCAATAGATGTTAACCGGACTTTTGGTCCGATCACCAAAAGTACTCAAGACACGCTCTACTCAACCCATCGCGTGAAGCCGGGGCCAAGGGCAAAACTCAGGAAGTGCAGAGGCAAGGACCGAAGAAAGATCCCGCTGGCAAGAACCTCGCACCTTCGCCGCCACAACACCGCGCCGACGGAGTCAACTAGCCTTAACAAATCCTCTCACCAAAATCCGCTTAGCCGGGTGCGAAATTTCGCACCTATCAGGTGCGAAATTTCGCACCTCGCCCAAGTGCAAATTTCCAAAGGCCAATTGCAGGAGGCGCGAATTTCTGGAAAATGGTCCCCATTTTTACCTACTCCTACCTAACCCCTACCCAACCACTTCCTATAAATACCCCATGACCTCACACTTCAAAGAGAGAGAAGGCTAAAGCTTAGAGACCTCCATAAAGCTTCATTAATGGCATCTCCTCTTTGAGAAAGGAGGAGGACAAGGTTGTCTTTTTCCTTATTATTCAATATATGATAATTATGACATCATATATCATGAAGCATGAATGTAATGAGATATCGTGAGATAGTCTCAACCTTGTAATTTCTTCCAAGTGATTAATAATATTCCAACGACTCTTCAAAGTGGACGTAGGCCCTTACTAAGGCCGAACCACTATAAATCTCTTGTGTTATTTACTGCTTATGTTTGAAATATGTTCTTGTCTGTGCGACCATATTTATAGTTCCTAGTAATTGGGAATCTTTGGCGTTTGCGACATTTTTTGCCGTCAACGTTTGGTGCTTTCACTGAGAAAACTCGGATATTGCGTTTTTCTTGCACATTACCATCTCGACTTCGTCAAGCTTAAGGTTCTTTGCTTAACCTGCTGTCGAGTTCGCGTACGATGGTAAAGAAGTCAAAGAACGCAATGATCGGCTCTTCAGCCGAGGCCGGTACATCTCGACAACCTCAACCGGCAGACATCCCGGCCACTAATGAAACTGAACCTCCTATTGCGGACCCCCAAGCGCCCGTAACACAAGCGCAAATCCATACGCTTAGTGAAAAATATGAGAGTACGGCTGTCGAGCTCAATCAAGCGCTAAGGAATAACATCGACCTTATGCGCCAACTTAACGAAAGTCAACGCGTCGTCGCTCAACTACAACTAGCTCGGAACAATGCTCGACCTCGGCCACCAACATCGGAAACTTCCTCTTCCGAGTCAAGGGACCCATACCAAAGAAGAAGGTTTAGTTTCATCAACAACATCGCCGTCCGAACCAACGCCCTCGACAATGGCAATGGCAATGGATACGCCAATGGCAACGGCGATCGGACCACGGTTACCTATGGCGAGGACGCCCAACCTCGGGATCGTTCTCGCATAGTCATCAATGAAGGACCCGCTTCTGCTAACCAACCTCCTCCTCGACAAGACCCAGCGGCCGCCCGCCGGGACAATGAACCCACCATTCAGGCGGCCCATGCTTTTCCAGAACCGGATCCGCGTGACCCCGCCCCACCTCATCACGCGCGCCAGGCTCCCGTTATAGATGTCGAGGACATGGAAGAAGACGATGAAGACATCCATCCTAGAAGGCGCCCTCATGCCAGAACTCCGGAACCTCGCCAAAACCCATGGGTCCTGATGGCGGACCCTCATCCGACCTACCTTCCCGACATGGTCCGAAGGATCATGAGGGAGATGTGAGGAAATGTGAATGATTCATGGGAAGCGCACATTAGGCGCAACCCTTTCACTCGAAGAGTTAATGAAGCTGAATGGCCGTGACGCTTTAGCATGCCTCAGATGCCGCTCTACGAAGGCACCACTGACCCTTGTGCTTTCTTAAACCGTTATGAGTGGCAAATGGACTCAAGCAGAGGCGACGAACCAGTCAAATGCAAATGCTTTTCGGTCTTCTTGTCGGGGACAGCTCTATTATGGTTCTCTCGCCTCCCGCTTAATTCCATCAACAACTTCGGCCAACTAGCAACACAGTTGGTCAAACAGTTCAAAATGCACATTCCGACTCCGCAAAACGCCCTTACTCTTTCGAACTTATACCAAGGACTCACGGAATCACTTAAAAGCTACCTTTCTCGGTTCAACAACGGCCAAGTTCCTACGGAACCCAAAAAGCCCAGCTCTCACTGGACATACAAGATCTACACCCCGCTGAATGAAGACTTGGAAACAATCTACCGGCAAACATGCAACACTCTTCAATACAAGAAACCATTCAACAGGGAGTCCACTAGTCATGAGAAGAAGACCGACAAGTACTGTCGGTACCACGACATGCACGGGCACAATACCAATAATTGCCATCAATTCAAAGATGTAATCGAAAGGCTTGTCCGCGAAAAACGCCTTGAGCAGTACGTCCGAAAAACATCATGACTCTCTCCGGCACTAAGCGGAATTCCGACAAAACCTAATATTGGCCGCAATTGACGCTGATACCTCTCACCCGCCCCAAGTGGCGGAAGACCCACTGGAAAAGGATCTCCTTCCACTTGTGGACCCCGAAGCTCTTGCGGCTCAAGCACAGATTCACACGTTTAATAAGAAACATGAGAATGCAGCTCTCGCGCTAGGCGTTGAAGATCAACATCAACCTTATGCGCCAACTTCAAAAAAAAAAATATTCAACGCATCGTCGTCTTACCTCAGCTTGCTTAGAACCGCGCCCGCTAGCGGCATACCACATCAGAAATTTCCTCTTTCGAAGCTAATGGCCCACAGCGAGGAAGGAGATTCAGCCTCATTAAAAACATCGCCATCTACTCCAACATTCGCATGGCGACAGCAACAATAACAGAAAGGAAATGATGATCAAACAATCATCACTTACGGCCGAGGAACACGGTAACAAGCCGGGTTCGTGTAACCAACCTTCTACTCGGAAGAGCCCAACTGTCACCGCTCGCAACCAAAGTCCCGCTCTTCCAGCAACTAGTCAGACCGAAGTACCTCCGAATCCGGGTGCACACCAGCTCGTCCAAACTCGACAGCTATACCAAAACCAGACCTCAATCGAATTACGTCACTCGAGAGGAGCATCAAAAGAATGATCAAGAATCTTGCCACCGATTTGAAAGCTTGACTCGAGCGGTAGGAGGAAGCTTTCAATACCTTCCTCGCCAGATAGAAAGCACTTCAGATCCGACTGGCCAAGCATACATTACGGAGGCAAGTATCGATGCTCATCCACCATCGACCCAGGACTTGGGGGGAGCCCCGCAAACTAACCGACTAGCCGACGTCACCCCTCGGAATGGTGCCGGTTCCGCTACACTCGGGGGCACCCCTAATCCCGACATCGCTCCAGCTCGATGCGCTTCGATTGGTCAGGCTTTGCAGTTGGAAATGTTGCTCAAACACCAACGCGCGCAGCTTTGGATGGTACTCATCCCATGGTTTCATGAGTCAAAATTACGCTCGATGCGGCCCCTCCAGCTCGAGTCCAACAGGACCTTCCTCTCAATCATCCCACTCCTAGCACCAGGGGCACCAGGGCCACTATGAGCAATCGAAATCAATTGCTTGCTATCGAAAATGGGCCAGAGATCACAGGGTCACCACGAGAAATGGAACGCGTCATCCCGACCATCCCCGACTTTGACGCTCAAGCCTCCGCTAGGCGGACTCAGGCTGCTATGAGTCCATATTTATCGCCTACGCTTCTAGCATCCAACTGGGCTCAAGTTCACTTCAACCGACTTCTGCAACGTCATGCAACCGAAGTTAGAGACTCACGGAGTGCCAAATACCTTCCGCCAAGAAGGCGCGCTAGGCTCCAAAGTCCTGGACTAGATCACGACCTTTATAATGCAGCAGCAGACCAACACCCCATTATCGCCGACACGATCCGTGGGATTATAAGGAAAGCGCGGGGGCACGCCCACGACGTCTGCAAAAGTAGTGCGAGGGAAACCCATTCACTTCGGCTAGCCATAATACCAAATGGCGCCAGTGGCGCCAGCACTCCGACATGCCGACGTTTGCCCCATACTTAAAGAAGCCATGATTCTCGTAGTTTTATTAGCTGCCACAAGTGGCACATGGGTTCATTACGCGTCACCGACGCCGTAAAATGCAAGTAGTTCCCCGTCCTTATCCAAGACGGCTCTATTATGGTTCCCTCGACTTCCACTGTGAACTATCTCAGCTCTCGACTAAAACGCTAAAAGAATGGTCCCGCAATCGAGGATGCACGTCGTGATACGCAGAGACATCTTCTTAGTCTCGGACGATTACCAAGGCATCTATGAACTCTTAAAGGCCACCTCGCAAAATCCAACACCGCATTTGCCGAAGTCAAGGAACCCGCTCCTCGAGTCACGCTCGTCCAGCTTACAAATGGCATGCCACCTGGTTCCGAACTTGGGGCATGGACCGATCAAAAACGATCAAGGATTCAGGATACCTTCCACACGAATGCCGACTACTTCCTATGCCAAAATCTAGCATGAAGGAATCAAGCTCATGCCCTCAACATCCTACCTCGTGATGACGCCCAGAACTCCAACAACTCTGATTCCACCACTCCGCACAATCTTGCTCACGCCGGCAGCGTCAAAGGTAGTCGCAACAATAAAGGGAAGCGTCTTCGACTTCCTTCTTTCCGCAGCTATACTGCTTTCAGGGACACCCCCGGGAAAATCCATCTCGCAGCCTGCAATCCCCAACCGTGCAAAAGGCCAGGACCTAAACGTCCGACGAGCGCACCGAGGGGCTCTACAGGATATTGGCAGTTCTACGCCGTCCGCAGATACAACACGAACATGTTTCGCCACTTGCAGAACAACATTAAGGAACTCATCCGCGTGGAAACTTCGAGCCACTCAACGCTCATCAGAGATTTCCACTAAACAAAAACTCGACCGACAATTAATCCCTCAAGATCATCCCCTCGGCTCGTCAGGACTGTGGCAACAATGAGCATCCATGCCTCATAACTCACTTCGCGCGGGTCGCCTTTCGCACCGATCTAGTTGCTACCAGGCCTCAAGTGCTGTAAGCCCTCCAAATGGCTTCTGTCCGACCTATAGTCAACCATTACGACTAATTCGTATACACGGGCGCGCTGCACTAGATCAACATCTCCGACCCGGGAACCGGTCCCCTGGATCAAGCTTTAATCAGCGACGAGTAGCCCGATACTTCAACTCTAGAGTCCGCCATAAGGACCTCAACATCGGCAACCTCGCCTTACAACAGGTCTTCCCTCCGCCAACGGGACTCGCTCCTCGCTGGGAAGGGTCGTACTCCATTCTGCGAAGACTCAGCAATGGAACTTACAAGCTTGCCACCGCGGACGGATCTGAGCTACCAAGGGCTTGGAACTGTGAACATCTCCGCCGTCACTTCACACAACTTAACATATGGTTGTTTATGCTTTCCAGCGATGTTTTGTTTTGTAATGATTCAAAGCAAGTGTAGAGGTTATTCGTGCCAACAGTTATTAATGGAAATGATGTTCATCTTTTTGTCTCCTCACGCGACATAATTAGCTAACCCTGACAGCTAGTCTCTATACACCACCGTACCAACTCCCAACATAGGGGTCGGCATCGTCATCTCAACCGCGGATCAATCCCGCGGCCTAATCACATTGGCAACAACCGGCATCCCAAACACGGGACCCGGCCACGCTACTCGAGTCGCCAGCCCGCGGCGCGACCGAGTATAAATAACCTCTGACTCGAACCTTGACCCAAAATCAAGGCCGAGGATAAATCGTTCAACCACCCAACAGCCTGACGGGGCAACACGAACTCCCCCTGTGCTACGGGTGTCGGTCGGACTTTGGCGCAGCACCAATACCGACCTTTAAATCGTCACATCCCCAAAGCTCTCAAGGCTGAGGGGTAGCCCACGGCCACGATCGGACCTTACGAGCTGATGATCCGGGCTTCTCTTTCCAAGCGAACGACGACGCCCTCAAGCTCGCCCCAACCCAATGAACGACGGAAGAGCCTATACCGGACAAACCGCATAACGCGACGTCATGTGTCTCCGCTACTCTTGAGTTTAATCCCGGGCAACCCAAGAAAAAACAGCAGGCGCTCTAGCCGAGCTTCACAAACTACGGGTCTCCTGAGTTGAGGGAGACTTACTAGAAGCCTGCGCACTGTCTTACGCCCCTTTGGAACTACAACCCAGAGCACGGCACTCAATCACACCCCCGGAATCACCAATCTGGGGCACAACACTCGCAATCGCTTTTGTGTTAAATGTAACGATAAGTATGCCTATGCAAGTACGGGACGCCCGAAAACAAGGGGAACATCCGAACAGTTAACATAAAATGCGATCTTTACTAATTCACTTTTCATTACAACAAACACACACACACGCATTACAACCCACTACACTGCTAATATCTTTTCCTTCTAATGGCAGGGTTTACATGAGAACCACACCATGCCTTGAAAAAAAACAAAAGCGAGGGCCGAACTCGCGTAAACTACCGGCCTACACTACTAAAATGGTCGCTGAAAATAAGCTTAAGCGACCTACGCTAACCGTGCTTCTTCTTGTTGCATTTGTATTTTTTTCTTTACAGATTCGGCGCTCGACCGTCCATCTTTGGAGTCGGGCCTCTTCCTG
Organism: Allium sativum; assembly: GCA_030737875.1. Taxonomy (NCBI): domain Eukaryota; kingdom Viridiplantae; phylum Streptophyta; class Magnoliopsida; order Asparagales; family Amaryllidaceae; genus Allium; species Allium sativum. The sequence goes on along the minus strand of CM060916.1, from coordinate 362,335,272 downwards.
CCAGATCCGCCTCTCCCACTTTGGCCCTTCTGTGAGGTGGTCGACCCATGAGAAACTGGTAGACACCCCTCATCCGTCCCATCGCCGCTAGAAATCTCAGTAATGTCAGCAGGGTCGACATTCGGCAAGAGCCCGGGATCACCTCCAGCTGCAGAACCTATCACCACGGCACTCGCCTCCTGAATGGATTTCCCTTCCCGTTCAGCTTTTCCCTTGGCCTATTTGGCGGCCCGTCGCTCGGCAAGTATCCGGAACCTGTGCGAAGGATCACCAGCCCTTGTTTTCTCGTGGGTTTCGATAGCCCTTCGCTGAGCCTCCTCGTCCTCCCGTCTCTTCTGAGCCTCGTCCGCCGTCCTCTTCCTCTCTGCCTCATCATCAACTTTCCTATGAGCAACGGCCGCAGCGGCCCTCTTCACAGCATCCTCCTGGGTTTTGGTTATAATCCCTTGCCTGGCGGCTTCACCTTGCGCCCGCTTTTCCTCTACCTCCTCGCTCTTCACCGCCATCTTGGCTTTCTGTTCATCCGCCAAGGCAGCCATGGAGGACACATCAGCTTCCACCGGACTGTAGGCGGTCGCGCTCCGCCCATTTACCACCTCTCCTTCAGCAAAGCTCTCATAAAGGCTGGGAGTCGCTCATATTCCCACAAGAGTATCAAGCTGATCCCCGCTGAACCCAAGCCCGGATTCAGTCGCTTGGGGGATCACTGGGGCAGGATCCAAGACAGCCGTTAATCCAGAAGGGACTTCACAATGAAAACACAATCTGTGAGTCCGCAAATTCGGTAACTACATTCCCCGGGATGCATTGTAAAGGGAATTTACCTCCGACCAAGGGTGGCGTGGGAGGAACGGAAAGGACACCCGACGCAACGGGCAATGTGAGTTCAATCTCTCCCGACTCCAAATCATGCTCGGTCGAAGCCTGAGTCAATCCTGTCGGGTCGCTCACCGTAACCAAACCGGAGGCTGGTGGCCGATAGGAACTTCCCTCAACAAAAGCCACGGCTACCGCAACACTCTCAGTCATGGCACGCTTTCCTTTCTCGGTAGCAAGTCTCTCCAGCCTGACTTTCTCTGCATCCTCCCGCAGCAGTCTCCTGCCCTCCTCCAACTTCACGCGCTCTTCCTCGGTCAGAAGGTCGGTCATGAGATGTCGTTCGTCTAAGGTCCTGACATCCAACCCACGCAAGAAGGCCTCATATGGAACCAGTCTGTCCCAGGTTCGAGCCAGCTCGTGGGAATAGTCGTTCATCCAAGAGATTCCACGAACCTTAAGGCTTTTACCAGCATATCCTTAATGTCCTCCTCCATAGCCGAATACGCCTGCGGCTCTGCATCCGCCAGCTCGCTCTTCAGTTGCTCCACCTCTCTCAGATGCTCAGCCTTCAATTCCTTGGCGGCACCTAGCACCTCTCGGTTACTGGCTTCCGCATCCTCCCTTGCTTTCCTGGCAGCCTCAAGCTCTCCCGTCAGGCGGGCATTCTCGGCCCTTAAAGTTTCGTTGTCCTCCCGAAGCTTCAGGACGGATGCATGATTTCGTGTCAACGCGGTGTAAACCTTGTCCATCTCGGCCTTCTCCTTCTTTAGGATTGTATTCTGGGTGGTTAGCTCAGTTATGGTTTCCTTCAGAACAGAGGAAGAATGGTCAGACTCCCTCTTGAGTCCCTCGTACTGTTGCTTCGCCCCGGCTGAAAAATGACATGTCCCATAAATTAGCAACATTAAAGAAGCGAAAGGCAAATGGATCTAAGACGGATCAGAAAACCTACCCAGTTCCGCATTCAGATTAGCAACGGAAGCCTGCCCAGCATCAATAATCGATTGTCGTTTATCAGGTTATTGATTCTTTTTCCTGATCAGGTCGGACAAATGATGTGAATACTTGGTAAGCACATCGACCTGACGATACGTGGCCTTCACATGCTGCCATACCTCACCGGTCTCCCTATCAGGGGCGGGACGAAGCTCAGGGACAAACCATAGCTCATCAAGATATAACCCTGGGAAGTGATGCCTCACAAGTGCCATCTTCTCTTCAATAGGCAGGTCCCGGACTCCCGACTCTGTCGGATCTAGTGTCTCCACAATAGGCGCCTTGTCCGGCCCCGGCTGGGCGAGCGGTAGCTCCCTCCCCTTTGAGGTCTGAACAGGGGCAGGCGGAACGGTGACGGGCGGGGTTGTTGACGACGTACGACTCGACCCTCCTAGACGAAGCCTCGAATCCCCACTGGACACTCGAATCGGAGGAGGAGGAAGAGTCATAGCAGATGAGGACCTATCTTGGTGACGACTCCCGCTACCATGACCTCGCGGGGGTGGAACCTCGCCATACAAGCTAGCTCCCCTCCTGAAGGAGCCAATAAAAGCACTCTCGGGACGGTTGCGATCTCCACGACCTCGCCCCCCGCTTCCTCTAGCCATAACACATGTCAAAGGAACAACGCAAAGTCAGCTGAGCAGTACGTGCAAGCGCTCTTTTATGCAGTTTAGTGTGTGTCCTAAGTGCTCTCTCAACAGACCAGATTGTCCCTCAGTTGAAGGAGTTAGTCCTTTCGCGGCACGAGTTATATCCTTCATACTAGCTGCGCTCGGCCACAAAGACAAGTCCATGGGAACCGCATCCAGACTAGCGAACTGATCTACTCTCTCAAGGGAGCTTCTAGAGAGGTTGCAGGAAAATGAGGACTGGCCAACGTTTCTTCCCTCGCCCCTCCCGTCGGGAGCGGGGTAGAAGCGCCAATAAGTCCCTCGTCCCGAGCAACCGCCTCTGCACTACCATCCTTGTCACCACTAACGCTCTCCTGAAACTTAACGACCTTTTTAGGCCCGAGCTCGCCAGGAGCCATCTTTCTCTTCAAAGCAGAGACAGCATGGTCTTCCGCTGCTTTCCCCTTAGGTACACTACTCGCCACTGCAGGCCTGATTATGGCCCGGTCGACCGGAAGCAATCCAGCACGCCGGAGGCGATCCTGATCTACTACAGAATCCGTCATACGGGACCCCTCAGGAATAGCTCGCAAAGCATCGAGACGTTGCCGATACTCGTCGCCAGTAGATGCCTCGGGAGTCCCTGCTACAATCAAAAACTATGAGTCACAAAGCTCGGAAACTTCTGGAAAAAGGAGGCGAAGATTAAAGATGCTCACTTCCTTTTATCCATCTCCTCGCAAATCCGAGAGGGCAGCGAACAAAGAACCAATCTTGCTTTATCACCGACGGTCTGGGCCACTTTCCGACAAAAAACTTTAGCTGGAGACGCCTCCAAGAACCACTGCGAAGACGATGCGCCAGTCGACCGTCTGAAATGGAAAAGGTACCGAATATCATCTCTAGTAGGATCCCGATGCAGAAACTCTCGAAAAAGAACACAAGTACCCAAGAGCGAAGAATAAGAGTTCGGATGCAGCTGTGAGGGTACAAGGCGGAAATAGAATAACATTTCCCGTATAAAATCATTGGCCGGGGGCACGCACCCCGCAACGCAAGCATGTCGATTCCAAGCAGTAAAGCCTTCTGGCAGCGCGTGAGTCCTTTCTCTCGATCCAGGAGCATGAGCCTCCCCCTCAGGGATATTAAACCGCAAAGACAGCTTTCTAACAGCCGCGACATCCAAGCGCGATGGCACTAAATCCGGAGGATTGTCCAAAATGACTGCATCAGGGAGCATGTCACGAGCCACTAAGGCAGGTGGCTCACCACCCTCCATAATATCTACAACTTCCATCTCGGAGTATACAATTGGAGGATGTAACCTCTCAGTATGACCCCCGTGCTCCGACACCTCAGGCGAACTCCCTGTCTGAGAAGGAGTCGACCCTTCGTTAGTCTCAGGCTCGCTGCCTCCGGAGCTAGTGTTGTCCGTAGAGCCAGAAGTAGAAGCAGAAGAATTAGACGATGGCGGGGAAGCCTCGGCTTCCAGAAGTTTCCCAGTCTGTGATCTTGTTTGCATGGCTCGTTATACTTCAATGCACCAGTGTCAGACATCGCAGTAAAATAACATGTACCCCTCGTGTTGATAAAGATTAACAAGTGTGTGCAGTGTCATGCAAAGAATGAGAGCGCGCATAAGAACGTTAAAGATTTTTACAGTTCAGCCACAGTCCAGATATATGCTCTATCCTATATGAAGGTTCTAAGTTCCCATCCGCGCAGTTATCAATGACAACAATGATACATTCATACAATCAAACAAACAGTGTATAAATCCGAGGATAGGCAGTCAGGAAATCAAAGTTCGAAGTGGCGAAAGCCGACACTCTGGCCAAAGCACAACACTCAACCAGGCCCTGCGGCACGAAGTTTCCGAAAACACTCGGGCCCAGGCACCTCGAAGGTTCGAACCCCTTGGGGTCGAAAATTCGAACCGCAGTGGCTCGAAATTTCGAACCCCTCGGGTTCGAAAATTCGAGCCCTGGTGATTCGAAGATTCGAACCCCAAGGGGGTCGAAGCCTCGAACCCGTCAGGGCTCGGAATCTCGAACCCTACGAGGTTCGAAGATTCGAGCCCCCACAGGTTCGAATTTCTAAACCTCCCTTCGGGCACGAGACCTCGAGCTTCCTCCGTCGCACCTCGACCTCCCATCCCCTTCCCTCGGCTCGACCAAGTCTTTTACCTCAGAAATTTTCAAGTCAAAGTGGTCGAGAATTGAAGTTTTCAGAACAATGGCAGTCGGCACGAAAATAGGAAGGAAGGAAGGAAAATGAGGGGAGGGGCCTATGTATAATGAAAAGAAGAAAACCTTTCATATTCCAAGTCTAGGCTCGAAATTCGAACCCGAAGGGTCGAAATTTCGATCCTCCTGGGTTCGAAATTTCGAACCTAGTCTCGAATTCTCGAGCCACTACGGTTCGATGATTCGAGCCTATTGGGTTCGAAATTTCGAACCCCTCCGGTTCGAAATTTCGTACCCTCCAAAAAAAAAATCTCTCTTCCGCGTACGCTCATTTCCTGCCAAGGTTTCGTCGCCCAAAACTCGCGATGATGGCACCATGCGGACACTCAGCTACGCGAGCACGATACCAATCCAACAACGGCTCGCTCACAATTCCATAACGAACGAGCCCGCCAGCTGATACATTTTCTCCAATAACTTGCAGGATAAATCCGCAATCCAACTGCCATCTCGACTTTCATTCCAAAGCACATCATGTCAAGACAAGGCGTCAAGACGTACTTTGGGGGGCAAATGTTAACCGGTCTTTTGGTCTGGTCACCAAAAGTACTCAAGACGAGCTCTACTCAACCCATCGCGTGAAGCCGGGGCCAAGGGCAAAACTCAGGAAGTGCAGAGGCAAGGACCGAAGAAAGATCCCGCCGGCAAGGACCTCGCACCTTCGCCGCCACAACGCCGCGCCGATGGAGTCAACTAGCCTTAACAAATCCTCTCACCAAAATCCGCTTCGCACCCAGCCGGGTGCGAAATTTCGCACCTGGCCCAGGTGCGAATTTTCGAAGGCCAATTGCAGGAGGCGCGAATTTCTGGAAGATGGTCCTCATTTCTACCTACTCCTACCTAACCCCTACTCAACCACTTCATATAAATACCCCATGGCCTCACACTTCAAAGAGAAAGAAGGCTAGAGCTTAGAGACCTCCATAATGCTTCATTAATGGCATCTCCTCTTTGAGAAAGAAGGAGGACAAGATTGTCTTTTTCCTTATTATTCAATATATGATAATTATGACATCATATATCATGAAGCATGAATGTAATGAGATATCGTGAGATAGTCTCAACCTTGTAATTTCTTCCAAGTGATTAATAATATTCCAACGACTCTTCAAAGTGGACGTAGGCCTTACTGAGGCCGAACCACTATAAATCTCGTGTTATTTACTGCTTATGTTTGAAATATGTTCTTGTCCGTGCGACCATATTTATAATTCCTAGTAATTGGGAATCTTCGGTGTTTACGATATTTTTTGACATCAACAATAAAGAAGTTTGTCCCACTTTCCATTCAATGCAGTCGTGATTTAAGTCTTTGAAAATTGAAGTCACGCTTGATCCATAAGTTGGCTCGCTTGAATGAGCAAGACAAATTATGTCATAGTCCATAGATATGATGTATATGTCTGAATCACATGCTAAGTCAAGGTCGTGTTCAAAGTCAGTCTATTACTCGAAGCTCGTTCTTTCAACACCAGTGGAGGACAAGCGAAGTCAGTGCTTATGCCCCCCAGCGTCGGTGAGGGTTGGGCTAAGTAAATCGGACATCCAGTCCTTAACCCTTTATACTTTTTGTCATTGCATCGGGTTAAAGTTGCGAGTTTAGCAATCTTAGCTGATCCAAGTCGTTTTGTACCCTCTCGAGTCAGCAAGAGTTAGAGTTGAATATGCAAATGGTCGAATCACATTCGCTTTGGCACTGCCCCTTCACTTTAGTCAGAAAGTGAGGATTGCATCATCGAGTGTCAGCGAAAACTTAGTTACTCTCATCAGATCAGTCGCGGAGTTGAATAAGCTCGTCAAGATGCAAGCGAATTAACGTCGTAAGGAAGTTAATCGAGCCCGTTCATGTCCCAGCATGGTCCGAAATAGTCATCACACTCTTGTTAAGTTTATTCGTTATGCTCAATAGGGGGCTTGACATGAACTTCAAGGAAAGCTACAGCAAATACTACGAATGGATGCTATTAGAGATAGAAAAAGAAAAAACTAAGACTGACTCAGACAAAGTATATCCAAAAACTTCTGGCTCGATATGAGATGGCGAATGTGAAATCAGTTGCTACTCCACTGGATTCAACTTATTTTTCCTCATGATATGTGTCCTACATCGGATAAGAAAAAAAATCTTTTGGAGGATATTTCACATGCTAGTGTTGTAAGGAGTATGATATATGCTAAGGTGTGCACCAGACCATATTTGGCCTATGCAACAAGGATTGTGGGTTTGTATATGTCCAATTCAAATGACACTCATTGGCGTGCAGTCAATGGCGGATACAGAAAGTAATTTCAGTGGGGGCAAAATATTTTTTTTTTTCCATACAAAAACTAATAATAAAAATAATACATAAACTTGTTCACACAATAATTAGTTCATACAAAAATTAGTTTATACATAGACTAGTTCATATATTTAAAGTTGGCCTCGACGAGACTTCATGTTCTGAAAACGTTGAAGAATTGGTTCGTTTGGAATGCTATTGAATATATCGTTTTCAATATACATAGTCAAACAGTCATTTAACCATTGATCACCAATCCTATTTCGCATATGATTATTCACAATGTTCATAGCAGAGAAAGCTCTTTCGACAGAAGCAGTGGCAACCGGCAATGTTAGTGCCAACTTGATTAGCAAATACACTAGTTGATATACCTCATATTTTTTTGTCGCTACAAGTTTTTTTGCAAGATCCGAAATTCCTTTCAAGTCCGAGACATGAGATTCGACCGCATATCACAAACATAAGTGTCAAGTTAGCTTTCTAGTATCATTACTTCTATAGTAGAAAAATCATATGGGTAAAGTTGGGCAAGACGAATCAGTTTTCTTTTATCAAAAGCTTCAAATGAATTATTAGAGACAAACATGCCAAACAAAATAGCAACTCTGTGTTAACCTCATTGAAACGGTTGTTCAACTCTTGTAGTTGCATATCAATTACCGTGTTGAAAAAATCAAATCGATAATAATGCATATTTGTGATTTTTTGAACCTTGCGTCGTGATCTTCCTTGAAAATAATTGGTCAATTGCCACGTAATCTAGATATACTCAATCCAGGCATAGAAAATAATTGGTCAATTGCCAACTTAAGTGAGACCGCAGTGGTACTTGCCACATGTTCTGTACCTATGAATCGTTCAATGACATACCCATTTTTATCCACATAACGAAACATTACCACCATTTGTTCCTTTATGGATATGTCACGAGATTCATCAACTAAAATAGAAAAGAAAGCATCTCCCATATCTTTAATAATAACTTGAATTGTTTCAAGCGCAGCGGCGTTAACAATGTCTTTTTGAATCATCGGAGAAATCAATTTTAAATTATTTGGAGCATTTTCCAAAGCCGTTGCTTTAACTTCTTCATTATGATTGCATAGAAAAGTTATAAGTTCAAGGAAATTACCTTGATTACTTGAATTTTCAGACTCATCATGGCCACGAATGCAAGGCCTTGTTGTAAAAGAAAATGAATGCAATCGACAGATGCAGTTAAACGAATACGATATCTAACTCGTTCTTCATCACAATGCTTATGCACTATGTTTTGATTATGTTGTTTTTCATTCATCAAAGCTAGACATTTTCTGTATGCATCATTGTGAGCACTAGTTTGATCGCCTACATGACATAAAAATCTTTCTTTTTTCTTCCAAGTCTTAAATCCTTCCCCAACAAATGAATCTCCACCGGCTTGTTTTCCGGCAACCGGTTTGAAAAGATAACATAAACAAAATGCACAATGTTTTTCTTTGCTATATTCCAGCCAATTAGGAAAATCATCAAACCATTCGAATACAAAACGACGTTTAGATTTTCCAAAATTACTAAATGGAAAATCACGGTCTCTCAGTTGACAAGGGCCTTGTTGTAAATAATGTCTTCGAACTTCATCCTGAAAATTTGGATGATAGTCTAATATACGAGTTTGTAATCCCGGATCAGAAGGGATGTCTTCCATATTAACATCAAGACAACTTCTTTTCGAATTATCAGGATTTATAGCTTCAGATTCTAGCATATTTGATGATGCTCTTTTGAAATATTTTTCCACGCCTACTTATATCAAATTGACAATGATACAATCACACTATCACACACATTATTTATTCACATAAAAAACAAATTAAGTTACACTACATTGATTAGGACATTTTCACAAACATATTGTATGCACTGTGAAACTGTAACCAAGTATAAAACAAAAAAGAAACGTATCAATAGAAATAAATATGATACCGATTAGATTCAGAAATATGTATTTTATAGGCTGACTTGCTGCTGCTTTGCTGTTGGACAGAGGATGTTGGACCTGCTGCTTTTGCTTTTGGGGGAGAAATGGAATATGTTGTGGTCCTCCTTGTATGCTTTTGGGAGAAACAACGTTGGATATTATGTGAGTGGAGGGGCCAAAGATGTATTATATAAAGAAAAATGCATCATTTTTTGTAATTTAAATATCTCAGTAGGGGCCACTGCCCCCACTCGCCCCTTCTTGGATCCGCCAATGCGAGCAGTGAAGTTGATTCTTAGATATTTAAGAAAAATTTTGAACGTTGGCTTATTATATAGTGGTGTTTGCAAAAATCTTGTCCTTATGGGATATTATGACTATGATTATGTGACAGACATAGACGGTCAAAGGTCAGTGTTGGACTATGCGTTTACACTTGACATATGACCTATTTCATAGAGATCGAGCTACAACCTATTGTTGCTTTGTCGACTACCGAGATAGAGTGAGCTGGTGTAGAGGAAATTAAAGAGATTGTACATGTTGAAATTGCTAAAGGATCTTAATATGATGTAAAAGACTATGGAGATCCATTTAGACAGTTATAATGTTATAAATCTAATAAAAAATAATTTTATAGTATATGTACCAAATCCCCAAATTGTTTGAGATTTATAGCATAGTTGTTGTTGTTATAGTACATGTACCAAATATAAACATGTGCGTTGGTTCTTTCTTCATGTTAGCAGAGGGACATCAGAAGATAAAGTTAGCAAATATGCATACAAAAGACAATCTAACAGATATGGTGATAAAGTCGGTTCTAAAAGAGAAAATTGACCATGTTCAAACTTGATTAGCTTGGCCAGAAGCTGATGAAGTCTAATGTTGAAGGCTCAGTGAGATCATTACTTTATATGCTAAATTGGTGAGTAGAGATGAGTTGAGAGAAAATGGAAATTTGTATATTGAGTTGATGTGGAGGTTGAAGCCATAATATACCAAATCAAAGTGTTGATTCAAACTCAAAGTCCGATATTATTTTCGATGAGCAACTTTCTACTAGAAAACATCAAAGTTTCTTCCTCTCCCAAACATATTTCTTTTACATAATTGCAAAGGCTTTAACCATTGTAATAAATCAAATGAGGTGATTAACAAAATATTATTTTATCTAGTAATCTACTTTTCTGCTTTTTAATCTCACTTGTATCTACTCAAATTCATTGAACCAAAATAAGTAGACCAAATTATGTGTTCATGTTATTGTATCCACCAGTATTCTGATCAGCGGATCTTTTAGTTCTCTAACTAGTGATTCTAGATCAATTCAATAAAATTACACTGACATAATACACCAGAGAAAATATGTTCATCCATAAAATATCCAACTTTATTTTAAACAATTTGCAAGGGATAGTAAAAGAAGGTCAATATTTGCCACCAGTGAAAACAATGAAGTAACTGAGAATAGCTGTGAAAGCATTTAATGGAAGTTCAGCTTAGGGAGCTCAAAGGATCACTAAAGGCTTCAATACACAGTCATTTTCCAGGCTGGTATACTCCAAATTCAAATTTATTACTCGAAAGATTATACATGATTTGTACAAAATAGATAAATATTATAACTTAAGCATTTTAATGATTTTATAAAAGCAGATCAGCACATATTTGAAAAAAAAAAAAAAAAAAAAAATTGTTGCACAATACATAACTAAAGAGTTCGTGTTATAACGGACAGAATTACTGAAATCAACTATAATATACGCCTACGCAATACCTGCTTAGACTGACAACCTCGATTCCTCTGGAAACTGCAGCTTTACATATAGCAGACCCAACAAATCCAGTGCCGCCCAAAACTACAATCTATTGCACACGATTCTAGATTCAGTCAGCAGAATAGCATAAGCATGTATGTGTAGCATATGTTTTAAGAATGTGGCTTAGACATATACTCTTTCGGTCTTTACATCAGCGACTACATCTACTGGGGCTGAAGATGAATCATTCTTCATATCCGATGCAGCATATGCGCATCTAGATTTCAACCTGTCAATCAAGAAGAAAATAATGCAACAACTGTTTTATTTTACATAACAGTTTGTATTAATCATGCATTGCTCATACCGCTAAACAGTTTAAGCACGGAACTCATAGTTTCAAATAGGAGCGTGCTAACTATAAAATTTCAGAGCTATAATTTTATTTTATTTTAAAAAAAAAAAAAAATCATACCTTTAATTTCTTGTATAAACAACTGATATGTATATAAGAAATAGATCTGAATGTATAAATCACCATCTACGATATCATAAACTCTACCACACATTAGCACACTGATCGCATTCCAGAGCACAAACTTGAATGCATTAAATTGCTAATTTCTAGGTACCATCTTATTCATCATTATTACACATGAATACTAACATGAATTTAATCCAAAACGTTGTTGTCAAAAATCTTAAAATCCTACGATTTGAATCCCATTTTAAATTGAATCCCTCCCTTTACGATTCGATTTATATTTCAATTCAAACCAAACTAATACCACTCTTAAAAATATCATTCAATTCAAATTAACATATTTTGTATACTTATTTGGGCCTACAATTCCAATTTTAATCATTTAAAAACAATGTAAGATTGGAACAAGAGAGGAAATAATGTTTTAGGTTTAGATGTAGAAATTTAGACATCAAAATTAATTTCAAAGTGTGTGCAAACTTTAAACTACATGATTTTTGAACTCACGATTTACGATTTAAATCCCGTTTCGATTCATAGTTTAAATTTTACGATTTACGATTTGAATCTCATTTTGAAAACCTTGATCCAAAATACTCTAATCTTTTCTACTTTATGGCACCCCATATTGTTTTTACAAAGACCAATGGTCTCATTTATGGCTTCTAGAAACACTTCAACCCTCAAGCGGATACCGCACTGAAAAACATTAGGCAAATTCTATTTAAACCCCGGAAAATGTTGAGTTGCCCCCGGTTTTCATTAAAAAGAAAAAAAACGCACGATTTTGCTGGGTTTCCTCCCTCAAATATAATTGGCCTAAAATACCCCTCTGTGCAGTGGCACTGTGGGGTATCATTAAAAAAACCCCGCAGTGCCACTGCGAGCACAGTACCCTGTCACTGCGTGATAGTTAAAAAATCAAAAAATAAAATAAAATAAAGAAAAGTATTTTCATCATTAAACTTTTTTTGAAGGAGATGTGCAACGCAGCATTTCTGCGTGTTTAAATAGAATTTGCCAAAATATTATAGTGCCAATAACTAAGTATCATTTCAATGGTTTAGCAAGCGGACTCAAACTTGTTTAGCTGGGTACAAACTATAGAAGTCATTATCAGGCTATTAACATAGTCGGAATTTTAACTGGACACACTATCAGGCTAATACAGTTCGATTAAATCAGCACATTTAGTTCTTATGGTGAACTGCGTTATTTTAGGTTAGTAGATGACTTCCAAGAATTCAACTGAATCGTTCATAAAACACCAATCAGTTGAATTTAACCAAAACAAAGGGTTATCAAATTATCAAAACAAATTAGTTGAATTTAACCAAAACAAAGAGTTACCAGATATTCAAAACAATCTTACTGATTACATAAAACAGTAAATTGGGTTTACCTTAATGAAGAAGAAGGCAAACGGCAAGAAAAATGGAGACTCGAGAGAGCTGAACGAGATAAAACAGATTCTTTAGTAAACGGAGATGACGATACCAAGGGGGAGAAATACACTGCCGAGGTCGCCATTGCTACTGAGACGGAGGAAAAAGAAATGAACGGAAAAGGCTTTATTATATTTTGTTTATTTGTTGTAATGTCATATTATATTTAGTCCCACATCATGGAATAAGTCTAACGTCAGCTCCAAAGCCTATATATTAAGGAGACAATGTAATAGAAATTGTACACACTTGAAGTGATAGAAATAAAAGTCTCTTCCCTATCTTTTCTGTTCTCTCTAATGTCTTCTTGTTTGACATATGTTCTGTTTTATTTTATAACACGTTATCAGCACGATACTCTATTAGAGCTATTGTTTGAAATATTCTAGATCTATATTTATAGATCTATCATGTAAGTTATTTTTTTTTATGTTTTGAAATCACATAGATCTACATGTATGAACTTGTTGTATCTTCTGCTTAGATGTGATCCATACTTCTAGATCGCTTTTCTTTTCAGTTTTTGTAGATCTAGATTCTATTTTAGTGGATCTAACTTTTTAGATCTAATTATCTATTTTGGTCCTAAATATGTGTAGATATTTTCTTTCAATTCTTTGCAGATCTAATTTTGAGTTTTTCAAATGCAAATGGAGAATTGATTATATATGTATTGTTTACATTATTGATGATGTAGAGGTAGATCTAGTTTTATCCTTTCCGATCTACAATTATTTTTCATATGTATTTTTTTTAGATAGACCAAAGACAGAATATTTCTTGAAAAAAAAAATGATTTTTTTTTATGTATACCTAATAAAGACAGAATATGCCTATAAAAAAATGATTTTTTTTATGTATATCCAACAGAGTTATGGATATAAAATATAATGATATAGCATTTAAATTCAATAACAATATTTATTTATCACTTGAAGTGAGATTGAAAACTCATGATGTAAACCAATTAGGAACCTGAAGTTCATATGTAAATGACCTGAAGTTCATATGACATGAAGTTCATATACATTTTTTTTTTTAAATAAGGAACCTGAAGTTCATATGCAAGTAAGGAACCTGAAGTTCATATGCAAATGAGGAACCTGAAGTTCATATGCAAATAAAGAACCTGAAGTTCATATGCAAATGAGAAAGATGAAACAAAAGCTCGAAGCTTTCTTAAAAGTTGTGACATAAAAAAATTGTACTTCCAGAAGAAGTTAAAAGAGACGCACACATTATAATATGTGACAAAAACATTAGATTCAATAGAAAATCTCTAAACATGTTTCATTTAACTGACATTACAGTTTATATTAATTGAATATCCTGAAGATATAGTATACATATTAATCTCTTGAAGAGATGTTTTAGAGATTTAATTTTATATAGCAAATCCAACATCCTAGAAGAGATGTTATAATATTTTTTTGTTGCATTGCAATTACATAAGTAAAAGATATGTTCCCTGATGGAATATCATACACTCCAGAAGTAGTGATTTCTTTTCTCTCTTGAATCTTATTTTTATTTAATGCACCTGATTTTGTTAATGCATTTAAGGTTTGAATGTATATTGATATGACATTTCAATAGTTTGTATATATTTATCTCTGGAAGAGATAAGTTCATCCCAGAAGTGATGATAACAAAATATCTTTAGAGAATATTTGTATATTTCGAAATGGTAAAATATCTCCCGAAGAGATCTGTTTATTTGAAAATAATAAAATATCTCCAGAAGAGATTTCTACAATTAAAGGCGATAAATATTTGTAGAAAAAAATATGTACTAAAACTCCATAAATGATGTTTATGGAATATCGCAGAAGCGAAATTATATTCTGATATGTCTATAAAAGAACTTGCATTGAATTATTTTCAAATATCAAAGATGATGATGCAAATTTAATGACTAAGGAAAATATGCATCTCGAAGATCATATTAAGCTAAGATCTAAATATTGATCTTAATTTTGCACACCGGAAGTGAATGCAAAAGTAATTTTTGTTATAAAAATGGAAAACTTAGAACCTGCAGTTTCCATGATGATAAGAAGTAATTTTGATATAAAACGAAAGATCTATATATGGATAGTATAATTTGAAACATGTAATTTTTTATATGTTGTAAATTTTATGCATAGAACTGCAAGTTTTTCGAATCATTCATATTAAAGAATGCAAAATCCCGGTTCTATAAGTATGCATTTGTACTCAATTCTGGATCAGATATTATGCATGTACATGGTATTTAGAAAATATGATTATTGGAAATGCAGTACAACTATAAGTTGTTTATTTCAGTTTTGATCAATATTGTAGCTAGATTTAAATTTTGTTATGTTGTTTTAAGTAAAATTTATTTATTTGATTCATATATTTAGACTGTATAATGGTTATTTCCGTTATTTTTATAATAAATGCATTATATGTACTGTTATGGTAATATATATTGTATTACCATATTATTATAAATGTATTAAAAGCATTGGCTATTGTAAGTTAAATGATGTATGTTTGTATTTGAAATAAGAATAAACATATGTATTATATATATATATATATATATATATATATAAACATTTTTTTGATAAGGTATACAAGTTTGAAATCTTGTCAATTAGCAAAAATGTAAAAACTTCTAAATTAAAAGTATGTTACAAGATTAAGAACCAGAAGTTCATCATAAATCAATAAACTTGATATACATATGTATGTGTATATATATACATAGGAACTTGAAGTTCCTTAACCAATGAACTTGAAATACTTCATAATTTAAAAGCCTGAAGCTTTATTGAAACTATGTGAAATAATAACATTAATAAAATTGATATCCAAAGATTTCACAATTTTCAAAATGAGTTGTATCTTTCTTATATATTTATATTTACATATCGTATTGAAGAATAAATTTTAACAACTCGAAGTTGTTATATATTTTATTTGAACCAGAAGTTCAACACAGTAGAACCAGAAGTTCAATGCAATGGAACCAAAAGTTCAATCCAGTGGAATCATAAGTTCAATACAGTTGAACCAGAAGTTCAATACAGTTTAACAAACTTGAAATTGTTTATATATTATTTGAACTAGAAGTTCAATATAGATAAACAACTTGAAGTTGTTTATATATTTCATTTGAACCAGAAGTTCAATACAGTTCCAAATCAGATATTTTGGATATTATGATACGATATTTAAAATTCGCATTGATATTGCTTGATAAGCAAAAATTAATGATTGGAAACTTATGAACAATTTGTTCTAAAATAAGTAACTCGAATGAGAAAGAATATGCAAATCAATTACATATGTAATACGTGGACGCACATATATATGCGAAAAAATTATTAACAGCCTGAAGTTGTCATGAGCTCATATTATAAATCATGCATATATTATATTTCAGAAAGTTGATTGATATCAATATTGAATGACCTGAAGTCATTTGCATATTCAAATGATAGAAAATTTCTCCAAGTCATCGGATTAATGAAAAGGAATAAGTAATGCAATATGAATGCATCTTATCAATAAATAAGAGCATTATCCTCCTACAATTGAAATACATCTAATGTATTTGCTAGCTATGATGCTATAATGGATCAAAAATGAATCCAAAGTGGGTTTATTATTTAAAGTGACAATGTTTGTCGACATTGAGGGGGAGGATAAAGGAATCATCGATGTTAAATATTTGCTAACATATAGAATTATGCAAAGTATTAAGTAACTTGCATAAATTATCAATTATGTCCCCAATAGACTTTCTCCAATATACATTTGAATCCCCGAAGGTTCAAAAGGTGTAAATCACAGCTGAAAATGTGGTATAAAAGTCAATTCAAAATATCTTTGGAGTAAGTCATAAATATGCAAAATAAAGGAGGTGAGTGTTCCTGAAAAACACTTAAGGGTGCTTTGAAAGAAACCCATGACATGATTGTCAAAATTAACCCCAGAAGTGGTTTTGGTACCTAAAGCATGATAAGTTTTGATATCTCAATAAATTATGTATAGAACTGACAAGAAATAATCATCGATGATAAATTGATAAATAATAAAGCCTTTATATTTATAAATGGATTAAAAATCCCATATTAGAGAGAAACATGATTGACCATCATGAAATTCTCCTAAATAAGATATATGGACCTGTAGTCCATAAGATATGAACCTGTAGTTCATAAGATAAAAATAGAAATATATATAATGACAAAAGCACATGGAAGTTACTGAAGCACCATAGAGTGTCAACAACATGTTAAGTGCCACGAGCATTGTATTTTCAGAGATAATTGAATTGATTAAAGTGGTGAAAGTGTTTAAAACGCTCACAATACCTTGAAGGTATAAACGACGAAAGTATACAAATTCCAGAAGAATTTAAATAACTTTGGCAGTGGTAAAGAGCAGGAAATGTAGATTACAACATTCTTTTAAGTATTATTGTGATGAAAATCTTGAAATAATTCATGATGAGTAGATCACTTCCTGCTTTCAAGAATTGTTGTAATAAAACTCTTAATATCCATTGAAGCGGTAGTTGTGATATGCAAAGATTATTATAATATATAAGTTCCTGAAGAACATAAATAACATTTGTTATTATAAAGAATACCAAGAACATGGATGATAGATTACAACATTCTTCTAAGTATTGTTGTAATGAAAATCTTGATATACTTCAAGGTGAGTAGATTACTTCTTGCTTAGTGTTGTTGTAATAAAAATCTTGAGATACTTCATTCTTCTGAGTATTGTTGTAATGAAAATCTTTATATACTTCAAGATGAGTAGATTACTTCCTGCTTAGTAATTAAAGTTGTCTTATTCATCAAATATGTATTACAACATGCAAGTCCGATTGAAACAGAAAATATTAAGCACCTGAAGTGTATTCATAAATGAATATTAGTAACATACAAATCACAAAAGGCGTTTTAAATAAGAAAACATGCCTGAAGCATGGAAATGCACATGAAGTTTTAAAAGAAAAACTTCATTAAGAAGTATTTGTAAGCAATTTGAGTTATTGAAAGAAGAATATGAATTCATAGGAAATTATTAAATCAGGGGGAGCATCCATAAGTATTATATAATGCACTCTTTTTCCTTAACTAAGTTTTTTCCCACTGGGTTTTCTTAGTAAGTTTTTAATGAGGCATGAGTCATGATCCAGAAGTATCAACCCAAAAGTAACATACAAAAATAAGTTATAATGTACTCTTTTTCCTTATTTAAGATTTTTCCCACTGGGTTTTTCTTATTAAGGTTTTAACGAGGCATTACATTGATCCAGAAGTATCATACTGCTTTTGACGTAGTAAATATGATATTGTACTTTTTTTTCCTTTAATAAGATTTTTCCCATCGGGTTTTTCCTAGTAAGGTTTTGACGAGGCAACATTTTGATCCATAAGTATCAAACATCTTTTGATGCATTAGTCTATTATTTATGAAGAAGACAAGGCAGTTTGCATGGCTCAGATTCAAGTGAATTATATCAAGGGTGATAGGATGGAGCACATTTCTTCTAAATTTCCCTTCACACATGAATGAAAGGATAACAAGAAAGAGGAGAAACAAATTCAGTTCAAGAAAAGCGAGTAGATCTATTCTCAAAGGAAATTTCCAAATCAACATTCCAGAAGATGATGTACAAAATTGGCATGCGTCGAATACATCAATAGACTAATTGAATAATGAGTTATAAATAAGGGGGAGCATATAAAAATATGCTATAATGTACTCTTTTCCTTCACTAATATTTTTCCCACTGGGTTTTTGTTAGTAAGGTTTTTAATGAGGCATTATCTTGATCCTGAAGTATCAACTCTTACAGTAACATTGTAAAACATGTCACCTAAAAAGATGAAATAAATTTGCACTCTTTTCCTTATTTATGATTTTTCCCATAGGGTTTTTCATAAAAAGGTTTTTAATGAGGCATTGTTTTGATCCTGTAGCGTCAAACTATTTTAAGGAATATCACTTTTATATGATATTCATAATGTCAAACGTTGTACTCTTTTTCTCATTCAAGGTTTCTCCCATTGAGTTTTCCAGATAGAGTCTTGAAGGCAACAGACATAGTTGTATCGATTTAATGGATATATGCAAGCAAGATAATTAAAAGGGGAAGCAATCATCATATATGTTTTAAAAGGGACAACTTCAAGTTAGTAGAGCATTCAAGATTTTGAAGACGCATATTCAAGGGGGAGTGTTGTAATATATATGAGTGAATATGCTCTTGTTATATTATATTTAGTCCCACATCATGGGAATAAGTCTAACGTCAGCTCCAAAGCCTATATATTAAGGAGACAATGTAATAGAAATTGTACACACTTGAAGTGATAGAAATAAAAGTCTCTTCCCTATCTTTTCTGTTCTCTCTAATGTCTTCTTGTTTGACATATGTTCTGTTTTATTTTATAACATTATTATTATTATTACTACTACTTTTATTTTTAGTGTTTTCGTCTGCTCTTTGTTAAGAGCCAGTGGGTCCCAATTTCCCCTATCCCTAATAAAAAAAGTGATGTTCTGTTCGCAGTTTTCCTGCGGCAGTAGAGGTTCCCGGCCCGAGCCCTGTAAGGGCCCCATTCATGTCAATTCAAACGAACAAATGTCCATTTGATTTTAAAAGGAAAGGATATCTGGAAAGGTTATTTTGAAGAGGAATTGTTACAAACGAAGAATGCGTTTTTTTTAATAAAAAGGAAAATTGAAGAGGAAAAGTTATTATTTTTATTGTTTTTATATTTATTATTTTATTGTTTGTGTTATTGTTTGTATTTGTGTTTGTGTGTGTTTATTGTCGAACAGAATAGTAGGATGCAGAATACAAATTGCAGAATTGAAATTACATAATTGCGGACTTGAGATTGCAGCACATTACGACACTATTACAAATGAAAACATCACTACAACACAATCACATATGTCCAACCCTCAGCTTCATAACATAATGCATAACACACCTAAGCTGTGCGGGCTTGTCAAGCAGCGAATAAATAGGGTTGTGGCCCTTTCTGTCATTCTCTGCAGAACCACCTCCCACTCCTATATCTCATCATCGTCATGGTATACTGACATACACAGGGCAATAAGTTCATCTCGGTCCATGGACGGAGGAGCTGAACGAGAAAGGCCAACACCAGACCTGCATACGAGTCTGGCGACTCGAGATCTCCGCAGTATCGCCATAGAGCTGAGCCTCATGCAGATGAACTGCTAGAGCAGCCGGAATTATGTACTGAATTTGTTAGTACGATTGCAGCCTCCAAACATTGAGTCCAACTCTCTGAACTGCGCCCGGGGCCCACTCTTGTATTTGCGCGACGCTATTGGCACCGTCGTCCACCAAACTTCTGATCATGTGACGGTATCCGTCTGCTCGTCCCACGTCCCTCCACCAATCTGTAGTAGTCTGTTCCACGGAGTCCTGTCTCTTTTCATGTTATCGAACTTGTTCTTCATCTGACCACCATTGTAGTCCAATCTGATACGCTTATTGAACGCCGGTGCGATCTGCTAATACCATTCTCCAACGTTATATGCATGGAAATTAAGATGTTCCATACACACATCGATGAATGCATTGGCCATATCGTTGTTCCACTCGGCAATGGAACAGGTTGAAAAGGACGGACTTTCTGTCATTTTGAAAAGAAAAAAAAAAGAATTCCAAAAATTAAGAAAAAAAATATATATGGGAGTTAAGAAGCTAAAAAACATAGATATAAAAGCAGAAATCTGAAAAATCGATGAGTTGACGGAGATGGAAGCTTGAATTTTCAGATTTGTTGAGGGATTTAGGGATGATAAGGGTTGGAAATGGAGTGGAATATATAGCTGAAGGGAAGAGAATCGGCAGTTCCAGAATTTTCGTCTTGTCCGACGCAAAAGCTATCTTTCCAACCGTTCGTCACGAATGGGCAAATGTGTGGGTCCCACTATCGATGCATCGGAAGCGTCCGACGCAGACGCCAACTTTAAATTCCCAGTTGGAAAATCAAACAGTACCTAAATTCGTCTTCTTCCATCCCATCTTCATGTTATTTAATCTTAAATCACAACTTCATTTCATTTCCTGATCTTTTTACATTCAATTTTCTCTGAGGGCATATCCAGTGGATTACGCCATGGCCATTCATTTCATGTATAATCTTTTATGTCCAATTTTCTCTAAGGGCATCTCAAGTGGATTACGCTCTGAATATTCAGGGCATTGAACATTTAAGGAGTAGTGCTCTGGGTATCACTAGTGGCCAGGTGCCCAACCCCCTCCCCCCCCCCCCCAACACACACACACAAAATCACAATAAACTCCCTTTTGTCAAAAAAATTCATTTACTTACACTTCTCTTTTGTAATTTGTTTTATATATAAATTATAAACGAAATGTCGCCAGGTCCGGCTAAAATTGCAAGAAGAATAGTTCATAGACATCCAAAAAAGCAAGCAGGTTCACTGCACACTCCTCCAGCACATGGAGCATCACCATATGAGCTTTGTGTACTTCACGATCTTCCAGGGGGTTATCAGCATGGAGACGATACCGCATTGACTACCATACAAGTATAATTTACACGTTACGGTATTCGAATATTATATTATGTACATCACTAGACGTATTATATAACTGTTAGTATGTTGAAAATTATTGATAATTTAATTATTTATAGGATCATTACGTTAATTGTTGTGGTAGCTGGGTGAAGTGCATTACTCAGTTATATGACATTTTCCCCCTCCTATTATAACTAAACTACAGGATTGTCCTTTTGGTCGGTTTTTATCGATTACGTTATTTCAGTCCTTTGACAAACCCCTCCTAGAGGCATTAGTTGAGAGGTGGTGGCCCACTACACATACTTTTCACTTTTTGGATTTTAAGCTTGGTATCACACTGGTTGATTTCTACATGTTGACTGGTATTGAGATTGGACGACCTGACCGTAGACAGGTTCCGTTTGACGAGTTATATGAGTCGACCAACCTGTATTCAGTATTCTTACCACTTTTAGATGTTAGCTGAGTTATCAGTGAATCAATTAAGTTGACTTACTTGTAGGAGTACATCACCACGTACGTGGCTAGAGCAGATATCATGGATGGGATGACTAGAGCTATTTTATTGTACTTGTTTGGTTTGACCTTTTTTCAACAAAAAAGGTACTGTTCGATTAGGTTATTTGGCATCTCTTACCATGTTGGATCAGCTTCATATCATCGATTATGGCACATCTATTTTAAGCACCATGTACACTGATTTAGATTCTTTTGCACTTCGAGACGTTAGGCAGATGCATACTTTTTGGTACATTTTGTCATTATGGTACTACGAGCTCACGACAAACATGCATCCCCGCATGCTGGAGATGGCTTGTCAAGCCGGTGAGCAATACTTTTCTAGGATGAGACGATGGGAGAGTACTCAGTACGTACAGCATGCTCCATTGGGTGTACAACATGATTTGATGGAGGCTAGGGCACAGCTTGACATGCGTAGTTAGGGTAATATCATACACATTCCATGGACCTCACATTGGACTCATCCAGCAGATGCGGGTCTTCTGATCGACGAGCACCCGTTGATGATTGCATATACACTACCCAGACGCTGGGTAGCTTTACATACATCAACTTATGTGACTATGAGGTATTTAGGTGAGAGATGTGCATGTCAGACCATCGGTGATCCACATATATCTGGAGATCCTTTATCCTATGAGGATATGTTTGGTAGACGTAAGGTACTTGGGGATCAGTACATATATGCTCTACGGCAGGCTGGTTGGGTTGATACTAGCTTGTTCTTCATCGATGGAGACTATAATTCTTATTCGGCTAGAGTTGCACCACGTAGATTTATATGTTCTGACTATGCAGGTGGGATCAACTCTGATCATATAGGACCTCATATTGCAGCTGGTAGAGTTCAAGTACCACAGGTTCCATTTGACTCTATTTTATCATAGTTCTCCCAACCAGCTATGCAGATCGAGCCTGACTGTACTTTCAGAGCACATGACATCAGAGATACCATTATTGAGCAGCCCTTAGTCTTCCCAGATCAACCTAACCATCCAAGAGTTCCTTCAGTCGGATTATACCCTCCTTACGAGGTACGTTTATTGCATATTTTCATTCTACCTGTAGTTCGTATTTAGTATCTTACGTATTGCATCACATTTCTTTGTATTATGCACATAGATTGGATCAAGCTAGAGTTATGCTTGGTGTGTACCGTGATACAACTCTTGCGCATACTCACACTATGCATGATATGTGCTTATTGTTAGAGTTTATGCCCTAGAGGCAATTCATTTGATGAGATTGATAACACTGTTGACGTTATTGTTTTATTTGGAATAAAATAAAATAATATGTTATATTTATTGCGTAACATAAATATTAATGTAATAGAAGTCATTAGAATTATAATACGGAATTATATAGTTCAAGTAAGACTTGAATTTGAGATTATATAATATATTGAGTATTATAATTCTTAAATGTCCCTAGTCGAGTTTTATTGTTTATATAGGACAACAATAAAGTGTTGAGACTAGTATGCTGATTGACTGATGATCACATCTCATTGATCATTAATATACATGATATTAATGTCAAAACATAAATATGTATTGGAGAATATCGTATTGGACTGACCCACCATGAGATAACTACATGGAATATAATTAACAATATATAAGTTATTCTCATAGTGACAGTGATGTAATTGTCCTCAGACCTGAAATCATTATAATTTTATTCGAGGATATTTGTGTTTTGATATCAACTAAATTTATTCGTAACAGAGTGACGATAACGGTGATTATTGGACGCATCTCGAATCGAATGAAAATTATGAATGATCTAGATGGAATTTAATCCTACAATATATTTGTAGTGATATCCATGGGCCTCTTGATTGAGTGTGACTGTGAAATGCATGGCCATCCTCAAATATTGATTTGTTTTAAACAGTCAACTCATCGATCAAGATAAAAAGGATTAAATTATAAAGAGGATGATACGATCCATGCCTTGAGTTTAATCCTGGATATATTGGTTAAAAGGATTATATTACATTGAGACACTGGCCATGGAAAAGGTTGAATCGAATCATTGATCTTATTATAACCTGGGTAGCAGCGACGTATTGCTAGATGCCACTATACTATATCAGCGAATTTGGCACAGAAGGATGTGGATATACAGTTCGGCTAAAAACCGTATCAAATTTGATAATGCTCAGATCCGTATCAAACACCAGTTTGCGATCCACACCACCCCAAACACCCCCAAATCTGACCGTCCATCGCGAATGCTTCGAATTGGTAAATTCGATACGGCTTAAAGCCAAATTGAATGCGTATCATATTGTACATCCCCTTAGGCACTTGGGATTAAAATTTTGGCCGCTCCTCATTCCATTTGTTTTACTTCAATGGTGACCGAAAACCCTGGGTTTTCAGTCACCAAAACGTGCCTCCACCTTTCTCTGGAATCACCTCCTCTTGCATCCTAAACGCATGATTCCTGCCATATTGCTTCTTTTGTCAATCATCAATCAGCAGAAGTTTCAATTCAAGGTGTTGTTTTCATCGATTTATATTTGCAGTGAATTTTTTTTGCAGCTAAGTTTATTTGTATGAATTTGTAACAACCCGTAAATTCTGAGCCAATTTAAAATTTTTATTTTGGCAATTTTGATGAATTTTGAATATTTTAAATAATAGCGACAAGAAATTTATTTTGAATATAAATAGAATGTATATATTTATATAGATCATCGTTTGAATATAAGTATACATTTTAAATTATAAAAGGAATTGAAAATGGCGCGGTAGTTCGAAAATTCGATTTCAAAGTTCAAATGAATGTACAGGATTCAAAATAAACCGGATTTTAGTGAAACCAAAAATATTTGAATCTAATTAAGAATATCTTTTCGACGAATCCGAAAAATCAAAATTTCATAGCGAGGATAAAAAGTTATGCCAGTTGAAAATTCAGAATAGTCGCTATGGAATTCCAGCCCTTAAAAATGGGAATTTTGCAGACGACCTCGGTTTTCGACGAAACCACTTTTGTTGGAACCGTGATGTCAATTTATTGCTAGGTTTCAAAATTCGTAATTTTTTGAATCAATATGTGAGTGTGGCAAAGGGAAACGCGTTTGACCAGTTTCAGTTGATTTTAATCGACTGGAAAATGACCATTTTTCAAACGGTCTCGGAATTTGACAAATTAGTTTTGTTAGAACCTTATCGTCAATACGAAGCTAGAAAATATTTTTCGGGAATTTTTAGAGTCCGTATGTGGCCCCGATAAATTGAAATGTGCGTTTGAATTTATTATATAATGATTTATTTTTAAAATTTAGCAGAAACTGATCGTAACAGTCGAATTGGCTTACGAAACATATCCCATTGTGTTCGGAATTGGGGTAATTAGCTAGGGGCGACAGTCGTTGGGTATCGTTTCGAGTTCAAATAGAAAGTCAACATTTTTGAAGATAAATAGAATAAAATATATATATATTATAATATGGGCCCAAGCCCTTATCTCATCCACTTATCCTCCCCATCAGTTTTCACGAAAATAAAAAAAATAAAAAAACCTAGAAGCATCGTCGCCCATCATTGGTGCCCAACCACCAGCGCACCGACCTCCTGAACCCCTCCAGACCCCGTCGCACCACCACCCCCTTATCTCTGATCGAAACCGCACCCCAAAGTCCCTACAACAGAAGACCGTCACCCAGGGCGAGAGTCAACATCGCGTTAACCACCGCGTAGGCCACCCACCGCCGCCAAACTCCGGGCTCCCTCTCTCTCTCCCTCTGATCGAAACCACACCCCAAAAGTCAGGCGCCCAAATCGATAACCACCACTGCCGTTCCCCACTGTCACCGCTCCTCCTCGACTTGCTCCGGCCACGATGGCCCCTCTACAGCCCTCTGCACCGATTAAACCCCCCCCCTCTCGCTAAAAACACTATAAGTTTTGTTAAGTTAATTTGTTTCTTTATTTTCGATGAACAAAGTATGATATTCATATGAATAAAAATTAGATCGTTATGACGTCAAAGGTTTTTATTTTGTTAACAAAGGTTTGATTTTTATTTTGTTTAAAAAGATTTGTTTTTTTAGCAAAGTACGATTTTTAAAATGAAATGATAGCAAAGTATGATTTTAAAAATATAATCCTTATGGAAGAGTAATCGTTTTGAAAATATAATTTTATATATATGATAGGTAACAACATTGTTTTTAAATATATAATTTTTAGAATATAATGATATGATTTTTATATGTACAATAGCGCTATAAAAATATTATTTTTATAATGGAGTAGCAATGTAAAAAAATATATAATTTTTATTTTATACATTAGATAAAAATACGATGTTCACATATGTGGTAGAAACATAGAAATATAATTTTTATATAGAAATAAGCGATAAAAATATGATTTTTATCTAGTACAAGCTATGGAAATATTTTTAGAAATCTAAAAATATAATTCTTATCTTACATATGCCATTTTAAAAATAGCCAACCGATGGAAATATTTTTTAGTGAGCTAAAAATATGATTTTTAGCTTGTGTATGTTATTTATAAAATAGTCATACAAAGAAATAATTATTAATGGGTTAAAAATATGATTTTTAACGTAGGTACGCAATCTAGATCGAAAATCAAAGAATGGCGGAGTGGATCCCAAGGTGAGAACTCCTCACTTTTATTTTGATTTCTAGTTGAAATATATACTAGGATGCAGACGGTGCTTAGCAACACCCGACACCCGTCGTCCACAGACCATGGATGACTTATTTGTCTAATTGCTATGTTGTGAAATTTTATTGTGTGATGTGAAATGAAATAAAATATTTTATAGTGGAAAATATTTTATAGTTAAAAATATAATTTTTAACATGTATATAAAATAAATAGTAATAAACAAATCGGACGATTTGTTTATATACACTGATTTGACTGATATTGATTGGGACGATAAATTTTACACATCGCCCAACTGCACAAATAAAAATATGTGTTTGTTGATTTGAAACCCCACACGGGTATTGGGATGATATTTGACGTACACTAATCCCGATTGTTTAGTTGTATGTCAATCGATGGGTTGACAGACTGTGTAAGCATTAATTATTTATATTTAATGCTTATGCAGTTGTGTGGTGCACTCTGGATGATGGTTGATGATTTATCGTTGCTACTATATACATGTGTTGTAGAAAATCCATATAATTAACATTATATGGTAATTGATTGGGCCTCATTCCAATTGGGAAAATAAGGAATATTATAAAAGAAAATTCATGCGTCGAATAGAAAGAAAATTCATGTGTTGAATAGAATAAATATTCATGTGTTGAATCGAAAGAAAATTCATGTGTTGAATAGAATAAAAATTCATTTGTTGAATAGAATAAAAATTCATGTGTTGAATAAAAATATAATTTCATGTGTTGAATAAAAATATAAATTCATGTGTTGAATAAAAATATAAATTCATGTGTTGAATAAAATATATATTCATGTGTTGAATAAAAAAATATATTCATGTGTTGAAGAAAATGTTCATTTGTTGAATAGAATAACGAAGTTATTGAAATATATAAAGTCGTGTTGGTTAGATATGCTCCATTTTGATGCGAACGATATTTATCGATTATATTCGTTTTTATAATGAATATAGAAAAGGAAGTGATTTCAAAATATAACATTTTGAAAATATTATCGTTTGCATATTGATGATGTGGAATATTCAATTTTTATTCGAAATTGAATATGAAGTAGAAATCGTTTTGAAAACGAATTTAAAACGATTTATAAA
This sequence comes from Allium sativum, assembly GCA_030737875.1. NCBI lineage: Eukaryota > Viridiplantae > Streptophyta > Magnoliopsida > Asparagales > Amaryllidaceae > Allium > Allium sativum. The sequence goes on along the minus strand of CM060916.1, from coordinate 362,307,771 downwards.
ATACGTTTTAAAAGGAAATCGATGAAGTATATATTATATATATAATATAATGTCCTGAATAGAACGCGTCATGCCACGGCAGTTCGCGAATTTCGACCATTGACTTCGAATGGATATTACGGGAGATCCGACCATCGGATTCTCCTAAATCTGGAACCGTTGGGTTCGTATCGAAAAGGACTTTCTAACGAATATTATAGATTTGAAATCTAACGGTTGTATTTGGAATTATATCCAAATCAAATTTGGAAAAGTTTGTTGTAAGTGCAGTTCGATGGCCGTTGATGGAAATCGATTGTACGGGCCTTCATAAAATTATTAAAAATAGTAATAATTTGTGTAAAATCATAAGAAATGGTTTGTGAAGAATTGAGATGAAAATTCCAAATTTGAAAAGATAAAAATAGATTTTTATCGAAATGAACTAGTTTTGAACTAGAATAATTATTTATTTATTTTTAAATAAATAAATTGGATTTGAAAGGTTTTTAAAAGTAACCAAAATTTCCAATAATTGAATTGGAATGGATTTGAATCAAAATTCTCTTTGGAATATTTCGATGTTGGATTTCGTGATTATACAGATATTGTTATGGAAATTTGAAAGATATATTTATATCGTTATTTCCAATATGATATTTGTTGGTCGTAGAATTTGATATTGAATATAAGCCGATATATTTTCTATTCAGAGCCTTGTATTTAATATCAAATGCGATTTGGGTTTGTCGCGAATGGTGTCTTCATTAACACTGTTCTTAAACCCAGTTGAGAAAAAGATTAAATCTTTTTATATAGATTTAATGAAGTGTACCAATTAAATGGTATTTAATTAGAATTGAATTTGAATTGATTTTTGGGTTTATCGTGAACGGTGTTTTAAATAACACTTGTTCTTTAACCCGATAATTAATGGAATGTGATTTTGGGTTTATAGTGAACCGTGTTTTAAATGACATTGGTTCTTTAACCTAGTTAAAGACAGGATATGATTTCCTAAGTTAAATAATAATTGATAGTGATTATTGGGAAGATTAAAACCAAGTGGAGTTTTAATGAATCTTTAATTAGATTGAAATAATCGAGAATGGAGTATCACCAGGCTCCAGGCGATAGTTAAATCTTTAATTAGATTTGAACGTGAAATGGTAATTGAATTTACCAATAACACCATGGTGTTAGATATGAAGTATTACCAGTTTCACTTCATGGGATGAATAGGTTGGGATTGGGAAATTAAAACAAATGATTACTTCGGTGTGGTTCACTAATCTCGACTAGTTTGAATTGATATTCAAAAGAAGATTAAAGAATAAATTTAAAGAATCTATCTTTGTAAAATTAATGGGACCCTTTCCCAAAGTATAAGAATATTTGAATAAAAGGATATTCTGAATTGGAATGAGGCGTATGTTGTGTTTGTGTAACACTTGTTTATTATATACGCGGGTTATTCAGAAAGACCAGGTTTATCCCATTCTGAATAACTGATTCGACGTGGTGTCGAGGATGAAAACGGTGGTCGAAGACCGGAGGTCTTCACATCATTTGGTTGATTACTGATGATCTTTATTGGGTGTACACCCAAGAGGAGGGAATCAGTTGTTGATCGTCCAGACGTACTTGGAGATCGATGGATATGCGAGGTACAAGGTGCCTCCGGTTTCGTTCTGACCCAGAACGAACTTGTAAATGGACTGTGTGTCTGACCTTGGATTTTATTCTATGTGATTGATTTCTATTAAATATATATCTGTTTGGCAGCAGAGAATTTATTCTCTTGCTTAACGCCCTTCTCTGAGACGTACGAGCTCAGGGGTTATATATTGATGGATATCAATCACATGGAGTGAATTGCCTGTGTGGCATGCCTAAGTGGCAAATGATCAAGGCTTTTGTTGAAAAGCAGAGCCTTGTGGTTGATGATCAAAGCACAGCCTGTGTGGCATAGCTTTGTGTAGCGTTGATTCGCGAGCCTCACACCTCGGTTGTGAACCAGAAACGGGAGAAGGATCCAGGGAGGACATGCGTTTCTTTCTGGCTAGGGTGGAGTCAGTGACCTACTAGCCCTGACATTTATATTATTTTCACTTGTGTGGTTGTTGCTATTGCGAGGCGCCTCGGATATATCGTTGACTATGTGGAGCCGACGGAGTTATAGGACTCATTTACGCCCCAAAGGGCGGGGAAACGCAGTGTTCAGGCATTTTAATCCACATCGGTGGACCGGCCCTGTGGCTCCTAAGGCTTGATAGAGTACTTGCCTAAGGCTCGGGCTAGAGAGTCTCGAATTCGGTAGAGGACTATCTTTTGCCTCGGTTCACAGATGGAAATCCAACTTCCAATACGTGACTTTGCGGTTTTGAATGTAGAACCTATATATGGCGACATGGTGGTATGGGACACTTATGCCGTCTATGATTGCTTATGATTGAAATTGTTTTGACACTATACACTTATAGTAATAAAAGATAAAATTTAGCGTATCAAGCATGCTTTGGCTATTATAAGGTAAAACCTTATCCTTCGGCTTGTGCTGCATTGTGTGATGGGACCTGGGTCTTATAATAGCTTAATTTTTCTTTATTTAGCATTGCACTGTTGTTTTATGCACTGGTGTTCTTGGAAGGAAACCCGTTCAGTGTTATACGGCGTGGTCCCTTGATATATCTGATTTAAAGTAAAGTTTTTAATAACTGTTTTACTTCTCATACCAGTCACATGACTGACCTGGAGTTTATTGTTTTAACCTAAACTCAAGGTGCCCCTATTTTCCGCACGGGCAGCTAGTAGTTTTGGTTTTGCAGATTTATATTCACAGGATCCTTCTTTACAGCTGGAACGATATCCAGAAAGCTATGTATCCGTGTATTACTTCTAGTTGTGTTTTGTATTATTTTCCGCTGCAGTAATGTATTTAAATCTCTGATAATTTATGATGTGTAATATTTATTCATACTCTGTATATTCCTGTATTCTGATGGAATTGTTGTAATAAACAATGAAATGTTCTTCTGTTTTCGTTCTGATTGTCGTGTTCTAAAAACAATCAGGGGTTTCGAACGGTCTTGGTCGGTTTAGCGATCGATTCGGATCGAGCGAAATTCCCGATCTTTACAGTTGATATCAGAGCTTTGGTTTACAAAGCTCAGAGAATAAGACACATTAGAACCCTACGAAAGAATTCATCAGAGATCGGATTAGTAATATCCAACGAGAATGACTCTTTAGAGATAGGATCAGTAGAACGAGTGTGTAGAGTATATTTTTAAACTGAAAACGAATTTTGTTTTCAAAATTTAAATCAATTATTCGTATTTGAATATTTATTTGTATTGAATTTGGACAATCCAGTATATAAAGATTTTGCGTATGCGTCTGATCCACGTGTATTCGAAGTTTTAATATACTAGATAGATATAGAATCACACTCTAATCGCTCGGACATGATTCTGATGATTGACGCGTCATCATCAGGATTTATTTTCGTGTTTCGAAGGTGGGATTTCTATATATTTCCAATAGACTGGTGTGAGAACCGAAACTAGATAGAATACACTGGTTGTAAACTGGCATCAAAAATGTGATTTTTGACTATATAACAAAGTTATGTGGTTGAAAAGCTAATCAACTAATTGATTGATGGTTGTGTTGTCTGATTATTGTTTGATTAATTAAATGTTGAACCTATAGCCAAATTGAACCAAATAATGAATTGTATTGAAAATTTGTCGCATTTGCATACATATACATGTACTTACATTGAACAGGTCATAGCAAGGAGGCTACAGAAGAGGAATAAAATTATTTGCCTGACAAATAGGTACATGTTTATTGTATTTCTTTGGGTTTGGATGATTTTATGAGCCGATTGGCTGTTTCTTTTTATTTTTGGATTGGTGAGGGCCATGGGAGGCTATTTGAAATATCCCGAAGCTCCCGGTGCAGGGAGAGGTTATGGCGAAATTTTTCGAAAATTTAGGGTGTTGGCCAAATTTTTGAAAAATTTGAAAAGTTCTTAGAAATTGAAAAGTTGAAGAACTTAAGCCATAATGAAAATAATGAAAGTTGAGTTGATTAGTTAAACAACTTTCGGCTTCGTTCCTTTTCGGGGACGAAAAGTTTTAAGTGGGGGAGATTGTAACAACCCGGAAATTCTGATCCAATTTAAAAATTTTATTTTGGCAATTTTATTGAATTTTGAATATTTAAAATGAATTATTTTAAATAATAGCGACAAGAAATTTATTTTGAATATAAACAGAACGTATATATTTATATAGATCATCGTTTGAATATAAATATATTTTTTAAATTATAAAAGGAATTGAAAATGGCGCGGTAGTTCGAAAATTCGATTTCAAAGTTCAAATGAATGTACAGGATTCAAAATAAACCGGATTTTAGTGAAACCAAAAATATTTGAATCTAATTGAGAATATCTTTCCAACGAATCCAAAAAATCAAAATTTCATAGCGGGGATAAAAAGTTATGCCTAGTTGAAAATTCGGAATAGTCGCTATGGAATTCCAGCCCTTAAAAATGGAAATTTTGCAAACGACCTCAGTTTTCGACGAAACCACTTTTGTTGGAACCGTGATGTCAAGTTATTGCTAGGTTTCAAAATTCGTAATTTTTTGAATCAATATATGAGCGTGGCAAAGGGAAACGCGTTTGACCAGTTTTAGTTGATTTTAATCGACTAGAAAATGGCCATTTTTCAAATGGTCTCGGAATTTGACGAAATTAGTTTTGTTAGAACGGTATCGTCAATACGAAGCTAGAAAATATTTTTCGGGAATTTTTAGAGTCCGTATGTGGCCCCGGTAAATTGAAATGTGCGTTTGAATTTAAAATATAATGATTTATATTTTAAATTTAGCAGAAACTGATCATAACAGTCGAATTGGCTCACGAAACATGTCCCATTGTGTTTGGAATGAGGGTAATTAGCTAAGGGCGACAGTCGTTGGGTATCGTTTCGAGTTCAAATAGAAAGTCAACATTTTTGAAGATAAATCGAATAATATATATATATGTATATATATATGTATATATATTATAATATGGGCCCAAGCCCTTATCTCCTCCACTTATGCTCCCCATCAGTTTTCACGAAAATAAAAAAAAAACCTAGAAGCGCCGTCGCCCATCGCTGGTGCCCAGCCACCACCGCACCGACCTCCTGAACCCCTCCAGACCCCGTCGCACCACCACCCCCTTATCTCTGATCGAAACCGCACCCCAAAGCCCCCACAGCAGAAGACCGTCACCCAGGGCGAGAGTCACCACCGCGCTGACCACCGCGCAGGCCACCCACTGCCGCCAAACTCTAGGCTCCCTCTCTCTCTCGCCCCCTCTGATCGAAACCGCACCCCAAAAGCCAGGCACCCAAATCGATAACCACCACTGCCGTGCCCCACTATCATTGCTCCTCCTCGACTTCCTCCAGCCACGCTGGCCCCTCCGCAGCCCTCTGCACCGATTAAACCCCCCCTCCTCCTAAAAAAACTGTAAGTTTTGTTAAGTTAATTTGTTTCTTTATTTTCGATGAACAAAGTATGATATTCATATGAATAAAAATTAGATCGTTATGGCGTCAAAGGTTTTTATTTTGTTAACAAAGGTTTGATTTTTATTTTGTTTAAAAAGATTTGTTTTTTCAGCAAAGTACGATTTTTAAAATGAAATGATAGCAAAGTATGATTTTAAAAATATAATCTTAATGGAAGAGTAATCGTTTTGAAAATATAATTTTATATATATGATAGGTAACAACATTGTTTTTAAATATATAATTTTTAGATTATAAAGATATGATTTTTATATGTATAATAGCGCTATAAAAATATAATTTTTATAATGGAGTAGCGATATAAAAAAAATGACTTTTATTTTATACATTAGATAAAAATACGATTTTTACATACATGGTAGAAACATAGAAATATAATTTTTATATAGAAATAAGCGATAAAAATATGATTTTTATCTAGTATAAGCTATGGAAATATTTTTAGAAATCTAAAAATATAATTCTTATCTTACATATGCCGTTTTAAAAATAGTCAAGCAATGGAAATATTTTTTAGTTAGCTAAAAATATGATTTTTAGCTTGTGTATGTTATTTATAAAATAGTCATACAAAGAAATAATTATTAATGGGTTAAAAATATGATTTTTAACGTAGGTACGCAATCTAGATTGAAAATCAAAGAATGGTGGAGTGGATCCCAAGGTGAGAACTCCTCACTTTTATTTTGATTTATAATTGAAATATATACTAGGATGTAGATGGTGCTTAGCAGCACCCGACACCCGTCGTCCACAGACTATGGATGCCATGTTTGTTTGATTGTTGTGTTGTGAAATTTTATTGTGTGATGTGAAATGAAATATTTTATAGTGGAAAATATTTTATAGTTAAAACTATAATTTTTAACGTGTATATAAAATAAATAGTAATAAACAAACCGAACGATTTGTTTATATACACTGATTTGACTGATATTGATTGGGACGATAAATTTTACAAATCGCCCAACTGCACAAATAAAAATCTGTGTTTGTTGATTTGAAACCCCATACGGGTATTGGGATGATATTTGATGTACACTAATCTCGATTGTTTAGTTGTATGTCAATCGATGGGTTGACAGACTGTGTAAGCGTTAATTATTTATATTTAATGCTTATACAGTTGTGTGGTGCACTCTGGATGATGGTTGATGATTTATCGTTGCTATTATATACATATGTTGTAGAAAATCCATATAATTAACATTATATGGCAATTGATTGGGCCTCATTCCAATTGGGAAAATAAGGAATATTATAAAAGAAAATTCATGTGTTGAATAGAAAGGAAATTCATGTGTTGAATAAAATAAATATTCATGTGTTGAATAGAAAGAAAATTCATGTGTTGAATAGAATAAAAATTCATATGTTGAATAGAATAAAAATTCATGTGTTGAATTGAATAAAAATTCATGTGTTGAATAAAAATATAAATTCATGTGTTGAATAAAAATATAAATTCATGTGTTGAATAAAAATATAAATTCATGTGTTGAATAAAATATATATTCATGTGTTGAATAAAAATATATATTCATGTGTTGAAGAAAATATTCATTTGTTGAATAGAATAACGAAGTTATTGAAATATATAAAGTCGTGTTGGTTAGATATGCGCCGTTTTGATGCGAACGATATTTATATCGATTATATTCGTTTTTATAATGAATATAGAAAAGGAAGTGATTTAAAAATATAACATTTTGAAAATATTATCGTTTGCATATCGATGATGTGGAATATTCAATTTTAATTCGAAATTGAAATGAAGTTAAAATCATTTTGAAAACGAATTTAAAATGATTTATAAAATACGTTTTAAAAGGAAATCGATGAAGTGTATATTATTTATATTATATATATAATATCATGGCCAGAATAGAACGCGCCACGCCGCGGCAGTTCGCGAATTTCGACCATTGACTTCGAATGGATAATACGGGAGATTCGACCGTCGGATTCTCCTAAAACCGGAACCGTTGGGTTCGTATCGAAAAGAGCTTTCTAACGAATATTAGAGATTTGAAATCTAACGGTTGGATTTGGAATTATGTCCAAATCAAATTTGGAAAAGGTCGCTGTAAGTGCAGTTCGATGGCCGTTGATGGAAATCGACTGTACGAGCCTTGATAAAATTATTAAAAATAGTAATAATTTATGTAAAATCATAAGAAATTATTTTTGAAGAATTGAGATGAAAAATTCCAAATTTGAAAAGATAAAAATATATTTTTATCGAAATGAACTAGTTTTGAACTAGAATAATAATTTATTTATTTTTAAATAAATAAATTGGATTTGAAAGGGTTTTAAAAGTAACTAGAATTTCCTATAATTGAATTGGAATGGGTTTGAATCGAAATTGTCTTTGGAATATTTCGATGTTGGATTTCGTGATTATACAGATATTGTTATGGAAATTTGAAAGATATATTTATATCGTTATTTCCAATACAATATGTAACGACCCAGAAAATCTGAACCAATTTAAATTTTTTAAATTGGCTAAAATAATGGATTTTAAATAATGGCAATGGAAAGTGAGTTTGAATCGACCATTGAAAACGAATATAATTAATTATAATTATAAACAAGGCCTGAAATGGCGTTGTAGTTTCAAAATATTGAATTCAAACTTTGTCGGACTGTACCGGGTGCAAAACAAAACGGATTTTAGTGAAACCAAAAATATTTAAATATGTTAGTGAATACCTTTCTAACGAATCTGAAAAATCGAATTTTCATAGCGGAAAGCAAAAGTTATGGCCGAATGAATTTTCAGAAAGGTCCCTATGGAATTTATATAGCCCGTGAAATTGGCCATTTTGCATACGACCTCGGAATTCGACGAAACCACTTTTGTTGGATCCGGGATGTGAAGTTATTGCTAGGTTTCAAATTTCATAATTTTTGAAGCTAGTATGTGAGCGTGGCAAAGGAAAACGTGTTTTGGTCAATTATAGTTCAATTGGATCGACCAGAAATGGGCCTTTTTGCAAACGGTCTAAGAATTCGACGAAACTAGTTTTGTTGGGACCGTATCGTCAAAACATAGCTAGATTTATTTTCTGGAATTTTTCGAATCAGGTTGTGGCCCTGGCAAATTGAAATGTACGTTCAAATTAAATATTGAATGTTTTATATTTTAATTTGAAGGAAAACTGACTGAAACAGTCGAATGGGCCTTCGAAACATATCCCATTGTGTTTAGAATGGGGGTAAAACGCTAGGGACGACAGTCGTTGGGTTTGAATTGGTGTTCGTGTGTGAAAGAGGGTATTTTTGGATTTTTAAAAATATATAAATAAACAAAAAAAAATCATTGGTCAGAAATTCAATTTTCTCTCTCCCCGAAGTTCGACCGAAGGCGGAAAACGTTCGATTCCTTCTCTCTTCATTTTCTCCCTCTACAAGCAAAATCAGTCCCTCCTCCAGTTGAAGATTTTGTAGAGCTAGGAGAGATCTTCAAATCCATATAAGGTTTGGATTTTTTCATTGCGTGGTTTGGGAGAACGGACGTCGAGAAGTTAGCGCGTTCAAGCCGCCGCCGCCTCAGGCGATCGAACGCCACCCGACCCCCCTGCGCTGAAAGCTCTCTCCTTCCCCTTCGACACTGCGTAGGCCGATCGAGCTATCGATTCACGGATTTCACGAAATCGCGTGACCTAGTTTTGAACATTTCAGAAAGGTATACGACTTGTTTTATTTTCAACTGTTTTAACACCTTTAAACCGTTGCAAACTTTGAAAAATCATATCTTTTTGCTGTGTTGACGAAATTCAGTGAAACAAGAGACAGTGGGCTCGTGTGGACGTCTTCTACCTTCTAGAAGAGACCGCGTATTTTTCTGAGCCTTCTGCTATTTTTGGTGGAGTGGAACCCAATGTGAGATTTCTAATTTATAAACGATATGGAAAACGACGATGTATAAATTATATAGTCGATGTATGAGTTATATAAGCGTTGTACACCTCATGTATAAGCGTTGTATAAGCTGTACGTTTGATGTATAAGTTGTATATGCGTTGTAAAAATTATAATTGTTGAAATAGAAGTGAATTGCTATATATATATATATATATATATATATATATATATATATATATATATATACGCCCCTCGTCCACAAACCATGGACGATATTTATTTATTGATTGTGATTGGTGTGAAAATTGATTGATAAGCGAATGGTTGGTTGGAATTGTTTGTGGTTGATATTGATTGATTGTGGTTGAAGAATACCCGTTTGTGGTTGAGAAATATTTGGTTGAAACCACATAGGATTAGTTTGTGGAAATGAAATAAATATATACATGCCGCCTGCGTGCGAACTAGATGCATGATCCCCATTGTCAAAAACCGCGAGGTTTTAAGGTAGAGCGAGGAGTCGTACTAGGGACGGTCCCGGTTTTAACTACCCTGCCGTTATGCTGCCGAAATTTTGAATAATATTCATGTGTTTGAATTATTTTCATTTGCTGAAACTATATTTATTCGTTGTATAGAAAACCTTCATGTGTTGAATCGATATTCATTCGTTGATTAGAAATTCATGTGTTGAATGGTCTTCGTGTTTAAATATAAAAATCACATTTCAGCTATGTATATATAAACTATAGAAAACCTTCATGTGTTGAATCGATATTCATTCGTTGATTAGAAATTCATGTGTTGAATGGTCTTCGTGTTTTAAATATAAAAATCACATTTTTAGCTATGTATATAAACTATAGAAAACCTTCATGTGTTGAATCGATATTCATTCGTTGAATAGAAATTCATGTGTTGAATGGTATTCATATTTTGAGATAAATTGTTTCATAATAAAAATCACCTTTTATCAACTATATGGACTATGTAAAATAATCTCGTTTTAAAAGAAATTGTTTTATAAGAAAAATCCTATTTTTATCACCTATATAAACTATATAAAATAATAGTGTTTTGAAATGAATTGTTTTACAATAAAAATCACATTTTTATTATATACATGAATTGTTGAAATGTGAAGTGTTAAAAATAGCAACTCGTTCAAATAAATATGCATGAGTCGAAATATTCATTAATTAGCTAATGATATGATTTTTTTTCCTATGCATGTAACATTAGAATGAATGGTGTTTTTAAACCAAATGGAATCAAATATGAAGTTGAATGGAAAATGATGAGTGATAAGAACTGTATATATGTACATGCATATTTATTGAACAGGTTATAACAAAGGGGCTAGAGAAGAGGAATAAAATTTTGTGCCCGACAAATAGGTACACATTTACTGTTTGTTTGGGTGATGATTTTATGAGCCTGTTGGCTAGCCGCTTGGCTTTTTCTTTTTCTTTTTGACATGAGACGCCCGTGTGGCTATTTGGGAATTTTCCCAGCCCCTCCCGTACAAAGGAGGTTATGGCGAAATTTTCCAAAATTTAAAGGCGTTAGTGAAATATTTGAAGTGAAAACGATATTGAAATTGTTGAATGAACTATATTTATATAAATATATAAATATAAATAAAATTAAAACGAAACGTGGCCGTGCAGTTCGTGTTTTGAAATCGTGATTTCAAACGATTATACCGGGAGATCCGACCATCGGATTTTCCCGATACCGCAACCGTTGGGTTCGCCATGGAAATATCTTTCCAATGGCACCAACTTTGTAAAATCAAACGGTTGGATTGTCTGGAATGTTTAATTCAAATCAGAAGAAAAACAGTGCCGGAATCGATTATATATATATATATATAAATATAATTATATTTAATCGAATAACGACACTGCAGTTCGTATTTTGAAATTGAAGCTTCAAACGATTGTACCGGGAGATCCGACCGTCGGATTTTCCCGAAACTGGAACTGTTGGATTCGTTTTGAAAAGATCTTTCTAATGATGTAAATTTTGTAAAGATCCAACGGTTAGATTTTCAGATATGTGTAAATCAAATCTGAAGAAAAACAGCGCCACGGCCGCGTTATGGCCCGAAGCGTCGTTTTGAATAAATGGCTATTTTAAAATAAATAAAAATGGCGATAAATCATTATAAAATATTATAAACGATATGGATGAGATTTAGAAATTAACTGAAGGTTGGCTAAGATGATTGGTTTTCATGGGTGTTGATCTGATGTTGGTTTCGGCCTTCGGGGTTAATATTTGGGAAATCGTTCTCTTACTGATTGACGGTTAGTGACTAATAAATTGAAATGATGCGTGTATATGTTAGTGTTGCACTTGTTTATTATATACGCGAGTTGCTCAGAAAGACCGGGTTTATCCCATTCTGAATAACTGAATCGACGATAAGAAATCGAAGATGAAGACGGTGGTCGAAGACCGGAGATCTTCACCTCGTTTGGATGGTAACCGAGGTCCTGATTGGGAGGCATCCCGAAATATGGATAATGAGTGGTGATCGTCCAGACGTACGTGGTGATCGATGGGTTAGCGAGGTATTTAGTGCCTCCGGTTTCATTTAGACCCAGAACGGACTTGTAGATGGACTGTGTGTCTGACATTGGATTTTATTCTGTGTTGATTGATCTCTGTTAAATATACATCTGTTTGGCGGCAGAGAATTTATTCTTTTGCTTAACGCCCTTCTCTGAGACGCACGAGCTCAGAGGTTGTATATCGATGGACATCAGTTGCATGGCATGAATTGCTAGTGTGGCATGCCTAAGTGGCAAATGATCAGGGCTTCTGTTGAAAAGCAAAGTCTTGTGGTGATGATCAAAGCACCGCCTGTGTGGCGTAGCTTTGTGTATAATGTGACTTCGCGAGCCTCACACCCCGGTATGAACCAGAAACGGGAGAGGACATCAGGGAGGGCCTGCGTTTCTTTCTAGCTAGGGTGGTGTCAATGACCTACCAGCCCTGACATTTATATACTTTTCACCTGTGTGGTTGTTGCTGTTGCGAGGCGCCTCGGTTTGATCGGACGATCCGGGTCCGATGGAGTCATTCGTTGGCTCGTTTACGCCCCCAAAGGGCGGGGAGACGTAGTGTTCAGGCATAATAATCCACATCGGTGGACTGGCCCTGACGATCCAAGGGGCAGTTGCGGCTGTTCCGGAGACATGGGCTAGATTGTCTCGAATTCGGTAAGGACTATCCTTTGCCTTGGTTCATGACGGAAATCCAATTTCCAAATACGTGATCGTGCGGTTTCGATTGTATAGATATTTGGTGACATAGTGGCATGGGACGCTCATGTCGTCTATGATTGATAGTTATGATTTGAAATTGTTTTCAAAACATATAAACACTAGAAATAATATCAAATGCCTTTGTTTTATTCGTATCAAGCATATCTTGGCCGTTATATGGTAAAAACTCTATCCTCCGGTTTGCGTTGCATTGTGTGATGGGAACTGAGTCTTATAATGGCTTCATTTTTATAAAATGCATTGCGTTGTTTAAAAGAAAGATTTGTTTTAAAGCACTAGCAATCCAATGGAGAAAACCCGTTCCAAGAAAGTGGCGTGGTCCTGTGATTAGCCAATTATATATGTGTTGAGTGGATTTCTCATATCAGTCCCATGACTGACTCGTAGTTTGTTTCACTTTCAAACTCGGGTGCCCCTTTTTCTACACGGGCAGCCTTGTATTCAGGTTTAGCTGGTTCTTTCTGGATAGCTGGAGCTGAAGATGGATTCTATCATTTATCTCTTTTTATGCTGTTCAGCTCCTATTGTACATATTTTGTTTATTTCCGCTGTAGACATTTATGTATAGCTGAACTGCATTTGTACTAAGTATGATCTTGTATACGGTGTAACTCTGATGATTACTTTTATTCAGTATATTGTATTGTTCATTATCTGGTGTATTTAAATTATTCTGTTCTGCTATTATCTGTTTCTGTGTTATATTCCAAAGATAACCCTTGTCTCCGTCTGAACGGGATTTGGAGTCGTCACACAATATTTGTTGGTCGTAGAATTTAATATTGAATATAAGCCGATATATTTTCTATTCAGAGCCTTGTATTTAATATCAAATGGGATTTGGGTTTGTCGTGAATGGTGTCTTCATTAACACTGTTCTTAAACCCTGTTGAGAAAAAGATTAAATCTTTTTATTTAGATTTAATGAAGTGTACCAATTAAATGGTATTTAACTGGAATTGAATTTGAGTTGATTTTTGGGTTTATCGTGAACGGTGTTTTAAATAACACTTGTTCTTTAACCTGATAATTAATGGAATGTGATTTTGGGTTTATAGTGAACCGTGTTTTAAATGACATTGGTTCTTTAACCCAGTTAAAGACAGGATATAATTTCCCAAGTTAAATAATCATTGATAGTGATTATTGGGAAGATTAAAACCAAGTGGAGTTTTAATGAATCTTTAATTAGATTGAAATAATCGAGAATGGAGTATCACCAGTTTTGCTTCAGGCGATAGTTAAATCTTTAATTATATTTGAACGTGAAATGGTAATTGAATTTACCAATAACACCGTGGTGTTAGATATGAAATATTACCAGTTTTACTTCATGGGATGAATAGGTTGGGATTGGAAAATTAAAACGAATGATTACTTCGGTGTGGTTCGCTAATCTCGACTAGTTTGAATTGATATTCAAAAGAAGATTAAAGAATAAATTTAAAGAATTTATCTTTAATAAAATTAATGCGAACCTTTCCCAAAGTATAAGAATTTTTGAATAAAAGGATATTCTGAATTGGAATGAGGCGTATGTTGTGTTTGTGTAACACTTGTTTATTATATACGCGGGTTATTCAGAAAGACCGGGTTTATCCCATTCTGAATAACTGATTCAACGTGGTGTCGAGGATGAAGACAGTGGTCGAAGACCGGAGGTCTTCACATCGTTTGGGTGATTACTGATGATCTTGATTGGGCTGTACACCCAAGAGGAGGGAATCAGTTAGTGATCATCCAGACGTACTTGGAGATCGATGGATATGCGAGGTACAAGGTGCCTCCGGTTTCGTTCAGACCCAGAATGAACTTGTAAATGGACTGTGTGTCTGACATTGGATTTTATTTTGTATGATTGATTTCTATTAAAAATATATCTGTTTGGCGACGAAGAATTTATTCTCTTGCTTAACGCCCTTCTCTGATAAGTACGAGCTCAGGGGTTATATATTGATGGATATCAATCGCATGGAGTGAATTGCCTGTGTGGCATGCCTAAGTGACAAATGATCAAGGCTTTTGTTGAAAAGCAGAGTCTTGTAGTTGATGATCAAAGCACAGCCAGTATGGCATAGCTTTGTGTAGCGTTGATTCGCGAGCCTCACACCCCGGTTGTGAACCAGAAACGGGAGAAGGATCCAGGGGGAACATGCGTTTCTTTCTAGTTAGGATGGTGTCAGTGACCTACCAGCCCTGACATTTATATTATTTTCACCTGTGTGGTTGTTTCTGTCTCGAGGCGCCTCGGATATATTGGTGACTATGTGGAGCCGATGGAGTCATAGGACTCATTTACGCCCCAAAGGGCAGGGAAACGCAGTGTTCAGGCATTTTAATCCACATCGGTGGACCGACCCTGTGGCTCCTAAGGCTTGACAAAGTACTTGCCTGAGACACGGGCTAGAGAGTCTCTAATTCGGTAGAGGACTATCTTTTGCCTCGGTTCACAGATGGAAATCCAACTTCCAACACGCGACTTTGCGATTTTGATTGTAGAACCTATATATGGCAACATAGTGGTATGGGGCACTTATGCCGTCTATGATTGATACTTATGATTGAAATTGTTTTGACACTATACAATTATAGTAATAAAAGATGAAATTTAGCGTATCAAGCATGCTTTGGCTATTATAAGGTAAACCCCTATCCTCCGGCTTGTGTTGCATTGTGTGATGGGACCTGGGTCTTATAATAGCTTCATTTTTCTTTATTTAGCATTGTGCTGTTGTTTTACGCACCGGTGTTCTTGGGAGGAAACCCGTTCGGTGTTATACGGCGTGGTCCCTTGATATATCTGATTTAAAGTAAAGTTTTAAATAACTGTTTTAGTTCTCACACCAGTCACATGACTGGCCTGGAGTTTATTGTTTTAACCTAAATTCTGGGTGCCCCTATTTTCCGCACGGGCAGCTAGTAGTTTTGGTTTTTGCAGATTTATATTCACAGGATCCTGCTTTACAGGTGGAACGATATCCGGAAAGCTCTGTATCCGTGTATTACTTCTAGTTGTGTTTTGTATTATTTTCTGCTGCAGTAATGTATTTAAATCTCTGATAATTTATGATGTGTAATATTTATTCATACTCTGTATATTCCTGTATTCTGATGGAATTGTTGTAATAAACAATGAAATGTTCTTCTGTTTGCGTTTCTGATTGTCGTGTTCTCAAAACAATCAGGGGTTTCGAATGGTCATGGTCGGTTAAGCGATCGATTCGGATCGAGCGAAATTCTCGGTTGTTACAGAATTTGCCAATGTGAATTGTATAGAATTGTATTTGTGTGAATTTTGTTTGTAGATAGGGTTTTATTTGTAGGTAGAAATTTCCTGTTTAGTTGTTTGGCTGTTTTGATTATTTGTTTTATGCTGAATTGTATCAAATACAATATTCTCATCTCCTAGTGTTCCTCTGAATTCGGGGGCAAATAGCTCAGTTTTCTTAGTGTATCTAATATGGGTTCAAGCTCAGGAGCTGAACCGTTTTAGGATATTTACCCAGTTTTCCTTTGGCTTGTGTGTTATATCCACATATTTACAAACATGCTGGCAAGTTACGTAATTCTACTACACGTCTTAATGTTAGCACCACTCTGTTATCCATTGAATTTTTTATTATTACTAAAGTACTCTTTCAATCCTTCCTAGCTATATGTGACGTATCATTGTGGAAGTAATTACATCTATTACCTCCATATGGAGTCCATTTTTTTAAAACTTAATACCCTAGTATGGTAAAATTGATCGTATGAATGTGTGCGATAGTGCTAGGACAAGTAATTTCAGCTTATTGATTAAAGACTGGTTCTTTGTTAGATCAGGAAACTACAGCTTATTCAACCAGGTTGGAAACTTGAGCACATGACCACGTAATTCTTTGTTGGGTTGAGCTTTTGAACATGATAAGGTCTGAAATTTAGGCGTTCATCTTGATTTCTGAATGAACTTATAAAGATAAGTAGATACATATTAGTTGTCTTAGTGTAATTGTGTATTAGTGTAGTAATGATTGCTACTCTGTTTTGAGAGATAACAAGTTTACTGAAAATATATTAATAGGTCTACTAAAATTTTTGGTTAATGAATGATTACTCGAGTTACTGGTTAATATTTTAATCGGAGATCCACCAGGTGGATACATTTTAGCTCAAACGTTGGGTCGGGTATCCATGCTTATTAGCTTTATCCAAATGTCGGATGCTGCTGCACTTAACCTTAATACAAAGCTGCTTTCACTAGCAACTTTCCCCTACTTTGTAGTAGAGACTGTAGTGTAAGTTATCTTGCACTACACAGTCTACTTCAAAGAAACTGAAAGTTGCAAGTGAAAGCAGCTTTTTCCAAAGGTTAAGTGAAGCGGCATTCGACATTTGTATAAAGCTAATAAGAATGGATTACTGACCCTGCGCGCAAGCTAATATGCATCCACCTGGTGGATCGCCCAGTAAATTCTTAATCAGAAAGTCGAGTATGTGTGTCATCCAAAGATGATTCGATGTCTTTAGAGTTGGAGCAGGTATACATTATTCTACACTTATCTCTACATAGTATCTTACATGGACGATGCCTTGCATTTTTAACGACCGACATTTCATTCATCTTTAAGACATATACTGACTACACAAACACCCTTAAAGTGCTATTTTTGACTTGTTACAATGTACTGACTGAGTTAAACATAGAAGACATTTTTTACACAGATTTGAGTTAAAGTCGGTCATTACATAATAACAGAAGACATTTTAGTCCACATATCATTTTTATATATCATTAAACAAGTTCTATTTTAGCTTATTTCTGTATGCTAGTAAGTGACAATGTCGATCTCTTGTCCAGTGTAGTATTTGTAACTTGAATTAATGAATTTATATGCAGTCCTGTTGGAGAAAACAGAAAAAGTGGGGAGGTGTATCGACTATATACGATGTTAGAGGTCACATTAAACCACAAAGCTTGTGAGATGCTGGTATGTTTCTAGATTACAAGTTCATGAAATCACGTCAGTAGCATCATAAACATGTTATATAGATACAATTGACTAATATGCACACACGAACACAAAGACTCGATATGCCCTTCACTGTTAACAGTACGGTGCTCGAGTAGTCGAGTACTCTAGATCGAACCATCGACATGAAGTCTCGACTTGCCTTTTATCTGAATTTCGGGAGCATGGGCAGGAATTAGTCGACTAGTCGAGTCGATTAGTGTCGACTAGTTTTGTGTGCAATCAGGCATAAAATTACTTCTTTTTTCTTGTAGATTTTGGTGCTTTTGTGCTACTGGCCAACTCAGGCTGGCTATCACGATTTAGTTTTGCTGCCAATCGTCAGGTTGGCCTTTTAAGCCTTTGTTTTAAACTGTGTATATATATAAATATTTATGCCATTATAAAACTTTATCAGCATCAGCTAGCTTATTCTCATAGTACTGCTTTGATTTATAGCAAACACATGGATTTCATCGGCATGATCAACACCTACGCTCAATCTTCCCGGCCTCGACTAGAGCTATATCAGGCTAATATGTTTTTACCGTTTTTTTTGTTAATTCGTAATGTAATGAAAATCTTTGATAGTTTCCTTGTATATTTATGTTTGTATGTATGTACATTGTGTTCGTATTGTGAAAAATCTTGTAATGCTACGAGTATGTACATATATATACACATATATAAATTGTGTTATTCTTGTGTATAAATTATGGTATGTATGTTGTGTTATGAAAAATATGTGCTACAATTTCTATTTATATATATATATATATGTGTGTATATATATATATGCATGTGTATATATATGTGTACACACACACACATATATATATAGGTACAGTCAAAGGCTGTGTCTGAGTAAGCTTTAGATACGACTACCAGCCGTATGTTATTTCTAGTGAGATATGGTTTATAGCCATATCTAAAAAATTAACATGCCATTTTTTGATATGGCTTTTTGCCATGTCTACCGGCTTTAGATACGGCTAATAACACAGCTTAATTAGCATATATGGTGTAGTGTGCCAATCACTGTTTATGATTTTAAATATAATTTAAAACATTGCCAGCGTTGTAATAACCTATGGGTCACACATACGGAACTAAGTAAAGGGAAAAGGCCATTTTATTGAATAAATAAAATTTCAAACCGTTGACAATTTTATTTGTAAACGAAATGGTATAAGGGTTACTCCTAAAATTGTGGAAAAGCTTTATTTTATAAAAGGGTAAAACGTTGCCTTAAAATTGAGATGCACTGATACCATTCTTGAGATCATATCAAATGGGAATGAAACCCTTGAAATAGCGGGTAGCACCGCTCCCTTTCCTTTTCTTCAATTCGATTCGAGAAGAGATCGTTCTCGTGGACTACTATGGAGGCGTGGTATCTATCGTGCTTCTGATTCGATGTTCATCCATCTTCAATTCGAATTTCATCAAGGATTATCAAGCAATCAACACAGTAGATAAAATCCTAAATTGATTTAGTTTAATTTATTATTTCTTGCTTAGATCCTATGTTTTATTATTAAACCATTCAAATTAGGGTTTCGATTAGATCAAATAAACCCAACAGTGGTATCAGAGCCTCGTTTTGCGAGGAATCGTAAATTGAACTTTTATTTTAGATTTGTTCATGTTCATATTGTCGTATGCGTTACGATTTCATAAATAAGTTTTATGCCGCAGTGATTACTAGGGTTTGCAAAATTAGTTATTTGAAATTGTGATTTAGGTTTATATATGTTTGATTATTGGATAATCGAAATTTTAAAATCGTGAATTCAGATTTAATGATAAATTCGATTTAATGTTTCACTGTGAGTTAAAACTGTGTTTTGATTCAAGCTGTAAAAATGTTTTACTACAAACAAAGTTTTATATTTAATATAAAATTTTGAAGTGGATTTTTGTTAGTTAAATCTGAATCTTAATTGAGTTTTAAACCTTGACTAGTAATTAGAATCATGTTGCTAGAATTTAACGTAAATTCACTTATAAAGTCAAAGTGAAAATTGTTTCACTGCAGATCAAAATAGTATTCGATACTAAAGTAAAATTGTTTACTGTAGTTAAATTTTGTCATATGATACAAAATTTGAAAAAGAGGATTCATACTTAATACTGAAAATTGATTCAATTTTATATTGATGTTATATTGTTATAAGGATTGGGTTTTATTTGAACAATGATTTTAAATGTTAAAAATGTTGTTCATTTAAGTTGTTTAAAAACTAAATTTGATTGATTGAAATTTTGCATCTATGTTATTTAATAACATAGTGTTGTGATTTTATTTTTCAAAAACCAATTGTTGATTTTGAAAAACCAAACTAGTGTTAATACATTATACAATCCAGATTAAAGAAGATGGTTCTTTGTGTTTTGAAATTATTTTCGAAATAAATGGATTCTCATAAAATCAGATTCTTATGGACAAGCGAGAATTTTTGTAAATAAATATGTGACCTGAATTTATCTCTTTTACTTATAATAAAATTTGTATTTGATACAAATTTCGTAATGAAATTATGAGATGATATATGATATCATTTCTGTTTTATTTATTGATACATCTTACACTATTAAACTTTAAACACATAGGTTTATGTCTCAACTCTGTGTAATCTAATAGTATATATATATATATATATATATATATATATATATTTTAGCTGCCAGAACACTAGAATACCAATAAAATCAAAAGATGTTTGATTTGCTAAAATTAACAGTTTTGATTCTATTATAATGAATAACAGTTTCATAGTCGAGCATTGTGGGTTTTTACATACAACATACTGATCCTACTTATATGATAATTCCAAAGCAGTATGATGTTTTTCATGTTATATCAAATATTGTAGAATATTTTGTTTACCTTGATATTAATCCATATATGTAAATTTAAAGCCTCTAGTAGTTTATTAGAAACCTGTTTGTGTAACTGTTAAATTTTGCTATCCAAATAGTATTTGGATATATTACCAGTTCTGGAGAATCAGTATCAATTGTTTCATTCAAATGTGCATTCTATTATGCAATATTTTTTTCTATGGGCAGTTTAAAACTACTTATAATGTTTTATTTATGATATCAACTGTAGTGTACAGATTTCACATATTGCATATTTTATGAAAGGCATAATAACCTGCTATGATTTATACTATTTCTATTGATAATTTTAATTATGACTCTACTTTTCCCAAGTCAAATAAATTATAAATACTGTTTAATTGATAAGCAGTATGTTCAATTTAGCCTTATGGGTGTTTAAAATTGATGATAAGTCTTGAAAATATGGTTATCACTACATTCATGATATTTTTTATAGAGAATGTGTTTTAATGATGCTTAGGATATTGATCATGTAACAATTTTGAATCCACAATCCCTATATATTATTAACATGACTTGATAATCTAAGTCAAAGATTACTTACTGATATATCTGCTTTCATTTAATTATATTTTTTCTGGAGCACACTACAAGTATGACTTGCCTTATTATTTAATACCATTCGTATATGCATTTGTATTATGTTACAAGATACATATCAAATTGGTTGATATGCATACTATCTGCTGCAATATGACTAGCTGATGATTTTAAAATAATGCATGTGTATAAATGATATTAAAATAATAATCTTATTATAAGATAGTGTATATATAAAATTGCAAATCATATTTTTTACAATGGAACAAAATGTTTGTTTATTGGATATGTATATATTATTGAATAAGATTTGCAATTTATACTGTTTATAACCTGGTCTTTTATTTATACATATATAAAATTTTAAGCAGGTATGACTAGTTTACGATAATGTATACATATATATATATATATATATATTCATATATATATAGATATAGATATAGATATATTTATATGAGCACATGTGTAACAACCCCAATTTCGACAGATCGAACTTTTTTCAAAATTCCAATCTATCGAAACTCGGATTGGTTTGTTCTGGTATCCTGCAGAAAAGACAGAGACATAAAATATGTCAGAGCTCAGAAAATATCTCACAGCGGAATGGATAAAATATAATGTAATCAAAATACAGCCTTACCGTATTAATAATACTACCCAACCAGTATCCAAAGCTATAATGTCTCATGTCTCTGCCATAAATCTAACCTACGAGTATGTTATGAGGAAGGGGTCAGAACACAAGTTCTGGTGACTGGATTTAAACAATACACTTTGGATAATCCTACATATACCATTCAATCATATTTTCTTATTTATTAGGTTACTTGGGTTAACAACACACAAGGCTTACACTCCCGTCGTGCCTATTTACTTCCCAATGGATTAACCTAATACAATATATATGTAGCTACCCCCAATATCGAGGTACACCCCATGGTACCCCACTCGCACGGTCTCCACTGTAACACCATCGAAATATACGCAGTCCCTCACCCTACACCGTAGTGATGTACGGGTAACAATATTACGTTTCACATATATCTATCATTACTATGCTACGCAAACGTACGGACTGCCACCTTTGTTCAAATCAGAATTCATACTGGAGTAATGCCCTCAAGTCTACGATGCACCACCTAGAGCTGACATGCATGTATCTAGACTATCCACCATACACATCTTCAATTGTAGCTTGATGCCTCAATCTCACATCCTCTAATGTGCACCGAGTTCCATGGCAGGGCGATAACTCGGTCGGGAGCTTTTTCATACCTGTACAGGCCCGCATTTAAGAGCCTCCAAATACAGATATCCCTAGGGTCTGTTTTCATGGTGGCTATGGCCCCACCTCGGCCTCTCCCTCAACTAGTAAAGACTATGAGAGCTAAGCGACGCCCCTAACAACAAACAATCTAAACATCCATTTGGCATCTCCCCTCAACCCCTTACCCCAATAGCAAAAGGTGAATGGTATCTTGGGTTTAGTTCTAGTCTTTTCGCATCCCTCTGGCTGCCGATGACGAGTATCCGATGATCCACTATCTTTGATGGTCCTGACCCCCTACCTCCCCATTAAGGAAACCACCGAATCACCCTGGTGTCACTGCATCGCAGCATACTGACCACATAGCTACTTCTGCAGTCAAGGCCCACCCATTTAGTAGTTATGCGCAGACTCAACCTCTGCGAGCCAGCCTAAGACATTTGTCACCGCACAATTGACTACTAGGAGCACCTTACGAACCTCAGGAAGCCACGTGATTCACCTTCCAGTCATTTGGAGCCGTCAGAACAATCAAATGAATGTGTGCTCCTCTCGTGCCTTATAACACCTCGATGTTCTACCCCGTTGGGTTATTCACCCTCAACCATACGGACGGGTCCAAGCGCCTTACTTTAGCATGCTGTTAGACCCTATGTCTAAGCATTCTTTTACACGCTTGTCTCACCTCATCAGGTTTCCAGTTACTTGGTTATTCCCATTCATATTGAATTCTTATTCAAATTACCAAGTTTCTCTTGCTTTTTAATTTCAGTCATATAACTTAACCCATTTAAGTTTGTTAATAAGCCCACCACATATTATTCTCTAGATTATGGCCCAAGGTCTGTAATCCACAATCCTTTTTATATTCTTGTTGATTTCATCATTACAATAACATGTTTTACTTAATATGTAATTAAGTATATCTGATTCACATGTTTTCTAATTAACATGTCACTTACCATTTATGATTAAATATAACTTATTTCATTTCATAAGTTTTCCTCATTCTTTCCCATTTAATCATAATTCCATTTTACATTGTCAATACAACTTATCATTGTTTACTTATTAACTTGTTCTATTAACTAAGACTTATTAATAAGTTTCTCTACCCGTTTATTATAACCTATGTTATAATTTCCTCTTGTCCCTAGGACAAATCTAAACATTCTTATCAATGGTTTCAGACTTCCAAGCTTACATATTATTTAATTTAAAATTAAGTACAATTTCTTATATTTCAAATATTTTCCCCTTTCTCTCAACTGATTTCCAGTTTTCCCCTTTTACTACTTAATTTACAATTAAGTGTCCCTTAACTCGTTTCACCAGTTATCCCATTCCCTTACTAGTTTATTTTGACCTAAGTTATAATCTTCACTTGTCCTTAGGACAAGTCTACCTATTATACAACATTTTCATTAATGTTATTTATTTATAATAGGTGATTATCATTTCTACAAGTTATGCTTACCCTAAAAGGTGTCTTTAATTACATAACTCTATTATTTCTACTGGTTATGTATACCACTAGGTGTCTTTAATCACATAACCTTATCGGGCTAAGTTTGCAGGCCTATATGTAAATATTACCCACCCTCTTAGATTTTCCTAGCCCACCCACTGTCCAACCAATTTTTAGTCAACCTTAACTTTAGTTCATATTCATACAATACCTATGGATTAGATTAGGTTAAGTAGTCCAATTCATTACCATGTCCATTTATGGTTTATAATGGGCTAGATCTCCCACATTAGGCCTACAACTTGTGGATGCTGGATATGCCGGTCGGGTACGGGCAAATTTATTTCACAAGCTAGGCCTAATCTCGTGTCATAGCCCTCCTCTTATTTGCGCACTTAGACCTCTCACATTAGGTTCAACATTAGTGGCTGCTGGATATGTCGATCGGGTCCGGGTTGACTTCCACCACTAATGCAACCTGACCTCGTGTCATAAGTGCAATTACAATTTCTAATTGTAATCCCAGGCACTCATTATTAATCAATTAATTAAACCTACCCTTTATAGGTGTTAATACCCATTTACCCAATTGTATTCATGATGGGTTACATGTCTAAATTCATATTATTCGAATTTTTCCAATTCATATTTTACATGTGATCCAATTTGCTCCCAAATCATTTTTCTATTATGATCCAATTTAAGATATTTAAACATAATTTGGTCGATTCCCCAAACCCATATTTATTCGATTCTATGTTAACATGAATCCATAGAGTCATATACTTACTCCAATTATTCCTTGTATATAATTGGGACAAATTTACATGTAAACTTTTTAGCAGTCCAACAAATCCAATATATGAATTTTTCCCATATGTTTAAATTAATATTATAATATGTAAACATTTCAACTGATCCAATATATGAAATATTCATATTAACAATTTGATGTTATATCATGCTAATCATTCCCCCAATTTAATAGATTCAACATATGAATTTCCTGATCTATTCATATTAACGTCTCAACTTGTTATAACAACAATTCATAATTAAACTGGAAATTTCACAATTTATTAAAAGGGAAATGCTAATGATAGAGGTACTATAATTCAAAAAGTATATTTTAAACCCACTCACCTTTCATGCTTTCCCCGAATTTTGGATCCGGTCCGTTCTATCATCCATGGTTTCCCTTTTTTTCCCTTTAATTTGATTTAAAAACTAATAACATGGATCGAATATTTTCATTAAAAGAGAAGTGAAAGTAATAGGAAGAGTTGAATAGATTGGATCAAGAAGTTTACCTTGCTTTCATGATTCAATAATCTTTTTATTAACATTGATTCCCTCTTCCAGATCTGAATCCATAATTCTCCTAGGCTAACATTTTAATTTTAGAATAGATTTGAGAAGAAAGAGAGAGAGCCATGACAGAGCTCCAGTGTAGCCGCCGAATTATGATGTTTAGGGTTAGGTCAAGGGTCTTATTTATAGGAGGAGTGGAGGAACCAGGACACTCAGATCAAAATTTAAGATATCAGAACCGAACACGTCAGAAGAACTTTCTGGATCCTGGGGTGGGTCGACCCCTAGGCCGACCCCCAACAGTCCATTTTCCCTCCGAACTTTCCCACCCGCCATTTTGATTTTTAAACTGATTTTCGAATTTTCTGGATATATTTATTTAATATATATGTGTATATATATATATATATATATATAGACATATAAGATCCTTACTGTATACAAACTTCTAATGCTCATAACTTCTTCATACGGTGTCCACTTTATGCAAACTAGATGTTTGTCTTGACCAGAATTTCGAGACGGACGCAATGGCATGGTTCGTTTTACTTAATTCTGAATATTTAATTAAGTTATGCTTATTTTATTATCTTAAAAATACGGGGTGTTATATTCTCCCACCCTTAGGAAATTTCTTCCCCGAAATTTGATAAGGGTAAAATCAATTAACTCCTCGCATAATATACATCCATCATGTGTGCGCCCAATTTTTGCAAACATTGTGCACATGTGCAAAGTGAAGTACAACATAATAATGCACGTATGCCTAAGCAGTACCTCCTATATGTATGCAAGTTTTTCAAAAACCCTTTTAAAATATGATGCTCACATCCTAAATATATAGGCAGTTCTATATGAATGCATTATTTTGAAAATAAAAAAGCTTTTTCATCCAAATTTTCCCACACTCTTACTAAGTAAGAGCATAGTTCATCCAATTGTTGCATCCATAATCCTACTAACCAATTTTATTTTGCGAATTTCAGAAAAATCTAATTTTCTAAATTCGATCTCTTATGTTACAAAAAGGTGGAAAGCAGAAAACTCCGCATCTCCCGCTTTTCTTTTTCAACATTTTTCTAACCGTACTTGTTGTAACGACTCGGAATTTTGGGGCCAATTTAAAATTTTTATTTTAGAAATTTTAAGGGATTTCAATATTTAAAATAATTTATTTTAAATAAGATTGACTAAAAATTTATTTTAATTGAAGTTAAAACGAATAAATTTAATTTGATTATAAAAGGAGTTTTAAATAGCGCTACAGTTTGAAAATTTGAATTTGAACTTTGACTGGATGTACAGGATTCAAAATAAGTCAGAATTGAATGAAACAAGAAATATTTAAATCTGTTTAACAATATCTTTCTAACGAATCTGAAAAACTGAAATTTCACTTTAAAATTTGAAAGTTATGTCCAGTTTAAAATTTAGAAAAGTCGCTGTAGAATTTATATATATTTTAATATAATATATTTTAATATATTTTAATATAAAATTTATTTTAATATAAAATTTATTTTAAAATATTCTTTATAAAATTTATTTTAATATAAAATTTATTTTAAAATATTCTTTATAATATATTTTAATATAAAATTTAGAAAAGTCGATGAAACCACTTTTGTTGGAACCGGAATGTCAAATTATTGCTAGGTTTCAATTTTCATAATTTTTCGAATTAATATGTGAGCGTGGTGAAAGAAAATGTGTTTTGACTGTTTTAGTCAAATTTAATCGACTAGAAAAAGGCCATTTTTCAAACAGTCTCGGAATTTGACGAAATTAGTTTCGTTAGAACCGTATCGTCAAAACATAACTTGAAATAATTTTTCTGTAATTTTTCGAATCAGTATGTGGCCCCGGTAATTTAAAATGTACGTTTGAATTTAATAATTAAATGATTGATAGTTTAATTTGAAGAAAAATATATCATAACAGCTGAATTGGGTTACGAGGCATATTCCATTGCGTCCGGAAGGGGGTATTTGCCTAGGGATGACACTCGTTGGGTTCGATTTGGTGTTCCTATTGATGAACATGAATTTTGGAATCAATTAAACAAATAAAATAGGAAAATACGCCTAGAAATACTGTATTAATACAGTACAATACCAAACCCTAATTAGAAAAATGGTGGCCGCCGTATGTTATTTTCGAAGGCTGAAATCACTCCAAATTCAATCACTAATTTCTCCAAATCCAGAACACGATAATCAGCAAACTATATACCGAATAGAAGGAAATTCCCAGGCCTTTAAATCGATACGGACAAGATCGAGTTTCAGGTGATATTTTTCGCCAATTTCGAGGCCAAATAGTAGCCGTTCGGGGGCGGTTTTCGAGGAGCAGGGCCTCCGAGTTCGGCGATATGGAGGGCGGCGGCGCGGCTTGAGGTGCTGGTCACGGGGGCGGCTTTGGATCGGGGTCCGGTGGGGTGCTCTGACATGCGGCGGCGATTTCGGGGATCGAGGAAAATGGGTTTTAACAGGATCGGCTTTCTGATGTAGGAGAAGGTTAATATTATTTAATTTATTAATTTAATTTAATTATCCAATGTTTAAAATTCAATATCTTCTCCATACGAGGTCCGTTTTTCGAACCGTCAGAAGCGTTGGACTCGTATGGATCTAATCTACGCTATGAAGCTGACTTGAGTTGAAACCGAGCATGTTGAAAATTCAGGAAAATTCAGATCTGAATTAAAAGCAATATGAGATTTCTATTTTAAAATTAAAATTAATTGTTTATTTATTTTATTGTATTCATTCAGTATGAAATTCATGTTGTATGTATATACTCATTTAAATGTTGACTGTGCTGTGACTGTGATGGACGATTGATTGTGATTGTGTAGTCATGTTTGTTAGAATTTTGTGTATACGATAAGATCATATATTATCGTATATATAGAAAAATCAATTTTGTTATATATATATATATATATAGGATAATCAATTTTGTTATATATTAGAATAATCAATTTTGTTATATGTTAGGATAATCAATTTTGTTATATTTATTAGAATAATCAATTTTTGTCATATATGTTAGAAATCAATTTTTGTCATATATGTTCAAAATAAACATTTTTGTATATTAAAAGTGAATTAGACAAAATCAACATTTTTGTACATAAAAAGGATTAAACAAAAATATACACTTCATACAGTAAAAGAGTTGTAATAAAATAACATTTTCTTATAAATGTTGCAGTGGAATAAAACTACATTTCCATACAAATGTTACCTTGTGAATAAAGACAACTTTTTATTTGAAATATGCTTTGCAAATAAAAATAACATTTTTGAATTGAAGTGTGTTTTGTAAATAAAAAGAAATATTTGTTTACATAGAAGTATTAGACAAATTAACATATTTTGTTTACATATAAGAAAGAATGACAAATACATATTTTGTTTACATATTAAGAAGAAGATTAACATCTTTTGTTAATTATATTATAAAGAAAAAGATTAAAATTTTGTCAATTAGATTATAAAGAATAAAATTAACATTTTTGTTAATTAGATTGTATGGGACAAAAATTAAAATTCTTGGCAATTAGAAAGAATAAATTGGAAAAGGTATATTTTATACATTAGAAAGAATAAATTAAAAATGGACATTCTGTCACTTTGAGAAAAATGAATAAAAAGCACAATTTTATCATATTTAGTAGAATGAATGTGAAATACACATTTTATCATATTTAGAAGAATGGATAAAAGGACATTTTGGTTAGAAATGTTAAAAAAAGATTAAAAAGAACATTTTGTTAAAATATACATTAGAAAGATAAAAAGGGATATTTTGTTTAGAAATGATTATAGGAATATAAAATCACATTTTTGGTGAATACTTGATTTGTGAAAAAATAGAATCAACATTATTGTCAGAACTTGATTAACAAAATAATCATATTTGTTTGCACTGAAAAGATTTAACAAAATTATCATATTTTGTTGCATTTAAAAGAGTTAGACAAAAAAATGTATATTTTCATACATTAAAGAAGATGAATTAAAAATGTATATTTTCATACATTAAAGAAGATGAATTAAAAATGTATATTTTCATACATTAAAGAAGATGAATTAAAAATGTATATTTTCATACATTAAAGAAGTTGAATTAAAAATGTATATTTTCATACATTAAAGAAGATGAATTAAAAATGTATATTTTCATACATTAAAGGAGATGAGTTAAAAATGTATATTTTCATACATTAAAGAAGATGAGTTAAAAATGTATATTTTCGTACATTAAAGAAGTGGAGTTAAAAATGAATTACTAATGGCCATTTTTGTTTGCATTAAAAAGAATGAAGTAAATTCATTATTTTGTTTACATTAGAAATATTAGACCAAATTATCAGTTTTGGTCACTTAAAAAAAAAGAATGAAACAAAAATGGACATTTTTGTGTATTAAAAGGGAATGAAATAAAAATGAACATTTTTGGTTATTGAAAAGGATTAAATAACTATGAACATTTGTATACATTAAAGAGGAGTAGATTAAAATATATAGTTTTGGTCATTTAAAAGGAGTTACACCAAAATATACATCTTTGGTCATTGAAAGGAATTACGCAAAAGATTAGAAATGAAAGTTAATATCTTTATTGTCGATTAGTTACAATAAAAAGATCATAGGTTGTAACGACCCGCATTCTACGCATCATAGGATCGTAGAATATTTATTTCTGTCACATACGAAGTCGTATGGTCATGTAACTTTGGGGGACGACTATTGGGGTCATTTCCCATGTTCATGATTTTTCCCGATTTTTAAAAGACCATTTTACCCCTAGTTGGCACTGTTTTGGCCATAACTTTTGACTGGAAAGGAATTTTGACCTGAAACCACTTCCATTGGCTCTGGATGATGGTTTCTCTTTCCGTAGAGTGGTCACATTAGCCAAACGGACTTACCGTTTGGGAGATATGGCTGAAACAAGTTTCAGATGGTGAAAAACAGCTTAATTGGGTTTAAACGGGTGATTAGCAGCTAGGCCCAAGGGGAATTTCGGGTTTAGGGGTATATAGGTGCTGATTAGGGTTAGAAAACATTTCTTTAGACATTTTCCAGCCGCCACTTTCATCCTTAGACACTCTAACAATGGCATCCTACATCTAAAACACCCCAAATCACTCTTTAATTGAAGATTAGGCTTAGCAACATCAAATTAAGAAGAAAAAGCACCAAAGCAAGGTTAGAGCTGCTGTTGGACATCAGTATTCGCCCTAAATCAGAGGAGTTTCAGTTCTGAAAATTTTAATTGTGGCCAAGGTGAGTGATTTGCATAGTTTTTGCACTAATTACGGTAATTAAGGGTAATTAGTGAAGATTAGCGAATTTATACACTAATAAATTCTGGAAAAATGTTTAGAAATTCTTAAATAATGTTTTATGCCTCTGGTTGAAATTTGGTTCGATTTGATTAAGTTTTGTTAACCCTATGATCAGTTTTACTTAAACATGCTTAAGGGAAAATAAGGAGCTTTGGCCATTTTTGATCCATTTTGATTCATTTGAGTGATTGTTTGCTGTTGTGGTTGCTATTACATGTTGCTATGACTCTATAGTGTGTTTTGTGATTGCTTAGAAGTGTTAGTTTGGTCAAAAACGCCGTCGAATGGCGAGAAACTGTCGTTGGAACGAAGTGCAGGAATTTATCCGGATCGGATCGCCCCCATGCCCACGAACCGACCCGCCTTCTCGAACCGCGCCACATGCCAGAGCTCGGAGCCACGAAGGGAAGACCACGATCCGATCCGATAGCGCGACCCGCTCCGCTGATGGCTGAAGACCCCGATCCGATGAACCGATCCGATCCGTCTCTCGAGAGAATGAGCTACTCCGACCCGTTAAGAAGCTCCCGATTCGAACCGATGTTCCTCCACGACTGAAGGGAAGCACCACGATCCAGATGGGTAGCTCGACCCGAACTAGTGGGTTGCCACGAACTGACAACCCCGAACCGACCCGACAAGGCGCCACGAGCTGACGAGGTGCGATCCATATGGTGCGACACGATCCGACCCGAGCGTGAAGGATGATCCGAACCGATCCGAGGTTGATGGTTACGAGCTGGTGACTGCGAACCGAACCGGGAAGCTACGAACAGGATGAAGACCGATCCGGATGAAGATGATGACCAAAACCCGAGATGCAAAGGTAGTCCAAATGAGAGGCTAGAGCTCAAGATCCAGATGGGAATCAATGAGTTCGCTTCATGGTTGGGCTTTGCTGCGGGACGTGTGCCAAGGGGTTATCGACGTCTATAGCTTTGGACCACTATGGTAGGAGGTACGAAGGCGGATTCAGGGCCATTATGGCATCGGTAGAACCGAGGGCTACGACCAATGAAGTGGGTCATTGAAATGTTTGGTCATGACTCCAAGTGTTTGGCTTGGTCACAGCAGGGTTTCTACAAGTCGGGATTCGTCGATACCTCAGTTTGTCTAGTGTTCCAAAGTGGTAGATGTCGTATGCTTTACGCACTGAGTGAGAGATGTGAGGATGGTTGCCATGGATGATTTGTTTGCTATCATTATGACATGCACACCCCACCCCCGTATTCTTTACACTATTCATTATGGCACCTTAGAGCATTGTACGGTATGTGGTACTAACTCTTTGGTTGCAGGTCCAGGTTCAGGTATGGTTTAGTATACCTGTTATTGTTCTGTTTAGATGCTTATCGCTCATACCGGGCTTTATGTCTGACCCAGAGTTTTATGTCTCCTCTTATTACTCTGGGTGCTCACACGAGCAGACTGGAGACAGGTTAGCTGGTGATGCACGGGTAGATGATCCGGAGACGAGCAGGAGGCTTCCACGTAATATATATTAATTCTCCCTGTGTTGTTGAAGATCACTGCTTGGGCATTGGTGGTGCATCTTCTACTTTAGTTTTCTTTTGATTAGAGACAGTAAATTTGGAAAGTTGTAATAAGCTGTATTTGGATTTCCGCTGCTCTGATGTTGACATTGACTAGTAGTTATCAGCTTATGCCCTGTCTCGCCTGTTTTATGTCAAGTATGTTATTATTATATTTTTATTCCATGCGCTGTGAGACATTCTACAGGTTCCTTGATTAGTTCATTCTCTTCCTTCCTTTCTTTGGCGACCGTCCTGTGCTAGTTGGGCATGTGCACAGCGCACTTTCGGAGGAAATGCAGGCTGGTGCGGGGCGGACCGTCACACTTGGTATCAGAGCTCTAGGTTGCGTAGTTAACCTAGGGAAGTTATCAGGGAGAGATAATATACGTATACGAGAGAGCGTATTTGTGATTATTTTGGTTTTCAAAAGCTATATATATATACACT
Organism: Allium sativum; assembly: GCA_030737875.1. Classification (NCBI taxonomy): domain Eukaryota; kingdom Viridiplantae; phylum Streptophyta; class Magnoliopsida; order Asparagales; family Amaryllidaceae; genus Allium; species Allium sativum. The sequence goes on along the minus strand of CM060916.1, from coordinate 362,275,198 downwards.
ATTAGTAGTATAAGGATGAAGTCGTACTGCACTAGCACCACTATGGAGTCGTTAATCGTTTCCTTTTTCAGATTGACGATGAGCCGATATACTAGAGGTGCCGGTAGGGGAGCCAATAATGGGAATGCGGCTGACATGAGGACGATGTTTACCGACCTCATGAGAGAGATGCTTAGATATGTACAGAGAGCAGCCCCCAATGGTGGAAATGGTGGTGGTCCAATGGTGCAGGCGCCAAGAGTCGACTTCGCCAAGCTGAATAAGGATTATACTAGCCTTGGTGGGAAGCCGTTCCACGGAACGGAGTCGGCTACGGATGTTCAAGATTGGTTGGATAGTTGCGAACGTATCTTCGAGGATTTGGGTATCGAGGATGCAATGAAGAGAAAGTTAGCGTCCCGTCAGCTACAAGGGCGGGCAATGAATTGGTGGAATGCTATAAAGGCAGCTACTCCCGAAGATCAGATTACTTGGGAGCAGTTTAAAGCTCGCTTTAGCGAGAAGTTCATTCCAGTTGCTCAGAAGTCAGTGCTGTTTAAGAAGTTCTTGGAGCTCAAGCAGAATGGCAGAGCTGTCTCCGAGTATATTGACGAATTTGACACTTTGTCAAAATATGGGTTATCTCTTATTGATACTGCCGAGAAAAAGAATGAGAAATTCATAACCGGTTTGGATCAGTACTTGGGGGAAAGGCTTATTAACCACATCGATGAGTCGTTTGAGTCGATTGTAGGGAAAGCATTGAGGTCAGAAAGTCTCTACCCTAAGTCGAAGACTGAGGTTGCATCCGCAGATGAGCCAAAGCCACAAGCTAGTGGTGGGGGCAAAGGTGGTTCCCAGAATAAGAGAAAGCAGAATCAGGCTAAGGATGGCCAGAAGAAAAAGAATAAGCAAGATGTGGAGTGCTTCAGCTGTGGTAAGAAGGGCCATTATGCTAGTAATTGTCGGGCCAAGCCAGCGGATAGGAAGTGATTCAACTGTGGCCAAATGGGACATCACAAGGACAAGTGTCCACAGCCCCCTAAGGAAAAGCAAATGGTGAAAGCCTACGCTCTTAATGCTATTCCTTCTTCGTCGAATGCCCCAACAGCGGCGGAGAAGGGAAAGAATGTCGTCATTCAAGGTATGCTTTCTGTTTATGATGTTCCTGTTAGAGTTTTGTTTGATACCGGAGCTTCCAGTTCTTTCATATCTAGTGACCTGGTAGATAGGTTGGGATTGGATCCCGAGATTGTCGATAGACCTTTAGTAGTGACGAACCCGGTTGGTGGTTCGACTAGCCTTAGCATGATTTGTCGTAATGTGGTCTTATCGAGTCATGGATGCATGTTTGTTTGTGATTGCTTTGTTTTGGGCTTTACTGGGTTTGGCATTATTTTGGGAGTAGATTGGCTCCAGAGATACGGGGTGGTGGTAGACTGTGAGGGCTTGTTGGTGACAGCTAGAGCGGATGATGGGTGGAGGATAGTGTTTGGTGGTCTACCCAGTAAGGGGGTATTGGCTAGTTTTCTAAACTCCCTCGACATTCCGCATAGTGAGTTGTCAGGTTTGCCCGTGGTTGGCCAGTATCCGGATGTTTTCGAAGAAGTGACCGGACTTCCACCACACCGAGAGATTGAGTTCCGTATTGATTTGGTAAAAGATGCCAGGCCTATAGTGATGCCACTTCGTCGTATGGCACCAAGAGAGCAGCGAGAGCTCGAGGTGCAAGTCAGCGATCTTTTGAAGAAGGGATTTATCAGAAGGAGTGTTTCTGAATGGGGAGCACCAGTTGTGTTTGCTACCAAGGCGGATGGGTCCCTTCGTTTGTGTGTAGACTACCGCGAGTTGAATAAAGTGACGAGGAAGAACAAGTATCCTCTACCGCGGATAGATGATTTGTTTGATCAGTTGAGTGGCGCGAGAGTATTTTCTCAGTTGGATCTCGCGACAGGTTTTCATCAGCTTAGAGTGGAAGCTGAGAGTATAGCTAAAACGGCATTTCGGACGCCGTCTGGGTTTTATGAGTGGTTGGTCATGCCATTCGGGCTGACCAACGCCCCAGCATATTTTGTGGATCTTATGAATAGGGTATTCAGAGATCAGTTGAATAAGTTTGTCCTTGTGTTCGTTGATGATATTTTGGTCTATTCGAGGACAGAGGAAGAACACAAGGAACATTTAAGAGTAGTGATGGAGGTGTTGAGAAAACACCAATTGAAAGCAAAGTTTTCGAAGTGTCACTTCTGGAAGAGGGAAGTGAGGTTCTTGGGCCATGTTGTATCAGAGAATGGTATTGCCGTGGACCCGGCAAAGGTGGCTACGGTACAGGATTGACCTACGCCCAAGAATGCAACAGATGTAAGAAGTTTCTTGGGGTTAGCGGGATATTATCGTAAGTTTATCCAAGGTTTCTCCAAGATAGCAGCACCATTGACCCAGTTGACCAAGAAGAACCAAGCTTTTGTCTGGGATGAAAGGTGCAAGAATGCATTCAAAAGTCTAAAGGACAAGTTGACAAGTGCACCAGTGTTAGTCATTCCTAAAGGGGATGAAGAGATGACGGTATACACGGACGCCTGTGGTACCGGACTGGGTGCTGTATTGATGCAAGGCGGTAGGGTTGTAGCTTACGCAAGTCGGCAATTAAAACCGCACGAGAGAAGATACCCTACCCATGATTTAGAATTGGCAGCAATCGTGTTCGCATTAAAGATGTGGAGACACTATCTCTTGGGAGAAAGATTTGAGCTGTTTACAGATCATAAGTCGTTAAAGTATCTCTTCTCTCAGAAAGATCTGAATCTCCGTCAGCAGAGATGGTTGGAGTTCTTAGCTTCCTATGATTTTGACATCGCATACACACCAGGAAAGGGCAATGCGGTGGCTGATGCATTGAGTAGAAGACATGCCAGCTTAGGGGCTATGTTCCTTGAATGGAAGCAACTGGAGTTTATCGCGGGGTTTGATTTCAGACCAAAGTGCGAATTGGATCCAGAAATGTTAGCAAGTTTGACGATCAGACCCACTTTGATTGAGCGGATCGGCTCTAGTCAGAGGGACGATCCTAACCTATTGGAAATCATCTCCAAGTTAGAGATGGGTATCGATGAGGAGATGAACAAGTATGGGTTTGATCGAGATAGATGGCTTAGAAAGGATTGAAAGCTTGTTGTACCCAATGTAAATGGATTGAGGGATGAAGTGCTTAGAGAATGTCATCACTCAAAGCTAACTATACACCCCGGTGGTAATAATATGTATCGAGATATGAAGCAGACTTACTACTGGGAAGGGATGAAAAGAGACGTTGGGAAGTTTATATCCAAATGCATGAATTGCTAGCTAGTTAAAGCCGAGCAAAAGAAGCCCAGTGGATTGTTACAGCCATTGGAAATTCCCGAATGGAAATGGGAGCAAGTCTCGATGGATTTCATCGATGGTTTACCAAGGACTAGAACGGGACATGATAGCATTTGGGTGATTGTGGATCGATTGACTAAAAGCGCAAGGTTTATACCAGTCAAATCGACTAGAACAGCAGCTAAGTTAGCAGAGTTGTATATGAAGTGGGTAGTGAGATTTCATGGAGTACCCAAAAGCATTGTGAGCGACCGAGACCCGTTGTTCACTAATGGGTTTTGGAAGAGCCTATAAGAGGCTCTAGGGTCAGAGTTACATCTCAGTACCGCATATCATCCTCAGACCGACGGTCAGACGGAGAGGGTGAACCGTATCTTGGAAGACCTCTTGAGAGCATGTATATTGGATTTTGGTGGATCATGGGATGACCATTTGCATCTAGTAGAGTTTGCATATAATAATAGCTACCAATCCAGTATCGGTATGGCTCCGTTTGAAGCTTTGTACGGAAGACCATGCAACTCACCATCATGTTGGATAGAGACTGGCGAGAAGTTTATGCTTGGACCAGATGTGGTGAGGGAAACTTCAGATAAAATCAAGACCATTCAACAACGAATGAAGGCTGCCCAAGATAGGCAGAAGAGTTATGCTGATAAAAGGAGAAGAGACTTAAAATTCTCCATTGGCGACTTGGTGTTTGTCAAGATTTCTCCGTTGAAGAGCGTAATACGATTTGGCAGGAGAGGCAAGTTGGCACCAAGGTTTGTTGGTCCATTCCCTGTTCTTGAACCAGTCGGGAATTTGGCATACATAATTGACTTACCGGAGAAGATGGCGGGAGTTCACAACGTATTTCATGTTTCCCAACTAAGGAAGTTCGTTCACGACTCAGATATGACTATTTCACCTGATCAGTTAGAGGACTTCGAAGTAGAACCCGAGGCGGTTGGGAACCGCAAGCCGGCCCGTATTGTCGAGCACGACATGAAGCAACTTCGAAGGAAGGCGGTGAAGCTAGTCAAGGTACAGTGGAGCGAGGACGAGAGTGATTGTACTTGGGAGACAGAGGAGGACATTAGGAAGACACATCCAGAACTCTTTGCCTGGTAAGATTTTGACTTCGATTTAGTTTTCCGCATGCTAGGATAGGCTTGTTTGCTTGTTTTGCATGTTGGATTGTTGTACGTGGTTGTTAGGCATGCGGGATCCTTTATATGTTTTGGGTTAAGGAATTTCGGGGACGAAATTTCTTAAGGGGGGGAGAGTGTAACGACCCGCATTCTACGCATCATAGGATCGTAGAATATTTATTTCTGTCACATACGAAGTCGTATGGTCATGTAACTTTGGGGGACGACTATTGGGGTCATTTCCCATGTTCATGATTTTTCCCGATTTTTAAAAGACCATTTTACCCCTAGTTGGCACTGTTTTGGCCATAACTTTTGACTAGAAAGGAATTTTGACCTGAAACCACTTCCATTGGCTCCGGATGATGGTTTCTCTTTCCGTAGAGTGGTCACATTAGCCAAACGGACTTACCGTTTGGGAGATATGGCTGAAACAAGTTTCAGATGGTGAAAAACAGCTTAATTGGGTTTAAACGGCTGGTTAGCAGCTAGGCCCAAGGGGAATTTCGGGTTTAGGGGTATATAGGTGCTGATTAGGGTTAGAAAATATTTCTTTAGACATTTTCCAGCCGCCACTTTCATCCTTAGACACTCTAACAATGGCATCCTACATCTAAAACACCCCAAATCACTCTTTAATTGAAGATTAGGCTTAGCAACATCAAATTAAGAAGAAAAAGCACCAAAGTAAGGTTAGAGCTGCTGTTGGACATCAGTATTCGCCCCAAATCAGAGGAGTTTCAGTTCTGAAAATTTTAATTGTGGCCAAGGTGAGTGATTTGCATAGTTTTTGCACTAATTACGGTAATTAAGGGTAATTAGTGAAGATTAGCGAATTTATACACTAATAAATTCTGGAAAAATATTTAGAAATTCTTAAATAATGTTTTATGCCTCTGGTTGAAATTTGGTTCGATTTGATTAAGTTTTGTTAACCCTATGATCAGTTTTACTTAAACATGCTTAAGGGAAAATAAGGAGCTTTGGCCATTTTTGATCCATTTTGATTCATTTGAGTGATTGTTTGCTGTTGTGGTTGCTATTACATGTTGCTATGACTCTATAGTGTGTTTTGTGATTGCTTAGAAGTGTTAGTTTGGTCAAAAACGCCGTCGAATGGCGAGAAACTGTCGCTGGAACGAAGTGCAGGAATTTATCCGGATCGGATCGCCCCCATGCCCACGAACCGACCCGCCTTCTCGAACCGCGCCACATGCCAGAGCTCGGAGCCACGAAGGGAAGACCACGATCCAATCCGATAGCGCGACCCGCTCCGCTGATGGCTGAAGACCCCGATCCGATGAACCGATCCGATCCGTCTCTCGAGAGAATGAGCTACTCCGACCCGTTAAGAAGCTCCCGATTCGAACCGATGTTCCTCCACGACTGAAGGGAAGCACCACGATCCAGATGGGTAGCTCGACCCGAACCAGTGGGTTGCCATGAACTGACAAGCCCGAACCGACCCGACAAGGCGCCACGAGCTGACGAGGTGCGATCCATATGGTGCGACACGATCCGACCCGAGCGTGAAGGATGATCCGAACCGATCCGAGGTTGATGGTTACGAGCTGGTGACTGCGAACCGAACCGGGAAGCTACGAACAGGATTGTTAATTGGATGTTTAATAATTAGTGTAGAATCCACTTTGGGTGTTAATTGGATGTTTAATAATTATTTGTCGTGATTGTTAATTACATGCAATATATGTTTGTTGATTGAGTCACATTCCAATAAAGAATATTCTAGAAAAAGAATATTTTAGAAAAAGAATATATTTTAGAAAAATATATCTTTATGGAAATGAACTAGTTATTAACTAGAATAAATCATTAAATTCAGATTTAATAAAGTTTTTCAATGTGTTAATATATTTAATTGAAGTTAAATTAAATAAGTTGGATTTTGGGTTTGTCGTGAATAGTGTCTTAAATAACACTGTTCTTAAACCCCATATGAAAAGAATAATCTTTAATTTAAGATTATTAAAAGTTTTCAATTATACTTAGTAATTGAAATAAGACGAAACGTGAGTTGGGTTTATTGTGAACCATGTTTTTAAGTGACATGTGTTCTTTAACCCGACTGACGGTGAAAATATGATTTGGAATTTATGAATTTTTTATTAAGATTTAAATGGAAAATTTCCAAAAAGTGAAGTTTCCAGTTTAATATATTAAATTGGAGTTGAATGGAATTCGAATTAATAATAACCGAGATAAGCTTCTGTAAAAGAAGATCGAAACTACATATGGAATTTAAAAGGCTTTACCGTTATTCCATTTATATTATTGGTCAGACACAGAAATTTGTAACGATTATATATTGATTTGATTTCTGTGAAGATTCCATATTTTATGGAAGATGAGTTTGGGTTTACCGTGAACTATGTTTTAAATGACATTAGTTCTTTAACCCAGTTAAAGATAAGATTAATTTCTTAAATTTAATTAATCACTGAATAATGATTTGTGATATTTAAAAACCAAATTTGATTCTTAATAAATCTTTAAAAGTAAGATTTGAGAATAGTTTAAAGAGTTTATCTTTGACAGAATAATACTAGTATTTTATTAGGAGAATATTCTGAATTGGAATGTGGCGTTAGATGTGTTTTTATAATACTTGATTTTTATTATAGAAATACGCGAATTATTCGGAAAGACCGGGTTTAACCCATTCCGAGTAATTACTACGACTATGAAGAATCGAATTTGAAGATGGTGATTGAAGACCGACGATCTTCACATGGAATGGATGTGTTGCTACTGAGACCCTTGATGGGAGTAGCTACCTTGAAGGGGCTTCAGTGGTGGTCGTCCGGACTATGGTTGATTGTTCGGATTTGGTTTTCGCTCAGACCCAGAGCATAAGCTAGTAAATGGATGCGTGTCTGACATTGGATGAATTAAATCAATTTTTTGTTAATGTATGTCTGTTTGGTGGTGGAGAATTTATTCTCTACTTAACACCCTGGTATATATTAACAGTGATTGATCGCATGGCGTGAATTGTCAATGTGGCACGCCAAGATGCAATTGATCAAGGCTTTTGTTGAAAACAGGGCCTTGTGGGATGATCAGAGTATAGCCTATTACGGCATAGCTTTGTGTATATCGTGACTTTGTGAGCCTCACACCCCGGTATGAGTCAAAAACGGGATATGGACCGTAGGGAGTGCACATGTTTCTTTCTAACTAGTTGTAGTGTTAGTGCTTAAACTGGCTGGCATTTTACTTATGTGGATGATGGATTTTGAGGCGCCTCGGATTTTTATAGGCCATTAGTGGTCATATTATAGGTTCAAAGGAACCGGGAAGCGTGTGTTCAGGCATAACTAATCCACTGCCGATAGGCGGGGACCGGCCCTACCGCTCCAAGGGTTCACTGCGGGGGATCCTGAGGCATTTGCTAGAGTGTCTCAAATCGGAGAGGAGCTTGCCCCTAGCCTCGACCCATGATGGAAATCCAATTTCCAATACGACCTTGCGGTTTTGATTGTAGAACTAGTATGGCGACATGATATATGGTACCCATGCCGTCTATGATTGATATATTATGATTGAAATGGTTTTTAGAACATATACTCACTAATACTAAATCCGTTTTAGCGTATCAAGCATCTTTTGACCATTATAAGTTAAAACCCTATCCTTCGGTTTGCGTTGCATTGTGTGATGGGACTTGGGTCTTATAATGGTTTCGTTTTTTTTAAAAAGCATTGCGTTGTCTAACGTTTTACTTTATTTTATGCACTTGCAATCCAATGGAGTAAACCCGTTCCGCGTTAGCGGCGTGGTCCTGTGATTTGCCTTATTATTAGATAAGTTAAGTTAAGATTTCTAATACCAGTCCCATGACTGACCTGTAGTTTGTTTCACTGGAAAACTCGGGTGCCCATATTTTCCACACAGGCAGTCGAGTAGCTTTTTGCAGATATATTTATAGGATCCTGGCTTACAGCTGAAGCGGTATTCGGAAAGCTCTGTATCCGTGTATTCCTTCCAGTTGTATATTTGTATCATTTTTCCGCTGCTATTTAAATGTAATTTAAAACTTTGATATTATTGTATTTCTTTTATGTAATAAGTATTCATACTCTGTTATGTTCTTGTACTCTGATGCAATTGTTGTAATCAGCAATAAAATGTTCTTCAGTTTGTGTTCTGATGTGTGTTGTTCTCAAAGCAATCTAAACTTTCCTTTACGGGGAAGTTTGGGTCGTTTTAGTTGGTATCAGAGCTTTGGTTTACAGAGCTCGATAACAAGACACATTAGAATCGAACGAAAGAATTCATCAGAGATTGGATTAGTAATATCCAATAAGAATAACTCGTTAGAGATGGGATCAGTAGTATCCTAGAACGAGCGTGAAGAGTATTATTTTCTTTTAAATGAAAACAAATTTAGTTTTGAAAATTTCATCTTAAAATACGTATTTGAATATATAATTATATTTTAATGTGGACAATCGAGTATATAAAGGTTTCAAATATACGAGTAATTAACGGATATTCGAAGTTTTAATATACTGGATAGATATAGAATCACACTCTAGTCACCCGGAGATGATTCTGATGATTGCTAGCGTCATCAGAGTTTATGTCCGAGTCTTGAAAGTGGAATTTCTATATATTTTTCCATTGACTGGTATGAGAACCAAAACTTAGTTAGTACGCAATTGCTGTGATTTGCACTAAAAATATGATTTTTGACTATATATAAACGTTATAATTTGAAAATTTAATCACTTAATTGATTGCTGGTTGTGATGTTTGATAATTAGTTTCACCAATTAAAAGTATAGAAATGATAATTAATTTAACTAACGAAGTTATTGAAACCAATAAAGTTGAGTTGGTTAACTAAACAATTTTTAGCTACGTTCCTTTTCGAGGACGAAAAGATTTTAAGTGGGGGCGGTTGTAACGACCCGGAATTTTGGGGCCAATTTAAAATTTTTATTTTAGAAATTTTAAGGGATTTCAATATTTAAAATAATTTATTTTAAATAAGAATGACTAAAAATTTATTTTAATTGAAGTTAAAACGAATAAATTTAATTTAATTATAAAAGGAGTTTTAAACAGCACTGCAGTTTGAAAATTTGAATTTGAACTTTGACTGGATGTACAGGATTCAAAATAAGTCAGAATTGAACGAAACAAGAAATATTTAAATCTGTTTAACAATATCTTTCTGACGAATCTGAAAAACTGAAATTTCACTTTAAAATTTGAAAGTTATGTCCAATTTAAAATTTAGAAAAGTCGCTGTAGAATTTATATATATATTAATATAATATATTGGCCTTAAAAATAGCCATTTTGCAAACGACCTCGGTTTTCGATGAAACCACTTTTGTTGGGACCGGAATGTCAAATTATTGCTAGGTTTCAATTTTCATAACTTTTCGAATCAACATGTGAGCGTGGTGAAAGAAAATGTGTTTTGACTGTTTCAGTCAAATTTAATCGACTAGAAATAGGTCATTTTTCAAACAGTCTCGGAATTTGACGAAATTACTCTTGTTAGAACCGTATCGTCAAAACATAACTAGAAATAATTTTTCTGTAATTTTTCGAGTCAGTATGTGGCCCCGGTAATTTAAAATGTACGTTTGAATTTAATAATTAAATGATTTATAATTTAATTTGAAGAAAAATATATCGTAACAGCCGAATTGGGTTACGAGGCATATTCCATTGCGTCTGGAAGGGGGGTATTTGCTTGGGGACGACACTCGTAGGGTTCGATTTGGTGTTCGTATTGATAAACACGAATTTTTGAATCAATTAAACAAATAAAATAGGAAAATACGCCTAGAATTACTGTATTAATACAGTACAATACCAAACCCTAATTAGAAAAATGGTGGCCGCCGTATGTTATTTTCGAAGGCCGAAATCACTCCAAATTCAATCACTAATTTCTCCAAATCCAGAACACGATAATCAGCAAACTATATACCGAATCGAAGGAAATTCCAAGGCCTTTAAATCGATACGGACAAGATCGAGTTTCAGGTGATATTTTTCGCAAATTTCAAGGCCAAACGGTAGTCGTTCGGGCGCGGTTTTCGAGGAGCAGGGCCCACTGAGTTTGGCGATATGGAGGGCGGCGGCGCGGCTTGAGGTGCTGGTCACGGGGGCGGCTTTGGATCAGGGTCCGGTGGGGTGCTCTGACATGCGGCGGCGATTTCAGGGATCGAGGAAAATGGGTTTTAACGGGATCGGCTTTCTGATGTAGGAGAAGGTTAATATTATTTAATTTATTAATTTAATTTAATTATCCAATGTTTAAAATTCAATATCTTCTCCATACGAGGTCCGTTTTTCGAACCGTCAGAAGCGTTGGACTCGTATGGATCTAATCTACGCTATGAAGCTGACTGGAGTTGAAACCGAGCATGTTGAAAATTCAGGAAAATTCAGATTTGAATTAAAAGCAATGTGAGATTTCTATTTTAAAATTAAAATTAATTGTTTATTTATTTTATTCGTTCAGTATGAAATTCATGTTGTATGTATATACTCATTTAAATGTTGACTGTGCTGTGACTGTGATGGACGATTGATTGTGATTGTGTAGTCATGTTTGTTAGAATTTTGTGTATACGATAAGATCATATATTATCTTATATATAGAAAAATCAATTTTGTTATATATATAGGATAATCAATTTTGTTATATATTAGAATAATCAATTTTTTATATATTAGGATAATCAATTTTGTTATATATATTAGAATAATCGATTTTTGTCATATATGTTAGAAATCAATTTTTGGCATATATGTTCAAAATAAACATTTTTGTATATTAAAAGTGAATTAGACAAAATCAACATTTTTGTACATAAAAAGGATTAAACAAAAATATACCCTTTATACAGTAAAAGAGTTGAAATAAAATAACATTTTCCTATAAATGTTACAGTGGAATAAAACCAAATTTCCATACAAATGTTACCTTGTGAATAAAGACAACCTTTTTATTTGAAATATGTTTTGCAAATAAAAATAACATTTTTGAATTGAAGTGTGTTTTGTAAATAAAAAGAAATATTTGTTTACATAGAAGTATTAGACAAATTAACATATTTGATTTACATATAAGAAAGAATGACAAATACATATTTTGTTTACATATTAAGAAGAAGATTAACATCTTTTGTTAATTATATTATAAGGAAAAAGATTAACATTTTGTCAATTAGATTATAAAGAATAAAATTAACATTTTTGTTAATTAGATTGTATGGGACAAAAACTAATATTCTCAGCAATTAGAAAGAATAAATTGGAAAAGGTATATTTTATACATTAGAAAGAATAAATTAAAAATGGACATTCTGTCACTTTGAGAAAAATGAATAAAAAGCACAATTTTATCATATTTAGTAGAATGAATGTGAAATACACATTTTATCATATTTAGAAGAATGGATAAAAGGACATTTTGGTTAGAAATGTTAAAAAAAGATTAAAAAGAACATTTTGTTAAAATATACATTAGAAAGATAAAAAGGGATATTTTGTTTAGAAATGATTATAGAAATATAAAATCACATTTTTGGTGAATACTTGATTTGTGAAAAATAGAATCAACATTATTGTCAAAACTTGATTAACAAAATAATCATATTTGTTTGCACTGAAAAGATTTAACAAAATTATCATATTTTGTTGCATTTAAAAGAGTTAGACAAAAAAATGTATATTTTCATACAATAAAGAAGATGAATTAAAAATGTATATTTTCATACATTAAAGAAGATGAATTAAAAATGTATACTTTCATACATTAAAGAAGATGAATTAAAAATGTATACTTTCATACATTAAAGAAGATGAATTAAAAATGTATATTTTCGTACATTAAAGAAGATGAATTAAAAATGTATATTTTCATACATTAAAGAAGATGAATTAAAAATGTATATTTTCATACATTAAAGAAGTTGAATTAAAAATGTATATTTTCATACATTAAAGGAGATGAGTTAAAAATGTATATTTTCATACGTTAAAGAAGATGAGTTAAAAATGTATATTTTCATACATTAAAGAAGTGGTGTTAAAAATGAATTAATAATGGCCATTTTTGTTTGCATTAAAAAGAATGAAGTAAATTCATTATTTTGTTTACAATAGAAAGATTAGACCAAATTATCAGTTTTGGTCACTTAAAAAAAAAGAATGAAACAAAAATGGACATTTTTGTGTATTAAAAGGGAATGAAATAAAAATGAACATTTTTGGTTATTGAAAAGGATTAAATAACAATGAACATTTGTATACATTAAAGAGGAGTAGATTAAAATATATAGTTTTGGTCATTTAAAAGGAGTTACACCAAAATATACATCTTTGGTCATTGAAAGGAATTACGCAAAAGATTAGAAATGAAAGTTAATATCTTTATTGTCGATTAGTTACAATAAAAAGATCATAGGTTATAAATATGATATTAGCGAAGAATTGAAATATATGTCTATGATGTTGAAATGGTTGATGTGTGAAATATGTTGTTAGTATATTTAAACTGAATATTACACTTCCATTTACAAGTCATCCGACTTGTTTATGTGATTGGGTCGATAATTTTCACACATCGCCCAAGTGCACAAATAATTTATTATTTGTTTTGATGGATGAAACCCCACATGGATGTTGGGATCTGATCTACACTAGTCCCAATATTTAGTGTAGAATCCACTTTGGGTGTTAATTGGATGTTTAATAATTATTTTTCGTGATTGTTAATTACATGCAATATATGTTTGTTGATTGAGTCACATTCCAATAAAGAATATTCTAGAAAAGGAATATTTTAGAAAAAGAATATATTTTAGAAAAATATATCTTTTATGGAAATGAACTAGTTATTAACTAGAATAAATCATTAAATCCAGATTTAATAAAGTTTTTCAATGTGTTAATATATTTAATTGAAGTTAAATTAAATAAGTTGGATTTTGGGTTTGTCGTGAATAGTGTCTTAAATAACACTGTTCTTAAACCCCATATGAAAAGAATAATCTTTAATTTAAGATTATTAAAAGTTTTCAATTATACTTAGTAATTGAAATAAGACGAAACGTGAGTTGGGTTTATTGTGAACCATGTTTTTAAGTGACATGTGTTCTTTAACCCGACTGATGGTGAAAATATGATTTGGAATTTATAAATCTTTTATTAAGATTTAAATGGAAATTTTCCAAAAAGTGAAGTTTCCAGTTTAATATATTAAATTAGAGTTGAATGGAATTCGAATTAATAATAACCGAGATAAGCTTTTGTAAAAGAAGATCGAAACTACATATGGAATTTAAAAGGCTTTGCCGTTATTCCATTTATATTATTGGTCAGATATAGAAATTTATAATGATTATATATTGATTTGATTTCTGTGAAGATTCCATATTTTATGGAAGATGAGTTTGGGTTTACCGTGAACTATGTTTTAAATGACATTAGTTCTTTAACCCAGTTAAAGATAAGATTAATTTCTTAAATTTAATTAATCACTGAATAATGATTTGTGATATTTAAAAACCAAATTTGATTCTTAATAAATCTTTAAAAGTAAGATTTGAGAATAGTTTAAAGAGTTTATCTTTGACAGAATAATACTAGTATTTTATTAGGAGAATATTCTGAATTGGAATGTGGCGTTGGATGTGTTTTTATAATACTTGATTTTTATTATAAAAATACGCGAATTATTCAGAAAGACCGGGTTCAACTCATTCCGAGTACTTACTACGACGATGAAGAATCGAAGATGAAGACGGTGATTGAAGACCGACGATCTTCACATGGAATGGATGTGTTGCTATAGAGACCCTTGATGGGAGTAGCTACCTTGAAGGGGCTTCAGTGGTCGCCGTTCGGACTATGGTTGATTGTTCGGATTTGGTTTTCGCTCAGACCCAGAGCATAAGCTAGTAAATGGATGCGTGTTTGACATTGGACTTTGTTCCATGTGAATTAAATCAATTTTCTATTAATGTATGTCTGTTTGGTGGTGGAGGATTTATTCTCTACTTAACACCCTGGTATATATTAACAGTGATTGATCGCATGGCGTGAATTGTCAATGTGGCACGCCAAGATGCAATTGATTAAGGCTTTTGTTGAAAAGCAGGGCCTTGTGGGATGATCAGAGTATAGCCTATTATGGCATAACTTTGTGTATATCGTAACTTCGCGAGCCTCACACCCCGGTATGAGTCAAAAACGGGATATGGAATGTAGGGAGTGCACACGTTTCTTTCTAGCTAGTGGTAGTGTCAGTGCTTAAACTGGCTGGCATTTTACTTATGTGGATGATGGATTTTGAGGCGCCTCGGATTTTTATAGGCCGTTAGTGGTCATATTATAGGTTCAAAGGAACCGGGAAGCGTGTGTTCAGGCATAACTAAACCACTGCCGATAAGCGGGGACCGGCCCTACCGCTCCAAGGGTTCACTGCGGGGGATCCTGAGGCATTTGCTAGAGTGTCTCGAATTGGAGTGGAGCTTGCCCCTAGCCTCGACCCATGATGGAAATCCAATTTCCAATACGACCTTGCGGTTTTGATTGTAGAACTAGTATGGCGACATGATATATGGTACCCATGCCGTCTATGATTGATATATTATGATTGAAATAGTTTTTAAAACATATACTCACTAATACTAAATCCGTTTTAGCGTATCAAGCATCTTTTGACCATTATAAGGTAAAACCCTATCCTCCGGTTTGCGTTGCATTGTGTGATGGGACTTGGGTCTTATAATGGTTCCATTTTTCTAAAAAGCATTGCGTTGTCTAATGTTTTACTTTATTTTATGCACTGGCAATCCAATGGAGTAAACCTGTTCCGCGTTAGCGGCGTGGTCCTGTGATTTGCCTTATTATTAGATAAGTTAAGATTTCTCATACCAGTCCCATGACTGACCTGTAGTTTGTTTCACTGGCAAACTCGGGTGCCCATATTTTCCACACGGGCAGTCGAGTATCTTTTTGCAGATATATTTACAGGATCCTGGCTTACAGCTGAAGCGGTATTCGAAAAGCTCTGTATCTGTGTATTCCTTCTTGTTGTATATTTGTATCATTTTTCCACTGCTATTTAAATATAATTTAAAACTCTGATATTATTGTATTTCTTTTATGTAATAAGTATTCATACTCTGTTAGGTTCTTGTACTCTTATGCAATTGTTGTAATCACCAATAAAATGTTCTTCAGTTTGTGTTCTGATGTGTGTTGTTCTCAAAGCAATCTAAACTTTCCTTTATGTGGAAGTTTGGGTCGTTTCACTTGGATTTTTATGAAACTATTATAAAGATTCTCTATTTTCCTATCCAAGCACCACCCACATAAGAAAATTTTCCTTTTTTCACTGATTTTCATTTCATCTTATCTTGGAAATTTTTATTCTTATCCATCTTTTTCCATTTTTGTTGCTAAACTGAATTTTCTGTTTCCTTTTCAGTTGTACCTTTTCTCTTTTCTTTGCTTATTTAATTATCCGATCTTAGTTTTAAATAAGCTTCTAGTCTTCCATCTAAAACAGGAGAACATACACCCTACGCAGCTACTACTAAGGGCCAAGAATCTTAGGTCTATATCCCCCTCAGTCAGAAAAGTCTAAATTATGGGATCCACGACAAGTTCGGGTGTTACCCTATCTTACCAACAAGAACAATATAATGGAACGATCCGAACCGAAATGTAGTAATGGGTTTTACCCCTAACTTGAAAATTAGTAACAGGGTCTAAACACTTACTTGACCCTTTTTTCTATCTAGTAGTCGCCACTAGTCCTAGCTGTGTACCAACAATTATCTCAAGCAACATTCTAGGCTTTCCAATGCTTACGCATTCTACGGGAACTCACTATAATTCCAAGATAATTCTCGCTATTTACTTTATAGCCTCAAAACCTTTCCCATTTTTCCTAGGTACTAATCCTTACCTACTCCATACTTTTAAAACATATTTTGGCCCTTTTTCATTTAAATTTCCTTCGAAAATTTTAAAAATGTCAAATCTTTATTTTCCTATGAAAACTTTCTTTTGCCAAACCATAAAAACATGTCATCTTTAAAAAATGTAAATCATTTTTTTTTCAAATTACAAAACTGGAGTAGGTACGGACAACTATTTCTCAATCGGGTTTATGACTTGTTCTTACTTATAAGGTCAGTCTAGTCTCTTGCTACAAGGTGCCAACATCCACTCTATTCTTATTTTTTACAACTTAATTTGGTCCACCCCCAAAATTATCTTAAAATAATTCATCAAAAAGGGTTGTCATAAGAATAGAGACTCAAAATCTTTCTTCATTAAAAATTCTTGTATGAAATATAACAAGAAAACTAGCGAGCTATACATGCTCTATAATATGCACCTTTTACTGAGAGAATTTTTCTTTAAATAAAATTTTCACAAGAAATCACCGTTTGCAAAATATACCCCATTTTACTTCAAAACCCAATATGTAAAACTATAACTTTTAAGACTGAAACTTGAAAACACCATAAACCATTTTCTGAAAACTTTTATAATTTCAAGTTCTTAAAAGTTAACAATAGGGTTAGACTTAAAGCGGGTTTCCAATTTTCTAGGCTTCCCTAGACACTCCTCAAGGTCAATTCTCTCAACAATATATATTCCTAATCCATTTTTCTCTTTTTTTAATCTTTTCCAATTTATAAGGTTTTCAAGCCCACTAACCCAAAATACTAATCATATGGGTTTCACTTTCCTTTCATATAAAGTACATTGTACACTCTCCACCCAAATTACCTAAGGGTCTCAGATTTCCTTATACATTCCTTTAGTGCACAAAACAAACATCACATTTCTTACCATATTATATTCTTCCTATTTAGCGGGTTCCTCTATGGATCTAGGTATATATATAATACATATATATTTTTAAATACACAAATACGTTTACTCACTATTTATACAGGAATCCTAAACCTAAGCTCTGATACTAGATGTAACAACCCCAATTTCGACAGATCGATTTTTTTTGCAAAATTCCAATCTATCGAAACTCAGATTGGTTTACACTGGTGTCTGGCAGAAAAGACAGAGACATAAAATATGTCAGAGCTCAGGAAATATCTCACAGCGGAATGGATAAAATATAATGTAATCAAAATATACCCTTACCGTATTAATAATACTGCCCAACCAGTATCCAAAGCTATAATGTCTCATGTCTCTGCCACAAATCTAACCTGCGAGTTTGTTATGAGGAGGGGGTCAGAACACAAGTTCTAGTGTCTGGATTTAAACTATACACTTTGGATAATCCTACATATACTGTTCAATCATATTTTCTTATTTATTAGGTTAATTGGGTTAACAACACTCAAGCCTTACACACATGTCATACCCATTTACTTCCCAGTGGATTAACCTAATACAGTATATATGTAGCTACCCCCAGTATCGAGATACACCCCATGGTACCCCACTCGCACGGTATCCACCATAACACCATCGAAATATACGCAGTACCTCACCCTACACCGTAATGACGTACGAGTAACAATATTACGTTTCACATATATCTGTCATTGCTATGCTACACAAATGTATGGACTACTACCTTTGGTCGAATCAGAATTCATACCGGAGTAATGCCCTCAACTCTATGATACAACACATAGAGTTGATATGCATGTATCTAGACTGTCCACCATATGTATATTCAATTGTAGCTTGATGCCTCAATCGCACATCCTCTAATGTGCACCGAGTTCCATGGCAGGGCGATATAAGAAACACGGAACTCGGTCGGGAGCTGTAATGACCTGCATTGGCAGGGGTATTATAATTAATTTATTTAATTATTGAAATGGTGGTTTAGAGAATTTAGTGGTCGTGGAATTAAAAAATGGTGAATATTTAATTAAAATAATAAATTAAATAATATATTTAATTTTGAAATAATCAGAATTGGCTGAAATGGCGATATGGTGTAAACCAGATCATCTGTGATATTTAATTCAGTTTAGAATTGAATTAGAATAACAAATATATTATTTGAACGAAGTTTGAACGTATAATTATATTATAATTAAAATCGAGCTCGAAATGGCACTGCAGTTCGTAAATTGGTGATTCGAACTTCAACTGAATGTACAGGATTCGTTTTAAGCCGGATTTCTGTGAAACAAGAAACGTGTGGAGCAGGTGGAGTATATATTTCTAGTGGAAGAGAAAAATCGGGATTTCGTCGTGTAGATTTTGAGATACGTCCAAATCAAATTTTAGAAAAGTCGTTGTGGAATTCCTTTGTAATTTGCAACGATTTATTTACTTATAAAAGGGTTTTCCAATATATTTGAATATCGGGTTTGAATATAGACAAGGTTTTTTTGGGACATAGTGATAATTTAATTTTTAGAATTTTACTGTAATTTTTAATTAATTTAATAAGCGACTTTTTATTTGAAGTATTTCGCACCCTGTAATCAACATTTTGAGGTTTTAAAATGTGAGTCAATCTATCGGTATTATTATATTTTTGGGATCGTGGCACCGAGCTGATTACAACGGTATGTTTACTTCTGTCGACAACAGTTTGTAAACTAAGGAAATTCTTTATCACATGATGGTAAACTTTATAACTTAAAACAAAATACCCTAACAAATTCTGTGATCAAACTAGAGTCCACATCCTCCTTTTGCTAGTCGCACAAATTCTTGTGTCTAAAAACCCGAGAACGTTGCCTGATAAACATCCACAACACACAAACATTATAAATACATCTTTAATTTGCTAAACCTAATTCTCTTTCTCTTCTTAGTCAATAGAAAAAGATCGCCTCCACTGGAAACAAAAAAAAAGCATTCATCGTGTGTTTTAAAAATCCCCAAATATTGAAATAAAAATAGTAAAAATCCAGGACAAGTGTTGTTGCATTCGAGGAGTGGAACTCTTCAATCTGGTAATACCATTTATGGATTCGACCGCTTTTCTTGTGTACTGAGGAAAACGCTGCACAAGCTAGGGTTTGAAGTAAGGGTTGATTGAGGCTTCCTTGTCGGGATTCAATGTTGTTTTTGGGTCCAAGAGGTTGTTAAGTGGTGGTTCGCCAAGTTTCATGGATTTTGGTGACATTTGGGTTCGCTGTTTTCAGCGTATGGCGGAAGGGTTTTGAAAACCTCGATCGATGTAGGTGTACTCGAGTGGTAGGAAATTGGCATGGAAATGATGAGGGTGCGAAGTGGAGTTTAACCGTGGTTGTGGTTTGAAGCATCATGAAGTAAAAGTGGAGGAGTAAGGAGCGGAAGTGGTTGGTATGAGGAGCAGTACGAGTATTCTGGTTTGGGGAAGAAAGACCAAATAGATGCGGGTCTGGTGCTTATGCAAAGACGATGGGCTGCTTAAAAGGTTAAGGCCCAATAACTTAGTTGTATAATTTGAAAACCATTTATACAAATGTATTCAAACATTGTAAATATCGTAACTTCTGCACACGTTATCGAAAATTAGCCAAACAGGATCCGTTGGGATCGTATGGACGGGAGCAACACAATGGGACTGACTGGAAGTGGATTGGGGCTCGTATGAATTTATGGCAAAATAAACTGTTTGATTCAAATTAAACAACAGTTTATCGTTCTTTAACGATGAACTGCAAATGTGAGTAAATCTCACTAACTCTGAACAGTGTATAATTTCATGTTGTATTTTTAGAACTGTTAAATGTTGGTTGATTGACTGTGTGTTGACTGTTTGATTGAACTGCTAGTCAGTTAGTTGAATTTCTATATTGATTCAGTTTAACAGAATATATCATATGGAACTGAAAGTGATGTTGATTTTATATTGTATAACATCTGTGGATGTTGGGAAACAGGTTGGAGGAATCCAACTGGATTCCTCAACATTTACTTTATTGTTTTTCATATATTGTGATATATGATGTGATATATAATCTGTTGTCGATTATATGTGTTTGGACAATACTGATCATCGTGATTTGATATGTTGAATACCATAACATACCGAAATGTTGATAAGGGAATATTTTCAAAGTGATATTTGAAAATAAAATATTTATAAATGGAATATTTATAAATAAGAAATATTTATAAATTGGAATATTTATAAATAGGAGATATTTAGAAAAAGGGAAAATGTTATAAAAAGGAAACTTTTATAAGAAGGAAATCATTTTAAAGTGGAGAACCGTTACTAAAAGTAAATCTTTAAAATGAATAAATGTTGTTAAAAAGGAAATATTTATAAAGGGAATAAAGGAGTTAAATCGAATATGGTATTCGAAAGGAGTTAAATCGAATATGGTATTCGAAAGTAGTAAATCGAATTAGTTATTCGAAAGGAGTTAAATCGAATATGGTATTCGAAAGTAGTAAATCGAATTAGTTATTCGAAAGGAGTTAAATCGAATATGGTATTCGAAGGGAGTCAATCGAATAAGGTATTCGAAAGTTAGTAAATCGAATATGTTATTCGAAAAGGGGTTAGTCGAGTCGAGTTAGCTGAATAGAGTTAATCGAATATTTGTTATTCGAATAAGAGTTAAACCAGTTAGAGTTAATCAGTTAGAGTAAATCGAGTTAGAGTTATTCAAATGGAGTTTATCGAATATTAGTTTATTCGAATAGAGTTAAAGGAAAGGAATTTTCGATTATTAGTTAATCAAAAGGGGTTATCGATTATTAGTTAATCGAAGGAGTTATCGGATTTAGTTATTCGATGGAGTTAATCGAATAGAGTTAGAGGAGTTAATCGAATATAGTTTATTCGAATAGAGTTTATTCGAATAGAGTTAGAGGAGTTAATCGAATACAGTTTATTCGAATAGAGTTAGAGGAGTTATCGAATATAGTTTATTCGACAGGGGTTAAGTGAATAGAGTAAATCAAATAGATTAAATCGAATAGATTTAGAGGAGTTAATCGAATATAGTTTATTCGAATAGAGTTAGAGGAGTTAATCGAATATAGTTTATTCGAATAGAGTTAGAGGAGTTAATCGAATCCAGTTTATTCGAATAGAGTTAGAGGAGATATCGAATATAGTTTATTCGACAGGGGTTAAGTGAATAAAGTAAATCAAATAGAATAAATCGAATAGAGTTAAGTGAAAAGAGTCAATCGAATATAGTTATTCGAAAGAAAGATTAAGTAAGGAAGTTAGTTAAAGAAATTTAAAGTGAACTTTGCCTATTTCAAGGTTAGACATGTTGTTCAGTTAAGGTCTGAGAGGTAGTTCTACCCCAACTTGATTGGCTTCGTTTTTAACTAAGGAATGGTTATGGTTCGGCAGTAAAGGATGGTAAAGTGAATTTAGTAATTAAAGGAAATGGTTGAGTTGGCATAGCGATGTTTTATCTAAACATCTGCTTAATCCAAACGTAGGGGTTTTGGAAATGTTTTCCAAACAAGAATCAGAAATGTTTTCTAATATAGAAAACAAGAAATGGAAATGTTTTTCCAGTGTTAATAACGTATATTTTCTAAACATAGAAAATAAGGAAATATATATATATATATATATATGATTGATGATTGATTGATAGAATTTCCATTTGGAAATAATATCGTTGTTTGCACACGTGTTTTTCTTTTATAGTTAAATCACAGACTATCGAAGTTTTGACAATTTTAACGTTGTTAATATGGAGAGATCGGTGGGATTATTATCCAAAGAACCACTCTATATTGGCATAAGCGTTGCGTATCATATATGCCAAAGATAATTGAAGATGGAGTAAAGTGCAAGGGCTATTGTATAAGTCTTAGATAACAGTGTCTAAGATAGATATACTGAATAGTACCTACGGTTCATCCTGTTCCTGGGTGATTTGTATGGATGAATGTCTGACAGAGTATTTCCAGAAAGGTCACATACATTGATTTCTTCAACCGTACCAAAAGTGGAAGCGGAGAAGGAAACTTCTTTAGCTAACACGTAATGTACTGTTGTAGACGTCAATTAGTGATTTTCGATGGATCTGGCAATGTGGCATTCGAAGTGAATCTGATGTGATGATGAAGCGTAACCTCTAGCCTCACATCCGGTAAATGACAGAAATCGGGCAGGCAGCATGTCTAAGTCGGTCGCACCGAAGTAGGGTGTGTAATCACCTGATCTAGAGTTTCATTTACTTCTAAAAATCTATTGTTGATGATGTCCCATTCGGGAAACGGTTGCTGATCCCAACCGTTGGTGATATACATTCGATACACTCAAGCGAAATGAGTGGTCGGTCATGTGTGGCTGGGTTGCAAGATGTTCTTGTTGAACCCAGTGTATTCCTCTCTAGAGGTACTCTAGCGAAAGGTGGTTCCATACCTTGTCATAGTTGTAAATCCATTACCCAATACGTGCTTGCGGTTTTGATTGTATACTATATATGTAGAACGTGAGATGTAACACCCCACCTCCACAAATGCCGCTCTTGCAAGGGCACGGGCTTTGGAGGTGCGTTGAACAAGGTAAACATGCATGCAGATATCACAAGACAGAACATATAAGTAAAAACAGAGTAAATAAAGCAGCGGATAAAACTAACATTTCAAAACCATAGTCAAGTTACATCAAAGTACTTGGTCATTATTTTCCACAAAACATAGTCTAGAAACATCAACTGAAAACTGGAAAGAAAATCATAAAGTAACTATCCCCAAGGTAGAGGAAAGCCATAGCGAGCTCAAGTCCAAACCGTACATGAGCTATCCAGAAAAGCAGCTAAAGATCCAAGCTAGGTACTAGTGTTCCCACCCTGTAAACCTTGGGGGGGGGGGGGGGGAAGGGAAGAAAAGAGGCGAAGGAAAACGGGTCAGTCAAAAAGACTGGTAAGTCCTATCTACTATTAGTATAAAAACTAATAAAGTTAACTGAGCATGTAAAACAGAGATGAGATGTACGGTGATAACTGTCATGGTGAAAAGCTAACAAGATAGATCAAGTGTGGCATCGCATATACAAGGTTAAGTTGCACCAGGTGTGTACTAGTATTCCAATCTATGTCAAGTATAAACAAGAAATGATCCCTTGGCCCAAAGATGGCCCACATCATGAGATGACCTAAATCGAGGTCCAACTACTCGGTCTAGTTGATCGGCTCCCTATAAGCCTAACTCGTTGTGTATCGGTGTCATACGGATTAATCGTGGAATGTAATTAACTGTGCTAGGTCCACCCCAGGGTGTATCCAGCCCTAAGGTGTAAACCACAGACACAATTCAAGCACGCACAGTCTAAACCTACTGGTGCCCATGTTCAACTCCAGACTTAATGTGCACGACCTTGGTCCGCCTGAACAACCGGTGCACCCTTTCAGCCGTCTCTTTTGGTCTCTCACAACCAGTTCAGTAATCGTGCCCCACCCTAGCCTAGTCTAGGGTACCCATGATACTTCCAAGTTGGTTACTGCTGAAAAGGACCACGTAACTAGGATTTCAAGTGGGTTAAGTGTGGTTAACCCTATCCTAACCATGTATTGAGTTGGTTAAGTGTATTCAAGCAGTTCATGACTTAACCCTATCAATACATCGGGTTTAATTGGTTAAGTGTATTCAAGTAGTCCATGACTTAACCCTACCAATCCATCGTGTTTAATTGGTTAAGTATACAAGTAGTCCATGACTTAACCCTATCATGTGGCATTAATTAATTTAATGCACCCAACCTCTCACATTAGACCTTGTTGTGGTTACTAGTTAAGCCGGGTGGGTCCGGGTAGCTTTACACCACAACTTAGTCTAACCTCGGGTTTCAAGTACGACGTGACCAACTACTCACATTGGGTCCTATTGTTTGTAGCCACTAGTTAAGCCGGTCGGTTCCGGGTAGATTTATGCTACAAACTCAACCCAACCTCGAGTTGGCCACACTCATATTTTCTAAGTGTCATGTCCATCATTATGTTTACAAACATAATCACAAGTCAATGTTCATGTCATATTTTAAAACCATGTTTTCATGTCATTAATATTACCCAAACCCAACGCATTCCCATCGCATGTACGTTTCGCATAACATAACATAGATCAAAAGAGGGAACTTGGCAAAAGCATGACAAAAGGGCATAAGGTGATAAGGTTGGCCACAAGTTAAACATGGTGGCATATGAGGCATAAATATGTTCATAAGCTTGCATATTACATCATGGGCCTCAAAACATGCATAATATCAACTTAAGCAAATAGGTGAAACATGATCATAAATGACATAGGATGGTGGCTAGTGATTCGCATATAACATCATATGCAAGATAACACAAGGTTTATGAGAGTTTCTATGTTGCTTTATGCAACATTTCTAATCAAAGCTCATAGCTTTCTATGCATAAGGCAAAGGTGATAGTTTTACAAACATGCATAGAATATATTTATGCATAACATGATAGGATCAAAGCACATATCATACTTAGGCCCAAACTCAACTTGCAACATGTCATATTTAACTTCATAGTTAGAATCTAAGAGTAGTATAGGGCTTACAATGCTATGAAGACTAGAATTAATATAAAATAAGATTGAGACGAAGCCACACTAGCAAATCCGCAACCAAAGACGATAAACTCCACTTCAAGACTTGAGAACAAGAAGGAATAACCCCAAAGACAAAGAAAGATGGCTCTTTTACTTAAGAAAGATGGCTCCTTTATGACATAGATTGATTTGAGATACTCGTGCTCTCATGAAGAAGGTGGAGGCCATGATTAGTGAACATTTGGGCAGCATTTAGTTGTAGGAATGATTAATGAGGGTTTAGGCTAGGTCTAGGGGTCTTTTTATAGAGATTAGGGGTAGTTTAGACCATAGGATTAACCCTAAATCGAATCTGAGCCATCAACTCCCGTCAGATACTTCCAGAACAAGACCCAACATGTCAAAATGGTGCACCAGAAAAATTGGTTCGACCGGGGGTGTCGACCCCTGGGTCGACATGGGTGTCGACCCCTAGGTCGACATGGGTGTCGACCCATTGGGGGGAGGGGGTCGACATTGGTGTCGACACCTATGTCGACCCTGCCTGGGCGGGAAAATTCCCGCCCAGTCTGTTTTGGTTGAAATTCGATTTTGAATTCGAATTTGAACTGTTTTCGGGCTTAGAATTTTCTGAAAACTTCATTGGGCCGTAACTTGGTCATACGGACTCCGATTTTCGAAAACTCGGACTCTATTTCGCGTATTTTTCCGAGACGAACGCAATGGCACAGCCCGTTTCCCTTGATTCAGATTTTAACATTTAATTTTTCCTTGATTTATGTTATAACATGTTATTCAAAAATACGGGTTGTTACATTCTCCCCTCCTTAAAGGATTTCGTCCCCGAAATCTCCAAGTTTGGAAGAACGTATCCTACCATCCATCATCCATCTACTCAAAACATCATCCACAAGTAATCATTGTCCTTAAAAGATTCTAAATGCTGTATGAGCATATGCAAAGGTGTGTGTATATGTACTTATCTAATGCGAAAATCAGGCGGTTACTGATTCAGTAAACCTCCTTAATGCAAAATATGTTAGTGTAATGAGTCCATATGTATGCAAATCCCTAACATAACTTATAGTCTCTACATGAGTGCACATAACATCCATCCATATGCAACATCCATGTGATAGCATACAAGTTTCATCCATGAATAAGCATAAACACTCATGCATATGCGGTATGAAAGTGTGTGAGCCGATCTTAGTGCCTAATGTGTATCATGCATCCACGAGTATCCACTTGCAAACACTTGCAACCACTTGTAACCACTTGCAAACATCAAGCATAACATGTTTCAAATACATGTTTCATCCAAAGGGTTTCTACCTTAGGTTCTCATGACAAGGTTAACGAGATAACCAGGTAAACATGGATAGTGAAAGAAAGATATGCTGGCTAGGAAAAAGAGATCGAGAATGTACCCTCAAAAAGAAATGGGTGAAGCGTGCGCACCTTCTCCTCGGTTTCCCGAGTTGCATCCTCTTCGGCTTCACTTTACTAACTTTACTTCTCGATTCCTCGGCTTCTTGATCTCCGTTCCCAAGATACGAATCAGAGCTCGCCTCAAGGTCACCTCTTTCTATACCTCTGTGTCGTCAAGAATGCTAGGCTCAACTACCTCGGCTGACTCATGTGGGCACTTTCGGAGATGCGAGTCGTGAAAAACATTATGCACTCCGGCCAGCCTCTCGGGCAATTCCACTTTATAGGCCGTCTTCCCAATTCTCTCTATGATAGGGAAGGGTCCTACGAACCTTGGTGCTATCTTCCCAACTGCTCCAAAACGTACCACATTACGCAAAGGAGAAACCTTCATGAAAACCATATCTCCAACTTCGATTTCCAAATCTGTCCTTCGCTTGTCAGCATAGGATTTTTGTCTGTCTTGGGCCGCTTTCATCCGTCTTCTCACCAATTCAACTTTCTCGGATGTGTCTCGTATCATATCGGGCCCAATTATAAGCTTATCCGTCGTCTTCCACCAAAATGTTGGTGGCTTGCACGGCCTCCCATACAAAGCTTCGAATGGTATCATTCCTATGCTTGCTTGGTAGCTGTTATTATAAGCAAACCCTACAAGAGGAAGGTGGTCTTCCCAAGTACCACCAAGTTGAGAACACAAAGTCTTAAAAGATCTTCTAGCACTCTATTCACCCTCTCGGTTTGGCCATCCGTCTGGGGGTGATAGGCTGTACTCAGATTCAATTGCGTACCCATCGCTTCTTGCAAACTATTCCAGAACTGGCTAGTAAAAATTGGATCACGATCGCTAACTATGCTAGAAGGAACTCCATGCAATCGCACTATCTCTCGAAGATAAACAGATGCTAAACCTGATACAGTCCTCTTGTTCTTTACTGGAATGAAATGGGTGCTCTTCGTAAGTCTATCAACTATGACCCATATCCCATAAAGACCAAATAGTTTGGTCATCTTACTGGACATCTTCACCCCAACTATAAATCACAAACAGGCGAGTCATACTCCTTATGGGGTTTGCAACAGAACTAAGATTGAGAATAGGACCGAGAGGATATACTTAAAAGATAACATGTGAGTAAGCTCTACAGAATAATAGGGATCAAGGATATACTCTTAGAAAGAGATATAATGCGCGCATCTAGTCTTCAATCTTCTAAGACGCATTTTCTTGTACTTAATCCCATCGTGCCTTGACCGTCTTTTAACTCCACAATTTCGTAGCTCTTAATTCTTATTTCCAAAATATGAGTTAGAACTCATTTCACTGTTGCCTCTCGTTCCACATCCACTTACTCTTTTCCTAAAAATACTTGGCTACAACTGCGTGCTCATGGTTTCATGCAAGCTTTACAAAATTCGTTAGTGAATCCTGGATCTCGTTTACATACCATATGTGTAACACCCCACTCCCGCTATGATCACTCCCAATGGGAATGCCATAACATCGGTGGAGTATTTTAGTGAATATAGAACAGAAAAATTACAACAAGACAGATATAAATAGTACTTGAAATTTTAAAACATCATCTCATAACAGCGGAAGTAAAACATGTCTGGTTACATCATAAACCCACAATAAAAGTCAAGTACAATATCCATCAAAATAAGAAGTACATAATCCCACTCTCATACAATAGCCAAAACAAAAGAAAAGATAACTGGATAACTGGAGCTTTACATCTACCCAAGCTCCTAAAGACTGGAACAGCAATCTGATCAAACTCCACTACTGCTAGGATCCACCACAGGACCTGGGGGTTGGGAAAAAGATAAAAACAACGGGGTCAGACATAAGTCTGAGCGAGTCCTATAACTTTAACAATACAATCGTTAAAGTAACCAGAGAAGACATGAACTGATATACGGTAACATATGGGGATGAATGGTTACACTAAGCAGTCAACTAAACTAAGATAAAAGATACAAACGCATCTACCCTTCCTAAGGTAAATTACTAAACTGCACCACACCAGTCGTTCCTAACTTAAAGGTTGATCCCACCCATGGACTTATAAAAATTAACTTAATAGTACTTGCGTACCCCCAGGTGACCAAGTAGGCGCCACGGGGCCCTACAATCCACTAGGTGTACACACTACTCCCCATTCGATCGGCTCCCTAACGTAGATACCCGTGCTGGCCCCACCATGGGGTGTACCATTCCCCAACGTGGCAACCCGATATAATTAACGGTGCACGGCTTATATCTACACGATGCAACAACGGCTTACCTACCAGCCCGGGCCCTCACACGCATATAAAGCCCGTTGGACTTGCGTTGTCACCGCTAACCCGTTTGCCTCTTACAGTCAAGCCCAGTATGCGTGTCCCGTCCTCGACATGGGTCGAGCCTACAAAGATACGTATGGGTTACTGGTTGAAATGGGCCTCCACAAGCTACCCACCTAAGCTTGTCCCTCTTTCTAGTATATCCCACTTAACCCTTTAATCATGTTTTAATTACATGTTTCCACTTTGGTTAAGTACTCTAATCGTATTTTCTATTGCCACCCAAGGCAACTACTAGATTCCCTCATGCCACCCAAGGCACCCACTTAACCCCTCATGTCCCTCTACATGCTAATATGGTTAAGTGTTTCTTAATTAATTAATTAAGATCGTAACCTTTGTAAAGACCTCTCACATTAGACTGTCTTTTATGACCGCTGGTTAAGCCGGTTGGGTCCGGGCAACCTTATGTCATAACCGAGTCTAACCTCGTGTCTTTACATTAATCACGTATTTAGTTTGTGCCTAAGACCTCTCACATTGGGCTAACATTTGTAGCAACTGGTTAAGCCGGTTGGGTCCGGGCAGTTTTACGCTACAACTGAGTCCAACCTCGTGTCTTAGTCAATTAATTACACCTAATTAATCACCCTCATAATTTTATATTAATTATCCCTAATTAATCAAGTTTTCTTAACATGGGTAGACCTAACTTAATAGGTAAATTCCCATGGGGTAGACCTAACTCAATAGGTAAATTCCCAACACATAGTATGGGTACACCTAACTAAATAGGCAAATTCCCATACTATGTTCATTTATTTTATGTTATGCATAATTATATTAATTTCACACAATCTTATTAACCTATGCATTTAATTATCCCATCGTTCCCACGTAATTTCGTTTTCATGACATAACACATAAAAGGTGTCAACTTGCATATGAATGAACATGTTTCAAAGGTGCCATCTTGCATATTAACAAACACATAACTTGCATATGCACTTGCATAACATGTCACATAACTTGCATATAATATGTCACATAACTTACATATTCACTTGCATAACAAACTTGCATATTAACTCATAGACTTGCATAATGTGTCATCATGAACTTGCATATTAACAAACATATAACTTGCATATTTACATACATGTAACTTGCATATTAACAAACATGTAACTTGCATATTAACAAACATGTAACTTGCATATTTACATACATGTAACTTGCATATTAACAAACATGTAACTTGCATATTAACAAACATGTAACTTGCATATTTACATACATGTAACTTGCATATTAACAAACATGTAACTTGCATAACATGCATATGATTACATAGCCCACAACTTGCATATTTAGCATCATGCAAACATAACATCATATTAAACTTGCATAAACTTACATACTCAACATGCATAAACATACATACTCAACATGCATAAACATAAGATTAATGCTAACATCATATCATATGATTCAAATCTCATTAACCCACATACAAAACCATAAATCTCATCACATCTCATCTAATTAGTTTACCAAAAGATCATCAAAGTGATAGAAACTCACTACTAGCAATTTCGCACACCAAATGAAGAAGATTAAGATGCTAAGAAGGGATTAGAGGTTGATTAGAGAGTGATTAGCATGCAACCCTCTTCATAGATTTGTGGAGGCCATGATCAAGTTGCATTTTGCCATAGTTTAATTACAAGGTTTAATTATGAATGAATTAGGGTAGGGTTGGGGTCTTATTTATAGGATTAGAAAGTGTTTTAGGCCCTTAGATTAACCCTAGATTAGATTAGGACCCTTAGATTTAGGAAGTCTCTAGAACATAGCCCAAGACTGAACCAAGAACAAACCTGGTGCACCCAGACCAGCAGGGCCGACACCCTGTGTCGACACCCCTGTCGACAGGGCTGTCGACACCCCTGTCGACACCCCTGTCGACATGCCTGTCGACACGGGGCTAGGCGGGAATTTTTCCCTCCCCTTTCCTCTTTTGGCTCCAACTGAATTTCAAATCTGTTTTTAAATTTAAATTTTCTAAAAACTTCTTTGGGCCATAACCGGGCCATACGGACTCCGATTCTCGAAAACTCGGACTCTATTTCGCGTATTTTTCCGAGACGAACGCAATGACGCAGCCCGTTTCCCCTGGTTCTTCCATCTAAGATTAATTATACTTTAATTACTAACTATTAGTGTTAATTGAAATTCGGGGTGTTACAATATGGTATTCCACGCAAAAGAACTATCTCTTGAAAACAACTACTACTCCACGTTGCCAAATGTTCTTACTAGGGTGATTTTTATAACCCGTGCTTAAGCGGAATGGACCATCTGCCTTAGTGGCGAACACTACTCGATTGGATTACAGATTTCCAAAAAGTGCCAAGGGATTCTAGATAACTAATCATGACGGACCCCTAAAGGTCACACGAGATTTTCGAGGGTATTACCGAGGCGAGTCATGAGCCTCGCAACCCTATGTTCGAAGTCAAGAATGGCTCCATAGCTGGACAACCAACCCATGCCCAAAATCAACCCGTATCCCATAAACCCGAGAACATAAGCATTACACATGAATTCTATGCTCAAGATAGAGATTTTCAAATCCATACAAATCGCAGATAGATGGGAGGAACCCCCAATTGGATTTGAAATACTAACGGGACCTCAACTAGACTAGTACTTAGGTGCAAACTTTCAACAATGTCAGAAGAAATAAAACTATGCGATGCGCCAGAATCAAATAAGGTGCGAACAGGATAATCAGAAATATAAACAAGGCTTTCTACAGAAGTACTACCTCGGTCCTGAACTGGAGCAGTGTTGAGGGCATGCACTTGCCCTCCAGAAGGTCCTGCACGCTGATTCTGCCCTTGCCCTTGTCCTTGCCTCTTGGGGCAATCCTTGCTAAGGTGTCCAGGCTCTCCACAGTGAAAGCATTCGCCCAACTTTCTCTTCTTCTTTCTGCAATCCTTGGCTATGTGCCCAACAATCCCACAGAAGTTGCATTTTCTTGGGTCCTTTGCCTTGGCCTTGTTGCCCTTGTTGTTCTTGTTGTTCTGATTGCTCTGATTTCCTCCCCACTTGGAGTCCGTCTTCTTGGCTTGAGTCTCATTAGTCTTGACTTCCTTCTTGCCATTCTTATCGTCACCTTGAAGCAATGCCATGTCCACTAGGCCTTCAAAAGTGCCCCCATGGGTATATGAGATAGGGCTAAACCTTGTAATGGCTCATTCAACCCTCGTGCAAAGCGTAAAGCCTTCTTCTGGGGAGTATTAACCATGTCCAAACCGAATCGAGCGAGCTGGTTAAACTTATTCACATACTCCCTCACTGTCATGTCCCCTTGCTTCAAAGATATAAACTTCTCCAATTGTAGATTCGCCTCAGCAGATGATAGAAACTTAAGCCCAAACCTCGTCCTAAAGTCGGCCCAAGTCTCTATAGGTATAGTAGCATTGGTGACCTCCCACCAATAAGCAGCTTCTTCTTTTAATAGCCATGCTGCCAATAAAACCTTTCTATGGTCTTCCACATCAAAGATAGCAAAGAGATCCTCAGTTTCTTTCAACCAATTTCTCGCCTCCACAAAAGTCTCCGTCCCAATAAAATTCTTGCCACCCATCGCCTTAAAGTCTTTGCAAACCTTAGCGAAATCTGCTTGTGGATTCTGAGGAGGAGGAGGAGGAGGGACCTCAGTTACGGTGGGGGTGTTTGCTGAGCCCACATCGTTGGCCCTAGCTTCCAAGTACCTCCGGAACCATCCGGGAATGGTCACTCCCTCGGGAAGGTTAAGATCGGCCATACTGAAAAAGAAAAAGATAGATTCAGAACGAGGAAACGAAGGATAGTGCTAATGGCTTTTGGCGAATAACCTTTTAAAATAACTAGACTTTTCTTGGAAAATACTTAATTGGTTTTGAAAATAGTTTTTCAAAAGGTAAGTTTTGAAAACACTTTTGCTCAAATCTTGTAAACCTTATGCTCTGATACCAAATGTAACACCCACCCTCCGCCAGTGCCACTCTTGCAAGGGCACTGGCTTTGGAGGGGCGTTGAACAAGGTAAACATGCATGCAGATATCACAAGACAGAACATATAAGTAAAAACAGAGTAAATAAAGCAGCGGATAAAACTAACATTTCAAAACCATAGTCAAGTTACATCAAAGTACTTGGTCATTATTTTCCACAAAACATAGTCTAGAAACATCAACTGAAAACTGGAAAGAAAATCATAAAGTAACTATCCCCAAGGTAGAGGAAAGCCACAGCGAGCTTAAGTCCAAACCGTACATGAGCTATCAAGAAAAGCAGCTAAAGATCCAAGCTAGGTACTAGTGTTCCCACCCTGTAAACCTGGGGGGGGGGGGAGGGGGAACGGAAGAAAAGAGGCGAAGGAAAACGAGTCAGTCAAAAAGACTGGTAAGTCCTATCTACTATTAGTATAAAAACTAATAAAGTTAACTGAGCATGTAAAACAGAGATGAGATGTAGGGTGATAACTGTCATGGTGAAAAGTTAACAAGATAGATCAAGTGTGGCATCGCATATACAAGGTTAAGTTGCACCAGGTGTGTACTAGTATTCCAATCTATGTCAAGTATAAACAAGAAATGATACCTTGGCCCAAAGCTGGCCCACATCATGAGATGACCTAAATCGAGGTCCAACTACTCGGTCTAGTTGATCGGCTCCCTATAAGCCTAACTCGTCGTGTATCGGTGTCATACGGCTTAATCGTGGAATGTAGTTAACTGTGCTAGGTCCACCCCAGGGTGTATCCAGCCCTAAGGTGTAAACCACAGACACAATTCAAGCACGCACAGTCTAAACCAACTGGTGCCCATGTTCAACTCCGGACTTAATGTGCACGACCATGGTCCGCCTGAACAACTGGTGCACCCTTTCAGCCGTCTCTTTTGGTCTCTTACAATCAGTTCAGTAATCGTGCCCCACCCTAGCCTAGTCTAGGGTACCCATGATACTTCCAAGTTGGTTACTGCTGAAAAGGACCACGTAACTAGGATTTCAAGTGGGTTAAGTGTGGTTAACCCTATCCTAACCATGTATTGAGTTGGTTAAGTGTATTCAAGCAGTTCATGACTTAACCCTATCAATACATCGGGTTTAATTGGTTAAGTGTATTGAAGTAGTCCATGACTTAACCCTACCAATCCATCGTGTTTAATTGGTTAAGTATACAAGTAGTCCATGACTTAACCCTATCATGTGGCATTAATTAATTTAATGCACCCAACCTCTCACATTAGACCTTGTTGTGGTTACTAGTTAAGCCGGGCGGGTCCGGGTAGCTTTACACCACAACTTAGTCTAACCTCGGGTTTCAAGTACGACGTGACCAACTACTCACATTGGGTCCTATTGTTTGTAGCCACTAGTTAAGCCGGTCGGTTCCGGGTAGATTTATGCTATAAACTCAACCCAACCTCGAGTTGGCCACACTCATATTTTCTAAGTGTCATGTCCATCATTATGTTTACAAACATAATCACAAGTCAATGTTCATGTCATATTTTAAAACCATGTTTTCATGTCATTAATATTACCCAAACCCAACGCATTCCCATCGCATGTACATTTCGCATAACATAACATAGATCAAAAGAGGGAACTTGGCAAAAGCATGACAAAAGGGCATAAGGTAATAAGGTTGGCCACAAGTTAAACATGGTGGCATATGAGGCATATATATGTTCATAAGCTTGCATATTACATCATGGGCCTCAAAACATGCATAATATCAACTTAAGAAAATAGGTGAAACATGATCATAAATGACATAGGATGGTGGCTAGTGATTCGCATATAACATCATATGCAAGATAACACAAGGTTTATGAGAGTTTCTATGTTGCTTTATGCAACATTTCTAATCAAAGCTCATAGCTTTCTATGCATAAGGCAAAGGTGATAGTTTTACAAACATGCATAGAATATATTTATGCATAACATGATAGGATCAAAGCACATATCATACTTAGGCCCAAACTCAACTTGCAACATGTCATATTTAACTTCATAGTTAGAATCTAAGAGTAATATAGGGCTTACAATGCTATGAAGACTAGAATTAATATAAAATAAGATTGAGACGAAGCCACACTAGCAAATCCGCAACCAAAGACGATAAACTCCACATCAAGACTTGAGAACAAGAAGGAATAACCCTAAAGACAAAGAAAGATGGCTCTTTTACTTAAGAAAGATGGCTCCTTTATGACATAGATTGATTTGAGACACTCATGCTCTCATGAAGAAGGTGGAGGCCATGATTAGTGAACATTTGGGAAGCATTTAGTTGTAGGAATGATTAATGAGGGTTTAGGCTAGGTCTAGGGGTCTTTTTATAGAGATTAGGGGTAGTTTAGACCGTAGGATTAACCCTAAATCGAATCTGAGCCATCAACTCCCGTCAGAAACTTCCAGAACAAGACCCAACATGTCAAAATGGTGCACCAGAAAAATTGGTCCGACCGGGGGGTCGACCCCTGGGTCGACATGGGTGTCGACCCATTGGGGGGGGGGGGTCGACACCTATGTCGACCCTGCCTGGGCGGGAAAATTCCCGCCCAGTCTGTTTTGGCTGAAATTCGATTTTGAATTCGAATTTGAACTGTTTTCGGGCTTAGAATTTTCTGAAAACTTCATTGGGCCATAACTTGGTCATACGGACTCCGATTTTTAAAAACTCGGACTCTATTTCGCATATTTTTCCGAGACGAACGCAATGGCACAGCCCATTTCCCTTGATTCAGATTTTAATATTTAATTCTGCCTTGATTTTATGTTATAACATGTTATTCAAAAATACGGGTTGTTACATGAGATGAAAGCGTTTTTGCTAGATGATTATTATACTGGGGTTGATAGACATTATTATAATATCAAAAGGTTTTTGATATAAAGATAATTTGGATTCTCATAAGGGAAAAACCCGTTCCGTTATACGGCGTGGTATTATGAGATATCATTTACCTGCTTGTACTGTTTTAAACCGTTTTACTCATACCAGTCCCATGACTGACCCGGAGTTTATTTGTTTGTTTCCCTAAACTCTTGGGTGCCTAATTTTGTACGGGCAGTCAAGTAGTCCGGATTTACAGATATACTGGAAGAGCTGGAGCAGGAGGCTTCATGATCATATAGCTATAGTTTATTTCTGCTGTGCTGTAAGTGCTGTACTTTGAAAATGATGTATATTCAAGTACAAAGTTATATTTCAAAGTTATGTTATGTATTATATGTTACTCGTTCCGCTGTGAGATTCGTGTTACTCTGATGTTGTGTTGTTCTTCTTCTTCTATTCTAAGTTTCTATCTTATCTTTCCTCACCCTCTGTTTTCTTTCTATTAATTTCCTGATTTTCGGTTTAATTTGGGGTTGGACTTGTGTTTTTAGTTAGCTCAAATTGGACTGGAATTTTGGGTCATTATAGTTGGTATCAGTGCTTAAGTTAAGCAAATTACCTTGGCTCTGTAACGTGACTCGGTAGAGATGGAGTTAGCAATACCCTAGATTGAGTTGAGTGTATATATACGAGTGAACGTATTTGTTATTGATATTAAAATTTGTTTTATATTGTGGAGATTTATTGGTCGAGTTGTTTATGAGTTCTGGTCGACCAGTTTGATCCACTGTATCGGTAGGGATTTTGTAAACACTTGAATACGATGAACCGTCATGGTATGTTTTGGAAAGAGGGTAAATGAAAATAGTTTACCCAACGTATATTTTGATATATATTGGATATATTGGTTGTTATTATAATCGAGTAAGATTATAAATTAAATGGTTATGTAAATAATCAATCAGAATTCATATAAGTGAAATACGTGAAATCAGATGAGTTAAATCTGAAATTTAAGCCAGAAATTGAATTAAAATTCTGGAAAATTGGATAAGTGTTTGTAAATGAATTTGGATTAAAAATAAGGAAAATTTAAGATCCTGCGAGGTTTTAAATTGTTTTACAAGCAGTGTGAATTATATTTTGAATTGAATTTCAAAGTGGAAATGTTTAGAAATGGTTTTATAGTATTGAACTCACTTCGATCGCTGGAAAATTGATTCTGATGATGACAGCTGCACCATCAGTATTCATTTTCGAGTTGTAAGTGACGAATTACTACCAGAGATACTGTTTTGAATTTGTTTTGGGAAAGACAAGTTGTGTTGAATTTCAAAATGGAATTTATAATATAGTTTTGAATATAGAATTTGAATAAAGAGAATTCAAATAGAATTGAATATAGAAATTCAAAGGGAGTTTGAATATATGAAATTCAATGGAATTGAAATATAATTGAATATAGAAAATTAAAGGGAGTTTGAATATATGAAATTCAATGGAATTGAAATAGAGTTTGAATATAGAAATTCAAATAGAGTTTGAATATAGAAATTCAAATGGAATTCAAATATAGAATTTGAATATAGAAAATATAAAGAATTCAAATATAGGATATGAATATCGAAGGTGAAATGGAATTTGTATATAGAATTCAAATGAATTCAAATATAGGATTTGAATATATAGAATTTGAATATAGAATTCAAATGGAATTTAAACTATAGAATTGAATAATAGAATTTGATATATAAATTTGAATAATAGAAGTGATATAAAATTTGAATAGAAATTGAATAGAATTAACTAAGTCGAAGAGGAATTAGTTAATCGAATTTTGAATTTGAAGTTGAACTTTGAAAGGTGAATTGGATTTGTAAATGGATATTCGAAATCGAATATATAACTTAAATTTGAAATTTGGATTCAAATTAGTTAATAAGCAAGTTAAAATATATTTGAGCATGCCATGTTCAAAAAAAAGTGAAATAGACTAAAGAGTTAATTAACAAATTAATTAACGAATTGAGTTAAAACGATCAGGTATAGTTAAAATAAATTGGGCAGGTATAAATATACATGAGATAGGTATGGGATAAGGTTAATGCAGGTATATTATAGAATGGTCGACGAAAAGTTATGTATTTAATTCATATATGAGATTTTATGAGCCGAATCGGCTAGCCGCTTGGCTTTTTCTTTTTCTTTTGGATTGGTGAGGGCCATGGGAGGCTATTTGAAATATCCTGATGCTCCCGGTACAAAGGAGGTTATGGCAAATTTTTCCGGGAATTTAAGGAGTTAGAATATTTTTAAGATAATTTGATAGTTAGAAATCAACGTATCGATATATATAGAAGTCGATAAGGAAACGAACTTAGAAATAGAATGGTAAAATCAAAAAGGAAGACTAAGAATAAAATCTA
Organism: Allium sativum; assembly: GCA_030737875.1. Lineage (NCBI taxonomy): Eukaryota > Viridiplantae > Streptophyta > Magnoliopsida > Asparagales > Amaryllidaceae > Allium > Allium sativum. The sequence goes on along the minus strand of CM060916.1, from coordinate 362,237,186 downwards.
GTTGAATAGAAAGAGGAAGCGTACATGTTTAAAAGTGAACAAGTAGTTGTATGGTATTGATTATTCGAGCTAGTAGTCATATCTGTTTTGACGTAATAAATGTTATTCAGTCAAGGTCTGAGAGGTAGTTATACCCCAACTTGATTGATTTCATTATTAACAAATAAATAGTAAGATTTCAGGCTCGAAGATCAATGTTGAATAAGAGTTAGTTGAATATAGTATTTGGGTTGTCATCACGATGTTTTACACAATATCTGTTTAAACCCAAATAAGTGTAAGCTTGGAAATATAATAAAGAATATTTCCTAAGTATAGAAATAAACGAGATCGGAAAAGAGTAAGTAATTGGAATATTTTCCAATTATAAATAGCATATATTTTCTAAAGTTTAGAAAATAAAGGAAGGCGATATTCGAAAATGTTTTCCAAATAACGTAAAAGGCCAATATGGTTATTGAAAATATTTGGTTAACAAATATTGATAAAGAAATAGAGAAGTGATCTTACTAATGGAATATTAATTAAGGGCTCAGTGACATGTTTAAAAGGAAAATTTGATTTTTGAAAAGAGTAAAACTGTTTAAAAACTCCAGGGAAAGACTGCTTGAATTAAAAACAAATTTAACAGAAATTTGTGAAAGCAATTAAAGTAAAGCCAGTAAAGTGGTAACTGAGATTGAATTAGAATGATATCAAGACAAATTGGATTGTGGGATTCAAATTTGAAGTGTAATGTGACAATCAAGTTAAGAGTAAGGAATCGAGAAGAAACTCGAGTTGAAATGATATCTGGCTCGGATATAAGCGAATGGTTGTGTTGGAGATAAAAGTGATTTCAGAAATTTGATTGGGATGACCCTTGTATCTGCTGAATTGATAACAGGTGGGAAGGAAAAAAATGATATGCCGACAAAAGGTACAAGTTTATATTTCTATTGAATATAAGATTTATGAGCTGAATTAGCAAGCCGCTTGGCTGTTTGGTTTTCTTTTGCGTTGGAGATGGCCCAAAGAGGCGAGTTGGAGTTTGACCTATTGACCAGTACAAAGGAGGTGCTGGCGAAATTTTTCGAAGAGTTAAGGCATTAGAAAATTTTCAGGATTTTGAAAATTTTCGTTGATAAGAATTAATTAATATTTAATTAAAATTAAATTGGTTCAGTTGAAACTGAAGTTAGGAAGCGAACAAATGAGTTCTAACCAGTCGATAGGGTCGTCTTCTACCTTTTAGCAATTTCGAGGACGAAATTATTTTAAGTGGGAAAGATTGTAATGACCCGCATTGGCAGGGGTATTATAATTAATTTATTTAATTATTGAAATGGTGGTTTAGAGAATTTAATGGTCGTGGAATTAAATAATGGTGAATATTTAATTAAAATAATAAATTAAATAATATATTTAATTTTGAAATAATCAGAATTGTCTGAAATGGCGATATGGTGTGAACCGGATCATCTGTGATATTTAATTCAGTTTAGAATTGAATTAGAATAACAAATATATTATTTGAACGAAGTTTGAATGTATAATTATATTATAATTAAAATCGAGCTCGAAATGGCGTTGCAGTTCGTAAATTGGCGATTCAAACTTCAATTGAATGTACAAGATTCGTTTTAAGCCGGATTTCTGTGAAACAAGAAACGTGTGGAGCTGGTGGAGTATATCTTTCTAGTGGAAGAGAAAAATCGGGATTTCATCGTGTAGATTTTGAGATACGTCCAAATCAAATTTTATAAAAGTCGCTGTGGAATTCCTTTATAATTTGCAACGCTTTATTTACGTTATAAAAGGGTTTTTCAATATATTTGAATATCGGGTTTGAATATAGACAAGGTTCTTTTGGGACATAGTGATAATTTAATTTTTAAAATTTTACTGTAATTTTTAATTAATTTAATAAGCGACTTTTTATTTGAAGTATTTCGCACCTTGTAATCAACATTTTGAGGTTTTAAAATATGAGTCAATCTATTGGTATTATTATATTTTTGGGATCGTGGCACTAAGCTGATTACACTGGTATGTTTACTTCTGTCGACAACAGTTTGTAAACTAAGGAAATTCTTTGTCATGTGATGGTAAACTTTATAACTTAAAACAAAATACCCTAACAAATTCTGTGATCAAACTAGAGTCCACATCCTCCTTTTGCTACCCGCACAAATTCTTGTATCTAAAAACCCGAGAACGTTGCCTGATAAACATCCACAACACACAAACATTATAAATACATCTTTAATTTGCTAAACCTAATTCTCTTTCTCTTCTTAGTCAACAGAAAAAGATCGCCTCCACTGGAAACAAAAAAAAAGCATTTCATCGTGTGTTTTAAAAATCTCCAAATATTGAAATAAAAATAGTAAAAATCCAGGACAAGTGTTGTTGCATTCGGAGAGTGGAACTCTTCAATCTGGTAGTACCATTTATGGGTTCGACGGCTTTTCTTGTGTACTGCGTAAAACGCTGCGCGATCTAGGGTTTGAAGTAAGGGTTGATTGAGGCTTCCTTGTCGGGATTCGATGTTGTTTTTGGGTCCAGGAGGTTGTTAAGTGGTGGTTCGCCAAGTTTCATGGATTTTGGTGACATTTGGGTTCGCTATTTTCAGCGTATGGCGGAAGGGTTTTGAAAACCTCGATCGATGTAGGTGAACTTGAGTGGTAGGAAATTGGCATGGAAATGATGAGGGTGCGAAGTGGAGTTTAACCGTGGTTGTGGTTTGAAGTATCATGAATTAGAAGTGGAGGAGTAAGGAGCGGAAGTGGTTGGGTATGAGGAGCAGTACGTGTATTCTGGTTTGGGGAAGAAAGACCAAATAGATGCGGGTCTGGTGCTTATGCTAAGACGATGGGCTGCTTAAAAGGTTAAGGCCCAATAACTTAGTTGTATAATTTGAAAACCATTTATATAAATGTATTCAAACCTTGTAAATATCGTAACTTCTACATACGTTATCGAAAATTAGCAAAACAGGATCCATTGGGATCGTATGGAGGGGAGCAACACAATGAGACTGACTGGAAGTGGATTGGGGCTCGTATGAATTTGTGGCGAAATAAACTGTTTGATTCAAATCAAACAACAGTTTATCGTTCTTTAACAATGAACTGCAAATGTGAGTAAATTTCACTAACTCTGAACAGTGTATAATTTCATGTTGTATTTTTAGAATTGTTAAATGTTGGTCGATTGACTGTGTGTTGACTGTTTGATTGAACTGCTAGTCAGTTAGTTGAATTTCTATATTGATTCTGTTTAACAGAATATACCATATGGAACTGAAAGTGATGTTGATTTTATATTGTATAACATCTGTGGATGCAAGGAAACAGGTTAGAGGAATCCAACTGGATTCCTCAACATTTTACTGTTTTTCATATATTGTGATATATGATGTGATATATAATCTGTTATCGATTATATGTGTTTGGACGATACTGATCATCGTGATTTGATATGTTGAATACCATAACATACCGAAATGTTGATAAGGGAATATTTTCAAAGTGATATTTGAAAATAAAATATTTATAAATGGAATATTTATAAATAAGAAATATTTATAAATTGGAATATTTATAAATAGGAGATATTTAGAAAAAAGGAAAATATTATAAAAAGGACACTATTATAAGAAGGAAATCATTTTAAAGTGGAGAACCGTTACTAAAAGTAAATCTTTAAAATGAATAAATGTTGTTAAAAAGGAAATATTTATAAAGCGAATAAAGGAGTTAAATCAAATATGGTATTCGAAAGGAGTTAAATCGAATATGCTATTCGAAAGGAGTTAAATCGAATATGGTATTCGAAAGTAGTAAATCGAATTAGTTATTCGAAAGTGTAACACCCCGCCTCCGCTAGGGTCACTCGCAAAAGGAATGCACTAGCTTTAGAGGGGCATTATTGGTAAACATGCACAGAAATATCACAAGACAGAACATATAAAATAACGGAAGTAAAATCAAACTTTCATAACATGAATAAATAAGGTCTAAAGCCTTTTACATCAGAGTACATCAAAACCTGTCTTGCAATAGTAAAGAAGCATAAAGACATTTTCATAAATTATTCCCCAAGTAAAAACAGTAAAGTAGCCATAGCCAAGAAAAGTCCAAGCCATCCATGATGACCTTCAAGCAGAAGAAGTCCGAACTAAACAACAGTATTTCCTCCCTGTAACCTGGGGGGGTGGGGGGGGGGGGGAACGGAAGAAAAGAGGCGAAACAAAACGGGTCAGTCAAAAAGACTGAGTAAGCCCTATCTACTATCAGCATAAAAACTAGTAAAGTTAACTGACATGAGAAACTGAGATGAACATAAGCATGATGACAAGATAGATAAGCTAAATCAAAATAACATGACGAACTACTGAACTCAGATAAACTAAGGTGTCATGATAAATTACGATGTCAAGATAAAACAAGGTATCCCATCGTCAGGTCCCAATCAAGTATAATATCCCCAAGATATCTATTACGTATAACGTCCCATGGTATCTATCCTGTCTTTTAGCTCTGCACCTACCGTACTAGTATCCCCACCGTGTCATGTGTTAACCAAGAATGACCCTCACTCAAAAGTCGTGTAATGGTCCATGTCAACCTAATATATCGCATATATAGGTTACTCAACTTGTATGTTTTATTCCATGTAAATGTTCAGTCCCTTGCCGTAGACCATACGGGCTTTCCCATGAGATTCGATATTACTTTAACATAGTTCCATGATCCTTAAGATCGGTTTGGACTGTTACCCTAAACCTAGCTAGGGTCTTCCAACATGAATTATTGTTTGTACAACTAGGACTTATGCTACCTAGGGCTGCTAGGGATTATGCTTACCTATTGCACGTTTTCGTATCTCGGTTTGGGTTCAACCCCCTAGGGCCACTAGGGATTACGCTAACCGCCAACCGCGCCCTTTTCCCACGCATTAATCGTGAATCGCTTTTCCATGACTGTATGCACATGTATCACATCGTGCCATCCGAGTCCTGTCACAGGGCAGACCAGGAAATACAGGACTCAGTCGGGAGCTTTCAATTTATCTGCCGATGCAGATGCTAAGGTCTGTTTTTTCCTATACGTGGCTATGGTCCCACGAGACCACTCCCTCAACTAGTGAAAGACAAGACAGGATAAATCCTGTATGAGAACACAACACTGGCCAACCCACATCCAAGCCTTACCGCAACCATAATTAGATAGCAATTATGGTCTATTGGGTGTTCTCTGCCTTTCCGTACGTACACGCTTGACCAAAGATGGTAGGTAGCCTGACGAAATGCTATCTAGGGTACGACCGCGTATCGTCGACTATCCCCTATCCATCCCCGTCTTTAGGTCGCTCGTATAGCAACCAAGGCATACTCTTGGTTCTTCTAACGCATACCTTAACCTCTCATGAGCCTAGTATAATCACCTGGCAGCTCATAGAGGGATACCAAGAATACCCTCACGTTCCCCGAAGCCGCTGCTTCGTTACCCAGTTCGCTGGAGCCTTTATCCAAATCAGATACTTGCTCCTACTCGTATACTTAAACGATGACCTACCGTATTAGGTTACTCATCTATCTATGAGCTGGTCCAAACTTCCTTGACTAAGAATCATTACTTAGTTATTCTTCAACTAAGGTTTACCACTTAGCCTTATTCCCGCTATCCTTGTTAACTACGGTTATCCACCTAATCCTCAGAACTAGGGTTTACATAATGGATTAAGTGTCACTTAAGTTCATGACTTAACCCGTCTACAAATCATGTCAAAATCGGCTAAGTATCCAAGTTCAAGACTTAACCCTACAAACCATGCTCAAGTTGGTTAAGTAGATTAAGCAATTCACGACTTAACCTCGTCCAATTATCATTCTAGGTTGGTTAAGTATATATTAACTTGACCCTATCAATTTACTTAGTCAAATCGGTCAAGTGTATTCAAGCGATTCGTGACTTAGCCTTATCATGTTTTCACGTTATATTGGTTAAGTATTGGTTAACTTAACCACAATAAATTAACGAGTTAGATTGGTTAAGTATAGGTCACTTAACCACATCAATTCATCATGTTTAGATTAGTTAAGTATTTAACTTAACCCCATTAAACTACCAAGTGGGATTAATTAAGTCTAGGCTAACTTAACCCCATCCGATTTCCATGTTTAGACTAGTTGAGTCTAATCTTAACCCCATCCGTTAACCGTATTTTTCGGTTAAGCGTCATTAAGAAAACTTACTTAACCTTACCAAGTTATCGCGTTGGATTGATTAAGTGTTGGTTAACTTAGCCCCGTCCACTAGTCACATAAAAATGGTTAAGTGTCATTAGGCAAATCAAGTTACTTAACCTACCCAACCTTGTCATGTTTTGTTAAGTATCATTAGCCTAATCAAATCACTTAACCCATTTGTCCATGTCATATTTGGTTAAGAGTCATTAATCAAATTAACTTAACCCTATCATGTGGCATTAATTACTTAATGCACCTTCACCTCTCACATTAGACTTTCTTGTGGTTACTAGTTAAGCCGGTCGGTTCCGGGTAGCTTTACACCACAACTTGGTCTAACCTCGGGTTCAAGCACAACATGACCAACTTCTCACATTGGGTCCTATTGTTTGCAACTACTAGTTAGGCCGGTCGGTTCCGGGTAGTTTTACGTTGCAAACTCAACCCAACCTCGAGTTGGCTACACTTATATTATCTAAGTGTCATGTCCATCATGTTTCCCAAAACATGTTACAAGTTTTCAAGCATTTGGGTAGACCTAACTTAATAGGTAAATTCCCAAGCTTATGTTTTTATGCATACTTACATGTCAACTTCCATGTTATATTTCAAGTCATGTTTTCAAGTTGTATTTTCATGTCATTAGAAATTACCCATAACATAACCCAACGCTTTTAAACTCGCATATACGTTCGCGACAACGTAATGGATTAAAAGAAGAGACTTGGCAAAGGCATGAGAAAAATGGATATTAAGCCACAAGTTAATCATGGTGGCAAATGAGGCACAAATGTGTTCATTAACTTGCATGTTACATTCTTAAGCCTCAAAACATGCATAAACCCAAACTTGGCACATAAGCGAATCATGGTGACAAAAGATATGGAATGATGACTAGTAACTCGCATATATCATCATATAAGGGTTATGACTTCATATGCAAGTTGACATAAAGGTTATGAGGGTTCTCATGTTGCCTAATGCAACATTTCAACATAAAGGTTGTAGCTTTTAGCTCACAAGATCAAGATAATGACTTCATAAACTTGCATGACATGATAGCATGTATCATACTCAATGATCAAACCCAAACTTGCAACATGAACATTTAACTTCATAGTTAATATCTAAGAGTAGGGAAAGGGCTTACATTGCTATGAAGGCACAAAAGATATGACAAAGCCCTTATGCAATCAAATAGACCCAAAATGCAAGCTCTAACATAAAAACCCTTGAGCCAAAATGATCAAAACCCTTGCTTTATGATGCAAAGATAGAAACTTGACTTGAATGCAAGCTAATGACACTCATACAAGCTTGAAAACACTTGTATGCATGGAAAATCTCTCATAGAAACCATTTAGAAATTTTATGAAGAGAGTGGAGGCCATGAGAGGTAAAATTTTGCCATAGTTTAGTTGCATGAATGAATAATGAGGATTTAGGATAGGTTAGGGTCTTATTTATAGATTAGGCAAGTGTTTTAGGCCATAGGATTAAACCTAGATTCAATCCAAGCCATCAAAGCATGTCTTGGGGAAGAAGTCAAGTGTAGGAACCATCTAGGGCCTTTAGATTAAAGATGAACCATGAGAACCATCCAAATGCAAAATCTGCATTTGAGCGAATCGGCCCACGGGTTGACAGCCAAACACCCTGGATTAACCCCTAGTCGACCCAGCGGGCTTGGGTCGACCTCAAAAATCGGCCGGTTCGGTTATTCCCCTATCCCAATTCGCTGTTTTGAACATTTTTGCATATTTATTTATTTAATTTTCAATTATATATATATATCAATATATATATATTTCTCTGCGCAACCCATTTCACTTAATTAAGTATACTTTAATTTGGGAATTTTTCATGAAACTTCGCGAGGCCATATCTTGGTCATACGGACTCCGATTTTCGAAAACTCGGACTCTATTTCGTGTATTTTTCCGAGACGAACGCAATGGCATAGCCCGTTTCTCTTGATTCAGATTTTACAGTTTAATTCTGCCTCCATTTATGTTATAACAGGTTATTGAAAATACGGGTTGTTACATTCTCCCCACCTTTTAGGATTTCGTCCCCGAAATCTCCAAGTTAGGAAGAACATATCCTACCATCCATCATCCATCTACTCAAAACATCATCCACACGCAACCATTGTCCTTAGATGATTTCTAATGCTGTATGAATATATGCAAAACGTGTGTGTACATGTTCCTTAGCTAATGCTAATGATCAGGCCTGAATAATCTTTCTAATGCAAAATATGTGTAGTGCCATGAATCCAGCATGTATGCAAATAGTCCTAGTCATATAGATACTATATGCGTGCACAATCATTCATTCATATGCAACAACCGCATGATAATACATTCGATTTCATTCATAAACAAGTATAAATACTCGTGCATATGCAATATGAAATGTGACCGAGTCGAGCTAGTATCTAATGTGTATTCGCGCATCCACGAGCAACCACTTGCAACCACTTGCAACCATATCAATCATAACATGTTTCAAATACATGTTTACATCCATAGTGTTCTACCTAGGATTCCCTGAAACAGGGTCGAGAAGATAAACAAGACAAACTCCTTACGGGGTTTGCAACAGAAAATAGGACCGAGAGGATGTCCACAAAAGATAGCCTACAAGTAAGCTCTACAGAAAACAGGGATCAAGGATATACTCCCAAAAAGAGATATCATGCGTGTATCTAGTCTTTGACCATCAAAGTTGTATTTCCTTGAGCTTAATTCCATTGTGCCTTGACCGTCTTTTAACTTCGCGATTTCGTAGCTTCTTATTTCCTGTTTCCATAACATGAGCTGGAACTCATTTCTTCGTCGCCTCTCGTTCCACTTGCACTTATCCTTTTCCTAGAATACTTGACGCAAACATGACTGCGTACTCATGATCTCATGCAAGCTTTCCAAAATTCACTAGTGAATCTTTGGATCTCGTTTATATACTATAAGGTATTCCATGTAGAAGAACTTTCTCTTGAAAGTAAACATATGTCAATCAGGTTATCATGCACACTTACTAGGGTGATCTCCATAACCCATGCATAAATGAAGTAAACCATCCGTCTTATCGGCGAACACCACTCGATCGGGCTTCAAATTTCCAATAAAGGCATCAAGGGATTCTAAGTAACAAGTCATGACAGAACCTCAAAAAGGTTACACGATACTTCGAGGGCATTACCAAGGCTAGTCAAAAGGTCTAACTACCCTCCTATCAAAACCGAGAGTGGCACCCCCTACTGGATAACCACTTCATCCCTAAAATCCATCCATAGCTTATAAACATAAGCATTATTTCCAAATTCAACACTTGGCATAGACATCCTCAAATCCAAACAAGTCATGTATAAATGGACTGATTCTCCAATAGGACTTTGAGACAAAAATGGGATTCTCTATTACGCTAGTACTTAAGGTGCAGAGACTCAACTATCGAAGCAGACTTAAATGATACGAACAACGAAGTCCTAACGGGATGATACAGAAGAAAAGCTAAACCTTTAACAAGATCGTTACCCTCCTTCCGAGGTACTCTAGAAATGAGAGCATACTACTGCCCTCCCGATGATCTTGTCCTTGTCCCACAATACTTAACTATCCGTCCCGTTTCACCATACCAAAGATACTTTTTGTTATGGGTTGAGCCATACCAACAAGTTGCTCATCCTTAAGCTCGTATCCTTTATCCTTCTTTCTCACGATCCTTTCTTATAACGCGGCCACTGGTCTCTCGAGAACCACCTCCATCGTATGGAAAGCACTTTCGTAGGTAGAAAAGACTAGTCGCAGTTAAAACTACTGTGACTACAGATGGAGGAAAGAAAGGAAAAGAGACTCAATTAAGGAAACAAGGATAGTGCTAATGGCCTTTGGGGAATAGCCTTTTTCTTTTAAAAGAAAATTTTCTTGAAAATTGCTTCTTTGTAAACGTTTTTTTTTTCAAATAGTTTTCAGAAGGTCTTTAAAAACTTTTGCCCAGTCTGGTAACCTGGCTCTGATACCAAATGTAACACCCCGCCTCCGCTAGGGTCACTCGCAAAAGGAATGCACTAGCTTTAGAGGGGCATTATTGGTAAACATGCACAGAAATATCACAAGACAGAACATATAAAATAGCGGAAGTAAAATCAAACTTTCATAACATGAATAAATAAGGTCTAAAGCCTTTTACATCAGAGTACATCAAAACCTGTCTTGCAATAGTAAAGAAGCATAAAGACATTTTCATAAATTATTCCCCAAGTAAAAACAGTAAAGTAGCCATAGCCAAGAAAAGTCCAAGCCATCCATGATGACCTTCAAGCAGAAGAAGTCCGAACTAAACAACAGTATTTCCTCCCTGTAACCTGGGGGGGGGGGGAGGGAAGAAAAGAGGCGAAACAAAACGGGTCAGTCAAAAAGACTGAGTAAGCCCTATCTACTATCAGCATAAAAACTAGTAAAGTTAACTGACATGAGAAACTGAGATGAACATAAGCATGATGACAAGATAGATAAGCTAAATCAAAATAACATGACGAACTACTGAACTCAGATAAACTAAGGTGTCATGATAAATTACGATGTCAAGATAAAACAAGGTATCCCATCGTCAGGTCCCAATCAAGTATAATATCCCCAAGATATCTATTACGTATAACGTCCCATGGTATCTATCCTGTCTTTTAGCTCTGCACCTACCGTACTAGTATCCCCACCGTGTCATGTGTTAACCAAGAATGACCCTCACTCAAAAGTCGTGTAATGGTCCATGTCAACCTAATATATCGCATATATAGGTTACTCAACTTGTATGTTTTATTCCATGTAAATGTTCAGTCCCTTGCCGTAGACCATACGGGCTTTCCCATGAGATTCGATATTACTTTAACATAGTTCCATGATCCTTAAGATCGGTTTGGACTGTTACCCTAAACCTAGCTAGGGTCTTCCAACATGAATTATTGTTTGTACAACTAGGACTTATGCTACCTAGGGCTGCTAGGGATTATGCTTACCTATTGCACGTTTTCGTATCTCGGTTTGGGTTCAACCCCCTAGGGCCACTAGGGATTACGCTAACCGCCAACCGCGCCCTTTTCCCACGCATTCATCGTGAATCGCTTTTCCATGACTGTATGCACATGTATCACATCGTGCCATCCGAGTCCTGTCACAGGGCAGACCAGGAAATACATGACTCGGTCGGGAGCTTTCAATTTATCTGCCGATGCAGATGCTAAGGTCTGTTTTTTCCTATACGTGGCTATGGTCCCACGAGACCACTCCCTCAACTAGTGAAAGACAAGACAGGATAAATCCTGTATGAGAACACAACACTGGCCAACCCACATCCAAGCCTTACCGCAACCATAATTAGATAGCAATTATGGTCTATTGGGTGTTCTCTGCCTTTCCGTACGTACACGCTTGACCAAAGATGGTAGGTAGCCTGACGAAATGCTATCTAGGGTACGACCGTGTATCGTCGACTATCCCCTATCCATCCCCGTCTTTAGGTCGCTCGTATAGCAACCAAGGCATACTCTTGGTTCTTCTAACGCAGACCTTAACCTCTCATGAGCCTAGTATAATCACCTGGCAGCTCATAGAGGGATACCAAGAATACCCTCACGTTCCCCGAAGCCGCTGCTTCGTTACCCAGTTCGCTGGAGCCTTTATCCAAATCAGATACTTGCTCCTACTCGTATACTTAAACGATGACCTACCGTATTAGGTTACTCATCTATCTATGAGCTGGTCCAAACTTCCTTGACTAAGAATCATTACTTAGTTATTCTTCAACTAAGGTTTACCACTTAGCCTTATTCCCGCTATCCTTGTTAACTACGGTTATCCACCTAATCCTCAGAACTAGGGTTTACATAATGGATTAAGTGTCACTTAAGTTCATGACTTAACCCGTCTACAAATCATGTCAAAATCGGCTAAGTATCCAAGTTCAAGACTTAACCCTACAAACCATGCTCAAGTTGGTTAAGTAGATTAAGCAATTCACGACTTAACCTCGTCCAATTATCATTCTAGGTTGGTTAAGTATATATTAACTTGACCCTATCAATTTACTTAGTCAAATCGGTCAAGTGTATTCAAGCGATTCGTGACTTAGCCTTATCATGTTTTCACGTTATATTGGTTAAGTATTGGTTAACTTAACCACAATAAATTAACGAGTTAGATTGGTTAAGTATAGGTCACTTAACCACATCAATTCATCATGTTTAGATTAGTTAAGTATTTAACTTAACCCCATTAAACTACCAAGTGGGATTAATTAAGTCTAGGCTAACTTAACCCCATCCGATTTCCATGTTTAGACTAGTTGAGTCTAATCTTAACCCCATCCGTTAACCGTATTTTTCGGTTAAGCGTCATTAAGAAAACTTACTTAACCTTACCAAGTTATCGCGTTGGATTGATTAAGTGTTGGTTAACTTAGCCCCGTCCACTAGTCACATAAAAATGGTTAAGTGTCATTAGGCAAATCAAGTTACTTAACCTACCCAACCTTGTCATGTTTTGTTAAGTATCATTAGCCTAATCAAATTACTTAACCCATTTGTCCATGTCATATCTGGTTAAGAGTCATTAATCAAATTAACTTAACCCTATCTTGTGGCATTAATTACTTAATGCACCTTCACCTCTCACATTAGACTTTGTTGTGGTTACTAGTTAAGCCGGTCGGTTCCGGGTAGCTTTACACCACAACTTGGTCTAACCTCGGGTTCAAGCACAACATGACCAACTTCTCACATTGGGTCCTATTGTTTGCAACTACTAGTTAGGCCGGTCGGTTCCGGGTAGTTTTACGTTGCAAACTCAACCCAACCTCGAGTTGGCCACACTTATATTATCTAAGTGTCATGTCCATCATGTTTCCCAAAACATGTTACAAGTTTTCAAGCATTTGGGTAGACCTAACTTAATAGGTAAACTCCCAAGCTTATGTTTTTATGCATACTTACATGTCAACTTCCATGTTATATTTCAAGTCATGTTTTCAAGTTGTATTTTCATGTCATTAGAAATTACCCATAACATAACCCAACGCTTTTAAACTCGCATATACGTTCGCGACAACGTAATGGATTAAAAGAAGAGACTTGGCAAAGGCATGACAAAAATGGATATTAAGCCACAAGTTAATCATGGTGGCAAATGAGGCACAAATGTGTTCATTAACTTGCATGTTACATTCTTAAGCCTCAAAACATGCATAAACCCAAACTTGGCACATAAGCGAATCATGGTGACAAAAGATATGGAATGATGACTAGTAACTCGCATATATCATCATATAAGGGTTATGACTTCATATGCAAGTTGACATAAAGGTTATGAGGGTTCTCATGTTGCCTAATGCAACATTTCAACATAAAGGTTGTAGCTTTTAGCTCACAAGATCAAGATAATGACTTCATAAACTTGCATGACATGATAGCATGTATCATACTCAATGATCAAACCCAAACTTGCAACATGAACATTTAACTTCATAGTTAATATCTAAGAGTAGGGAAAGGGCTTACATTGCTATGAAGGCAAAAAAGATATGACAAAGCCCTTATGCAATCAAATAGACCCAAAATGCAAGCTCTAACATAAAAACCCTTGAGCCAAAATGATCAAAACCCTTGCTTTATGATGCAAAGATAGAAACTTGACTTGAATGCAAGCTAATGACACTCATACAAGCTTGAAAACACTTGTATGCATGGAAAATCTCTCATAGAAACCATTTAGAAATTTTATGAAGAGAGTGGAGGCCATGAGAGGTAAAATTTTGCCATAGTTTAGTTGCATGAATGAATAATGAGGATTTAGGATAGGTTAGGGTCTTATTTATAGATTAGGCAAGTGTTTTAGGCCATAGGATTAAACCTAGATTCAATCCAAGCCATCAAAGCATGTCTTGGGGAAGAAGTCAAGTGTAGGAACCATCTAGGGCCTTTAGATTAAAGATGAACCATGAGAACCATCCAAATGCAAAATCTGCATTTGAGCGAATCGGCCCACGGGTTGACAGCCAAACACCCTGGATTAACCCCTAGTCGACCCAGCGAGCTCGGGTCGACCTCAAAAATCGGCCGGTTCGGTTATTCCCCTCTCCCAATTCGCTGTTTTGAACATTTTTGCATATTTATTTATTTAATTTTCAATTATATATATATATCAGTATATATATATTTCTCTGCGCAACCCATTTCACTTAATTAAATATACTTTAATTTGGGAATTTTTCTTGAAACTTCGCGAGGCCATATCTTGGTCATACGGACTCCGATTTTCGAAAACTCGGACTCTATTTCTCGTATTTTTCCGAGACGAACGCAATGGCATAGCTCGTTTCCCTTGATTCAGATTTTACAGTTTAATTATGCCTCCATTTATGTTATAACAGGTTGTTGAAAATATGGGTTGTTACAGAAAGGATTTAAATCGAATATGGTATTCGAAAGTAGTAAATCGAATTAGTTATTCGAAAGGAGTTAAATCGAATATGGTATTCGAAGGGAGTCAATCGAATAAGGTATTCGAAAGTTAGTAAATCGAATATGTTATTCGAAAAGGGGTTAGTCGAGTCAGTTAGCTGAATAGAGTTAATCGAATATTTGTTATTCGAATAAGAGTTAAACCAGTTAGAGTTAATCAGTTAGAGTAAATCGAGTTAGAGTTATTCAAATGGAGTTTATCGAATATTAGTTTATTCAAATAGAGTTAAAGGAAAGGAATTTTCGATTATTAGTTAATCGAAAGGGGTTATCGATTATTAGTTAATCGAAGGAGTTATCGAATTTAGTTATTCGATGGAGTTAATCGAATAGAGTTAGAGGAGTTAATCGAATATAGTTTATTCGAATAGATTTAGAGGAGTTAATCGAATATAGTTTATTCGAATAGAGTAAGAGGAGTTAATCGAATACAGCTTATTCGAATAGAGTTAGAGGAGTTATCGAATATAGTTTATTCGACAGGGGTTAAGTGAATAGAGTAAATCAAATAGAATAAATCGAATAGAGTTAGAGGAGTTAATCGAATATAGTTTATTCGAATAGAGTTAGAGGAGTTAATCGAATATAGTTTATTCGAATAAAGTTAGAGGAGTTAATCGAATCCAGTTTATTCGAATAGAGTTAGAGGAGTTATCGAATATAGTTTATTTGACAGCGATTAAGTGAATAAAGTAAATCAAATAGAATAAATCGAATAGAGTTAAGTGAAAAGAGTCAATCGAATATAGTTATTCGAAAGAAAGGTTAAGTAAGGAAGTTAGTTAAAGAAATTTAAAGTGAACTTTGCCTATTTCAAGGTTAGAAATGTTGTTCAGTTAAGGTCTGAGTGGTAGTTCTACCCCAACTTGATTGGCTTCGTTTTTAACTAAGGAATGGTTATGGTTCGGCAGTAAAGGATGGTAAAGTGAATTTAGTAATTAAAGGAAATGGTTGAGTTGGCATAGCGATGTTTTATTTAAACATCTGCTTAATCCAAACGTAGGAGTTTTGGAAATGTTTTCCAAACAAGAATCAGAAATGCTTTCTAATATAGAAAACAAGAAATGGAAATGTTTTTCAGTGTTAATAACGTATATTTTCTAAACATAGAAAATAAGGAAATATATATATATGATTGATGATTGATTGATAGAATTTCCATTTGAAAATAATATCGTTGTTTGAACATGTGTTTTTCTTTGATAGTTAAATCATAGACTATCGAAGTTTTGACCATTTTAACGTTGTTAATATGGAGAGACCGGTCGGATTATTATCCAAAGAACCACTCTGTATTGGCATAAGCGTTGCGTATCATATATGCCAAAGATAATTGAAGACGGAGTAAAGTGCAAGGGCTATTGTATAAGTCTTAGATAGCAGTGTCTAAGATGGATATACTGAATATTACCTACGGTTCATCCTGTTCCTGGGTGATTTGTATGGATGAATGTCTGATAGAGTATTTCCAGAAAGGTCACGTACATTGATTTCTTCAACCGTACCAAGAGTGGAAGCGGAGAAGGAAACTTCTTTAGCTAACACGTAATGTACTGTTGTAGACGTCAATTAGTGATTTTCGATGGATCTAGCAATGTGGCATTCGAAGTGAATCTGATGTGATGATGAAGCGTAACCTCTAGCCTCACATCCGGTAAATGACAGAAATCGGGCAGGCAGCATGGCTAAGTCAGTCGCACCGAAGTAGGGTGTATAATCACCTGATCTAGAGTTTCATTTACTTCTAAAAATCTATTGTTGATGCTGTCCCATTCGGGAAATGGTTGTTGATCCCAACCGTTGGTGATATACATTCGATAGACTCAAGCGAAATGAGTGGTCGTTCATGTGTGGCCGGGTTGCAAGATGTTCTAGTTGAACCCAGTGTATACCTCTCTAGAGGTACACTAGCGAAAGGTGGTTCCATACCTTGTCATAGTTGGAAATCCATTACCTAATACGTGCTTGCGGTTTTGATTGTATACTATATATGTAGAACGTGAGATGAAAGCGTTTCTGCTATATGATTATTATACTGGGGTTGATAGACATTATTATAATATCAAAAGGTTTTTGATATAAAGATAATTTGGATTCTCATAAGGGAAAAATCCGTTCCGTTATACGGCGTGGTCTTATGAGATATCATTTACCTGCTTGAACTGTTTTAAACCGTTTTACTCATATCAGTCCCATGACTGACCCGGAGTTTATTTGTTTGTTTCCCTAAACTCTTGGGTGCTTAATTTTGTACGGGCAGTCAAGTAGTCGGGATTTACAGATATACTGGAAGAGCTGGAGCAGGAGGCTTCAGGATCATATAGCTATAGTTTATTTCCGCTGTGTTGTAAGTGTTGTACTTTGAAAATGATGTATATTCAAGTACAAAGTTATATTTCAAAGTTATGTTATATATTATATGTTATTCGTTCCGCTGTGAGATTCGTGTTACTCTGATGTTGTGTTGTTCTTCTTCTTCTATTCTAAGTTCCTATCTTATCTTTCCTCAACCTCTGTTTTATTTCTATTAATTTCTCGATTTTCAGTTTAATTTGGGGTTGGACTTCTGTTTTTGGTCAGCTCAAATTGGACCGGAATTTCGGGTCATTACAGGAGCTTTTTCATGCCTGTACAGGCCCGCCTTTAAGAGCCTCCAAATACAGATATCCTTAGGGTCTGGTTTCACGGTGGCTATGGCCCCATCTCGGCCCCTCCCTTAACAGTAAAGACTACAAGAGCTAAGCAAGGCCCCTAACAATAATACACCCTAATTGGCAGCTAACCACTTAGCCATGCTGCCTGCCCGATTTTTGTCATTTCCCGGTTGTGAGGCCAGAGGCCATGCTTATCTCTGACAGATCACACATTTATTCACTTTGAATGTCACATCGTCATACCCGCCAAATCACAAATTGATTTGCCCAAAAATACCACGGGTATACAGCTAAGAGAAACGAATTCCTCCGCCACTAAACGTATATATGTCTGAAGAGATCAACTTATGCGATCTATTAAATATACTCTGTCAGACATTCTTCCATACAGGTCGTCCTGGGACTGGACAAACCGAAGGCACTATTCTGTAAACAGGACAGCCCTTGCATAACTCCATCTTTAATTATCTTCATCATATTTGATTGCAACGCTAACACCCATATAGAGTGGTTTTCAGATAATGAATATGATCACGGTCTCTCCGTATTGACGACAGAAAAATGGTCAAGAACTTTGATAGTCGGTGATTTAACTATCAAAGAAAAACATGTGTGCAAACAACGATATTATTTCTAGATGGAAATTCTATCGAACAATCATAACGTTTATCTCTTTTTAAATTAATCTATCATTAATTTATTCAGTTACCCATTTTCATATCTCCATAAATTCTTATTTTCTAAATTTAGAAAATATACGTATTAACTATTGGAAAACATTTTTATTCCCTATTTCACGTATCACTGTCACTACAGTATTCTTTATCACCAAACATTTCATTTTCTATGATTAGAAAATATTTATGATTTCTTATTTGGAAAACATTTCCAAAATTCTTTCATTGGATTTATACAGATGTTTAAATAAAACATCGCTATGCCAACTCAAAACATTATACTCATTAACTAAATTCACTTAACCAACCTTTACTATCGAACCTTGACCATTCCTTGGTCAAAAACAAAGCCAACCAAGTTGGGGTATAACTACCTCTCAGACCTTAACTAAACAAAATTTTTAACTTCGAAACAGACAAGGTTCACCCTTTTAAACCTTTAACAAACCTCCTTACATAACTCTCTTTCGAATAAATCTCCATTCGATAACTCTTTCCTTCGAATAAACTATATTCGGTTATCTCTCTTTGAATAGCCATATTCGATAAAGTCTATTCAATTAACACTATTCCATTAACTCTAATCGATTAACTCTAATCGATTAACACTATTCGATTAACTCTTATCGATTTACTCTTATCAGTTAGCTCTATTTGATTAACTCTATTTGATTAACTCTATTGGATTAACTCTATTTGATTAACCCTATTGGATTAACTCTATTTGATTAACCCTAATCGATTAACTCTATTCAATTAACACTATTCGAATAACTAATATTCGATTAACCCCTTTCTTCAAATAACCAAAATTCGATAACTCCTTTCGAATAACTAATATTCGATAACTCCTTTCGAATAACTAATATTCGATAACTCCTTTCGAATAACTAATATTCGATAACTTCTTTCGAATAACTAATATTCGATTAATTCTCTTCTTCGAATAACCTTATTCGATAACTCTTTTCGAATAACTAATATTCCATAACTCCTATCGAATAACTAATATTCGATAACTCCTTTCGAATATAGTTCGATTTATAAATCTTTCTATTTATTTTATAAAATATTTCCTTTATAATTCTATCTATTTTCTAAATAGATATTTCTTTTATAATTTCATTTATTTAACAAATAAATATTTCCTTTTCAATTCTAATAAAAATGTTTTACAAATATTTCCTTTCCAATTCTATTTGTAAATGGTTTACAAATATTTCCTTTCCAATTCTATTTGTAAATGGTTTACAAATATTTCATTTTCCAATTCTATTTGTAAATGTTTTACAAATATTTCCTTTTCAATTCTATTTGTAAATGTTTTACAAATATTTCCTTTTATATAATTTTATTAATTATATAAAAAATTCCTTTTATAAAATTCTATTCATTTAAAAATATTTCTTTTTACAAAATCCTTTGGTTTTATAAATCTCTCTTTCTATAAAATCCTTTGATTTTATATATATTTCTTTTTCAATACAACACTGAAAATTTCCTTTTTAACATTCCAGTATTCCTTATGGTATCTAAAATACCAAATAACAATGATCAATATCATTTTAACACACATCATCTACAACAGATTTTATATCATATCATATATCATCATATATGAAAAACAATAAAATAAATGTTGAGGAATCCAGTTGGATTCCTCCGACCTGTTTCCCTACATCCACAGATGTTACACAATATAATTCACATCAAATTTCATTTCAATATGAAATATTCAGATAAACAGAATCAATATTTGATTAACGATATATATATAACTATATCGATAATTTCAACCAATCAATCAGCAGTTCAATCAAACAATCCACACACAACAATCATCATCATTTATCAATTCTAAAAATGAAAACTGATCAGAGTAGTGAGATTTACTCACATTGGACAGTTATCGTTAAATAACGATCAACCATCTTTTGATTCAGACAGACAATTTATTTTTCTATAAATTGTAACAAGCTCCGATTCACTCCTAGTCAGTTCCAGTGTGTTGCCACCGTCCATACGATCCCAACGGATCTTGTTTCACTGAAAACTGATATCGTATGATAAAGTTATAGGCTTTTCAATTTAATATGTTACTCTAAATTAAATTAAAACTAAATACGATTATATAAAAGAAATGGGCCTTACGTTTTTCCTTAGCCCAACAATTTGACCCACCTCACGATGTACAGTACTTCTTCCCCCAAAATACACTTTGACTCTTGCAACCCAACTCCAAAATGCCGCTCCCTCTTCTCTCTGTATTTTTGCACCAAACCAACTCCATTTCAATCCCCTTTGCGAATGCTACCACTTCCATACCTCGACATTTAACTCGCAGGTCATCTTCCCATTCACTATTTCAAACAGTCGTGCTTCCACCATGAATGTCGTGACAGATATCATCACCGAGCTCAACCACCACTTCTCAAAAACTTACGCAAATACCC
Organism: Allium sativum; assembly: GCA_030737875.1. Lineage (NCBI taxonomy): Eukaryota > Viridiplantae > Streptophyta > Magnoliopsida > Asparagales > Amaryllidaceae > Allium > Allium sativum. The sequence goes on along the minus strand of CM060916.1, from coordinate 362,216,649 downwards.
TCATTCAACACTCCTCTCTACGCTCGACACAACCATCACCAAATTGCTGAGCTCGAACTCACCACGGAAATCGCGTCGACTTCGACCTACTCTTTCATCAGCGACTAACTACTGTCGGTTTTCACTTCCTAGCACCGGAGGTCCTCTTATTGACAGCTTCGGCTGTGCCCTGCCTCACCGAACGACCCCATACCCGTAATTCTAACTCCGACCTCCCCAAGCTCCTCCGCGTCCAAGCCGTTGATCACCCTGTCCAGATTCGAGCTCTAGTGAAATGCATCGCACCCAAAGTGAAGACCACCGAAATGAAGCTCTTTACCTCATGAGCTCAATGGATCCTAACACGCTCGATTTCATGGAGTATAACTCCAGATTTAATTGTTTGAAGGAAATAAAAATCGGCGGCCTCAATATTCGTTCACTGGAGAAATTAATGTAGGTCTTAAGAGATGGAGTTTAATTTTATTTATAGGGGATGGGTTTAGATATTTATGAGTTAGATATTTTTTGATATTTTGGTTAGGATATTTTATATTATTCATATCCGTCTTCTAAAAATCCGTACGATCACATATGATACCTAAAAATCACGAAACTGGACATACGACTACAGTTCGACATTACGGACCCAACGAAACTGGTTTCGTCGAATTGTGACTCCGTTTGCTCACACAGCGTATTTTTAACCGTCAAAATACTGATTGTTTTTCACATTAAAAATCGGTACGGCCATATACCGACTCCAAAATTCACAAAAATTGAAATTTAGCAATAATTTAATATTGCGGATCCAACAAAATTAGTTTCGTCGAAAATGGAGGTCGTTTGCAAAACTGGCTATTTTTAAAGCTCTATATAAACCCTTTTAAATATTAATATATTTAAAAATAATTAAAGTAAATATTTATAAATAAATATTATCATAATATTCACACTAGAAAATCATACAGCTCCATAATAAACATATATGGATTTACAACTCGATATTTCATCATCATAGTTATATTGATATTCGATTTATATTTAAAATCCATTAAAAATGTAAATAAATCGATATAAATTATAAAGGAATTCCATAGCGACTTTTCGAAAATTTGATTTGGACATAAATCAAAATCTACACGACGAAATACCGATTTTTCTCTTCCATTAGAAAAATATACTTCACCTGCTCCGAACGTTTCTTGTTTCACAGAAATCCGATTTAAAACGGACCATGTATATTCAGTTGAAGTTCAAATCGCCAAATAGTGAACCGCAACGCCATCTTGAGCTTGATTATAATTATATTATAATTATACGTACAAACTTCATTTAAATAATATATTCGTTATTCAATTCAAATTCTAAGTTGAATTAAATCCCTTATATTATCCCATTCACGAATATTGCCAATTCTACTATTTCTGACTATTTCAGAAATTATAATATATTTTTATATTATTTAAATTAATTAAATATTCCATATAATTTAATTAACGACCATTTAAATCTCTCAATCCCTATTTATATAATTAAATTAATTAATTATTATACCGTAAAATACGGGACGTTACATTCTTCCCCCTTAAAATAATTTCGTCCTCGAAATTGCTAAGGTAGAAAACAAACCCTATTTGCTGGTTTAAAAATTATTATTTTTACTTATTAACTTCAGTTTCACTGAACCAATTAATTTCAATTAAAATATTAATTAATTCTTACCAACGAAAATCTTCAAAAATCCTAAAAATTTTCTAACACCTTAACTTTTCAAATTTTTTTGCCAGCACCTCCTTTGTACTGGTCAATAGCTCAAACTCCAACTTGCCTCTCTAGGCCTTCTTCAACCCAAATGAAAATCAAACAGCCAAGCGACTTGCCAATTCGGCTCATAAATCTCATACCCAATTAGAAATATAAACTTGTACCTTTTTGTCGGGTATATCATTATATCCTTTGCATCTGTTACCAATTCAACATATACCAATGTCATCTCAATCGATCTCCAATCCATTTTTATCTCTAACACAAACATTCGCTTATCCAAGCCAAATTTAATTTCAAATCAAAGTTCCATTCTTGATTTTCAAATTCTTAACTCATCAATTCAATACCATTTCGGATTCCTCTGTCACAAATCCAATTTTCTCGATATCATTCTAATCCAATTCAATTCCCACTTAATTGGTTTTCAATTCAATTCCAATTTATTTCCACAAATTTTTATTTAAATTTGTTTTTAATTCAAACAGCCTCTTCCTGGGGTTTTAAACAACTTTGCTTTTCTCAAAAGTCAAACTTTCCTTTTCAGGATTTAAAACAACTTGTTTTGCCGAAACAATTCAAAATCAATACTTTTAGTAGTAATCCGTCACTTAGAACTCGGAATGAACACTAATGATGTCGCGATTCATCATCAGGGTTATTTCCCAGCCATCGAAGTGAGTTCAATACTATATCACTATTCAAAACCATTTCTAAACTTTTCCATTTTGAAATTCATTTCAAAATACCATTCACAATGCTTGAACAACAATTTAAAATTTCCCAAAATTTTAAAATTCTCATATATTTAATCCATATTCATTAACAAACACTTATCCAATTTCCAGGGTTTTAATTTCAATTCTGATTTAAATTCAGATTTAGTTCATTTTGATTTCATATATTTCACTTATATGAATTCTGGTTGGTTATATATAACCATTTCAATTATAATCTTGCTCGATTATAACGATAACCAACACACCAAATATAGTATAATCATTCCAGTATAAATACTCTTTTTATAACAAAATATAATTTGGGTAAAACTATTTTGTTTACCCTCTTTTCAAAACATACGGTGTCGGTTCATCGTATTCGAGTGTTTATAAACTCCTACCAATACAGTGGATCAAACTGATCGACCAGAACTCATAAACAACTCAACCAATAAATCTCCACAATATAAAACAATTTTATATTGAAATCTACAAGTACGTTCTCTCATATATATATACTCAACTCGATCTAGGGTATTGCTAACCCTATCTCTACTAAGTCACACCACAGAGCCAAGGTAATTACTTAACCTTAAACTCTGATACCACTGTAATAACCTGGGGAATTTGGTAGGCTTTTCAACCATCCCTCCTCCACAAGGTAGCAGGTTACCCTCCCACCGTGACTTACAGAGGTACCCCAACACCATGTTTTACGGCCAGCCTCTCGACTCGACCAACCCCATTTACAGGACATGTAGGAGTAAGAGTCTCCCGTTCGCCACCTAACGCAAAGCGAGAACCCCCTATCATGCTTACCAATTAAACAACATGGACTGGTGTGAGTAAAACATTTTAAAACAGTTTGAGCAATTAAACGATATGTCATAAGACCACGCCATATAACGGAACGGGTTTTTCCCTTATGAGAATTTGAATCAATTTGATTTAACTTTCAAATCATTTTTGAAAGAAACGATAAACTTTATATCAAAACTCTTTTGATATTATAGTAATGTCTATCAACCACAACTAAATAATCATCTAGTAGAAACGCTTTCATCTCACGTTCTACATATACAGTTTACAATCAAAACCGCGAGCACTTATTGGATAATGGATTTCCAACTATGACAAGGTATGGAACCACCTTCCGATAGTGTACCTCGAGAGAGGAATACACTGGGTTCAACAAGAACATCTTGCAACCCAGCAACACATGACCGACCAGTCATTTCGCTTGAGTGTATCGAATGTATATCACCAACGGTTGGGATCAGCAACCGTTTCCCAAATGGGACAGCATCGACAATAGATTATAGAATGAAAGGAACTAGATAGGTGATAATACACCCAAATTGGCAGCCAACAACTTAGCCATGCTGCCTGCCCGATTTTTGTCATTTCCCGGTTGTGAGGCTAGAGGCCACGCTTATCTCTGATAGATCACACATTTATTCACTTTGAATGTCACATCGTCATACCCGCCAAATCACAAATTGATTTGCCCAAAAATACCACGGGTATACAGCTAAGAGAAACGAATTCCTCCACCACCAAATGTATATACGTTTGAAGAGATCAACTTACGCGATCTATTAAATATACCCTGTTAGACATTCTTCTATACAGGTCGTCCTGGGACTGGACAAACCGAAGGCACTTTCTGTAAATAGGACAGCTCTTGCATAACTCCGTCTTTAATTATCTTCATCATATTTGTTTACAACGCTAACACACATGCAGAGTGGTTTTCAGATAATGAATCTGATCCTGGTCTCTCCGTATTGACGACGGAAAAATGGTCAAGAACTTTGATAGTCGGTGATTTAACTATCAAAGAAAAACATGTGTGCAAACAACGATATTATTTCTAGATGGAAATTCTATAGAACAATCATTATTTAACGTTTATCTCTTTTTAAATTAATCTATCATTAATTTATTCAGTTACCCATTTTCATATCCCCATAAATTCTTATTTTCTAAATTTTGAAAATATACGTATTAACTATTGGAAAACATTTCCATTACCTGTTTCACATATCACTGTCACTACAATATTCTTTATCACCAAACATTTCATTTTCTATGATTAGAAAACATTTTTGATTTCATATTTGGAAAACATTTCCAAAACTCTTTCATTGAATTTAAACATATGTTTAAATAAAACATCGCTATGCCAACTCAAAACATTATACTCATAAACTAAATTCACTTAAACAACCTTTACTATCGAACCTTGACCATTCCTTAGTTAAAAACGAAGCCAATCAAGTTGGGGTATAACTACCTCTCAGATCTTAACTGAACAACATTTCTAACTTTGAAACAGACAAGGTTCACCCTTTTAAACCTTTAACAAACTTCCTTACGTAACTCTCTTTCGAATAAATCTCCATTTGATAACTCTTTCCTTCGAATAAACTATATTCGATAATCTCTCTTTGAATAGCCATATTCGATAAACTCTATTCAATTAACACTATTCGATTAACTCTAATCGATTAACACTATTTGATTAACTCTAATCGATTTACTCTTATCAGTTAGCTCTCTTTAATTAACTCTATTCTATTAACTCTATTGGATTAACTCTATTTGATTAACCCTATTGGATTAACTCTATTTGATTAACCCTAATCGATTAACTCTATTCAATTAACTCTATTAGAATAACTAATATTCAACTAACTCCTTTCTTCGAATAACCAATATTAAATAACTCCTTTCGAATAACTACTATTCGATAACTCCTTTCGAATAACTAATATTCGATAACTCCTTTCGAATAACTAATATTCGATTAATTCTCTTCTTCGAATAACCTTATTCGATAACTCTTTTCAAATAACCAATATTCGATAACTCCTTTCGAATAACTAATATTCGATAACTCCTTTCGAATATAGTTCAATTTATAAATCTTTCTATTTATTTAATAAAATATTTCCTTCATAATTCTATTTGTTCTCTAAATAAATATTTCTTTTATAATTTTATTTATTTAGCAAATAAATATTACCTTTTCAATTCTAATAAAAATGTTTTACAAATATTTCCTTTCCAATTCTATTTGTAAATGGTTTACAAATATTTCCTTTTCTAATTCTATTTGTAAATGGTTTACAAATATTTTATTTTCCAATTCTATTTGTAAATGTTTTACAAATATTTCCTTTTAAATTCTATTTGTAAATGTTTTACAAATATATCCTTTTATATAATTTTATTTATTATATAAAAATTTCCTTTTATAAAATTCTATTCATTTAAAAATATTTCTTTTTATAAAATCCTCTGATTTTATAATTATCTCTTTCTATAAAATCCTTTGATTTTACATATATTTCTTTTTCAATACAACATTGAAAATTTCCTTTTTAACATTCCAGTATTCCTTATGGTATTTAAAAAACCAAATAACAATGATCAATATCATTCTAACACACATCATCAACAACAGATTTTATATCACATCATATATCACCATATATGAAAACAACAAAATAAATGTTGAGGAATCCAGTTGGATTCCTCCAACCTATTTCCCTGCATCCACAGATGTTACACAATATAATTCACATCAAATTTCATTTCAATATGAAATATTCTGATAAGCAGAATCAATATTTGATTTAACGACATATATATAACTATATCGATAATTTCAACCAATCACCAGCAATTCAATCGAACAATCCACACATAGCAATCATCATCATTTATCAATTCTAAAAATACGTTACAAAAATATAAACTGATTAAAGTAGTGAGATTTACTCACATTGGATAGTTATCGTTAAATAATGATTAACCATCTTTTGATTCAGACAGACAATTTATTTTGCTATAAATTGCAACGAGCTCCGATTCACTCCTAGTCAGCTCCAGTGTGTTGCCACCGTCCATACGATCCCAATGGATCATGTTTCACTGATAACTGATATCGTATGATAAAGTTATAGGCTTTTCAATTTAATATCTTACTCTAAATTAAATTAAAATTAAATACGATTATATAAAAGAAATGGGCCTTACGTTTTCCCTTAGCCCAAAACAATTTGACCCACCTCACGATGTACAGTACTTCTTCCCCCAAAATACACTTCGACTCGTGCAACCCAACTCCAAAATGCCGCTCCCTCTTCTCTCCATATTTTTGCACCAATCCAACACCATTTCAACCCCCTTTGCGAGTGCTACCACTTCCATACCTCGACATTCAACTCGCAGGTCATCTTCCCATTCACCATTTCAAACAGTCATGCTTCCACCATGAATGTCGTGACAGATATCATCACCGAGCTCTACCACCACTTCTCAAAAACTTACGCAAATACCCTCATTCAACACTCCCCTCTGCGCTCGACATAACCATCACCAAATTGCTAAGCTCGAACTCACCACGGAAATCTCGTCGATTTCGACCTACTCCCTCATCAGTTACTAACTACTGTCACTTTTCACCTCCTGGCACCGGAGGTCCTCTTATCGACACCTTCGGCTGCGCCCTGTCTCGCTGAACGACCCCATACCCGTAATTCTAACTCCGACCTCCCTAATCTCCTTGGCGTCCAAGCCCTAGATCACCCTGTCCAGATTCGAGCTCTGGTGAAATGCATCGCACCCAAAGTGAAGACCACCGAAATGAAGCTCTTTAGCTCATGAGCTCAATGGATCCTAACGCGCTCGATTTCGTGGAGTATAACTCTTGATTTAATTGTTTGAAGGAAATAAAAATCGGCGGTCTCATTATTCCTTCACTGGAGAAATTAGTCTAGGTCCTAAGAGATGGAGTTTAATGTTATTTACAGGGAATGGGTTTATATATTTATGAGTTAGATATTTTTAGATACTTTGGTTAGGATATTTTATATTATTCGTATCTGTCTTCTAAAAATCCGTACGATCACATATGATACCTAAAAACACGAAACTAGACATACGACTACAGTTCGATATTACGGACCTAACGAAACTGGTTTCGTTGAATTCCGACTCCGTTTGCTCACACAGTGTATTTTTAACCGTCAAAATACTGATTGTTTTTCACATTAAAAATCGGTACGGCCACATACTGACTCCAAAAATCTCTAAAATTGAAATCTAGCAATAATTTAATATTGCAGATCCAACATGATTAGTTTCGTCGAAAACGGAGGTCGTTTGCAAAACTAGCTATTTTTAAAGCTCTAAATAAACTCTTTTAGATATTAATATATTTAAAAATAATTAAATTAAATATTTATAAATAAATATTATCGTAATATTCACACTAGAAAATCAAACAACTCCATAATAAATATATATAGATTTACAAGTCGATATTTCATCATCAGAGTTATATCGATATTCGATTTATATTTAAAATCCGTTAAAAATATAAATAAATCGATATAAATTATAAAGGAATTCCATAGCGACTTTTCGAAAATTTGATTTGGAAAAAATCAAAATCTACACAACGAAATCCCGATTTTTCCGTTCCATTAGAAAAATATACTTCACCAGCTCCGAACTTTCTTGTTTCACAGAAATCTGATTTAAAACGGACCCTGTATATTAAGTTGAAGTTCAAATCGCCAAATAGCGAACTACAGCGCCATTTCGAGCTTGATTATAATTATATTATAATTATACATTCAAACTTCATTTAAATAATATAGTCCTTATTCTAATTCAAATTCTAAGCTGAATTAAATCCCTTATATTATCCCATTCATAGAATATTGCCAGTTCTTCTATTTATGACTATTTCAGAAATTATAATATATTTTTATATTTTTTAAATTAATTAAATATTCCATATAATTTAATTAACGACCATTTAAATCTCTCAATCCCTATTTATATAATTAAATTAATTAACTATTGTGCCGTAAAATACGGGACGTTACACTCTAGCTGCCGATGACAAGTATCCGACGATCCACCATCTTTGTTGGTCCTGAACCCTACCTCCCCGTTGAGGCAACCGCCGAATCACCCTGGTGTCACCGCATCACAAAATTCTGACTTCATAGCTACTTCTGCAGTGAAGGCCTACCCACCTAGTAGTTACGCGCATACCCAACCTCTGTGAGCCAGCCTAAGACATCTGTCACCACACAGAGGACTACTAGGAGCACCTTATGTACCTCAGGAAGCCACGTGCTTCTCCTTCTAGTCCTTTGGAGCCGTCATAACAATCAAATGAGTGTGCGCTCCCCTCGTGTCTTATAACACCTCGATGATCTACCCCGTTGGGTTATTCACCCACAGCCGTACGGACTGGTCCAAGCGCCTTACTTTAGCATGTTGTTAGACCCTATGTCTAAGCATTCTTTTACGCGCTTGTCTCACCTCATCAGGTTTCCAGTTACTTGGTTATTCCCATTCATATTGAATTCTTATTCAAATTACCAAGTTTCTCTTGCTTATTAATTTCAGTCATATAACTTAACCCATTTAAGTTTATTAATAAGCCCATCACATGGTATTCTCTAGATTGTGGCCCAAGGTCTGTAATCCACAATCCCTTTTTATATTCTTGTTGATTTCATCATTACAATAACACGTTTTACTTAATATGTAATTAAGTATATCCGATTCACATGTTTTCTAATTAACATGTCACTTACCATTTATGATTAAATATAACTTATTTCATTTCATAAGTTTTCCTCATTCTTTCCCATTTAATCATAATTCCATTTTACATTGTCAATACAACTTATCATTGTTTACTTATTAACTTAGTTCTATTAACTAAGGCCCATTAATAGGTTTCTCTACCCATTTATTATAACCTACGTTATAATTTCCTCTTGTCCCTAGGACAAATCTAAACATTCTTATCAATGGGTTTCAGACTTCCAAGCTTAAACATTACTTAATTCATAATTAAGTACAATTTCTTATATTTCATATATTTCCCCCCTTCTCTCAACTGGTTTCCGGTTTTCCCCTTTAACTACTTACTTAATTTACAATTATGTGCCCCTTAACTCGTTTCACCAGTTATCCCATTCCCTTACTAGTTTATGTTAACCTAAGTTATAATCTTCACTTGTCCCTAGGACAAGTCTACCTATTATACAACATTTTCATTAATGTTATTTATTTATAATAGGTGATTATCATTTCTACAAGTTATGCTTACCATAAAAGGTGTCTTTAATTACATAACTTTATTATTTCTACCGGTTATGTATACCATTAGGCGTCTTTAATTACATAACCTTATCGTGCTAAGTTTGCGGGTCTATTTGTAAATATTATCCACCCACTTAGATTTGCCTAGCCCACCCGCTATCCAACCAATTTTTTTACTTAACCTTAACTTTAGTTCATATTCATACAATCCCTATGGATTAGATTAGGTTAAGTAGTCCAATTCATTACCATGTCCATTTATGGTTTATAATGGGCTAGATCTCCCACATTAGGCCTACAACTTGTGGATGCTGGATATGCCGGTCGGGTCCGGGAAGACTTATTTCACAAGGTGGGCCTAACCTCGTGTCATAGCCCTCCTCGTATTTGCGCACTTAGACCTCTCACATTAGGTTCAACATTAGTGGTTGCTGGATATGCCGGTCGGGTCCTGGTAGACTTCCACAACTAATGCAACCTGACCTCGTGTCATAAGTGCAATTACAATTTCTAATTGTAATCCTAGGCACTCATTATTAATCAATTAATTAAACCTATCCTTTATAGGTGTTAATGCCCATTTACCCAATTGTATTCATGATGGGTTATATGTCTAAATTCATATTATTCTAATTATGCCAATTCATATTTTACATATGATCCCATTTGCTTCCAAATCAATTTTCTGTACTTATGATCCAATTTAAGATCTTTAAACATAATTTGGTTGATGCCCCAAACCCATATTTATTCGATTCTATGTTAACATGAATCCATATAGTCATATACTTACTCCAATTATTCCCTGTATATAATTAGGACAAATTTACATGTAAACTTTTTAGCACTCCAACAAATCCAATATATGAAATTTTCCCACATATCCAAATTAATATTATAACATGTAAACATTCCAACATTTCAACTGATTCAATATATGAATTATTCATATTAGCAATATGACGTTATATCACGCTAATCATTCCCCCAATTTAATAGAATCAACATATGAATTTCCTGATCTATTCATATTAACGTCTCAACTTGTTATAACAACAATTTATAATTAAACTGGCAATTTCACAATTATCAAAAGGGGAATGCTAAACGATAGAGGTACTATTATTCAAAAAGTATATTTTAAACCCACTCGCCTTTCATTCTTTCCCCAAATTTTGGATTCGATCCGTTCTATCATCCATGGTTTCCCTTTTTTCCCTTTAATTTGATTTGAAACCTAATAACGAGGATCGACTATTTTCATTAAGAGAGAAGGGAAAGAAATAGGAAGAATTGAATAGATTGGATCAAGAAGTTTACCTTGCTTTCATGATTCAGTAGTCTTTTTATAAACATTGATTCTCTCTTCCATATCGTAATCCATAATTCTCCTAGGCTAACATTTTAATTTCTGAATAGATTTGAGAAGAGAGAGAGAGAGTGCCATGGCAGAGCCCCAGCATAGCCGCCGAATTATGATGTTTAGGGTTAGGTCTTATTTATAGGAGTAGCGGAGGAACCAGGACCCTCAGATCAAAATTTTAGATATCAGAACCGAACACGTCAGAAGAACTTTCTGGATCCTCGGGTGGGTCGATCCTTAGGTTTAACTCCAAAAACTTGGTTCAACTTTTCCAAATCCTTTTCAAAAGCAATGATAATCGTAATACCGATCCACACATAAATACAGGTGGTTTTTACCTTATGATAACCCAAAATATTTCTTAAGATCAATATTTTCTGATATTATAATAATGTCTAAATCAAGTAGATAGCAATCTAGTAGAATGCTTTCATATTACACTCTACATATATAATATACAATCAAAAACCATGGGCTCTTATTGGGTAATGGATTCCAACTATGACATGGTATGGAACCACCTTCCGATCAATGTACTCTAGAAGCGATACGCTGGAGTTCAACAAGAACATCTTGTGACCCAGTCACACATGACCGACCATTCATTTCGCTTGAATGTTCCAAATATATTATCACCTTACGGTTGGTATACCAACATAACCATTCCCGGGAGATACAGAATTGAAAGAAGTAACAAATATGAATATTATCTAGATGGTGACAATATACCCTAATTGGGTGCGACCCACTTAGCCATGTTGCCTACCCGACTTCTGTCATTTCTCGGTTGATGAGGCTTGAGGTTATAACGTATCCTTTTACGCTTCATCTACTTTGAATGCCACGCCATCATACCCGCCAAATCACAAATTGATTTCTCTAAAAATACAGCAGGTATAAAGCTAAGAGAAACGAGTTTCTTCGCCACCAAACGTAAATACGTTTGAAGAGATCAACTTACGTGATTTATTAGATATAATCTGTTAGACATTCGTCCATATATGTCATCCTGGGACTGGACAAACCGAAGGCACTATTCTATAAATCCATCTTAGGCAATTTCTAACTAGGATCGCCATAACAGCCCTTGCACAAACTCCGTCTTCATTATCTTCATTATATTTGATTCGCAACTCTAATGCCCATACGAAGTGGGTTTCAGACAATAAATCTGATCCCGGTCTCTCCATATTGACAACGGCAATGGTCAAAATCTTTGATAGTCAGTGATTTAACTATCAAAGGAAAACATGTGTACAAGCAACGATCATATTTCCAAATGGAAATCTTATCGATCAATCATCATTTCATTTCCCAATTTCCCATTTATCGTTTCCATATATTCATAAATTCCTTATTTTCTAAAATTAGAAAATATATGTTATTAACTTTGGAAAACGTTTCCATTTCTAATTCACACATCAATATCTTCCCACCTCTATCAGTCTCTAACTGTAAACTAGTAAGAGAACAACTTCCCAAGTATAAACTTTGAAGGCCGAAACCAACATCAGATCGATACCCAGAAAGCTATTCAGCTCAACTAATTTCTAGTTAGTTTCTAATTTTAGTAATTCCATTTAAATTCCTAATTCAAACCCCAAATTCCCTTATAATATTTATTTGCAAAATATTAACTTTAATCTAATTTTTCACAAAGAATGTGAATAATATTTCTTTATATAATCAAACAGTTTGATTTCATATTTAAAAACAATATCTTAAACCCAAATTCTCTCTCTATATATATTTATTTATTTGCAGAATTATTCATACAAATCTTATTTCATTTCCATCATTTATAATCTCATTGCAGATTTCCTTTATAACCAATACGTTCACATTCCATTTCAATTATCGGTGTTAAAACCGATTTTACTTCTCTATATAAATTCAAATTTATATATTCAATTTATCAAATGATAAATATTTCCTTAATTTATATACATCGTTTATAAATTATTCTCCTCAATTTATCTGTTAAAACAAATTTCTATTAAACATTTACTTTAAATCAATATCATGTTACACCCGTGTGTGAAGCACGGGTCTAAACCTTCCTAATGTAAATTTCTCTTTTTATAAAATTCTATACATTTTCCAAATATTCCTTTTATAATTCTATTTATTTCCAAAAAATATTCCTTTTATAATTATATTTATTTTCCAAATAAATATTCCTTTTATAATTATATTAATTTCCTATAAATATTTCATGTGCAATATCCTATTTATTTCCTATAAATATTTCATTTATAATATCATATTTATTTCCTATAAATATTTTATTTTCAAAATACACTTTGAAAATTCCCTTTTTACATTCCAGTATTTCTTATGGTATTTAAAATACCAATTAAACAGACCAGTGTCATCATAATCAATCATGGGACCAGTGTCATCATAATCAATCACAGTTTTATATCACATCATATATCACAATATATGAAAACAAACAGTATTATAAATATTGAGGAATCCAGTTGGATCCCTCCAACCTGTTTCCCTGCATCCACATATATTAAACAATATAAATAACATCAATTTCATTTCAATATGAAATATTCTGATAAAAAGAATCAATATTTGATTAACGATTTATATACATATATCATTATCTATAATTTCAACCAATAAATCAGCAATTCAACCAAACAATCAACACACAACAATCAGTCATCATTTATCAATACTATATTATATTTACAAGAGTATAAACTGTACAGAGTTAGTGAGATTTACTCACATTAGATGATCATTGCTAAATAACGATAACTGTCGGTTGATTCAGACATACAATTTATTTCGCTATAAATTGTAACGAGCTCCAATTCACTCCTAGTTAGATCCATTGCGTAGCCCCGTCCATACAATCCCAACGGATCTTGTTTCGCTTAATTTAATCATGTATGACAAAGATACGATTTTTACAAATTATAATATTCTATTGAATTAAATTGAACTTAAGTTATTTAAAATTTCGGGCCATACCCTTAATCTCTCGGCCCAAATAGTAAATTGAACTTAAGTTATTTAAAAGGACAAGTGGACTTACGACTGAAAATGAAGCAAATGTTGTTGGATTTATCCATAGGAAGTTGATTCTTGTTCAATATACTAGCTTAATTAAATAAAATAATTGTTATTATGAAATTCCTTATGAAATAAAAGTTATTATAAATCTTGTGCAGACAAGTTTAAATTTCATTTGTAATAAAAGGAATAATTGTTATTCATTTTATTTACATGAAATATCTATGGAATTTCACAAATAGTAAATGAACTTTATAAATCATTAACTATAATGTACTTGACATAAATAATTAATGAATTCAATTTAGTGATTTAAATCCATCATACCTTTAGCATTAACAGTTAGCCCGTATAAACAAGAGACTATATCAAAACTCCATAATCATGGAATTTTGAGACTATTTGATTTTGAATCATATGCGAATCTTGTCTATTAGGCAAAATAGCTGAATCATCTTTCACTTTACATAGTGAATGAGCAATATATTGGGTCTCATACATAATGATGTATATGGAGCAATGAATACATAAAACTAGAGTTAGGTTTTATTACTTCATTACATTTACTGATGATATAAGTGGAAATAGATATGTATCTTATAAAATACAAATCAGAATACTTTTAAAAGTTCAAAGAGTTCAAAAATGAAGCTCAAAGCCAATTTTAATAGAAAAACAAGTTCTCTTCGAATAGATCGAAAGAATATTAAAGCCAGTTTTATAAAGATAAGGTTGAAATTGTTTCACAGCTCACTCGATCTAGAACATCATATTGGAATGATGTGTCTGAAAGGAGAAATCGCACCTTATAATATGATTAAAATAAGTTATATAGATCTTTCAATAGATTAAATTTAGAACAATAGCGTTTAATCCTACTAAAACGAGTTTGAAGATGCCATATAAGATATGGACTAGGAAATATCCTTGTGTGTCTAATGCGAAGATTTGGGATGCAAGAATGTTTATTAAACGTCCTTCCTCTGATAAGATGGGACACAAATAAGATAACTATTTTGTGTAATATCCAGAAGAAACAACTGGATATTATTTTTGTAAATTCTCTGAGAATAAAAATGTTTATTGCTCGAATTGGTATCATTTACACAGGAGAGCCCATCTCTAAGATACCGGTAGGAATGAAATAGAATTTGAAATGTCTCGAAAACCACAAAATGCCATTGAATCTTGTTTAGACAAGAAATTGAGTGGGAGTGTCGCAATAACTCTAATGTTATTTGATAACACATTAATTATTGTAAATAATGTTAGATTTAAAACAAGAAATAAATACTGATTCTGAGAAAGAAAATGTTTGGATTAAGAAGTTCATAATTGAACTTAATTCATTGTTGATACAATGATATACATTGCAACAACAATGTGGCTATGGCTCAGGCCTAAAACGTTAAACTCATTATCGATCCAAACATATATATAAGAAATATGATTTTTATGTGTGATTGTTCACAGAAGAAATCACATACTAAATGAACATATCTGCAAAGTTACAAAAGTTGTAATGTTGCAGACCTACTAAATTAAACTCTGTTGCAGCAAAAGTTTAATAGTCACACTGGTTTCATGAGTATACGATACGTGAATGATTGACTCTAGTGCAAGTGGGAGATTGTTAGAGTTTATGCCTTAGAGGCAATTAATTTGATGAGATTGATAACACTGTTGATGTTATTGTTTTATTTGGAATAAAATAATATATTATATTTATTGCGTAATATAAATATTAATATAATAGAAGTCCTTAGAATTATAATACGAAATTATATAGTTCAAGTAAGACTTGAATTTGAGATTATATAATATACTGAGTATTATAATTCATAAATGTCCCTAGTCGAGTTTTATTGTTTATATAGGACAACAATAAAGTGTTGAGACTAGTATGTTGATTGACTGATGATCACATCTCATTGATCATTAATATAAATGATTTTAATGTCAAAACATAAATACGTATTGGAGAATATCATATTGGGCTGAACCACCGTGAGATAACTACATGGAATATAATTAACAGTATCATAAGTTATTCTCATAGTGACAGTGATGTAATGGTCCTCAGACCTGAAATCATTATAATTTTATTTGAGGATATTTGTGTTTTGATATCATCTAAAGTTATTTGTAACAGAGTGACGATAACGGTGATTATTGGACACATCTCGAATTGAATGAAAATCATGAATGATCTAGATGGAATTTAACCTACAATATTTTGTAGTGATATCCATGGACCTCTTGATTGAGTGTGACTGTGAAATGCATGCCAGGCTCAAATACTGATTTGTTTTAAGTAGTCAGTTCATCGATCGAGATAAAAACAATTAAATTATAAAGAGGATGATACATCCATGCCTTGATTTTAATCCTGGGTGTATTGGTTAAAAGGATTATATTACATTGAGACACTGGCTACGAAAAAGGTTGAATTGAATCATTGATCTTATTATAACCTGGGTAGCAGGGACGTTTTGCTAGAAGCCAATCACTGTTTATGATTTTATACATAATTTAAAATCGTTGCCAGCGTTGTAATAACCTATGGGTCACACATATAGAATGAAGTAAAGGGAAAAGGCCATTTTGTTGAATAAATAAAATTTCAAACCATTGACAATTTTATTTGTAAATGAAATGGTACAAGGGTTACTCCTAAAATTGTGGAAAAGCTTTATTTTATAAAAACGTTGCCTTAACATATTGAGATACACCAAAACCATTCTTGAGATCAGATCAAATGGGAATGAAACCGTAGAAATGGAGGCTAGCACCGCGCCCTTTCCTCTTCTTCAATTCGATTCGAGAAGATATCGTTCTCGTGGACTACTATGGAGGCGTGGTATCTATCGTGCTTCTGATTCGATGTTCACCCATCTTCAATTCGAATTTCGTCAAGGATTATCGAGCAATCAACACGGCAGCTAAAACCCTAAATTTATTGTTTCTTGCTAAGATCCTAAGTTTAATTGTTAAACTGTTCAAATTAGGGTTTCAATTAGATCAAATAAACTCAACACATACACTATACACAGATGCTGGAAGCTCAAATTGATCAGTTATTAGCCAGAGTATGATCCTTTTGGACCCCCAGATTGTAACAACCCGCTATGTTTAACGATTTAAATTACGATTTAAATCGATATATTTATTTTGAAAATATTCTATGGTTTTTCATAACGGGAATTTGAAATTTAAAATACGTTCAGTGAGATGTAGCAGCTGTGAAAATTTCATTGGAAAATTTGAATGTTTGTCGATCGTGCAATTTTTAGTGCAAAGCTGCACGTATCAGTTCAAATTTTAACGATTTTAAGATCTTTCCGAATCCAGTTCGGACAAACATGAAAAATGTTCTATTCATTGTTAGTAATCCAACAGTGAAATTCGTTTCGTGAAAATCAGACATTTTGACCATCGTTTTCCTACCCGTATTTTCCATCTAAAGGGGTCCGTAATGCCTTTTCGAATGGAGCATTCTGACACTGCAAATTATATACCGTTGTGTCCATCTCGTCGCATTGATTTTCGAAATATATTCATTTGTCAGTTTCGATGCTTGGTTCGGCTGAAATTGTGATAAGGCTTGCGCAGTTCATTTTTGAAACAATGTCATTTGAGTTCGATGTGTCCCTATTAGGATCATGCATATTTTTCTAGCTATTTTGGGTCTTCAAAACCCATCGTTTTATTTCATTAAACCACTTGTTATTTTTTTTATTTTCCTTGAGTCACACTTATACCAGTGCAATTGGACATATATGCATTTCTTGATCCTCAAAAGCCATGCATGCGTTATGACAATTAGCAAATTGTTTCAAATCCAATCCATTCACGTTCTAAAAAGGAAATCCAAAAGACTTTCACGTTTCATTCTTTTTCCGAAAGGCATACATATAAAACTTTTCATGTATGCAACTCATGTGCATCTTGTAACTATTCATTTTGAAAACGTCTTTCCATTTGCTATGATAAAACGTGTTCTTCAAAAATGTTCAAGCTTACACGTTGGAATAGCATGCATGCATCCATTTCCAAAACAATTCTTTATAAATTCCAAAACATTTGTTACATTTCAGTGGAGCCTGTGTATTATGTATTGTACCTGTTCATTTTTTTCAAGCATTATTTCTTTTTCGAATGCTTTATGAAAAAGAATTATAAAGAAAATTTACTTTTGCCTTCATGATTTCCGAAGATTCCGTGCGTTATATTTCTAATGAACTCATTCGTTTTTTCATTTATTTACCAAAAGCGTTTGATTTTCCCAAAATTTTCAGCATCTCGTGTATATAAAAAAATATAGAAAGCTTCTCCAACCTTTCTTCCCATTGCAAATAAGAAAAATGCCCCATCATCTATTTCTCTTCACTAAATATATATGTCAGTAGCCTCACTAACTAATTCCATTTTCTTCCCTGCCTCTTGTGAATCCATCCCTGCATCTCCACCAAGCCTTCTCCTCCATTAACCGTGCCAACACTGAGCCTCGCCCGAGCCCAACTACCGAGTCCATCCGAACCTTGTTATTCCTACTCGGACCCAAGATCGACCATGCCGAACAGCTTTACCTGCCGCTCCGAGCTTTGTCCTTCTTTTTCCCTCTTGCGTGAGTGATTCTTTATATGTGGGTGCATGAAAACTATGTGTGTGCTATTTTGTTTTGTGTATGAGATTGCGTGTGTTATTGTTTGGATGTGCGTGAGTGTAGTTATTATGTGTGTGATTCTGGATGTGTATTGTATGTCGTGTGTCATTTTATATTATATATGTATGTGTGAGTGTCTATATGTTTATTTATGTATATTGGGTTTTGGAGTTTTGATGTGTGATAATTTTAAAATATATATGGATGCATGCGAGTATATGATTTTAGTGTGACTGATTTTAAAATATATATATTATCTATATTTTAATGTGTGGTGTGTGTTTGAATGGTATTGTGTTGATTTTATATATGAATGTATATAATATTTTATAAAGAATTTGTTGTGATTATTTTATTTTATTTTTGGATTGAATTTGGTGTTGAGCCTAAAACCCATTTCCAAAACCAAATAGTCATACCGTAGCGAAACCCATTACCGTCCCAAAACTCAATACCGTACCGATCCTTTCCTCCTTTTGAGAAATAAATAAATATTGAACTATCATCGAGTTGAATCTATTCTGAACCGTGCTTGGAAATCGTTGCTTCATTCAGTATCAATTCGTCTTCTGTCTCAAATTCTATGCCACGAAAGGTGAGTTTATCTCACATCTGACTTACATTTTTCATGAATATTAGATCAGTAATGAGCTATTTTATGAAATGTATAGGATTGTTGATAGAAATTGTTTGATTTGATATGTATGCACATTTCATATGTGACATGATACTCATATGACATGTAGTTGCACTGATGATATATATGTTGTGATTGTTGCTATGTGATTGTTGTTTGTGATTGTTGATACCCTAGTTTAGGAAAAATCACTAAGGGTTAAAATGATACATACCCGAACGAACAGTAGAATAGGGAAAAATCGTTATAGGTTGAAATGATAAACCTGAACAATTTTTACTGAATTTGGTATCGCGGGTTGAAATGATAGACCCGTAGAAATTTTATAAATTGCGGGTTGAAATGATAAATATCCGCATCACTTTACCATATGGTAGAAAACTATATACGGACACCATTGGTCGTCTTTTCAAAGTATTTTGATTTGGGAATTTGATTTTAAAATAATAACTTAAGATTTTATATATTTATATTTAAATATTTTAAACTAAATTTTTTATATATTTTTGAATTATATGTTTAAAATGATTTTTATAAGTAAATATAGGTTCAAATGCTTATTTAAGTTTTTACTTATAATTTATTTATTTTCAACTATGTAATTTAATTATATAAGTTTTTTTGCTTTTTATATTAATATAAATAATTATTTTAAACCTTTTCTATATTATTTTAAATCTTATATATGTTTATAATCTATATTCTAATTAATTTTAGAATTTTATAAACATATATATATATATTAAAAATTTAATTTTTTTAATATATTTTTATAAACTTTAATAATAAACTCAAGTTGGATAAGTTAGATTTCGCGATTCAAATTCAAAGTTTAAAGATATAAATTTATGTAATGATATTTGAATAATGAATGAACTCATATTAAGTTATGAATTCGAATTGATACAAACATTCAGCAGAGATGAATTTGAATTGGGTAAAATATGAAAATATGTTTGAATTTATAATTGATATGGAATGAATTCGATTTTAAGTAACCAAATGTGAAATTGAATATATAGATTATATATGAAATTGATTTTATAATCGTATGATTTGAAATTGGGATATTTATGAAAACGAACTTATAAGAATGGTTCTGAAATTTTATGAATCAATTAAATTGAAATATAAGACTTTGATTCCAATTTATAAGTAGCGAATTTGAATGGTACGACTTGAATTATAAGATATGATATGATCTGGTTTAAATGGAAATATAAGTTTCGTTTTGGATTATATAAAAATGGAATTTTGAACCTAAATGTCAGATTTTATAAATCGACTAAAATGAATGCTTAAACAATAAAACTAGATTTTATGAATTGTTTGAATAATGATTCGAATCGCATGACATGAATATAAATTGGTTAAATCAAAATATGAGTTTTGGATTTGAGTTGTTATGTTGAATTCTAACCAAAATGTGTAATATTATGAATCAATTAAACGAGTCCTTTTAAAGGTGGAAAAGAATGGTTTGAACTATTTGAACTCGAGTTTTACGAATATAAATCAAACTGAAATATTCTTGAAGTTAAATATTTTGTTTTTGATTTAAACGATAACAATGACCTTTAAGATATGATTTTAATATAAGTCATTTTGAATTGTAACTCATTATATGAATATTTTCAAGAATCGAACATAATTGAAGTTGAATAGTATAATATTAGTTTATACTATATTTTGAGAATTTTCTATATGTTTCTGAAATCGATTTGATTTAGTGATATAATTGAGTTGTTTTCAAAATTAAATATATTTGAAGTTAGATATTTAAATTTGATTTCAAAGTTGAATATGAGAATTCGTATAAACTATTTTATAAAGCGATTTATAAAATAATAACCACGGTGAGAAAAATATAAACGATTGGTTGTTAAAGAGACCGGGATCAGCTATTGTCATACTCTCTGCCAATACCGTAAACCACTTTAACAACTGTGTACGCGGTGGAGTTCCAGAATGAAGGGGATGATTTGACGAATGACTCCATTTTCTTTTTCATATTAATTGCGAGACCCTGACTACCTTGAGTCAGCCTGATGTGGCTAAAACAGGAGCTATGCACGGACCAAGTTAGGTCATACCTTCTATCGAGTGCACTTCTTCGATACCATTCTGTTACTTTTGTGATGTGTTTGGTGGCCACCCTCCGATTTGATATGGGAGTGTGTCTCGATGTGGGCGGTAGTAGCTGCTATGCGTTACCCCCAGTCCGGCTCTGCAAACGGTGAATCCACCCTGGCATTCCTTGCGTGCCTTGTCACATGCCTTATACGAGACCACTACGATTTTGTTTTGTACTGTTTTATATGGAGTGCCTTCCGATCAACCTCCAGTTTACGGAGGAACTACGGTACCGTATATACTATGGGAATATATATAAATGGTGTAAGGGTAATCATGGTAATCCCACTTACGCTATTTTGATATTTTTACTTTACTGATAGACACTATTGTATATAGCGTATTATAATATATAGTATTAGTCTGACGGATCCTTAGAGGATGGTGATCCCAAACATCCTCTAAGTTACTGATTTCATTTCGTCGAACATTTCATAAGAGTTGATTTACTTCCATGAGAATGTTAGTCCTGATCCAAGTTTTTTTTTTTCATTATTGCTCGGGTCAGATCGAGTATTACAACTTTTGAGATTCACTTTTGGAGTTGGAGTTTAGATTGGATTTGCTCACTTGTGTCTACCTGTTCAGTTGATCCAGTTCCACCTATTCTTGTCATTTCAGTTTATATATTTATCTCTTATTGACGTACCTGAAATTCATAGTATTAGACTTCCACTGCATTATTTATGTAAACTCTGATGTAAAATTTATTTAGTAGTTTCATGAACTACTGTTGTATTTTAAATTTTCCGCTGCAAGATATTATATTGCTCTATATCTGTGTCTGTGATATGTGATTCTGTGATTTATTCTGTTTACCACAAAAGCTAATAACAATCTGTTGTTTTGGACGTTTCGAGTTGACATGTTTTTTGTCGATTCGGCACGGTCAAAATGGCGGGTCCTTACACAAATGTTGGTCCTAGTGAGCCTGCGACTGGCGTTGTTGTTAAGTACTTTGGAGGTGATGTTTCAATGGGGGTGATGATTCGCCTGATGAGGATGACGATGATGTTGATAATGATGGGGATGAAGATGATGATGATGACTACATTCGTTCTTTGTAGTTGTATTATCAATGACTGTAGTAGTACATATTATTCTTTCATTTTAGTACTTAAACTACATTATGAATAGTTGTATGTTTATCTTGTTTGTCTTTCTGTTAATTACCATGTTAATTTTTACCACTTCTGTGTTTTAATTAATGACAACTTCTTATAATTTTTACTATAATATTAAGTAATACAAAGAAATTACTAGTCTATTGAAGTTCAACATAACGTAAATATTAGTTCGTACATAGTTAACACACATAAATCTAAAGTTGGACAAATGTTGAAACATCTTCACTCTTAAAACACATAAATTCAATATTGCAAATAGTTAATTGCGGGGTAAATGATAGCATCTAGTAAGCATTTCTTTCTTAATGCAAATATTCATCCTTTTTAAGTGATCATTTTCAGCTTGCATCTCTAGTGTGCATCGGACCCTCTTTTTGTGAGCGGTGGATCGATTATAGCAAAAAATTTACAACTTTGTAGCCTTGGCCGTGTCTCTGTAGCAATAAATGCTTTATAGCCATAGAAGTGACATTCTACACTTGTCTTACTTTTAGAAATGATAGCATCACATTCAACTCACAATAGCAAAGTACTGAATGCCCTATCGTACTCGAGCTTGACCTATCGGGGTTTTGACGAGCAAGCTTACTCATTAGCCAAGCATGGTGTGAATGTGGAAGTGGTTATGGATTTTCGGCTTCCACATTTCCTTTGGTAGCATAGACATGTTCAGTCTGGACCTCTTCATTTATCTCTTGTATTTTGGTTTGTAGAACAAAAACAACATCTTTGTTGTCTTTCTCATTTAGCTCGTACCCATCATACATTCCTGCCATAGTTTCATCATTGATTTCCCAATCGCCCATTTGAAAATAAAAGAAATGTTAGTAAACAACAATGAAGTTTAAAGAAGGGATGAATATCCAATTTAAACTGGTTGACATTTGAAGGCGATTTTTTAAATTTGGGTTATCGTAAAAGGTTATCCTCAATCACATGGCTACAGTTAAAGATCCAAAATTATGATGGAATGCATTTGTATCATGGCAAGCATTATGATGGGACCATATAGTAAGCGTGACATTGTCCTATACATGTGGTCGATCAACATGCTGCTTTTTGAATTTGGCAACTAACAGTGTTTGTTATTATTTTTATTTTTGGAATCCAACTACATTTAATAGAAAGTAAAATCTTTAAACAAAACTTTAACTCGATTAACATATAAGAACCGCGTACATAGTACACTTATAAGATCACCTAGAGCAATAAAATTACAACACGAAAACTACGTGTTGTGTTGAAGCTGCAGTTCTTCTGTAGCATTCCTAAGACGCCTTATCTCCTACTCCAACTCATTTGCATAGGCTATTCCCCGTGCACATAAAGAATCGTCAACCCATTCAGAATAGTCGCAACTGTTTGGGCCAAATGGACAAAGTTGGATTCTACGACTATTATTTTCTCTATTACCCCTGACAACAACCTCTATCGCATACCTATAGTGGCAACATATAGGATATGAGTCAACCTCTTGATCATATGGAGGTTGAACAACTGTAGCTCGGTTCACCTCTTGTTCGTATAACGGTTGAGCAACTAAACCTAGTTCCCTCGTTTGTTGAACCGATGGATGAGCAACCAAAACCTGATCAACCACTCATTCGTATGAAATATCTACAGAATCTAGAAGTCATAGTTAATCAAGATTTGGGAACTCACGACGAACATCTTCGTAGTGTTGCTTTAGATACTCAATGAGCCAATTTTAATTGATACGTGGGCTATCAGAAGGTCCGGCTGCTGACCACCAATCAGAATCAACATATGAAGGTCATGGTGGCATTCTTGTTAGTATGAAGAGCTGTGAGGATGTATGAGATTAACAGAGTAAAGAAATGCAAGGAAGATATATTTCTTTCTAGCGCATATTTTTATATGTAAAGTTGTGTATTGAGGAGGCAACTATAGTACTAAAAATAACTACACATTGCACGACATTAAAGCTATTGAAATTACTACGCAATCCATGTTTATTTTAAAATTTATGAGATTAAGTTAATAAATATTTACTTTAAAGAAAATTAAATGAAATATTTATATTAAATTCATTCAGGCTTGTTGCATAGCAGCAGTTCATAAATTTCCATTTCGAACTTCAAACCTCCAATATTGATCGAATTTTATGAAACAAGAATCTACCTAAACTATTACAATACAGGTTTGTAATAAAAGAGAAAATCAAGGTTTCAGCGTTTTGGTTGTAAGACATGTCAAAAATAATTTTAAAATAAATCACTGTATGGTAGTTTGTAAATGTAAACCAAAATTTTATATATTAACTTTAGATTCAAGACAAAACAAAACATCAACTAGTGGGGGACGACCCTAGTTGTTTAACTCACTCACTTTGGTAGCCATGATGCGTTCAAATCCATGTTTATTTGAAATTTTATGAAATTGAATTTATAAATATTTACTTTTAAAAGATTAAATGAAGTATTTATATTAAATCAATTCACGCTCGTCGCGTAGCAGTAGTTCGTAAATTTCCATTTCGAACTTGAGACTTGTACATCGACTCTAATCCAGATCGGAATTCGACTCTAATCTAGATCGGAATTCTACAGAACATGAATCTTCCGGAGCTATTACAATACAGGTTTGTAATAAAATAGAAAAAACAAGATTTCATCATTTTGTTTGTAAGATATGTCAACATAATTTTTTCGCGGTACGGTAGTTTGTAAATGTAAACCAAATATTATATATTAACATTAGTTTTAGGACAAAACAAAACATCAACCACGATAAACAAATTGTAATGCCCCAGATTTTTGAATGTTAATTACGTATGTTTAAAATTTGTTTTAAACACTGATTTGGGAATATAAATAGATTTTTATCGAAATTGATTATCAAAATGGAGTTCGACTATGTATATTTATAATAAAATTAAAACAAGTTCGAAATGACGCGGTAGTTCGTAATATGGAATTTTGGACTTTAACTGAATATACCGAATCCGATATTAGTCGAAATTCTGTGAAATAAGAACCGTTCTGATCGATTTGATTATATCTTCCTAATGAAAGAGAAAAATGAAGATTTTAGTTTATAGATTGCAAGATATGTTTAATTCAAATTTTTAAATAGTTACTATGTAATTTCGTTAATAAACGACAACGTTTATTTAATAACTATAAAGGAATTTCTATATATTTAGATACCGTTTTAACCCGAATTCCTGAATATTGAGTTCTACAATATATATTTGTTTATTCTGAAGTTGTATAAGATTTCATTACAGAGATACGATTTTTTATTATTTAAATTGAATTGTTTTGAATTTAATTATATTTTTATCGACTATATATAGGCGGTAGAAATAGTTTTCTTTTCAAGTGACCTCCGTTTCCGACGAAACGAATTTTTTCGGGATGCGTACAATTAATTATTGCTACATTTCTAGGCCAATTGGAGTCGTTTTATCGGTAGGTGATATTTAGAGGTGAACCAATAATATAAAATATAGTCGTTGTGCAAATGAAGTCGATTTTCAGCGAAATTAATTCCGTTGGACCGGAATGTTAAGACGTAGTGGTACATCCATTTTTTTTGTTGTACTTGGAGTTCGTGTGTTGCGGTGCGTTTATAGAACGTGTAACAATAATAGCAGTGGTTAACGGTGAAATATAATAACCGTACCAGATCAAAATTTATTTTAAAAGGAAAAGAATGTGAGCGTATATGTTCTGGGATGTTTTTCTTTTCCTTTCTGTATATCATGCTCTGATCAAATCAACCCAAACTATTTCTGGACAAGCTACATATTTCTACAAATCCTTTCCTCTTGTCAATTATTTATACATGCTATTGTCCTTATAAATTTATACCATGTGCAAACATAAAAGATAAAAATATTCAAACCAAATCTCTTTGAATATCGAACAGTGAAACCTTTGGCAAACCAAAACAAGAAAAATTTAAGCTACCGATTACTTGGATATCACACTATCTCAAAACTCTTCTCCACCAATACATTGAAAGACCGTGGCGGCAAAGTTTGTTTATTTTTGAAATTCCCACCACCCTTCGCATCAGCCTATAGTATCCTTTTCTACGTACAAACGCACATGCAAAAGAGAGGTATAATGCATGCCTAGCCATACCCTACATTGAACAGTAAAACATGCTAACCACGTTTCTCCTTCTTATATAAACTCTACCGATGCTCCTCTACGTTGGGTCACGAAAAGAAGTAAAAAAAAAAAAAAGAGAATGAAAAATGAAAACTAGGGTGGTACTGTTTGACGTTGGGTGAGGTTCAGGGAAGTGTGCATATTATTCTTGGTGCAGGGAAGGGTAGCGAAGTGGGAGAGTTTAAAAACTGAAGAGGGAAACGCTGGGGGGTGGCATGTAGCGGTGAATGGAGAGAGGGAAGGAAGTTGTGTGGAATGTACAGTAGTGGAGGAGAAAGTTTTATGGGTTCATCGTTTTTCTTTGCGTGAGGAAGGGTGGAATTGGAAACTGTGTGTTCTCGGTTGGTGGACGTGGAGTAGTCAGTGTTGCGGGCGCTGACGCGGAAAGGGTTGATTTGCGCGGAAAGGGGACAAGGCGCTGGTTGGACGGTGCATGTATGCGGTAATGAAAGTAGAGTAGCGGTGTAGCAGTAGGAATGGTGGACTGGGAAGCTTGGAATGGTGAAGTGGCGGAGAAGGGAACAACCGTGGTTGGAGGAAGGAAGTTGCGGAAAATATATAAAGTGGAGGAATTTCTTGAAGCAAGGATAAAGAAGCAGCACAGTGGTAACCTGGTATAATTCTTATGCCTAAATGTGTTTTATATTGACTAATTAGACCATTAACACACCTATTAATACAAATTAGTTTCGCCTAACAAATAACCTGCCTTGGTACGTCTAATTGTCTACATGCGACTTGCCATTTTTATAAGGTTGTTTTGCCTACTTCGGAGCCCGATAGTCATAATTTAATTGGGCCTAATTGGTTTGTTAAGCATGTTTAAGCATATGCCTAATTAAAGTTTTAAATCAACCTAAAAATGATTATAAATCTCAATAGGGCATGTAATTTAACTAACATTTTTCTGTTAGTTAGTTGGTACCAGAGTCCTTATTGCGGTTGATCACTAGACCTGATTCCAGGCCTGGTTGCCCATTATAAAAGACATATAAGAGTGTGTCCAATCCTGTTTATTCTGCCTAACCGATGGTATATAAACCTAAGTGGCGATTAAATAACAATACTATTAATTAGGGTTGATAAAATTAATTCATATAGTGAACACGGTATTAATATTATAACCATGTCATCCGTACACAGAATCAGACCAAATACGGAGCATTGGACCCATATCAGTGGACGTAAGATTTTGGAATGGGATCAGACGGATTTGAACGCAGCTGGAAGCGTGTTAAACGAAACGTTTGACGACGGATGAAATCAATATGAGTTTAACTCACTCAGTTTACCCCGTTTATATTTTATATAAACTGGGTTTTTATTTTGTGTGCAATGTTTGTTGATGGTTGCTGATTGGTTGACTGTTGTATGTTGAATATTATTTGATGTTCATAGATTAAATTAAGTGTTTGTTTAATTTACTCGAATTAAATCGTTATTTTAACGATTTGATTCCAAACGAGGTAACTTACCTTGTTGATTACGTTTATAATAATATAAACATATTAAATAAATCATTGAATGTTTGATTGGATGTCATAAATGATTTGTTGGCTATTATTGGTTGAATTGTTTATTTCGGTTTATCAAAATAAATAAATATATTGTTGTGATAACCATCTTGAAACAGAGAAGGACAGGTTGGAGGGATCCAACTGGATCCCTCAAATATGTTGTTTACTTATATAATATGTTTAATCAATCTGATTGACTGCTGATTATTGAATCCAAACTGAACACTTATGTGATATTTACCAATAAGTGATATTGGTTGAAAAACTATTGGCAGATGGCCTATAAATGAGCCGTTTTATAGAAATTGATTTACCGTCAGGTAAATAAATTAAAAGAAAATTATAACTTTTGTTTTATAACTAAAGGCCGGTTTTAGAAATTTATTTTTATAGATTATTTTTAAATATAATTATTAAAGGAATTAAATAATTATTTTCATCTTGAAGTTTGAAAACGAGTACATAATGCAAGATTCCCATGTTACTGAGTTTTGGGACAAATAGGCAGCGATTAACCAAATGGTTAAAGATCGAATTTAATTATTAAATGAGATTATTTAAATTAATTAATTGTTAATTAAATCAAAGGAAATTATTCAAATTAATTTTATTTATTGATTTAAAAGAAATAATTATAGGGAAATGATTAACAAAGTAACCTTGTTTTGAGATGACCAAGTCGACTACTTGCACGAGAATTAATCATTAAAAACAATTATTAGATTGTTAGTTATTATTGATGTTATGTATCATTTTAAAATAACCTTTAAAAAAAGATTAATTATTTTATTTATAATTGATAATGAAGTAAATTATTCGATGTAGACAATGTTAGACAAGTAACAAGGAGTTGATCTGTAAACGGGAATTTTTAAAGTATGGTATGAATTCATAAAGTAACTCGATAGACAAAATGTAAATATATCATAGTGTTTTCAAATGAAAGCAAGTTGTTTTGAAACATCGATAAGATTAACTTTTAAAGCGAAAGGGTTGAAATTAAACATATATCGAGTTAGAAATTGTTTTAAAGGAAATGAAGTTGATTAAGGCCTTGTTATAATTAAAAAGGGTTTTACTTATATGAGTTAGAAATTGGATTTATCCTCGGAAAATATTTTTTTTTAAAAGGAAAGTTTAAACAAGATTGAATATGAGTTGAAATCGAACGGGGGCTTAAGTGAAGTGAATTGAATTTGATTGTAAAAGTGAAACATAACGATAAGATCTAGAAGTAAAATGTTTTAGAAATGAAAGGGGGTTAATTGAAACAAAGTGGTTATAAATGGGATTCCATAGTAAATATAAGTGTTGGGATAATTACTAGAATTGGAGTTCAATAATAAACTTCTATCTGTTCCAAAGATGAGAGTGTTGTCGTCTCAAGGTCTGAGAGGTAAATAAAATACCCCAACTTGTAACGATTTCATGATTATTTAAGGATGATATTAGTTTAGAAACGAGGATAGTGGAAGTGATTAAAATAAGTATTTCTGTAAAGAATATCATGAACGATAATTCAAAGGATTTTAAGTTTTTTGGGAATAAGTGAATGAGTATAATTTATTTTCTATTCTATGATCTTTAATCAATAGGAAGGGTATATGACTATATTGTTTAAACCCAAAGGTTTTGTTATCTTTTATAAACGAACAACTAAAGTGTGTGCATCGCACACGGTAAATTATTCAGTTGTGACTGTCCATTGTAAATGAACAATTAAAGCGTGTGCGTCGCATATGGTATTTTACTCCATTTTCCAGTTTGTTTATACGACGTTTATTTGCAATTTATAACCTTTGTCACACTTTGTAAATTATCGTTTTATTTATAAGTCTATGCAATTCTATACTTACGTGAATCAAAAATATGTTTGAAATGCAAATTTCAAATGTTAAGTGCCATTACTTGTATGAATATAACAAGATAAAATATGCAAATAAGATTTCCAACTTATATTGTCCATTTTATATTTCAGAAAATATCATTGATTATATTTGGAGAATAATTCTGAAGTCATTTACTTCGTTAATTTGAATTAAACCTATTTAAACTTATTATAAGTTGAATAAAAATTGGAAAGGCGGTAATCCAAATGTCGAAAGTTTTTAAATCAAATTAACGACTATTTAACTAAAGAGGCCAACTGACGCTGTATACGGGACCAGTGAATCAAATTTTCTCTATGGATAATGGTTGTTTATTCTGATAGTTAAAACACCGACTATCAAAATCTGGCCAAATCGATTGTTGGTTCGGAAAGATCGGGATCGAATTTATATTCGAAAACCATTCCGACCAGTAAATACGTAAACGCTAGAGATATCAGAAGATGGTCGAGATGGAGCATTGAAGACCGTGGATCTTCATAAGCGGAAGGATTACGGTTGAATTTCTCTTGCTAGCTACCAGAGGTTTTTAAACTGTGATTCGGTCATGGTTGGGATTTTGCGGGTTGCAAGGACTTCTCGCTACCGATCCTTTGGATGCGGCAGAAGAGTGCCTTGGGTTCATCCTGTCCTGGATGAATTATATGGACGAGTGTCTGACAAAGTATTTCCAGATGGTCGCGTACATTGTTTTCTTCAAACGTGCCCAGTGTATTTTTGAGGTCATCAATTAGTGATTTGACGGATCTGATGATGTGGCATTCAAAGTGATGTGCTGGTAAGTAAACGTAGCCTCAAGCCTCATCAACCGAGAAATGACAAAAATCGGGCAGGCAACATAGCTTTGTGGGTCGCTCCCATTAGGGTGTATAATCACCTATCTAGAGAAAATCCATTTCATTCTTCAATCTATTTCGATGTTGTCTCTTTTCATGGAACGGTTGTTGATCCCAACCGTTGGTGATATACATTCGATACACTCAATCGAAATGAGTGGTCGATCATGTGTGGGCCGAGTTGCAAGACGTTCTTGTTGAACCCAGTGTATTCCCCTCTAGAGATACACTATTGGCAGGTGGTTCCATACCTTGTCATAGTCGGAATCCAATCTCCAATAAGCGCCTGCGGTTTTGATTGTATACTATATGTGTGGAGTGTAAGATGCAAGCGTTCCGCTAGATTGTTATTTATTTGTATTTAGACACTATTATAATATCAAAATAATATATGATTTCAAAGTGTTTTGGGTTATAGTAAGGTAAAAACCGTCCATGTTTATGTGTTGGCTGGTCTTACTATTATCCTTTTCTTTCAAAAGGATTTTTGACTTTAAAATCAATATGGATGTTATATAAACTTAGTGGGTTTCTCACTCTGGTTCACTAGACTGACCCGGTATTTGTACTGCTCGGTTAGACTGGGTTGTACACGTTCAGGTCACTGGAAAATATAAAGTTTAAAAGGCATGCTGGAGGAGTTCAGACGTATGATTTTATCCAGTATATTCCGTTGTGTGATGTATATAAGGACAGGTTGTTATACTGTCCAAGTGTATTGATGTACTCTGATGTTGTAAGCATTTTTTTCAATCTCTCAAATAAAGATTATTTCTATGTTATATTTTGTTCCGCTGGGATATGAGACTCTGATTGTGTTGTGTTTTCTTGTTCCTATTTCTTATATTCTAAAATTTCTTTCTTTCTTATCTCATCCTCTAAATTCTTTCTGTGGGCATCTGGGTTTCTAGTATCATTTGGGTTGGATTAGTGTTGTTTGGTCAACCCAAAAGGTACCGGAAATTTGGGTCGCTACACAAATGTACATGAGGTGACTGAACACTGATAAACCTTATCTTCTTGCCATAATGAGAATAGTTGTTGCTAGGAATAGCACACGGGTACAGTGCTTGATTTTAATGAACACTGAGTAATTTGTCTTCTTGCTATAACGATAATAGTTGTTGCCAGGAAACGCACATGACTATAGTTCATGAGGTGTCTAAACATTGAACAACCTTGTCTTCTTGACATAACGGGAATAGTTTTTGCTAGAAAACACTACAGTGCTTAATTCATCCGAGCACTGAGCAATTTGTCTTCCTGCCATAACGATAATAGTTGTTGCCAGGAAACATACATGGCCACAGTGCTTAATTTGAACGAACACTTAGCAATTTCCCTCCATTTTTCCCTATCATATAAACACATGGATATCATATTTCTTCTCCGCAATTCAATCTACCACATACATTCATAACTCAAACAAATCTGCTCAATAACAATGTCTGGATATTTACTAAAAGCTATATTGTTATGCGATAGCGACTCTGAAGAAGAAGCCTACACATTAGCATATTAACAAGTGGAAGAAGAACTATTGGATATCTACCATGAAGCATACAATATAACTATTGGACAACACGGTGGCTCATCAATGGGTCAAAAATACTTTAACCATGATCATGCAGCATTCCATAAAAAACCGCTGAAAGATTATTTTACTTTTGATCCAACTTATGGTTCAACGATATTTTGACAGTGTTTTAGAATGAGTCGTCCCCTGTTTTTAAGAATTCTTAATAATATTCAATAGAATAATAAATACATGGTTTATAAGCAAGGCGGCTGCAAATAAAACATGGTTTGAGTGGGTGTAACACCCCACGTCCATTAATGTCACTCACAAAGGGAATGCATTAACTTCTATGGAGCGTTTTAAGTAAGTATAGAACAGAAACTTAACAACAAGAAAGATATAAACAGTACTCAAAGATTTAAAACTTTATTTCATTGCAGTGGAAAACACATATGTTTTCTTACATCATCAAAAACCAGAGTCAAAGTACATAATATCCATCTTGACTACCAAAAGTACATAAACTGAAAGACATAATCCCCAATATAAATAGCCATAAATAAAAGAGAAGTTGAACTTTACTTCAGCGATCCAAGCAATCTTCTAAAAGCAGTCCAAAATCAAGCTCCACTGGTGCTAGTTCCAACCTGAACACCTGGGGGGAGGGAGAAAAGAGGAGGAAACAAAGGGGGTCAGACATAAAGTCTGGCAAGTGCGATAACTTTAACAATATAATTAACAAAGTAACTAGGCTAAGGCATAAGTTGGAAAATAAGGAAATGACCATGAACCATTGAGTATGGCAGAGTAAATAAGGAAATGAGATGAACAATGATATCGTTTAAGCGCACCTAAACCACTATAAGATAATTACTAAACTACACCAACACTATAGGATAATTGTGATATTGCACCACCACTAGTCACCCTAAGGTTGATCCCGCCTACAGACTTAATAATGATATTGGTAGTTTCATGCACCCCTAGCTGCCTTCATAAGTGTCGCCTACCCCTATCTCCACTAGGTGTACCCACCACCCCCAAGCGATCGGCTCCGTAACTCGTAGATACTCGTGCCGGCCCCACAGTGGGGTGTATCACTCCCCAAAGCGGCAACCCGATACCACCAATGATGCATGGCCTATATCTACACGATGCAACAACGTCATACCTACCAGCCCGGGTCCACACACGCATATGAACCCGTTGGACTTGTGTTGCCACTGCTAACCCGGTTTGGCCTCTTAAAGTCAAGCCTAGTATGCGTGTCCCGTCCTCGACTTGGGTCGAGCCCACAAAGATACGTATGGGTTACTGGTTGAAACAGGCCCCCATTCCTTGACACAAGCTATCCACCTAAGCTTGGTCCCCTCTAGTACATCCAACTTAACCCACTTCTTATTCATGTTTCAATTACATGTTTCAGTTTTGGTTAAGTGTTTCTAATCGTATTTCCAAATGCCACCCAAGGCACCCACTAGATTCCACATGCCACCCAAGGCACCCACTTAACCCCCTCATGTACCACTACATGTTTATCTGGTTAAGTGTTTCTTAATTCATTAAGACCGTAACCTCATAAAGACCTCTCACATTAGACTGGCATTTGTGGCAGCTGGATTTGCCGGGCGGGTCCGGACAGTGTTACACCACAAAAGAGCCTAACCTCGTGTCTTTACAATTGTTACGTATTTAGTTTATGCCTAAGACCTCTCACATTAGACTGACATTTGTGGCAGCTGGAATTGCCGGGCGGGTCCGGGCAGTCTTACACCACAAAAGAGCCTAGCCTCGTGTCTTAGACGATTAATTACTCCTAATTAATCACTCCCCAATTTGAATTACCTTCCCTATTCAAATTATCAATCAATTCCAAATTTAACGATGTCCATAATTGACTCAATTATGTCCATCCATTTATGGTATGTAAAATCATACCAATTTTCACCACAATTATATTTTATGCCTTTTAAGGCATTTATGCCAATTAAATCTTTTTAATATTATCCCCTTTTCCCCACGTTGTATGTTTGTTCGTTTAACGTAAAATATACGTTAGACTCGAATAGTCTAACTCATGGAATAAAGAGAAAACATCACAATATACACATAATTAAAACATAGATCTAACATAGGGGAGAACTTGCATATGTGAATGATGTTCTACTTCTAAAACTTGCATAGGCCAAAGTCACAACTTGCATAAACAACATATGTCATGGATCCAAATCTAAAGGTGTGAACTTGTTGAGATAATGGCCACAAACTTGCACAAATCATGTATGTCATAGATCTACATCTAAAGGTGTAAACTTGCATAGGCAATAACCCTAAACTTGCATAACATGATTCATAACCAAACTCATAAACTTGCGTATGTGATTTATGCATCGTAACAATGGTGTAAACTTGCATCTAACATGTAAAGTATCATGTAGAATTTAGCATATAACTCACACATGTCATAGCCTAACTTTTAATCAAATTTTCACATGAATTAGATGTCATAACCATGTAAGGTCACATATAATTTTACCCAACTTGTATTTGATTCACGTTCAAATCAAAATCTAAACTTGCGTATATATGATTTATCATATGAATCAACATAACCAAACTAGCATATGAAACATGATGATTTGATTGTATATAAAATTACAACATAGATGATAGCAACATAACTTTACATCATAAATGATAACATCACAACATAACGTCATAGAGATTTCAACACAATCCTACAACATAATTACAACATGTGATCAATAATTCACATCACATCCATATAATCCGCATTATAACTTAATCCAATTAGATTACTAATTATTTTATTAAAATTATCAAACTCACAACTCAAAAGCAGTCTTGAGTTCTGAATTCTGATTTCTGAAGTTGTATTAGCTCTCCCTTGGAAAAGATTCATTGTTAGG
Source organism: Allium sativum (assembly GCA_030737875.1). Taxonomy (NCBI): domain Eukaryota; kingdom Viridiplantae; phylum Streptophyta; class Magnoliopsida; order Asparagales; family Amaryllidaceae; genus Allium; species Allium sativum. The sequence goes on along the minus strand of CM060916.1, from coordinate 362,181,252 downwards.
GTTGAGTAGAACTGACTTGATTTGCTGTTCTTCCTCTCTAATTTGGTGGCGGCTACTCTAGGGTTCAAGACGACAGCATGACGACCATAGTTTCAGTTTAAATTCTGATTTAGGGTTTGAGTCCATGGCTCTTTTTATAGAGTTTTGAATTAATTTAAGCCATCATATGATCTTAGGGTTAATCAAAACCATTCAGTCGGGATAGGGTGACACCTCAGCCCTAATGACTCAGCGAGGAGTCAGAAAGGGCTCAGTAACACAGGTCAGCCTGAACCAGAAAGCTGTGCGGGCCTGCTGCCTCGGCCTGGGCGCACTTGGCAGGTGCACCAGTGCAATTTTTTTTTGCCACCAAACTTCATTCGTCCATAACTCCTTCATCCGGTACCCGTTTCCCACAAACTCGGACTCTATTTCAACTAGAATTCTGAGACGAACACAATGGCGCAACCCCATTCCCATAATTCTCATGTCTGAGATTAATTATTCTTAATTTTAGTTAATTCGATTATTCAAAAATCCGGGGTGTTACATTCTCCCCTCCTTAAAGGATTTCGCCCCCGAAATCTCCAAGTTAAGGGGAATGCATATCCTACCATCCAAACAACCATCTACTCAACCATCAAACACGAACATCCATTGTCCTTATAAAATTTCTAATGCTGTATGAACATATGCAAGAAGTGTGTGTATATGTTCCTTATCTAATGCAAAATCAGGCGGTCTACTGATTCAGTTGACCTCCTTAATGCAAACCATGATAGTGCCATGCATCCATTATGTATGCAAAAGAACCTTATCGATACATATTATCTCTACATGTGTGCACAACCATTCACCAAAATGCAACATCCATATGATGGTACAATCATTATACATCCATTACTTAAATATGTACACACATTTATATGCAATATGCAATATGAAGTGACTGAGCCGATCTAGTGCCTAAAGTGTGTGTATATGCATCCACGAGCAACCACGAGCAAACACTTGCATCCACATGCATCCATCATACATAACATGTCTCAAACACATGTTTCAACTATAGGACTACCCTATCTAAATGTCAAAGATACTAGCGAAAGGATATACTAAATGTAAGATAAGTACAAGGTAAGCGATAAAGGAGAAATTAAAAGACATACCCTCGAAAAGAAAAGGGTACATTGAACGCATCTTCGCTTCCGTCTCTCAAGTAGCGTTGCTCTCATCATCTCCCCATTGCACTTTGACTAGTTTGACCTCTCGATTCCTCAATTTCTTAATCTTCGACCCAAGAATGCACGTAGGAACTCGTCAAATCGTCGCATCACGCTCTATCTCCACCTCCCTAAGCAAGCTCGGCTCTACCACTTCCGTGGTCTCATGCAAACACTTCCTCAAATGTGATATATGGAATACGTCGTGTACACCACTAAGTCTCTCGGGCAACTCCACTCTATACGCCATCTGCCCAATCCTTTCCTTAATAGGAAACAGCCCTACGAAGCTTAGTGCTAACTTCCCAACGGACCCAAAGCGAACGACGTTCCGTAATGGAGACTCCTTGACAAAGACCATGTCCCCAACATCAAACTCAAGATCTGTCCTTCTCTTGTCAGCATAAGATTTTTTCGTATCTTGCGCCGTCTTCATCCTTCTTCGAATCAAATCGATCTTTTCCGAAGTCTCTCTAATCATATCGGGTCCAAGAAAGATCTTATCTGTAGACTCCCACCAACATGTAGGCGAACGACACGACCGTCCATAAAGAGCCTCGAACGGTGCCGTGCCAATGCTTGACTGAAAGCTGTTATTATTTGCGAACTCCACCAACGGAAGATGTTCCTCCCATGTACCTCCGAAATCTAAGACACACAACCTCAATAAGTCCTCTAGAATACGATTCACCCTCTCGGTCTGGCCGTCCGTCTAAGGATGATATGCAATGCTCAAACATAACTGAGTCCCTACCACCTCTTGCAAGCTCTTCCAAAACTCGCTAGTGAATATTGGATCGCGGTCGCTCATTATGCTAGAAGGAACACCGTGCAAACGAACTATTTCTCGAATGTATACAGAGGCTAACCATGGAACAGTCCTCTTACTCTTCACGGGAATGAAATGGGCGCTCCTAGTAAGTTTGTCTACCACGACCCAAATCCCCGTATTACCCTTCCTCGATCTTGGTAATCCGTCAACAAAGTCCATAGAAACACTTTCCCACTTCCATTGTGGGACCTCCAATGGGTGAAGCAATCCACCGGGATTCTTTTGCTTTGCTTTTACTTGTTGGCACACCAAGCATCTAGCGACAAACTTGGCCACGTCCTTCTTCAAACCGGCCCAAAAGTAAACTCGTCTCATGTCCATGTACATCTTGTCCCCACCGGGATGGATGGTCATCTTCGAACGATGTGCATCATCAAGAATGGTCTTCCTTAGGTCATCGTCTTTTGGTCCACAAAGTCTACCGTCCCTACGTAACCAACCCTTATCATAAAGGGTATACCTACGGAGATGGCTCGATGACTCCCCTCTTTTGAGTTTTTCTACTAACTCAACCAACCTTGGGTCGTCTCGCTGTGCCTCGCCAATCCGTCCCAAAAGCGTAGGTCTGACCTCTAAGGATGCTAGCAAACCGGGTACAAAGTCAACAGAAGGTTTAAAGTCAAACATAGAGATGAACTCTAAGCTTCGCCGCTCAACAAACAACGGACTCAAGGACAACCTTTTTCTACTTAAGGCATCTGCCACCACGTTACCCTTGCCAGGGGTATATGCTATCTCGAAGTCGTAGGATGCTGAGAATTCCATCCACCTTTGCTGCCTTAAGTTCAAGTCCTTCTGAGAGAATAAGTATTTCAGCGATTTGTGGTCAGTGAAAAATTCGATTTTTTCGCTAAGAAGATAATGACGCTAAGACTTAAGCGCGAAGACAATAGCGGCTAACTCAAGGTCATGTGTAGGGTAATTTCTCTCATGTACTCTCAATTGCCTTCCACCATAGGCTATTACCCTTCCCTCTTGCATTAAGACTGTGCCTAGTCCTGTCCCATAAGCATCGGTATAAACGGTAAATGGCTTACTCCCATCTGGCAACACTAAGACTGGGGCTGTGGTCAAAGCTCTCTTGAAACATTGGAACGCATCATCACAATCTACGTCCCACATGAAAACTAAGTTCTTCTTCATCAAGCGTGTTAATGGGGCTGGTATTTTTGCGAAGTCTTTGATGAACTTCCTATAGTAGCCAGCCAACCCTAAGAAACTCCTCACCTCGGTAGCATTTTTAGGAACCTTCCAATCTTGGATGGCCACTATCTTCGCGGGATCCACAGCTATCCCTTCTTTGGAAACCACATGCCCTAAAAATCATACTTCCTTCCTCCAAAAGTGACATTTAGAAAATTTAGCTTTTAGGCTATGCGCTCAAAGAGTCTCTAACACTTCCCTAAGATGTAGGGCATGCTCTTCCTCGTTCTTAGAAAAGATCAAGATGACATCTACAAAGACTACAACGAATCTATTAAGGTACTTCCTAAACACCCTACTCATCAAGTCAACAAAGTATGCGGGAGCATTTGTCAAACCGAAGGGCATCACAAGACACTCGAAGAAACCGTCTGGATTCCTAAAGGCAGTCTTGTCTATGCTATCCTCAGCCACTCTCAATTGATGGAAACCCGTGGCTAAGTCCAACTGCGAAAACACTAAGGCGCCAACTAACTAATCGAAGAGATTGTCAATCCTCGGCAGTGGGTGTCTATTCTTCTTAGTAAGCTTATTAAGTTCCCTATAGTCCACACAAAGTCTAAGTGACCCATCTGCCTTCGTGGCAAATACTACTAGAGCACCCCACTCCGATATACTATGTCTGATGAACCCCTTCTCAAGCAATTCTTTCACTTGCTTACTGAGTTCTCTTCTCTCTTTTGGAGCCATTGGCGCACTGGCAATGCAACCGACTTTGCATTATCTACTAGATATATTCGAAAGTCTATTTCACATTTTGGGGGTAAACCCCTCACCTCATCGAAGACATCATCATATTCACGGACTATGGGAATAGAATGTAAATCATCATCGGATGCGTCAAGGGATTCTAGGTAGCTAAGCATTACTGGACCTCTAGGGTCACAAGAAATATCAAGGGTCTTTCTAGAACGAGTCAACAATCTAACTACCCTTCTTTCACAATCTAGGATGGCCCCATATCTAGTTAGCCAATCCATACCTAGAATTAAACTGAAGCCCATGAAGCCAAGAACAAAAGCGTTGCATTCAAACTCAACACCCAAGATAAACACTCTCAAATCCCGACAAACCATAGAAAGATGAGCCGAACCACCGATAGGTTTTGAGACTTCTAAGGGATCAGTAACTAGACTAGTATCAAGATGCAGTGTTTCAACTAATGATGTAGAAATAAACGAATGTGATGCGCCAGAATCGAATAAAGTCCGGACAAGATGATCAAACAGAAAAACTAATCTTTCAACGGAAATTTCTCTACCTCGTTCTTGCAGCGGTGGGACCACGAGAGCCTAAACTTGTCCCCTTGCCTGCCCTGGTGCCATAAGAGCCTGCACCTGTCCTCCCGAGGTAGACCCTGCCCTCTGCCCTTTCTTTAGGGAGTCCTTAATAAGTTGTCCTGCCTCGCCACAATGGAAACAACCAGTCTTCTTTTTCTTCCTACAATCTTTGCTTAGATGGCCGGGTGTCCCACAGTTAAAGCATCTTTTCTTTCCCTTAGCATTGTTGCCTTTTCCACCTTTCTTGTTTTGTTGTTGCTGTTGCGGCTTCTTTTGATCCCCTTTCTTCTCGGGTGCCTTATTAGCATTGGCACCCTTCTCCTCTTCATGCATAAGCGCCATGTCAACTAGTCTCTCGAAGGTATCCCCCATGGGAATGTGGGTCATAGCTAACCCATGAAGCGGCTCATTTAAACCCTTAACAAATCTTAAAGCCTTCTTTTCTGATGTATTTACCAAGTCCAAGCCAAATCTTGCCAATTGGTTGAATTTGTTGACGTACTCTTTCACTGATAGATTCCCTTGCTTCAGCGCTAAAAACCTTTCCATGTATAGATTCTCTTCAGCCCGCGAGAGAAACTTCGCCTCAAACCTCTGCCTAAAATCTAGCCATGTATCGACTGTACTCCCCCATTAGTGGCCTCCAACCAAAACGAGGCCTCATACTTCATTATCCAGGCAGCCAACTGGACCTTTCTTTCATCATCCACTTCAAAGATTCTAAACAATTCTTCCACCTCCTTTAGCCAGTTACGAGTTTCAACAAATGTCTCCGTCCCGTGAAAAAGTTTTCCACCCATTACTCTAAAGTCCTTACATATCTTAGCAAAAGTATCGACGCAAGGAGGAGGGGGAGGAGGAGGAGGAGCATTTTCTGGACCTGTGTTGGCGGCCCTAGCCTCGAGGTATTGACGAAACCAACCGGGTACATGAACACCCTTTGGTATCTCAGATGCTTCAGACATGCTGAAACGAAAAAGGAAAGATTCAATACAAAAGAACCGAGGGTAAGATATATGGCTCTTGGGGTTATGCTTTCTAAAATAAGCTTTTCTCTTGAAAATACTTTCCTTAAAACGTACTTTTGAAGGTACTTCTTTATAAAAATTGTTTTGAAAAATAGTTTTCAAAATTCATATCTGTTCTGGTAACTTCTAGCTCTGATACCACGTGTAACACCCCACGTCCATTAATGTCACTCACAAAGGGAATGCATTAACTTCTATGGAGCGTTTTAAGTAAGTATAGAATAGAAACTTAACAACAAGACAGATATAAACAGTACTCAAAGATTCAAAACTTTATTTCATTGCAGCGGAAAACACATATGTTTGCTTACATCATCAAAAACCAGAGTCAAAGTACATAATATCCATCTTGACTACCAAAAGTACATAAACTGAAAGACATAATCCCTAATATAAATAGCCATAAATAAAAGAGAAGCAACTTTACTTCAGCAATCCAAGCAATCTTCTAAAAACAGTCCAAAATCAAGCTCCACCGGTGCTAGTTCCAACCTGAGCACCTGAGGGGGGGGGGGAGGGAGAAAAGAGGAGGAAACAAAGGGGGTTAGACATAAAGTCTGGCAAGTGCGATAACTTTAATAATATAATTAACAAAGTAACTAGGCTAAGGCATAAGTTGGAAAATAAGGAAATGACCAGGACCCATTGAGTGTGGCAGAGTAAATAAGGAAACGAGATGAACAACGATATCGTTTAAGCGCACCTAAACCACTATAAGATAATTACTAAACTACACCAACACTATAGGATAATTGCTATACTGCACCACCACTAGTCACCCTAAGGTTGATCCCGCCTACTAACTTAATAATGATATTGGTAGTTTCGTGCACCCCTAGCTGCCTTCATAGGTGTCGCCTGCCCCCATCTCCACTAGGTGTACCCACAACCCCCAAGCGATCGGCTCCCTAACTCGTAGATACCGGTGTTGGCCCCACAGTGGGGTGTATCACTCCCCAAAGCGGCAACCCGATACCACCAATGATGCACGGCTTATACCTACACGATGCAACAACGTCCTACCTACCAGCCCGGGTCCACACACGCATATGAACCCGTTGGACTTGCGTTGCCACCGCTAACCCGGTTTGGCCTCTTATAGTCAAGCCAGTATGCGTGTTCCATCCTCGACTTGGGTCGAGCCCACAAAGATACGTATGGGTTACTAGTTGAAACGGGCCCCCATTACTTGACACAAGCTATCCACCTAAGCTTGGTCCCCTCTAGTACATCCCACTTAACCCACTTCTTATTCATGTTTCAATTACATGTTTCAATTTTGGTTAAGTGTTTCTAATCGTATTTCCAAATGCCACCCAAGGCACCCACTAGATTCCACATGCCACCCAAGGCACCCACTTAACCCCCTCATGTCCCATTACATGTTTATCTGGTTAAGTGTTTCTTAATTCATTAAGACCGTAACCTCATAAAGAACTCTCACATTAGACTGGCATTTGTGGCAGCTGGATTTGCCGAGCGGGTCCGGGCAGTGTTACACCACAAAAGAGCCTAACCTCGTGTCTTTACAATTGTTACGTATTTAGTTTATGCCTAAAACCTCTCACATTAGACTGGCATTTGTGGCAGCTGGATTTGCTGGGCGGGTCCGGGCAGTCTTACACCACAAAAGAGCCTAACCTCGTGTCTTAGACGATTAATTACTCCTAATTAATCACTCCCCAATTTGAATTACTTTCCCTATTCAAATTATCAATCGATTCCAAATTTAACGATGTCTATAATTGACTCAATTATGTCCATCCATTTATGGTACGTAAAATCATACCAATTTTCACCACAATTATATTTTATGCCTTTTAAGGCATTTATGCCAATTAAATCTTTTTAATATTATCCCATTTTCCCCGCGTTGTACGTTTGTTCGTTTAACGTAAAATATACGTTAGACTGGAATAGTATAACTCATGGAATAAAGAGAAAACATCACAATATACACATAATTAAAACATAGATCTAACATAGTGGTGAACTTGCATATGTGAATGATGTTCTACATCTAAAACTTGCATAGGCCAAAGTCACAACTTGCATAAACAACATATGTCATGGATCCAAATCTAAAGGTGTGAACTTGTTGAGATAATGGCCACAAACTTGCACAAATCATGTATGTCATAGATCTACATCTAAAGGTGTAAACTTGCATATACAATAACCCTAAACTTGCATAACATGATTCATAACCAAACTCATAAACTTGCATATGTGATTTATGCATCGTAACAATGGTGTAAACTTGCATCTAACATGTAAAGTATCATGTAGAATTTAGCATATAACTCACACATGTCATAGCCTAACTTTTAATCAATTTTTCACATGAATTAGATGTCATAACCATGTATGGTCACATATAATTTTACCCAACTTGTATATGATTCATGTTCAAATCAAAATCTAAACTTGTGTACATATGATTTATCATATGAATCAACATAACCAAACTAGCATATGAAACATGATGATTTGATTGTATATAAAATTACAACATAGATGATAGCAACATAACTTTACATCATAAATGATAGCATCACAACATAATGTCATAGAGATTTCAACACAATCCTACAACATAATTAGGACATGTGATCAACAATTCACATCACATCCATACAATCCGCATTATAACTTAATCCAATTAGATTACTAATTATTTTATTAAAATTATCGAACTCACAACTCAAAAGCAGTCTTGAGTTCTGAATTCTGATTTCTGAAGTTGTATTAGCTCTCCCTTGAAGAAGATTCGTTGTTAGGGTTGAGTAGAACTGATTTGATTTGCTGTTCTTCCTCTCTAATTTGGTGGCGGCTACTCTAAGGTTCAAGATGACAGCATGACGGCCATAGTTTCAGTTTTAATTCTGATTTAGGGTTTGTGTCTATGGGTCTTTTTGTAGAGTTTTGAATTAATTTAAGCCGTCAGATGATCTTAGGGTTAATCAAAACCATTCAGTCGGGATAGGGTGACACCTCAGCCCAAATGACTCAGCAAGGAGTCAGAAAGGACTCAGTAACACGGGTCTGCTTGAACCAGAAAGCTGTGCAGGCCTGCTGCCTCGGCCTGGGCGCACTTGGCAGGTGCACCAGAGAAAATTTGTACTGGCACACTTCCCAAGTGCGCCAGTGCAATTTATTTATTTATTTATTTTTTTGCCACCAAACTTCGTTCGTCCATAACTCCTTCATTCGGTACCCATTTCCGGCAAACTCGGACTCTATTTCAACCAGAATTCCGAGACGAACACAATGGCGCAACTCCATTCCAATAATTCTCACGTCTGAGATTAATTATTCTTTATTTTAGTTAATTCGATTATTCAAAAATCTGGGGTGTTATAGTGGGCATCAAAAGTGACTGCAGCATTGAGGATGTTAGCATACGGAACACCCACCGACGCTCTTGATGATACATACCATATTGCAGAGAATACTGCATTGGAGATCACTTCTGCCATGCAGTTGTGGACGTATATAGGGATGAATATCTTCGTTCTTCGAACGAGGTTGACGTAATGTGATTGCATGAAATGCACGAAAGTAGAGGCTAGCCTGGCATGCGGGGAAGTCAAGATTGTATGCATTGGGAGTGGAAGAAATTCTGAAAGCTTTTCATAAGCATACAACGGAAAAGAAAAAAAAAGCTAAACCATCATCATAGAAGCAATTGCATCTCATGATTTGTGGATATGACATTCTTTTTTTGGAACGCCTGGTTCTTTTAACGACTTAAATGTTGTTGAATGATCACATTTTTATAGCGATTTGGCGTAGGGTAAATGTACTCCCGTATCATTTACGCTTGGGCATAACACATATGAGTATGGATACTATCTAGGAGATGGAATTTATCCCAAAGCGGAGCATGATTGTAAAAACTTTTGCAAATCCATTGACCGCAAAATAGAAAAAATTTGTTGCTATGCAAGAAGGTCAAAGAAAAGATGTTGAAAAGGCATTTGGGTTTCTTCAATCTAGATTCACAATATTCAGTAGTCCATGTAGGTTATGGAAGAGGTCGCAAATGGAAAAAATTATATTCTATTGTATCATTATGCATAACATGATTGTTGAAGATGAACGCGACATTGACTACCCAGATTACGAATGCAAAGGAGCAAGACATGCCAATTTACAAATTGAAGAACAGTATGATTGATTTTAAGTAGATCAACATGAAATTTATCATAATGCAGCGATTCATAACAGGCTCCCAAAGGATAAAATGGATCACATTTTGAACTCTTATGGCAATCAGCAGTTTTTTTATTGTAGATCTATGTTTCATTAAGCTTGTTTGCATTTTAGTATGTATGCTTATTTTTATGTAGCATGTTGAATTGTTTGGTGAAGTAAGCAATAATAGCTAAATGAAACATGCATTGAATAAAACGACATACCATTGATTACTTCAAATTAGGAAATAATACACGATCAAAAACAATAAAAGATGATACATTTCTCTATAACTTAACTACATGTGTCTAGGCCTAATCGACTATCAACAATTCATTGTTAGTAATCCATACAATGTTGCATTGACAATGGATCCATCCTTGTGATATCCTTTTCCATTAATAAAGTCTCTTGCTGTTACTGCTCCAACTCATACCTACCCCCTTTCGATTGATTGTTTTAACACGCCAAGCTTTTTTGCACTATTTTTTGTCGTCCTGTGTTTTCTCTTGCATGCTTCTCATGCATCTGTGCTAAATGAGAATCAACCTGGGACTAAATAACAATTTTCTTCTTAGTCGCATGCTGCCTCATCCATCTAACATCTTCATCAATTAGCGGCAGTGTTTCTTTAGCTTCAATATTTGGATAAACATTAGAATCGATATGCGAAAAAAAATCGAGACTAGAACTATAAGAATTTTGACTTGCTTTTTTCTTTCCCTTGTACTTGGATTGAACATCCCTTAAGCTCTTTGCATTGCTAGAGCTTCATTTTGGATGATTGACAAGCAATTCATAATAATTGGCGAACTGATAGTATTGTGGTTTTTCTACTCCATTTTCTCTAGGAAATAATTTCAAGAATTAGTCATTCGCTATTCTTTTTGCAATTAAAAAGTGAATATATATAGGTATTTTATGGTGTATATCTGAAAAATAAGCATACAAATTAATATGTTTCAAAGTGTTACCAAGATGGCTTTGCAACCCATTACACTTGGATTTGTGGTTCTAATTTTGTGAATTTGGGACTTGAAGATTGGGTTTATCGATTAATCTTTCCAATTCAACCAAAAAGTAAAGACATGGATTTGTTCTTTTCGACATGTTTTTTGTTGTATGCAACCACAAATTTTCTCAAAAACGCCTTTCCACTTTGGTCGTTTCCCTTGGCCAAGTCGTAAGAAAAATGACAATACATATAGCACAGATCTTTATGTTCATATCTAGTCCACAGGCCGGATGAATGGAAGGAAAGTGAAGGAGTGGTTCGAGGAATAAAATCTTTAACGGGTTAAAAATCGAAATCCCAACTAGCCGTATTCGTCGCTTCGTTATATGATTGAAATGGATAAGACATTATATGTTGAAGCTGATAATTTTAGTAGAAGAAGGGAGGTTTGTGTGTTTTATAATCTAAAATTCAGAGCAATATAATTGACCATTTATAGTTGTTGTAATTCGAAAAGTGAGCATTTAGAGCCATTGTAATTGGAAAAATGACTGTTTAAAGTTGGTAAAGGTTTGAAATTATAGCCGTTATTGGCTACACATGTAGAGGAAAGTGTTAGGCACCCCCTTTATAGGTGCCCAGGCTTCGGTGCCCGTTAAATGGGCACCATAGCCTGGGCATCCAACCACTATTCGGGATCTTGAATATTACGCATAATGTTATGCCTTAATTGGACGATTAGAGACCCAAAACGTAATATTACGCCTTAATTACAACCACTAGAGATGCTTTAATCTCTCAACTACAAATTATTTTTGTCCCTTTCAGAATTTTCATTGAGTATGATTTACTTTAACATAATTAAAATTTCTAGATACTTTCAACAACTTTGATTTGACATTCATCTCAATGAGTTTGAATTTATTTATTTAATTTTAAATATGTTCGTTGTTACGTTCATTCTAAGAAATATTCTATTTTGTTAATCTTTCCTTGTCAAATTTTATTGACTTTTTGATTTAAATCCAAATAATAACATAAATATTTCTAGTTCTTTTTGGAAGAAAAGATGTATGGTCTGAGAATCGTACTCTCTGTGTGTGTAAAGACACCCACATATAAAAGAAACAAAGGTACATGAATCTTGGGCACAAGACTGATATCATAAAATAAATTTGTCGATGTGCTTGGCCAATAGCAGTGTATGATAAAAGGACCATGACAAGCAGATCAGGTTAATATCACCAACAAATAAGAAACTAAATAAACTACATGAACAATGATATGCAAATAGAGTAATAACCGAGGAGTAGTCTAGACAACATCCCTAAGCATCTTTGAAAGCAACTAATAAGCTCCTGGGAATAGGCATGATTTTGTAGGGAAACAACATATTTTTTATCCCAATCAAGAATTACCTAATTTTCTCATTGTTGGCACCATATTCACCACCATTGGATTGTACAAGCTCATCATCCATAAGAGTTTTCGTTTATCTTTGGCATGTTTGAAACCAATTTTGGTAATATCAACCATCTTGAATGATAACACAAACTGCTTTCCTTCTAAGTTTAAGTTTCCACCTTATTACCAAGACAATTGAATATTTTCGGTCAACATATCTGTAACAAGTTTAATTATGATTAACATTATTTAGAACGTATAATAGATAAATTAAATTAAATAATGTATTCCGATCAAAAGAATGAGATTTTATTATTAAATTAGTCATGTCTCAAGTAAATGATTAATAAGACTGTTTAAAATATAAATAAACGAAGGAATAATATAAGGGGTAAAATGGGAATAGACCTCATTTAGTAACCCAAACTCTTCATCTTTCTTTATCCTCATATCGTTCACTTTATACAAAAAAATTAATTAGGAGGTCGACCATTGCTAAGGAAAATAATAAGGAAAAAATAAAAGGAAATCAAATGATAGGTTAAGAGGAATTTAATTAACACTTGGTCTTAATCTCTTTATCCAATCAAGGTGAATAATAGTTATTCATCTAACTTTTACGTGTTTATATTTAATTCTAGGAATAAATCTGAACTATTTCACGATATACATTATGCTATGAAATATCTAGTAAAGATGGCATCATTGATCCCCCTCTTGAAGTTTATTTTTTGGGAGAATTACTTGCTTGGTTTGTTATAGGATGCTAACCCTCCTTATTTAATAGTCAAAGATAAATGTAGTAGTACTTAGAAAATTAAGGGAGGGTTTCAAGTGCACATGGACAGCTCTTTGTAGTTCATCAAGTTTTCAAATCTTGAAGATCACCTCCGAGTGCTTAATGCGAATCCTGTTTTTATTTACCGTATGGAATTTATAATTACATCTCAGATCCCTTCTGTTGATTGTGGTAAGGATTGATTCTGGTCTGGGCTTATTTCTCATATATCTCATATGTGCTACGATCTTTGATTGGGTTGAATTGGATAGCTAATAGTATTGGAAAATTAAAATATTTTGATAATACCATTATTGCTAGTGTAACACCACGCATTTTAATTAATAAAATTATCAATATAATTACACGAGTAATATGCATTTGAAATTCGAAAATAAACGCATGTTACAAATTGAGTAATAAATGAAAAGCTGCCATTATGTAAACATAATGTTGCAATGGTATAAATAGAACTAAATAAAAAGAAACGTTGTGGAAGAATGAATGGAAATTAATTAATAGCACATTATAAATTAATAAATAGAATGTAACGCTAAATAGAAAACTAATTAGTGGTAACACGCATGAAACCATGTGTAAATATTTATTTATTTATTTCATATAAACATATAAGCTTGATAATCAATGTGCATTTGAATTTGAAAGTTAGCGCGCATCATTAATGGCATTAATAGGAATATAATGGGAATAACATTAAAAGAGAATTAAATGAAAATAATGTCAAAGTTTGAAGTAGATAATTAAGTTTGAAATATTGACATGCATGTGAAAACATATAACAATATGTTATAGACATAAATATCAAAGGTAATGTGCATTTAAATTTGAAAATAAGCGTGCGTCACAAATAAAATTAAATTATGGAAAGTTTAATGGCATTAAGTAACGTTCTAATATAGAATAAGTATATGCGTATTAATTCTAGAAATAGTAGGAATTTGAAATTAAAATTAAAAAGCATATTGAAAATGAAAGAACATTAATACGCAAGTAGTAAAACTGAAAATAATATAATGTTAAAAATAATGTTTTAAATCTCTTGTGAATAAATCCCAAAATATACGCGGATATTAATTTGGCGTTTGGAATTGAAATTTCACACATGTCAAAGTTGGAAAAGAGAATATTATAAAATATAAAAATAAATAAGTAATCAAACAAAAGAAGCAACAAATAAATCACACAGAAAAATGGTGGCCCAGCGATTTATTTCAAATCGCATGGGTCGACATAGACATCACCTAGATCGACTCACGGATTGTCCCATATAGGGGATAGGCCGACCCATATGTCGACTCAGGCATGTGTATGGATCGACCCATTCAGGTCAAACATGACGTGTTTTTATTCTTTTGACGGCTCAGAATTAATTTCTGTGAATCAGACGGATGTGGTTCTTTTGAATGCATATAAATAAATGTACTAGGCAAGCTACCAAACTAATACTTTTTTGAGCAAGCGCAGAGGCCATCCATTTTGTTTCTTCTCCAAACTCTTCTGAAATAGAAAATATTAATCTTAGAATTTTTTATTTAAAATTTGGAGAAGAAAATTATAGGTTTAGGCAATAGGTGCCCAGATTCCTCGTCCATATGAGGTTAATTCCATGAATCTGAAATTAATATTATTCTTTTAGACTTAGATTTGTAAATCTGTTGTAATTTCAGTAATAGATTCAATTAGGAAGATCACAGATGATAAATCAGATTCAGATTCAGGAATTGGAGAGCATTCAGATAAGTGGATTTAAATTATATTTTCTTATAATAGTATATGATATCATTTGATTCCTGTAAAATTTATAATATGTTATCTTTTTTCTCTTGTCCCTCTTTTTACATTGAAATTTACAATTTTATGTTGAATTTTGGGTATGTGCAAAACATGTATAAATCCACGATATTGGAGTATTTATAAGACTGAATCGTGCAACTAATTTTGAGCGACTGATTGTAATCTCTTTTCTATGCACGTTGGAAAATGTAATCCAATTGGAATTGCAGATAAAAGAGGATTTTATAATTTGGGGTTAAATGAAGTTGTATACCAAAACTATAACAAAAAGGGAACATGGGTTGAAAATAAAAAGAGATAAACAGGAATTCACATATATCTATAAAATGAAAGGTTAGGAATAACCTATATTGACTGGTCAAGAAAAGAGGGATATATTTTCATAGTTTGGTAAAAAAGGAAACGTGATTGCAAACATGAAAACAAGTAAAGCTAGTGATTAGTTCGAAATAGGGAATTAACCATATTGTGCACTAATTCGATAACCAAATATTTTAGAAAAAGAATATCTTGCAATTTTGGGTTCCTATTGCAGTGATTACCTAAACTATGGAAATGAATTTTTATATAATTTTGATAACCAATCAATTGGGAATAGACCTAACTTCCTAAAGAATAAATTGTAAAGGCGAAAAAAAGAGTAACATTATTGAAAGATGTTATGAAAGAAAAAGGAAAATGTGAGGTCTATTATAAACCTACAACCGCAACTTATAACAACAACAACAACAAAGCCATATATCCCAAACGAGTTGGGGTTGGCTAGATATGGAACCCAAAATTAAAATAAAATAAAATTAATAATAATGATAATATATATATATATATAAAGGGTTTGAAATAACCAATCAAATAAAAGTCGTCCGAAAAAGGTTTTTTTAAATAATAATAATAAGTAAAAATGTTCAATAAAAGTGAAATAAAATCTAAAATAGTAATAAAAAGTAAAAAGGTTCAGTAAACGTGAAATAAAGTCTTAAAAAAACTATGGTTCTGGTACATGGATTGCCAATTTCCATGCACTCCTATCAAATACCAGCTCTTCCGATAAACTCCAGTTACTTAAATATCTCTTTATTATCTCCTCCCATGTCATTTTAGGTCGACCTCTACCTCTCTTTGGGCCTTCGGCGCGGCCTAGAATTCCAGCGCGTACAGGTGCATCGTATGGTCTACGTTGGATATGTCCAAACCATCTCAAGCGGTATTGGACTAACTTCTCTTCAATAGGTGCAACTCCAAGTTTTTCCCGAATATTCTCATTTCTAACCCGATCTCGTCTGGTATGCCCACAGCTCCAACGCAGCATTCGCATCTCTGCTATACTTATCTTCTGGACGTGTTGCCTCTTAGTAGGCCAACATTCTGCACCATATAACATTGCCAGCCTGATTGCTGTCCTATAGAACTTTCCTTTAAGCTTCTGAGGAATCTTCTGATCATAGAGAATGCCAGATGCTAGTCGCCATTTCACCCATCCTGCTTGAATTCTAAAACTAACATCCTTATCAATCTCTCCATCAAACTGCAACATAGATCCTAAGTATCGAAATGATTCCTTCTTGGGTACTACTCTACCACCCAGGGTAACATCTCCGTCATCTGACCTGACACTGCTAAACTCACACTTCATATACTCTGTTTTAGTTCTGCTAAGCCTGAAACCCTTTGATTCCAAGGTCTCCCTCCACAACTTCAGTTGTCGATTAACTCCTATTCTACTTTCATGAATCAGCACAACATCATCGGCAATGAGCATACACAAGGGAATCTCTGTTTGTATATCTTTTGTGATTTCATCCATCACTAATGCAAAAATATAGGGGCTCAAAGCCGAACCTTGATGTAACCCTATGTTAATTGGAAAGTCTCTGGTCTCACCATCGCATGCCCTAACGCTAGTCACAACCCCCTCGTACATATCCTTAATAAGGGTAATATACTTTGAGGGCACTCTCTTCCTTTCTAGCGCCCACCACATAACCCTCCTCGGTACTCTGTCATAAGCTTTCTCCAAATCAATAAAAACCATGTGGAGATCTTTCTTTTGCTCCTTGTATCTCTCCATAAGTTGCCTAACCAAGAAAATCGCCTCAGTGGTTGACCTTCCAGGCATAAAACCAAATTGATTCCTAGAGACACTTGTCAACCTCCTCAAACGCTGCTCGCAAACTCTCTCCCAAAGCTTCATTGTATGACTCATAAGCTTAATTCCTCTATAGTTTGTGCAACTTTGAATATCTCCTTTATTCTTGAAGATTGGAACTAAAATGCTTCTCCTCCACTCATCTGGCATTTTGTTTGATTTGAAAATATTGTTGAACAACTTAGTTAGCCATTTTACCCCTGCATCTCCAAAGCATATCCACACCTCAATAGGAATATCATCAGGCCCTACCGACTTGCCTGATTTCATACGTTTCAACGCCCCCTTTACCTCAGCTTCTTGAAATCTCCGCACAAAATGTCTATTGGTGCTATCAGCTAAGTCTTCCAACTCGATCGAAGAGCTATCACTTTCTTCGTTGAAAAGCTTAATAAAGTATTCTCTCCACCTATTCTTTATCTCATCTTCCTTTACCAAAAGTCTATCATTCTCATCCTTAATGCATTTAACCTGATTGAATTCCCTTGTCCTCCTCTCGCGTAGCCTAGCTATTTTGTAAACGTCTTTTTCACCCTCCTTTGTACTTAGCCTTTGATACAAATCTTCGTACGCTCGTCCCCTTGCTTCACTCACTGCTCTCTTTGCAGTCTTCTTTGCCACTTTGTACCTGTTCATGTTCTCTTCGCTTCTATGACGGTACATGCATTTGTAGCATTCCTTCTTCTCTTTGATAGCCTTTTGCACCTCGTCATTCCACCACCACGAATCCTTGGGTTCTCGCTTGCTTACTCTTGTTATCCCAAATACCTCAGTGGCGGCTCTCCGAATGCAAGTTGCCATCGCATTCCACATGACATTTGCTTCTCCTTCCACATTCCAAGCTCCTTCTCCCATCACTCTATCTTTAAACACCCGTGAAGCATCTCCTTTGAGTTTCCACAATTTCGTCCTGCTAATCTTCGCTCTCTTATCCTTCACCACCCGAAGACGAAACACGCATACCAGCAGCTGGTGTTGTGAGACGACACATTCTCCAGCTATGACCTTGCAATCAACACAATCTCGTTTGCTATCTCTTCTAGTTAGGACAAAGTCAATCTGGCTAGCCTGTTGGCCACTACTGAAGGTGATCAGATGTGATTGCCTCTTTCTAAAGAAGGTATTAGCAATCATAAGATCAAAAGAGAGAGCGAAATTCAAAATATCTTCACCCTCTTGGTTCCTACTGCCAAATCCAAAACCACCATGCACTCGCTCAAACCCCCCGCTAGATGAGCCAACATGGCCATTGAGGTCTCCTCCTATAAAAAATTTCTCGCTACTATGCACATTCCTAACCATGACATCTAAGTCTTCCCAGAACTTCCTTTTAGCTTCTTCACTTAGACCTACCTGTGGGGCAAATGCACTAATGACATTTAAAACTGCCTCGCCAATTACTAGCTTAACTAGGATGATCCTATCCCCTCGTCTTCTGACGCCAACCACATTGTTCTGAAGGTTCTTGTCAATCAATATGCATACCCGTTCTTGTTACGTACTTATCCCGTGTACCACAATTTGAAGCCAGTGTTCTCCGCCTCCTTCACCTTCTGACCCACCCATTTAGTCTCTTGAACACACAAGATGTTAACCCGTCTCCTAATCATAGTATCCACTATCTCTCTTAATTTTCCTGTTAAGGACCTTACATTCCAACTACATAACCGAACCCTACTATCGTCGACTAGCTTCCTTGCCCATCGCATCCGCCGAGAAAAATGCGAGGACCCTTGTTCACTTATCACTACACCGGGGCGTTGGTGTAGCGCGCCACTAAGAGAATGGAGGCCCAACCCTTGCATATTTAACTCCATATCCAAGCCTCGATATAGCGCGTCGCTAAGAGGGTTACGCCACAATGATATATCATAAGGTTCCATATCCATAAGAGAGGCTAAGTTTTTACGTCGGCTCTCCAAGCCTATCACAACCCTCCTCCTTTACCCTGGCTTGGGACAGGCTGCATAGAAAACTACACAGGCGGAGTCACAAGCCTATCACAACTGCAACTTATATTTGCATAAAATGTAAATGGGGAAACCATAATAAAACAAACATGTTTTAATTGCAAATATACTAATATGACAGAGAATTGTTAAATGAACAGTTAAGCCTTAATATGGGCAGATTGACATAAAAATGTCAAGTTATGGGCTTAAAACTAAATTGTGGGATTAGGCTTTAGTGTGGACATGTTGACTTAAAATGGTTAAGTTATGAGCTTAAAAGGTTCTAGGCTTTAATATAAACATATTGATTTACAAGGTATAAGTTACGAGCCTAAGCTATGGTAGCCTTGTGACTAAGCAATGAAATTGACAAACAAATAATATTCAGCTTGAATAAATTAAAGAATATTATTAATCAATGGGAAGACGAGAAAGTAAAACAATTGCAAATTAGACATAGGATCTAATAAAATAGCGGTATGCATTTGACCCAATCCTAAGGGATGAATGCCCCAACAGGGAAAATCATCATAGGCTCCCGAAGACGCGGTGGGAGCACGTTCAACTTATTATTCCAGGGGACTGAAAGAAGTGTAGGACTTCTATAGGGCGTGAGGATACTCTGAGATGACCTTTTGTGGTTGGCCTAACGAATGTGTACACATAGCGGCTTGGTTTGTACAGTTCCATCCATAGAGTATGAGTTGGCTGCATTTATATCGAGGGCAACCTAAATGGATGATAGGATGATTTTTAGGAAGATTTGATGGTTGCCTCGGCTCGAGAGAGCATGCTTAATGGTCAGGACCCAACAAGGATAGTAGGTCGTCGGATACCTATCATCATCGGCCGGAGCGACTATGGGAAAGATTGGAGCTAAAATAAAAGGCTAATAACCTTTTATTATCGGGTCATTGGATAAGGGACAATGCCAAATTGGATGCCTAGATTGTTTGTTAGGGGCACGGTCACTTGCTTTTTGAACGTTCTTTCATTAGTTAAGGGGGTCAGGTGGGGCCATAGCCGCCGAAAGAGACAGACCAATCTTTGGATATCTGTAATGTAGGCTTAATAAAGTTGTCCTTTAGAGACATAGAAATCCCCCAGCTGAGTTCTTTCTATAGGGGAACACAGGATTAGGGCGCTCTCGTAGCGCAACGATAGGGGTTTAATACACTTTTGTAGCATGGTCCAGTATGCTTTCGTGGTACAGCGATGGAGATTAGCGTGCTTTTGTAGCATGTCGTAGAATGGCGATGGAGATCTAATACACTTTTACAGTGCAGCGATGGAGACCAATGAGGAGGGTACTATAGGGGGTACCTCGATATATTGGGCATACAACTATATATATATATATATATGTGATTTATTAGGTTAATCTACTTAGAAGTAGATGAGTACGATTTATGCGTAAAATCATAAGCGTAATGTGTAATAAATCCAGATAACTTAATAACAGTAATCTAGTGATAGAGCAACATTTGCAGGGTAATTTATAGAAAGTATAATTTGTCCATTCACCAGAACTTTTGTTCTGACCCCTTCTCTTAACAAAACTGCATGTTAGACATGTGGTAGAGATCATATAGCTTAGAGACATTTACTAGACAGTGTCAATATTATGGTAAGAGTTTAGTTACTATTATATTTGATTTATTCCATTGTAGATATGTTACTGTGAGCTCTGATATATTTTATTTTTTCCTTTCTGCATGATACCAGACAAATCAACTCGGGTTTCAATGGAATTGGATTTTAGCAATTTTTGCAAAAAAATCGGACCCATGGTTATTACAACTAGGGATAAGCTCGTATAAAGGCTCTGATTGAAATATCACTTGTTAACCCTCTTCAAGATAAGATCAAACATAGAATTGTTGAGGGTTTTGTGGCTCATGTTGTGGTTTATTATGGATGAAAACAAGATATTTGCACATCATGTCTGTCTTTTGGTCATCTCATCGAAGCTTATCCGTATCGGTCTAGCGGTGATCTTATGCCTCTTGTGCCTCTTGCTGATAGGAAACCTCCTCCTTGTCCTTTGGTTTTGAAGTGGGCTCCAAAGGTGTATTCCCCAAATATTGTTCATGCTTCACTGCCTCCTCTTGTTTGTAACGACCCATATTTTTACGGTATATAAATAATTTATTTAATTATTTGAATAATGGTTTGGTTATTTAAAATGACCAGAATTAAATAATAGTGAATATTTAATTAAAATAAATAATATATTTAATTTCTGAAATAGTCAGAAATAGTGGAATTCACAAAATGGTGTGAATTGGATCATCGGTGATATTTAATTCAGTTTAGGATTGAATTAGAATAACGAATATATTATTTGAACGGCAGTTTGAACGTATAATTATATTTTAATTAAAATCGAGCTCGAAATGGCGCTACAGTTCGTAATTTGGCGATTCAAACTTTAAACGAATGTACAGAGTCCGTTTTAAATCGGATTTCTATGAAACAAGAAACGTTCGGAGCTGGTGAAGTATATTTTTCTAATGGAAGAGAAAAATCGAGACTTCGTCATGTAGATTTTAATTTATGTCCAAATCAAAATTCAGAAAAGTCGCTATGGAATTCCTTTATAATTTATATTGATTTATTTATATTTTAAAATGGATTTTTAAATATAGACCGAATATCGATGTAACATTGGATTTGAAATATCGAGTTATAAATCCCAGTGTAGCAGTATGATATTCTATTGTGAATATATACGATAATATTTATTTTTAAATATTAAATTTAAATTTAAATGTTTTTAAAATATATTTATATATTTAAATGGGTAATTTAGAGCTTTTAAAATAGCCAGTTTTTGTTAACGACCTCAGAATTCAACGAAACAATTTTTTTTTGGATCCGCAACATCAAATTATTGCTAGATTTCAGTTTTCGTGATTTTTGAAGTCAGTATGTGGCCGTATGAGATTTTAATGTGAAAAACAGACGATAATTTAACCTTAAAAATACCTTGTATGGGCATACGATGTCGGAATTCGACGAAACCAGTTTCGTTGGGACCGAAATGTCGAACTTTAGCTGCATGTCCAGTTTCATGATTTTTGGGTATCGTATGTTATTACAGGAATTTTAGAGGACAAATGAATATAGCGTTTGCTTAAAAATAAATAATATAATAAATATAAAAATATTATCATCCTATAAATAATCCTTAACTTCCTCTAACCCTAAAGTTCTTCATTCACTGGTCAATTGAAAGAAAATCGCCGTCGTATATTTCCTCAAACCATTTCTGAATCTTCAAAAATCAAACAAAAACCTATAAATTTCAACTCCTATGAATTCGAACTCCTGGTCTCGTTATCTTCAAGTATGTATGAAGTTAGTGGGTTCGATTACTTCTTGGGTCGATGGTATTTGTGCTATCGCGATGTAGGGCTGGGGTTTTGGGAATGGTTGAGGCGGAGTTAGGGTCGGGCAAGGTGTTGACAGTTTTCGTGGTGGCAAGGCGCACCTTACAGCAGATTTTTGGGGTATTCGGTGTTAATTTAGTTCGATACTTCACTGTGGATGTGAAGTCGGAAACTGTTCGAGAGCGAGGCAGTACGGCTCGAGTTCACAATAATTGGTATAAGGAGAAAGTGGATTCGAAGGAGAGTTCGATGGTGGTGGTGTTGCAATTTTCAGTTGAGAGGAGAAGGTGCGGTAGTCATTAAAATGATGGAAGTGGTGTAAATGATGGAGCAACAGTTGATTACAGGGAAGAAGGGGGTTTGAACGGGTCGGGTATCAATGGGTTTGGGCCAAAGTTTTAAAAGGTGAGGCCCAACTAGAAAATTATTAAATTTGTTTTAGCTTTAAAATAGTGTATTAACTTGTAAACACTATAGCTTGGTCATACGGTGTCAGATTAACGAACGGTCAGATCCGATAGGATCGTATGGACGGACACTACCCAATAGAATTGACTAGGAGTGGCTTGGAGCTCGCTACAATTTATTGTAAAATAAATTGTCTGTCTGAATCAAAGATGGCTAATCGTTATTTAACGATAATCGCCCAATGTGAGTAAACCTCACTAACTCTACATAGTTTGTATTTTTATAAAATATTTTTAGAATTTATAAATGATGGTTGTTTGCTATGTGTTGGCTGTTTAGTTGAACTGCTAGTCAGTTGATTGAAAATATAGATGACGATATAAATATAAATCGTTAATCAAATATTGATTCTGTTTAGCAGAATATTTCATAGTAAAATGAAATTGATGTTAATTTTATTATTTAACATCTGTGGATGCAGGGAAACAGGTCGGAGGGACCCAACTGGGTTCCTCAACATTTATTTTACTGTTTTTTCATATATTATGTTATATGATGTGATATAAAATCTGTTGTTGATTTTGTATGGTTGAATTATACCGATCATTGTTATATGGTACGTTCAATACCATAAAGAATATTGGAATGTAAAAAAGGAAATTTTCAATGTTATATTGAAAAAGAAAATATTTATAAATAAAAATATTTTATAAAAACAAAACTATTTATTTAAAAAATAAATAGATTAAAAAGGGGATATTTATTTGTAAAGTAAATAGATAGAATTGAAGGGAAATATTTGTAAAATTATTTACAAATAGGATTGAAAAAGAAAATATTTGTAAACTATTTACAAATTGAATGGAAAGGAATATTTATTTGTTAATCAAATAGAATAGAATAGAAAGAGGAAATATGTGTAAAACAAATAGAAATGGGAATAGATAGATTATCAAAGGGATTACTTATAAAATCAATGGATTTAATATAAAAAGAATATATATATATAGAATAAATAGAATTATCAGAAAGGGGTTTATTTTGTAAATAAATAGATTATAAAAGGAAATACTTGAAAAGTGAATAGAATTGTATAAAAGGAGAATTTTACATTTTGAAAGGTTTAAACCCGTGTTTTACACACGGGTATAACATGATATGGATTTAAAGCAAAGATTTTAAATAGAATTTATTCTGACCGACAGATTGAGAAGATAAATTTATAAATAATGTTTTATAAATTAAATAAAATGTTTATCATTGTATAAATAGAATATATAAGTCAGGACTTATATAGAGAAGCAAGAATCGATTTCAACATCGATATTTGAAATTGAATAAACGTAGAGTTAATCAGTAGAGTTAATCGGTAGAGTTAATCAGATAGAGTTAATCGAATTAAAATTAATTGAATGTTAGTTATTCAATTAAAATTGATCAAATATAGTTATTTGAGATAGAGTTAGTCAACATAGTTATTTAGGATGTGTTGCCATTTCGTACGACTGCTAGCGTAATTCGCAGGGCAGCAGATAGTCTATGGAGGTCGGATGTTTCCTGAGGGACACAGGCGTAACCATTGTGATCGCTGCGATCTAGATTCAAGCGAATGGTGTTAAATTGAAGATTAGCCATTTTGAAATAAATTTAAAACAAACATAGTTATTCGATTATAAATTAATCGAATATTAGTTATCAAGTAGGTGTTAAATAAGTAGAGTAAATAAATTGAGTTAATCAAGTAAGTTAATCAAGTTGAGTTAATTGAGTTGAGTTAATCAAACCGAGTTAATCCAAATGAGTTAAATTAAAGGAGTTATTCAAAATATTTTATTCAAATAAAATTAAGGGAGTTAATCGAATATTGTTTATTCGAAAGGAGATTCATCGAATGTAAATCATTCATAGAAAATTAATCGAATGTAAATCATTCAAAGAGAGATTTTCGAATATAGTTATTCGAAGAAAGGGTTATCGAATATAGTTTATTCGAAAAGGAGCTATCGAATAGAGATTATTCGAAAAAGAGAATTATACGTTGAATTCGATTATATCGAATTCGGGAAAGTAATATTTGCTTTCCGATTTAATCAAGATTTACTTATTTATTAATAGATTAGTGGTTTAGTTATTTAGTTAAATTAGAGAATAAAAGTTACATTTTGGAGTTGGATATTCAATAAGAAAGGAATTATAACGCTATAGTTAAATCAATGTTTTAAAGTAAAGAAGCGGATTCATAAATAGAATCTGAGTTACGTACAGAAGTGTTAAAGGTTTAAAAGGTGAACTTTGTCTATTTCGAGGTTAGAGAGGTTGTTCAGTTAAGGCCTGAGAGGTAATTATACCCCAACTTGATTGACTTCGTTTTAACTAAGGGATGGGTAAGGTTCGATAATGAAGACTGATCAAGTGAATTTGGTTAATGAGTGTAATGATCTAAATTGGCTTAGTGATGTTTTATTTAAACATTAATTGAATAAATTTTAGAAACATTTTCCAAATATAATCAGAGATATTTTCTAATCATAGAAAGTGAAATGTTAATGAGAAAGGATACTGGAATGACAATGATACGTGAAACAGAGATGGAAATGTTTTCCAATGATTGATGTATATTTTCTAAATCTAGAAAATAAGAATTTACAAATATATAGAAATAGGGAAATGGATAAATTAAAGATGTTTTTATAAAAAGAGATAAATGTGGATTGATAATTGATCGATAGAAATTTCCATTTGGAAATAATATCGTTGGTTGCACACCTATTTTTCTTTGATAGTTAAATCACCGACTATCGAAGTTTTGACCATTTTATCGTCGTCAATATGGAGGGACCGGGATCAGATGCATTATCTGAAAACCACTCTGTATGGACGTTAGCGTTGCGATCAAATATTGAAGACAAAGTTATGCAAGGACTATCCTGTTTATAGAATAGTTCCTTCGGTTTGTCCAGTCCCAGGACAAACGTGAATGGATGAATGTCTGACAGAATATATCTAGCAGATCGCGTAAGTTGATCTCTTCGAACGTACTTATGTTTGGTGGCGGAGGAATTCGTTTCTCTTAGCTTTATACCCGTGGTATTTTTGAGAAAATCAATTTGTGATTTGGTGGGTATGACGATGTGGCATTCAAAGTAAATGAATGTATGATCTGTCAAAAGATACGTTATGACCTCAAGTCTCATCAACTGGGAAATGACAGAAATCGGGCAGGCAACATAGCTAAGTGGGTCGCTCCCTTTAGGGTGTATATCACCTATCTAGAGAAAATCCATTTCATTCTTTTATCTATGATCGATGCTGTCCCTTTTCAGGAAACGGTGGGTAGCTCCCAACCATTGGTGATATACATTCGATACACTCAAGCGAAATGAGTGGTCGGTCATGTGTGGGCCGGGTTGTAAGATGTTCTTGTTGAACCCAGTGTATTCGTCTCTAGAGATACACTATCGACAGGTGGTCCCATACCTTGTCATAGTCGGAACCCAATCTCCAATAAGAGCCTGCGATTCGATTGTATACTATATATATGGAACGTGAGATGCAAGCGTTCTGGTAGATTGTTAATTACTTGTGATTAGACATTATTATAATATCAGAGAAGTATTGATTTCCAAAACTGTTTTGGGTTATCGTAAGGTAAAAACCATCTGTGTTTATGTGTGGATCGGTCTTACGATTATCATTTCTTTTGAAAAGGATTTTGAAAAGTTAAACCAAATGATTTGAGATTACTCACACCAGTCACATGACTGACTCAGAGTTTATTTTGTTTTGTTTTCCCTAAACTCTTGGGGGCCCAAATTTGTATGGGCAGTCAAGTGGTTCAGGTCTTTACAGATATACTTGGAGGAGCTTGAAGAAGGAGGCTTTAGGATTATATAGCTATTGTTATTTCCGCTATGTGTAAGTGTTGTACTCTGATAATGTTATTATGTATATATATTGTTTATTTCAAAGTTATGTTATAATATATTTTATTTGCTCCGCTATGAGATTCGTGTTTACTCTGATTATGTTCTTCTTCTTCTTCTATTCTAATTTCCTATCTTATCTATTCTCACCCTCTAACTTCCTTCTATTAATGATCAGGAGTTTCCGATGTCTGAATAGTCAACATGGTAGTTTTGTGTTGTTTTTCGGAGTCGAAAATCCCAGTTCATTACATTGTTCTTGAGGAGGTCGCTGACTCTGATAACTCTTCTGATACAATTGATATTCATGATGTATCTTGGTGCGCTGAGGAACCAACTTGTTTTCATGGTATGTTAGGTATGAGATATTCTCCTTTTGGTGATAGTTCTATAAGTATATCCGTGATATTGAAGGAGATAATATGCAATTATTGTACCAGATTAAGGCTAACAGTGTTGAGATTATTACAACATGTGATATCGGAGATATGAATAAGTCGGAGTGTTTTGAAACCACTTAGGATAGAGGCTTTATTTTCTGTTACCCTAGTCCATGTTATGTGCCCAAGCTTGTTTTGGCTTTCTTTAGATACATGTGTATTGTTAGCACATATGACGATACATGTAGATCTACCTCTTTTTAGGGGACCTAATTTTTGCTAGTTGGTAGTTTAGGCACTTCGGCTTTACTCCTATACTATATCGGATTGTTGTTAAGTAGTATGGCCAATATTAAATCATATTTAGTTATTACATGCATGTGCAGGACATCTATTTTTCTTTAGTTTAATAAAAGTCTACAACCACTATAATCTGGCTTACATTGCCAATTATTGTGGAATTAATTGATAGGCTTTAAGAATAAAAACCTAGTATATGATCTTCAACTAACTTGTAGTTTTGAAATTATGTTTAAAATATTATATAGAGATGGATTTCTAATTTCATGATTTTTCAAGCTTATATGGGTAGTCTATGAATTTCCTAAGTGAGAGAAAAAAAAGATTTACTTCGGGTTTTAATTAGTATAAATAATTAAATAATGAATTTAGTTTTAATAGTATATTAAAGAACATGACAATTCTTAGTTTTAGATATTTTTGGGGATTTTTCCAAGCGAATATGATTTATAATAAATTATTAAACTAGAAAGGATAACAAATTATATCTTAATAATATATAATTTATTTGGTTTTCCAAATATTTGAGAAATTCATACTTAGTTTGCAGAATTTTTCTAATAAGAATTTATAAAGCATATATTTAACCAACATAGATTTGATTAGGGATAGGAGTTGGTGAAAAGAAATGACTTTAATTGGAAATAAAATAGTTTTTATATTCACTACAAGAATATCATGTTGTAAGGTAAGGACAGTGAAACCCAGATGAACACCACTATGATGTTGCGGCCCCAAATTTCAACATCAGCGTGAGGAGATGCATATGTTTTCAACTTATACTGGTATGGAAGGAATTTATTCGAGTTGAATTTATATAAAAGAATTTTAGCATACCCTCATTCCTACATCAATGATTTCACAATTGACCAATGTCATTCCAATATCCTTTCTATTTAAGATTGACATTCAAATTTTAAAGTACTCTAGAGTTGGGCATCACTTTGTTTAAAGACTTAATTCCCAGGTTTTATGCCAACATCCTCCATTTACGATATTCCTTGTATCTTTGTTTTGAGAACCGATACAATGTAGCATTGATGTCAAAAGTTTATGATTTTAGTATTCTATAAGCACCACAGTTTCTGTGTATTAATGAATTTCGACATTGATTTTCAAGTGGTATTGGCATTTGTATATATATTATTTCAATAACTATAGTTTCAAGGCGGTGATGCTACAAGTCTTCAGTTTTGACATCTAGTATATCAGCAAAATAATGGTTGCAGTTTTGAAGAAAGACATCAAATACATTGTAATGTTGATGCCAAATATTACCAATTTCAAAATCCATGTTTCCTAGGAAAGCCTTTATTCCACGTAAATTAAACAATTATATTTTATAAGTTTGATAGCCTACATATTTCCATTGTATGATAAGCACAATTTTATTTATATAACCTTGTGTTTTATAAATCAGAATACTTTGTTATAATCTTAACATCAAGTTATGCAATATTTATGTTGGTCATAGTGATGTCACACGTTTCTAAATTAAATAACTTTATTTTATGGCCTAATTGCCTAAGATTTTAGAGGTCCAGTGATGTACTTTTTATTTTGAAATAGAAATAAAAGTAAGTCATTCTAGAGATGAATATAATTTGGCATAATATTTTGACTCAATAAAGAGCTATATTTTCCTTGTTTGAACTATGATTATAAGAGATAAATCATTTATAAAAGCTTATATTTCAAGAAATATAAGGGTATATTAGCTTAAGGTTTATAACAGAATAATATATCTTATCCCATTAGGAAAATATTGGTATGACATGTTAACTCATGATTAGAGATTAGAAAACCAAATAAAGAGACTGGTGTAGGATTATGGTTTATGCTTAAGTTGTTAGCCCTTAAGCGTGACTGGTCAATAATTTCAGCGTGTAGGGTTTTGTTAAGTGTAAGACTAAAAGTAGATTTATGCATCAAAGGAGATATATAACTTTAATAGGTTGTAGTTCTCCTAAAAACCCATTAGGTTCATAATGATCCTAGCAAAACTATGAGTTAGACAAGTAGTCTGGTTTGTGAAAGAAGATCGTGTTCGGATGAGCAATCCAGTTTCCTTTTAATGGTAACTTGGAGAAACGATATAACTAGTTGGTTAAGTTAGGTATATTGGTTTGGAATGTCCCTTAGAAATATGAAATAGGGATAACCCATCCATTAATTTAGATAGATTAGTCATGCATATGTTAATTTAGTATTGTACTCTAACCATTGAGTTGCAGACACATGATTTAAAATTGACATGCATTCAGAAGACACTAGTAATGGGAAAACTCATTCCACCCAAAGCATAGGTCTCATCATATATCTGGTTTGATTCAAAATGACATATAATTATTCATAACATATATTTTTTGTCTAGCCCGAAGTATTCATTTTTCCAATTAAACTCTAAGGGTTCACTTGAGTTGTTCAACTAGGGTTTCCAAGTTTTAATTTTCACGAGTAAAGCTTTTGAGGATATAAGGGAGGCAGACAAGCTATGTAGGAGTCTACTTATCCACTGTGGTGTTATGTTTTTAATTAAATATAAGTAATGATAGAATACGAATATGTAAAGTAGCAAAACTTTGACCAACTAAAGGGCATCTTATATGTCGCTCTTGGAGTATTTTGTATTAATTATATTTTAGCTGAACCCGAGCATTAGGATCATGTAATGGATGTGAAAATTAATTAATGAAATGTTTTTTGAGAAAAGTTTCATACTCTCGTGCTTCTAATGTTAAAGATATTATTAGCTGTTCTGATTCTATCACTGGGGAATAATACAGTTGATTACTGCAGCATCAATAATGCTTATTTTAGGTATTGGAATGAGGCAGATTACATTATTAGAGAGCTAATGTGTAATGCGCTCCACACTAAGATGCTCGGAGTGAAGAGCATTTACTAATACTTTCTTAAGGAATTAAATAGAAGAATGAACTGCCAGTAGAATGAAAGGGTTTAATGATGGAAGGATCTGGATAGGCAGGTTAGGTTGCGACATGGCAGCCCGAGGAATGGGAACGAGTCATGGAAGGGAGGGTCCTATGTAACACCCCATATTTTTCTGAGCCCAAATTTTGATAAAAATCAAAATTCGAACACATCCCAGCATGAAGCATATATATGTGGTACCTGCAAATAAAAGAGCATGAGCATAATTTGAGTACGATTAGAGACTTACAGCGAAAACAAAACATAGGATAAACCAGTATTGACCCAAATAACTACCTTGTAAAAGTGAGTCACCAA
This sequence comes from Allium sativum, assembly GCA_030737875.1. Classification (NCBI taxonomy): domain Eukaryota; kingdom Viridiplantae; phylum Streptophyta; class Magnoliopsida; order Asparagales; family Amaryllidaceae; genus Allium; species Allium sativum. The sequence continues at coordinate 362,150,808 of CM060916.1, read as the reverse complement.
GCCAATACCGAGCATGAGAGAGAACGAGAACTGGAAACCAAACTTAAACACCTATGAGAACCCGACCTTCTCTGGAAAAACCTAGGAGGTCATAATGAGGAGGGGGTTAGAATAACAAATTCTGGTGAACAAGGAAGGTACAACACAGATTACAATACACAGATGTCTCCTTTTTGGTTCAACCCAAGATGTATCCCTACCAAGGCTAGTAATTCTAGGCTAACCATGTAAATATTTAAGCACGACTCTAACTCCCCTTCCCAAGGTAGTATTCACAAATCAATATGGATATCGATATCGAGATAGAACGTTATTTCTACAATTTGATCGTTACATCTATCATTGCATTACAAGTTCATACATCTCTCTGTTCTACTTTCTAATGCACATTACTGTGCATTTGTGTATACTCTACACAGTCAATCTTCTTCACAAACATCCCACTACACCCGCTTCACAAGTCATCAGCCACAACAAACTGACATTCCCCATCATTAAAAACTCCAACTTCATTCAAGCTTCATTGCAGTTCACAACTCGCTTTGCATCAATCTTCTTCGCGATCAAAGTCATCACCTCATACCTAAACTACACCATTCATTTACTGCTGACCAAACTACACCAACTGTAACAACCCAAAAACTAGGAACTAATTTAGAACTTTCAAATTTCATAAGAATCAAAATAAAGTTGAATATGGATAATGATATAATTGGAACATGGTTATAATAATGAGTTTTACTATAGAAATAGCACGTTTACAAAGGAAGTATAAGAAATATTTATTTCCAAACCCTGAAACTGGTTTCACTGAATCCAGAATAATGAAATAAGGTAACCAGCCAAGTTTGGCCAGAAACAAAATCCGTTTAATATTGATTAAAGATTGAAAGGTTAAAATTTGAACTAAAAACAGACGATTTTGAGGATATCTTGAGAATGGAATATCGCTAGATATGAGACCATCTCCGTTGGATCCGGAATAGTGAAGTTTAGTACTCAGGGAAGTTTCGCATAAAACGACATCCGTATGTTGAAAAGAAAAAATAAAATCCCAAATTTTGAACTAAAATTTGACGGTAATTGGAATTTGATGATGCTAATGACAAAACTGGAACCTGGTACTTATCCAGGAAAATTCTAAACATACGATATTAGCTATGCATAAAGTTTGAGAAAATTCCTTGTCAAATATAAAAAGTTATTAACAAAACAAAACTAAAATAAATTATTTGAAAATGAAAACGAATTCAAATTTTGTATTTGAACACAAAGACTGAAGTACGTTAGAAACCAGATCTTGTGGTGGAAGAATTTCTGAAAACCATTATCGTTTGATACTCCGACACAAGGCTGGAAGGTGCTTGAGAAAACACAAGTTACTATTCACGAAAATAAGGTTGAATTTAAGCCATAAGATCTTTCATGCTTATCCACAAGCCATGTGTCATTCATCCATGCATTTGCCTTTATTATAAATAAGCCTTAAGCTTATCCTTATCTTCATTTTAACATCTCTTTTCTTCTTGAAAACTCCTCCTCCTCCATAAATATGCATACAAGGTGTTCGTATAAATTCCTAAAAGAGAAAACCTAAGTAAATTTGTGGTGAATATTCATGAATTAAAGTTGTAGTTAATAGCTTATCACTTCCATGAAGTTTATATGTGAATCTGTTGAGATTAGAAGTTATATCCTGAAGGTAGAAAGCTAATTCTATTAGCAAGTTTGTATATGGAAGTAGAAAATGGTAATAGCAAAGTGAATATTCCTAAGTGAAAGAACAAATGATTTTAGGATAATTAACACCTTTGTAAAGTATTGATGTCATTTGAGTTGGATTTGAAATGGAAATCCTAAAGGAAGTAAGGTTATTATCTCTTTAAGTGGTTCGGTAAATTATATGTGTTATTATGAGAGTTATAATGATTTTCGAAAATTGTAATCATGAATTTAAGTTAGCTATATCCATGGAGAAGGTATTCTCATGTATGAGTATAGTTATATTTGGAAATCAATATATTTTAAGAGTTGTTAATTAGAAAAGGTATTAATATTACAAAGGCTAGTGTTAATTATAACCCTTAATGGCTAGGTTATTAACCATTTGAGAGAGAGCACAAAGCTGTGATGCTCCTACAGTGAAGGAATTGAAGGAACCTACTGGGATGGTAAGTGGTTTGTCCTCTCACATTTGCTTATGATATTTGTTTGTGTGAGATGATTTCATGCATGTTGTTGTGTGGCTCAAAATATTTGATATTGTTTGGAAACCCTACACAGGTCGTGGGATGAAATTACACTAGTCCATTGTGTTTATTACACGGATTGTTATTTATTAGTAAACCCCTACACAGGGTATTAGGATAATAACTCACACCAGTCCCATGTGTTCAATAATCTGTGTATGTGGATGCTTTGCAGATGTTATAGTGTTTGATATTTGAATTGGGTCGACCAAAGGTTGTGAACACCATTTGGTCTGATATGTGATTTGGATAGCCTGTTAAAGCAATAGTGTGGTTGTATCGATGCTCCCGTATAGGGGAGGTTATGGAAAAAAAATTTGGCAATATAGAAACCAAATTGACTCTGACATATATGGTTAAATAACTAACGAGTTCGGTTGCAACTCGATAGACATATGACAACTTGTTTATGTTTATTAGATGTTTGTATATACTCAAATTTTCGGGATATACAGGAGTTGAAGGAGTCTCATTCCAGAAATTGAAGTTTAAATGATTATTTTAATAATAAAATTATTGGAGAAAATGAAAGTTTGGATTTAAGTTCCAATACTTTTCGGAAATGAAATCGAGTTCATAACAATGAAATTTTGCAAAAGAACAAACTGGTTTTGAAGAAGTTAAGAATAAGTTATGGCTTATCGAATATTGAAACGAATAGTAAATCGATTTTACCATGAATAGTAAATTGAAGTTGCGTTTGCCTAACAAGCGAACTTGATTTTGTGAAATAATGGTTCCAATGTTCTTACTTATTTTGATAACAGGAGTCAGCCAACTTTGAGACTTTAATAATCATTTTTGAAGAATAATATTATTTTAATGATTTAAATATTAATTTAAGTATTTAAATGTGGAATAATTGATCTAAAGGTCAAAAATGAGGAAATTGAATTCCAGAAGTTATTTAATATGGTTTGAATAATTATTGAACTTATTTTGAAGTATTTCGACTCAGTTATAATAATAAGTCACTTTTGGGTTCGAATAGGATTCGTCGCGTAGCGACAGTTCACGAATTTCAACCCAAAATTTGAAATTAAAATTTTGAAAGATCTAACCATCGGATTTTCTTTAAATGCATCATGTTTTGTCCGAAATTTGAATAGCTTTCCAACAAAAGAAAAAGAAACATTTTTCAACGGTCGGATTTTCCTACAAGTCTAAATCAATTTGACCGGAAAATCTAGTTTCGGTAGTTCAAGTGCAAATTCGGATTTTTCGTAAAAAGGCGTCTACAAATTATATAAAAATATGGAAAATCATGATAAACAATATTAAATGATTTAAAAGTGTTTTGGACCAAATATATTAATATTTGGTAAGATAAAAATGAATTGTGTTCAAGTGAGCTATTTAGCAACTAAAGTGAGCCCTTCAAGAAATCTGGTTTTGACTTTTAATAAGACCTTTATTTAAATATAAAGGTGTCTTAGGTTGATCTATCAAATACGTAGGGAAGCGGGTTCCTACTGATATGGATGTTTTCTAGGGAACCTAGACGAAACCATTGTATATCTACAATTCATGAATAATTCACCTCTCGACATCAATATAATCCCATTTAAACATTTAATAAGATTTTCATTTAAACATAAAGGAGTTTATTTGTTAATAAATGAGATTATTAATAAGGGTAAATTAGAATCCAAGTTTCCAATCAATTCAATTAAATTGAATAGAAACCAGGTTGGTCATTGACTGAGATTGTAACACCCCGAATTTTAGTTAATACTAAAATTCACTAATTATAGGATAAATAATCTCAGGTGTGGGAATTTGGGGTAACGGGCTGCGTCATTGCGTTCGTCTCGGAAAAATACGCGAAATAGAGTCCGAGTTTTCGAAAATCGGAGTCCGTATGGCCCAGTTAAGGCCCAATGAAGTTTGCAGAAAAATTAAAGCTTAAAACAGATTTAATAATTTAAAACCAGAATTTTAAACAGAAGCAGCGGGGCAGGCGGGAGAAATTCCCGCCCTAGCCATGTCGACAGCGCTGTCGACAGGGCTGTCGACAGGGGTGTCGACTGCCCTGTCGACTTGCCTGTCGACAGGGGTGCGACGCCCAGTGAAACTGGGTGCACCAGTTTAGGTTCTTGGGCTGGCTTGGAGGGCTGGTTCTGGAAGCTTCTTGGATCTGACGGGTCTAAACCAATCTAGGGTTAATCTAAGGGTCTAAAATGCAACCTAATCCTATAAATAAGACCCTAACCCTATCCTAATTCATTCATAATTAGATCTTGTAACTAAACTATGGCAAAATGGAACTTGAATCATGGCCACCACAAATCAATGAAGAGGAAAACAAGCTAATTAACCTCTCTAATCAACCTCTAATCTCTTCTAAGCATCTTAATCTTCTTCATTTGGAGTGCAAATTGCTAGTGGTGAGTTTCTATCACTTTAACATCAATTGTTAAAGTAAGTAGATTAGGTGTAATGAGACTTATGGTCTTGAATGCGGATTAGTGAGTTTGAATCATTTGTAATGATATGTTACTCTATGTTTTTCTATGTTTATGCATATTGAATAAGTTGGTTTATGCATATTTAATAAGTTGATTTATGCATACTTGATAAGTGGATTTATGCATGATTAATAAGTTGGTTTATGCATGTTTAACAAGTGGGTTTATGCATGTTGAGTATGTAAGTTTATGCAAGTTTAGTATGATGTATGTTATGTTTACATGATGCTAAATATGCAAGTTGTGGACTATGTGATCATATACATGTTATGCAAGTTCATGAAGATATGCTATGCAAGTTACATGTATGTTAATATGCAAGATATGCTATGAAAGTTGCATGTATGTTAATATGCAAGATATGCTATGCAAGTTACATGTTTGTTAATATGCAAGTTCATGATGACACATTATGCAAGTTTAAGAGTTAATATGCAAGTATATGGATGCTTATGCAAGTCATGTATATGTTTAAATGCAAGATTTATGTGATATGCAAGTTATGCATGCTTATGCGAGTATATGAATGCTTATGCAAGATATGTATATGCTTAAATGACATGATATGTAAGTTATGCATGTTTATGCAAGTATGTGAATGCTTATGCAAGTATGTGGATGCTTATGCAAGTATGTGAATGCTTATGCAAGTTATGTGTATGCTTAAATGCATGTTTAACATGTTATGCAAGTTATGAGAATGCCTATATGCAAGTTCAACATGTTATGCAAGATATGTGTATGATAATATGCAAGCTCATATGCAACGTGTTATGCAAATCATGTGTATGATAATATGCAAGTTTGGGTTAAATGTAGTTGGGTTAATATATGCTCATATATGCAAGTTGACATCCTCTTAACCCATGACAAAGTTGTATGCTAAACCCATGATATTTGTGATGATCTTCCCCTTATTTATGTCATGAAAAGAGAACGATTTACGTGGGGAACGATGGGGTTGGTAAATATGTTAATAAAAATATGATTGGGTATGATTAAGCATACCATAAAAATAAATTACCATAAGTGGGAATTTACCTATTGAGTTAGGTCTACCCCATGGGAATTTACCTATTGAGTTAGGTCTACCCATGTTATGGAAAATTTGATATTAATTAGGGATAATTAATATGGGGGTGATTAATTAGGTGTAATTAATCAACTAAGACACGAGGTTGGACCCTTTTGTAGCGGAAGTCTGCCCGGAACCGACCGGCCATCCAGCGGCTACAAATGATTGGCCCAATGTGAGAGGTCTTAGTCATAAATTAAATACATGATTAAAGTAAAGACACGAGGTTAGACCCTTTTGATGACAGAAGTCTGCCCGGAACCAACCGGCATATCCAGCAGTCATAAAAGACGGTCTAATGTGAGAGGTCTTTATGAGGTCATGATCTTAATTAATGAATTAAGAAACACTTAACCATATTAGCATGTAGTGGAACACGAGGGGTTAAGTGGGTGCCTTGGGGTGGCATGATGAGACTAGTGGGTTGCCTTGGGTGGCAATAGAAAAATACGATTAGAATACTTAACCAAAGTGGAACATGTAATTAAACATGATCAAAGGGTTAAGTAAATGCCATGGGTGGCATGTGAAAATACGATTAGAATACTTAACCAAAGTGGAACATGTAATTAAAACATGGGTGAAGGGTTAAGTAAGTGCTTTGGGTGGCATGTAGAAATCTAGTGGGTGCCCTAAGTGGCAATTGAAATATGATTGATGACTTAACCAAAACTTAACATGTAAGTGGGCATGACTATATAAGGGGTTAAGTGGGATGCACTAGATAAAAGTAGCAAGCTTAAGTAGTAGCTTGTGGGGGCCCATTTCAACCAATATCCCAAACGTATCTTTGTGGGCTCGACTCTAGTCGGGTGACGGGACACTTATATTGGGCTTGACTGTAAGAGGCCAAACCGGGTTAGCGGTGGCAACGCGGGACCAACGGGTTTCATATGCGTGTGTGGACCCGGGCTGGTTGGTAAGTCGTTGTTGCATCGTGTAGATATAAAGCCGTGCACTGTTGATATTATCTGGTAGCCACTTTAGGGGAATGATACACCCCAATTGTGGGACCAGCACGGGTATCTACGGTAGGGAGCCGATCGATGGGTAGTAGTAGGTACACCTAATAAAGATAGGGGCAGACGGCACCTATGCAGGGGTACACAAAACTACTGGGTAAGAATTACTGAGTACACCTAGTGGAGATAGGGGCAGACGGCACCTATGTAGTGGGCTAGGAGTACATGAAACTACTGGGAAAATTTTCTAAGTCCTTGGAAGGGATCAACCTTTAAGTAGGAACGACTGGTGTGGTGCAGTTAGTAATTATCCTTGGGTGGGTAGATGCGTCCTTACGGTTATCTTAGTTTATCCTAAGTCTACCAAGCTGCTTAGTGTAGCCATTCATCCCCAGATATTACTGTAGGTCAAGTTTATGTCTTCTCTGGTTACTTTAATGATTGTATTGTTAAAGTTATAGGGCTCACTCAGACTTATGTCTGACCCTGTTGTTTTTATCTTTTTCCCAACCCTCAGGTCCTACGGTGGATCCTAGCGGTAGTAGAGCTTGATCGGATTGCTGTTCCAGTCTTTAGGAGCTTGGGTAGATGTAAAGCTTCAGTTATCCAGTTATCTTTTCTTTTGTTCTGGCTATTGTATGAGAGAGTGGGATTATGTACTTCTTTATATTTGATGGATATTGTACCTAACTTTTATCATGGCTTTATGATGTAACCAGACATCTTTATTTCCGCTGTTATGAGACGATGTTTTAAAATTTTAAATACTATTTATATCTGTCTTGTTGTGATTTTTCTGTTCTATATTCACTAAAATACTCCACCGATGCTATGGCATTCCCATAGTGAGTGACCATAGCGGGCGTGGGGTGTTACACGTGGTATCAGAGCAAAGGTTTCCGGAACAGATAAAAGTTTTAGAAAACTATTTTTCTAAAAACATTTTTGGAAGAAATATTTTCAAAAACATGTCTTTTAAGAGAAAAGTTTTTGAAAGAAAAGCATAATCCCCGATAGCCATATCTTTATCTTTCGAATTCTCCGTTTTGAATCTTTCCCTTTTTCGTCTCATCATGGCTGAAGATCTTTATCTTCCGGATAGTGTAGCGGTACCAGTATGGTATAGGAGGTTGTTAGAGGCTAGGGCCGCCGCTGCAGGTCCAGCAAATGTTCCTCCTCCACCCGTTGCACTCGTTTCTCCTCGCGCGGATACTTTTGCTATGACTTGTAGGAAGTTTAAGGCTATGGGAGGAAAACCTTTTGTGGGAGCTAGGGATTGGCTTAATGAGACGGAAGAATTGATGGAAATCTTGGAAGTAGAAGAGGGAAAGAAAATCAGGTTGGCCGCTTGGTTAATGGAAGGAGAGGCCTCGTTCTGGTGGGAGGTCACTAATGGAGAACGCCCGATTGACTCTTGGGTGGATTTCAGGCATAGGTTTGAGGCAAAGTTTCTCTCAAAAGCGGAAGAAAATATGTATGAGGAAGAGAAAGGTCCCAATGCTAGCAAAGCACACGAGAAGAAAGGAAATCAGAAGAGACCACAACAGCAACAACAAAACAAGGGTGGGAAAGGCAACGGTGGCAAGGGAAAGAAGAAGTGCTTCAGTTGTGGAACACTAGGCCACATAAGCAAGGATTGTCGCAAGAAGAAGAAGACTGGCTGCTTCCACTGTGACGAAGCAGGGCATTTAGTGAAAGACTATCCTAAGAAAAGGGCAAAGGACGGGGTCTACCTCAAGATGACAGGTGCAAGCTCATGTGGCACCAGGTCAGGCTAGGGGGCAAGTACAGGCTCTCGCAATTCGGGAAAGAGGTAGAACTACTTCTATTGAAAGTCTAGTTTTTCCGATCGACCATCCTGTCCGTACTTTATTTGATTTTGACGCATTGAGTTCGTTTATCTCATCATTACTAGTAGAGTCACTGCACTGGGACACCAGTTGGTAGATGATCCTTTAGTTGTTTCAAACCCAATTGGGCTCCATGATGTGTTTGGGTTTGAAAGTTTCTATACTTAGCGTTGGGTTTAGATGTGATGCTTGTTGGGCTTCACGGGCTATGGGTTAGTGGGCATGGACTGGTTATCCAGTAGGGGTGCCGTTCTTGATTTTGAGGGGAGAGTTGTTAGGCTTATGGGCCGCTTGGGTGACACTCTTGAGATCTCTTGTAATCCCATAGAATCTGTTATGCTAAGTTATCTAGAATCGCTTGACACGTCGGTCGAGAGTTTGCAATTTATAGAGTGGTCCGGGAATACTCGGATGTGTTTGGAGGAGGTGAAGGGCTTACCTCCGGAGCGGGAAATTGACTTCCAAATATATCTGGTAGACAAAGCTAAACCAGTATCTTGGCCAGTGTGCCATATGGCTCCTAGTGAGAGGAGGGAACTCCATAAGTAAATAGGCGATTTGCTTGAGAAGGGGTTCATAAGACGAAGTATATCAGAGTGGGGCGCTCCAGTAGTTTTTGTTATGAAGACGGATGGGTCCCTCAGACTTTGTGTAGGCTAAAGAGAACTAAAGAAACTCACAAAGAAGAATAGACACCCATTGCCAAGGATTGATGATCTCTTTGATCAGTTGGTTGGCGCCTCAGTGTTTTAGTAGTGGACTCAGCCACGGTAGTTCATCAGTTGAGAGTGGCTGAGGATAGCAGAGAAAAGACTACCTTTAGGACTCCGGATGTTTTTTTTATGAGTGGCTGGTGATGCCATTTGGTTTGACATACGCCCCGCATATTTTGTTAATTTGATGAGAAGGGTGTTCAAGGAGTACCTAAATAAGTTGTGATGGTCTTTATGGATGACATTTTGGTCTTTTCTAGGAGCGAAATAAGTTTTCGTATGTGCTCAATAGGCTGAGCAGAGCCAGTATGGGATAAACGACGGTTTTGGAGCGAGACTGGCGAGAACATCCAGAATTGGACAAGGGCTTAATTATTTAGCCATTTTTACTAGTATCATCTCACATAGGTCGTCTGAATTCGAAGGAGGTATCCCTTGGGTGTTTGTCTGATATTGGTTTAGGCCTTTGGGGCTTGCATTTGGGGGATGCCGAATTCGACTAGGGTGGTCTGCGTGGGAGACAGTTGTGATGATTTTGGATGATATCCTGGTGGAGAAGAGCATGCCCTACATCTTAGGGAAGTGTTGGAGACTCTTCGAGCGCATAGTCTTAGGACAGCAAAAGTGGATGGGATCCTTAGCATCCTATGAGTAAGGGTAACATGGTAGCGGACGCCTTAAGTAGAAAAGGGGTTGTGACGACCTGGAATTTCGCTCGATCTGAATCAGTCGTTAAACCGATCTAGACCGTTCGAAATCCCTGAACGTTGAGAACAGGACAAACCAGAACACAAACAGAAGAACATTTCATTGTATATTACAACAATGCATCAGATTACAAGAATATACAGAGTATAAATGAATAAATATTACACAGAAATATCAGAGATTTAAATTACATTTAAATACATATCAGCGGAAAAATAATATAAAGCACAACTGAAGGTGATATACGGATACAGAGCTTTCCGGATATCATTCCAGCTGTAAACCAGGATCCTGTGAATATAAATCTGCAAAACCAAAACTACTAGCTGCCCGTGCGGAAAATAGGGGCACCCAGAGTTTAGGTTTAAAACAATAAACTCCAGGTCAGTCATGTGACTGGTGTGAGAACTAAAACAGTTATTTAAACTTAATTTTAAAAGATAGTAATTCAAGGGACCACGCCGCATAACACGGAACGGGTTTCCTCCCAAGAATACCAGTGCATATCAATAGACAACGCAATGCTTTTTCGAAAACTGAAGCTATTATAAGACCCAGGTCCTATCATACAATGCAACGCAAGCCGGGGGATAGGGTTTTCCCTTATAATAGACAAACATGCTTGGTACGCTTAAAACAAATCATTTGATACTATAATAAGTGTATAGTGTCAAAACATTTCAATCATAAATATAAATCATAGACGGTATAGTATCCCATGCTACTATGTCGCCATACTAGGCTCTACAAATAAAGCCGAAATACACGTATTGGAAATTGGATTCCGTCATGAGTCGAGGCAAGGGGCAAGCTCCTCTCCGCGTTCGAGACACTCTAGCAAATGCCTCAGGATTACGCACACTGGGTAACCCCTGGATGCTTCAGGGCCGGTCCTCACTTACGTTAGAGGATTGGCAATTCCTGAACACACGTTTCCCGGTCCTTACAGACCTATAATCGAGGCGCCTCATCCAACAACCACAAAGGTGAAAAGTATATATGTCAGGGCTGGTAAGTCACTGACACCACCAAAGCTAGAAAGAAACGTGCGCTCTCCCTGCAGTCCGTATCCCGTTTTTAACTCATACCGAGGTGTGAGGCTCGCGAATACACGCTATACACAAAGCTACGCCACAAGGGTCGTGCTTTGATCATTAACTACAAGACTTTGCTTTTCAACAGAAGCCTTGATCCATGCAACTCAGCATGCCACACAGGCAATTCATGCCATGCGATTGATATCTATCGATATATAACCTCTAAGCTCGTACGTCTCAGAGAAGGGCGTTAAGCAAGAGAATAAATTCTCCGCCGCCAAGCAGATATATATTTAATAGAAATCAATCAACACGGAATAAAATCCAATGTCAGACACACAATCCATTTACAAGTCCGTTCTGGGTCTGAACGAAACCGGAGGCACTTTCCTCGCATATCCGTCCATCTCCAAGTACGTCTGGACGACCACCAACTATTTCCATCCTCTTGGGTGTACAGCCCAATCAGGATCGTCAGTAATTACCCAAACGATGTGAAAACTTCCGGTCTTCGACCACCGTCTTCATCTTCGACTTATCGTCGAATCGGTTATTCAGAATGGGTGTAAACCCGGTCTTTCCGAATAACCCGCGTATATTGAAAACAAATGTTACACAAACACAACATACGCCTCATTCCAATTCATTAGTCACTAACCGCAAATTAGCAAGAGAACAATTTCCCAAACATTAACCCCGAAGGCCGAAACCAACATCAGATCAATGTCCAGGAAACCATTCTTCTTAGCCAACCTACAGCTAGTTTCTAAATTCCACATTCTTAGGGAAAGGTTCCCATTTAATTTATCCAAGATAAATTCTTTAAAATTTATCCTATAATCTTCCTTTGGATGTCATTTAAAACCAAATTATGGTTTTCCAACTAGTCGAGATTAGCGAACCACAACGAAGTAATTATTTATTTTATTTCCCAATCCCAACCTATTCATCCCATGAAGCAAAACTGGTAATACTCCATATCTAACACCGTGGTGTTATCGGTAAAATTAATTACCATTTCACGTTCAAATCTAATTAAAGATTGAACTATCGCTTTGGAGCAAAACTGGCGATACCCCATTCTCGCTCATTTCTAAATTTGATAATTTAGATTATCAGTTCGAATTTCAATCTAATTGCAGATTCAATAAAACTCCTTTTACTGGGTTAAAGAACTAGGTGTTATTTAAAACACAGTTCACGACAAACCCAAATCACATTCTATTTGTTATCGGGTTAAAGAACTAGTGTTATTTAAAACACTGTTCACGATAAACCCATCTCAAACTTAATCAAATATATTAGAAATTCGATTATTTAAAACCCCTTTTTAAATCTAATTAATTTATTTAAAAATAATTGGATTTTAAATTTAGTTCAAAACTAGTTCATTTCGATAAAAATCTATTTTTATCTTTTCAAATATGGAGTTTTTCACCCCAATTTTTCCCAAATCATTTCTTGTGATTTTTCACAAATTATTGATATTTTTAATAATTTTATCAAGGCCCGTACAGTCGATTTCCAACAGTGGCCATCGAACTGCACTTACAGTGACCTTTTTCGAATTTGATTTGGACGTATCTCCAAATCCAACCGTTAGATTTTGAATTTCTAATATTCGTTAGAAAGCTCTTTTCGATACGAACCCAACGGTTCCGGTTTTAGGAGAATCCGACGGTCGGATCTCCCGTAATGTCTGTTTGAAATAAATGGTCGAAATTCACGAACTGCCGCGGCGCGGCGCATTCTATTCAGGCCATTATATTATATATATAATATATATAATATATATTTCGTCGATTACTATTTAAAACGAATTATATATATAGTTTTAAATTCGTTTCAAGAACCATTTCAACTTCTATTTCAATCCAAAGCAAAATTGAATTCTTCTTTAAAAATTCGTTTTAAAAATTCATTTCTATTCAATTCAAATTTCAATTAAATTTTAATTTATTTCAATTCGCTTTCAATTCAATTTGAATTCGTTTTCAATTCAATTCAATTCAAATTGGTTTTATATTCGATTCAAATTCATTTTCTATTCAAATCAAATTCGTTTCGTTTTTTTTTATTTGAATCAAGTTCATTATATATTCAATTTGAAATCAAATTGGTTTTCTATTCCATTCAAATCGAAATCGTTTTATATTCAATTCAAATCGAAATCGTTATATATTCAATTCATTTCGAAATCGTTTTATATTCAATTCATTTCGAAATCGTTATATATTCAATTCATTTCGAAATCGTTATATATTCAATTCATTCCGAAATCGTTATATATTCACTTCATTTCGAAATCGTTATATATTCAATTCATTTCGAAATCGTTATATATTCAATTCATTTCGAAATCGTTATATATTCAATTCATTTCGAAGTCGTTTTATATTCAATTCATTTCGAAATCGTTATATATTCAATTCATTTCGAAATCGTTATATATTCAATTCATTTCGAAATCGTTTTATATTCAATTCATTTCGAAATCGTTATATATTCAATTCATTTCGAAATCGTTATATATTCACTTCATTTCGAAATCGTTATATATTCACTTCATTTCGAAATCGTTATATATTCAATTCATTTCGAAATCGTTATATATTCAATTCATATCGAAATGGTTATATATTCACTTCATTTCGAAATCGTTATATATTCACTTCAAATCGAAATCGTTATATATTCACTTCATTTCGAAATCGTTATATATTCAATTCATTTCGAAATCGTTATATATTCAATTCATTTCGAAATCGTTATATATTCAATTCATTTCGAAATCGTTATATATTCGATTCATTTCGAAATCGTTATATATTCACTTCAAATCGAAATCGTTATATATTCACTTCATTTCGAAATCGTTATATATTCACTTCATTTCGAAATCGTTATATATTCAATTCATTTCGAAATCGTTATATATTCAATATAAATATCGTTCGCGTCAAAATGGCGCATCACTATTTAACACGGCTTTATATATTCTATTTCAAATATTTCTTTTTGTCAACACACGACTAATCTCAACGAATGAGTACCGTCCATGTGTGACTATTTTTGTTAAATTATTTCGTTCAACACATGACTAATCCCAACGGATGAGTATAGTCAACACATGAACCTTTATTTTATATTGATAAAGATGTAAATTTTATTATAAAAATAATTCGTTCAACACATGACTAATCCCAACGGATGAGTATAGTCAACACATGAACCTTTATTTTATAATATTCTTTATATTTCAAATTGGAATGAGGCCCAATCAATTACCATATAAAGTTAATTACATGGATTTTCATACAACACATGTATACAATAGCATTGCAAAATAATCAACCATCAACCAAAGTGCACTACACTGTATAAGCATCAAATATAGATATCTAACGCTTATAACAGCCTGTCAATCAATCGATCGACATATTTAATCGATTAGGATGAGTGAACTTCATATTTCATCCCAACACCCGTGTGGGGTTTCAAACAATCAAACACAGATTTTATTCGTGCAGTTGGGCGATGTGTAAAATTTATCGACCCAATCAATATCAGTCAAATAGGTGTACATAAACAAACCGTCCGGTTTGTAAATGAATATTTATTTATTCACATTCACGTTAAAAATTATATTTTTAACGATAAAACATTTTATTTCAACATATGAATTTCTATTCAGTTCATTCTTTAAATAAAATGATATTTTTATTTTTCTAAGATATTTTAGAAAATTTCGGCGGCATAACGGCACGATACTAGAAACGGGACGAGGCCTAGCCTTATCCCCGGTCTAGTGAAGGCCCACGCCATTCACACATCAATCAAATTCACTTTCGTTATGCAAACCACAAAATTTGGAGTAAGGGCCTAACCTAGCCTTACTCCCTCGCCTTATAACGGCGCACGTCTAATCCTAATCAATTTATCGATTCGATTTTTCACACCACAAACCACATTCAAACCAATATCGCAATCAATCACCAAACAGTCAAACAAACAAGTCCATGGTCTGTGGACGATTGTGTCGGGTGCTACTAAACACCGTCTGCATCCTAGTATATATATATAACTAGAAATAAAATTGAAGAGTGAGAATTCTCACCGATAGCTATCCTAGCTCCACGGCACTTCTTTTGCAGAATTCTTCGTCGACCTCGCCTTTTTGTCGCTTTCGCCCGTATTCTCTACATATGTAAAAATCGAATTTTTACTATGTTATTCAATATATAAAAATCGAATTTTTACTACGACTTTCAATATATAAAAATATGATTTTTACTTCGCTACTCAATATATAAAAATCCATTTTTCTATCGAAGTTCAATATATAAAAATTCTATTTTTCTATCGAAGTTCAATATATAAAAATTCTATTTTTCTATCGAAGTTCAATATATAAAAATCGACTTTTTCTATCGCTAACTTCATATTGTGAAAATAGAATTTTCATCGCTATTTCATATTTGTAAAAATAGAATTTTCACTTCGTTATACTTTATATAAAAATTGAATCTTTACTATGTTATTCAATATACAAAAATCGCACTTTTATTTCGATGTTCAATATATAAAAATCTTGCCTTTCCTAATTTAAAAATATCGCCTTTTCATATTTAAAAATATCGCCTTTTCATATTTAAAAATATCGCCTTTTCTTTTGCTACCTATATAAAGATGATATTTTTAATATTCCTATCATGTGAAAATTATATTTTTTTACTCTCTACCTAATCAAAAATCATATTTTTACCTCTTCTATATAGTAAAAATTATATTTTTAATATTTTAAAAAAATATAAAAATCATATTTTTATTACTAATGAAAAACCCTATTTTAATTTCAAAGCTATTTCTATACTAATCCATATTTTTATTTCAATGTTTTTCATATAAAGATCTGATTTTTTTTTTTTAAAACTAATGTATTATATACCAAAATCTGCACTTTAAAACTAATGTTATAAATAAAAAAAAACATTTTTATTCTATGTAATTTATATTTTAAAAAAAACATATTCTCATAAAAATTATTTCTCTTTAAAATTTGAAAAATAAACCAAAATTATTTATTTTTAAAACTGAAAAAAAGAAATGAAATTATGCTTACTGCTAATCACACCTGCTAACGTCCAACTTGGTCTAGAACTAGGGCTGCGAATTCCTCCACCATGGCAGCGTCGGAATCTGATCGGGGACGTCCCCCACCTGCGCCTTGACGGCGCCTGTCAGCGCTTGCAACCGCTTTGAACTCGGTGCGCCCCGCTCCTCTAGAATGGCGCATGAACCACGGAGTTATATGCTCGAAAATCCCCTCAATCCCGAAGCAATACTTGATCTTAGCCGTCCATTAGGTAGATCTCGAACCCCTTTTTAATTTGGTAGTTGCAATTTCAGATTTAGAGGAACAGAATGTTTGGATTTTGGAGAAGAAAGGAGGAGCGATTCCGCCGTTCAGTTTGAAGAGGGAGGCGGGTTCTTGAGTTGACCGTGGGTTGAGAAAGATGAGGGTTTGACCGTATTAAATCTTATATATATAATTTTTTTTTTTTTTTTAATTTCCACCAAAAAGCAACTTTCATTTTCGACTTCGAAACGAGGCCCACCGCCTGTCGTCCATAACGTTTTACCCCCATTCCGAACCCAATGGGATATGTATCGCAAGCTGATTCGGCTGTTACAATCAGTTTTCGTTAAATTTACATTTAAATCACTATATTGAATTTTAAGCGTACATTTCAAATTACTGGGGTCACATACTAACTAGAAAAATTCCATAAAAATATTTTCTAGCTTCGTATTGACAATACGGTCCTAACAAAACTAGTTTCGTCGAATTCCGAGACCGTTGGAAAAATGGCCAATTTCCAGTCGATTAAAATCAACTGAAATGGTCAAAACACGTTTTCCTTTGCCACGCTCACATATTGATTCGAAAAATTATGAAATTTGGAATCTAGCAATAATTTGACACTGCGGATCCAACAAAAGTGGTTTCGTCGAAATCCGAGGTCGTTTGCAAAATGTCCATTTTTAAGGGCTTGAATTCCATAGCGACTATTCAGAATTTTCAACTGGACATATCTTTTACTTCCCGCTACGAAATTTTGATTCTTCGGATTCGTTGGAAAGATATTATCAATTAGATCCTAAGGTTTTTGGTTTCACTAAAATCCGGATTGTTCTGCACCCGGTACATTCAATTGAAGTTTGACATCGAATTATCGAACTACCGCGCCATTTTCAATTCTATTTATAATTATATATAATTATTTATATTCTAACGACGACGCGTATAATATATACGTCGATTCTATATTCAAAATAAATTTTACGTCGATATTATTTAAAATAATCTATTTTAAATATTCAAAATCCACTAAACTTGCCAAAATAAAAATTTTAAACTGGCCCAGATTTTCCGGGTTATTACAATCTCCCCCACTTAAAACTTTTCGTCCCCGAAAAGGAACAAAGTCGAAAGTGGTTTGATTATTAAGCTCTACATTCGGTCGGGCTTCCATTCTCCAACTTTTCAGTTTCTGAGAATTTTCAAAATTTCAAAAATTTGGCTAACACCCTAAATTTTCGAAAAATTTCGCCATAACCTCCCCTGCACCGGGAGCATCGGGGAATTTCAAATAGCTTCCCCGGTCCTTCAGATCTCAAAAAGAAAAAGAAAAAGCCAAGCGGCTAGCCAATAGGCTCACAAAATCATCATCACCCAAACAAAACAGGAAATTATGTAGTAAACATGTACCTATTTGTCGGGCAAACAAATTTTATTCTCTGGCTCTAGCCTCCTTGCTATGACCTGTTCAATGATATATATGTATATGCAAGCAATTGCGGCCAATTTTCAATATAGTTCAATATTTGATTCAATTAGGCATAACGGTTCAAAATTAGCAACCAAATAAACAAACAACACAAACATCAATCAATTAGTGGATTAGAGTTTCAAATTCATAATTTTGATATATATAAAGAAAATCATGTTTTTGATGCCTATTCACAACAATGTGTTCTAACTATATTAGTTTTGGTTCTCACACCAGTCTAATGGAAATATATCGATATCACATCTTCGTTACTCGAACATGAATACTAATGACAACTAGTCAATCATTAGAATCATCTTCGGGCCACTAGAGTATGATTCTATATCTATCCAGTATATTAAAACTTCGAATATACGTTCATGACGCGTATACGCGAAATCTATATATACTCGATTGTCCATATTCAAAATAAATAAATATTCAAATACGATTTAAAATGGTTTAAATTTTCAAAACAAAATGGTTTTCATTCGAAAATATACTCTTCACACTCGTTCTAGGATACTACTGATCCTATCTCTAACGAGTCATTCTAATCGGATATTACTAATCCAATATCTGATGAATTCTTTCGTATGGTTCTAATGTGTCTAGTTCTCGAGCTCTGTAAACCAAAGCTCTGATACCAAATGTGACGACCTGGAATTTCGCTCGATCTGAATCAGTCGTTAAACCGATCTAGACCGTTCGAAATCCCTGAACGTTGAGAACAGGACAAACCAGAACACAAACAGAAGAACATTTCATTGTATATTACAACAATGCATCAGATTACAAGAATATACAGAGTATAAATGAATAAATATTACACAGAAATATCAGAGATTTAAATTACATTTAAATACATATCAGCGGAAAAATAATATAAAGCACAACTGAAGGTGATATACGGATACAGAGCTTTCCGGATATCATTCCAGCTGTAAACCAGGATCCTGTGAATATAAATCTGCAAAACCAAAACTACTAGCTGCCCGTGCGGAAAATAGGGGCACCCAGAGTTTAGGTTTAAAACAATAAACTCCAGGTCAGTCATGTGACTGGTGTGAGAACTAAAACAGTTATTTAAACTTAATTTTAAAAGATAGTAATTCAAGGGACCACGCCGCATAACACGGAACGGGTTTCCTCCCAAGAATACCAGTGCATATCAATAGACAACGCAATGCTTTTTCGAAAAATGAAGCTATTATAAGACCCAGGTCCTATCATACAATGCAACGCAAGCCGGGGGATAGGGTTTTCCCTTATAATAGCCAAACATGCTTGGTACGCTTAAAACAAATCATTTGATACTATAATAAGTGTATAGTGTCAAAACATTTCAATCATAAATATAAATCATAGACGGCATAGTATCCCATGCTACTATGTCGCCATACTAGGCTCTACAAATAAAGCCGAAATACACGTATTGGAAATTGGATTCCGTCATGAGTCGAGGCAAGGGGCAAGCTCCTCTCCGCGTTTGAGACACTCTAGCAAATGCCTCAGGATTACGCACACTGGGTAACCCCTGGATGCTTCAGGGCCGGTCCTCACTTACGTTAGAGGATTGGCAATTCCTGAACACACGTTTCCCGGTCCTTACAGACCTATAATCGAGGCGCCTCATCCAACAACCACAAAGGTGAAAAGTATATATGTCAGGGCTGGTAAGTCACTGACACCACCAAAGCTAGAAAGAAACGTGCGCTCTCCCTGCAGTCCGTATCCCGTTTTTAACTCATACCGAGGTGTGAGGCTCGCGAATACACGCTATACACAAAGCTACGCCACAAGGGCCGTGCTTTGATCATTAACTACAAGACTTTGCTTTTCAACAGAAGCCTTGATCCATGCAACTCAGCATGCCACACAGGCAATTCATGCCATGCGATTGATATCTATCGATATATAACCTCTAAGCTCGTACGTCTCAGAGAAGGGCGTTAAGCAAGAGAATAAATTCTCCGCCGCCAAGCAGATATATATTTAATAGAAATCAATCAACACGGAATAAAATCCAATGTCAGACACACAATCCATTTACAAGTCCGTTCTGGGTCTGAACGAAACCGGAGGCACTTTCCTCGCATATCCGTCCATCTCCAAGTACGTCTGGACGACCACCAACTATTTCCATCCTCTTGGGTGTACAGCCCAATCAGGATCGTCAGTAATTACCCAAACGATGTGAAAACTTCCGGTCTTCGACCACCGTCTTCATCTTCGACTTATCGTCGAATCGGTTATTCAGAATGGGTGTAAACCCGGTCTTTCCGAATAACCCGCGTATATTGAAAACAAATGTTACACAAACACAACATACGCCTCATTCCAATTCATTAGTCACTAACCGCAAATTAGCAAGAGAACAATTTCCCAAACATTAACCCCGAAGGCCGAAACCAACATCAGATCAATGTCCAGGAAACCATTCTTCTTAGCCAACCTACAGCTAGTTTCTAAATTCCACATTCTTAGGGAAAGGTTCCCATTTAATTTATCCAAGATAAATTCTTTAAAATTTATCCTGTAATCTTCCTTTGGATGTCATTTAAAACCAAATTATGGTTTTCCAACTAGTCGAGATTAGCGAACCACAACGAAGTAATTATTTATTTTATTTCCCAATCCCAACCTATTCATCCCATGAAGCAAAACTGGTAATACTCCATATCTAACACCGTGGTGTTATCGGTAAAATTAATTACCATTTCACGTTCAAATCTAATTAAAGATTGAACTATCGCTTTGGAGCAAAACTGGCGATACCCCATTCTCGCTCATTTCTAAATTTGATAATTTAGATTATCAGTTCGAATTTCAATCTAATTGCAGATTCAATAAAACTCCTTTTACTGGGTTAAAGAACTAGGTGTTATTTAAAACACAGTTCACGACAAACCCAAATCACATTCTATTTGTTATCGGGTTAAAGAACTAGTGTTATTTAAAACACTGTTCACGATAAACCCATCTCAAACTTAATCAAATATATTAGAAATTCGATTATTTAAAACCCCTTTTTAAATCTAATTAATTTATTTAAAAATAATTGGATTTTAAATTTAGTTCAAAACTAGTTCATTTCGATAAAAATCTATTTTTATCTTTTCAAATATGGAGTTTTTCACCCCAATTTTTCCCAAATCATTTCTTGTGATTTTTCACAAATTATTGATATTTTTAATAATTTTATCAAGGCCCGTACAGTCGATTTCCAACAGTGGCCATCGAACTGCACTTACAGCGACCTTTTTCGAATTTGATTTGGACGTATCTCCAAATCCAACCGTTAGATTTTGAATTTCTAATATTCGTTAGAAAGCTCTTTTCGATACGAACCCAACGGTTCCGGTTTTAGGAGAATCCGACGGTCGGATCTCCCGTAATGTCTGTTTGAAATAAATGGTCGAAATTCACGAACTGCCGCGGCGCGGCGCATTCTATTCAGGCCATTATATTATATATATAATATATATAATATATATTTCGTCGATTACTATTTAAAACGAATTATATATATAGTTTTAAATTCGTTTCAAGAACCATTTCAACTTCTATTTCAATCCAAAGCAAAATTGAATTCTTCTTTAAAAATTCGTTTTAAAAATTCATTTCTATTCAATTCAAATTTCAATTAAATTTTAATTTATTTCAATTCGCTTTCAATTCAATTCGAATTCGTTTTCAATTCAATTCAATTCAAATTGGTTTTATATTCGATTCAAATTCATTTTCTATTCAAATCAAATTCGTTTCGTTTTTTTTTATTTGAATCAAGTTCATTATATATTCAATTTGAAATCAAATTGGTTTTCTATTCCATTCAAATCGAAATCGTTTTATATTCAATTCAAATCGAAATCGTTATATATTCAATTCATTTCGAAATCGTTTTATATTCAATTCATTTCGAAATCGTTATATATTCAATTCATTTCGAAATCGTTATATATTCAATTCATTCCGAAATCGTTATATATTCACTTCATTTCGAAATCGTTATATATTCAATTCATTTCGAAATCGTTATATATTCAATTCATTTCGAAATCGTTATATATTCAATTCATTTCGAAGTCGTTTTATATTCAATTCATTTCGAAATCGTTATATATTCAATTCATTTCGAAATCGTTATATATTCAATTCATTTCGAAATCGTTTTATATTCAATTCATTTCGAAATCGTTATATATTCAATTCATTTCGAAATCGTTATATATTCACTTCATTTCGAAATCGTTATATATTCACTTCATTTCGAAATCGTTATATATTCAATTCATTTCGAAATCGTTATATATTCAATTCATATCGAAATCGTTATATATTCACTTCATTTCGAAATCGTTATATATTCACTTCAAATCGAAATCGTTATATATTCACTTCATTTCGAAATCGTTATATATTCAATTCATTTCGAAATCGTTATATATTCAATTCATTTCGAAATCGTTATATATTCAATTCATTTCGAAATCGTTATATATTCGATTCATTTCGAAATCGTTATATATTCACTTCAAATCGAAATCGTTATATATTCACTTCATTTCGAAATCGTTATATATTCACTTCATTTCGAAATCGTTATATATTCAATTCATTTCGAAATCGTTATATATTCAATATAAATATCGTTCACGTCAAAATGGCGCATCACTATTTAACACGGCTTTATATATTCTATTTCAAATATTTCTTTTTGTCAACACACGACTAATCTCAACGAATGAGTACCGTCCATGTGTGACTATTTTTGTTAAATTATTTCGTTCAACACATGACTAATCCCAACGGATGAGTATAGTCAACACATGAACCTTTATTTTATATTGATAAAGATGTAAATTTTATTATAAAAATAATTCGTTCAACACATGACTAATCCCAACGGATGAGTATAGTCAACACATGAACCTTTATTTTATAATATTCTTTATATTTCAAATTGGAATGAGGCCCAATCAATTACCATATAAAGTTAATTACATGGATTTTCATACAACACATGTATACAATAGCATTGCAAAATAATCAACCATCAACTAAAGTGCACTACACTGTATAAGCATCAAATATAGATATCTAACGCTTATAACAGCCTGTCAATCAATCGATCGACATATTTAATCGATTAGGATGAGTGAACTTCATATTTCATCCCAACACCCGTGTGGGGTTTCAAACAATCAAACACAGATTTTATTCGTGCAGTTGGGCGATGTGTAAAATTTATCGACCCAATCAATATCAGTCAAATAGGTGTACATAAACAAACCGTCCGGTTTGTAAATGAATATTTATTTATTCACATTCACGTTAAAAATTATATTTTTAACGATAAAACATTTTATTTCAACATATGAATTTCTATTCAGTTCATTCTTTAAATAAAATGATATTTTTATTTTTCTAAGATATTTTAGAAAATTTCGGCGGCATAACGGCACGATACTAGAAACGGGACGAGGCCTAGCCTTATCCCCGGTCTAGTGAAGGCCCACGCCATTCACACATCAATCAAATTCACTTTCGTTATGCAAACCACAAAATTTGGAGTAAGGGCCTAACCTAGCCTTACTCCCTCGCCTTATAACGGCGCACGTCTAATCCTAATCAATTTATCGATTCGATTTTTCACACCACAAACCACATTCAAACCAATATCGCAATCAATCACCAAACAGTCAAACAAACAAGTCCATGGTCTGTGGACGATTGTGTCGGGTGCTACTAAACACCGTCTGCATCCTAGTATATATATATAACTAGAAATAAAATTGAAGAGTGAGAATTCTCACCGATAGCTATCCTAGCTCCACGGCACTTCTTTTGCAGAATTCTTCGTCGACCTCGCCTTTTTGTCGCTTTCGCCCGTATTCTCTACATATGTAAAAATCGAATTTTTACTATGTTATTCAATATATAAAAATCGAATTTTTACTACGACTTTCAATATATAAAAATATGATTTTTACTTCGCTACTCAATATATAAAAATCCATTTTTCTATCGAAGTTCAATATATAAAAATTCTATTTTTCTATCGAAGTTCAATATATAAAAATTCTATTTTTCTATCGAAGTTCAATATATAAAAATCGACTTTTTCTATCGCTAACTTCATATTGTGAAAATAGAATTTTCATCGCTATTTCATATTTGTAAAAATAGAATTTTCACTTCGTTATACTTTATATAAAAATTGAATCTTTACTATGTTATTCAATATACAAAAATCGCACTTTTATTTCGATGTTCAATATATAAAAATCTTGCCTTTCCTAATTTAAAAATATCGCCTTTTCATATTTAAAAATATCGCCTTTTCATATTTAAAAATATCGCCTTTTCTTTTGCTACCTATATAAAGATGATATTTTTAATATTCCTATCATGTGAAAATTATATTTTTTTACTCTCTACCTAATCAAAAATCATATTTTTACCTCTTCTATATAGTAAAAATTATATTTTTAATATTTTAAAAAAATATAAAAATCATATTTTTATTACTAATGAAAAACCCTATTTTAATTTCAAAGCTATTTCTATACTAATCCATATTTTTATTTCAATGTTTTTCATATAAAGATCTGATTTTTTTTTTTTTTAAACTAATGTATTATATACCAAAATCTGCACTTTAAAACTAATGTTATAAATAAAAAAAAACATTTTTATTCTATGTAATTTATATTTTAAAAAAAACATATTCTCATAAAAATTATTTCTCTTTAAAATTTGAAAAATAAACCAAAATTATTTATTTTTAAAACTGAAAAAAAGAAATGAAATTATGCTTACTGCTAATCACACCTGCTAACGTCCAACTTGGTCTAGAACTAGGGCTGCGAATTCCTCCACCATGGCAGCGTCGGAATCTGATCGGGGACGTCCCCCACCTGCGCCTTGACGGCGCCTGTCAGCGCTTGCAACCGCTTTGAACTCGGTGCGCCCCGCTCCTCTAGAATGGCGCATGAACCACGGAGTTATATGCTCGAAAATCCCCTCAATCCCGAAGCAATACTTGATCTTAGCCGTCCATTAGGTAGATCTCGAACCCCTTTTTAATTTGGTAGTTGCAATTTCAGATTTAGAGGAACGGAATGTTTGGATTTTGGAGAAGAAAGGAGGAGCGATTCCGCCGTTCAGTTTGAAGAGGGAGGCGGGTTCTTGAGTTGACCGTGGGTTGAGAAAGATGAGGGTTTGACCGTATTAAATCTTATATATATAAATATATTTTTGTTTAATTTCCACCAAAAAGCAACTTTCATTTTCGACTTCGAAACGAGGCCCACCGCCTGTCGTCCATAACGTTTTACCCCCATTCCGAACCCAATGGGATATGTATCGCAAGCTGATTCGGCTGTTACAATCAGTTTTCGTTAAATTTACATTTAAATCACTATATTGAATTTTAAGCGTACATTTCAAATTACTGGGGTCACATACTAACTAGAAAAATTCCATAAAAATAATTTCTAGCTTCGTATTGACAATACGGTCCTAACAAAACTAGTTTCGTCGAATTCCGAGACCGTTGGAAAAATGGCCAATTTCCAGTCGATTAAAATCAACTGAAATGGTCAAAACACGTTTTCCTTTGCCTCGCTCACATATTGATTCGAAAAATTATGAAATTTGGAATCTAGCAATAATTTGACACTGCGGATCCAACAAAAGTGGTTTCGTCGAAATCCGAGGTCGTTTGCAAAATGTCCATTTTTAAGGGCCTGAATTCCATAGCGACTATTCAGAATTTTCAACTGGACATATCTTTTACTTCCCGCTACGAAATTTTGATTCTTCGGATTCGTTGGAAAGATATTATCAATTAGATCCTAAGGTTTTTGGTTTCACTAAAATCCGGATTGTTCTGCACCCGGTACATTCAATTGAAGTTTGAAATCGAATTATCGAACTACCGCGCCATTTTCAATTCTATTTATAATTATATATAATTATTTATATTCTAACGACGACGCGTATAATATATACGTCGATTCTATATTCAAAATAAATTTTACGTCGATATTATTTAAAATAATCTATTTTAAATATTCAAAATCCGCTAAACTTGCCAAAATAAAAATTTTAAACTGGCCCAGATTTTCCGGGTTATTACAGGGGTCGTCCTCGAGTTTGTGGTTCGTTGAACGACGGGCTTAGAGTTTATTTCTATGTTTGACTTTAGACCTTCCGTTGACTTTGTACCCGGTTTGCTAGCCTCCTTGGAGGTTAGGCCTACTCTTTTGGGGCGGATTGGAGAAGCACAGAGGGACGACCCACAGTTGGTTGAGTTGGTAGAAAAGCTCATAAGGGGGGGGGGGAGTCGTCCAGCCATTTGAGTAGGTACACCCTAGACGATAGGGGGTGTTTGCGTAGAGACGGTAGACTTTGTGTACCGCAAGACAAGGGTTTGAGGAAGGTTGTTCTGGATGAGGCACACCGTTCTAGGATGACCATTCATCCCGGTGGGGATAAGATGTATCAAGACATGAAGAGGGTTTTCTTCTGGGCCGGTATGAAGAAAGATGCGGCCGAGTATATCGCTCGATGTGCCAACAAGTGAAGGCGGAGCAAAAGAAACCAGGTGGGTTGCTTCACCCATTGGAAGTTCCGCAATGAAAGTAGGATAGCGTCTCGATGGATTTTATTGACGGGTTACCCAGATCAAGAAAAGGTAATACGGGAATTTGGGTTGTGGTAGATAGACTTACTAAGAGCACCCATCGTATACCCGTGAAGAGTAAGAGAACTGCTCCATGACTAGCTTCAGTTTACATTCGAGAGATTATTAGATTGCATGGGGTACCCTCTAAGCATAGTGAGTGATCGAGATCCTATCTTCACTAGAGAGTTTTGGAAGAGATTGCAAGAGGCGGTAGGGACTCAGCTGTGTTTAAGTACCGCATATCATCCTCAGACGGACGGCCAGACCGAGAGGGTGAATCATGTTTTAGAAGACCTTTTGAGGCTATGTATCTTGGATTTTGGAGGTACATGGGAGGAGCATCTTCCATTGGTGGAGTTGCCCGACAGACTTAGTGGTGTACATGATGTATTCCATGGGAGGAAGTGCCTACATAAGACCGCAAAGGTGGTGGAGCCGAGTTTTGGAAGTAGAGCGTGATGCGACGATTCGACGAGCTCCTACTTGCATCCTTTGGTCAGAGATTTGGAAGTTGAGAAACAGAGAGGTTCAACTAGTCAAAGTACGAAGGGGAGATGAAGAGAGCGACGCTACCTGGGAGACGGAAGCGAAGATGCGTTCGAGGTACCCTTTTCTTTCGGAGGGTATGTCCTTTTTGCTTCTTCTTCATCGCATATCTTGTGCTTATCTTATCTTTAGTATGTCCTCTCGTTAGTACCTTTGACCTTCAGATAAGGATAGTCCTATGGTTGAAACATGTGTTTGAGACATGTTATGTATGATGGATGCAAGTGTTTGCTAGTGGTTGCTCGTGGATGCATATACACACACTCTAGGCACTAGATCGGCTCAATCACTTCATATTGCATATTGCATAAAATTGTGTGTAGGAAGCTATATTATGGATGTATAATGATTGTGTTATCATATGGATGATGCATTTTGGTGAATGATTGTGCACTCATGTAGATATTGTATGTGTCGATAGGGTTCTCTTGCATACATAATGGATGCATGGCACTATCATGGTTTGCATATGTTCATACGTTAGATAGGGAACATATACACACACTTTTTGCATATGCTCATACATCGTTAGAAGTTGTTTTAAGGACAATGGATGCCCGTGGTTGATGGTTTGAGTAGATGGTTGTTTGGATGGTAGGATATGCATTCTCCTTAGCTTAGAGATTTCGGGGACGAAATCCTTTAAGGAGGGGAGAATGTAACACCCCGAATTTTAGTTAATACTAAAATTCACTAATTATAGGATAAATAATCTCAGGTGTGGGAATTTGGGGTAACAGGCTGCGTCATTGCGTTCGTCTCGGAAAAATACGCGAAATAGAGTCCGAGTTTTCGAAAATCGGAGTCCGTATGGCCCAGTTAAGGCCCAATGAAGTTTGCAGAAAAATTAAAGCTTAAAACAGATTTAATAATTTAAAACCAGAATTTTAAACAGAAGCAGCGGGGCAGGCGGGAGAAATTCCCGCCCTAGCCATGTCGACAGCGTTGTCGACAGGGCTGTCGACAGGGGTGTCGACTGCCCTGTCGACTTGCCTGTCGACAGGGGTGCGACGCCCAGTGAAACTGGGTGCACCAGTTTAGGTTCTTGGGCTGGCTTGGAGGGCTGGTTCTGGAAGCTTCTTGGATCTGACGGGTCTAAACCAATCTAGGGTTAATCTAAGGGTCTAAAATGCAACCTAATCCTATAAATAAGACCCTAACCCTATCCTAATTCATTCATAATTAGATCTTGTAACTAAACTATGGCAAAATGGAACTTGAATCATGGCCACCACAAATCAATGAAGAGGAAAACAAGCTAATTAACCTCTCTAATCAACCTCTAATCTCTTCTAAGCATCTTAATCTTCTTCATTTGGAGTGCAAATTGCTAGTGGTGAGTTTCTATCACTTTAACATCAATTGTTAAAGTAAGTAGATTAGGTGTAATGAGACTTATGGTCTTGAATGCGGATTAGTGATTTTGAATCATTTGTAATGATATGTTACTCTATGTTTTTCTATGTTTATGCATATTGAATAAGTTGGTTTATGCATATTTAATAAGTTGATTTATGCATACTTGATAAGTGGATTTATGCATGATTAATAAGTTGGTTTATGCAAGTTTAACAAGTGGGTTTATGCATGTTGAGTATGTAAGTTTATGCAAGTTTAGTATGATGTATGTTATGTTTACATGATGCTAAATATGCAAGTTGTGGACTATGTGATCATATACATGTTATGCAAGTTCATGAAGATATGCTATGCAAGTTACATGTATGTTAATATGCAAGATATGCTATGAAAGTTACATGTATGTTAATATGCAAGATATGTTATGCAAGTTACATGTTTGTTAATATGCAAGTTCATGATGACACATTATGCAAGTTTAAGAGTTAATATGCAAGTATATGGATGCTTATGCAAGTCATGTATATGTTTAAATGCAAGATTTATGTGATATGCAAGTTATGCATGCTTATGCGAGTATATGAATGCTTATGCAAGATATGTATATGCTTAAATGACATGATATGCAAGTTATGCATGTTTATGCAAGTATGTGAATGCTTATGCAAGTATGTGGATGCTTATGCAAGTATGTGAATGCTTATGCAAGTTATGTGTATGCTTAAATGCATGTTTAACATGTTATGCAAGTTATGAGAATGCCTATATGCAAGTTCAACATGTTATGCAAGATATGTGTATGATAATATGCAAGCTCATATGCAACGTGTTATGCAAATCATGTGTATGATAATATGCAAGTTTGGGTTAAATGTAGTTGGGTTAATATATGCTCATATATGCAAGTTGACATCCTCTTAACCCATGACAAAGTTGTATGCTAAACCCATGATATTTGTGATGATCTTCCCCTTATTTATGTCATGAAAAGAGAACGATTTACGTGGGGAACGATGGGGTTGGTAAATATGTTAATAAAAATATGATTGGGTATGATTAAGCATACCATAAAAATAAATTACCATAAGTGGGAATTTACCTATTGAGTTAGGTCTACCCCATGGGAATTTACCTATTGAGTTAGGTCTACCCATGTTATGGAAAATTTGATATTAATTAGGGATAATTAATATGGGGGTGATTAATTAGGTGTAATTAATCAACTAAGACACGAGGTTGGACCCTTTTGTAGCGGAAGTCTGCCCGGAACCGACCGGCCATCCAGCGGCTACAAATGATTGGCCCAATGTGAGAGGTCTTAGTCATAAATTAAATACATGATTAAAGTAAAGACACGAGGTTAGACCCTTTTGATGACAGAAGTCTGCCCGGAACCAACCGGCATATCCAGCAGTCATAAAAGACGGTCTAATGTGAGAGGTCTTTATGAGGTCATGATCTTAATTAATGAATTAAGAAACACTTAACCATATTAGCATGTAGTGGAACACGAGGGGTTAAGTGGGTGCCTTGGGGTGGCATGATGAGACTAGTGGGTTGCCTTGGGTGGCAATAGAAAAATACGATTAGAATACTTAACCAAAGTGGAACATGTAATTAAACACGATCAAAGGGTTAAGTAAATGCCATGGGTGGCATGTGAAAATACGATTAGAATACTTAACCAAAGTGGAACATGTAATTAAAACATGGGTGAAGGGTTAAGTAAGTGCTTTGGGTGGCATGTAGAAATCTAGTGGGTGCCCTAAGTGGCAATTGAAATATGATTGATGACTTAACCAAAACTTAATGTAAGTGGGCATGACTATATAAGGGGTTAAGTGGGATGCACTAGATAAAAGTAGCAAGCTTAAGTAGTAGCTTGTAGGGGCCCATTTCAACCAATATCCCAAACGTATCTTTGTGGGCTCGACTCTAGTCGGGTGACGGGACACTTATATTGGGCTTGACTGTAAGAGGCCAAACCGGGTTAGCGGTGGCAACGCGGGACCAACGGGTTTCATATGCGTGTGTGGACCCGGGCTGGTTGGTAAGTCGTTGTTGCATCGTGTAGATATAAAGCCGTGCACTGTTGATATTATCTGGTAGCCACTTTAGGGGAATGATACACCCCAATTGTGGGACCAGCACGGGTATCTACGGTAGGGAGCCGATCGATGGGTAGTAGTAGGTACACCTAATAAAGATAGGGGCAGACGGCACCTATGCAGGGGTACACAAAACTACTGGGTAAGAATTACTGAGTACACCTAGTGGAGATAGGGGCAGACGACACCTATGTAGTGGGCTAGGAGTACATGAAACTACTGGGAAAATTTTCTAAGTCCTTGGAAGGGATCAACCTTTAAGTAGGAACGACTGGTGTGGTGCAGTTAGTAATTATCCTTGGGTGGGTAGATGCGTCCTTACGGTTATCTTAGTTTATCCTAAGTCTACCAAGCTGCTTAGTGTAGCCATTCATCCCCAGATATTACCGTAGGTCAAGTTTATGTCTTCTCTGGTTACTTTAATGATTGTATTGTTAAAGTTATAGGGCTCACTCAGACTTATGTCTGACCCTGTTGTTTTTATCTTTTTCCCAACCCTCAGGTCCTACGGTGGATCCTAGCGGTAGTAGAGCTTGATCGGATTGCTGTTCCAGTCTTTAGGAGCTTGGGTAGATGTAAAGCTTCAGTTATCCAGTTATCTTTTCTTTTGTTCTGGCTATTGTATGAGAGAGTGGGATTATGTACTTCTTTATATTTGATGGATATTGTACCTAACTTTTATCATGGTTTTATGATGTAACCAGACATGTTTATTTCCGCTGTTATGAGACGATGTTTTAAAATTTCAAATACTAGTTATATCTGTCTTGTTGTGATTTTTCTGTTCTATATTCACTAAAATACTCCACCGATGCTATGGCATTCCCATAGTGAGTGACCATAGCGGGCGTGGGGTGTTACAGAGATAAATCTTCATGGATGATGACTTAGACTATTCGAGGGATTTAAAAGGCTGTGTCGTTATTCCGCTTACAGTGTTTGTTGGATATGGAGGTTTATATCGATTATAAACCAATATGATTTCTGTGGAGATTCCAATATACAAGGAAATATGATTTTGGGTTTGTTGGAAATGATGCCTTCAATAACATCGTTCTTTTGCCCATGAAAAGGTAAGATAATTTTCCAAGTTAAGCAAATGAAATCTTTATTTATAAAGATTTTTGGGAAAGGAATGAACATGTTTTTACATGAGGTAAATGGAGAATGATCGATAAGGATTATTAGAAAGATTTAACTTGGAATTTGAAGTTAAGTAATCAGAATATTTGATTTGAAATCTTTCAACTAGATTCAATCCCTACACCCTAGACATTATTATAATATGCAACGTTTTGTTTAAACTATATCAAGCATGTTTTGCGATTATAAGGCAAACCCGCATCCTCCGGCTTGCGCTTGCATTGTGTGATGGGACCTGAGGCTTATAATCGTTCATTTTTTTAAAAGTCATGTTTTCAAACTTGGTTTATGTTTGTTGTGTTTGGTTATGGTCGCTATGGTTAGGTTTGATTACATTATTTTATAACTGATATAACCCAAGCCTGACCCGAGTGTTTATCGCTCGGGTCAGATCCGAGCGAGTGTTTTCAGGATGAAAGCTTGAAGACTTGGAGTTTCGCAGAGAATTGAGGCTTCATATGAAGGCCGGACGTATTCTATTATCGGTATGTTAGGTTAAGTCGACAAAGGTATGCAAAATCAGACTTTCATTTTAAAGTGTTTCCGTTAAAAAAAATTTTTACGCTACATTGATATTTTCATATTATATTTTATCTATTCCGTTATGAGTGTATTCCGATGTGTTTTGCTCTGATGAACTCTAACGAAATGTATTTTTGCTTGTGTTGAATCAACGTGGGTTTGGGTTTTTGTCGGTTTGAAGTGAGTAAAAATGCGGGTCGTTACACCAACTTTCATCACATTTCTGACCAACTGCTTCTTTACCACTGCTCCAAGTCACTCCCGCCTGCATCACATACTGCTTCATCAGCAGACCATACTATCCCTTTCAATATTTTTCAACAACATCAGCAAGTCCACGCTCCACCAACCCGCAAAGCCACTTCACCTACCATCAAGCACCATCCACTTCCAAACATCCATTTCCCGACAATATTGTCCGCAACTTCGACTATACAGCAGTGCACACCCTTCTACAATTTTATTACCATCACATAAATTCACCGTCACATTCCAACCCCTACTCCCATACATAAACAATTTCAAACTCCATCACCTTAACGTAAGCATAACCCATAGCTTCAGTTCATCACACTCAAACAGTCACCAGTCACCAACTATTCGTCTCCTCAAACCATCTCCACCATACCTTCATAACTCTAGCACCAACAGTACAAAACTGCTTCCTTACCACACATCATACACACACCATCTCCACAATCGAACAAACACGCCAATAACCCAACTTCGAGCCTTCCCTTCCCTTGTCAACATATACTACCAAACCAACTTTACTACATCAAACAACCAGCTCATCCACCATACCTTCACAAACATCTCTCCGTACAACATCACCCTCAATAACCACCTTCTTTCCATTTCCGTATTTGTCATTTCCATATCTGCCGTTTCCATATCCAAACAACCAACTGAACTACTCTAAACAACCATCTTCCTCACCCATCAGCAACCTTCAACCATAATCATACCCTGACTCTCAACTTCAAACCTCAAATTCTCAAGCACCCAAATCCGCCTTTCACATAACTGAAATCCCAAATCGAATGACTACTTCACCAAAATCGAACCCACCAGCCCAACCAACGAAATCGCATCCCCCTACGTTTCAAAATCACCCAATCATGAATATCACGAACCCGTAAACTGAAATCAAACCCCATCAACAGTCATCTCAGTTCAAATCTCAACCCTCCACCAATCCTCAATTTTGCAACAGCGACCGCCACCAACTGCGGCCCACTAAAAAAATCACCGAACGAAACAACTCCACTCCTCTGGGCCGAAATTGAGACTTCAATTTTGGTTTTGTTTTTTATTACTAAATTTGGGAAGATAATTGATACTGGTGTATTTCGGTGCAAAAACTCTTATCTTATTTTGGACGAGAGACTTCTTTTAACGTATGTATGGGATGCGTGTTTAATCAGGCTGGTGTACCTAGTTGTGTGACTTGTTTAGATGTGGGTTTATAGGATATTTTGGTTCTCCTTAGTGGGACAGTGGGCTTGGGCTGAGTTAATTAGTGTTTATTGTTTTAGTCCTTTTGATTTCTTATTGCATATTATTTGTTTTTTTATCTTTGATTCTGTTCCTTTTTCTTCTATTTGCTTTTGTTGGTCTTTAGTTAAAAAAAATAGTTTAGCCTAAGTTTTGCTTTTAGGGTAATCACGTCTGTTTTTATGTCTTTTTATTTGTTTTAATTCAATTTTATTTACCTTAAAAACAAACGTTTACCTTTTGTAAACATTAAACCAAAAAAAAATTCATTTTATTTTTCATTTTCTCCAAGTGTATATATTGTCTTCAAATCTCTCTCAGGTTTTATATATTGCTAATAAATTCTACACACTCAAATATCGTATTTTAACTCCTTTTATTTCAATCGCATTGTTGGTTGTTTGCATTTGCATAAAAAAAATTCAAAAACAAAATAAAAATTCATTTGTAGTTGCATTGCTAGTTCACGATTAATTTCTATTTTGCATTCATCTTATCTTGTTTTAATTTTATTTTTTAAGGACATCATTATATTTTGACAAATTGATTTATTTCCAACGAATTATTTCTCGGTGTATAGACTACGATAGAGTAATAGTCGTTTATAAATATTACAATGATTCGTAAATATTATAGTGATTGTTCCTCTAAAGGTACTTAAACCTTCGGCTGCATTGTTAGGGTGATTCCTGGTGCATCAATAACTCATGTCCGTTAACTGACTGAGAAATCTTTTGTAACACCCCGCATTTTTAATTAAGTAAAATAAAATAAAATTTGAAGAGTTTCCAGAATTTGGTCATGGGATTAGCATCATTGCATCCTTGGCGATTTTCTGGTCAATTTAGATCTATGGATTGCAGAAAACTGATTTAAGATGAAAGAAACACCTTTAAATGAAATATTGTAACAAACACGAAAAGAAGGTAAAAGAAAAAGAACAATGACCACCATTTTTTAGTCTTGTTAACAAAAGCCTATGTAGTCCAGTTGGTAAGAGTATGTGACTTTCAAGAAACTAGCGCGAGTTCGATTTCTGCCGGCGCCATATTTTTGTTTTAGGGGAACGACTAAAATAATACATGTTCTAAGAAGAAAATAGGTATATATGCACATATAAGGAAAATTATACATATAAGGAAGAACAAAAATATATGTATACATGGATATGTAGGTATATGCATATATATATATATATGTATATGTATATACAAGAGAGAAGTTCAACATAAGGTTGCAATCAAAGAAATCTACTAAGAATTAAATAACGACATAACACCGTTTGAATTTTGAAAACGAAATAAAAGTTGTGCGCGTGTATATATATATATATATACACGTAAAATGGACATTAGTAGTTTGGTATACATATAAGGAGTTTATACATAAATAAATCAAAGAACGTATATTGGGCATATAAATCAAACATTTAAAATTAAAAATGTTAGCAAATAAATAGTTGTGACCAAAAAAGCTCGCTGGACCCAAATGGGTTGACCCACACCTGGCTGGGTCGACCTATGGGTCGACCCAAAGGGGGCTGGGTCGACCTTAGGGTCAACCCAGGCGGAAAATGGGTTGACCCACCCCTAATCCGGATAGGTTCATTTGATGAATTTGGACTGCTTTTCAAACCATGTTCGTTGTTGAATCAGCGCTGCGTGTACGATAAGACCTTGAACACCTATAAACAGGCTAGTAAGCCTAGCCTAAATTCATATTTTCTGATAGGATGTCTAGACTCTGCCAATCTTCTTCCTCCTTAAATCTCTTCAGAAAATAGAATAATTAGTCTAAGGAAATTCTAATTCAAGGTCTGGAGGAAAAGAATGTAAATCTGCAAATGGGTGTTCAGAATTATGGTCGAAGAGAGGTAAATTCTTAGATCTTATCAATTTAAATTTCTCCTCTTTCTTCCCTTTTTCACTTAGTCTGAGAATTGTGAATCCATGGTTACTTAGATTCTAGATCCAGTTAAGAGAGCCATGGAATGATAGGACTGGACCAAACTCATGAATTGGAAAGCAATAAGGTGAGTTGATTTAAGTTATGCCTTTTTGATAATGATATATTTATCGTTTGGCATTCCCCATTAATATGTATAATAAATCTACTGAAATGTTTAACTTGCTGTAATCTATTGAAATGAGTAATCTGCTGAACACGTAAATCTGTGGGCTTAATTCAAGATTAAGTAGAACATGTTAATGACACTGTAAGTAACCTGTGGAATTTGTTAAATCTGTGGGGTAAAGTAAACCTGTTGAATTTTTTGGGTTAAGTAAATATGTTTAATCTGTAATACTTAACCGTTTAATATGTTGGCATTATATAAAAGCTTGTTTACATTAATCACCTGTCTGAATTGGGAATTTCTGTGAATATTGTAATTATGAAATTTACAATGAAAATTTGTTAAGAACATTACTGTGTCAAAAGATTGTAAATAAGAATTACAGTAAAAATTTGAAAGAATGAATATGCCTAAATTTGTAGTAAATAGAAAATTGTAATCGCACTTAGACACGAGGTTAAATTCAACTTTTGGTAGAAGTCTGCCTGGAACCGCCTGGCAAATCCAGCACAAGTGGTTAATTTAATGTGAAGGGTTTGGTGCGTAAACATACATGTAATGGTGCTAAGACATAAGGTCAAGTACAACTTGTGGTAGAAGTCTGCCCCGAACCGCCCGACAAATCCAGTAACCACAAGTGGTCAACTTAATGTGAGAGGTTTGGTGCATATATATATATATATATATATATATATATATATATATATATGAACATATGTATATAACAGGATAGAAATAAATGTCATTAATTGAAATTAATGGAAATGAGTGAATCCTACAACAATAGGAGAATTGGAATGAACGGGGAGCGATAATAACCTATTATAAATAAACCTAAATGAGAAAAAGGAAGATAATAGGTGGGCTTGTCCTAGGGAAAAGTGGAAATTTTAACTTAGGCTATAATAAACGATAGAGAAGATGAGATAACTTATGTAATAAGATAAGTTGTACTTAATTACAAATTAAGTAATTTGTAAATCTAGAAACCTGAAATTTGCTTTTTGTAATAAGTAGAGAAAAGAGGGGAAAACTTATGAACTGCAATAAGTTTTACTTAATCATAAATTAAATAATCTGAAAACCTGAAATTTGAAATCTGCTGATAAGAATAAAATGTTGAAGGCTTATTAATGAACTTAAATGGGTTAAGTTATATAATTGAAATTAATAAACAAGAGGAACTTGGTAACTTGAATAAGAAGTTACTAATGATTTGAAATGACCAAGTTAACTGGAAATCTGATGAGGTAGAGCAAGTACGTAATTAAACGGTTAGACATAGGGTCTAATAACATGTTAACCTGAGGCGCTTGGACCAATCCGTATGTCTGAAGGTGAATAACCCAACGGGATATATGATTATCGTGCCATGGGGCACAAGGGGAGCGCAAGTCCATCTGATTATTTTGCTTCTTCTGTCTGTTGTTCTGCTGATGTTTTGTTGGCTCCGAAGGACTTGAAAGGGGAAGTATGTGGTTTCCTAGGACGTGGAGGGTACTCCTGGTAGTCCTCTGTGCGGTGACAA
The DNA here is from genome assembly GCA_030737875.1 of Allium sativum. Taxonomy (NCBI): domain Eukaryota; kingdom Viridiplantae; phylum Streptophyta; class Magnoliopsida; order Asparagales; family Amaryllidaceae; genus Allium; species Allium sativum. Next base: position 362,113,441 of record CM060916.1, on the reverse strand, counting down.
CGTTTAGGCTGTCACCATAGAGGTTAGGTCTTCCTATTACTACCCGATGAGTATACCTTGACCACCACAATAGGGGACAGTCAGAAAGACTGTAGGGTGGCATAGGTGATTCGACGAACCTGTTGCCTTGTGACTAGGAGGGTTATGACCGTCTCATCTGTTTTCCTTAGGCGGGTCTAACCATCTGATTGATAGTAATCGTCGGGTACCGGTCATCGATAGTTAGCGTGATGCGTGATGTGGAAAGACGGAGAGCTAAACCAATAGACCATCAACCTCTTACTATCAATGCTTTGGGTGAGGGACAGGCCAATTAGGATTTATTGTTTATTGTTTTTCTAGGCTACGTCACTAGCTCTCAATTCTATTTGTCTTCCACTAGTTAAGGGAGGGGTCGGGTGGGACCATAACCACCGCGAAAATGCAAACCATGGCATCTATGTATACAAATATCTGAATAGGCTCCCTACCGAGTTCCATGTTTCTGATACAGCCTTGTTACGGAACTCATGCATAGTAGATAATACATGCGGATACATGCATACCGTTTTCGGATGGTGTATCATCAAGGTTGAGGCATCGAGTACAATTAACGATACGTACGTAAGGAAGTCTAGATAAATGCATGTTTGCTCTGGGTGGTGTATCGTAGACTTTAAGGCATTACTCTGTGATGAAATCTGATTCGATCGAAGGTGGAAGTCCGTACGCTTAGATAGCATGGCGATGGCGGTTCTATGTGGAACGTAGCGTTGTTATACAGAGATCTGTACATCATTCTGGTGTAGGATGGGGGACTGCGTATATTTCTGTGGCGTTACGACGGAGACCATATAAGTGGGGTACCATGGGGTGTACCTTAATACTGGGGGTAGCTACATATATACTGTATTAGATTAATCTACTGGGGAGTAGATGGGTATGACGTGTGCGTAAGCCTTGAGTGTTGTTAACCCAAGTACCCTCATAAATAAGAAAATGTAGCTGAATGGTATATGTAGGGTTATCCAAAGTGTGTAGTTTAAATCTAGTCACCAGAACTTATGTTTTGATACCCTCCTCATACATACCCACAGGTTAGATTTGTGGCAGAAATATGATAGCTTTGGATACTGGTTAGGCAATATTAATATCTGGGTAAGACTATTTTGATTATATTATATTTTATTCCGTTTCGCTATGATATGTTTTCTGAGCTCTGGTATGTTTATTATCTCTGTCTTTTCTGCAGGATACCAGACAAATCAACACGAGTCTCGATAGATTAGAATTCTAAAAAAAATCGGTATGTCGGAATTCGGGTTGTTACATCTTTTGTTGAAATTAATCTAACCATCACTATATTATTTTAGAAAAATTGTAAATTATTAATTTGCATTCCTATAGTTGCATTAGGTTCATGTGTGTATATATATAAACCATTTTCTTAAAAATGTCTGAATTTTCGTATTTCCATGGATTTTACTATAGTTGTGAAAATCAATGTAATTCATATGATTTTACACCAAATTCGTATGGATATTTTAATAACAACTATTATACAAACAATTTGGATTTTATACCACAAAATTATCAAAATAACGATCAACCCTCAACTTTGGAAACAAGTATTCAATCTTTACTTGAACAAAGTCAAAGAATGAATGGTATAATTCATACTTGAGCAATTCAAGTAAAAGTTTGCAAAATAATCAAAATTCATATTCACTATCAAATTCAAATGATTTTGATTATAACCCTTTCCAATTTAATTTCGAACTCCAAAATGAATTTCAAATTCAAAATGGAAATATGAATCAGTTTTCAAATGATTTTGGCAATGAGAATAATTTCAATTGTAATGCAAATGAAAACTTTTGTTCTCAACAATTTCAAATTGAAAATTCTCAAGTAAATAATTATAAATTTAATTTTGTTGAGCAAATGAACGAAATTCATGATAATTACACGGATTTGTTGTATGAAACATACTTGAATTTTCATGAGAAACAAAATCAAATCCAAACGTGTGACAATTCGAATAATAATCCATCTTTTACCCAAAGCGACGATTTTCAATTAACAACTTTTGAAATCGGAAATGAAAATCTTAATGAAGTTGTTAAAAATACAGTAATTGAGTTGGATTTCAATTCTTTTGAGAAGGTGGAACTAAATCTCAAATTCGAGCTTCCTTTTTCTAAAAATAATGAATCTCAAACAACAACGTTGGACTTTGAAAATGATATATGCAATGAAATTGTGAATAATTCAAAGGAAAATGAATTAAATGAACACGAATTCTTTGTTCTTTTCGAGGAGGAGTTGTCAAGTTGTAAAGGAATAGTTTTGAATCACCATTTGAATTTTGAAATCAATAATTTTGAACAATTTTCGAATGACAAGTTTGAATTTCAAATTGGTGATAGTAAATATGAACTTTAATCATTTATTCAATCTCCCTTAAAAATCATTGAAAATGAAACAACTCATTCGATATTTAATAAAACGATATTCGTTTTTCCAAATCAATGTTCAACTTCGAAATTTTTACGATTTGGTTTTCAAGCTTAAACTATGTCTCTCATACTTCTTGTCAATATATTTTCTTATATAGTGTAAATAATAATATGATGGAGTAAGCATACAATTTTGGTTGAACTATTAAAATATTTAGAAAATCACTTCTCTTAATGGATAACGAAAGAAAAGTTTAATTTATGAGCAAATTTAGTGTAACTGGTATATAGGGTGATTCGTAGGTGATGAGTATGAAATGTTTTCTAAATTGTAATCCGATTAAATGAATTGTAACAACCCGAAAATCTGAGCCAGTTTAAAATTTTTATTTTGGCAATTTTAGTGAATTTTGATTATTTAAAATAGATTATTTTAAATAATATCGACGAGAAATTTATTTTGAATAGAATTAGAACGTATATATTTATATCCGTCGTTGTTAGAATATAAATATTTATTTATATATATAAAAGGAATTAGAAATGGCGCGGTAGTTCGATAATTCGATTTCAAATTTCAATTGAACATACCGGGTGCAAAATAAATCGGATTTTAGTGAAAAAAATAATTGAATCTAATTGAGAATATCTTTCCAACGAATCCGAAGAATCAAAATTTCATAGCGGTGATAAAAAGATATGTCCAGTTGAAATTTCAGAATAGTCGCTATGGAATTTCGGTCCTTGAAAATAGCAATTTTGCAAACGACCTCGGATTTCGACGAAACCACTTTTGTTGGATCCGTGATGTAAAGTTATTGCTAGATTCCAATTTTCATAATTTTTCGAATCAATATGTGAGCGTGGTAAAGGAAAACGCATTTGACCAGTTTTAGTTGATTTTTAATCGACTGGAAAATGGCCATTTTTCAAACGGTCTCAGAATTCAACGAAACTAGTTTTGTTAGGACCGTATCACCAATACGAAGCTAGAAATAATTTTTAGAGGTTATATGTGGCCCCGGTAATTTAAAATGTGCGTTCAAATTCAATATATAGAGTTATATTTTGATTTTGACAAAAAACTGATCGAAACAGCTGTACTGGCTTATGAAACATATCCCATTGTGTTCGGAATAGGGGTAATGTGCTAGGGGCGATAGTCGTTGGGTTCGATTCGGGGTTCGAATGAAAACGCACCTTTATGGAAATTTAAATTAAATAAAAATAATAATTATTATATATCCCTCCCCCAATCCCTTCTCTCTCCCACCGTTGACCGTTCAAAATCGAATAGAAAGAAAAAAAAATGATGGCGCCTCCATCGGGATCCAACGCGCCTCCCTCCCCTCCGTTCGTGACCGCCGCCGCCATCATGGCGAGATCCGCACCCCTTCGCTCTCTGCTTCTTTCTCCAAAGCCCCCTCCTTCTTCTTGAGTTCACCACGAGAGCCCCCCCACCTTTCAGACATCAACCGCCGCTTCCCCTCCACCTGGGCCACCCCCGCGCGCCATCTTCTCCACCTGCGAACCCCTTCTGCTCCAACACCGCTCCAATCACCTTCCTCCTTCAAATGAACGTAAGTTTTCTTTTATTTATTCATTTATAAAAATTAGATTTTTATTGCAAAGGAAAATTAGATTTTTACCTATAGAAAGTTATGATTTTTACGTATAGAAAGTTATCATTTTTGCCTATACAAAGTTGTGATTTTTATCGAACAAAGCTTTGATTTTTAAATCGAACGAAGATGTGATTTTTATCAAAACGAAGATAGGATTTTTAATCGAATAAAAATACGATTTTTATATATATGAAGTGAGGATAAAAATTCGATTTTTATATGGGATGTAGCAATGTAAAGGTACGATATTTACATACATGAAAAGATAATATTTTCGAAACAGAAAGAAAAATATAGTTTTTATATATAATATAGAAAGATTAAAAATATAATTTTTATTATAGTAGAAGATTAAAAATATATTTTTTATATTATATAGATAATAAAAATAAGATTTTTATATAGTATAGCTAATAAAAATATGATCTTTATATAGCAAAAATTATAAAAATATACTTTTTATATAGTATAGAATATAAAAATACGTTTTTTTTATATATATAGCGAAATAAAAATATGATTTTTATAATATATATAGTTGAATAAAAATGTGATTTTTACAGCGTTCAAATAAAAATGTTATTTTTAATGTGAACAGCGTGACCAAGATTATGTTGAAAGTACGGGCAAAACCAGATGGTTAGAGATTCAGAAATAAAACTGGAGGAGTGGATCCCTCGGTGAGAACTTCTCACCTTTAATATTTATTTCTAGTTAATATATATACTAGGATGCAGACGGTGTTTAGTAGCACCCGACACCCGTCCTCCACAGTCCATGGACGGCTTGTATGCTTGTTTGTTTGATTTTGATGTGTAGTTGATTGTGTGATGTGATGTGAAACGAAATAAAATATTTTATAATGGAAAATATTTTATAGTTAAAAATAGAATTTTTAACATGTATATGAAATGAAATAAATTATTGTAAACAAATCGAACGATTTGTTTATATACACACATTTGACTGATATTGATTGGGACGATAAATTTTACACATCGCCCAACTGCACAAATAAAATCTGTGTTTGATTGTTTGAAACCCCACACGGGTATTGGGATGATATATGACATACACTAATCCCAATAATTAGTTGTATGTCGATCGATTGATTGACAGAATGTCATAAGCGTTAAATATTTATATTTGATGCTTATACAGTGTAGAATGCACTTTGGATGATGGTTGATTATTTGTCATTGTTGATATATACATGAGTTGTAGAAAACCCATATAATCAACATTATATGGTAATTGATTGGGCCTCATTCTAGATTTGAAAAAGAAATATTTGAATAGAAATATTTAAATAGAAATATTTGAAAAGAAATATTTGAATAGAAATATTTGAATAGAAATATTTGAAAAGAAATATTTGAATAGAAATATTTAAATAGAAATATTTGAAAAGAAATATTTGAATAGAAATATTTGAAAAGAAATATTTGAATAGAAATATTTGAAAAAGAAATATTTGAATAGAAGTATTTGAAATAGAGTATTTGAAAATAGAAACATATGAAGCCGCCTTGATTAGATTGACGCCATTTTGACGCGAACGATATTTATATCGATTTTATTCATTTTTCATTGAATATTGAAATAGATTTGAAATTCGAATTAAATTGAATAGATTTGAAATTGAATAGATTTGAAATTCGAATTAAATTGAAATGATCTGAAATTCGAATTAAATTGAAATGAATTGAAATTCGAAATAAATTGAAATGATTTGAAATTCGAATTAAATTGAAATGAATTGAAATTCGAATTAAATTGAAATGAATTGAAATTCGAATTAAATTGAAATGAATTGAAATTCGAAATAGATTGGAATGATTTGAAATTCGAATTGAATTGAAATCGAATTGAATTGAAATCGATTTGAAATGAATTTAAACGAATTTGGAAGGGAAAATTCAATTTTGATTTGAATTTGAAAAAGAAGTTGAAATCGTTTTTAAAACGAATTTAAAACGATTTATAAAATACATTTTAAAAGGAAATCGACGAGGTATATATTATATATATATAATATAATGGCCTGAATAGAACGCGCCGCGCTGCGGCAGTTCGCGAATTTCGACCATTGACTTCGAATGGATATTACGGGAGATCCGACCGTCGGATTCTCCTGAAACCAGAACCATTGGGTTTGTATCGAAAAGAGCTTTCTAACGAATATTAGAAATTTGAAATCTAACGGTTGGATTTGGAATTATGTCCAAATCAAATTTGAAAAAGGTCGCTGTAAGCGTAGTTCGATGGCCGTTGATGGAAATCGACTGTACGGGCCTTGATAAAATTATTAAAAATATCTATAATTTGTGTAAAATCATAAGAAATGATTTATGAAGGATTGGGATGAAAAACTCCATATTTGAAAAGATAAAAATAGAGTTTTATCGAAATGAACTAGTTTTGAACTAGAATAATAATTTATTTATTTTTAAATAAATTTGAAAAGGGTTTTAAAGGTAACCAGAATTTCTAATAATTGAATTGGAATGGATTTGAATCAAAATTGTCTTTGGAATATTTCGATGTTGGATTTCGTGATTATACATATGTTGTTATGGAAATTTGAAATATATATATATATATATCATTATTTCCAATACGATATTTGTTAGTCGTAGAATTTGATATTGAATATAATCCGATATATTTTCTATTCAGAGCCTTGTATTTAATATCAAATGTGATTTGGGTTTGTCGTGAATGGTGTCTTCATTAACACTGTTCTTAAGCCCAGTTGAGAAAAAGATTAAATCTTTTATTTAGATTTAATGAAGTGTACCAATTAAATGATATTTAATTGGAATTGAATTGGTATTGATTTTTGGGTTTATCGTGAACAGTGTTTTAAATAACGCTTGTTCTTTAACCTGAAAATTAATGGAATGTGATTTTGGGTTATCGTGAACGGTATCTTCAATAATACTGTTCTTAGACCCAAAAAGGAGTTAAGAAAATCAGAAACTTACTGGAGGTTAGTTAAGTTGAATGGTTTCTGGGGTATTGATCTGATGTTGGTTTCGACCTTCGCGGTTAATACTTAAGGAATTGCTCACTTGCTAATTTACGGTTAGGGACTGATTGAAATGGAATGTGATTTTGGGTTTATCGTGAATCGTATTTTTAAATGGCATTGATTCTTTAACCCAGTCAAAGATTAAAACTAAGTGGAGTTTTAATGAATCTTTAATTAGGTTGAAAAGATCGAGAATGGAGTATCACCAGTTTTACTCCAGGCGGTAGTTAAATCTTTAATTAGATTTGAACGGGAAATGGTAATTGAATTTACCGATAACACCATGGTGTTAGATATGAAGTATGACCACTTTTACTTCATGGGATGAATAGGTTGGGGTTGGGAAATCGGAACAAATGATTACTTCAGTAAGGTTCATTAATCCCGACTAGTTTGAAGTGATATTCAAAGGAAGATTAAAGAATAAATTTAAAAGAATTTATCTTTGATAAAATTAATGGGAATCTTTCCCTAAGAATGTGAAATTTAGAAACTAACTGTAGGTTGGCTAAGCAGAGTGATTTTCTGGGTATTGATCTGATGTTGGTTTCGGCCTTCGGGGTTAATATTTGGGGAATTATTCTCTTGATTAATTTACGGTTAGTGACTGATGAATTGGAATAAGGCGTATGTTGTGTTTGTGTAACACTTGTTTATTATATACGCGGGTTATTCGGAAAGACCGGGTTTATCCCATTTTGAATAACTGATTCGACGTGGTGTCGAGGATGAAGACGGTGGTCGAAGACCGGAGGTCTTCACGTCGTTTGGATAATTACTAATGATCTTGATTGGGCTGTACACCCAAGAAGATGGAAACAGTTAGTGATCGTCCAGACGTACTTGGAGATCGATGGATATGCGGGTACTAGGTGCCTCCGGTTTCATTCAGACCCAGAACGAACTTGTAAATGGACTGTGTGTCTGACATTGGATTTCAGTCTGTGTGATTGATTTCTATTAAATATATATCTGTTTGGCGGTGGAGAATTTATTCTCTTGCTTAACGCCTTCTCTGAGACGTACAAGCTAAGGGGTTATATATTGATGGATATCAAACGCATGGAGTGAATTGCCTGTGTGGCATGCCTAAGTGGCAATTGATCAAGGCTTCTGTTGAAAAGCAAAGTCTTGTGGTGATGATCAAAGCACGACCTTTGTGGCGTAGCTTTGTGTAGCGTTGATTCGCGAGCCTCACACCCCGGTGGTGAACCAAAAACGGGAGAGGACCTCAGGAAGGACATGCGTTTCCTTCTAGCTAGAAGTGGCGTCAGTGGTTTTACACGCCCTGACGAGTTTGACTTATGTGGTTGTTGCTGTTGCGAGGCGCTTCGGTTTGATCGGACGATCCGGGTCCGATGGAGTCATTCGTTGGCTCATTTACGCCCCATAGGGCGGGGAAACGCAGTGTTCAGGCATTTTAATCCACATCGGTGGACCGGCCCTGACGATCCAAGTGGCTTGACTGAGTACTTGCCCTGAGACTCAGGCTAGACAGTCTCGAATCGGTAGAGGACTATATTTTGCCTCGGTTCACAGATGGAAATCCAACTTCCAAATACGTGACATTTGCGGTTTTGATTGCAGAGCCTAGTATGGCGACATGATATATGGTACCCTTGCCGTCGTTGATTGATACTTATGATTTGAAATTGTTTTTGACACTATACACTTATAGTAATAATAAAACATGAAATTTAGTGTATTAAGCATTCTTTGGCTATTATAAGGTAAAACCTTATCCTCCGGCTTGCGTTGCATTGTGTGATGGGACCTGGGTCTTATAATAGCTTCATTTTTCTTTATTTAGCATTGCGCTGTTTGTTTTATGCACTGGTATTCTTGGGAGGAAACCCATTCCGTGTTATACGGCGTGGTCCCTTGATTTACCTAGCTTTGAAATAAAGATTTATAACTGTTTTAGTTCTCACACCAGTCCCATGACTGACCTGGAGTTTATTGTTTTAACCTAAACTCTGGGTGCCCTTATTTTGACACGGGCAGCTAGTAGTTTTGGTTTTGTAGATTTATATTCAGAGGATCCTGATTTACAGCTGGAACGATACTTGGAAAGCTTTGTATCCGCGTATTACTTCTAATTGTGTATTGTATTATTTTCCGCTGCTATGTAATGTATTGTAATCTCTGATATTTATCGAATGTAATATTCATTTATACTCTGTATATTCCTGTATTTTGATGAATTTTTGTAATATACAATGAAATGTTCTTCCGTCTGCGTTCTTTTGTGTGTTGTTCTCGAACTATCCGCTCTTTCCTCACCGGGGAAGTTACGGGTTTTTACATGAATGGTTGATTTAGACTATTTACGATAACATTTTAGATCTTTTAAGTGAAGTTGTGATAAGATATTCTCGTTAAACTCTCTCTCTTTCCAAAAAAAGGGAGAAAAGGAGAAAAAAGGGAAGAAAAAGAAAGTAGAAAAATAGAATATATATATATATATATATAATAATCCAAGGGTATCCAACATTGCTTGTAAATCTAGCGTTTGTGTGCAGACCTGTCAAGCTTGGTCCCAACTCTCATGGGTGGTATACCTTGATCTCATTTTATGAGTTGGACACCTAAGGATTACTAACATCGTATTGATAAAATCAGCGTCGGTCTGCATAATCCGCCATGCCCGGTGCCAAACTCTCACGTCAGTCCATGAGGCAGTGCAATACCTTGGTCTGTTCAGTTAGGTGTTCATAAATAATAATAATAATGTAAATATTTCTCAAAATAAAGAGAGAGTAAGCATTTGAAATCCAAGCACTATTTTCACTTATTTGACCTAATTTTTAAACCAAAAGGAAATTGAGATGCCATTTTATGATTGTTGATAATCAATTATAGAATTCATTTCATAATTGCACTATGTTTTCAACCGAAATAATTGGCCAAACTAAAGGAGATTGTAATGATAACCGAACTTTTGTTTGAAGTTTTGATTAGTAACAGACTAAAATTTTGTAAGTGATGACCAAACTTGTGTTAACTCACTCGAGTTAATTTAAAAGTGAATTACCCACTTGTAAATATTCTTTTGAAAACTTGCATTCATCTTGTAATTTTTTTTTAGCATTTTGTAAATATTTTTTGTATTTAACATTTGGATTTTGTGGGTAGTAAAATCCGCTGAAAACCCTCACGAGAGACGATATACCACTTTAAACGACCCAAACTTCCCCTTTTCGGAAAGGCCGGATTGAGTTAAGAACATGACACATCAGAACACAAACAACAGAACATTTCATTGCTATTACGGCAATTTACATCAGAGTACAAGATATCAGAGTCAAATAAATAATACACAGCGGAAAATAAATATCAGAGATTAAAATACATAGCAGTGGAAATTTAAAATGTATAAATACAATGTGTAGTGAAAAATACATCAACTAGTATAATTGAATGGAATACACGAATAAATAGCTTTCTGAAATAGCTCCAACTACAATCCAGGATCTTGAGAAAAGAAATATCTGCGAAAACTAAAACTACAAGCTGCCCGTGTGGAAAATATGAGCACCCAGAGTTTATGTTAAAACAATAAACTTCGAATCAGTCCCGGAACTGGTGTGAGAACTAAAACACATACTAAATCTTTACTTTAAAAGTTAGGAAATCATGGGACCACGTCGCATGTCATGGAACGGGTTTACTCCACATGAATCTCAGTTTAAAATAGAACAACGTAATGCTTTTTTTGAAAAATGAAGCTATTATAAGACTCAGGTCCCATCACATAATGCAACGCAAGCCGGAGGATAGAGTTTTCCCCTTATAATAGCCAAACATGCTTGGTACGTTTAAAACAAATCATTTTGACATTATTATAAGTGAAATAGTGTCAAAATCAACTTCAAATATAAATGTATCAATCATAGACGACATGGGTACCATATATCATGTCGTCATATAGGTTTACAACTAAAACCGAAAGTGTCGTATTGGAAATTAGATTCCATCTATGAGTCGAGGCAAAGGATGACTCCTCCCAATTTGAGACACTCTAGCAAATGCCTCGGGATTACAAAGCGTGGGGAATCCCTTAGTTCTTCAGGGCCGGTCCACACTTACTTTAGTGGATTATTTATTCCTCAACACACGTTTCCCGATCCTATCAAACCTACCTCTGAGCCACGTTTCCCGGTCCTATCATACCTATCTCTGAGCCACTAGGGACTCAATAATCGAGGTGCCTCATTCCATCATCCACATAAGTAAAAATGTCTGGGCTCCCTACCATGACACCACTCCTAGCTAGAAAGAAATGTCGTGCACTCCCTGCAGTCAAGATTCCGTTTTTGACTCATACTGGGTGTGAGGCTCTCGAATTAACGCTACACACAAAGTTATGCTAATTAAAGCCATGCTTTGATCATCATCGACAAGACTCTGCTTTTCAACAAAAGCCTTGATCATTTTCATCTCAGCATGCTACACTAATAATCCACACCATACAACTGATGTCTATCAATATATAACATCTATGCTCGTTCATCTCAGAGAAGAGTGTTAAGCAAGAGAATAAATTCTCTGCCACCAAACATATATATATATATATATATATGTATGTATTTAATAGAGATCAATCAATACAGAATGAAATCCATTATCAAACACACAGCCATTTACAAGTCCGTTCTTGGTCTGAACGAAACCAGAGGCACCTTATTCCTCATACCATATATCCAATACAGGAGAGAGGCCCTTGCATATCCGGTCGATCTCCAAGTACGTCTAGACGATCACCACTTATTACCTTGTCTTGGGTGTACAGCCCAATCAAGACATCAATAATCATCCAAACGATGTGAAGATCTCTGGTTTTCAACCACCGTCTTCATCGTCGAGTTTTAGTTGTCGTATTAGTTATTCAAAATGGATTAAATCCGGTCTTTTTGAATAACTCGCGTATTTTATAATCGATTGCTACAAAAACACATCTTATGCCTCATTCCAATTCAGAATATTCTTTTACTCAAATATTCACACCTTTAGGGAAAGGTTCACAATAATTTTATCAAAAATAAATTCTTTTAAACTTATTCTTTATTTTTCCTTTGGATATCCATTTCAAAAGATTTTATTATATCTTTTCACAATCTAAACCAAATTAAGGTTTATCAAACTAGTCGGGATTAACGAATCTTACCGAAGTAATCATTTATTTATTAATCCCAATCCCAACCTACTTATCCCATGGAGTAAAACTGGTAGTACTCCTTACCCAACACCCACGGTGTTATCGGTAAATTTAATTACCATTTCATGTTCAAATCTATTTAAAGATTTAACTACCGACTGGAGTAAAACTGGTGGTACTCCATTCTCAATTACTTCTCAAATTTGGCAAATTTAATTACCACATTAACTTTTCAATCTAATTAAAGATTCATTAAAACTCTGCTTAGTTTTAATCTGCAAAAATCATTATTTAATGATTATTCAAATTTAGGAAATAGATCCCGTCTTTAACTGGGTTAAAGAACGAATGTCCTTTAAAACAAAGTTCGCTATAAACCCAAAATCATCTTCCATCAAATTGGAATCTTCACGGAAATAATAACAGTATATAATCAATATAAATTTCTGTATCAAACTAATACTATAAACAGAATAACGGCTAGGCCTTTTAAATTCCATATATAGTAACGGTCTTCCTTCACATAAGCTCATCTCGATTAGTACCAACTCAAATTCCATTCAACTAATATATTAAATTGGAAAACTTTTCTTTGGAAAATTCCATTAATTTTATTTAAAAGATTATGAATTCCAAATAATATCCTTGCTATTAATTTGGGCTAAAGAACAAATGTTATTTAAAACACCGTTCACGATAAACCCAATATCCGATTTCATTTCAATTCCAATTTAATTCATTAATTGGTAAACTTCTTTAAATCTTAATTAAAAGATTTATTCTTTTCACAATGCGGTTTAAGAATAGTGTTAGTAAAGACACCATTCACGACAAACCCAGAATCCAAATTGATATCAAATACAATGCTCTAAATAGAAATTATATTGGCTTATAATCGATATCAAATTCTGAAATCAACGATATTATATTGGGAATAACGATATATATATCTTCCAAATTCCTCAACAATATCTGTATATTCACAGAATCCAATATCAAAATATTCCGAAGATTATTTCCATTCCCATTCATATGTTTAAAAATTCTGGTTATATCAAGACCATTTCAAATCCAATTTATTTATTTAAAAACATTGAATTATTATTCTAATTAATGACTAGTTCATTTCAATAAAAATATATTTTTATCTTTCCAAACTTGGAATATTTCATCCAAAAACCTTTCAAATCATTTATTATGATTTTACACAATTTTTCCATATTTTTGATAATTTTATTAAGGCCCTTGCAGTCTGTTTTCAATGTCGACTAACAAACTGCATTCATAACAACCTTTTCTGAAATTGATTTGGACATAGTTCTAAATCCAACCGTTGGATTTCAAATCTCATATAATCATTGGAAAGATCTTTTCGATACGAATCGAACGGCTCCGGTTTTAGGAGACTCCGATGGTCGGATTCCCCGTTACATCAATTTGAAGTTAATGGTCAAAATTCGCGAACGGTCGCTGCGCGGAGCATTCTATTCAAGCCATTATATATATATATATCATCGATTTCCATTTAAAACATATTTTATAAAATATTTATAAATTTGTTTTAAAACGATGTCAATTTCATTTTCAATTTTAAATCAAAATTGAATATTCCATATCATTATAATATTAAAATGATATTATTTTCAAAATATCTTACTTTGAAATCCATTTCCTTTTCATATTCATTATAAAATTATAAAATCATTCGATAAACCCGTTCGAGTTAAAATGGCATTTAGCTACTTAACTTGGCTTCATATATTCCAATATTTTCCTGTCCATCTAAAATCGGACATCAAAATCATATTTTGATTTTTCACTGAATATTATATTAAAATATCCGTTATTTCTAAATCGGAACGCAACTCAATCAATTACCATATAATTTAAGTTATATGGATTTCATACATCACATGTATTCAACAATAATGATAAATAATCATCAAACAGTCTATTCACATCTAGAATGCATTTTACAACTGTATAAGCGTTAAATAATTTAATAACGCTTATCACAGTCTGTCAACCAATTGATTGTCATACAACTAAATATTGGGATTAGTGTATGTCAAATACCATCCCAATATGGGCTTTTCAAACAATAACAGTCCGTTTAAATAAATTACTGGTTAATAAATTTAAACAATTCTAATTCGGTTCGAACTACTTTTCTAATTAATCAGTTTTCACTGTTTAAATTATAAATAAATATTTATAATTTAATTTCAATTACCACAATAATGTTAACATTATTTTTAATACATTAATCATCATAATCACAACACACAAAGTGTATCCACATTTTTTGAAATACGAGTGTCGTATATTCAAACAACGCTCGTTGTGCAGATGAGTCGTGAATAGTTCATGTGTTGAACCCTAGCAATGTCACATACAATCAGATAAAATTCAACACTGGAAATTTATATATTTCAGTTATAAAATAAATAAATAAATAAATAACCGTATAAATATTCTAGTGAGAGAATTCTCACATTGGGTTCCACTCCGTCATTCTTTAGTTGAGGATTTTCTTTTGAGCAAAAATAAACTGGACGGTTAAATTTACTGGAAAATGTAACTAGCTCAGAACCCGTCCTGGTTAGTTCCATGGTGTAGTGCTCTTTAAAAAGATTGCAACGCAATTCGTTTCGTCAATTTCTGATTTCATTTGAACAAAATATGGTATTTTAAAAACTAATAACATTATTTAATTAATTAAATAATTAAATTAAAATCTCCTTAACCAATTTCTTATTCCTGTCATTAAGATTAACCCTTCTTCCATCGTTCTGGACAACGAAAACCTATGCTCCATCTGAAAATCCCCTTGCGCACTGAAATCCGCGCCACTGGAGGTCAATCCAAGATGCTCCCGCCGTAGCCCTTCGCTACGCCATCCTCTGCCGTGCTGGACGATGAACTCGTTGCCCTCCCTTTCCCTAGAACTGCGTGCGGCTAGCACCCTTTGAGCCCAGAAGTCACGCAACTCACAACGCGAAAGATCATCACCACCGTATCATTTCATTGATCTCTCAAAGCACTTTAGTTTTCCTTTTATTTGTTTTGAAAATCATTGAATGAATTGAACGATTGAATGGAAAACTAATTACAGTGTTTTAGCCATTGAAACGAGGGACAACGACGCGTTTTTCTGAGGGACAACGGCTCATAAAATCATCAAACCCAATAAATATAGTAAACATGTACCTATTTGTTGGGCATACAATTTTATTCCTCTTCTTAGCTTTCGCGCAATAACCTGTACAACATATATATATATATATATATATATATATGCATGTATAGATATATCCAATTCGAACAAATTTTCAATTTAGTTTAACATTTGATTCGATTTGGCTTAATTCATCTTTCATTTTCCATATTGGT
The DNA here is from genome assembly GCA_030737875.1 of Allium sativum. Lineage (NCBI taxonomy): Eukaryota > Viridiplantae > Streptophyta > Magnoliopsida > Asparagales > Amaryllidaceae > Allium > Allium sativum. Next base: position 362,097,793 of record CM060916.1, on the reverse strand, counting down.
TTTATTAGTCTAATAATTTTATTAGTTAAACTAATAACCACACATCACAACAAGCAATCAATTAGTTGATTACTTTACAAATATATAACTTTAGTATACTCAAAAATCTTATTTTTAGTGCCAAATCACAAACAGTAAATTCTAGCTAATTTTTGGTTCTCACACCAGTCAATTGGAAATATATAAATATCCCACTTTCAAAACTCGAAAATAACACTGACGATGGGGCCCTATCATCAGAATCATTCTCGGGCGACTAGAGTGCGATTCTATACCTATCCACTATATTTGAGACTTCGAATATACGTTCATGACGCGTATATGCAAAATCTTTGTCCAAATCCAATATAAAATAAAATACTCAAATACGTATAATAAGATATAATTTTCCAAATTAAATTTGTTTTATAAATAAATAGCACTCTTCTAACTCATTCTAGGGTATTACTAACCCTACCTTTAATGAGTTATTCTTATAGGATGTTCTAATCCTATCTCCGATGAATTCTTTCGTTCGGTTCTAACGTGTCTTGTTTTCGAGCCTTGTAAACCAAAGCTCTGATACCACGATGAAACGACCCAAGCTTCCCCTTCTGGGAAAGCCTGGATTGAGTTGAGAACACGACGCATCAAAACACAAACAACCGAACATTTCATTTCTATTACAACAATTTACATCAGAGTACAAGATATTAGAGTCAAATAAATAATACATAGCGGAAAGAAAATATCAGAGATTAAAATACATAGCAGCAGAAATATAAAATGTACAAATACAATGTGTAGTGAAAAATACATCAATTAGCACAAATGAATGGAATACACGGATAAAAGCTTTCCGAATATAGCTCCAGCTGTAATTCAGGATCCTGGGAAAAGAAATATCTGTGAAAACCAAAACTACAAGCTGCCCGTGTGGAAAATATGGGCACCCAGAGTTTTGGTTAAAACAATAAACTCCGAGTCAGTCCTGGGACTGGTGTGAGAACTAAAACAGTTAATAAATCTTTACTTTAAAAGTTGGAAAATCATGGGACTAAGTCACACGTCACGGAACGAGTTTACTCCACACGAATCTCAGTTTAAAATAAAATAAAGCAATGTTTTTTTTTGAAAAATGAAGCTATTATAAGTCTCAGGTCCCATCACACAATGCAACGCAAGCCGGATGATAGAGTTTTCCCTTATAATAACCAAACATGCTTGGTACGTTTAAAATGAATAATTTTGATATTACTATAAGTGAATAGTGTCAAAATCAACTTTAAATATAAATGTACCAATCATAGACGATATTGGTACTATATATCATGCCGCTATATAGGTTTACAACTAAAACCGAAAGTGTCATATTGGAAATTGGATTCCATATATGAGTCGAGGCAAGGGATGGCTCCTCCTGATTCGAGACACTCTAGCAAATGCCTCAGGATTACACACCGCGGGGCAACCGTTGAATCTTCAGGGCCGGTCCACACTTACTTTAGTGGATTAATTATTCCTGAACACACGTTTGCCGGCCCTATCAGACTTATCTTTGAGCCACTAGGGATTCAATAATCGAGGTGCCTCATTCCATCATCCACATAAGTAAAAATGTCTGGGCTCCATACCATGACACCACTCCTAGCTAGAAAGAAACATCGTGCACTCCCTGCAGTCACGATCATGTTTGTAACGATAGGGATTTTCGCTCGATCCGAATCGAGCGCTAAACCGACCAAGACTGTTCGAAACCCCTGATTGTTTTGAGAACACGACAAATCGGAACACAAACAGAAGAACATTTCATTGTTAATTACAACAATTCCATTAGAATACAAGAATATACAGAGTATGAATAAATATTATACATCAGAGAAATATCAGAGACTTAAATACATTACTGCATCGGAAAAATAATACAATACACAACCGAAAGAGATATACGGATACAGAGCTTTCTGGATATCGTTCCAGCTGTAAATCAGGATCCTGTGAATATAAATCTGCAAAAACAAAACTACTAGCTGCCCGTGTCAAAATAAGGGCACCCAGAGTTTAGGTTAAAACAATAAACTCCAGGTCAGTCATGTGACTGGTGTGAGAACTAAAACAGTTATTAATCTTTATTTTAAAGTTAGACAAATCAGGGACCACGCCGTATAACACGGAACAGGTTTCCTCCCAAGAACAGCATTGCATAAAACAACAGCGCAATGCTAAATAAAGAACAATAAAGCTATTATAAGACCCATGTCCCATCACACAATGCAACACAAGCCGGAGAATAGGGTTTTACCTTATAATAGCCAAAGAATGCTTGATACGCTAAATTTCATGTTTTATTATTACTATAAGTGTATAGTGTCAAACAATTTCAATCATAAGTATCAATCATAGACGGCATAAGTGCCCCATACCACTATGTCGCCATACTAGGCTCTACAATCAAAACCGCAAAGTCACGTATTGGAAGTTGGGTTTACCGTCTGTGAACCGAGGCAAGGGATCGTCCTCACCGTTTCGAGACTGTCTAGCCCGAGCCTTAGGACCCAGACTCAAGTTGGCCCTTGGATCGTCAGGGTCGGTCCACCGATGTGGATTAAAATGCCTGAACACTGCGTTTCCCCGCCCTTTGGGGTGTAAATGAGTCCTATGACTCCATCGGCTCCACATAGTCACCAATATATCCGAGGCGCCTCGTAATCCAACAACCACATAGGTGAAAATAATATAAATGTCAGGGCTGGTAGGTCACTGACACCACCCTAGCTAGAAAGAAACGCATGTCCTCCCTGATGTCCTCTCCCGTTTCTAGTTCACAACCGGGGTGTGAGGCTCGCGAATCAACGTTACATACAAAGCTATGCCACAAAGGCCGTGCTTTGATCATCAACCACAAGACTCTGCTTTTCAACAGAAACCTTGTTCATTTGCATCTTAGCATGCCACACAGGCAAACCACTCCATGCAACTGATATCCATCAATCACACAGAATGATATCCAATGTCAGACACACAGTCCATTTACAAGTCCGATCTGGGTCTGAACGAAACCGGATGCACCTTGTACCTCGCATATCCATCGATCTCCAAGTACGTCTGGACGATCACCAACCGATTCCCTCTTCTTGGGTGTACAGCCCAATCAAGATCATCAGTAATTATCCAAACGATGTGAAGACCTCCGGTCTTCGACCACCGTCTTCATCCTCGACACATCGTCGAATCAGTTATTCGGAATGGGATAAACCCGGTCTTTCCGAATAACTCGCGTATATAATAAACAAGTGTTACACAAACACAACATATGCCTCATTCCAATTCAGAATATTCTTTTATTCAAATATTCTTATACTTTGGGAAAGGTTCCCATTAATTTTATCAAAGATAAATTCTTTAAATTTATTCTTTAATCTTCTTTTGAATATCAATTCAAACCAAATTATGGTTTATCCAAACTAGTCGGGATTAGCGAACCTTACCGAAGTAATCACTTGTTAAATTTTCCAACCCCAACCTATTCATCCCATGAAGTAAAACTGATAATACTTCATATCTAACACCACGATGTTATCGGTAAATTCAATTACCATTTCACATTCAAATCTAGTTAAAGATTTAACTATCGCCTGGAGCAAAACTGGTGATACTCCATTCTCGATCATTTCAATCTAACTAAAGATTCATTAAAACTCCACTTGGTTTTAGTCTTCCCAAAAATCAATATTAATGATTGTTTAACTTGGGAAAACATCTCCTGTCTTTAACTAGGTTAAAGAACAAATGTCATTTAAAACACGGTTCACGATAAACCCAAAATCACATTCCATTTACAATGGAATCTTCATGGAAAACAAATCGATATATATAATCGATATAAACTTCCATATCCGACTAATAATATAAATGGAATGACGGCAAAGCCTTTTAAATTCCAGATATATTAGTTGTCTTCCTCCACAGAAATACACTTCGATTATTACCAAATCAAATTCCATTCCATTCCAATTTATTTTACTAAATTGGAAAACTTTACTTTGGAAAATCTCCTTTAAATCTTAACAAAAGATTTATAAATTCCAAATCACATTTCACTGTAAATCGGGTTAAAGAACGAATGTCGTTAAAACACAGTTCACGGTAAACCCAATTCACATTCCATTAATTATCGGGTTAAAGAACAAGTGTTATTCAAAACACCGTTCACGATAAACCCAAAAATCAATTCAAATTCAATTCCAATTAAATGCCATTTAATTGGCATACTTCATTAAATCTAAATAAAAAGATTTAATCTTTTTTCTCAATTGGGTTTAAGAACAGTGTTAATAAAGACACCATTCACGACAAACCCAAATCCCATTTGATATTAAATACAAGGCTCTGAATAGAAAATATATTGGCTTATACTCAATATCAAATTCTATGACCAACAAATATCGTATTGGAAATAACGATATAAATATATCTTTCAAATTTCCATAACAATATCTGTATAATCATGAAATCCAACATCGAAATATTCCAAAGACAATTTCGATTCAAATCTATTCGAATTCAATTATTGGAAATTCTGGTTACTTTTAAAACCCTTTCAAATCCAATTTATTTATTTCAAAAATAAATGGATTTTAATTCTAGTTGAAAACTAGTTCATTTCGATAAAAATCTATTTTTATCTTTTCAAATACAGAGTTTTTCATCCCAATTCTTTCCAAATCATTTCTCATGATTTTACACAAATTATTACTATTTTTAATAATTTTATCAAGGTCCGTACAGTCGATTTCCATCAAAGGCCATCGAACTGCACTTACAACGACCTTTTCCAAATTTGATTTGGACATAATTCCAAAGCCAACCGTTAGATTTCAAATCTCTAATATTCGTCAGAAAGCTCTTTTCGATACGAACCCAACGGTTTCGGTTTTAGAAGAATCTGACGGTCGGATCTCCCGTAATGTCCATTCGAAGTCAAAGGTCGAAATTCGCGAACTGCCGCAGCGCGGCGCGTTCTATTCAGGCCATTATATATATATATTTATATAATATATATTATATATATTTCATCGATTTACTTTTAAAACGTATTTTATAAATTGTTTTCAAAACGATTTCAACTTCATATTCAATTTCAAATCAAAATTGAATATTCCATATCATCGATATATAAATGATAGTATTTTCAAAATATTATATTTTGAAATCAATTTCTTTTTAATATTCATTATAAAAATGAATAAAATCGATATAAATATCGTTCACGTCAAAATGGCGTCAATCTAACCAACACGGCTTTATATATTTAAATATTTTCGTGTCCATCCCAAATCGGACATCAAAATCATATTTTGATTCTCTTCTGAATATTATTTGAAAAATATTCGTTATTTTAAAATAATCGTTATTTTAAAATATTCGTTCTTTATGAACTGGAATCAGACGCAGTCAATTACCATACAATGATTTATATGGATTTCATGCACACACGTACACTACAACAATCAAACACAGTTAACCATCACCCAAAGTGCATTCTACACTACATAAGCATCAAATATAAATATTTAACGCTTATAACAGCTTGTCAATCAATCGATCAACATATAGCTAATTATTGGGACTAGTGTATGGCCAATTTCATCCCAACACCCGTGTGGGGTTTTCAAACAACAAACACATATTTATTTGTGCAGTTGGGCGATGTGTAAAATTTATCGTCCCAATCATTATCAGTCAAATGTGTGTACATAAATAAATCGTCTGATTTGTTTATAATCATTTATTTTATATACACGTTAAAAATTATATTTTTAACCATAAAATAATTTATTCAGTCCACATCACATAATAAAATTTCACAACACATCAATCAAACAAACAAGTCATCCATGGTCTGTGGACGACGGGTGTCGGGTGCTGCTAAGCACCGTCTGCATCCTAGTATATATTTCAAACTAGAAAATAAAATAAAAGTGAGGAGTTCTCACAGAGAGTTCCACTCCGCCGTTTCATTTCTGAATTTCTGAACAGCTTGAATTTGCCCGAAATTCCAATGCAATCTTTTTCGCGCTGTTCACATTAAAAAATCACATTATTATCTCACTATATATATAATAAAAATCATATTTTTATTTCGCTACATATATAAAAATATAATTTTTATATTCTCTATTATATAAAAATTCTATTTTCAATCCGCTCCTCGTATAAAAATCGAATTTTTATTTCGCTACAAAATATATAAAAATTATATTTTTATATTCTCTGTCTCATAAAAATCATATTTTTATTACCTCTATAATATAAAAATCATATTTTTATTATCTCTATAATATAAAAATCATATATTTTTTATTCTTCACACATAATAAAAATCGTATTTTTTATTCTGTCAAATATATAAAAATCATATCTTTACATCACTACTTCATTATAAAAATTATATTTTTATAACGCTGCTTCTATGGAAAAGATTATATTTTTATATCGCTACATGAATATAAAAGATTATATTTTTCACATCGCTAAAAATTAGTTTTTTACATCGCTAAAAATTAGATTTTTACATCGCTAAAAATTAGATTTTTACATCGCTCCTTCCTATATAAAGATCTATTATTTTTCTTCGCTTTCATATATAATGATCTACTACTTTTCATTATTAAAATATAATCTTTATCACTTAAAAAAAATCGAATCGTTATCACTTTAAATAAACAAAACCAAATCTTTCTATAATAAAAATCATAGCTTTTTAATTTTAAAAATCATAACTTTCTAGACAAAATCATCTCCTTTCATATTAATAAAGAAAAAAAAAATCAGACCTTTTTATTCTATAAAAATCGCATCTTTCATTAAAAAAATCGAGTTTTTCATTCTATAACTAGATATACATATAAAACTGATTTAAAAATGAAGCTAAATCCAAATAAAACTGATTCAAAATAATGTTTGAATTATCTAAAAGGAAACAATGAAGATAAATAAATAAAGAGCTTACTGTTAATCGAAGGTAGAGGGGGGGTGCTCGCCGGCGTTGGGTGGTCGGGGAGTCTCGACGTTGGTGGCGGTTGGAGGGTGGTGCAGGGAGTGGCGCGGCCTCCTGAGCGAGGGCAAGGCTTCTATGGGATTTTGGGCTCACGATATAGGGTTTACAGGTGTGGATGGTGTCACAGTCGATTGGAGGGGCGGGGGTGTCTCTAGCCGGTGGCGCAGCATCGGAGGGAGGCGGCGATGGTGTCAGAGGAGGTGGCTGACGGGATCGTGCAATGCTTTTTTTTTAACTTTCTGCGTTGAATGATTTGGGGGAAGAGAAAGTGGAGGGGTTGGGTATATAATAATATATATAGATATTATTTTATTCTATTTTTATTTCAGAAGGTTGACTTTCTATTTGAACACCAAACAAGACCCAACGACTGTCGCCCCTAGCTAATTACCCCCATTCCTAACACAATGGGATATGTATCGCAAGCCAATTCAACTGTTTCGATCAGTTTCCGTCAAAATCAAAATATAAATCTATATAATGAATTTGAACGCACATTTCAATTTACTGGGGTCACATACGGACCCCAAAGATTCCAAAAAAATATTTTCTAGCTTCGTATAGATGATACGGTCCTAACAAAACTTATTTCGTCAAATTTGAAGACCGTTTGAAAAATGGCCATTTTCTGGTCGATCAAAATTGGCTGAAACTGGTCAAACACGTTTTCCTCTGCCACGCTCACATATTGATTCAGAAAATTATGAATTTTGGAATCTAGCAATAATTCTACATCCCGGATCCAATAAAAGTAGTTTCGTCGAAAACCGAGGTCGTTTGCAAAATTTCCATTTTTAAGGGCCAAAATTCCATATCGATAATTCTGAATTTGCAATTGGACATAACTTATTTATTCCCGCTATGAAATTTCAAATTTTAGGATTTGTTGGAAAAATATTCCCAAATAAATTCTAATATTTTTGGTTTCGCTAAAATCCGGTTTATTTTGAATCCTGTACATTCATTTGAAATTTGAAATCGAATTTTCAAACTATCGCGCCATTTTCAATTCCTTTTATAATTAAAAATAAATATTTATATTCTAACGACGAGCTATATAAATATATACGTTCTAATTCTATTCAAAATAAATTTCTCTTCGTTATTATTTAAAATAAATCATTTTAAATATTCAAAATTCACTAAAATTACCAAAATAAAAATTTTAAATTGGCTCGGATTTCCGGGTTATTACACTGTTTTTGACTCATACCGGGTGTAAGGCTTGCGAATTAACGCTACACACAAAGCTATGCTAATTAAAGTCGTGCATTAATCATCATCCACAAGACTCTGCTTTTCAACAAAAGCCTTGATCATTTGCATCTCAACATGCCACACTGACAATTCATGCCATACAACTGATGTCTATCAATATATAATGTCTAAGCTCGTACGTCTCAGAGAAGGGTGTTAAGTAAGAGAATAAATTCTCTGGCACCAAACAAATATATATTTAATAGAGATCAATCAATACATAATGAAATCCAATGTCAAACACACATCCATTTACAAGTCCGTTCTGGGTCTGAACGAAATCGGAAGCACCTTATTCCTCGTCCCATATGTCCAATACAGGAGAGAGGCCCTCACATATCTGGTCGATCTCTAAGTACGGCTGGACAATCACCACTTATTACCTTGTCTTGGGTGTATAGCCCAATCAAGACATCAGTAATCATCCAAACGATTTGAAGATCTCTGGTCTTCAACCACCATCTTCATCGTCGACTTTTAGTCGTCTTATTAATTATTCAGAATAGGTTAAACCCGGTCTTTCCGAATAACTCGCGTATTTTATTATCAATTGCTGTAAAAACACATCTTACGCCTCATTCCAATTCAGAATATTCTTTTATTCAAATATTCACATATTTAAGGAAAGGTTCCCACTAATTTTATCAAAGATAAATTCTTTTAAACTTATTCTTTATTCTTCCTTTGGATATCCATTTCAAAAGATTTTATTATATTTTTTCACAATCTAAACTAAATTAAGGTTTATCAAACAAGTCGGGATTAACAAACCATACTAAAGTAATCATTTATTTATTAATCCCAATCCAAACCTATTTATCCCACGGAGTAAAACTGGTAGTACTCCATACCTAACACCCACGGTATTATCGGTAAATTTAATTACCATTTCACTTTCAAATCTATTTAAAATTTTAACTATCGCCTAGAGTAAAACTGGTGGTACTCCATTCTCGATCACTTCTTAAATTTGGAAAATTTAATAACCACATTAACTTTTCAATCTAATTAAAGATTCATTAAAACTCCGCTTAGTTTTAATCTCCAAAAATCATATTTAATTATTATTCAAATTTAGGAAATAAATCCCGTCATTAACTGGGTTAAAGAACGAGTGTCCTTTAAAACAAAGTTCACTATAAACCCAATATTATCTTCCATCAAAATGGAATCTTCACGGAAATCATAATAGTATATAATCGATATAAATTTTCGTATCAAACTAATACTATAAACAGAATAACGACTAGGCCTTTTAAATTCCATATATAGTAACGGTCTTCCTTCACAGAAGCTCATCTCGATTAGTACCAATTTGAATTCCATTCAATTCCAATTTAATATATTAAATTGGAAAACTTTTCTTTGGAAAATTCCATTAATCTTATTTAAAAGATTATAATTTCCAAATCATATCCTCGCTATTAACTTGGGCTAAAGAACAAATGTTATTTAAAACACCGTTCACGATAAACCCAAAATCCGATTTCATTTCAATTCCAATTTAATTTATTAATTGGTAAACTTCTTTAAATCATTATTAAAAGATTTATTTTTTTCACAATGGGGTTTAAGAACAGTGTTAGTAAAGGTACCATTCATGACAGACCCAAAATCCAAATTGATATCAAATACAAGGCTATGAATAGAAATTATATTGGCTTATATTCGATATCAAATTCTGAAACCACGGATATCGTATTGGGAATAACGATATATATATCTTCCAAATTCCTCTCCATATAATCACGAAATCCAATATTGAAATATTTCGAAGATTATTTCCATTCCAATTCATACGTTGGAAAATTCTGGTTATATGAAAACCATTTCAAATCCAAATTATGTATTTAAAAACATTGGATTATTATTCTAGTTAATAACTAGTTCATTTCGATAAAAATATATTTTTGTCTTTCCGAACTTGGAATTTTTCATTTAAAAACCTTTCAAATCATTTATTATGATTTTACACAATTTTTCCATATTTTTAATAATTTTATTAAGGCCCTTGCAGTCGGTTACCAATATCGACCACCGAACTACATTCATAGCGACCTTTTCTGAAATTGATTTGGACATGATTCCAAATCCAACAATTAGATTTCAAATCTCTTATATACGAACTTAACGGTTCTAGTTTTAGGAGAATCGGACGATCGGATCTCCCGTTACATCAATTTGAAGTTAATAGTCGAAATTCGCGAACGGTCGTTGCGTGGCGCATTCTTTTCAAGCCATTAAATGTATATAATATATATATCATCGATTTCCATTTAAAACATATTTTATAAAATATTTCTAAATTCGTTTTAAAACTATTTCAACTTCATTTTCATTTTAAATCAAAATTGAATATTCCATATCATTATAATATTAAAATGATAATATTTTCAAAATATCTGACTTTGAAATCCATTTCCTTTTCGTATTCATTATAAAGTGAATAAAATCGATCGATAAACCCGTTCGAGTTAAAATGGCATTTAGCTACTTACTCGGCTTCATATATTCAAATATTTTCCTGCCCATCCAAAATCGGACATCAAAATCATATTTTGATTTTTCATTGAATATTATATTAAAATATTCGTTATTTCTAAATCGGAATGCGATTCAATCAATTACCATATAATTTCAGTTACATGGATTTCATACATCACATGTATTTAACAATAATGATAAATAATCATCAAACAGTCAATTCACATCCAGAGTGCATTTTACAACTGTATAAGCATTAAATAATTTAATAACGCTTATCACAGTCTTTCAACCAGTCGATTGACATACAACTAAATATTGGGATTAATGTATGACAAATATTATCCCAATACCCGTGTGGGGTTTTCAAACAACAACAGTCTATTTAAATAAATTATTGGTTAATAAATTTAACCAATTCTAACTCGGTTTGAATTACTTTTCTAATAAATCAATTTTCACTGTTTAAATTATAAATAAATATTTATAATTTAATTTCAACTACCACATTAATGTTAACATTATTTTTAGTATGTTAATCATCACAATCACAACACATAAAGTGCATACACATTGTTTGAAATACGAGTGTCGTATATTCAAACAATGCTTCTTGTGCAGATGAGTCATGAATAGTTCATGTGTTGAACCCAAGCAATGTCACATAAAATCAGATAAAATTCAACACTGGCAATTCATATATTTCAGTTATAAAATAAATAAATAACCATACAAATATTTTAGTGAGAGAATTCTCACATTGGGTTCCACTCCGTCATTCTTTAGTTGAGGATTTTCCTTTGAGTAAAAATAAGCTGGATGTTTAAATTTACTAGAAAATATAACTATCTCAGAATCCATCCTAGTTAGTTCCATGGTGTAGTGCTCTTCAAGACGATTGCAACACAATTTGTTTCGTCAATTTCTGATTTCATTTGAACAAGATATGGTATTTTAAAAACTAATGACAATATTTAATTAATTAAATAATTAAATTAAAATCTCCTTAACCAATTTCTTAACCTCGTCATTAAGATTAACCCTTCTTCCATCGTTGTGGACAACAAAAACCCATGCTCCATATGAAGATCCCCTTGTGCACTGAAATCCGCGCCATTGGAGGTCGATCCAAGATGCTCCCGTCGTAGCCCTTCGCCACGCCATCCTCTGCCATGCTCGACAATGAACTTGCCGCCCTCCCTTGTCCTAGAACTGCGTGTGACTGGCACACCTTTGAGCCCAGAAATCACGCAACTCACAACGCAAAAGATCATTACCACCGTATCATTTCATAGATCTATCGAAGCACTTCAGTTTTCCTTTTATTTGTTTTCAAAATCATTGAATGAATTGAAGGATTGAATGGAAAGCTAATTGGAGCGTTTCAGCCATTGAAATAAGGGACGACGATGCGTTTTTCTGAGGGATTAAGTTCCTAGGGTTTGGCCCTTTTATAATAAATATATTATTAATTATTTAATTCTAATAATTACTTCAGTATGAATTTTCACATCCGAACTCCAAATCGAACCCAACGACTGTCACCCTTAGCTAAATAACCCCATTCCATACACAATGGAATATGTTTCGTAAGCCAATTTGACTGTTTCGATTAGTTTTAATCAAAATTATAATATAAATCAATATATTGAATTTTAAAAATACATTTTAATTTACCAGGGCCACATACTGACTCCAAAAATTATAGAAAAATAAATCTAGCTATGTATTGATGATACGGTCCTAACAACACTAATTTTGTCGAATTTGGAGACCGTTTGAAAAATGGCCTGTTTCTTGTTGTTTAAATTTAAATTGAATTGACAAAACATGTTTAAATTTACGACGCTTGAAACCTAACAATAATTTGACATTCCAGATCCAACAAAAGTGGCTTCTTCAAAAATGGAGGTCATTTGCAAAATGGCTATTTTTAAGGGCTATATATATATATATATATATATATATATATATATATATATATATATGTAAATTCCATAGCAACTATTTTAAATTTTAAATTGGACATAAATTTCAATTTATATTATTTAATCTAAATTTCACATCTGTTGGAAAGATATAATTAAACAGATTCAAATGTTTTTGGTTTTACTAAAATCCGATTTATCTTGAATTTTGTACATTCAATTGAAATTTAAAATCGAATTTTCAAACTACCGCGCCATTTCAGGCTCGTTTTATAATTAAAATAAATTTATATGTTCTAACTTTGATTTAAATAAATTTTAAATCGTTATTATTTAAAATAAATCATTTTAAATATTCAAATCCATTAAAATAGCTAAAATTAAAATTTTAAATTGGTTCAGAAATTCCAGGTCGTTACACCACTTGCCCTACTAGGGACATCTAAAGGTTTAACGACTTGTTGCATACGCTCAGTGCAATCGTGCTTCCTACGAAAATGGATTTATCTTAATTTATTTCTTTATTCGAGGACGAATAAAAAGACAAGTATGGGGCTATTTGATGTGCATGTAAAAATGCATATTTATATTCACATATTTATTCTTGTTTATTTGAATAAATGAACATTTTTAGGTATATTATATGATCAAGCCATGATTTAAATGTTTTCAAAAGCATCACTCGTTTAAAGCACAAAACGGTAAAATTTGCATGTTTTAATTTGTGATATCATTTAATTGTTTCTTGTAGTTGTCTTTTTATGAATATAGAAGCAAAAATGATGTATGCACATGAAGATATGAAGAAAAACATGCATATACACAAGAAGAGGGAAAGAAATAATTCATTCTATGGAAGATGGAGGACCTCACCTCTCAACTAACCCACTTACTCTTAAAGCTTCATATTAGAGACTAATTAACTATTTGGATGAGATAAAAAAGGCTTCATGCATTCTTCATGATGGATTAATGGCTAAAGACAAAATTAGAAGCTTCATGAAGTAGGCATTTCGGGGATTTACCATGATAAGTGATTTGGGTTTTAGATCATGTATATTTACCCCCATGTTTCAAGTAAATTGGATCCTCTATTTTGTTCTCTCTTTTTAGTTAGTTTAGTTTTGTGGATCAAATCTCTCTTTATCTTTAATGGCTACTTATCCATTTATTTTTCTATGTAACTTCCATTTTTCTAATGCAATGTTAATCAGTTCTCTTTCATTTACATGCTTCCTACTTCATGTTGTAGTGTAGATCTCTTTTATTTTATGCAAATATAATAGATTTCCATTCATTTTGCTCTCGTTTTCCTTTGCTTTTCTTTCATGTTGCAAGCTACAATTGTTAATATGATAGCAAGTATTAGAAGCTAAGCCCCTTCAACTTAGGGGTAATGAAGCTCTCTAATTATGTAGCTTCAACATAATTTGAATTTATGTTCTCTTTTTTGTGCTTAATGGAAATATGATTATGACAAAGAAGGGATCGTTCAAATTCAATTTTGATGGCCTATATTTCTATATAATAGTTAACATGCCATGCTTAAAATAGATTTGATTTTCATCTTTTTGTCATTTTCGTGAGAGTTAAACAAGTGGATTGGTGGTTGTGTTAAATTTTAATGGCTTACGTTGGGATAATTAATAGCACAAATATGACATTCTTAGGATAAACACATCAACTAATCACCCTTATGACCAAAATAGAAGATCATAGTTTCAAAACTTGTTGAGCTATATGATTTAGAAAGTGGATTTGCTTCTAAGTTGATATTTAACTCTCTTATTTTTATCCATCTTTGTAACACCCCGTATTTTCTGTGAACATAAGAGTAACAAATCAGAGAATAATTAAATTGTAACAAAATAATTAAGGGAAACGGGTTATGCCATTGCGTTCGTCTCGAAATTATGCTTGGAATAGAGTCCAAGTTTGCGTAAATCGGACTCCGTATGAAGAAGATATGGCCTTCAGAAGTTTTAATAAAAACCAGCCCAAAATTCAAAAATTCAGATTTCGAAATTTAAAACAGACACCCAGGTTGGGCGGAAAAATTACCGCCCTGGACCCAGGTCGACACTAGGGTCGACCTGGGTAAACAGGTCGACACTAGGGTTGACCTCCCCCCCTTTTCCAGATCTGGAGACAGATCCATTTTTTTGCACCTGGACGCCTTTCTGACCGGATTCGTGAGCTCTAACCTATTTAAACACCCCCAAACCAAGCTTTCTCTCCACACAATTTCATTCTGCCTATACTCTGTCTCTATTCTAATTAAAAATAAAAATGGCATCGCTACTCTGCTAGAATCAAAACTAAAACTAGTGCATCTTCTTCCAATCTGAATAGAGAGAACAACTATTTTCTAATCTAATCTATAGTCTACGCCAAAGGAGCACTATTCAGTGTTAGAATACAGATCCCGGAAATCAAGAATCGTTCCCTTTTTGTGAGTACAATTATTTTCATATATGAAATTTAATAATTATCTTGACATTTTTGTGAATCTGGATCTGAGGTTATGCACACTTTTCTGTGGATCTATCTTGTTAATATTGTGGTGATTGTTCTGTATCTGTTCCCTCTTTTCTTCCTTTTTGTTTATAGCCAGGCTACCACGAGCCTGTGCCAAATCTCATAAGAGATTAACGCACGAACGATAAATTTTGGGACAAATAATGGATAATGCATAATTGGACATGACTGATATTTGACCGATTTGAGAAATGGACATATGTTGTAAACTGGATCTAGATCTGTGTATACTCTGTAATTTGGAAGAAGAGGAATCATTGTATGATAACATATGACTTGAAACTTGGGGTATATAACGCATGTTTAAAATTAAGATCTGATTTTGAGATGTTATAATTTAAAGATCTAGATTTTTGGGCATATTTTTATATAACGATTCATGACTTGGAAAAGGAATATGTGACTTAGGCGTAAAGATCTGTATTAAAATATGATAACTATTACTGTGAATGCACCTAAAAATGGATTTTTGGATATTGGCATTAAAGGCTATAATTTGGCATAATTCATATTTTATATCATGATATGGGGCTTTTAGAGAGTATTCTGTACTGTGCAAAGTTTAACGAAAATTTGGGGGCATATATTGTATTATGAATTATGACCATGATTTGGGCATGTAAGTTTACGCTTAATTTATGATTAGGCAAGATATGTAAATAGAATTTTAAGAAATTTAAATCTGCTAAATCTGTTATCTGCTCTGCCAATCTTTTGAATTGCCTAATCTGCTAAATTTGTTGAATTGCCTAATCTGCTAATCTTTTGAATCGCCTAATCTGCTAGATCTGTTATCTGTTGAATTACCTAATCTATTGAAAGCTAATTAATTATAAGTTGGTTATGAAAATCCGTAGACTCAATCTAAGATTGAGTAAAACATGGAAATTTGATTAATCTGCTGTAACCTGTAAAGAAGTATAATTTGTTAAATGGACATAATTAGTCTGATATCTGTATAATCTGTATTGGAATAAATTGGCTATGACACGAGGTTAGGCTCTGTTTGTGGTAGAAGCCTGCCCGGAACCAACCGGCTTAACCAACAACCGCAAACTGCAAGTCTAATGTGAGAGGTCTAGGCATAACTAAAATATACTTAGACACTAAGTTAGGTCTGGCTTGTGGCAGAAGTCTGCTCGGAATCGCCCGGCACATCCAGCGGCCACAAGCTACCGACTTAATGTGAGAGGTGTATGCATTAATATTTAATTAATGCAAATTTAAGAGAAATGTGGTGTCTAAAAACGTGTTGGGTGGGTAGGGTTAAACCAACTGGACTAATGAATCTAATAAACCCGTTTTGTGAATCTGTAGGCCGAATACAAAGTTAGACAATCTGTAAGTCTGTTAAATCCGTACATCTGATCTGTTAATCCGAAAACTTATTAACCTGATTGTCTGATCTATGAACTAGTAATCTAAACTCTGTCTGAAACTTGTAAACAACTTAATCTAAAATATGCTAGTCTGGGGACACAAGGTTAAGAAGGGAAATACTTGTGTCATCTGTTGTTTGGGACCCATATTAGTCAGTAACCCTTTCTGGTATCAAAACTTTGACCCCACACTATGTAGGGGTCCGGGCACGCTTACTAAATTAATTATAAGCGGTTCATTCTGATAATGGCGAGGGGTGTTGATGGCGCATTCCAACCTGGTCATGTGCGTGCATGGATCCGGTCTGCTCTGAGGATGTAAGACACCGTGACATCTGCAAATAGGTCTGTGCCAATAGGTTGCCACTTTAGGGAGTGATACACCCTACCGTGAGGCCTACACAGGGTATTTATGTATTAGGGAGTCGATCGCTTGGGGGGTAGGACTTAGGGTACACTTAGTTCTGTCTGTTTCTGTTGGTACCGTCTGTTTCTGTTGGATGGTAACACCTATCTGTTTCTGCATGGTACCGTCTGTTGGGGTGGTAAAGGCCCATAACTAGTATACACCTAATTCTAACATTCTGTTTCCGTAGGGATTATTCTGTTTCCGTCGCTGATTCCATTTCCGATTCTGTTTCCGTACCTTCGGTCTGTTGGGGTGGTAAAGGCCCATTAGTTGGGTGGCAAAGGCCCATTATTAGTATTCTGCTGGTAAAGGCCCATTACTAGTATTCTGTTTCTGTAGAGATTATTCTGTTTCCGTTTGTGTTTCAGTTTAGACATTAGTGTAACACCTAATCCTGTTATACTATTATTAGTGCAGAGAAGTGAAAAGCTTAGCTTAGCCTATATCATTCCGTTTCTTCTGCTAACCTACTATTTCTGTTACGGTTATCTCTCATCCAGTTTTATTTACATGTCATGATACTATTATCTGTTTATATGCTGAAAGTTACTGGACTCACCAGACTTATTTCTGACCTAGTTTGTTTCTCCTCATTTCTTTCCGTTTCCCCCCAGGTTTTCAGGGTGGAAACATATGACCTTGATTCAGATTTTCTCTGCTTGAAGTGTTGAAGTATTATTTGGCTTTGGCTCTATCTTTCCATGGCAGTTTATATTGGGGATTATGGCTTTAAAAACTATGCATTCTGAAGGCTTTTGTACAAGACCGATATTTATGTACTTGAACTCCGATATTGTGATTTTGAAAGATGTAACCAAACTTATTTCCGTTTCTGTTGTAATAAAGTTATAAAATTTTCAAGTACTACTTTACCTGTCTTGTAAATTTCTGTTCTGCCTACTAAAAACGCTCCACCAAAGTTAAGGCATTCGCTTTGCGAGTGACCTTAACGGAGGTGGGGTGTTACACTTGGTATCAGAGTTGAAGGTTACCAGATTCGATAAAAAGTTTTTGAAACTATTTTCAAAAAGGTTTTAAATAGGAAGTATTTTCAAAAGTAGAGTTTATTTTGAAAAACATAATCCCCAAAGCCATATGCCTATCTTTCTATCCTTTGTTTTGAATCTTTCCTTTTCTTTCATTTTAGCATGTCTGTGGATCTTAACCTTCCGGAGGGCATACTGATACCTGGCTGGTTCAGGAGGTACCTAGAAGCTAGGGCTAATGATGCGCGCCCAGCAGACGCCCCTCTTCCCCCTGCTATAGCAGTTCCTTCTCCTCCTCCTCCTCCGCACGTGAATACTTTCCCGAAGATATGTAGAAACTTTCGAGCCATGGGTGGGAAGAACTTTAATGGAACTGAATCCTTCGTGAAGGTAAGGAACTGGCTCAAAGAAACTGAGGATTTGTTCGTTATCTTCGAGGTGGTCGATAGGCAGAAGATACAGTTGGCGGTATGGTTGCTTAAGGACGAAGCTTCTTTTTGGTGGGAGGTCACAAATGGAGAGCATCCGGTAAATATATGGATGGATTTCAGGCATAGGTTCGAGATGAAATTTCTCTCACGAGCGGAAGAGTGTCTATACATAGAGAGGTTTTTGGCGTTGAAGAAGGGGAATTTATCGGTGAGAGAGTACGTCAACAAGTTTAATCAGTTGGCGAGATTCGGCTTAGATTTGGTAAATACACCGCATAAGAAGGCACTAAGGTTTGCTAAAGGTTTGAACGAGCCGCTACACGGATTGGCAATGTCCCACATTCCCATGGGGGCTACCTTCGAGAAATTAGTTGACATGGCATTGATGCATGAAGAGGAAACCAAAAGTGAGAAGAAAGAAGAAAAGCTTGAAAGACCACAGAACATGAAGGCGAGGCCCAAAAAGAAAACACAAAAGAAGGATGAGAAGTCTGAAGATAAGAAGGAGAAGAAGTGCTTTATTTATGGAAGCTCGACCCATCTGAATAAGGATTGCAGAAAGAGGAAGGGCACTTGCTTCAACTGTGGAGAAATGGGGCACTTCACTAGGGACTGCCCAAAGAAACGAGGACAAGGGCAGGACCTACTTCTGGAGGGCAGGCGAATGCTCGCGAGGCTGGTGGATAGGAAAGAAATAAGAAAATTTATGTAGAAGGTTTAATTTCCTTATCTGATTGTGGAGTAAAAACTCTTTCTGATTTTGGCATTTTGATTCTGTAATTGAAACTCTGCACTTTAATACTAGTCTTGTTTCTGATCCCGCTGTAGACTCAAACCCATATGGGTTATGACTCATCTGTTTGTGATAAGTTGGGGTTTGAGGGTATCTGTGTTGGGCGTTAAGTTGACTATGACGCATACATTCTGGGTTTTTATCATGCTTAGTTTCCTAAGAATCATTTGGTAATCTGATCTGTACCAGTAGTCTGTAAGTATTTGAATATTTCTGAAAAGGATAGGGGTTTTTACTCGAAGCGTGAAGTAGATTTCCAGTCTGGCATTGTTTAATGGGAGTAATTCACTGGGTGTCAATCTGATGTTGATTTCGGTCTTCGGGGTTGATACTTAGGGAATTATTTTCTTAACCGATGTCTAATAGGAACAGAGCTCTTGTTTTAATCGTACCTGCTTTTGTCAATCAGTTGTATCATATCGATCGAATCTTCGACCATTAGGTAGAAACTAATGGGTGTAAACATGTGTTTGAGACATGTTATGTTATGAAAGTGGTTGCTAGTGGTTGCTCGTGGGTGCATATACACACACTAGGCACTAGATCGGCTCAAAAACACTCTCATACTGCATATGGATGTGTGTGCATTTTAAAAAAAATTATGGATGCAAAATGCTTGACTCAGCACATGGATGTTGCATATGAATGAACGGTTGTGCACTCATATAGAAATGATATGTATCAAATAGGAAAATTGCATACATTTTGGACTCATGGCACTGACATAATTCACATTAAGGAGGTCAACTGAATCAGTGGACAGCCTGATCTTTGCATTAGATAAGGAACATATACACACACTTTTGCATATGTTCATACAACATTAGAAGTTTTCTAAGGACAATGGATGCTTGTGGATGATGGTTGAGTAGATGGGTGATTGGATGGTAGGACACATTCTTCCTAACTTGAAGATTTCGGGGACAAAATCCTTTAAGGAGGGGAGAATGTAACACCCCGTATTTTCTGTGAACATAAGAGTAACAAATCAGAGAATAATTAAATTGTAACAAAATAATTAAGGGAAACGGGTTACTCCATTGCGTTCATCTCGAAATTCTGCTTGGAATAGAGTCTAAGTTTGCGTAAATCGGACTCCGTATGAAGAAGATATGGCCTTCAGAAGTTTCAATAAAAACCAGCCCGAAATTCAAAAATTTAGATTTCGAAATTCAAAACAGACACCCGAGCTGGGCGGGAAAATTCCTGCCCAGGACCCAGGTCGACACTAGGGTCGACCTAGGGGTTGACCTGGGTAAACAGGTCGACACTAGGGTCGACCTCCCCCCTTTTCCAGATCTGGAGACAGATCCATTTTTCTGCACCTGGACGCCTTTCTGACCGGATTCGTGAGCTCTAACCTATTTAAACACCCCCAAACCTAGCTTTCTCTCCACACAATTTCATTCTGCCTATACTCTGGCTCTATTCTAATTAAAAATAAAAATGGCGTCGCTACTCAGCTAGAATCAAAACTAGAACTAGTGCATCTTCTTCCAATCTGAATAGAGAAAACATCTATTTTCTAATCTAATAGATAGTCTACGCCAAAAGAGCGCTATTCAGTGTCAGAATACAGATCCCGGAAATCAAGAATCGTTCCCTTTTTGTGAGTACAGTTATTTTCAGATATGAAATTTAATAATTATCTTGACATTTTTGTGAATCTGGATCTGAGGTTATGCATACTTTTCTTTGGATCTATCTTGTTAATACTATTGTGACTGTTCTGTATCTGTTCCCTCTTTTCTTCCTTTTTGTTTATAGCCAGACTACCACGAGCCAGCGCCAAATCTCATAAGAGATTAATGCACGAACGCTAAATTTTGGGACAGATAATGGATAATACATAATTGGACATGACTGATCTTTGACTGATTTGAGAAATGGACATATGTTGTAAATTAGATCTAAATCTATGTATACTCTATAATTTGGAAGATGAGGAATCATTGTATGATAACATATGAGTTGAAACTTGGGGGACATAAGGCATGTTTAAAATTAAGATCTGATTTTGAGATGTTATAATTTAAAGATCTAAATTTTTGGGCATATTTTTATATAACGATTCATGACTTGAAAAAGAAATATGTGACTTAGGCGTAAAGACCTATATTAAAATAGGATAACTTTTAATGTGAATGCACCTAAAAATGGATTTTTGGATATTGGCATTAAAGGCTATAATTTGGCATAATTCATATTTTATATCATGATTTGGGGCTTTTAGAGAGTATTATGTACTGTGCAAAGTTTAACGAAAATTTGGGGGCATATATTGTATTATGAATTATGACCATGATTTGGGCATGTAAGTTTATGCTTAATTTATGATTAGGCAAGATATGTAAATAGAATTTTAAGAAATTTAAATCTGCTAAATCTGTTATCTGCTCTGCCAATCTTTTGAATTGCCTAATCTGCTAAATCTGCTGAATTGCCTAATCTGCTAATCTGTTGAATCGCCTAATCTGCTAGATCTGTTATCTGTTGAATTGCCTAATCTGTTGAAAGCTAAATAATTGTAATTTGGGTATGAAAATCCATAGGCTCGATCTAAGATTGAGTAAAACATGGAAATTTGATTAATCAGCTGTAACCTGTAAAGAAGTATAATCTGTTAAATGGACATAATTAGTCTGATATCTGTATAATCTGTATTGGAATAAATTGTCTATGACACGAGGTTAGACTCTGTTTGCGGGAGAAGCCTGCCCAGAACCAACCGGCTTAACTGTAACACCCCGAATTTTAGTTAATACTAAAATTCACTAATTATAGGATAAATAATCTCAGATGTGGGAATTGGGGGTAACGGGCTGCGTCATTGCGTTCGTCTCGGAAAAATACGCGAAATAGAGTCCGAGTTTTCGAGAATCGGAGTCCGTATGGCCCGGTTATGGCCCAAAGAAGTTTTCAGAAAATTCAAAGATAAAAACAGATTTAAAAAATTCAAATTCAGAATTTGAAATAGAAGCAGCGGGTCAGGCGGGAGAAATTCCCGCCCTAGCCATGTCGACAGCGCTATCGACAGGGCTGTCGACAGGGGTGTCGACTGCCCTGTCGACTTGCCTGTCGACAGGGGTGCGACGCCCAGTGAAACTGGGTGCACCGGTTTGGGTTCTTGGGCTGGCCTAGAGGGCTGGTTCTAGAGATTTCCTAAATCTAACGGTCCTAATCTAACCTAGGGTTAATCTAAGGGCCTAAAACACTACCTAATCCTATAAATAAGACCCCAACCCTACCCTAATTCATTCATAATTAGGTTTTGTAACTAAACTATGGCAAAATGAAATTTGAGCATGGCCTCCACAAATCAATGAAGAGAGTTGCAAGCTAATCAACATCTTCTTCAATTAAAGCCACTAATTCCACTTCATAAGTTTGCTAATCTTGGTTTTGGTGAGTTTCTATGGCTTTAATAATCAATTGTTAAATTGATTATGGTAGGATGTGATAAGACATGGCTATGTTTGTGGATAAATATGTTTATGCAAGTTTGTATGATATGTGATTTGCAAGTTTTATGTTATATGCAAGGTTAATGCCATGTTTTATGATGCAAAACACTATGTTCAACATTTATGCATATGTAACATGTTATGCAAACTATATGTGAGAGTATATGCAAGTTATATGTAACATGATATGCAAGTTATGCATGTGATTTTATGCATGCTAAATATTTGGTGTTATGCATGCTAAGTATTTGATTTTATGCATGTTAAGTATTTGATTGTGTGCATGCTAAGTGTGTGGGTTTATGCAAGTTAAGTGGTGTGTTTATGCATAATAAGTAATTGATTCTATGCATGCTAAGTATGTGGTTTTATGCATGCTAAGTGTTTGGTATTATGCATAAATCATGACATGTAAGTTTACCCTTTTAAATGTGATGCATACATATGCAAGATGATACCCTTATATGCTATGCATGTTTACCATCCTTTAAGATGCAAGTTCATATGCAAGTTATGTGCATGGTGTTATGCAAGTTATGTGTATGAGATTATGCAAGTTATGTGCATGATGTTATGCAAGTTATGTATATGCTTAAATGCAAGTTTAATGTGATATGCAAGTATGTGAATGCTTATGCAAGTATGTGAATGCCTATGCAAGTATGTGAATGCTTATGCAAGTATGTGAATGCCTATGCAAGTATGTGAATGCTTATGTAAGTTATGTGTAGGCTTAAATGCATGTTTAACATGTTATGCAAGTTATGAGAATGCTTATAGGCAAGTTCAACATGTTATGCAAGATATGTGTATGATAATATGCAAGCTCATATGCAACATGTTATGCAAATCATGTGTATGATAATATGCAAGTTTGGGTTAAATGTAGTTGGGTTAATATGTGCTCATATATGCAAGTTGACATCCTCTTAACCCATGACAAAGTTATATGCTAAACCCATGCTATTTGTGATGGATCTTCCCCTTTATTATGTTATGAAATGAGAACGATTTACGTGGGGGAACGATGGGGTTAATAAATATGTTAATAAAGTATGATTGGGTATGATTGAGCATACCATAAAATAAATAAATTACCATAAGTGGGAATTTACCTATTGAGTTAGGTCTACCCCATGGGAATTTACCTATTGAGTTAGGTCTACCCATGTTATGGAAAACTTGATATTAATTAGGGATAATTAATATGGGGGTGATTAATTAGGTGTAATTAATCAACTAAGACACGAGGTTGGACCCTTTTGTAGCGGAAGTCTGCCCGGAACCGACCGGCCATCCAGCGGCTACAAATGATTGGCCCAATGTGAGAGGTCTTAGTCATAAATTAAATACATGATTAAAGTAAAGACACGAGGTTAGACCCTTTTAATGACAGAAGTCTGCCCGGAACCAACCGGCATATCCCGTAGTCATAAAAGACGGTCTAATGTGATAGGTCTTTATGAGTTCATGATCTTAATTAATGAATTAAGAAACACTTAACCATATTAGCATGTAGTGGGACATGAGGGGTTAAGTGGGTGCCTTGGGGTGGCATGATGAGACTAGTGGGTTGCCTTGGGTGGCAATAGAAAAATACGATTAGAATACTTAACCAAAGTAGAACATGTAATTAAACATGATAAAAAGGGTTAAGTAAGTGCCATGGGTGGCGTGAGAAAATACGATTAGAATACTTAACCAAAGTGGAACATGTAATTAAAACATGGGTGAAGGGTTAAGTAAGTGCTTTGGGTGGCATGTGGAAATCTAGTGGGTGGCCTAAGTGGCAATTGAAATATGATTGATGACTTAACCAGATCTTAACATGTAAGAGGGCATGACTATATAAGGGGTTAAGTGGGATGCACTAGATAAAAGTAGCAAGCTTAAGTAGTAGCTTGTGGGGGCCCATTTCAACCAATATCCCAAACGTATCTTTGTGGGCTCGACTCTAGTCGAGTGACGGGACACGCATATTGGGCTTGACTATAAGTGGCCAAAACGGGTTAGCGGTGGCAAAGCAGGATCAACGGGTTTCATATGCGTGTGTGGACCCGGGCTGGTTGGTAAGTCGTTGTTGCATCGTGTAGATATAAAGCCGTGCACAGTGATATTATCTGGTAGCCACTTTGGGGAATGATACACCCCCTTTTGTGGGACCAGCACGGGTATCTACGGTAGGGAGCCGATCGCTTGGGGGTAGTGGGTACACCTAGTAAAGATAGGGGCAGACGGCACCTGTGTAGGGGTACAAGAAACTACCGGGTAAAAATTACTAAGTACACTTAGCGGGATCAACCTTTAAGTAGGAATTACTCTTGGTGGGTAGAACTGGTGTGGTGCAGTGTAGGAATTACCCTTGGGTGAATAAGTCTGGGGTGGTGTAATCTAATAATTATCCTTGGGTGGATAAAAGCGTCTTCTCGGTTATCTTAGTACATCCTGTGTTTTGTTGGCTACTTAGTGTAGTCATTATCCCCAGAGGTACCGTACCTTATTTATGTCATACCCTAATTACTTTAATGGTTGTATTGCTAGGGTTATAGGACTCACTCAGACTTATGTCTGACCCCGTTGTTTTTATCTTTTTCCCAACCCTCAGGTCCTACGGTGGATCCTAGCGGTAGTAGAGCTTGATCGGATTGCTGTTCCAGTCTTTAGGAGCTTGGGTAGATGTAAAGCTCCAGTTATCCAGTTATCTTTTCTTTTGTTCTGGCTATTGTATGAGAGAGTGGGATTATGTACTTCTTTATTTTGATGGATATTGTACTTGACTTTTATCGTGGTTTTATGATGTAACCAGACATGTTTATTTCTGCTGTTATGAAATTTCAAGTACTATTTATATCTGTCTTGTTGTAATTTTTCTGTTCTATATTCACTAAAATACTCCATCGATGCTATGGCATTCCCTTAGTGAGTGACCATAGCGGGCGTGGGGTGTTACACGTGGTATCAGAGCAAAGGTTACCGGAACAGATAAAATTTTTAGAAAACTATTTTTCTAAAAACGTTTTTGGAAGAAATATTTTCAAAAACATGTCTTTAAAGAGAAAAGTTTTTGAAAGAAAAGCATAATCCCCGATAGCCATATCTTTATCTTCCGAATTCTCCGTTTTGAATCTTTCCCTTTTTCGTCTCAGCATGGCTGAAGATCTTTATCTTCCGGATAGTGTAGCGGTACCAGTATGGTATAGGAGGTTGTTAGAGGCTAGGGCCGCCGCTGCAGGTCCAGCAAATGTTCCTCCTCCACCCGTTGCACTCGTTCCTCCTCGCGCGGATACTTTTGCTATGACTTGTAGGAAGTTTAAGGCTATGGGAGGAAAACCTTTTGTGGGAGCTAAGGATTGGCTTAATGAGACGGAAGAATTGATGGAAATCTTGGAAGTGGAAGAGGGAAATAAAGTCAAGTTAGCCGCTTGGTTAATGGAAGGAGAGGCCTCGTTCTGGTGGGAGGTCACTAATGGAGAACGCCCTATTGACTCTTGGGTGGATTTCAGGCAAAGGTTCGAGGCAAAGTTTCTCTCAAAAGCGGAAGAAAATATGCACGTGGAAAGGTTCTTGAACTTAAAGCAAGGGAACTTGTCAGTGAAAGAATATGTTAACAAGTTTAACCAGTTAGCGAAGTTCAATATAGACTTGGTAAACACACCGGAGGAGAAGGCTTTGAGGTTCGTTAAAGGCTTGAACGAACCGATGCGCGGATTGGCTATGTCTCACATCCCTATGGGGGCCACTTTCGAGAAGCTAGTGGACATGGCACTTATGCATGAGGAAGAGAAGGGTCCCAATGCTAATAAAGCACACGAGAAGAAAGGAGATCAGAAGAGACCTCAACAGCAAAACAAGGGTGGGAAAGGCAACGGTGGCAAGGGAAAGAAGAGGTGCTTCAATTGTGGGACACTAGGCCACCTAAACAAAGATTGTCGCAAGAAGACTAAGACTGGCTGCTTCCACTGTGGCGAAGCAGGGCATCTGATGAAAGACTGTCCAAAGAAGGAGCAAAGGACGGGGTCTACCTCAGGAGGACAGGTGCAAGCTCTTGTGGCACCAGGTCAGGCTAGGGGGCAAGTACAGGCTCTCGCGATTCGGGAAAGAGGTAGAACTATTTCTATTGAAAGTCTAGTTTTTCTGATCGATCATCCTGTCCGTACTTTATTTGATTTTGATGCATTGAGTTCGTTTATCTCATCATTATTAGTAGAGTCACTGCACTGAGACACCAGTTGGTAGATGATCCCTTAGTTGTTTCAAACCCAATTGGGGCTCCACGATGTGTTTGGGTTTGAAAGTTGCTATACTTAGCATTGAGTTTAGATGTGATGCTTGTTGGGCTTCACGGGCTATGGGTTAGTTTTGGGCACGGACTGGTTATCCAGTAGGGGTACCGTTCTTAATTTTGAAGGGAGAGTTGTAGGCTTATGACCCGCTTGGGTAACACTCTCGAGATCTCTTGTAATCCCATAGAATCTGTTATGCTAAGTTATCTAGAGTCGCTTGACACGTCGGTCGAGAGTTTGCAATTTATAGAGTGGTCCGGGAATACTCGGATGTGTTTGGAGGAGGTGAAGGGCTTACCTCCGGAGCGGGAGATTGACTTCCAAATATATCTGGTAGACAATGCCAAACCAGTGTGCCACGTGGCTCCTCGTGAGAGGAGGGAACTCCATAAGCAAGTAGGCAATTTGCTTGAGAAGGGGTTTAGAAGACGAAGTATATCGGAGTAGGGTGCTCCGGTAGTTTTTGCCATAAAGGCGGATGGGTCCCTCAGACTTTGTGTAGGCTAAAGAGAGCTAAATAAACTCACAAAGAAGAATAGACACCCATTGTCGAGGATTGATGATCTCTTTGATCAGTTAGTGGGTGCCTCAGTATTTTCGCAATTGGACTTAACCACGAGGTTTCGTCAGTTGGGAATGACTGAGGATAGTATAGAGAAGACTGCCTCTAGGACTCCGAATGGTTTTTTTTTATGAGTGGCTGGAGATGCCATTTGGTTTGACGAACGCCCCCGCATATGATGAGAAGGGTGTTCAAGGAGTACCTAAATAAGTTGTGATGGTCTTTATGGATGACATTTTGGTCTTTTCTAGGAGCGAAATAAGTTTTCGTATGTGCTCAATAGGCCGAGCAGAGCCAGTATGGGATAAACGACGGTTTTGGAGCGAGACTGGCGAGAACATCCAGAATTGGACAAGGGCTTAATTATTTAGCCATTTTTACTAGTATCATCTCACGTAGGTCGTCTGAATTCGAAGGAGGTATCCCTTGGGTGTTTGTCTGATATTGGTTTAGGCCTTTGGGGCTTGCATTTGGGGGATGCCGAATTCGACTAGGGTGGTCTGCGTGGGAGACAGTTGTGATGATTTTGGATGATATCCTGGTTGAGAAGAGCATGCCCTACATCTTAGGGAAGTGTTGGAGACTCTTCGAGCGCATAGTCTTAGGACAGCAAAAGTGGATGGGATCCTTAGCATCCTATGAGTAAGGGTAACATGGTAGCGGACGCCTTAAGTAGAAAAGGGTCGTCCTCGAGTTTGTGGTTCGTTGAACGACGTGCTTAGAGTTTATTTCTATGTTTGACTTTAGACCTTCCGTTGACTTTGTACCCGGTTTGCTAGCCTCCTTGGAGGTTAGACCTACTCTTTTGGGGCGGATTGGAGAAGCACAGAGGGACGACCCACAGTTGGTTGAGTTGGTGGGGAAGCTCATAAGGGGGGAGTCGTCCAGCCATTTGAGTAGGTACACCCTAGACGATAGGGGGTGCTTGCGTAGAGACAGTAGACTTTGTGTACCGCAAGGCGAGGGTTTGGGGAAGGTTATTCTTGATGATGCACGCCGTTCTAAGATGACCATTCATCCCGGTGGGGACTAGATGTACGAAGATATGAAGAGGGTTTTCTTCTGGACCGGTAGGAAGAAAGATGTGGCCGAGTATGTCGCTCGATGCTTGGTGTGCCAACAAGTAAAAGCGGAGCAAAAGAAACCAGGTGGGTTGCTTCACCCATTGGAAGTTCCGCAATGGAAGTGGGATAACATCTCGATGGATTTTATTGACGGGTTACCTAGATCAAGAAAGGGTAATACGGGAATTTGGGTGGTGGTAGACAGACTTACTAAGAGCACCCATTTTTATACCTATGAAGAGCAAGGGGACCGCTCCATGGCTAGCTTCTTTATATCTGCGAGAGATAGTTTGATTGCATGGGTTACCCTCTAGCATAGTGAGTAATCGAGATCCTATCTTCACTAGCGAGTTCTGGAGAAGTTTGCAAGAAGCAGTGGGGACTCAGTTGTGTTTGAGTACCGCATATCATCCTCAGACGGACGGCCAGACCAAGAGGGTGAATCATGTCCTAGAAGACCTTTTGAGGCTTTGTATCTTAGATTTTGGAGGTACATGGGAAGAGCATCTTCCATTGGTGGAGTTCGCATATAATAACAGCTTTCAGTCCAGTATTGGTATGGCACCTTTCGAAGCTCTTTATGGAAGGCCTTGTCGATCACCTACACGTTGGTGGGAAACTACGGATGAGATCTTGCTTGGGCCGATAAGGTTAGAAAGACTTCGGAAAAAGATTGATTTGATTCGAAGAAGGAGGAAAGCGGCGCAAGATAAACATAAATCTTAAGCGGACAAGAGGAGAACAGAGCTTGAGTTTGATATTAGGACATGCTTTTTATCAAGGTATCTCCGTTACGGAATGTGGTTCACTTTGGATGTGAGTACCAAGGTTTGTTGGACCGTTTCCTATTAAGGAAAGGATTGGACAGATGACATATAGAGTGGAGTGGCCGACAGGCGTAGTGGTGTACATGATATATTCCATGTGTTACATTTGAGGAAGTTCCTACATGAGACCGCAGAGGCGGTAGAGCCGAGCCTGCTTAGAGAAGTGGAAGTAGAGCGTGATGCGACGATTCGACGAGCTCCTACTTGCATCCTTGGGTCAGAGATTTGGAAGTTGAGAAACAGAGAGGTTCAACTAGTCAAAGTACGAAGGGGAGATAAAGAGAGCGACGCTACCTGGGAGACGGAAGCGAAGATGCGTTCGAGGTACCCTTTTCTTTCGGAGGGTATGTCCTTTTGCTTCTCCTTCATCGCATATCTTGTGCTTATCTTATCTTTAGTATGTCCTCTCGTTAGTACCTTTGACCTTCAGATAGGATAGTCCTATGGTTGAAACATGTGTTTGAGACATGTTATGTATGATGGATGCAAGTGGATGCAAGTGTTTGCTAGTGGTTGCTCGTGGATGCATATACACACACTCTAGGCACTAGATCGGCTCAATCACTTCATATTGCATATTGCATAAAATTGTGTGTAGGAAGCTATATTATGGATGTATAATGATTGTGTTATCATATGGATGATGCATTTTGGTGAATGATTGTGCACTCATGTAGATATTGTATGTGTCGATAGGGTTCTCTCGCATACATAATGGATGCATGGCACTATCATGGTTTGCATATGTTCATACGTTAGATAGGGAACATATACACACACTTTTTGCATATGCTCATACATCATTAGAAATTGTTTTAAGGACAATGGATGCCCGTGGTTGATGGTTTGAGTAGATGGTTGTTTGGATGGTAGGATATGCATTCTCCTTAGCTTAGAGATTTCGGGGACGAAATCCTTTAAAGAGGGGAGAATGTAACACCCCGAATTTTAGTTAATACTAAAATTCACTAATTATAGGATAAATAATCTCAGATGTGGGAATTGGGGGTAACGGGCTGCGTCATTGCGTTCGTCTCGGAAAAATACGCGAAATAGAGTCCGAGTTTTCGAGAATCGGAGTCCGTATGGCCCGGTTATGGCCCAAAGAAGTTTTCAGAAAATTCAAAGATAAAAACAGATTTAAAAAATTCAAATTCAGAATTTGAAATAGAAGCAGCGGGTCAGGCGGGAGAAATTCCCGCCCTAGCCATGTCGACAGCGCTGTCGACAGGGCTGTCGACAGGGGTGTCGACTGCCCTGTCGACTTGCCTGGCGACAGGGGTGCGACGCCCAGTGAAACTGGGTGCACCAGTTTGGGTTCTTGGGTTGGCCTAGAGGGCTGGTTCTAGAGATTTCCTAAATCTAACGGTCCTAATCTAACCTAGGGTTAATCTAAGGGCCTAAAACACTACCTAATCCTATAAATAAGACCCCAACCCTACCCTAATTCATTCATAATTAGGTTTTGTAACTAAACTATGGCAAAATGAAATTTGAGCATGGCCTCCACAAATCAATGAAGAGAGTTGCAAGCTAATCAACATCTTGTTCAATTAAAGCCACTAATTCCACTTTATAAGTTTGCTAATCTTGGTTTTGGTGAGTTTCTATGGCTTTAATAATCAATTGTTAAATTGATTATGGTAGGATGTGATAAGACATGGCTATGTTTGTGGATAAATATGTTTATGCAAGTTTGTATGATATGTGATTTGCAAGTTTTATGTTATATGCAAGGTTAATGCCATGTTTTATGATGCAAAACACTATGTTCAACATTTATGCATATGTAACATGTTATGCAAACTATATGTGAGAGTATATGCAAGTTATATGTAACATGATATGCAAGTTATGCATGTGATTTTATGCATGCTAAATATTTGGTGTTATTCATGCTAAGTATTTGATTTTATGCATGTTAAGTATTTGATTGTGTGCATGCTAAGTGTGTGGGTTTATGCAAGTTAAGTGGTGTGTTTATGCATAATAAGTAATTGATTCTATGCATGCTAAGTATGTGGTTTTATGCATGCTAAGTGTTTGGTATTATGCATAAATCATGACATGTAAGTTTACCCTTTTAAATGTGATGCATACATATGCAAGATGATACCCTTATATGCTATGCATGTTTACCCTCCTTTAAGATGCAAGTTCATATGCAAGTTATGTGCATGGTGTTATGCAAGTTATGTGTATGAGATTATGCAAGTTATGTGCATGATGTTATGCAAGTTATGTATATGCTTAAATGCAAGTTTAATGTGATATGCAAGTATGTGAATGCTTATGCAAGTATGTGAATGCCTATGCAAGTATGTGAATGCTTATGCAAGTATGTGAATGCCTATGCAAGTATGTGAATGCTTATGCAAGTATGTGAATGCCTATGCAAGTATGTGAATGCTTATGTAAGTTATGTGTAGGCTTAAATGCATGTTTAACATGTTATGCAAGTTATGAGAATGCTTATAGGCAAGTTCAACATGTTATGCAAGATATGTGTATGATAATATGCAAGCTCATATGCAACATGTTATGCAAATCATGTGTATGATAATATGCAAGTTTGGGTTAAATGTAGTTGGGTTAATATGTGCTCATATATGCAAGTTGACATCCTCTTAACCCATGACAAAGTTATATGCTAAACCCATGCTATTTGTGATGGATCTTCCCCTTTATTATGTTATGAAATGAGAACGATTTACATGGGGGAACGATGGGGTTAATAAATATGTTAATAAAGTATGATTGGGTATGATTGAGCATACCATAAAATAAATAAATTACCATAAGTGGGAATTTACCTATTGAGTTAGGTCTACCCCATGGGAATTTACCTATTGAGTTAGGTCTACCCATGTTATGGAAAACTTGATATTAATTAGGGATAATTAATATGGGGGTGATTAATTAGGTGTAATTAATCAACTAAGACACGAGGTTGGACCCTTTTGTAGCGGAAGTCTGCCCGGAACCGACCGGCCATCCAGCGGCTACAAATGATTGGCCCAATGTGAGAGGTCTTAGTCATAAATTAAATACATGATTAAAGTAAAGACACGAGGTTAGACCCTTTTAATGACAGAAGTCTGCCCGGAACCAACCGGCATATCCAGCAGTCATAAAAGACGGTCTAATGTGAGAGGTCTTTATGAGTTCATGATCTTAATTAATGAATTAAGAAACACTTAACCATATTAGCATGTAGTGGGACATGAGGGGTTAAGTGGGTGCCTTGGGGTGGCATGATGAGACTAGTGGGTTGCCTTGGGTGGCAATAGAAAAATACGATTAGAATACTTAACCAAAGTAGAACATGTAATTAAACATGATAAAAAGGGTTAAGTAAGTGCCATGGGTGGCATGAGAAAATACGATTAGAATACTTAACCAAAGTGGAACATGTAATTAAAACATGGGTGAAGGGTTAAGTAAGTGCTTTGGGTGGCATGTGGAAATCTAGTGGGTGGCCTAAGTGGCAATTGAAATATGATTGATGACTTAACAGATCTTAACATGTAAGAGGGCATGACTATATAAGGGGTTAAGTGGGATGCACTAGATAAAAGTAGCAAGCTTAAGTAGTAGCTTGTGGGGGCCCATTTCAACCAATATCCCAAACGTATCTTTGTGGGCTCGACTCTAGTCGAGTGACGGGACACGCATATTGGGCTTGACTATAAGTGGCCAAAACGGGTTAGCGGTGGCAACGCAGGATCAACGGGTTTCATATGCGTGTGTGGACCCGGGCTGGTTGGTAAGTCGTTGTTGCATCGTGTAGATATAAAGCCGTGCACAGTGATATTATCTGGTAGCCACTTTGGGGAATGATACACCCCCTTTTGTGGGACCAGCACGGGTATCTACGGTAGGGAGCCGATCGCTTGGGGGTAGTGGGTACACCTAGTAAAGATAGGGGCAGACGGCACCTGTGTAGGGGTACAAGAAACTACCGGGTAAAAATTACTAAGTACACTTAGCGGGATCAACCTTTAAGTAGGAATTACTCTTGGTGGGTAGAACTGGTGTGGTGCAGTGTAGGAATTACCCTTGGGTGAATAAGTCTGGGGTGGTGTAATCTAATAATTATCCTTGGGTGGATAAAAGCGTCTTCTCGGTTATCTTAGTACATCCTGTGTTTTGTTGGCTACTTAGTGTGGTCATTATCCCCAGAGGTACCGTACCTTATTTATGTCATACCCTAATTACTTTAATGGTTGTATTGCTAGGGTTATAGGACTCACTCAGACTTATGTCTGACCCCGTTGTTTTTATCTTTTTCCCAACCCTCAGGTCCTACGGTGGATCCTAGCGGTAGTAGAGCTTGATCGGATTGCTGTTCCAGTCTTTAGGAGCTTGGGTAGATGTAAAGCTCCAGTTATCCAGTTATCTTTTCTTTTGTTCTAGCTATTGTATGAGAGAGTGGGATTATGTACTTCTTTATTTTGATGGATATTGTACTTGACTTTTATCGTGGTTTTATGATGTAACCAGACATGTTTATTTCTGCTGTTATGAAATTTCAAGTACTATTTATATCTGTCTTGTTGTAATTTTTCTGTTCTATATTCACTAAAATACTCCACCGATGCTATGGCATTCCCTTAGTGAGTGACCATAGCGGGCTTGGGGTGTTACATTAACCAGCAACCGCAAACTGTCAGTCTAATGTGAGAGGTCGTGGGCATAACTAAAATATGCTTAGACACGAGATTAGGTCTGGCTTGTGGCAGAAGTCTGCCCGGAACCACCCGGCACATCCAGCGGCCACAAGCTACCGACCTAATGTGAGAGGTCTATGCATTAATATTTAATTAATGCAAATTTAAGAGAAATGTGGTGTCTAAAAACGTGTTGGGTGGATAGGGTTAAACCAGCTGGACCAATGAATCTAATAAACCCGTTTCGTGAATCTGTAGGCCCAATACAAAGTTAGACAATCTGTAAGTCTGTTAAATCCGTACATCTGATCTGTTAATCTGAAAATTTGTTAACTTGATTGTCTGATCTGTGAACTAGTAATCTGAACTCTGTCTGAAACTTGTAAACAAGTTAACCTGAAATCGGCTAGTCTGGTGACACAAGGTTAGGAGGGGAAATACTCGTGTCATCTGTTGTTTGGGACCCATATTAGTCAATAACCCTTTCTGGTATCAAAACTTTGACCCCACACTATGTAGGGGTCCGGGCATGCTTAATGAACTAATTATAAGCGGCTCATTTTGATAATGGCGAGGGGTGTTGATGGCGCGTTCCAACCGGGTCATGTGCGTGCATGGATCTGGTCTGCTCTAAGGATGTAAGACACTGTGACATCTGTAAATAGGTCTGTGCCAATAGGTTGCCACTTTAGGGAGTGATACACCCTACTATGGGGCCGACACAGGGTATTTATGTATTAGGGAGTCGATCGCTTGGGGGGTAGGACTTAGGGTACACTTAGTTCTGTCTGTTTCTGTTGGTACCGTCTGTTTCTGTTGGGTGGTAACACCTGTCTGTTTCTGCATGGTACCGTCTGTTGGGGTGGTAAAGGCCCATTACTAATGTACACCTAATTCTAACATTCTGTTTCTGTAGGAATTATTCTATTTCCGTCTCTGATTCCGATTCCGATTCTGTTTCCGTACCTTCTGTCTGTTGGGGTGGTAAAGGCTCATTAGTTGGGTGGCAAAGGCACCTTATTAGTATTCTGCTTCTTTACCTTCTGTCTGTTCGGGTGGTAAAGGCCCATTACTAGCATTCTGTTTTTACAGAGATTATTTTATTTCTGTTTCTGTTTCAGTTTAGACATTAGGGTAACACCTAATCATGTTATACTAGTATTAGTGCAGAGAAGTGAAAAGCTAAGCTTAGCGTATATCATTCCGTTTCTTCTGTTAACCTGCTATTCCTGTTACGGTTATCTCTCATCCAGTTTTATTTACATGTCATGATACTATTATCTGTTTATATGCTGAAAGTCATTGGACTCACCATACTTATGTCTGGCCTTGTTTTTTTCGCCTCTTTTCTTTCTGTTCCCCCCCCCCCCAGGTTTTCAGGGTGGAAACATAGGACCTTGATTCAGATTCTCTATGCTTGAAGTGTTGAAGTATTGCTTGGCTTTGGCTCTATCTTTCCATGGCAGTTTATATTGGGGATTATGGCTTTAAAAACTATGCATTCTGAAGGCTTTTGTACAAGACCGATATTTATGTACTTGAACTCCGATATTGTGATTTTGAAAGATGTAACCAAACTTATTTCTGTTTCTGTTGTAATAAAGTTATAAAATTTTCAAGTACTACTTTACCAGTCTTGTAAATTTCTGTTCTGTCTACTAAAAACGCTCCACCAAAGTTAAGGCATTCCCTTTGCGAGTGACCTTAACGGAGGTGGGGTGTTACACTTAGTTTGTTAGTTTAGTTTAGTTGTATTTAACAGTCTTAAGTTTGGTATAATTTAATTGAATAAAATCAAAATTATTTCTTTCTTCATGGATCGACCAGTATTCGGTACAAACTACAAATCTACGCCGTGCGCTTGCGGTTTTATACATATCGTGACGGATTTCTAACCGATAGAATATTTGTCGTCGAATAATTTACGCATATATTTATGAAGCCTTCAAACTAATTATTAAACCGATAAGTGAACTCCCAACCACTAAGTTTGTTCATTCATAATTGTATACGTATCCAATTAACGCCTCATCATCGAATAATGGATAGGGTGGATTTTCCGTTCGCTTAAGACCCTAGGCGGGCTATTGGTCATCTAATACCTCTCAATGATTTACTCACATTATTATAAACTAGAGGACACTAGTTACAGGGCCTACTGGTTAAGGCTATTGTTATTCACGCATATAAACCCATACCCCGCATAAGGCGAGAGATAGTAAGCAACCACTTAAGGTTGTTACCATCTAGCTCGCCTTATTGGGTGTTGGCTGACTTTTGGACCAAGCCACAAAGATTTACGTACACATGGAATAGAAAAGAAAGAGGAAGCTCATTTTCATATGTATCAGGGCTCATGAGGACCAGGAACCCACTCGTGATCCACCGCGCCAATCTCGCTCGTGATGAAGGCTCCTAAACCCGCTCATGATGGAGACACGACAACCCACTCACGATAGAAGATTTATGTAACACCCCACGTCCGTTAGTGTCACTCACAAAGGGAATGCACTAAGTTCTGTGGAGCATTTAAGGTAAAAGATGCAGATAAATTACAAGACAGACAAAATTAAAACAGCGGGAAATAAAACTTTACTTTATTGATAAAATAGTTATTACAACAATTTCTTTCCAATACCAGAGTATCATCTGTCTTACAAAATAAAGAAGCATAAAAATAACATTTGTATTCCCCAATGTAGCATAAACCATAGCAGCGGAAAAGAGAGTCTGAAGCGATATATCCAAGAGTCTTTAAGCTTGGGAAGAGAACTGAGCCTAAGTAATAACATTCCCTCCCTACGGACTGGGGTGGGGGGGGGGGGGAAGACGGAAGACAAGAAAGCGAAAGTAAACAGAGTCAGACATTAAGTCTGGTAAGTTCAGTAACTTTCAGCATGTGAACAGGAAAAAGCCACACGACATGAATTAACTGAATATAAGATAATACCATAACGATAGGGTTAACAAGATAACATAAGATTTATGCAAGATGCTAAGGCAAGATGAGATATGCTTCCCTATTTTCTCTGCTTCGCTATTACCCTGTTATTTTGGATTCTATATCCCTGCACCACCTAACTAGTGTCCCAACTAGAAATCTGTATAAAATGATAACGTGATCCCAATCCCCTAAGTTGTGGTTGTTTCAGGTGTACATCTATTATTTATTACCTAGATCTAATCTAGGGTTTTTCTATCGAATGCTCCCTAGATTCAACTAGGATTTACGCGAATTATCTAATGCTTCACAGATTCAGGGTTTATGCCACCTAGGTCCACTAGGGATTACGCTACCTGTCGAACGATGCCCTTAGTCTAGGACACACTACCTAGAGTGGTATATGTTCCTAGACTTTCCCCACGTATGCGTCGCGAATCCTTTATCGCTGTCTAGATGCACATGTCCTGAAATGTGCGACCCGAGTCACGTGGCAGGGCTACTTTAGAAACACGGAACTCGGTCGGGAGCTTTTCAGATATCTGCCGGTGCAGATGCTAAGGTCTGTTTTTCTACCAGTGGTTATGGTCCCACGTGACCCCTCCCTCAACTAATGAAAGGCAATCCAAGAAAATCAAGCGCGAGAACTGTACTCATGCCACCCTATGCCCTACTTTCCTATTGGCCAGCCTCACCCATAACTAGATAGCAAGTATATGGTCTGTTGGGAGTTCTCTGCCTTTCCGCATACGTACAATGATTGACTAAAGATGGTAGGTAGACGTCGAGTTGCTATCACAGGGCTACTGGTCTCGCCGAATCACGCCGGTCCATCCTAGTCTTTAGGTTGCCTTATATTGCAACCAAGGCATACCCTTGGTTCTTCTAACGCAAACCTTAACCTCTGTGAGCCCAAGAGGATCATCTGCCACCTCATAGAGGGATACCAAGAGTATCCTCACGTCCCCTCGAAGCCTCAGGCTTCGTAACCCAATTCGTTGGAGCCTTCTTTAAGATCAGATGGACGTTCGCTCCTACTCTTGATATACTAAGGATTACTACTTAGTTTCTCTAACTAAGGTTTACCACTTAGTTTGTTGAATCATCATTTTCTTAACTAAGGTTTACGACGTAGTTCATATTAACTAAGGTTTACTACTTAGTTCTTGTTCTTGTTAAATTGGGTTGGTTAAGTGTCATTAGTCAGTTCGTGTCAACTTAACCCTTTCGTTTGTCATATAAAACTGGTTAAGTGTTATCAGTAGTTCATGTTGACTTAACACTTACCACAAACCGAGTTATATTGGTTAAGTATTTTCTTATTACTTAACCCTACCCATTCATCTTGTATTGGTTAAACGTTCCCTTTAACCTAACCTTGCCCATCTGTTTTAACTGACATGTTATAGCGGTTAAGTGTTCCCTTAGCTAACTTAACCCTAACATCTGTTTAATTAACATGTTCTAATGGTTAAGTATTGTCCTTTCATGTTTTTAACTTAACCCTGTTCATTTATCCTGCTATGATGACTAAGTGTTCCAAGTTTACTTAACCCCACCTTCTAGTCTTAGTTAACATGTTAAATTGGCTAAGTGTATTAAACTTACTTAACCTCACCTTCTAGTCTAGTTAACATGTTAAACTTGCTAAGTGTATTAAATTTACTTAACCCCTACAAGTCTTGTCTTGTTAACATGTTAAGTGGTTAAGTGTCCAGATTAGCCTAACCCCACTCATCGAATTTAGTTAACATGTTCAGTTGGTTAAGTGTTTTAGTTAACTTAACCCTACCATTCTTGTTCTAGCTTTAATTAATAAATTAAAGCCGCGACCACTCACATTAGACAGATATTGTTGCGATTACTGGATGTACCGGTTGGTTCCAGGCAGGTTTATATCGCAACTCAGTCTAACCTCGGGTTAGGCATATTCGTGTTTTCTAAGTTCAAAGGGTTTTGATTAATTTTCAAATCAGGTTTTGAAAGTAACTATCCCGTCCGTCGGATCAGTTAGGGATAGCCAGGGAGAGCAGGAAACTTGTATTTTCCAAACCCAAGCCTAGACACTATCCTCTCTATCACCCTAGAACTTTCTGGTGTATGTATTATTAAAACAGATGTCATTAATAAACCTTTCTTTTGTATATATATATAAATTGTTAACAATTTATCCTCAAAGTTTACCCATTTATCCTCAAAGTCTGTTTTCCCCTTTTAAATAAATTTGGCCTATACCATATTCATTTGCCATGCCCACTAATGGACTTATATTCTAGGCCCAAATCTTGATTTGCCTATCTTACAGTTTATAGCAATTTAGATCCAACATCCTCATTTACAGTTCATGCCAAAACTAGATTTTATATTCTAGTTTACAGTTTATGCCCAAAACTTAATTTGCATACCAACTACCTACTTTGTGGCCCATTTAACCATTTACCATTTACGCCCAATGTATGTAAATTATTCACAATTATGCTAATATACTTATCATGCTTAATTTAGCCACCCAATTCTGATTTAATATTCTAATTTCAGTTCATGTCAAAACTAGACTTGTTATTCTAATTTTCATCTTAATAGTCATGCTATAATGCATGTCCCCAAATTATGCCAATTTCCAAGTTTAGTCAATTTCATGTTTTTCCCAAAACGTATTCCCATCGTTCGTATAATCGTGATTCAACCTAGATTATAAATAAATCTAGATTTGTGGATAAAAGGGAATGAACCAAAATGCCATGAAAGAATAGACATAATAACTGGCATAGGATGATAATTCACGGGCATATAGATCTGGTAATATTACGACATGAAAAGGGTTGAATAGTATAGGTTCAAGAACATGGGTAGACCTAACTTAATAGGTAAATTCCCAAGATCAAGATCCAAGGATAACTAAGAATAAATTGAAATAGAAAGTCAAGCCTAGATCCATTATAATGCCAGTTTGGGGTACAACATGGTTTTGTAACTACAGTGTCATGGGCATAAATAATAATCTTATATCCATAGTCATAGGCGATAAATCCTCACAGTTAATGAATCACAGTTGTAACACCCGTCCTCCGCTAGGGTCACTCGCAAAGGAATGCACTAGCTTTAGAGGGGCATTATTGGTAAACATGCACAGAAATATCACAAGACAGAACATATAAAATAGCGGAAGTAAAATCGAACTTTCATAAACATGAATACATAAGGTCTAAAGCCTTTTACATCAGAGTACATCAAAACCTGTCTTGCAATAGTAAAGAAGCATAAAGACTTTTTCATAAATTATTCCCCAAATAAAAACAGTAAAGTAGCCATAGCCAGGAAAAGTCCAAGCCATCCATGATGACCTTCAAGCAGAAGAAGTCCGAACTAAACAGCAGTATTTCCTCCCTGTAACCTTGGGGGGGGGGGGGGGGGGGAAACGGAAGAAAAGAGGCGAAACAAAACGGGTCAGTCAAAAAGACTGAGTAAGCCCTATCTACTATTAGTATAAAAACTAGTAAAGTTAACTGATATGAGAAACTGAGATGAACATAAGCATGATAACAAGATAGATAAGCTAAATCAAAATAACCGGATGAACTACTGAACTCAGATAAACTAGGGTGTCGTGATAAACTACGGTGTCAAGATAAAACAAGGTATCACATTGTCAGGTTTCTATCAAGTATAATATCCCAAGATATCTATCGCGTATAACGTCCCATGGCATCTATCCTGTATATCTGCTCTGCACCTACCGTACTAGTACCCCAACTGTATTATGTGTTATCCGTGAATGACCCTTACTCAAAAGTCGTGTAATGGTCCATGTCAACCTAATATGCCGCATATATAGGTTACTCAACTCATATGTTTCTTTCCATGTATAAGTTCAGTCCTTTGCCGTAGGCTGTACGGGCTTTCCCATGTAAACGGTTTATCCTTGAAGTTGTTTTGGACTGCAACCCTTGATCTAGTTGTGTTTCCTTACCATGAACTATCGCGCATCCACTTAGGATTTATGCCACCTAGGACCGCTAGGGATTATGCTACCTAATGAATGTTTCCGTGTCTCGGTTTGGGTTTTGGCCACCTTGGACCACTAGGGATTACGCCACCCGTCAACCGTGCCCTTGATCCCACGTATGTATCGTGAATCGTTTTCCATGTCTAGATGCACATGTTCCCCAATGTGCCATCCGAGTTCCGTGCCAGGGCAAATCAAGAAATACGGAACTCGGTCGGGAGCTTTAAATCGTCTGCCGATGTAGATATCAAGGTCTGTTTTTGTACCCGTGGCTATGGTCCCACGTGACCCCTCCCTCAACTACTGAAAGGCAATCCAAGAAAAATCATGTATAAGAACCACTCCACGGCCCCACTATAGCCCACTTTCCTACGGGCCAACCTCACCCATGACTCGATAGCAAGCACATGGTCTGTTGGGGGTTCCCTGCCTTTCCGCACGTACACGATTGACTAAAGATGGTAGGTAGTCGGCGATGCGCTATCCAGGGCAAAAACAAGAATCGTCGACTCCACGCTAATCCATCCCAGTCTTTAGGTTGCTCGCATAGCAACCAAGGCATACTCTTGGTCCTTCTAACGCAGACCTTAACCTCTCATGGGCCTAGTATAATTACCTGGCAGCCCACAGAGGGATCCCAAGAATATCCTCACGTCCCCCGAAGCTTCCACTTCGGCACCCAGTGCGCTGGAGCTTTTATCCAAGTCAGATAACTTGCTCCCCCTCGTATACTAAGTGATGACCTACCGTATCAGGTTACTCATCGTTTTGAGAATTAGTCCTATGTCCTTAGCTAAGAATTATTACTTAGTTACCCTTAACTAAGGTTTACCACTTAGCTTCCTTTCCCGTTATCCTTGATTAACCACGGTTTTCTACCTAGTTCTTCTAGCAAGGGTTTGTCTATTGGGTTAAGTGTTATCATTCAAGTCCATGACTTAACCCGCCCACGAATCACGTCAAAGATTGGCTAAGTATTTAAGTTCAAGACTTAGTCCCACAAGTTGGTTAAGTGTACCCAGAGGCTCATGACTTAACCCTATCAAGTCAAATTGGTCAAGTACTAGCTTACCTTAATCCTATCGGATTATCTTGCTAGATCGATTAAGCATAGATTATCTTAATCCCATCAAATTATCGAGTCGGATTGGTTAAGTATAGGTTGACTTAACCCCATCCTCTAATCGTACTACAATGGTTAAGTATATTCTAAAAAGGTCTTGTGACTTAACCTTATCAGGTCCGCGTATTAGATTGGTTAAGTGTAAGTTACTTAACCCCATCAAATCATCATGTATAATTGGTTAAGTATAAGTTGCTTAACCCCATTAAATTATCACGTTAAGTTGGTTAAGTATTGGTTACTTAACCTCATTGAATTACCGAGTTTAAATTGGTTAAGTGTTTAACTTAACCCCATCGAATTACCGTGTTTAGATTAGTTAAGTGTGGATTACTTAACCCCATCTAATTACCGTGTCGGATTAGTTAGGTGCAAATTACTTAACCCCATCCCCTAATCATCTTGTATGGTTAAGTGTCATTAAGAAAACTTACTTAACCTTGCCAAATTATCATGTTGGATTGATTAAGTGTTGGTTAACTTAATCCCCGTCCACTAGTCGTATAAAAATGGTTAAGCGTCATTAGGCAAATCAAATCACTTAACCTACCCAACCTTGTCATGTTTTGTTAAGTATCATTAGCCTAACCTATTTACTTAACCCATTTACCCATGTCATATTTGGTTAAGAGTCATTAATCAAATTAACTTAACCATATCATGTGGCATTAATTACTTAATGCACCCCAACCTCTCACATTAGACTTTGTTGTGGTTACTAGTTAAGCCGGTCGGTTCCGGGTAGCTTTACACCACAACTTGGTCTAACCTCGGGTTCAAGCACAACATGACCAACTTCTCACATTGGGTCCTATTGTTTGCAACTACTAGTTAGGCCGGTCGGTTCCGGGTAGTTTTACGTTGCAAACTCAACCCAACCTCGAGTTGGCCACTTTCATGTTTAGTCTAGTGTCATGTTCATAGTCAAGTTTTCAAGCAATTGGGTAGACCTAACTTAATAGGTAAATTCCCAATGGGTAGACCTAACTTAATAGGTAAATTCCCAAGCTTATGTTTTTATGCATACTTACATGTCAACTTCCATGTTATACTTCAAGTCATGTTTTCAAGTATAAACACATGTCATATTTAACGTTACATGTTGTCATGTTTATACCCATTTACCCAAGTCATATTCATGTCATTATGTTTCCCCATAATGTGACCCCAACGCTTTTTAAACTAGCATATACGTTCGCAACAACGTGATGGATTAAAAGAAGAGACTTGGCAAAAGAATGACAAAAATGGGTATTAAGCCACAAGTTAATCATGGTGGCAAATGAGGCACAAATGTGTTCATTAGCTTGCATGTTACATTCTTAAGCCTCAAAAACATGCATCAACCCAAACTTGGTACATAAGCGAATCATGGTGACAAAAGACATGGAATGATGGCTAGAAACTCGCATATATCATCATATAAGGATTATGACTTCATATGCAAGTTGACATAATGATTATGAAGATTCTCATGTTGCATAATGCAACATTTCAACATAAAGGTTGTGGCTTTTAGTTCATAAGATCAAGATAATGACTTCATAAACTTGCATAACATGATAGCATGCATCATTCTAATTAATCAAACCCAAACTTTCAACATGAACATTTAACTTCATAGTTAATATCTAAGAGTAGGGAAGGGCTTACATAGCTATGAAGGCACAAATCGAAATGCAAAACAAAGATTGTGATGAAGCCTATGCATGCCATCACCCAAAAACCCAAAGATGAACACTCCAAATCAACAAAAATACCATCTTTATGAACAAAGATCAAAGCTTTTGCCTTGAAATCAACTTGAGAAGCTCTCATACTAACATAGGGACTCTCTAATACTCTCATGATCATGAAACATCTCATAGAAATGAAGTGGAGGCTAGGATAGTTGAGTGGAGGCCATGAGAGTAGCAATTTTGCCATAGTTTAGTTGCATGAATGAATAATTAGGGTTTAGGGGTAGGTTAGGGGCTTATTTATAGATTAGGCAAGTGTTTTAGGCCATAGGATTAAACCTAGATTCAATCCAAGCCACCAAAGTATGTCTTGGGGAAGAAGTCAAGTGTAGGAACCATCTAGGGCCTTTAGATTAAAGATGAACCATGAGAACCATCCAAATGCAAAATCTGCATTTGAGCGAATCGGCCCACGGGTTGACAGCCAAACACCCTGGATTAACCCCTAGTCGACCCAGTGAGCTCGGGTCGACCTCAAAAATCGGCCGGTTCGGTTATTCCCTTCTCCCAATTCACTGTTTTGAACATTTTTGCATATTTATTTATTTAATTTTCAATTATATATATATATATATATATCAAAATATATATATTTCTCTGCGCAACCCATTTCACTTAATTAAGTATCCTTTAATTTGGGAATTTTTCGTGAAACTTCGC
Organism: Allium sativum; assembly: GCA_030737875.1. Classification (NCBI taxonomy): domain Eukaryota; kingdom Viridiplantae; phylum Streptophyta; class Magnoliopsida; order Asparagales; family Amaryllidaceae; genus Allium; species Allium sativum. Next base: position 362,053,210 of record CM060916.1, on the reverse strand, counting down.
GAGGCCATATCTTGGTCATACGGACTCCGATTTTCGAAAACTCGGACTCTATTTCGCGTATTTTTCCGAGTCGAACGCAATGGCATAGCCCGTTTCACCTGATTCAGAATATAAAATTAAATTCTGCCTTGATTCTCGTTTTAATCATGTTATCGAAATACGGGTTGTTACATTCTCCCCACCTTTTAGGATTTCGTCCCCGAAATCTCCAAGTTAGGAAGAACATATCCTACCGTCCATCATCCATCTACTCAAAACATCATCCACAAGCAACCATTGTCCTTAGATGATTTCTAATGTTGTATGAATATATGCAAGACGTGTGTGTACATGTTCCTTAGCTAATGCTAATGATCAGGCCTGAATAATCTTTCTAATGCAAAAATATGTATAGTGCCATGTATCCAACGTGTATGCAAATAGTCCTAGTCATATAGATACTATATGCGTGCACAATCATTCATTCATATGCAACAACCGCATGATAATACACTCGATTTCATCCATAAACAAGTATAAATACTCGTGCATATGCAATATGAAATGGGACCGAGTCGAGCTAGTATCTAATGTGTATTCGCGCATCCACGAGCAACCACTTGCAACCATATCAATCATAACATGTTTCAAATACATGTTTACATCCATAGGGTTCTACCTAGGATTCCCTGAAACAGGGTCGAGAAGATAAACAAGACAAACTCCTTACGGGGTTTGTAACAGAAAATAGGACCGAGAGGATGTCCACAAAAGATAGCCTACAAGTAAGCTCTACCGAAAACAGGGATCAAGAATATACTCCCAAAAAGAGATATCATGCGCGTATCTAGTCTTTGACCATCAAAGTCGTCTTTCCTGAGCTTAATTCCATCGTGCCTTGACCGTCTTTTAACTTCACGATTTCGCAGCTTCTTATTTCATGTTTCCATAACATGAGCTAGAACTCATTTCTTTGTTGCCTCTCGTTCCACTTGCACTTATCCTTTTCCTAGAATACTTGACGCAAACATGACTGCGTACTCATGATCTCATGCAAGCTTTCCAAAATTCACTAGTGAATCTCGGACCTCGTACCACAAGGTATTCCACGTAGAAGAACTTTCTCTTGAAAGTAAACAGATGCCAACCAGGTTATCAAGTGCACTTACTTGGGTGATTTCCATAACCCGTGCATAAGTGAAATAAACCATCCGTCTTATCGGCGAACACCACTCGATCGGGCTTCAAATTTCCAATAAAGGCATCAAGGGATTCTAAGTAATTAATCATGACCGAACCCAAAAAGGTTACACGAGACTCCGAGGGTATTACCAAGGCTAGTCAAAGAGTCTAACTACCCTCCTATCAAAACCGAGAGTGGCACCCCTTACTGGATAACCACTTCATCCATAACCGAGGCATGTTATTCTCAAATCCAAAACAAGTCATGAATAAATGGACCGGTTCTCCATAGGACTTGAGACAAAAATGGGATTCTCTATTACGCTAGTACTTAAGGTGCAGAGACTCAACTATCGAAGCAAACTTAAATGATGCGGGGATCAAAACAAAGTCTTGGCGGGATGATAGAAAAGAAGAGCTAAACTTTTAACAAGATCGTTACCCTCCTTCCGAGGTACCCTAGAAATAAGAGCATACTATTACCCTCCCGATGATCTTGTCCTTGTCCCATAATACTTAACTATCCACCCCGTTTTACCATGCCAAAGGTACTCTCTCGTCATGGGTTTCATTGTTCATCTTTCTCCCTCCTTTGAGGACTAAGCCATACCAACCAGTTGCTCATCCTTAAGCTCGTATCCTTTATCCTCTTTCTCACTATCCTTTCTTATAACGCGGCCACTGGTCTCTCGAGAACCACCTCCATCGCATGGAAAGCACTTTCGTAGATAGAAAAGACTAGTCGCAGTTAAAACCACTGTGACTACAGATGGAGGAAAGAAAGGAAAAGAGATTCAATTAAGGAAACAAGGATAGTGCTAATGGCCTTTGGGGAATAGCCTTTTTCTTTTAAAAGAAAATTTTCTTGAAAAATGCTTCTTTATAAACGATTTTCAAATAGTTTTCAGAAGGTCTTTAAAAACTTTTGCCCAGTCTGGTAACCTTCTGCTCTGATACCAAATGTAACACCCGTCCTCCGCTAGGGTCACTCGCAAAGGAATGCACTAGCTTTAGAGGGGCATTATTGGTAAACATGCACAGAAATATCACAAGACAGAACATATAAAATAGCGGAAGTAAAATCGAACTTTCATAAACATGAATACATAAGGTCTAAAGCCTTTTACATCAGAGTACATCAAAACCTGTCTTGCAATAGTAAAGAAGCATAAAGACTTTTTCATAAATTATTCCCCAAATAAAAACAGTAAAGTAGCCATAGCCAGGAAAAGTCCAAGCCATCCATGATGACCTTCAAGCAGAAGAAGTTCGGACAGCAGTATTTCCTCCCTGTAACCTTGGGGGGGGGGAACGGAAGAAAAGAGGCGAAACAAAACGGGTCAGTCAAAAAGACTGAGTAAGCCCTATCTACTATTAGTATAAAAACTAGTAAAGTTAACTGATATGAGAAACTGAGATGAACATAAGCATGATAACAAGATAGATAAGCTAAATCAAAATAACCGGATGAACTACTGAACTCAGATAAACTAGGGTGTCGTGATAAACTACGGTGTCAAGATAAAACAAGGTATCACATTGTCAGGTTTCTATCAAGTATAATATCCCAAGATATCTATCGCGTATAACGTCCCATGGCATCTATCCTGTATATCTGCTCTGCACCTACCGTACTAGTACCCCAACTGTATTATGTGTTATCCGTGAATGACCCTTACTCAAAAGTCGTGTAATGGTCCATGTCAACCTAATATGCCGCATATATAGGTTACTCAACTCATATGTTTCTTTCCATGTATAAGTTCAGTCCTTTGCCGTAGGCTGTACGGGCTTTCCCATGTAAACGGTTTATCCTTGAAGTTGTTTTGGACTGCAACCCTTGATCTAGATGTGTTTCCTTACCATGAACTATCGCGCGTCCACTTAGGATTTATGCCACCTAGGACCGCTAGGGATTATGCTACCTAATGAATGTTTCCGTGTCTCGGTTTGGGTTTTGGCCACCTTGGACCACTAGGGATTACGCCACCCGTCAACCGCGCCCTTGATCCCACGTATGTATCGTGAATCGTTTTCCATGTCTAGATGCACATGTTCCCCAATGTGCCATCCGAGTTCCGTGCCAGGGCAAATCAAGAAATACGGAACTCGGTAGGGAGCTTTAAATCGTCTGCCGATGCAGATATCAAGGTCTGTTTTTGTACCCGTGGCTATGGTCCCACGTGACCCCTCCCTCAACTACTAAAAGGCAATCCAAGAAAAATCATGTATAAGAACCACTCCACGGCCCCACTATAGCCCACTTTCCTACGGGCCAACCTCACCCATGACTCGATAGCAAGCACATGGTCTGTTGGGGGTTCCCTGCCTTTCCGCACGTACACGATTGACTAAAGATGGTAGGTAGTCGGCGATGCGCTATCCCGGGAAAAAACAAGAATCGTCGACTCCACGCTAATCCATCCCAGTCTTTAGGTTGCTCGCATAGCAACCAAGGCATACTCTTGGTCCTTCTAACGCAGACCTTAACCTCTCATGGGCCTAGTATAATTACCTGGCAGCCCACAGAGGGATCCCAAGAATATCCTCACGTCCCCCGAAGCTTCCACTTCGGCACCCAGTGCGCTGGAGCTTTTATCCAAGTCAGATAACTTGCTCCCCCTCGTATACTAAGTGATGACCTACCGTATCAGGTTACTCATCGTTTTGAGAATTAGTCCTATGTCCTTAGCTAAGAATTATTACTTAGTTACCCTTAACTAAGGTTTACCACTTAGCTTCCTTTCTCGTTATCCTTGATTAACCACGGTTTTCTACCTAGTTCTTCTAGCAAGGGTTTGTCTATTGGGTTAAGTGTTATCATTCAAGTCCATGACTTAACCCGCCCACGAATCACGTCAAAGATTGGCTAAGTATTTAAGTTCAAGACTTAGTCCCACAAGTTGGTTAAGTGTACCCAGAGGCTCATGACTTAACCCTATCAAGTCAAATTGGTCAAGTACTAGCTTACCTTAATCCTATCGGATTATCTTGCTAGATCGATTAAGCATAGATTATCTTAATCCCATCAAATTATCGAGTCGGATTGGTTAAGTATAGGTTGACTTAACCCCATCCTCTAATCGTACTACAATGGTTAAGTATATTCTAAAAAGGTCTTGTGACTTAACCTTATCAGGTCCGCGTATTAGATTGGTTAAGTGTAAGTTACTTAACCCCATCAAATCATCATGTATAATTGGTTAAGTATAAGTTGCTTAACCCCATTAAATTATCACGTTAAGTTGGTTAAGTATTGGTTACTTAACCTCATTGAATTACCGAGTTTAAATTGGTTAAGTGTTTAACTTAACCCCATCGAATTACCGTGTTTAGATTAGTTAAGTGTGGATTACTTAACCCCATCTAATTACCGTGTCGGATTAGTTAGGTGCAAATTACTTAACCCCATCCCCTAATCATCTTGTATGGTTAAGTGTCATTAAGAAAACTTACTTAACCTTGCCAAATTATCATGTTGGATTGATTAAGTGTTGGTTAACTTAATCCCCGTCCACTAGTCGTATAAAAATGGTTAAGCGTCATTAGGCAAATCAAATCACTTAACCTACCCAACCTTGTCATGTTTTGTTAAGTATCATTAGCCTAACCTATTTACTTAACCCATTTACCCATGTCATATTTGGTTAAGAGTCATTAATCAAATTAACTTAACCATATCATGTGGCATTAATTACTTAATGCACCCCAACCTCTCACATTAGACTTTGTTGTGGTTACTAGTTAAGCCGGTCGGTTCCGGGTAGCTTTACACCACAACTTGGTCTAACCTCGGGTTCAAGCACAACATGACCAACTTCTCACATTGGGTCCTATTGTTTGCAACTACTAGTTAGGCCGGTCGGTTCCGGGTAGTTTTACGTTGCAAACTCAACCCAACCTCGAGTTGGCCACTTTCATGTTTAGTCTAGTGTCATGTTCATAGTCAAGTTTTCAAGCAATTGGGTAGACCTAACTTAATAGGTAAATTCCCAATGGGTAGACCTAACTTAATAGGTAAATTCCCAAGCTTATGTTTTTATGCATACTTACATGTCAACTTCCATGTTATACTTCAAGTCATGTTTTCAAGTATAAACACATGTCATATTTAACGTTACATGTTGTCATGTTTATACCCATTTACCCAAGTCATATTCATGTCATTATGTTTCCCCATAATGTGACCCCAACGCTTTTTAAACTAGCATATACGTTCGCAACAACGTGATGGATTAAAAGAAGAGACTTGGCAAAAGAATGACAAAAATGGGTATTAAGCCACAAGTTAATCATGGTGGCAAATGAGGCACAAATGTGTTCATTAGCTTGCATGTTACATTCTTAAGCCTCAAAAACATGCATCAACCCAAACTTGGTACATAAGCGAATCATGGTGACAAAAGACATGGAATGATGGCTAGAAACTCGCATATATCATCATATAAGGATTATGACTTCATATGCAAGTTGACATAATGATTATGAAGATTCTCATGTTGCATAATGCAACATTTCAACATAAAGGTTGTGGCTTTTAGTTCATAAGATCAAGATAATGACTTCATAAACTTGCATAACATGATAGCATGCATCATTCTAATTAATCAAACCCAAACTTTCAACATGAACATTTAACTTCATAGTTAATATCTAAGAGTAGGGAAGGGCTTACATAGCTATGAAGGCACAAATCGAAATGCAAAACAAAGATTGTGATGAAGCCTATGCATGCCATCACCCAAAAACCCAAAGATGAACACTCCAAATCAACAAAAATACCATCTTTATGAACAAAGATCAAAGCTTTTGCCTTGAAATCAACTTGAGAAGCTCTCATACTAACATAGGGACTCTCTAATACTCTCATGATCATGAAACCTCTCATAGAAATGAAGTGGAGGCTAGGATAGTTGAGTGGAGGCCATGAGAGTAGCAATTTTTCCATAGTTTAGTTGCATGAATGAATAATTAGGGTTTAGGGGTAGGTTAGGGGCTTATTTATAGATTAGGCAAGTGTTTTAGGCCATAGGATTAAACCTAGATTCAATCCAAGCCACCAAAGTATGTCTTGGGGAAGAAGTCAAGTGTAGGAACCATCTAGGGCCTTTAGATTAAAGATGAACCATGAGAACCATCCAAATGCAAAATCTGCATTTGAGCGAATCGGCCCACGGGTTGACAGCCAAACACCCTGGATTAACCCCTAGTCGACCCAGCGAGCTTGGGTCGACCTCAAAAATCGGCCGGTTCGGTTATTCCCTTCTCCCAATTCACTGTTTTGAACATTTTTGCATATTTATTTATTTAATTTTCAATTATATATATATATATATATATCAAAATATATATATTTCTCTGCGCAACCCATTTCACTTAATTAAGTATCCTTTAATTTGGGAATTTTTCGTGAAACTTCGCGAGGCCATATCTTGGTCATACGGACTCCGATTTTCGAAAACTCGGACTCTATTTCGCGTAATTTTCCGAGTCGAACGCAATGGCATAGCCCGTTTCACCTGATTCAGAATATAAAATTAAATTCTGCCTTGATTCTCGTTTTAATCATGTTATCGAAATACGGGTTGTTACATTCTCCCCACCTTTTAGGATTTCGTCCCCGAAATCTCCAAGTTAGGAAGAACATATCCTACCGTCCATCATCCATCTACTCAAAACATCATCCACAAGCAACCATTGTCCTTAGATGATTTCTAATGTTGTATGAATATATGCAAGACGTGTGTGTACATGTTCCTTAGCTAATGCTAATGATCAGGCCTGAATAATCTTTCTAATGCAAAAATATGTATAGTGACATGTATCCAACGTGTATGCAAATAGTCCTAGTCATATAGATACTATATGCGTGCACAATCATTCATTCATATGCAAAAACCGCATGATAATACACTCGATTTCATCCATAAACAAGTATAAATACTCGTGCATATGCAATATGAAATGTGATCGAGTCGAGCTAGTATCTAATGTGTATTCGCGCATCCACGAGCAACCACTTGCAACCATATCAATCATAACATGTTTCAAATACATGTTTACATCCATAGGGTTCTACCTAGGATTCCCTGAAACAGGGTCGAGAAGATAAACAAGACAAACTCCTTACGGGGTTTGTAACAGAAAATAGGACCGAGAGGATGTCCACAAAAGATAGCCTACAAGTAAGCTCTACCGAAAACAGGGATCAAGAATATACTCCCAAAAAGAGATATCATGCGCGTATCCAGTCTTTGACCATCAAAGTCGTCTTTCCTGAGCTTAATTCCATCGTGCCTTGACCGTCTTTTAACTTCACGATTTCGCAGCTTCTTATTTCATGTTTCCATAACATGAGCTAGAACTCATTTCTTTGTCGCCTCTCGTTCCACTTGCACTTATCCTTTTCCTAGAATACTTGACGCAAACATGACTGCGTACTCATGATCTCATGCAAGCTTTCCAAAATTCACTAGTGAATCTCGGACCTCGTACCACAAGGTATTCCACGTAGAAGAACTTTCTCTTGAAAGTAAACAGATGCCAACCAGGTTATCAAGCGCACTTACTTGGGTGATTTCCATAACCCGTGCATAAGTGAAATAAACCATCCGTCTTATCGGCGAACACCACTCGATCGGGCTTCAAATTTCCAATAAAGGCATCAAGGGATTCTAAGTAATTAATCATGACCGAACCCAAAAAGGTTACACGAGACTTCGAGGGTATTACCAAGGCTAGTCAAAGAGTCTAACTACCCTCCTATCAAAACCGAGAGTGGCACCCCTTACTGGATAACCACTTCATCCATAACCGAGGCATGTTATTCTCAAATCCAAAACAAGTCATGAATAAATGGACCGGTTCTCCACAGGACTTGAGACAAAAATGGGATTCTCTATTACGCTAGTACTTAAGGTGCAGAGACTCAACTATCGAAGCAAACTTAAATGATGCGGGGATCAAAACAAAGTCTTGGCGGGATGATAGAAAAGAAGAGCTAAACTTTTAACAAGATCGTTACCCTCCTTCCGAGGTACCCTAGAAATAAGAGCATACTATTACCCTCCCGATGATCTTGTCCTTGTCCCATAATACTTAACTATCCACCCCGTTTTACCATGCCAAAGGTACTCTCTCGTCATGGGTTTCATTGTTCATCTTTCTCCCTCCTTTGAGGACTAAGCCATACCAACCAGTTGCTCATCCTTAAGCTCGTATCCTTTATCCTCTTTCTCACTATCCTTTCTTATAACGCGGCCACTGGTCTCTCGAGAACCACCTCCATCGCATGGAAAGCACTTTCGTAGATAGAAAAGACTAGTCGCAGTTAAAACCACTGTGACTACAGATGGAGGAAAGAAAGGAAAAGAGATTCAATTAAGGAAACAAGGATAGTGCTAATGGCCTTTGGGGAATAGCCTTTTTCTTTTAAAAGAAAATTTTCTTGAAAAATGCTTCTTTATAAACGATTTTCAAATAGTTTTCAGAAGGTCTTTAAAAACTTTTGCCCAGTCTGGTAACCTTCTGCTCTGATACCAAATGTAACACCCGTCCTCCGCTAGGGTCACTCGCAAAGGAATGCACTAGTTTTAGAGGGGCATTATTGGTAAACATGCACAGAAATATCACAAGACAGAACATATAAAATAGCGGAAGTAAAATCGAACTTTCATAAACATGAATACATAAGGTCTAAAGCCTTTTACATCAGAGTACATCAAAACCTGTCTTGCAATAGTAAAGAAGCATAAAGACTTTTTCATAAATTATTCCCCAAATAAAAACAGTAAAGTAGCCATAGCCAGGAAAAGTCCAAGCCATCCATGATGACCTTCAAGCAGAAGAAGTCCGAACTAAACAGCAGTATTTCCTCCCTGTAACCTTGGGGGGGGGGGAAACGGAAGAAAAGAGGCGAAACAAAACGGGTCAGTCAAAAAGACTGAGTAAGCCCTATCTACTATTAGTATAAAAACTAGTAAAGTTAACTGATATGAGAAACTGAGATGAACATAAGCATGATAACAAGATAGATAAGCTAAATCAAAATAACCGGATGAACTACTGAACTCAGATAAACTAGGGTGTCGTGATAAACTACGGTGTCAAGATAAAACAAGGTATCACATTGTCAGGTTTCTATCAAGTATAATATCCCAAGATATCTATCGCGTATAACGTCCCATGGCATCTATCCTGTATATCTGCTCTGCACCTACCGTACTAGTACCCCAACTGTATTATGTGTTATCCGTGAATGACCCTTACTCAAAAGTCGTGTAATGGTCCATGTCAACCTAATATGCCGCATATATAGGTTACTCAACTCATATGTTTCTTTCCATGTATAAGTTCAGTCCTTTGCCGTAGGCTGTACGGGCTTTCCCATGTAAACGGTTTATCCTTGAAGTTGTTTTGGACTGCAACCCTTGATCTAGATGTGTTTCCTTACCATGAACTATCGCGCGTCCACTTAGGATTTATGCCACCTAGGACCGCTAGGGATTATGCTACCTAATGAATGTTTCCGTGTCTCGGTTTGGGTTTTGGCCACCTTGGACCACTAGGGATTACGCCACCCGTCAACCGCGCCCTTGATCCCACGTATGTATCGTGAATCGTTTTCCATGTCTAGATGCACATGTTCCCCAATGTGCCATCCGAGTTCCGTGCCAGGGCAAATCAAGAAATACGGAACTCGGTCGGGAGCTTTAAATCGTCTGCCGATGCAGATATCAAGGTCTGTTTTTGTACCCGTGGCTATGGTCCCACGTGACCCCTCCCTCAACTACTGAAAGGCAATCCAAGAAAAATCATGTATAAGAACCACTCCACGGCCCCACTATAGCCCACTTTCCTACGGGCCAACCTCACCCATGACTCGATAGCAAGCACATGGTCTGTTGGGGGTTCCCTGCCTTTCCGCACGTACACGATTGACTAAAGATGGTAGGTAGTCGGCGATGCGCTATCCAGGGCAAAAACAAGAATCGTCGACTCCACGCTAATCCATCCCAGTCTTTAGGTTGCTCGCATAGCAACCAAGGCATACTCTTGGTCCTTCTAACGCAGACCTTAACCTCTCATGGGCCTAGTATAATTACCTGGCAGCCCACAGAGGGATCCCAAGAATATCCTCACATCCCCCGAAGCTTCCACTTCGGCACCCAGTGCGCTGGAGCTTTTATCCAAGTCAGATAACTTGCTCCCCCTCGTATACTAAGTGATGACCTACCGTATCAGGTTACTCATCGTTTTGAGAATTAGTCCTATGTCCTTAGCTAAGAATTATTACTTAGTTACCCTTAACTAAGGTTTACCACTTAGCTTCCTTTCCCGTTATCCTTGATTAACCACGGTTTTCTACCTAGTTCTTCTAGCAAGGGTTTGTCTATTGGGTTAAGTGTTATCATTCAAGTCCATGACTTAACCCGCCCACGAATCACGTCAAAGATTGGCTAAGTTATTAAGTTCAAGACTTAGTCCCACAAGTTGGTTAAGTGTACCCAGAGGCTCATGACTTAACCCTATCAAGTCAAATTGGTCAAGTACTAGCTTACCTTAATCCTATCGGATTATCTTGCTAGATCGATTAAGCATAGATTATCTTAATCCCATCAAATTATCGAGTCGGATTGGTTAAGTATAGGTTGACTTAACCCCATCCTCTAATCGTACTACAATGGTTAAGTATATTCTAAAAAGGTCTTGTGACTTAACCTTATCAGGTCCGCGTATTAGATTGGTTAAGTGTAAGTTACTTAACCCCATCAAATCATCATGTATAATTGGTTAAGTATAAGTTGCTTAACCCCATTAAATTATCACGTTAAGTTGGTTAAGTATTGGTTACTTAACCTCATTGAATTACCGAGTTTAAATTGGTTAAGTGTTTAACTTAACCCCATCGAATTACCGTGTTTAGATTAGTTAAGTGTGGATTACTTAACCCCATCTAATTACCGTGTCGGATTAGTTAGGTGCAAATTACTTAACCCCATCCCCTAATCATCTTGTATGGTTAAGTGTCATTAAGAAAACTTACTTAACCTTGCCAAATTATCATGTTGGATTGATTAAGTGTTGGTTAACTTAATCCCCGTCCACTAGTCGTATAAAAATGGTTAAGCGTCATTAGGCAAATCAAATCACTTAACCTACCCAACCTTGTCATGTTTTGTTAAGTATCATTAGCCTAACCTATTTACTTAACCCATTTACCCATGTCATATTTGGTTAAGAGTCATTAATCAAATTAACTTAACCATATCATGTGGCATTAATTACTTAATGCACCCCAACCTCTCACATTAGACTTTGTTGTGGTTACTAGTTAAGCCGGTCGGTTCCGGGTAGCTTTACACCACAACTTGGTCTAACCTCGGGTTCAAGCACAACATGACCAACTTCTCACATTGGGTCCTATTGTTTGCAACTACTAGTTAGGCCGGTCGGTTCCGGGTAGTTTTACGTTGCAAACTCAACCCAACCTCGAGTTGGCCACTTTCATGTTTAGTCTAGTGTCATGTTCATAGTCAAGTTTTCAAGCAATTGGGTAGACCTAACTTAATAGGTAAATTCCCAATGGGTAGACCTAACTTAATAGGTAAATTCCCAAGCTTATGTTTTTATGCATACTTACATGTCAACTTCCATGTTATACTTCAAGTCATGTTTTCAAGTATAAACACATGTCATATTTAACGTTACATGTTGTCATGTTTATATCCATTTACCCAAGTCATATTCATGTCATTATGTTTCCCCATAATGTGACCCCCAACGCTTTTTAAACTAGCATATACGTTCGCAACAACGTGATGGATTAAAAGAAGAGACTTGGCAAAAGAATGACAAAAATGGGTATTAAGCCACAAGTTAATCATGGTGGCAAATGAGGCACAAATGTGTTCATTAGCTTGCATGTTACATTCTTAAGCCTCAAAAACATGCATCAACCCAAACTTGGTACATAAGCGAATCATGGTGACAAAAGACATGGAATGATGGCTAGAAACTCGCATATATCATCATATAAGGATTATGACTTCATATGCAAGTTGACATAATGATTATGAAGATTCTCATGTTGCATAATGCAACATTTCAACATAAAGGTTGTGGCTTTTAGTTCATAAGATCAAGATAATGACTTCATAAACTTGCATAACATGATAGCATGCATCATTCTAATTAATCAAACCCAAACTTTCAACATGAACATTTAACTTCATAGTTAATATCTAAGAGTAGGGAAGGGCTTACATAGCTATGAAGGCACAAATCGAAATGCAAAACAAAGATTGTGATGAAGCCTATGCATGCCATCACCCAAAAACCCAAAGATGAACACTCCAAATCAACAAAAATACCATCTTTATGAACAAAGATCAAAGCTTTTGCCTTGAAATCAACTTGAGAAGCTCTCATACTAACATAGGGACTCTCTAATACTCTCATGATCATGAAACCTCTCATAGAAATGAAGTGGAGGCTAGGATAGTTGAGTGGAGGCCATGAGAGTAGCAATTTTGCCATAGTTTAGTTGCATGAATGAATAATTAGGGTTTAGGGGTAGGTTAGGGGCTTATTTATAGATTAGGCAAGTGTTTTAGGCCATAGGATTAAACCTAGATTCAATCCAAGCCACCAAAGTATGTCTTGGGGAAGAAGTCAAGTGTAGGAACCATCTAGGGCCTTTAGATTAAAGATGAACCATGAGAACCATCCAAATGCAAAATCTGCATTTGAGCGAATCGGCCCACGGGTTGACAGCCAAACACCCTGGATTAACCCCTAGTCGACCCAGCGAGCTCGGGTCGACCTCAAAAATCGGCCGGTTCGGTTATTCCCTTCTCCCAATTCACTGTTTTGAACATTTTTGCATATTTATTTATTTAATTTTCAATTATATATATATATATATCAAAATATATATATTTCTCTGCGCAACCCATTTCACTTAATTAAGTATCCTTTAATTTGGGAATTTTTCGTGAAACTTCGCGAGGCCATATCTTGGTCATACGGACTCCGATTTTCGAAAACTCGGACTCTATTTTGCGTATTTTTCCGAGTCGAACGCAATGGCATAGCCCGTTTCACCTGATTCAGAATATAAAATTAAATTCTGCCTTGATTCTCGTTTTAATCATGTTATCGAAATACGGGTTGTTACAACAGTCATAGGCGATGTTCATAGGCAATGTTCATAGTCAAAAAGGCATATGGTTTTAAGGTCCCTAGTTTCATAATCACAGTCTTATTGGTCATCGAATCATAACAGTTCTTAATTAGGTCCAAAGATATTAGCACTGATTCGAATAGAAAGATTTGGCATTTTCTTTTATTCCTTTAATTTCATGTCACGAATAGAGAAAACGTTCAAATCTAAAAAGTAACCGACTTACAGAGATTATATTAGATTCGTAGAAAAACAGTCGTTGAAGTCGTTTGAATCTTCACTTGAATCCTAACTTGTTTTGAATCTCCTCTTGAAAGTCTTGAGCAGCATTTCCTCGTCTTGATTTATTTTACATATTATTTTATTTAGTGGAGGAGAAGAAGCCATGTCCACCAAGAATCTTTGCAGCATAAGGTTAGAGAAGAATTGTGAATAGTGAAGGAGACTAGGGGCTGTTTATATAGGATTAGGCGGACGAATCTAGGCAGAAAACGAGACCAGGTACATCAGAATGCACCCAGGCCCAAAAGTGGGTTTTGCACCCAGGTCGACACCCAGGTCGACTGCCCAGTCGACCTGGTCAGGGGGGGTCGACTACCTAGTCGACTCCCTAGTCGACCTGGGTCCTGGGCGGGAATTTTCCCGCCCAGCCCGCTTCTGGATTTGAATTCGAATTTTGAATTCGAATTTCGAGCTGTTTTCGACTCTGAAAATTCCTGAAACTTCGGAGGGTCATATCTCCTTCATACGGACTCCGATTCTCGCAAACTCGGACTCGTTTCCAAGCAGAATTTCGAGACGAACGCAATGGCATAACCCGTTTTCCTTAGTTTTTCCTCTAACATTTAATTATACCTTAATTTGTGAAACTTAATGTTACATATTACGGGGTGTTACATTCTCCCGTTCTTAAAAGGATTTCGTCCCCGAAATCTTCTAGTTAGGAAGAATGTGTCCTACCATCCAATCACCCATCTACTCGACCATTCAATCACAGGCATTCATTTTCCTTAGAAAGATTTCTAATGCTTTCATGTTCATATGCATAGTGTGTGTATATGTCCTTATCTAGTGCAAAATCAGGCGGTCTACTGATTCAATTGACCTCCTTAATGCGAATCATGTCTGTGCCATGCGTCCAATCATGTATGCAAGCATCCCTAGTTATGTAAATACTACATGCGTGCATAGTCATTCATCTATATGCAACATCCATATGATAACATATCAAGTTAAACTTACAAATAAATACATATCTGTAAATGCAATATGAAAGCGTCTGAACTGATCTGGTGCCTAATACGTATGCATATGCATTCACGAGCAACCATTAGCAACCACTCGCAACCATCAACCATAACATGTTTCAAATACATGTTTACATCCAAAAGAGTTTCTACCTAAGGATCGAAGATACGACCTAGAGGATATACTTTGGAAAGAGAGGAACAAGTATGCATAAGGTTCCTACAAAAAAAGAAATCAAGGATGCACCCTTAAGAAAAAGGGTATGATGCTTGTATCCAGTCTACAATCTCTTAAGTCGCATCTTCTTGAGCTTCACTCCACTGTACCTTAACCAATTGTTGATCGGATAACTGGCCTTCCAAATTCAACTGGATACATCTGCGTACTCATAGACTATTCTAACGGATTACAAATCGTCGATAAACGCATTAAGCGATTCTAGATAGCTAAGCCTAAATGATTGAAACACCCCACCTCCGTTAGGGTCACTCTCAAAGGGAATGCCCTAATTTTGGTGGAGGTTTATAAGTATAAGTCACAGATATACAAGACAGATATAAGAACACATATTTGTAAACAGCGGAAAACAGCAACTTTTATTTCATAAAAGCAAATACGTGCTACAACAACATCACCATAATTGTCTTACATCTTTTCCAAAAAAAAAACATAACATAACACTTCCATAATCTGTCTTGATTACATTATTTAAAGAAGCATAAATAAAACATAGATAAACTGCAAAAGCCCCAAAGTGGTTGTCCAAAGCCATAGTTCAAAACGAAAAGGTCCAAGCAATACATTTCTCCTCTTCAAGCTGGATGTTAAGGTTGGTCAAGCTGCAGTGTTCCCTCCCTGTGGACCTGGAGGGGGGGGGAGGGGGAAACGGAAGAAAAGAAGACGAAAGAAAAGTAGAGTCAGACATAAAGCCTGAGTAAGTCTAGGACTATTCTGTCTATGAATAAAGAACTGGGTATGATAAGTATAAACAAGAAGTGGGAAAGCACTATAACTTGGTTAAGTTGTCTAGGGTCGAATATACTATCGTACCCCATGTTAATCTCTGAACCCATATAAACTAGTTTCCAACTGGCACCCCATAATCAGGGTGATGTGATCCATTCAATGATGATCGGCTCCTACTCGCATAGTTACATGTGTCTTACGGCCCCCGATGTTGTAGTTACCTATGTTGGTCCCACCATGGGGTGTATCAAGTCCCATGGAGGCGGCCCGACACAATCCTAGAATGCACAGGTATGCTACTGGTGTCCAGTGCCGTATTTTTCTGCGCCGGAGTGTGTGCATGCCCGCACCCCGTTAGAACCTACACTGCTACACCACCGCCGTCGATTTGACCTCTTACAATCAGCCTAGTAATCGTGCCCCACCCTGCCTAGTTTCAGGGTATCCTGATACACCTTCTAGGGTTACTGCTGAAAAGGGTCCCCCGTTACTAGGTTTTCTATCTCTAGCTAACATGCTAAGTTGGTTAAGTGTTTTCTAACCTAACCCCCACCAGTCCGTTTAGTTTAGCATGTTCCATTTTGATTAAGTCTTTAGTTCACTTAATCCTAACAATCCTGACTCAGCCTTAATTGTCTTATTAAAGCCTTGACCTCTCACATTAGACAGGTATTGTTGTGGCTGCCTATTGCCGGTTGGTTCCGGGCAGTCTTACGCCACAACTCAGTCTAACCTCGGGTCCTTATTGGGCTCCATGTTTAACCTCCCACATTGGATAGGTATTTTTGTGACCACTGGACAGCCGGGCGGTTCCGGGCAGGTTTACATCACAACGCAATCCAACCTCGGGTTAAACACATCGTATGTTCTACATTTACATATTTTGTCTTTCTTCTTTATTTTCTTATATGTAAATATTTGCGGCCCATTATTAAGTTAATGGTGTAAAGGTTACACCAATCATGGGCCCAACCCATACTTGAATTTGGGCCCTTCTACTTTATGTTTTCATTTATTAATTAATTTAACCCAACGTTATTTTCCCCCGTTTAACATGTCCGTTTATTTTATATATGTTGGGCTTAGCCCTTTTAAGCCCAACTTAGCCATGCGAAAAGGGGAGGCTTAAAGTGTGATTACATACACAAAAAGGGGAATGTGAACGCATGAACTTGCAATGTGACGTTGGAACTACAAAATAGAAACTGGTGTACTTGCATAGTAGTAACATATACTTTGGTCATAAAGCATAAGTGACATGAATCAAACCATGTAAACTTGTAGTTAAGTTTAAGAATATCATTAACGACACATAGGCTTAACATAAATCTATATTTTTATTCAGGCATAATGTCAAACATAAGCAAATCATGTTCATAAGATTACTACATGTTTACAAAGGTGTTTACTTTTGTTACTAACACAAAAGTATAGTTCAAACTAATCATGATTTTAAATCTATTCACAGGGCATAAATATTTCTAACATGAAACCATGATTTTTACTTTGGTCATGCAACTTGCAAAAGGGATTTTTGAATCTAACCTAGCTATGTACCACATATGTCATCATATAATTCTTGTTAACAATATGGATTTCAATTATGCAAAATATCAATCATAGCCTAGTCATATTCATAAGTTTGCAAAAAGGTTTTCTAGTACAAAAGCATGGCTTAATACATAGATCATGATGCCCAATTTTCAACATAATTTCATATGGATTATGATAACCCAAACTTACTCCAATTACTTCTCAAAATGATGTTTGTATAAAAATACACATTATGATGGCATAGTAGCAAAACCCCAAACTTGCATGAATTTCAATTAATCAACTACATACATGTAGCTTCAACATGGATTACATAATTTGCGAATATTCCAAACATATACTTGCATAAAACTACCGCATGTAATTTTTATAATAAATAACATGCTTTGCGAATATCCAAACGTATACAATATTCCAAATCGATAAGAATCATAGTAACGCACAAATATGAATTACTTTATCGCCAAAAATCAAGTATACAAACCAACACAATTATTTGTTCATACCAAAATAATACTCTACTTACAATGGTGTGGCGAATTCTCCAATTTAGGGATTTGGAGATGCGATTCCTTGTTGGTTTGATTTGATTAAGTTGCTTTATGCTTTAGAATTTGCCTCCTAATCCTCTCTCCAATTGGTGGCTACTCTTAGTCGTTCCTCAGCAACATGACGGCTTTGTTCTTATTTTTGAATGAATAGATTAGGGTTGAGTCTAGGGTCATTTTTATAGGGGTTATGAACTGATTAGGACCATTGATGTCGCTTGGATTGATCGTAGCCATTCATTCGAAAGAGAGACCAATTAGAGCCTGCCACCTAGCCCTAATGACGAAGCAGACTACAGAAAATCGACCAACATAGAATAGGCCAGCCAGGTTGGACTGGGTTCGACCTGGCTCTGGACCAGGTCGACAGCCCTGTCGACAGCCCTGTCGACCTGGCTAGACCAGGTCGACAGCCCAGTCGACTTGGGCGCATTAGGCGGGACTTTTCCCGCCTTGGCCAATTGGGCCCGATTTTGGAATTAAAACTTATTTTTCTGAGCTGTTTTATTCTGTTCGAATTTTAAACTTAATTCAGAAACTTCCGAAGGCCATATCTTCTTCATACGGACTCCGTTTTTCGAAAACTCGGACTCTATTTCGCGTATTTTTCCGAGACGAACGCAATGGCGTATCCCGTTTCCCTTAGTTCTTTGATTTGAAATTAATTATACTTTAATTTGTGAATTTCACAGTTATAGAATTCGCGGGGTGTTACATTCTCCCCCACTTAAAAGGATTTCGTCACCGAAATCTTCAAGTTAGGAGGAATGTATATCCTAACATCCAACCATCCATCTACTCATCCATCAAACACGAGCATCCATTGTCCTTAAAAGACTTCTAATGCTTCATGATCATATGCGGAGTGTGTGTGTACATGTACTTATCTAATGCAAAATCGGGCGGTCTACTGATTCAGTTGACCTCCTTAATGCGAATTATGTAAGTGCCATGAATCCATTATGTATGCAAATTTTCCTATTCTTGATTCTACATGAGTGCACAATCATTCAATACAAATGCAGCATCCACATGACAACACATTAAAGTTCAATCACATACGAATGCAAACATATATGCATATGCAATATGAAGTGACTGAGCCGATCTAAAACCTAGATTGTGTGTGTATATGCAACCACTAGCAATCACTAGCAATCACTTGCAACCACTTGCAACCATCATCCATAACATGTTTCAACTACATGTTTCCATCCAAAAAGATTCTACCTAAAAGATAAGGTCGAGGAAATATACCTAAAAAGATAGATAAAAGCGCAACTTAAGGAAAAGGAAAGATCAAGGATGTACCCTCGAACAGAAAAGGGTAAGCAGTGCGTATTCTAGCTTCAGTTTCCCAAGTCGCGTCTCCCTTGGCGTCGCTCCACTGAACTTTGACGAGCTTGACTTCGCGGTTGCGTAGCTTCTTCACTTCCGTTCCTAAGATGCGGGTTGGAACTTTTCTTATGGTTGCTTCGCGTTCCACTTCGGCCTCTTCGAGAATATTTGGCTCTACCACTTCAGCAGACTCATGTAGACATTTTCGGAGATGTGAAACGTGAAAAACGTTGTGGACTCCAGCCAACTTCTCGGGTAGCTCTAATCTATAGGCCATTTTCCCAATTTTCTCGATGATAGGGAATGGCCCTACGAACCTTGGTGCCAGTTTTCCTGTTGTTCCAAAACGAACAACGTTTCTTAGCGGTGATACCTTGAGAAAAACTCTGTCTCCAACCTCAAATTCAAGGTCGGTTCTCCTCTTGTCGGCATAGGACTTTTGTCTGTCTTGGGCTGTCTTCATCCTTCTTCGTATTAAGTCTACTTTCTCTGAAGTCTCTCGGATCATATCTGGTCCAAGTATGAGCTTATCCGTGGACTCCCACCAACAAGTGGGCGACCGGCACGGTCTTCCATATAAAGCTTCGAAGGGCGCCATTCCGATGGTTGCTTGATAGCTGTTGTTGTAGGCAAATTCCACCAAAGGAAGGTGGTCTTCCCATGTCCCTCCGAAGTCAAGGACGCATAGCCTTAAAAGGTCTTCCAAAGCTCTGTTCACTCTCTCTGTTTGGCCGTCGGTTTGGGGATGATAGGCTGTGCTCAAGCATAACTGCGTTCCTACTGCTTCTTACAGACTCCGCCAAAACTCACTGGTGAAGATGGGGTCTCGGTCACTAACAATGCTAGATGGTATTCCATGGAGTCGAACGATTTCCTTGAGGTAAAGTGATGCTAGGGATGAGGCAGTTCTTTTACTTTTGACAGGTAAAAAGTGGGCGCTTTTAGTAAGCCTATCCACTATTACCCAAATGCTAGTGTTGCCTCTCCTAGACCTAGGCAGCCCATCGATGAAGTCCATTGAGATGCTATCCCACTTCCACTGCGGGACCTCCAAAGGATGTAGCAGTCCGCCAGGCTTTTTCTGTTCCGCCTTAACCTGTTGGCACACCATACACTTAGAAACGAATTCTGCCACGTCCTTTTTCATGCCGTTCCAGAAGAAAGTCCTTTTTATATCTTTGTACATTTTATCTCCGCCTGGGTGTATCGTCATCTTGGAGTGATGTGCTTCCTCGAGAACCTTCTTTATTAAATCTTTTGTCTATGGGACGCATAGTCTTCTGTCTCGCCTTAGCAAACCCTTATCGTCGATGGGGTATCTGTTGAGGTGACTTGAAGTCTCACCCCTAATTAGCCTATCAATTGTTTCCACAAGCTGAGGGTCTTCGCGTTGTGCTGTCCCTACTGAATCCACTAAAGTTGGGCGCACTTCGAGAGATGCTAGCAAGCCTGGTACGAAATCGGAGGAAGGCCTAAAGTCGAAGCTGGCTATAAACTCTAGGCTTTGTCTTTCAACAAACAACGGGCTTAGGGTCAATTTCTTTCGGCTCAACGCGTCTGCCACTACGTTGCCTTTGCCCGGAGTGTAGGAGATTTCGAAATCGTACGAGGCAAGAAACTCCATCCATCTTTGTTGCCTCAAGTTAAGATCCTTCTGCGAGAAAAGATATTTCAACGATTTATGGTCAGTGTAAAGTTCGAACTTCTCACCTAGGAGATAGTGTCGCCAAGACTTGAGTGCAAAGACGATGGCGGCTAACACAAGATCGTGGGTTGGGTAGTTCTTTTCGTGCACTTTCAACTGCCTCCCGCCATAAGCTACTACCCTTCCTTCTTGCATTAAGATGGCGCCTAGCCCTGTCCCACATGCATCCGTATAAACAGTGAACATCTTGCTCCCATCTGGCAGCGTCAAAACTGGGGCTGTTGTGAGAGCCCTTTTCAGTCGTTGGAAAGCAAACTCGCAATCCAAGTCCCAATTGAACACTAGATTCTTCTTAGTCAATTTCGTGAGCGGAGCTGAGATTTTCGCAAAATCCCTTATAAACTTTCGATAGAAACCCGCTAGTCCTAGAAAGCTTCGGACCTCAGTTGCATTCCTTGGTGTCTTCCAATCCTGTACCGCCACTACCTTAGCAGGGTCCACTGCTAACCCTTGTTTGGATATTATGTGCCCAAGGAACCTCACCTCTTCTCTCCAAAAGTGGCATTTGGAGAATTTGGCTTTTAGTTGATGGGCTCGCAAAGTTTCCATGATTGCCCTTAAGTGCTGAGCATGTTCCTCTTCACTCTTTGAGAAGATAAGGATATCATCTACGAAGACCACTACGAATTTGTTGAGGAAATCTCTAAATACCCTACTCATCAGGTCCACGAAGTAAGCAGGTGCATTTGTCAAGCTGAAAGGCATGACAAGCCATTCAAAGAAGCCGTCTGGGGTTCTGAACGCTGTTTTATCGATGCTATCTTCAGCCACCTTTAGCTGATGAAACCCGGTTGCTAAATCGAGTTGGGAGAAAACAGACGCTCCTACAAGTTGGTCAAACAAATCGTCAATTCTAGGGAGAGGGTGCCTATTCTTTTTCGTTAGCTTGTTGAGCTCCCTATAGCCAACACATAGACGGAGTGATCCATCCGCCTTTGTAGCGAACACCACTGGAGCGCCCCATTCTGAAATGCTCCTCCTAATGAACCCCTTTTCTAGAAGCTCTTTAATCTGTTTACTGAGCTCTTTCCTTTCTCGTGGAGCCATGTGTCTAACGGGTAACGCAACGGGCTTTGCATTATCTACAAGATATATGCGGAAGTCTATTTCCCGCTTCGGAGGCAAGCCCTTCACCTCTTCGAAGACATCCGGATATTCCCAGACCACTTTAACTGATTGCAAATTTTCAACAGAGGCATCTAGCGATTCAAGATAACTAAGCATAACTGCATACAAGGGATTACAAGAAATTTCCAAAGTATTACCGAGCTGGGTTAGGAGCCTAACAACCCTTTTCTCACAATCAAGGATGGCCCCATTACTGGATAGCCAATCCATACCCAAAATCAAACCATAACCCGAAAAGCCCAAAACAAAGGCACTACATTGAAATTCTACACTTAGAATAGAAATTTTCAATCCCAAACAGATCATAGACAAATGAGCTGGGCCCCCAATTGGGTTTGAAACAATTAAGGGGTCCTCTACCATACTAGTTTTTAGGTGCAGAGATTCTACTAAAGCAGACGAGATAAAGGAGTGTAATGCGCCAGAATCAAATAAAGTGCGAACGGGGTGATCATAAAGATAAACTACACTTTCTACAGAAGTATTTATACCTCGCTGTTGCAGAGGTGGCGCTTCCAGCACATGAACCTGTGCCCCTGGGGTGGATCCAGCCCTCTGCCCCTGTCCTCGTTTCTTTGGGCAGTCCTTAGCCCTGTGGCCTGTCTCACCGCAAGAAAAGCACCCACCATTCTCCTTGGCCTTCTTTTTCCGGCAGTCCTTTACTAAGTGCCCCACTTTGCCACAGAAATTGCACTTCCTCTTCTCTTTGTTGCCTTTTCCGCCCTTCTTAAAGTCTGTCTTCTTAGGCTGCAAACCCTCTTTCTTCCCTTGAGAGCTTTCTGCCTTTGCCTCCTTCTTGCCCTTATCCTCTTCATTCAGCAATGCCATTTGCATCAATCTTTCATACGTGGCTCCCATGGGTATATGGGTCATGGCCAAACTGTGTAATGGCTCATTCAACCCTTTGACGAAACGGAGAGCCTTCTTGTGCGGGGTGTTGACTAGGTCAAGCCCAAACCTAGCCAGCTCATCGAACTGATTCACATACTCTCTGACTGTCTTGTCCCCTTGCTTAAGAAATAAGAATTTTTCCAACTGCAAACTTCTTTCCGCATCTGAGAGAAATTTAGTCTCAAACCTTGCCCTAAAGTCCTCCCATGTCTCCACTGGTCTTTCAGCATTAGTGACTTCCCACCAGTAGGAAGCCTCGCCCTTCAATAGCCACACTGCCAATTGTACTTTTTGTCTATCTTCTACCTCAAAGATGATGAATAGGTCCTCCGTTTCTTTCAGCCAATTTCTAGCTGCCACGAAGGACTCAGTTCCATGGAAATCCTTTCCTCCCATAGCTTTAAAATCTTTACATATCTTAGCAAAAGTGTTTCCCCGAGGAGGAGGTGGAGGAAAAGGTGCTTCTGCAGCTGGATGATTTCCGGCAGCTGGGGGAGGAGGAACAGTAGGACCTGGCTGAGTGGCCCTTGCTTCTAGGAACCGTCTAAACCAACCAGGTATTGGCACCCCTTCTGGCAAGTTAAGATCTTCGGACATGCTGAAACAAAAAGGATAGATTCAAAACGAAGAATAAGAGATAGTACCTATGGCTTTGGGGAGTGGACTTTGTGTTTTTTTTTTTTAAATAATATAATATTTTTCTTTTAAAAATGCTTCTTTAAATTCCCTTTTTGAAAATAATTTTTCAAAACTTTTTATCTTATCTGGTAAACCTATGCTCTGATACCAAGTGAAACACCCCACCTCTGTTAGGGTCACTCTCAAAGGGAATGCCCTAATTTTGGTGGAGGTTTATAAGTATAAGTCACAGATATACAAGACAGATATAAGAACACATATTTGTAAACAGCGGAAAACAGCAACTTTTATTTCATAAAAGCAAATACGTGCTACAACAACATCACCATAATTGTCTTACATCCTTTCCAAAAAAAAAAACATAACATAATACTTCCATAATCTGTCTTGATTACATTATTTAAAGAAGAATAAATAAAACATAGATAAACTGCAAAAGCCGCAAAGTGGTTGTCCAAAGCCATAGTTCAAAACGAAAAGGTCCAAGCAATACATTTCTCCTCTTCAAGCTGGATGTTAAAGTTGGTCAAGCTGCAGTGTTCCCTCCCCGTGGACCTGGGGGGGGGGGGGAACGGAAGAAAAGAAGACAAAAGAAAAGTAGAGTCAGACATAAAGCCTGAGTAAGTCTAGGACTATTCTGTCTATGAATAAAGAACTGGGTATGATAAGTATAAACAAGAAGTGGGAAAGCACTATAACTTGGTTAAGTTGTCTAGGGTCGAATATACTATCGTACCCCATGTTAATCTCTGAACCCATATAAACTAGTTTCCAACTGGCACCCCATAATCAGGGTGATGTGATCCATTCAATGATGATCGGCTCCTACTCGCATAGTTACATGTGTCTTACGGCCCCCGATGTTGTAGTTACCTATGCTGGTCCCACCATGGGGTGTATCAAGTCCCATGGAGGCGGCCCGACACAATCCTAGAATGCACAGGTATGCTACTGGTGTCCAGTGCCTTATTTTTCTGCGCCGGAGTGTGTGCACGCCCGCACCCCGTTAGAACCTACACTGCTACACCACCGCCGTCGATTTGACCTCTTACAATCAGCCCAGTAATCGTGCCCCACCCTGCCTAGTTTCAGGGTATCCTGATACACCTTCTAGGGTTACTGCTGAAAAGGGTCCCCCGTTACTAGGTTTTCTATCTCTAGCCAACATGCTAAGTTGGTTAAGTGTTTTCTATCCTAACCCCCACCAGTCCGTTTAGTTTAGCATGTTCCATTTTGATTAAGTCTTTAGTTCACTTAATCCTAACAATCCTGACTCAGCCTTAATTGTCTTATTAAAGCCTTGACCTCTCACATTAGACAGGTATTGTTGTGGCTGCCTGTTGCCGGTTGGTTCCGGGCAGTCTTACGCCACAACTCAGTCTAACCTCGGGTCCTTATTGGGCTCCATGTTTAACCTCCCACATTGGATAGGTATTGTTGTGACCACTGGACAGCCGGGCGGTTCCGGGCAGGTTTACATCACAACTCAATCCAACCTCGGGTTAAACACATCGTATGTTCTACATTTACATATTTTGTCTTTCTTCTTTATTTTCTTATATGTAAATATTTCCGGCCCATTATTAAGTTAATGGTGTAAAGGTTACACCAATCATGGGCCCAACCCATACTTGAATTTGGGCCCTTCTACTTTATGTTTTCATTTATTAATTAATTTAACCCAACGTTATTTTCCCCCGTTTAACATGTCCGTTTATTTTATATATGTTAGGCTTAGCCCTTTTAAGCCCAACTTAGCCATGCGAAAAGGGGAAGCTTAAAGCGTGATTACATACACAAAAAGGGGAATGTGAATGCATGAACTTGCAATGTGACGTTGGAACTGCAAAATAGAAACTGGTGTACTTGCATAGTAGTAACATATACTTTGGTCATAAAGCATAAGTGACATGAATCAAACCATGTAAACTTGTAGTTAAGTTTAAGAATATCATTAACGACACATAGGCTTAACATAAATCTATATTTTTATTCAGGCATAATGTCAAACATAAGCAAATCATGTTCATAAGATTACTACATGTTTACAAAGGTGTTTACTTTTGTTACTAACACAAAAGTATAGTTCAAACTAATCATGATTTTAAATCTATTCACAGGGCATAAATATTTCTAACATGAAACCATGATTTTTACTTTGGTCATGCAACTTGCAAAAGGGATTTTTGAATCTAACCTAGCTATGTACCACATATGTCATCATATAATTCTTGTTAACAATATGGATTTCAATTATGCAAAATATCAATCATAGCCTAGTCATATTCATAAGTTTGCAAAAAGGTTTTCTAGTACAAAAGCATGGCTTAATACATAGATCATGATGCCCAATTTTCAACATAATTTCATATGGATTATGATAACCCAAACTTACTCCAATTACTTCTCAAAATGATGTTTGTATAAAAATACACATTATGATGGCATAGTAGCAAAACCCCAAACTTGCATGAATTTCAATTAATCAACTACATACATGTAGCTTCAACATGGATTACATAATTTGCGAATATTCCAAACGTATACTTGCATAAAACTACCGCATGTAGTTTTTATAATAAATAACATGCTTTGCGAATATCCAAACGTATACAATATTCCAAATCGATAAGAATCATAGTAACGCGTAAATATGAATTACTTTATCGCCACAAATCAAGTATACAAACCAACACAATTATTTGTTCATACCAAAATAATACTCTACTTACAATGGTGTGGCGAATTCTCCAATTTAGGGATTTGGAGATGCGATTCCTTGTTGGTTTGATTTGATTAAGTTGCTTTATGCTTTAGAATTTGCCTCCTAATCCTCTCTCAATTGGTGGCTACTCTTAGTCGTTCCTCAGCAACATGACGGCTTTGTTCTTATTTTTGAATGAATAGATTAGGGTTGAGTCTAGGGTCATTTTTATAGGGGTTATGAACTGATTAGGACCATTGATGTTGCTTGGATTGATCGTAGCCATTCATTCGATAGAGAGACCAATTAGAGCCTGCCACCTAGCCCTAATGACGAAGCAGACTACAGAAAATCGACCAACATAGAATAGGCCAGCCAGGTTGGACTGGGTTCGACCTGGCTCTGGACCAGGTCGATAGCCCTGTCGACCTGGCTAGACCAGGTCGACAGCCCAGTCGACTTGGGCGCAATAGGCGGGACTTTTCCCGCCCTGGCCAATTGGGCCCGATTTTGGAATTAAAACTTATTTTTCTGAGCTGTTTTATTCTGTTCGAATTTTAAACTTAATTCAGAAACTTCCGAAGGCCATATCTTCTTCATACGGACTCCGTTTTTTGAAAACTCGGACTCTATTTCGCGTATTTTTCCGAGACGAACGCAATGGCGTATCCCGTTTCCCTTAGTTCTTTGATTTGAAATTAATTATACTTTAATTTGTGAATTTCACAGTTATAGAATTCGCGGGGTGTTACAATGATCCTTTTAGGATCACTTGAAATCTCGAGGGTATATCCAAGGCAAGTCAAAAAGTCTAACTTTCAGAATTACTAGCCAACCAGCCCATGCCTAGGATCAACTCATAGCTTATGGAACCAAAACATAAGCATTACAATTAAACTCAACACTTAATGTGGTTGTTCTCAAATCCCTATAAACCAAAGTAAAACGGGCCGAACCACCAATTTGGATCTGAGACTGTTTGGGACCTTCTACTATACTAAGGTGCAGAGATTCAACTATGGAAGCAGACACGAACAAATGCGAGGCGCTAAAACCAAAAGAAAGAGTTCGAACGAAAAAAACTAGACTCCTCCAACAGAACTTTACTACCTTTCTCTTAGGTACGCTTAGTGGTGAAAGCATGTACTTGCCCTTTTGAAAACCTTGTCCATTGTCCTTTATTATGTGCCCTATTATACCCTAGTAAAAGTACTTCCTCTTGTCCTAGGTTTTATAATTCCTTCCTCCTTCGTGAGATAAATCTACATCCATGAATTCCTCATCCTTGGGTTGTGCTCCTTAGCCAAACTCCTCATCCCCTTCCTTGTGTAACCATGTTGACAAATCTCTCGAAAGCTGCCTCCATCGTACGGAAAACCCTATAAGTGAAAACTGGCCGTAAGTGAAACAACTATAGCTGTAGATGGAAGTCGGGCACTACTTCGCCGTTCAATGAGGTTACATCCCAGAAATCCAGGAGCCCCAGAGACTCAAGAAAGAAGGAAACAAGGACTCAACAGAGAATCAAAAGATGGTGCATATGGCTTTGGGGAATATGCCTTTAAAACAAATCTTTTCTCTTGAAAATGCTTCTTTTAAAACCGTTTTGAAAATAATTTTTCAAATCCATTATCTGATCTGGTAACCTTCAGCTCTGATACCACGTGTAATACCCCACGTCCGTTAGTGTCACTCACAAAGGGAATGCACTAAGTTCTGTGGAGCATTTAAGTTAAAAGATGCAGATAAATTACAAGACAAACAAAATTAAAACAGCGGGAAATAAATCTTTACTTTATTGATAAAATAGTTTGTACTACAATTGCTTTCCAATACCAGAGTATCATCTGTCTTACAAAATAAAGAAGCATAAAAATAACATTTGTATTCCCCAATGTAGCATAAACCATAGCAGCGGAAAAGAGAGTCTGAAGCGATATATCCAAGAGTCTTCAAGCTTGGGAAGAGAACTGAGCCTAAGTAATAACATTCCCTCCCTACGGACCAGGGGGGAAGACGGAAGACAAGAAAGAGAAAGAAAACAGAGTCTGACATTAAGTCTGGTAAGTTCAGTAACATTCAACATGTGAACAAGAAAAAGCAACACGACATGAATTAACTGAATATACGATAATACCATAATGATAGGGTTAACAAGATAACATAAGATTTATGCAAGATGCTAAGGCAAGATGAGATAAGCTTCCTTATTTTCTCTGCTTCGCTATTACCCTGTTATTTTGGATTCTACAACCCTGCACCACCTAACTAGTGTCCCAACTAGAAATCTGTATAAAATGATAACGTGATCCCAATCCCCTAAGTTGTGGTTGTTTCAGGTGTACATCTATCATTTATTACCTAGATCTAATCTAGGGTTTTTCTATCGAATGCTCCCTAGATTCAACTAGGATTTACGCGACTTATCTAATGCTTCACAGATTCAGGGTTTATGCCACCTAGGTCCACTAGGGATTACGCTACATGTCGAACGATGCCCCTAGTCTAGGACACACTACCTAGAGTGGTATATGTTCCTAGACTTTTCCCACGTATGCGTCGCGAATCGTTTATCGCTGTCTAGATGCACATGTCCTAAAATGTGCGACCCGAGTCCCGTGGCAGGGCTACTCTAGAAACACGGAACTCGGTCGGGAGCTTTTCAGATATCTACCAGTGCACATGCTAAGGTCTGTTTTTATACCAGTGGTTATGGTCTCACGTGACCCCTCCCTCAACTAATGAAAGGCAATCCAAGAAAATCAAGCGTGAGAACTGTACTCTTGCCACCCTATGCCCTACTTTCCTATTGGCCAGCCTCACCCATAACTAGATAGCAACTATATGGTCTGTTGGGAGTTCTTTGCCTTTCCGCATATGTACAACGATTGACTAAAGATGGTAGGTAGATGACGAGTTGCTATCACAGGGCTACTGGTCTCGCCGAATCACGCTGGTCCATCCTAGTCTTTAGGTTGCCTTATATTGCAACCAAGGCATACCCTTGGTTCTTCTAACGTAGACCTTAACCTCTGTGAGCCCAAGAGGATCATCTGCCACCTCACAGAGGGATACCAAGAGTATCCTCACATCCCCTCGAAGCCTCAGGCTTCGTAACCCAATTCGTTGGAGCCTTCTTTAAGATCAGATGGACGTTCGCTCCTACTCGTGATATACTAAGGATTACTACTTAGTTTCTCTAACTAAGGTTTACCACTTAGTTTGTTGAATCATCATTTTCTTAACTAAGGTTTACAACTTAGTTCATATTAACTAAGGTTTATTACTTAGTTCTTGTTCTTGTCAAATTGGGTTGGTTAAGTGTCATTAGTTAATTCGTGTCAACTTAACCCTTTCGTTTGTCATATAAAACTGGTTAAGTGTTATCAGTAGTTCATGTTGAGTTAACCCTTACCACAAATCGAGTTATATTGGTTAAGTATTTTCTTATTACTTAACCCTACCCATTCATCTTGTATTGGTTAAACGTTCCCTTTAACCTAACCTTGCCCATCTGTTTTAACTGATATGTTATAGCGGTTAAGTGTTCCCTTAGCTAACTTAATCCTAACATCTGTTTAATTAACATGTTCTAATGGTTAAGTATTGTCCTTTCATGTTTTTAACTTAACCCTGTTCATTTATCCTGCTATGATGACTAAGTGTTCCAAGTTTACTTAACCCCACCTTCTAATCTTAGTTAACATGTTAAATTGGCTAAGTGTATTAAACTTACTTAACCCCACCTTCTAGTCTAGTTAACATGTTAAACTTGCTAAGTGTATTAAATTTACTTAACCCCTACAAGTCTTGTCTTGTTAACATGTTAAGTGGTTAAGTGTCCGGATTAGCCTAACCCCACTCATCGGATTTAGTTAACATGTTGAGTTGGTTAAGTGTTCTAGTTAACTTAACCCGACCATTCTTGTTCTAGCTTTAATTAATAAATTAAAGCCGCGACCACTCACATTAGACAGATATTGTTGCGATACTGGATGTGTCGGTTGGTTCCGGGCAGGTTTATATTGCAACTCAGTCTAACCTCGGGTTAGGCATATTCGTGTTTTCTAAGTTCAAAGGGTTTTGATTAATTTTCAAATCAGGTTTTGAAAGTAACCATTACGTCCGTCGGATCAGTTAGGGATAGCCAGGGAGAGCAGGAAACTTGTATTTTCCAAACCAAAGCCTAGACACTATCCTCTCTGTCACCCTAGAACTTTCTGGTGTATGTATTATTAAAAGAGATGTCATTAATAAACCTTTCTTTTGTATATATATATAAATTGTTAACAATTTATCCTCAAAGTTTACCCATTTATCCTCAAAGTCTATTTTCCCTTTTTAAATAAATTTGGCCTATACCATATTCATTTGCCATGCCCGCTAATTGACTTATATTCTAGGCCCAAATCTTGATTTGCCTATCTTACAGTTTATAGCAATTTAGATTCAACATCCTCATTTACAGTTCATGCCAAAACTAGATTTTATATTCTAGTTTACAGTTTATGCCCAAAACTTAATTTGCGTACCAACTACCTACTTTGTGGCCCATTTAACCATTTACCATTTACGCCCAATGCATGTAAATTATTCACAATTATGCTAATATACTTATCATGCTTAATTTAGCCACCCAATTCTGATTTAATATTCTAATTTCATTTCATGTCAAAACTAGACTTGTTATTCTAATTTTCATCTTAATAGTCATGCTATAATGCATGTTCCCAAATTATGCCAATTTCCAAGTTTAGTCAATTTCATGTTTTTCCCAAAACGTATTCCCATCGTTCGTATAATCGTGATTCAACCTAGATTATAAATAAATCTAGATTCGTGGATAAAAGGGAATGAACCAAAATGCCATGAAAGAATAGACATAATAACTGGCATAAGATGATAATTCACGGGCATATAGATCTGGTAATATTACGACATGAAAAGGGTTGAATAGTATAGGTTCAAGAACATGGGTAGACCTAACTTAATAGGTAAATTCCCAAGATCAAGATCTAAGGATAACTAAGAATAAATTGAAATAGAAAGTCAAGCCTAGATCCAATATAATGCCAGTTTGGGGTATAACATGGTTTTGTAACTACAGTGTCATGGGCATAAATAATAATCTTAAATCCATAGTCATAGGCAATAAATCCTCACAGTTAATGAATCACAGTCATAGGCGATGTTCATAGGCAATGTTCATAGTCAAAAAGGCATATGGTTTTAAGGTCCCTAGTTTCATAGTCGCAGTCTTATTGGTCATCGAATCATAACAGTTCTTAATTAGGTCCACAGATATAAACACTGATTCGAATAGAAAGATTTGGCATATTCTTTTATTCCTTTAATTTCATGTCATGAATAGAGAAAACGTTCAAATCTAAAAAGTAACCGACTTACAGAGATTATATTAGATTCGTAGAAAAACAGTCGTTTGAATCTTCACTTGAATCCTAACTTGTTTTGAATCTCCTCTTGAAAGTCTTGAGCAGCATTTCCTCGTCTTGATTTATTTTATATATTATTTTATTTAGTGGAGGAGAAGAAGCCATGTCCACCAAGAATCTTTGCAGCATAAGGTTAGAGAAGAATTGTGAATAGTGAAGGAGACTAGGGGCTGTTTATATAGGATTAGGCAGACGAATCTAGGCAGAAAACGAGACTAGATATATCAGAATGCACCCAGGCCCAAAAGTGGGTTTTGCACCCAGGTCGACTGCCCAGTCGACCTGGTCAGGGGGGGTCGACTACCCAGTCGACTCCCCAGTCGACCTGGGTCCTGGGCGGGAATTTTCCCGCCCAGCCCGCTTCTGGGTTTGAATTCGAATTTCAAATTCGAATTTCGAGCTGTTTTCGACTCTGAAAATTCCAGAAACTACGGAGGCTCATATCTCCCTCATACGGACTCCGATTCTTGCAAACTCGGATCATTTCCAAGCAGAATTTCGATACGAACGCAATGGCGTAACCCGTTTCCCTTAATTTTTCCACTAATATTTAATTATACCTTAATTTGTGAAACTTAATGTTACAGAATTACGGGGTGTTACAATTTACGATCAGCTCGTGATGGGGACATCACGATCCGCACATGTCAAAGGGTCACGAGTCAATCCTGTGTCCAGGGGATGGTGACCATGACTTGGTCACCCATGAACCGAAATCAAAGGATCTAATGACACCTGTCCATAACCGCTATATTAACCATTTCTCCATCAAGCCACAAACGGGTCCGAGATTCTCGGGATTTGTGTTACATGTTCTCACGAACTGCCTATATAAATCACCTATAAATAGCCCAATACTTGGCATTTTTCAGGATCTTTTGGGCAATTTTGAGCATTGTTTTCACCATTACTGTTTCCCCATTATTTCTAATCAGTATTATCTCGAAATTATTGAGTGAATCATCATTGTAAAAGGGAGATAGAGAGAAATCATTGATTGTACTTGCATTCAACGTATAATCAAAGACATATAGAGTGGACGTAGGCTCGTTAACACCGAATGACTATAAATTTGGTGTATTTGTTGCATTTCCTTTCATTTCTAGTTATTATCCTATACAATTTCAGACAATTTGGGTGTTAGAGCCATAATTTGGTCTAACATTTTGGTGATTTCACTGAGAATTGAAGTCTCAGTGTATCAAATTATTGCTCTACTATTTGGATACTCAAGTCCGAAGAAAATAGTCCGAACTTCCACTGTTTTTGGTTTTTGGAGATTTCAGCAAAGTCAAGACGTTATGGCTGGAAAGAAATCCAAGGATTTATGAGCTTCGCGAGCAAATGAAGCTACAAACGAAGCTAATGAAGAAAGTGTTCATGAGCAGGCTGAAGTGGAGTCCCCGTCTCATGACTCGCAGGGGGCGATCCGACCAGAGGAAGGGGTCACGACCCGGTCGCAGGATGCCATCACGAGTGACCCTCAGCAGCAGATCATGAGCCGACCTCAGGGAACCACCACGAGTCGTCTCCAAGGAGCCACCATGAGCCGACTGCAGGAGGACATCACGAGCCAGGAGCCTGAAGAGGGAATCACGAACCGCCCTCACCATAGGACCACTACTCGACCCGGAAAGGAAATTATGGCTCGCCATGCTTATGTTGGCACCTCTGCTCGACCTGGTTCAAGTGCTCTACGTCCAAGAGAAACTACTGATGACCACCTACATTCCTCTACTCCGGTAAATGAAGGAGATATCTGTCGTGTGCTTGATATGTTGGACATGACAAATGATGAGTTGGCAACCCAAAGGTAAGAGAGTTCCTTATTACGACGAAACATTACTACACTAGACAGACGAATTGATGACCTCCAAAGGCAGAGGACACCTCCGCCATCTTATCCTCCTACTCCTGAGTATTCATTCTCGTCGGAGGAGCCTCCAAGACCTCCACGATGACCACTGGAAAGGGCTGAAAATGTGGAACAGCTTTGATTTGGATCACTTCCTTCTCGAGAAGAGGCAGCCCTCAATCTGGGACCTGGTAATCGTAACTTGAATGACCCCGCTCTGTTACCTAGGAATGGAGACATTGTTAACCCAGTTCAGAATCAACCATTACCACCCCCTAGCTGTGTGATTGACCGTGGAAATAGAAAACAAGGAAGTTCTGCTCGGGCCTCAGACTTCGCGACAACACGTCGAAGAGACGTTGGAGGGCCCCGCAGGGCAAGGAGTGCTGACCTTGAATCTACATTGACCAATGCTGATGTTGAAGCAATGGTTAGGAAAATCATGGCAGATAGTCGTGGACAGAGAAATAAGGATTAGGGTATAGACCTTAGTAATACGCCCTTTACTGATGACATATTAGACGTCCGATTCCCGAGGAAATTTAACATGCCGACTATGAACCGCTATCCGGGTAGGACGGATCCAGTTCAACATCTAATGAGGTACTCATGGTACATGAATGCCGCCGTCGCTCCTGACACAGTAAAATGTTAGGCATTCCCAATATTCCTGGATGATGGGGCATTAATGTGGTTTACCCGCTTGCCAGCACGATCAATCTCCAGTTTCAAAAATTGAGTGAATGATTCGTAAATCAATTCTGGCTTCATGCTCAGAGGTCTAAAAATGTCATTGAGTTATCCCTTATTAAACAACGCCCTGATGAAACTCTAAGGGCATACTTAGACCGTTTCAACTTAGCGGTTATGGAGGTTAGGGACCCTCACGAACAGACTATGTTGATGGCCTTGATTAATGGAGTGGACAAAGATACCGAGTTTGGAAGGTACTTAGCCGGCAAGCCGCCGCTGACCAGAGAAATATTCTATGAAAAAGCTAACATTCGATTACGCCAGGAAGAGATATACGCCAATCGGAAGAGAAAGGCTGCTGATAAAGAAGATATACAGAGTAACGTGGCCATCAAACAATTCGGTGACAGTTCAGGAAAGTAGAAGTTAACTTGGAAATAAGAATCAGGGCAGTGGCCGCCAATCTGGGAATAGCAGTCAGAAGAAAATTTGAGGAATGATTCTTAGAGGAGACCTCGGTTCAAGGCTTTTGAAAACTTCACACCATTAAATGGTACATTAGAGAATATTTTCCTGGATATCTACAGCGTTCTTCAGTATAAGAGGCCTCCACCGAGAGATTCAACGGAGAAAGAACGTGAGACAGGAAAGTTTTTCCTTTTTCATTAGACCCATGACCACTCTACCAATGAATGCCGTCGTTTGAGAGACGTCGTTGAAAAACTACTTAGTGAAGGGAAGTTGGACGAATATAAGGTTGCCCCAAGAGACAGAGGGCAGGCAGGGCAGGCCCCGATTAAAAACCAACCCGCCGCTAGGCCTACTGATCAGCAGAAAGGAAAAAACATTGTAATCAACAGCGTAGTTGGAGGACCTCATCCTGCCGAGCATAGTTTTAAGGCAATGGATCAGTATGTGAACGCGGCTAAACACCTCGAAGTAGGGGAATGTAGTAGTCTTGAAGTTGCAGCCCCAGTAAAGCAGCACAAAACAATGTCGGATGATGTCATCTTTCGTGATAGAGCTTGCATCGGAGTTCATGCCCCTACCGAAGACCCTTTAGTGATTATGGCCACTATTGGTCCTGCTTGGTCCACAAGGTTTTGGTGGACAATGGAAGTTCAGTCAATATTCTATTTAAGAAAGCATTTGATCAAATGAAGCTTAAAGCAAAGGATTTGAAGCCCTGTGATGGATGGATACGTGGCTTCAATGGAGCCTCAACATCCCTGATTAGATACGTGGAATTATCAGTAACTTTGGGAGAAGGAGATCGCCGGAGAGTGAGAATTCTTCCCCTTGTGGTATTGGATATCGAATCACCTTATAACGCCTTTCTGGGCTAACCAGGCTTCGCAGTTATCAAGGCCTGCAATACGCCCTGGTGTCTATTATTGAAATTCCCAACAGATGTAGGAGTGGGAGTAGTCGGAGGTGACCAAGTCGCTGGGCGACCTGCTACATAGCATAGTTGAAATTGTTGCTCAAAGAGTTGAACATAGAACTAAAGGGTACTTCTCTGCCTGCAAAGGAGAACTCAACATAGCAATTAGAGATAACCCCAAAGGAGCCACCCAGGGAACTGCCCGAAGATATAGATCCTAGAGAGGAGGAGGAACCCGGGGGCAGAATGGAAACTCCTAACGAAAAGACTGAGGATATTCCGATCGATGATAACGACCCAACGAAGATCATGAAGATCAGATCCTAGTTAGACCATCTTCATGCAAAAGAATTGACCGACTTCCTAAAAGCCAACCTGGATGTGTTTGCCTGGACCCATGCTGACATGTGTGGAATATCCCCATCAATCATGCGCCATTCGCTGAGCATCAACCCGAAGCATCCACCTGTTAAGCAGAAAAGGCGAATGCTTGGCCTAGAGAAGTCACTTACCTTAAAGGAAGAAGTTGAGAAGTTGAGGAGCAATGGATTCATTAGAGATTCAACTTACCCAGAATGGATTTCAAATCCAGTTTTGGTAAAGAAGGCCAACGGGAAATGATGAACCTGCATCGATTTCTCAGATTTGAATAAGGCTTGTCCAAAAGACAGCTTTCCACTTCCTAGAATTGATCAACTAGTAGATTCGACGGTAGGTCACGAACTCCTCTCCTTCATGGATGCGTATTCCGGATATAACCACATTCCCAAGCATGTTCCGGACCAAGAGCGTACGAGCTTCATCACGGATTTGGGACTGTACTTCTATATAGTGATGCCTTTTGGTCTAAAGAATGCTAGAGCTATAAATCAACGGCTAGTAAACTAAAAGTTTTACAATTAGGTCGGGAAGACGATGGAAGTGTATGTTAATGATATGCTTGTGAAATCCTAACAGTCGTCCAACCATACTACTGACTTAGCAGAAATGTTTGACATCCTTAGGCGATATGGGACGAAGCTCAACCCTCTAAAGTGTTCACTTGGAGTTGCTTCTGGAAAATTCTTGGGCTTTATCGTTAGCTCACATGGAATTGAAATCAACCCAACTCAGATCTCAGCAATCAAAGACATTCAAGAACCAAGGCAAATCAAAGATGTGCAGAGCCTCGTTGGGAAAGTAGCCGCATTAAGTAGATTCATTTCTAAAGCTATAGACAAGTGCATTCCATTTTTTCGATTTGATAAAATGAGGAAAACACAATTTCAAATGGACCCCTGATTGTGTCGAAGCATCCCAGAACCTCCTGAATCATCTGGAAAAACCCCCGATATTGTCCAAGCCGGTAGACCACGGGGACTTGTTCGTGTACTTGGCAGTGTCGTCCCACGCAATAAGTTCAGACTTGGTAAGAGAAGAAGATAAAATCCAAAGACCTGTGTATAACGTAAGTAAGAAGCTAGCGACAGCAGAGCAGAACTATCCAAAGATAGAAAAGCTCGCATATAGCCTGCTGATCACATCTAGAAATCTTCGCCACTACTTCCAAGCTCACCCCATCACTGTGTACACTGACCACCCGCTCCAAGAGGTTTTGCAGAAACTAGAGGCGTCAGGAAGACTACTCAAATGGAATATAGAGTTGAGTCAGTTCGATTTGAATTTTCAGCCCCGAAGATCAATAAGGGGGCAAGTGTTGGCAGATTTTATAGAAGAATTTACAATCCCAGAGGAAGATGTAACAAATGAAGAAGTTGATCCCCCGAAACAACTTGTTGACCCCAACGCCTGGAAACTATATACTGACGGGGCCAGGAATGACAAACGATCTGGTGTTGGAATTGTACTTGTAACTCCCGAAAAACGATCGATACACTATGCTCTTAGATTAGAGTTCCATGCCACGAATAATGACGCTGAGTACGAAGCCTTGATTGTCGGGCTTAGGCTTACAATGGAGTTGGGGATAGCGAAGGTGGATATCTTTTGCGATTCAAAGATAGTTGTGAACCAGGTCAACGAAGAATTTCAAGCCAAAGGGCCAAGGCTGGTATCTTACTTGAAGGAAGTAAGGAATTTACTGGATGATTTCGAACACTACAGCATAACACATATCCCCCGATCTGAGAATCAAAGGGCAGATAAATTGTCCAAGAAGGCTAGTTATGATAACCCTAAGGACACAGAGATGGTCCCGATAGAGGTACTGCAATCTCCAAACATCGATCAAATGGAAATTGACCTTGTACTGGAGACTGAGCCGGAAAGAGAATCATGGATGACACCCTTAAAGAACTTCCTGATAAATGGGACACTTCCCAATAAAAAGAGTGAAAAGTGTGCTGTCATTTGCAAAGCCTCCATACATGTCATGTAAGGCGAAGTTTTATACCGACAAGGGTTCTCAATGACGCTCCTCCGGTGTATAGCCCACGACGACATAGAAAGAGTATTGAGAGAAGTTCACGAAGGCGAGTGTGGCGACCACACTGGAGAAGAAGGTACTACGATATGGCTATTTCTGGCCTACTATGGACAAAGATGCAGCTAAGTATGCACGATGTTGCGATGCATGCCAGAATTTCTCGAAGATTCCCAGGGAACCTCCTGCCAGTTGAAGACGATGATGAGTCTGTGGCCCTTCGCTGCGTGGGGAATTAACATTATTGGAAGCCTCCCCATAGCGAAGGGCGGAGCGAAATTCGGCATTGTAGCCGTGGATTATTTTACTAAATGGATCGAAGCAGAACCGTTAACCATGATCACAACCAAGCGAATGATAAATTTCATCGTCATAAATATCATATGTCGATTTGGAATCCCGAAAGTCATCATAACAGATAATAGGACCCAATTTGACAGCACCGAGTTCCGGGATTTTTGCCAAAGATATCATATCGAGAATAGATTCATAGCTATGGCGCATCCGTAATCAAATGGACAGATAGTAGCAACAAACAAAGTAATCAAGTCCATTCTGAAGAAGCGATTGAAGCGGGCCAAAGCCATCTGGGTCGATGAGCTACTTTTGGCATTGTGGCCTACAGAACAACTTTCAAGTTAGCTACGGGCACATGCCTTTCTCCCTTGCTTTCGAGTCTGAGGCAGTTATCCCGGTTGAATTAGAAGTTCCATCTCACAGGTCACTTACTATGACCCAATGACAAACAAGAATTTGCTCCTTAAATCCCTAGTTACGATTGAAGAAAAGAGGGATGAAGCAGACTTGCGTGCCTTGAGACACAAACAGCAGATGGCCCGATATTGCAATAAAAAAGTTCGTGCCCGAACCTTTTAACCCAAAGACTTGGTTTTAAAGTGTGTCTTTCCACCCCCAGTGCATTTGGGCCCGAAATGGGAAGGACCTTATACCATCCTACGGAGGCTTGATAATAGATCTTTCAAGCTAGAGACTGTGGATGGAAATGAAATCCCCAGAGTGTGGAATGCCCAGCATTTGCGGCACTACTTGACATGAAATTGTAATTTTTATTCTTTGGTTTTTATGACCATGTAAAAAGGCACGACTTTCCTAGAACAGTCTGATTATATAAGCAAAAGATTATAAAGTGGATGTAGGTCATGATTCGACCAAACCAATATAAAATACGGTGTGTCATTTACTTTTATCGCACCATTTCTTATTTACTCTTTCATCCTTAACTCACATGAATTGTTATAATCTTTTAAATTTGTTATAAACCTTGCGACAATTTTGAAGCACGTAATTCAAAGTGCCTTCTAACAGATTAGAAGGTCAACAATATGCAGAGCATCAAGGGTGCAATAAAATAAACAACACAATTACCAAAACTCTACTTCCCAGGACCTGAGAAAGAGTACATAGGACAAAGAGATAAATTGTCCATGAGGCGTGAAGGTGCACCCTGATTATAAAGACCGTCTCGACTGCACTCTACCCTTGGCATTCAACGGGAGAGTATAAAGGCGCCTGAGATTGAGCGCCACGAAAGAACTCCTACCTCGCTGAAGGAACGGGGAGAAAACTGAAAGCTGAGTTCCAACTCTATCCTGGGCATATGACAGGAGAGTATAAAGACTTTTTGATTAAACGTCGTGAAAGGGATCCTATCCCGCTGCAGAATCGGGAACAAGAATGAAAGCTGAGCCCGACCCCCTCATTTCCGACATGGGGGGCAGCACATATATAACTCTAATCAATCCTCAATAAGCCCTGGCAAGGTATCATATTAATGATTGATTGGGGCATACTCTTACACATATATGCATAATGCAGGAATTTTAAATTTTCATTACATATGATTTTGACTTAGAAACGATCCAAATACTTATGTATGACTGAGTATGATAAACTTGCAGGTACAGAACAATGCAAAAGAAACATATTTTCATTTACTAAGTGCAAATTTACAAGATAAGGTTAGACAAAATGTGAGGGCCATACTCGCGACTACATCATAAGGCCAGTGGAACAACTAAAAAGAGAAAAGACATAAGCAAACTGGCTCTATTTGGGCTTTAGAGATGAACTTGGCCTCTTCTCCTTCTTTTGCTTCACCAGGTCCTCCTTGTCGGCATCAGGTTTATCCTGCTTTTTCCTCTTCTTCTTATCTGAAGGAGGATCCTGTGGAAGATTAGAGGATTGGTATGCGAGCTGTGTAGTTATCGACTTAGTAGACATATTTATAATTAACCCAGATTTGGGATCAACTGCAGAGATAGGTGGCACATTTAGAGGCTCTTGCTCCTCTATTTTTAAGGCCAGCTGTTCATCCGTCTTAGCCTTCAAGTCGGCCAGAGTCATGCTGTCTTCATCCTTTGTCTCTCCCGTGATGGTGACCTCCTCTTCTTCATCTCCATTATCACCATCGGTGTCCCTTAAGGCTCCGATGATTTCGGCATCTTTGGGAACGTCAGCGCTTGATGCTACAATGGCTTTTCTGTTGCCTCAACTTCAGTTTGTTTTGGAACCCCAGGAACCTCGGTACGGGATGGCATGTTGATCTCCCCGTTCTCTGCTTGCTTTACTACAACCTCATCCGTAGGCTTGACACCTATATCATAAGAAGCAATTGTTGTTAGTTTGGGAGAAAATGTGGCCTTCTAGATTGTTTGCTCTGCAGTGCGACGACAAGTTACAATAGCTTTGACAAATTGCGGAGAGAATATGGAGATACCTTCCGATGAATCCTCTCCTGAAGCTATGGTAGAAGCCCCCAACAACCAAAGGAACTGGGACTCTGGGGATCAATGGATCATCTGGACTATACTCCTCAACCTCAGAAGCCTTGGGCTCCATAGCTGAGCTTGAACCTTCATCATTTTTGCTTTTGCCTTTGAGCTCAAGCCTCTCTCTTTTTATAGCCTCCTGGATCTGATGCCTACCCTCTGTCAAAGCCTCAGGCTCTCCACCTTTGAGAAAGGTCTGCGTAAGTTGGTTCTCATCGACATTCTCGACTTTCAAGCGTTGCCTCTCACTTTCGACAATCTGGTTCCACACATTAACTAAAGTAGTGTGGTAGTCACTGATCCAAGAAATATCTCGAGTCCGGATGACCTGAGCAAAAAAGTCCACTAACAGTTCATTGAACTCCTCTTTCTCTTTTTCAGCCGCAGCAAGCTTTGTGGTAGCGGTGGAGGCAGACTCGAGGGCTACATTGGCATTACCTCAGCAAGAGCTTCTCTCTCCTAAGAATGGGCAAGTTTGTCTTTCAAGCCAGCCATTTTCCTCTCCCAAGCTGCCTTTTCCATGTCAGAACGATCCTGTGATGCCCTTAACTCAGTATTGACCATCTTAAGATCCTCAATCTCCTTATTTAGAGCCACTCGCTCCTGGCTGTTGGAATCACGTTCAAAATGGAAGCGTTTCTTTGTGCTTTCTAATTCAGTTTTGTAATTCTCAGCATCCCGCTGAGCGAAGGAAAGCTGAGCCTGTGTGTCTTCGAGCTCTTTCTCGGCCTTGCTCCTGGCCTTAGCGTCATGATCAATCTTTACTCTAGCCCTGGCCGCATCCATTTCCAGATGACGGATAACATTTGACAAATTCTTGGCGTGCTTCTTCATTGCTTTATATTGTTTAGCCACGTGACCGATTTGGTCTATAACCTCGACATCCCATTCATCAGGGACTAGTTCAAGATCCGAAATGAAATGCATCCTTTCAAAATAGATGTTAGAGAACTCTTTTCACAAGCGCTCCAACTTTGCCTTATTTTTAGGAGTGAATACCACCTCCTGGTTGGTGGTAGTTTCTAAGTTGGGCTGACCAGAGGGGACAAGAGCTTTTTTCTCCTTTTCCATACCTTTGCTTGGATCCTTGTGCTTGTACATATACTCGTGATGTTTCTTGGAGGGTTTATCGTGAGGAGGAATACCCTTCGGGGGAGTTGGAGCCTTGGGAATTTGTTTGCCTCATGCATGTGGTAATTGGCGACTATGGTATTTTTCGGGATCTTGCTTAGAAGGAGAGCGAGAATGTGTAGAATGAGACTGATAAGAATCATGACGTCTTTGACTATCCCTTCCCCGATTATCACTGCGCTCGTGCTCAGTTGCGGGATTAAGCCTAGGTGTGTAGTCACGAAGTCGGCGATGATAATATGAGTGGTGGTGAGACATTTTCCTATAAAGAATAACAAGAAAGTATAAGGATCATGGATGCAAAAAGAATAAGGGTGTCGTGATAGATGGTGCATGTGATTTGTGTATCCCGTGTGATTCCCCTTAACAGACCAAGGCCCAGAGCTTGGCTTGTCTGTACAATATCTTTCTCTTTGACATGAGTGGTTTTTTCCTCAGAGATAGGGAAGATCGGTTCCCCTTCGAAATCTTCAGATGTGTACATGTTATCTGGCAAAGGTATCTTTTCTAAATCCTTGAATATCTACTCCTCTGTTAATGTGTCATGGGTGGTAGGCTCTACTGGTGGTGAAGTCTTCGGAGGAGACTTCCCCTGAGAAATTGAGGCATCCATCGATTCGTCAGCCCAAATTTCAACTCCTTTGTATACATTCAAATCCTTATCATCCTGATCAATCATCGGTGAGGGACTCTTGCGAAACTCTGTCGTCTTAGTAGCTCCCGTGGTCAAATCTCCCTCGGCCAGGGGCATGCCACTAGATTCCCCAACTGTCTGAGTAGGGGACACATACTCGTAGGGCTTCCCGCCCGGACCAAGTCTGAATCTTACATCCAAAAGGTGGTGTTTGTGAAGGTTCTCATCGGTTATACACCTCTTAATTTTGCAGAAGACCGACTTGCTCTTTAAAAGGCAAGATAATCGGTACAATGAACCTTTTGTCTTTTGGAA
The DNA here is from genome assembly GCA_030737875.1 of Allium sativum. NCBI lineage: Eukaryota > Viridiplantae > Streptophyta > Magnoliopsida > Asparagales > Amaryllidaceae > Allium > Allium sativum. Next base: position 362,010,468 of record CM060916.1, on the reverse strand, counting down.
ATTATGAGCTATACAGAGGAAGAGAAATATTAGAACTTTAATTATACAATGGGAATATGTAATGAAGGATTTGGAACCTGCTTGACTGTAGCCATTTCCTCGCACATCCAGGTTGATGTTTAATGTAAAACCAGTCAGACTTAGCATCTCCTAAATTGCTATGTCCGTCCGACAATACCTTCCTGGAAGGGATCGATTCAAAGAAAATGAAGTTCGGAGTCCCCGTGGAGCGATGCTTGAAATAATAATAGAAGTTCAAATCTTTGAATGTAATCTCGGTCTCTAGAATCTCTGCATATGCGATGTACAAGGTATACAGAGCATCATAAGCATTGGGGTGAAGCTGTATAGGAGCAATACACAGTCGTCTTAGAAGATCGACGACGATTGGAGGAAAGGGAGGAATGACGCCTACCAAGCACATGACTCTACTGATAGCCATGTACCCCTCCAGAGTGAAATGGGGCATGTCTCCTTTCTCTGGAGTTTTCACATCAACCCAGGGGATCCCCATGTCTTAGGCATAATCTCTTAAGCTTTATAACATCCAATTTGGAGACTATATTGTCACTCAGTTTCTCTTTCTCTACTTCTTTAACACTCTCGATTTCATCAGGAGCTCGATCATCATCCTCTTCCTCAAGTGATGTGCTCTCAGAAGATGTCGATTCTGTAACAAGATCTGTTTCATATTAAGAGTCAGAATTACTCCAATCTGGATCTGACGGGAGTACATCGGGATTATAATAATTCGACGACTCTGGATCTGCACTTTTCTCTGATATTCTTATTGAGCGTCTTTCAGACATGGCTATGTTAGTGAATAAACACAAGTAATTAGAGCATAACTACCTACGAACCCCGTGTATGTGCAAGTGCTAGTGTATACAAGTGTGAGAAATACTTAGAAGAAAAGGCATGAACTAAATGATGAAACATAAAACTGATTGCGTGGGCTCGATTAATTGATTTTTCTTATTCAGAAGTAGTTAAAGGATTGGCTAGAGAGTGAGTTAGCTTGTGTAGTCATGAAGTCCGGCTCGTTGTGGGGAGGATTAGTTCATGGCTCAAGAATAGTTCGTGAATGAACATCGGGTCATGAACGCTAGGCAGGCTCGTGACCAGGGAGTAGCTCGCGAAGAAGAATACATAATGGAGAGATGGTTCGTGATTGGGTACGGCTCGTGAGTGGAGGTCCCATTCGTGATTTGGACCTGTTTTGAAAACCAAGATCTCAGACTTGTCGGCTTATGAACGAGTATCACGCGAACCATCACCATGATCCCCCTTATTATTACCCATCACGAACCGATACCCTACTCCTCATCACGAATGAGCCAATGGTCACGACCTATGTTACCACCCCCCTCACGAATTGATCCACTGAATCCTTCCTTCCTTTCTATTTGCTCCTTCTTCTACCTCCAAATCCGCATTTCCTATGTGAACCCTACCCAAACTTCCATTCCTCTATTCGCAGTTATCCAATGCATCATCTCCTCTCTCAGGCTTCAACACCAGCGATGATGCCAAAACCAACGAAGGAAGAAAACCCATGGAAACGAAAGTGAATCCGAATTGATACCTAAAAGGGAAAGAGAAATTGCAACCGAAATCACTACTGTTACTACCTATTCAGATTGATTGGACAATCTCGAAGTTTTGTGCGATGGAGGAAGTTGCGATTTAGGGTTTGAGATGGAGGGACTAACGCGGCGGTAGTAAAGGTGAAAAGGAAAGGAGGAAGAATGAGGGGAGATCGGTATATATAACCCGTGTAAAAAATCCTTGGTCTCCCCTCTTTTGTTTTATAAGGATTGGCCTGATCCAATGGACCGTGAATGCTTAAGCGAGCCCGCCATTGTTTGCGAGAGGGCCTGATACACCGTCAGATCGTGATACATACTTAGTGACTTGGGCCATAGCATAATAAATTTCCTTAAAAAGTTTATGGAATCTTGGAACTTACCTGTAGAAATGATCGCAGTGTGCTCAAAAATTCTGAAAATGAAAAATGATCAATAGATGGAAGGGAATAATTGGAAACTCGGTTCTATATTTAAGTTCACCAAAGGATACAATATGTCGAAGCAGCACGACCTTACAAACAGATGTGACTGTTGATCTGCGCCATTTCAATAAAAGATGACTTAGCAATTTCGAAGCATGTTCCATCCTTGATAAAACGTACTTCGAGGGAGCAAAATGTTGGCTAGATTTTGGACCAAGCTACAAAGTTTTACATACACATGGAATAGACAAGAAAGAGGAAGCTCATTTTCATATGTATCATGGCTCATGAGGACCAGGAACCCACTCGTGATCCACCGCCCCAATCCCGCACGTGATGAAGTCTACTAAATTCGCTCGTGATGGAGATACTACGACCCACTTGCGACAGAAGATTTACGATTCGCTCGTGATAGGGACATTACGATCAGCACATGCCAAAGGGTCACGAACTGATCCTGTGTCCAGGGGATGGTGACCACGACTTGGTCACCCACGAACCAAAATCAAAGGATCTGATGACACATGTCCATAACCGTCAAATTGACCATTTCTCCATCAAGCCACAAACGGGTCCGAGATTCTTGCAATTTGTGCCACGTGTCCTCATGAACCGCCTATAGAAATCACCTATAAATAGCCCAATACTTGGCTTTTTCAGGATCCTTTAGGCAATTCTGAGTATTGTTTTCACCATTATTGTTTCCCCATTATTTCTAATCAGTATTATCTCAACATTATTGAGTGAATCATCATTGTAAAAGGGAGATAGAGAGAAATAATTGATTGTACTTGCATTCAATGTATAATCAAAGACATATAAAGTGGACGTAGGCTCGTTAACGCCGAACCACTATAAATTTGGTGTGTTTGTTGCCCTTTCATTTCTAGTTATTATCCTCTACAATTTCAGACAATTTGGGTGTTAGAGCCATAATTTGGTCTAACATGGGGTAATCTCCTTAGCCGCTTAAAACTTCTCATAGGATAGGTAGCCCTATGGAATGACCATACCAGACGTTTGTGAACCCAAGTTTAGATAGGATTCACACACCATTTAAGACCCATAACTGAGTGACCTATCATAGGTGGACTCCTCGACCCAAGCCACTTAAGACCCGAGGAAGTAGACTATCCGCGAAGATTATCAAGTTTGTACCAAATTAGCCATTAATACTTCTATATATGGGAGGTGGGCTACGCGATCACTTAATACCTTTTTATAGGTGGATCTAACCACTTAAGACCTTAAATCGCAAAGCAGACTGCATTATTGAGTTATTCCCGTTTAGTTTCTCTTCACGAAAATACCATATGCGCATGATTAATTATCATCTTGAGTTCCTATGGTTAATAATGCTTATCATCGTAAACCTACCAAGTGCAATTCTAACTTTTAATTATAAGTTCTATATTGACTTGTATAAATTAGGAAAGTTATATCCTTCTTAGCCTAGGATATTTGATTAATTATTTTCCTTTTTGTACTTAGCAATTTAAATGACAATCAATACCCATTAATTCCCCTTTTTATTTCATTTATTTTTGTTCATAGAGCTATTGCCATTTATAACCATAACAGTCGTATTTTTCTAGGGCAACTATTAATCTTTAATTACCCTTTTATTCCCATTGATTGTAATTAATGTCACTTATGAGCCTAACAGTCATACTTCCCTTAGAAATCAATTAACAATGGAATATTCTTGTTTTATCAATCCCGATATATCTATTTGTTGTACCCCAACAAACATTACTAATTTAATTTATCTATTTATTGCCTATTATATATGTATATATTTGTACATATTAGTGCACCAGAACTCTCACATTAAGCTGACCACTTGTGGATGTTGGAATTGCTGGGCGGTTCCAGGCAGATACCACAAGTTGAACTTAACCTCGTGTCTCAGTGTGGTTATATTTTGAAATTACAATTGGGGTTTACAACATTAATCCCAGTGAATTTAGAAATTGTAACCATTAGGCTTAACTACCTGAACAAGTTTACTTTCCCCAAATCAACGTCGGTTACAATAACTATTAAATTATTTATGACCCTATTTATAACAATCAATTACACTGATTGCTACAATGGTCACCACAAATACATTCATTTAATATGGATTACATTTTACATGTATAATTCCATAAAAGAAAGCCATTCATACATTAATTATAATGTATATTTCGATGTTTACGTAGATTCATACAGATAATTTATATATATATTTATATTTATATTTGTGCACGGTTAACATAGTAATTTCTTTTATTATTATCTGTAACACCCCGCCTCCGCTAGGGTCACTCGCAAGGGAATGCACTAGCTTTAGAGGGGCATTATTGGTAAACATGCACAGAAATATCACAAGACAGAACATGTATAAATAGCGGAAGTAAAATCAAACTTTCATAACATGAATAAATAAGGTCTAAAGCCTTTTACATCAGAGTACATCAAAACCTTTCTTGCAATAGTAAGGAAGCATAAAGACTTTTTAATAAATTATTCCCCAAGTAAAACAGTAAAGAAGCCATAGCCAAGAGAAGTCCAAGCCATCCATGATGACCTTCAAGCAGAAGAAGTCCGAACTAAACAGCATTGATTCCTCCCTGAAACCTGGGGGGGGGAAACGGAAGAAAAGAGGCGAAACAAAACGGGTCAGTCAAAAAGACTGAGTAAGTCCTATCTACTTCCAGTATAAAAACAGGTAAAGGTAACATGACATGCATAAACTGAAAGTAAACATAAGGATAACTACAAGATAGATAAACCGGAGTAGCCGGTTAAACTACTGCGGCCAGGTAAACTAAGGTATCATGAAAAACTACGGTGTTATGATAAGTCAAGGTATCACATCATTAGATTTCTATCGAGTATATTATCCCAAGGTATCTACCCCGTCTAACATCCCACGGTATCTGTTATGTACATTCTTCCTAGTTCTAACATGTATATTTTCTCTGCACCTCTCGTACTAGTATCCCTACCCGCGTCATGTGTTAACCATGAATGTCCCTTGCTCAAAGTCGTGTAATGGTCCATGTCGACCTAAAATATCGCATATATAGGTTACTCAAATCATATGCTTCTTTCCATGTATATAAGTTCAGTCCTTTGCCGTACCTCGTACGGGCTTCCTCATGTCGTATTATCCTTGAAATCGTTTGGACTGTCACCCTTGTTCTAGCTAGGCTCTTCCATATGAATCATCGTTTGAACTACTAGGACTTACGCCACCTAGCAACACTAGGGATTACGCTTACCTATTGCACGCTTTCGTATTTCGGTTTGGGTTAAACCACCTAGGCCACTAGGGATTACGCTAACCCTCAACCGCGCCCCTTTTTCACACGCATTCATCGTGAATCGTTTTTCTATAAATGTATGCACATGTATCACATCGTGCCATCCGAGTCCTGTCCCAGGGCAAGACAAGAAATACAGGACTCGGTCGGGAGCTTTAGATTTATCTGCCGATGCAGATACTAAGGTCTGCTTTTCTACACGTGGCTATGGTCCCACGAGACCCCTCCCTCAACTAGTGAAAGGCAACACAAGAGAAAATCTTGCATGAGAACTACACTCCGGCCAGCCCACATCCTACGGCCTACCTCACCCATAATTAGATAGCAATTATGGTCTGTTGGGTGTTCCCTGCCTTTCCGTACGTACACGCTTGACTCAAGATGGTAGATGATCGACGAACTTGCTATCTCGGGCACCTTATGTATTCGCCGACTCACTGCTATCCACCCCAGTCTTTAGGTCGCTCGCATAGCAACCAAGGCATATTCTTGGTTCTTCTACCGCAGACCTCAACCTCTCGTGAGCCTAGTATATGACCTGGCAGCTCACAGAGGGATCCCAAGAATATCCTCACGTTCCCTGAAGCCGCTGCTTCGTTACCCAGTTCGTTGGAGCCTTTATCTAAATCAGATAGTCTGCTCCTACACGTATACTTAAACGATGACCTACCGTATCGGGTTACTCATCTATCTAAGAGGTGGTCCACATTTCCTTGACTAAGAATTATTACTTAGTTTCCCTTAACTAAGGTTTACCACTTAGCCTTAATTCCATTACCCTTGTTAACTATGGTTATTTACCTAATCCTCCGAATTAGGGTTTATCTAATGGGTTAAGTGTCACTTAAGTCCATAACTTAGCCCGTCTACAAACCATGTCAAAATTGGCTAAGTATCCAAGTCCAAGACTTAACCCTACAAACCATGTGTCAAGTTGGCTAAGTATATCAAGCAATCCATAACTTAACCTCGTCTAATTATCATTTTAGATTGGTTAATTATATAAATTAACTTGACCTTGTCAAATTACCGAGTCAAATCGGTCAAGCGTATTCAAGTGATTCGTGACTTAGCCTTATCATGTTTTCACGTTAGATTGGTTAAGTATAGATTAACTTAACCTCATCAAATTAACGAGTTAGATTAGTTAAGTATAGGTCACTTACCCTCATCAAATCATCGTGTTAAATTAGTTAAGTGTTTAACTTAACCCCATTAAATTACCAAGTGGGATTAATTAAGTCTAGGCTAGCTTAACCCCATCCATTAACTGTATTATACGGTTAAGTGTCATTAAGAAAATTTACTTAACCTTATCACATTATCGTGTTGGATTGATTAAGTGTTGGTCAACTTAATCTCGTCCACTAGTCGTATAAAAATGGTCAAGTGTCATTAGGCAAATCAAGTTACTTAACCTACCCAAGCTTATCATGTTTTGTTAAGTATCATTAGCCTAATCAAATTTCTTAACCCATTTGTCCATATCATATTTGGTTAAGCCTCATTAATCAAATTAACTTAACCCTATTATGTGGCATTAATTTAATTAATGCACCCTCAACCTCTCACATTAGACCTCGTTGTGGTTACTAGTTAAGCCGGGCGGGTCCGGGTAGATTTACACCACAACCTAGTCTAACCTCGGGTCTTAAGCGCGACATGACCAACTTCTCACATTGGGTCCTATTGTTTGCAACTACTAGTTAGGCCGGTCGGTTCCGGGTAGTTTTACGTTGCAAACTCAACCCAACCTCGAGTTGGCCACACTCATATTATCTAAGTTCATCATGTTTCCAAAACATGTTACAAGTTTCCAAGCATTTGGGTAGACCTAACTTAATAGCTAAATTCCCAAAGGGTAGACCTAACTTAATAGGTAAATTCCCAAGCTCATGTTTTATGCATATTTACATGCCAACTTCCATGTTATCTTTCAAGTCATATTTTCAAGTATAAACACATGTCATATTCAAGTTAAAATTTGCGACATGTTCATGTTTATCTAACTACCCAAAATCGTGTTTTCCCAACGCGAGCAAAGCGAGTCAACATAGTAAGAATACCATGTCACATATTGGTCTCAAAACATGCATGATGCCAAAAAGGGATTGGCTTCCACATGCATAACATCATAAAGGGATTGGCCATAACCATGCATAGTGTCATAAGGTAATTTGGCCACAAACATGCATATTATCAAAAGGGTTTAGCCATAAACATGCACAACTTAAAAGAGGGGATTGGCCATGAGCATGCATAATCTCATAAAGGATTTGGCCACAAACTTGCATGATAGCATAAAGGGTTTGGGTTCATAAACATGCATAAGCCCCAAAATCTAATCTTAGACAATGTTTCACAAGTAAAATGGTTCCTAAAGGTTCATGCTAGCATTTCATGCATAAAGACCCAAACTTGCAAGTTAAACTAGGTTATGTATGGCATGAGAGGCATGATTAAGTCACTCACATGGCCTAAGATCATAAATATGAACACAAGAGGCATGGTAAGGTTCATATAGATTCGCATAATCATGTTTAGCCTCATTTTATCCCATGTCAACATTAAAAATACCGTTTTGACCCAAAAGTAGCTAGAACTTACATAGTTAGGCCTAGGGAAAGAAGCATGGATCATCTTGGCTAAGAAAGGTGCCTCCTTTGTAGAAGAATCGTCATGGAACTCGCATAGCAACGTTGATTTGGCCTTCATTTGGTGTAGCAAGCTTGCACCTTTTGATTTGAACTTGATTTGAGTGCATAGGCTCTTGGGATTTGAGATGGAGGCCATGATCAATATTGATTTTGGCAGCACTTAGTTGCTAGGTTTGATTTTTAGGGATTTAGGTTAGGTTTAGGGTCTTTTTATAGAGATTAGGATAGTTTTAGGCCCTAGGATTAGATCTAGGATTAATCTAGACCACAGAAATCGTCACAGGCCCATCAGACCAGACCAAGACTACATCCAGGTGCACCAGGCCACAAAACACGGCGTTGTGTTTTTGGGCCCAGTCGACACCCAAGTCGACAGCCCTGTCGACTTGGGGTTGGGTGTCGACTCCCCTGTCGACATGGGCTCTGGCGGGAAAATTCCCGCCTACCCCAAAACTTGAACTTCCTAGTGATTTTCAAAATTGGAAACCCTGAAAACTTCGACGGACCATAACTTGGTCATACGGACTCCGATTCTCGAAAACTCGGACTCTATTTCGCGTATTTTTCCGAGACGAACGCAATGGCATAGCCCGTTTTACTTGATTCAGAATTTAAAATTAAATTCTGCCTTGACTCTCGTTTTAACATGTTATCGAAATACGAGTTGTTACATTCTCCCCACCTTTTAGGATTTCGTCCCCGAAATCTCCAAGTTAGGAAGAACATATCCTACCATCCATCATCCATCTACTCAAAACATCATCCACAAGCAACCATTGTCCTTAGATGATTTCTAATGCTGTATGAATATATGCGAAACGTGTGTGTACATGTTCCTTAGCTAATGCTAATGATCAGGCCTGAAAAATCTTTTGAATGCAAAAATATGTTCAGTGCTATGAATCCATCATGTATGAAAATAGTCCTAGTCATATACACTATATGCGTGCACAAACATTCATCCATATGCAACGTCCACATGGTAACACATTCAATTTTCATCCATAATCAAGTATAAATACTCGTGCATATGCAATATGAAATGTGACCGAGTCGAGCTAATATCTAATGTAACTTCGCGCATCCACGAGCAACCACTTGCAACCATTTGCAACCATATCAACCACAACATGTTTCAAATACATGTTTACATCCATAAGGTTCTACCTAAGATTCCCTGAAACAGGGTCGAGAAGATAACCAGAACAAACTCCGTACGGGGTTTGTAACAGAGACAGGACCGAGAGGATATCCATAAAAGATAGCCTACAAGCAAGCTCAACAGAAAAACAGGGATCGAGGATATATTCCCAAAAGAGATATCATGCACGTATTTAGTCTTCAGTCTCCTGAGTCGCATTACCTTGAGCTTAGTTCCATCAGGCCTTGACTGCCTTTGACTTCATGATTTCGTAGCTCCTTGATTCCTATTTCCAAGGTGCGAGTGAAACTCATTTCACTGTCGCCTCTCGTTTCACTTTCACTTATTCTTTCCCTAGCATACTTGGCTCAACCATATCTATGTACTCAAGCCAGCTCCCCAAAATTCACTAGTGAATTCTGGATCTCGTTTTCCGATGCCAATCCAAATTGCCAAGAGTCCTTACTAGGGTGATTCCCATAACTCATGCATAATCGAAACGAACCATCCGCCTTAGCGGCAAATTCTATTCAAACGGACTACCAACAACTGCATCCTGGGATTCTAGGTAACTAGCCATGACAGAACCCAAAAGGTTTCACGAGACTTCGAGGGTATCACCAAGATGAGTCGAGAATCTAACTACCCTCTTTCCAAAACCGAGAATGGCACCCCTTACTGGATAACCACTTCATCCCTAGAATCCATCCATAGCTTATAAACATAAGCATTATTTCCAAGCTCAATACTTGGCATAGACATTCTCAAATCCAAACAAGTTATGAATAAATGGACCGATCTTCCAATAGGACTTGAGACAAAAACGGGATCCTCTATTATACTAGTACTAAGGTGCAGAGACTCAACTATCGAAGCGGACTTAAAAAGATGCGGTGATCAAAACAAAGTCCCGACGGGATGATAGAGAAGAAAAACTAAACCTTTAACAAGATCGTTACCCTCCTTCTGAGGTACCCTAGAAATGAGAGCATACTATTGCCCTCCGAATGATCTTGTCCCTATTCCATGATACTTAACTATCCGTCCCGTTTCACCATGCCAAAGGTACTCTCTCGTCATGGGTTTCATTGTTCATCTTTCTCCCTCCTTTTAGGACTCAGCCATACCAACATGTTGCTTATCCCTAAACTCGTATCCTTTATCCTCTTTCTCACTATCCTTTCCTATAACGCGACCACTGGTCTCTCGAGAACCCACTCCCTCGCCTGGAAAGCACTTCCGTAGATAGAAAAGACTAGTCGCAGTTAAAACCACTGTGACTACAGATGGAGGAAAGAAAGGAAAAAAAAGATTCAATCAAGGAAACAAGGATAATGCTAATGGCCTTTGGGGAATAGCCTTTTCTTTTTAAAAGAAAACTTTCTTGAAAAATGCTTCTTTATAAACGATTTCCAAATAGTTTTCAGAAGGTCTTTAAAAACTTTTGCCCAGTCTGGTAACCTTCTGCTCTGATACCAAATGTAACACCCCGCCTCCGCTAGGGTCACTCGCAAGGGAATGCACTAGCTTTAGAGGGGCATTATTGGTAAACATGCACAGAAATATCACAAGACAGAACATATATAAATAGCGGAAGTAAAATCAAACTTTCATAACATGAATAAATAAGGTCTAAAGCCTTTTACATCAGAGTACATCAAAACCTGTCTTGCAATAGTAAGGAAGCATAAAGACTTTTTAATAAATTATTCCCCAAGTAAAACAGTAAAGAAGCCATAGCCAAGAGAAGTCCAAGCCATCCATGATGACCTTCAAGCAGAAGAAGTCCGAACTAAACAGCATTGTTTCCTCCCTGAAACCTGGGGGGGGAAACGGAAGAAAAGAGGCGAAACAAAACGGGTCAGTCAAAAAGACTGAGTAAGTCCTATCTACTTCCAGTATAAAAACAGGTAAAGGTAACATGACATGCATAAACTGAAAGTAAACATAAGGATAACTACAAGATAGATAAACCGGAGTAGCCGGTTAAACTACTGCGGCCAGGTAAACTAAGGTATCATGAAAAACTACGGTGTTATGATAAGTCAAGGTATCACATCATCAGATTTCTATCGAGTATATTATCCCAAGGTATCTACCCCGTCTAACATCCCACGGTATCTGTTATGTACATTCTTCCTAGTTCTAACATGTATATTTGCTCTGCACCTCTCGTACTAGTATCCCTACCCGCGTCATGTGTTAACCATGAATGTCCCTTGCTCAAAGTCGTGTAATGGTCCATGTCGACCTAATATATCGCATATATAGGTTACTCAAATCATATGCTTCTTTCCATGTATATAAGTTCAGTCCTTTGCCGTACCTCGTACGGGCTTCCTCATGTCGTATTATCCTTGAAATCGTTTGGACTGTCACCCTTGTTCTAGCTAGGCTCTTCCATATGAATCATCGTTTGAACTACTAGGACTTACGCCACCTAGCACCACTAGGGATTACGCTTACCTATTGCACGCTTTCGTATTTCGGTTTGGGTTAAACCACCTAGGCCACTAGGGATTACGCTAACCCTCAACCGCGCCCCTTTTTCACACGCATTCATCGTGAATCGTTTTTCTATAACTGTATGCACATGTATCACATCGTGCCATCCGAGTCCTGTCCCAGGGCAAGACAAGAAATACAGGACTCGGTCGGGAGCTTTAGATTTATCTGCCGATGCAGATACTAAGGTCTGCTTTTCTACATGTGGCTATGGTCCCACGAGACCCCTCCCTCAACTAGTGAAAGGCAACACAAGAGAAAATCTTGCATGAGAACTACACTCCGGCCAGCCCACATCCTACGGCCTACCTCACCCATAATTAGATAGCAATTATGGTCTGTTGGGTGTTCCCTGCCTTTCCGTACGTACACGCTTGACTCAAGATGGTAGATGATCGACGAACTTGTTATCTCGGGCACCTTATGTATTCGCCGACTCACTGCTATCCACCCCAGTCTTTAGGTCGCTCGCATAGCAACCAAGGCATATTCTTGGTTCTTCTACCGCAGACCTCAACCTCTCGTGAGCCTAGTATATGACCTGGCAGCTCACAGAGGGATCCCAAGAATATCCTCACGTTCCCCGAAGCCGCTGCTTCGTTACCCAGTTCGTTGGAGCCTTTATCTAAATCAGATAGTCTGCTCCTACACGTATACTTAAACGATGACCTACCGTATCGGGTTACTCATCTATCTAAGAGGTGGTCCACATTTCCTTGACTAAGAATTATTACTTAGTTTCCCTTAACTAAGGTTTACCACTTAGCCTTAATTCCATTACCCTTGTTAACTATGGTTATTCACCTAATCCTCCGAATTAGGGTTTATCTAATGGGTTAAGTGTCACTTAAGTCCATAACTTAGCCCGTCTACAAACCATGTCAAAATTGGCTAAGTATCCAAGTCCAAGACTTAACCCTACAAACCATGTGTCAAGTTGGCTAAGTATATCAAGCAATCCATAACTTAACCTCGTCTAATTATCATTTTAGATTGGTTAATTATATAAATTAACTTGACCTTGTCAAATTACCGAGTCAAATCGGTCAAGCGTATTCAAGTGATTCGTGACTTAGCCTTATCATGTTTTCACGTTAGATTGGTTAAGTATAGATTAACTTAACCTCATCAAATTAACGAGTTAGATTAGTTAAGTATAGGTCACTTACCCTCATCAAATCATCGTGTTAAATTAGTTAAGTGTTTAACTTAACCCCATTAAATTACCAAGTGGGATTAATTAAGTCTAGGCTAGCTTAACCCCATCCATTAACTGTATTATACGGTTAAGTGTCATTAAGAAAATTTACTTAACCTTATCACATTATCGTGTTGGATTGATTAAGTGTTGGTCAACTTAATCTCATCCACTAGTCGTATAAAAATGGTCAAGTGTCATTAGGCAAATCAAGTTACTTAACCTACCCAAGCTTATCATGTTTTGTTAAGTATCATTAGCCTAATCAAATTTCTTAACCCATTTGTCCATATCATATTTGGTTAAGCCTCATTAATCAAATTAACTTAACCCTATTATGTGGCATTAATTTAATTAATGCACCCTCAACCTCTCACATTAGACCTCGTTGTGGTTACTAGTTAAGCCGGGCGGGTCCGGGTAGATTTACACCACAACCTAGTCTAACCTCGGGTCTTAAGCGCGACATGACCAACTTCTCACATTGGGTCCTATTGTTTGCAACTACTAGTTAGGCCGGTCGGTTCCGGGTAGTTTTACGTTGCAAACTCAACCCAACCTCGAGTTGGCCACACTCATATTATCTAAGTTCATCATGTTTCCAAAACATGTTACAAGTTTCCAAGCATTTGGGTAGACCTAACTTAATAGCTAAATTCCCAAAGGGTAGACCTAACTTAATAGGTAAATTCCCAAGCTCATGTTTTATGCATACTTACATGCCAACTTCCATGTTATCTTTCAAGTCATATTTTCAAGTATAAACACATGTCATATTCAAGTTAAAATTTTGCGACATGTTCATGTTTATCTAACTACCCAAAATCGTGTTTTCCCAACGCGAGCAAAGCGAGTCAACATAGTAAGAATACCATGTCACATATTGGTCTCAAAACATGCATGATGCCAAAAAGGGATTGGCTTCCACATGCATAACATCATAAAGGGATTGGCCATAACCATGCATAGTGTCATAAGGTAATTTGGCCACAAACATGCATATTATCAAAAGGGTTTAGCCATAAACATGCACAACTTAAAAGAGGGGATTGGCCATGAGCATGCATAATCTCATAAAGGATTTGGCCACAAACTTGCATGATAGCATAAAGGGTTTGGGTTCATAAACATGCATAAGCCCCAAAATCTAATCTTAGCCAATGTTTCACAAGTAAAATGGTTCCTAAAGGTTCATGCTAGCATTTCAGGCATAAAGACCCAAACTTGCAAGTTAAACTAGGTTATGTATGGCATGAGAGGCATGATTAAGTCACTCACATGGCCTAAGATCATAAATATGAACACAAGAGGCATGGTAAGGTTCATATAGATTCGCATAATCATGTTTAGCCTCATTTTATCCCATGTCAACATTAAAAATACCGTTTTGACCCAAAAGTAGCTAGAACTTACATAGTTAGGCCTAGGGAAAGAAGCATGGATCATCTTGGCTAAGAAAGGTGCCTCCTTTGTAGAAGAATCGTCATGGAACTCGCATAGCAACGTTGATTTGGCCTTCATTTGGTGTAGCAAGCTTGCACCTTTTGATTTGAACTTGATTTGAGTGCATAGGCTCTTGGGATTTGAGATGGAGGCCATGATCAATATTGATTTTGGCAGCACTTAGTTGCTAGGTTTGATTTTTAGGGATTTAGGTTAGGTTTAGGGTCTTTTTATAGAGATTAGGATAGTTTTAGGCCCTAGGATTAGATCTAGGATTAATCTAGACCACAGAAATCGTCACAGGCCCATCAGACCAGACCAAGACTGCATCCAGGTGCACCAGGCCACAAAACACGGCGTTGTGTTTTTGGGCCCAGTCGACACCCAAGTCGACAGCCCTGTCGACTTGGGGTTGGGTGTCGACAGCCCTGTCGACTCCCCTGTCGACATGGGCTCTGGCGGGAAAATTCCCGCCTACCCCAAAACTTGAACTTCCTAGTGATTTTCAAACTTGGAAACCCTGAAAACTTCGACGGACCATAACTTGGTCATACGGACTCCGATTCTCGAAAACTCGGACTCTATTTCGCGTATTTTTCCGAGACGAACGCAATGGCATAGCCCGTTTTACTTGATTCAGAATTTAAAATTAAATTCTGCCTTGACTCTCGTTTTAACATGTTATCGAAATACGAGTTGTTACATTCTCCCCACCTTTTAGGATTTCGTCCCCGAAATCTCCAAGTTAGGAAGAACATATCCTACCATCCATCATCCATCTACTCAAAACATCATCCACAAGCAACCATTGTCCTTAGATGATTTCTAATGCTGTATGAATATATGCGAAACGTGTGTGTACATGTTCCTTAGCTAATGCTAATGATCAGGCCTGAAAAATCTTTTGAATGCAAAAATATGTTCAGTGCTATGAATCCATCATGTATGCAAATAGTCCTAGTCATATACACTATATGCGTGCACAAACATTCATCCATATGCAACGTCCACATGGTAACACATTCAATTTTCATCCATAATCAAGTATAAATACTCGTGCATATGCAATATGAAATGTGACCGAGTCGAGCTAATATCTAATGTAACTTCGCGCATCCACGAGCAACCACTTGCAACCATTTGCAACCATATCAACCACAACATGTTTCAAATACATGTTTACATCCATAAGGTTCTACCTAAGATTCCCTGAAATAGGGTCGAGAAGATAACCAGAACAAACTCCGTACGGGGTTTGTAACAGAGACAGGACCGAGAGGATATCCATAAAAGATAGCCTACAAGCAAGCTCAACAGAAAAACAGGGATCGAGGATATATTCCCAAAAGAGATATCATGCACGTATTTAGTCTTCAGTCTCCTGAGTCGCATTACCTTGAGCTTAGTTCCATCAGGCCTTGACTGCCTTTGACTTCATGATTTCGTAGCTCCTTGATTCCTATTTCCAAGGTGCGAGTGAAACTCATTTCACTGTCGCCTCTCGTTTCACTTTCACTTATTCTTTCCCTAGCATACTTGGCTCAACCATATCTATGTACTCAAGCCAGCTCCCCAAAATTCACTAGTGAATTCTGGATCTCGTTTTCCGATGCCAATCCAAATTGCCAAGAGTCCTTACTAGGGTGATTCCCATAACTCATGCATAATCGAAACGAACCATCCGCCTTAGCGGCAAATTCTATTCAAACGGACTACCAACAACTGCATCCTGGGATTCTAGGTAACTAGCCATGACAGAACCCAAAAGGTTTCACGAGACTTCGAGGGTATCACCAAGATGAGTCGAGAATCTAACTACCCTCTTTCCAAAACCGAGAATGGCACCCCTTACTGGATAACCACTTCATCCCTAGAATCCATCCATAGCTTATAAACATAAGCATTATTTCCAAGCTCAATACTTGGCATAGACATTCTCAAATCCAAACAAGTTATGAATAAATGGACCGATCTTCCAATAGGACTTGAGACAAAAACGGGATCCTCTATTATACTAGTACTAAGGTGCAGAGACTCAACTATCGAAGTGGACTTAAAAAGATGCGGTGATCAAAACAAAGTCCCGACGGGATGATAGAGAAGAAAAACTAAACCTTTAACAAGATCGTTACCCTCCTTCTGAGGTACCCTAGAAATGAGAGCATACTATTGCCCTCCGAATGATCTTGTCCCTGTTCCATGATACTTAACTATCCGTCCCGTTTCACCATGCCAAAGGTACTCTCTCGTCATGGGTTTCATTGTTCATCTTTCTCCCTCCTTTTAGGACTCAGCCATACCAACATGTTGCTTATCCCTAAACTCGTATCCTTTATCCTCTTTCTCACTATCCTTTCCTATAACGCGACCACTGGTCTCTCGAGAACCCACTCCCTCGCCTGGAAAGCACTTCCGTAGATAGAAAAGACTAGTCGCAGTTAAAACCACTGTGACTACAGATGGAGGAAAGAAAGGAAAAAAAAGATTCAATCAAGGAAACAAGGATAATGCTAATGGCCTTTGGGGAATAGCCTTTTCTTTTTAAAAGAAAACTTTCTTGAAAAATGCTTCTTTATAAACGATTTCCAAATAGTTTTCAGAAGGTCTTTAAAAACTTTTGCCCAGTCTGGTAACCTTCTGCTCTGATACCAAATGTAACACCCCGCCTCCGCTAGGGTCACTCGCAAGGGAATGCACTAGCTTTAGAGGGGCATTATTGGTAAACATGCACAGAAATATCACAAGACAGAACATATATAAATAGCGGAAGTAAAATCAAACTTTCATAACATGAATAAATAAGGTCTAAAGCCTTTTACATCAGAGTACATCAAAACCTGTCTTGCAATAGTAAGGAAGCATAAAGACTTTTTAATAAATTATTCCCCAAGTAAAACAGTAAAGAAGCCATAGCCAAGAGAAGTCCAAGCCATCCATGATGACCTTCAAGCAGAAGAAGTCCGAACTAAACAGCATTGTTTCCTCCCTGAAACCTGGGGGGGGGGGGGAAACGGAAGAAAAGAGGCGAAACAAAACGGGTCAGTCAAAAAGACTGAGTAAGTCCTATCTACTTCCAGTATAAAAACAGGTAAAGGTAACATGACATGCATAAACTGAAAGTAAACATAAGGATAACTACAAGATAGATAAACCGGAGTAGCCGGTTAAACTACTGCGGCCAGGTAAACTAAGGTATCATGAAAAACTACGGTGTTATGATAAGTCAAGGTATCACATCATCAGATTTCTATCGAGTATATTATCCCAAGGTATCTACCCCGTCTAACATCCCACGGTATCTGTTATGTACATTCTTCCTAGTTCTAACATGTATATTTGCTCTGCACCTCTCGTACTAGTATCCCTACCCGCGTCATGTGTTAACCATGAATGTCCCTTGCTCAAAGTCGTGTAATGGTCCATGTCGACCTAATATATCGCATATATAGGTTACTCAAATCATATGCTTCTTTCCATGTATATAAGTTCAGTCCTTTGCCGTACCTCGTACGGGCTTCCTCATGTCGTATTATCCTTGAAATCGTTTGGACTGTCACCCTTGTTCTAGCTAGGCTCTTCCATATGAATCATCGTTTGAACTACTAGGACTTACGCCACCTAGCACCACTAGGGATTACGCTTACCTATTGCACGCTTTCGTATTTCGGTTTGGGTTAAACCACCTAGGCCACTAGGGATTACGCTAACCCTCAACCGCGCCCCTTTTTCACACGCATTCACCGTGAATCGTTTTTCTATAACTGTATGCACATGTATCACATCGTGCCATCCGAGTCCTGTCCCAGGGCAAGACAAGAAATACAGGACTCGGTCGGGAGCTTTAGATTTATCTGCCGATGCAGATACTAAGGTCTGCTTTTCTACACGTGGCTATGGTCCCACGAGACCCCTCCCTCAACTAGTGAAAGGCAACACAAGAGAAAATCTTGCATGAGAACTACACTCCGGCCAGCCCACATCCTACGGCCTACCTCACCCATAATTAGATAGCAATTATGGTCTGTTGGGTGTTCCCTGCCTTTCCGTACGTACACGCTTGACTCAAGATGGTAGATGATCGACGAACTTGTTATCTCGGGCACCTTGTGTATTCGCCGACTCACTGCTATCCACCCCAGTCTTTAGGTCGCTCGCATAGCAACCAAGGCATATTCTTGGTTCTTCTACCGCAGACCTCAACCTCTCGTGAGCCTAGTATATGACCTGGCAGCTCACAGAGGGATCCCAAGAATATCCTCACGTTCCCCGAAGCCGCTGCTTCGTTACCCAGTTCGTTGGAGCCTTTATCTAAATCAGATAGTCTGCTCCTACACGTATACTTAAATGATGACCTACCGTATCGGGTTACTCATCTATCTAAGAGGTGGTCCACATTTCCTTGACTAAGAATTATTACTTAGTTTCCCTTAACTAAGGTTTACCACTTAGCCTTAATTCCATTACCCTTGTTAACTATGGTTATTTACCTAATCCTCCGAATTAGGGTTTATCTAATGGGTTAAGTGTCACTTAAGTCCATAACTTAGCCCGTCTACAAACCATGTCAAAATTGGCTAAGTATCCAAGTCCAAGACTTAACCCTACAAACCATGTGTCAAGTTGGCTAAGTATATCAAGCAATCCATAACTTAACCTCGTCTAATTATCATTTTAGATTGGTTAATTATATAAATTAACTTGACCTTGTCAAATTACCGAGTCAAATCGGTCAAGCGTATTCAAGTGATTCGTGACTTAGCCTTATCATGTTTTCACGTTAGATTGGTTAAGTATAGATTAACTTAACCTCATCAAATTAACGAGTTAGATTAGTTAAGTATAGGTCACTTACCCTCATCAAATCATCGTGTTAAATTAGTTAAGTGTTTAACTTAACCCCATTAAATTACCAAGTGGGATTAATTAAGTCTAGGCTAGCTTAACCCCATCCATTAACTGTATTATACGGTTAAGTGTCATTAAGAAAATTTACTTAACCTTATCACATTATCGTGTTGGATTGATTAAGTGTTGGTCAACTTAATCTCGTCCACTAGTCGTATAAAAATGGTCAAGTGTCATTAGGCAAATCAAGTTACTTAACCTACCCAAGCTTATCATGTTTTGTTAAGTATCATTAGCCTAATCAAATTTCTTAACCCATTTGTCCATATCATATTTGGTTAAGCCTCATTAATCAAATTAACTTAACCCTATTATGTGGCATTAATTTAATTAATGCACCCTCAACCTCTCACATTAGACCTCGTTGTGGTTACTAGTTAAGCCGGGCGGGTCCGGGTAGATTTACACCACAACCTAGTCTAACCTCGGGTCTTAAGCGCGACATGACCAACTTCTCACATTGGGTCCTATTGTTTGCAACTACTAGTTAGGCCGGTCGGTTCCGGGTAGTTTTACGTTGCAAACTCAACCCAACCTCGAGTTGGCCACACTCATATTATCTAAGTTCATCATGTTTCCAAAACATGTTACAAGTTTCCAAGCATTTGGGTAGACCTAACTTAATAGCTAAATTCCCAAAGGGTAGACCTAACTTAATAGGTAAATTCCCAAGCTCATGTTTTATGCATACTTACATGCCAACTTCCATGTTATCTTTCAAGTCATATTTTCAAGTATAAACACATGTCATATTCAAGTTAAAATTTTGCGACATGTTCATGTTTATCTAACTACCCAAAATCGTGTTTTCCCAACGCGAGCAAAGCGAGTCAACATAGTAAGAATACCATGTCACATATTGGTCTCAAAACATGCATGATGCCAAAAAGGGATTGGCTTCCACATGCATAACATCATAAAGGGATTGGCCATAACCATGCATAGTGTCATAAGGTAATTTGGCCACAAACATGCATATTATCAAAAGGGTTTAGCCATAAACATGCACAACTTAAAAGAGGGGATTGGCCATGAGCATGCATAATCTCATAAAGGATTTGGCCACAAACTTGCATGATAGCATAAAGGGTTTGGGTTCATAAACATGCATAAGCCCCAAAATCTAATCTTAGCCAATGTTTCACAAGTAAAATGGTTCCTAAAGGTTCATGCTAGCATTTCATGCATAAAGACCCAAACTTGCAAGTTAAACTAGGTTATGTATGGCATGAGAGGCATGATTAAGTCACTCACATGGCCTAAGATCATAAATATGAACACAAGAGGCATGGTAAGGTTCATATAGATTCGCGTAATCATGTTTAACCTCATTTTATCCCATGTCAACATTAAAAATACCGTTTTGACCCAAAAGTAGCTAGAACTTACATAGTTAGGCCTAGGGAAAGAAGCATGGATCATCTTGGCTAAGAAAGGTGCCTCCTTTGTAGAAGAATCGCCATGGAACTCGCATAGCAACGTTGATTTGGCCTTCATTTGGTGTAGCAAGCTTGCACCTTTTGATTTGAACTTGATTTGAGTGCATAGGCTCTTGGGATTTGAGATGGAGGCCATGATCAATATTGATTTTGGCAGCACTTAGTTGCTAGGTTTGATTTTTAGGGATTTAGGTTAGGTTTAGGGTCTTTTTATAGAGATTAGGATAGTTTTAGGCCCTAGGATTAGATCTAGGATTAATCTAGACCACAGAAATCGTCACAGGCCCATCAGACCAGACCAAGACTGCATCCAGGTGCACCAGGCCACAAAACACGGCGTTGTGTTTTTGGGCCCAGTCGACACCCAAGTCGACAGCCCTGTCGACTTGGGGTTGGGTGTCGACAGCCCTGTCGACTCCCCTGTCGACATGGGCTCTGGCGGGAAAATTCCCGCCTACCCCAAAACTTGAACTTCCTAGTGATTTTCAAACTTGGAAACCCTGAAAACTTCGACGGACCATAACTTGGTCATACGGACTCCGATTCTCGAAAACTCGGACTCTATTTCGCGTATTTTTCCGAGACGAACGCAATGGCATAGCCTGTTTTACTTGATTCAGAATTTAAAATTAAATTCTGCCTTGACTCTCGTTTTAACATGTTATCGAAATACGAGTTGTTACATTATCGTTAAGTTTAATGATTTGGTCTAAGTAATAACCAAATATCCTTTTTTGTAATTAGTTTTGAAATAAGGTTCGAAACCTTACAAAAAGACAACCATAATTATTATAAATCATGCTTTGATATTGAGATAAACCTAATTGAAACCACAAGAAATATATATATATATATATATATATATATATATTTCTATTTCTATGCTTTGGGATAATTGATGAAAACCACACACAATTACATATAATTATATTTATGCGTCAATATACACCACATTGTCCCTATTTTAATGTTGGGCATATTTCTTGTTAGTTTTAAATAATGTTCTTTTTATTTTAAAAGAGGATAAGAGCATGTTTATAATAACTAAGTTAAACCTCAACAAAGATTTAATACAAATTGGTTTACATATTTCTAATTAGAATTATCATTTAACACTGAATCTACAGATCCAGAATAAAACTACATCTTAATGGTGTTTTATGGGACTGATTTCCAGATATACAGTGTTTTACAATAACAGCAATAATTTTCAAATTCCAGATAATAATTTATATAATTTAGTAAGTATACAGATAATATTATTTCAAACCACAAACATATACTTTAGTTTTTTGACAAAATTTATAAATAGATCTAATAAGCATCATTTTAGACTTAAAAATATGTGAACTGATCTTATGACGACTGTCTATAATTCCCGCACTAAACAAGAGGAGTAATGCGCTGAAAGACATGTTAGGCATTTATGGATGATCATTGAGGTATGAAAACACATGGAACTTGTCGTACTCACAGCGCATTGTTAAAAAATAATAGAACATATACAACAGGCAATATTAGTGAAGCATCATATATCAAACTTTTGAACTTTCATAACATCCTAAAAGATTTTTCTATATATTAATTGGATACAACATCAGAGTCTGTACATAAAGCCTTACTACAACACTCAGAGTCAAACATCAAACACCTGAAATAAAAGATACTGTGTAGTAGTAAAAGATAATAAGCTAGCCGAGGTATGAAAACACATATGGAACTTGTCGTACTCATAGCGCATTGTTAAAAAATAATAGAACATATACAACAGGCAATATTAGTGAAGCATCATATATCAAACTTTTGAACTTTCATAACATCCTAAAAGATTTTTCTATATATTAATTGGATACAACATCAGAGTCTGTACATAAAGCCTTACTACAACACTCAGAGTCAAACATCAAATACCTGAAATAAAAGATACTATGTAGTAGTAAAAGATAATAAGCCAGCCTCCTTCTCGCCACCGAACTGCAACATCGTCCTCACGAAGATATCACCTGTCACCTGCCACCTAGTCTACCCATCCAAAAATCAGATGAACAGCCCAAGGTAATAAGAGGAAACATAAAACCTTGAGTCAGACAACAATCTTAGTGAGCGATAAAACAGCTAACTAACATCATCAATAAAGCATATGAGAATAGGTTGATAAACAACTAATCTACCCACAGCACTAGGGAAGAACTCAACCTCATCTTCCCAATATTGGACAGTGATAGCCTTTACAAAACAAGTTTTTTAACCATACGTCCTTGGCAACCAAACAACCATTCATTCATGATAATCAGAAGTAACCAACAATATCAACCATAACAAACAATTATTTTCTCACATAAACCATCCTAATCAAGCTCGATATCCCTCAAGCACAATCCCTAGAGGCCTGAACCAATATCATACAAGCACCTAAGAAACATCTCCTTCGACATCAGACGATCTATAGCAAAGCCCCATACGCCATTCGACGATACATATCTCTAGGCCTTTCAACGATACCCAAGGTGCTCGACCAACAACCTTCCGGTCTTTTAGACGTCTCTATTATACCCTTGCTTTGAACCCGCTAGAACCTACGACAACGATAATCTCTCAGCCTTCAATATCTCCAGTCATCCTTCCTGATGGCTATTCTTAGCTCAAGCAACCTTCTGGAGCAACCATTATCCATCAACTCATAACCTTTTAGTTTTCTTCACATTCATTGCTTTTCAAAGATCAATGAATGTCTCACAACACTTCGAACATTCCCCCATGAACTTGTGTCAAAGCTAGAATCATCGTCGACTCAAAAACAAGCTTCGTTTGGTCGATACTGCATTTTATAGCATTTCCAGCTTCTTCGCTATAAAAAACTAACCAAAATGTCAAAACAGCCTTTCACAGTGCTTCTGAAATGCTTTTATACATCCTGGTTCAATTCAGCATGGATATGGTGTGAAAAACAAAACAAAACATCAAAATTGGCTTTCACAGCGTTTCTACCTTTTTACGGCATTTCAGTAGTGCTATCAATGCTTCTTGTCCATTATTATGCCTTTCGGTCCATCAATGTACCTTTCACAATGTTTCTACCTTTTTACAGCGTTCAGAAACGCTGTCATAGCTCAGGTGTGACATACGACCTACGACATGCGACATTCTTGTTCCAGGACCTTCCATTGCGTTTTAATTTTCCACCGCGTTTTTCAAACGCTGTCAAATCTCACATGACATACGGCATGCGACATTCTTGTTCTAGGACCTTCCATGGAGTTTTTACTTTCCACAATGTTTTTCAAATGCTGTAAATTTCTAGAATTTGATTTTTGCCCCGATTCTTGAAAATTCACCCGGTCCGCTTAATTTTTCTTGACGAACCATGATTTTTCAACTTGCCAAACATGTTGCCAAACACCCCCAAACTCTCCAATCCATCTCAACTCAAAATCGATCAATTTCATCGACATCAAAACAACGATTCAACAAATGATTAAATCAATATATATGGATCTAAAAATAGAATTAATACATAAAATTACTTCTTATAAGTTGCTAGATTAGATCCTATGGTGATTCATATGAAAATACACTTACCATGACGTAGATCTAAGGAAAACGACTTGAAAATGATGAAATTAAGATCATAGAACTCATATACTTGATTGAATCCGCTTGAGAGATGTATATCACTCACCAAATCTTCATAACAACATAAAAACACTTAGATCTAAATCCGAACAGCGGAGAATTAGCTTCAAACTCTTCAATTTGATGAAATCTCCCTTGGATTAATGTAGATCTGGCTTCAAACGATGTAGATCTTCAATCTTCACATGTAGATCTAGAATTTTAATGGTGGAAAGGTGTATTTGATTGAGCAAAGAGGATCACGAGCTCAACCAAATGAGAGAATGAAGAAAGTAAACTATTCTCCATGCCTCTAACCCCCTATTTATAGCCTCCCATTAGCCCACTATTGGGCCTCTCCAAATCAACCCATTATGGCTTAAAACTCAGGACAACCAACTGTAAAACCTTAAAATAGCGATTCCTCCCAAACTGCTAAACCAAATCTTTAATGTGACCACTCTACAGAATGGGACACATCATTTCGTTTTCAATGGCACATGTTTTCGTTTTCAATGGCACATGTTTCAACACCTGATTCCATCCGAGCCAAAAGTTATGCCCTGACCAAGACTGACAGGGGCAAGACGGTCACAAATAAAATTAGCAAAAATTATGGACATATCTCACATCCCTATAAACAACAAATTAAAATATGAGAATGATCCGACCCCTAGGGAATAAAATAAAAATATTTTACAATCATGTGATACATAAAATGTGGGTTGTTACATTCTTCCCCTTCAGAAATTTCTCCCTTGAAATCCTGAGCCAACACAAGCAACCAAAACAATTCTGCATTCCTTTCACTCATGAGCAGCCGATTCTATCATCCAAACTAGCAGCCATCAAACCATGCATCCATAGTCTTATCCTAGCACACGGAATTCTAAATACAAACACAATAGTACAAGTTACAATGATGTAAGGTGACACGGTACTAATGGATCGTACCAACGAAGAGTTCTGGATGGGCCGCCTTCATGCTTTCTTCTGTCTCCTACGTAGAATCATCGCCATCCTCACTCTATTGTACCTTAACTAGCTTAATTGTCTTCTTCCTAAGTTGTTTCATCATTCCCCGCAACACGAAGCGGCTTACGAGGTCCCATAGCTACGGTCTCTACTTCTAGATCTTCTGTAACACCCCACACCCGCTACGGACACTCACTAAGGGAATGCCATAGCATCGGTGGAGTATTTTAAGTGAATATAGAACAGAAAAATTACAACAAGACAGATATAAATAATACTTGAAAATTCAAAACATCATTTCATTGCAGCAGAAGATAAACATGTCTGGTTACAATACCAAAACCAACTAAACAAGAGTCAAGTACTAAATATCCATCTTAATAAAACATAAGTACATAATCCCACTACATAACTAATAGCCATAATAGAAAAGATGACCGAGCTTTACATCAAGAGTCCAAGCTCCAAGATAGATAAAGCAGTCTCGATCAAACTCCACTAGAACTAGGCCCAACCTGAGGACCTGAAGGGGGAAAAAGATAAAAACAACGGGGTAAGACATAAGTCTGAGTGAGCCCTATAACTTTAACAATACAATCATTAAAGTAATTAGGGTATGATATAAACTTGGTACGGTGACGACTGGGGATAAATGACTACACTAAGCAGCCAACTAGACATAGAAAGAACTAAGATATCGATAAAGACGCATCTACCCACCCAAGGGTAATTACTACACTGCACCACACCAGTCATTCTTACTTAAAGGTTGATCCCACCCAAGGACTTAGAAAATTTAACTAGTAGTTTCGTGTACCCCTAGCTGACCGCATAGGTGCTGTCTGCCCCTATCTCCACTAGGTGTACCCACTACTCCCCAAGTGATCGGCTCCCTAACGTAGATACCCGTGCTGGCCCCACAGTGGGGTGTATCACTCCCTAAAGTGGCAACCCAATACAACCAACGGTGCACGACTTATACCTACACGATGCAACAACGTCTTACCTACCAGCCCGGGTCCACACACGCATATGAAACCCGTTGGACTTGCGTTGCCACCACTAACCCGTTTTTGGCCTCTTATAGTCAAGCCCAGTACGCGTGTCCCGTCCTCGACATGGGTCGAGCCCACAAAGATACGTTTTGGGTTACTGGTTGAAATGGGACCCCACAAGCTACCCACCTAAGCTTGTCTCTTTTTCTAGTGCATCCCACTTAACCCTTTAATCATGTTTAATTACATGTTTAACCTTTGCAAAGACCTCTCACATTAGACTATCTTTTATGGCAGCTGGATTTGCCGGTCGGGTCCGGGTAGCCTTACGCCATAACCGAGTCTAACCTCGTGTCTTTACACTTGTCACGTATTTAGTTTATGCCTAAGACCTCTCACATTGGGCCAATCATTTGTAGCCGTTGGATTTGCCGGTCGGGTCCGGGCAGTCTTATGCTACAAAAGGGTCCAACCTCGTGTCTTAGTTGATTAATTACACCTAATTAATCACCCCATATTTTGAATTAATTTTCCCTAATTAATTCCAATTTAATGATGTACATAATTGACTCAATTATGTCCATCCACCTATGGTATGCGACATCATACCAATTTCACCACAATTTTGTTAACATGAATATTAACCCCATCGTTCCCCACGTAATACGCTAACATGACATACTTCAAAGGGAAGATTCATCACAAATGCAATGGGTTCTACTTAGCATAACATTAGCATCATCATGGGTTTCAAAGGTGTTAACTTGCATATATGACCATAGCATCAAACCAAACTAGCATAAATAACCAACCCAAACTTGCATGAATCACATATGTCATAAAGAGGGTAACTTGCATAGATGTTCATGTCATAGACCTATCATAAAGGGATAAACTTGCAAACATGTCATAGGTCTAAAAAGGGATGAACTTGCATATGTTACTCATATCATAAAAAGGGGTAAACATGCATATGTATGCATGACATACAAAGGGGTAAACTTGCACATGTATGCATATCATACAAAGGTGTAAACTTGCACATGTTACTTGCATATAATCAAACACCAAACTTGCATAACATGTCATATATGAACTTGCATATAATCAAACACCAAACTTGCATAACATGTCATATATGAACTTGCATATAATCAAACACCAAACTTGCATAACATGTCATATATGAACTTGCATATAATCAAACACCAAACTTGCATAACATGTCATATATGAACTTGCATATAATCAAACACCAAACTTGCATATCATGGTGTCATAATGGATCAATGTTTATCATAGTGATTTGCATAACTAGCATCATGAACATATAGCATAAAACTTGCATAACTAGCATCATGAACACATAGCATATGATAACATAACTTGCATTGATCCACATTCATAACCATAGCCTCATTATATCCTATCATAATTAGTTTAGCAATTGTTTGCTAAAGGCATAGAAACTCACAACTTGTTGATTAGCACTCCTATGAAGAAGATTAAGTTGCTAGAGTTGATTAGAAGTTGATTTGAGAAGCTATCTTCCTCTTTAATTTGTGGAGGCTCCTTCTAAGTTGCATTTTGACGGCATGACGACGTTGTATCCAATTTTAGTATGAATTAGGGTAGTCTTAGGGTGTATTTATAGATTAGTTAAGTGTTTTAGGCCATTAGATTAACCCTAAATCAGATTAGAGCCGTCAGATCTCGTCACTAGCCACCAAAACACAGCCCAGATCCCAAATCAGTGCACCCAGGTCACCTGGGCTCGGCCAGGGAGGTCGACCCCCAGGTCGACACTAGGGTCGACACCCATGTCGACCTGGTGGGCAGGTCGACCCCCAAGTCGACTCCCAGGTCGACCTGGTCTGGGCGGGAATTTTCCCGCCTAGCCCATATTCTGCATTTTTGAAATCTGTTTCGTATTCTGATTTTTCGTGAAACTTCTCAAGGCCATATCTCAGTCATACGGACTCCGATTCACGAAATTTCGGACTCTATTTCGCGTATTTTTCCGAGACGAACGCAACCGCGAAACCCGTTTCCCTTATTTCTCACGTCTGGGATTAATTATTCATAAATTTATGAACATCACTGTTGTTTAGAAATACGGGGTGTTACATTCTCCCCTACTTAAAGGATTTCGTCCCCGAAATCTCTAAGTCAAGAAGAACGTATCCTACCAACCAAACAACCATCTAATAAACCATCAAACACGGGCATCCATTGTCCTTAAAGTTTCTAATGCTGTATGAACATATGCAAGAAGTGTGTGTATATGTTCCCTATCTAATGCAAAATCAGGCGATCTACTGATTCAGTTGACCTCCTTAATGCAAACCATGATAGTGCCATGCATCCAATATGTATGCGAAAGAACCCTATCGACACATACTATTTCTACATGTGTGCACAACCATACACCAAAATGCATCATCCATATGATAACGCAACCATTATACATCCATTAATATAGCTACCTACACACAATTATATGCAATATGCAATATGAAGTGACTGAGCCGATCTAGTGTCTAAAGTGTGTGTATATGCATCCACGAGCAACCACTAGCAAACACTTGCATCCACACGCATCCATCAATCATAACATGTCTCAGACACATGTTTCAACCATAGGTTTACCCAATCTAAAGGTCAAAGGTACTAATGAGAGGACATACTAAAGATAAGATAAGTACTAGACAAATGATAAAGGAGAAGTTAAATGACATACCCTCAAAAAGGAATGGGTACAGTGAACGCATCTTCGCTTCTGTCTCCCAAGTAGCATTGCTCTCATCCTCTCCCCATTGCACTTTGACTAGTCGAACCTCTCTATTTCTCAACTTCCTAATCTCTGACCTAAGGATGCGGGTAGGAGCTCGTCGAATAGTAGCATCACGCTCTACCTCCACTTCTCTAAGCAAGCTCGGCTCTACCACCTCTGCAGTCTCATGTAGGCACTTCCTCAAATGTGACACATGGAATACATCATGTACTCCACTAAGTCTCTCGGGCAACTCCACTCTATATGCCATCTGTCCAATCCTTTCCTTAATAGAGAACGGCCCTACAAACCTTGGTGCTAACTTCCCAACGGACCCAAAGCGAACAACGTTCCGTAATGGAGATACTTTGACAAAGACCATGTCCCCAACATTAAACTCAAGATCCATCCTCCTCTTATCTGCGTAGGATTTCTGTCTGTCCTGCGCCGCTTTCATCCTTCTTCTAATCAAATCAATCTTTTCTGAAGTCTCTCTAACCATATCAGGCCCAAGCAAGATCTTATCCGTAGATTCCCACAAACATGTAGGTGACCGACAAGGCCTTCCATAAAGAGCTTCGAAAGGAGCCATACCAATACTAGACTGAAAGCTGTTGTTATACGCGAACTCCACCAATGGAAGATGCTCTTCCCATGTACCTCCAAAATATAAGATACATAGTCTCAAAAGGTATTCTAGAACACGATTCACCCTCTCGGTCTGGCCGTCCGTCTGAGGATGATATGCGGTGCTCAAACACAACTGAGTCCCTACTGCCTCTTGCAAACTCTTCCAAAACTCGCTAGTGAAGATAGGATCTCGATCGCTCACTATGCTAGAAGGTACACCATGCAAC
Organism: Allium sativum; assembly: GCA_030737875.1. NCBI lineage: Eukaryota > Viridiplantae > Streptophyta > Magnoliopsida > Asparagales > Amaryllidaceae > Allium > Allium sativum. The sequence continues at coordinate 361,980,646 of CM060916.1, read as the reverse complement.
CGAACTAACTCTAGAAGGTAAACTGAAGCTAGCCATGGAGCAGTCCTCTTGCTCTTCACGGGTATGAAATGGGCGCTCTTAGTAAGTCTGTCTACCACTACCCAAATTCCCGTATTACCCTTCCTCGATCTCGGTAACCCATTAACAAAATCCATCGAGACGCTATCCCACTTCCATTGCGGAACTTCCAATGGGTGAAGCAACCCACCGGGTTTCTTTTGCTCTGCTTTCACTTGTTGGCACACCAAGCATCTAGCGACATACTCAGCCACATCCTTCTTCATACCGGCCCAAAAGAAAATTCGCTTCATGTCTTGGTACATATTGTCCCCACCGGGATGAATGGTCATCTTCGAACGATGTGCATCGTCAAGAACAACCTTCTTCAAACCCTCGTCTTGCGGTACACAAAGTCTACCGTCTCTACGCAACCACCCCTTACCATCTAGGGTGTACTTACTCAAATGGCTAGACGACTCCCCTCTTATGAGCTTCTCTACCAACTCAACCAACTGTGGGTCGTCCCGCTGTGCCTCGCCAATCCTTCCCAAAAGAGTAGGTCTGACCTCTAATATTGCTAGCAAACCAGGTACAAAGTCAACGGAAGGTCTGAAATCAAACATCGAGATAAATTCCAAGCTTCGTCGTTCAACGAACAATGGACTCAAAGACAACCTTTTTCTGCTTAAGGCGTCCGCCACCACGTTACCCTTGCCAGGGGTATACGCTATCTCGAAATCATAGGATGCTAAGAACTCCATCCACCTTTGCTGTCTTAAGTTCAAATCCTTCTGAGAAAACAAGTACTTCAATGATTTGTGGTCAGTGAACAATTCGAACCTCTCACCAAGAAGATAATGGCGCTAAGACTTAAGCGCAAAAACAATAGCGGCCAACTCTAGATCATGGGTAGGGTAATTTTTCTCATGCGCTCTCAACTGCCTTCCCCCATAGGCTATTACCCTTCCCTCTTGCATTAAGACTGCGCCTAGTCCTGTCCCACAAGCATCGGTATAAACAACAAATGGTTTACTCCCATCTGGCAACACTAAGACTGGAGCTGTGGTTAAAGCTCTCTTTAACCGTTGGAACGCATCATCACAATCTACGTCCCATGTGAAGACTAGATTCTTCTTCGTCAAGCGAGTTAATGGGGCTGATATCTTCGCGAAGTCTTTGATAAACTTCCTATAGTAGCCAGCCAACCCCAAGAAACTCCTCACCTCGGTAGCATTCTTCGGAACCTTCCAATCTTGGATGGACACTACCTTCGCGGGATCCACAGCTATCCCTTCCTTAGAGACCACGTGCCCTAAGAACCGCACTTCCTTCCTCCAAAAGTGACATTTAGAGAATTTAGCCTTAAGGCTATGCGCTCGAAGAGTCTCCAACACTTCCCTAAGATGTAGGGCATGCTCTTCTTCACTCTTAGAAAAGACTAAGATGTCATCCACAAAGACCACCACGAACTTATTAAGGTACTCCCTGAACACCCTACTCATCAAATCAACAAAGTATGCCGGGGCGTTCGTCAAACCAAATGGCATCACAAGCCACTCATAGAAACCATCCGAAGTCCTAAAGGTAGTCTTCTCTATACTATCCTCAGCCACTCTCAACTGATTAAACCCCGTGGCTAAGTCCAACTGCGAAAACACTGAGGCACCAACCAACTGATCAAAGAGATCATCAATTCTCGGCAATGGGTGTCTATTCTTCTTTGTGAGCTTGTTGAGTTCTCTATAGTCAACACAAAGTCTGAGGGACCCATCCGCCTTCGTGGCAAAAACTACTGGAGCACCCCACTCCGATATACTTCGTCTTATGAACCCCTTCTCAAGCAACTCCCCTACTTGCTTATGGAGTTCCCTCCTCTCACGAGGAGCCATGTGGCGCACTGGCAAAGATACTGGTTTAGCATTGTCTATCAGATATATTCGGAAGTCAATCTCCCGCTTCGGAGGTAAGCCCTTCACCTCCTCAAACATATCCGAGTATTCCCGAACCACTCTAACAGATCGCAAACTCTCGACCGAAGCGTCAAGCGATTCAAGATAACTTAGCATAACAGAATTCATGGGATTACAAGAGATCTCGAGAGTGTTCCCCAAGCGGGTCATGAGCCTAACAACTCTCCTTTCACAATCAAGAACGGCACCATTATTGGATAACCAGTCCATGCCCAAAATCAACCCATAGCCCGTGAAGCCCAAAACAAAAGCATCACATCTAAACTCAACACTAAGTATAGAAATCCTCAAACCCAAACATATCATGGACAAATAAGTGGAGCCCCCATTTGGGTTTGAGACAACCAAGGGATCATCTACTAGACTGGTGTCTAAGTGCAGTAACTCAACTAATGATGATGAGATAAACGAATGCGATGCGCCAGAGTCGAATAAAGTATGGACAGGATGATCAAACAGAAAAACCAGACTTTCAACGAAAATAGTTCTACCTCTTTCCTGAATTGGTGGAACTGCGAGAGCCTGAACTTGCCCCCTTGCCTGACCTGGTGCCATAAGAGCTTGCACCTGTCCCCCTGAGGTAGATCCCGTCCTCAGCCCCTTCTTGGGGCAGTCCTTCACTAGATGCCCTGCTTCGCCATAGTGGAAGCAGCCAGTCTTCTTCTTCTTTCGACAATCTTTGCTTAGGTGGCCTGGTGTCCCGCAATTGAAGCACTTCTTCTTTCCCTTGCCACCGTTGCCTTTCCCACCCTTGTTTTGCTGTTGTTGTTGAGGTCTCTTATGATCTCCTTTCTTCTCGGGTGCCTTATTAGCATTGGGACCCTTCTTTTCCTCATGCATGAGTGCCATGTCTACTAGCTTCTCAAAGGTGGCCCCCATAGGGATGTGAGTCATGGCCAAACCATGCATCGGTTCATTCAAGCCTTTAACGAACCTCAAAGCCTTCTTCTCCGGTGTATTCACCATGTCAATGCCAAACCTTGCTAACTGATTAAACTTGTGGACATATTCCTTCACTGATAGGTTTCCTTGCTTTAGAGTCAAGAACCTTTCCATATACAGATTCTCTTCCGCCCTTGAGAGAAACTTTGCCACAGACCTTTGTCTGAAATCCGCCCAAGAGTCAACTAGGCGTTCTCCATTAGTGACCTCCCACCAGAACGAGGCCTCTCCCTTCATTAACCAAGCAACTAACTTGACTTTCTTTCCTTCTTCCATCTCAAGGATATCTATCAACTCTTCCACCTCCTTAAGCCAATCCCTAGCTTCCACAAAAGTTTCAGATCCTTGAAAAGTTTCCCTCCCATAGCCTTAAATTCCTTGAAAGTCTTAGCAAAAGTATCCGCACGAGGAGGAGGAGGGGGAGGAAGATCGGGTGCAACTGTTGGTGGAGGAACATTTGCTGGACTCGCAGTGGCGGCCCTAGCCTCCATCAACCTCCTATACCATACTAGTATCGCTACACCCTCCGGAAAGTTAAGATCTTCAGCCATGCTGAAACGAAAAAGGAAATATTCAAAACGGAGAATTCGAAAGATAAAGATATGGCTATTGGGGATTATGCTTTTCTTTCAAAAACTTTTCTCTTAAAAGACATGTTTTTGAAAATACTCCTTCAAAAATGTTCTTAGAAAAATAGTTTTTCTAAAAGTTTTATCTGTTCTGGTAACCTTCAGCTCTGATACCACGTGTAACACCCCACGCCCACTACGGACACTCACTAAGGGAATGCCATAGCATCGGTGGAGTATTTTAAGTGAATATAGAACAGAAAAATTACAACAAGATAGATATAAATAATACTTGAAAATTTAAAACATCATTTCATTGCAGCAGAAGATAAACATGTTGGTTACAATACCAAAACCAATTAAACAAGAATCAAGTACTAAATATCCATCTTAATAAAACATAAGTACATAATCCAACTACATAACTAATAGCCATAATAGAAAAGATGACCAAGCTTTACATCAAGAGTCCAAGCTCCAAGATAGACAAAGCAGTCTGGATCAAACTCCACTAGAACTAGGCCCAACCTGAGGACCTGAAGGGGGGAAAAAGATAAAAACAACGGGGTCAGACATAAGTCTGAGTGAGCCCTATAACTTTAACAATACAATCATTAAAGTAATTAGGGTATGATATAAACTTGGTACGGTGACGACTGGGGATAGATGACTACACTAAGCAGCCAACTAGACATAGAAAGAACTAAGATATCGATAAAGACGCATCTACCCACCCAAGGGTAATTACTACACTACACCACACCAGCTATTCCTACTTAAAGGTTGATCCCACCCAAGGACTTAGAAAATTTAACTAGTAGTTTCGTGTACCCCTAGCTGACCACATAGGTGTCGTCTGCCCCTATCTCCACTAGGTGTACCCACTACTCCCCAAGCGATCGGCTCCCTAACGTAGATACTCGTGCTGGCCCCACAGTGGGGTTTATCACTCCCCAAAGTGGCAACCCGATACAACCAACGGTGCACGGCTTATACCTACACGATGCAACAACGTCTTACCTACCAGCCCGGGTCCACACACGCATATGAAACCCGTTGGACTTGCGTTGCCACCGCTAACCCGTTTTTGGCCTCTTATAGTCAAGCCCAGTACGCGTGTCCCGTCCTCGACATGGGTCGAGCCCACAAAGATACGTTTTGGGTTACCGGTTGAAATGGGCCCCCACAAGCTACCCACCTAAGCTTGTCTCTTTTTCTAGTGCATCCCACTTAACCCTTTAATCATGTTTAATTACATGTTTCCACTTGGTTAAGTATTCTAATCGTATTTTCTATTGCCACCCAAGGCAACCCACTAGATTTCCACATGCCACCCAAGGCACTTACTTGATTTCCACATGCCACCCAAGGCACCCACTTAACCCCTCATGCCCTACTACATGCTTATCTGGTTAAGTGTTTCTTAATTGATTAAGACCGTAACCTTTGCAAAGACCTCTCACATTAGACTATCTTTTATGGCAGCTGGATTTGCCGGTCGGGTCCGGGCAGCCTTACGCCATAACCGAGTTTAACCTCGTGTCTTTACACTTGTCACGTATTTAGTTTATGCCTAAGACCTCTCACATTGGGCCAATCATTTGTAGCCACTGGATTTGCCGGTCGGGTCCGGGCAGTCTTATGCTACAAAAGGGTCCGACCTCGTGTCTTAGTCGATTAATTACACCTAATTAATCACCCCATATTTTGAATTAATTTTCCCTAATTAATTCCAATTTAATGATGTACATAATTGACTCAGTTATGTCCATCCACTCATGGTATGCGACATCATACCAATTTCACCACAATTTTGTTAACATGAATATTAACCCCATCGTTCCCCACGTAATACGCTAACATGACATAATTCAAAGGGAAGATTCATCACAAATGCAATGGGTTCTACTTAGCATAACATTAGCATCATCATGGGTTTCAAAGGTGTCAACTTGCATATATGACCATAGCATCAAACCCAACTAGCATAAAAAACCAACCCAAACTTGCATGAATCACATATGTCATAAAGAGGGTAACTTGCATAGATGTTCATGTCATAGACCTATCATAAAGGGATAAACTTGCATATATGTCATAGGTCTAAAAAGGAATGAACTTGCATATGTTACTCATATTAAAAAAAGGGGTAAACATGCATATGTATGCATGACATACAAAGGGGTAAACTTGCACATGTATGCATATCATACAAAGGTGTAAACTTGCACATGTTACTTGCATATAATCAAACACCAAACTTGCATAACATGTCATATATGAGCTTGCATATAATCAAACACCAAACTTGCATAACATGTCATATATGAACTTGCATATAATCAAACACCAAACTTGCATAACATGTCATATATGAACTTTCATATAATCAAACACCAAACTTGCATAACATGTCATATATGAACTTGCATATAATCAAACACCAAACTTGCATATCATGGTGTCATAATGGATCAATGTTTATCATAGTGATTTGCATAACTAGCATCATGAACATATAGCATAAAACTTGCATAACTAGCATCATGAACACATAGCATATGATAACATAACTTGCATTGATCCACATTCAAAACCATAGCCTCATTATATCCTATCATAATTAGTTTAACAATTGCTTGCTAAAGGCATAGAAACTCACAACTTGTTGATTAGCACTCCTATGAAGAAGATTAAGTTGCTAGAGTTGATTAGAAGTTGATTTGAGAAGCTATCTTCCTCTTTAATTTGTGGAGGCTCCTTCTAAGTTGCATTTTGACGGCATGACGACGTTGTATCCAATTTTAGTATGAATTAGGGTAGTCTTAGGGTGTATTTATAGATTAGTTAAGTGTTTTAGGCCATTAGATTAACCCTAAATCAGATTAGAGCCGTCAGATCTCGTCACTAGCCACCAAAACACAGCCCAGATCCCAAATCAGTGCACCCAGGTCACCTGGGCTCGACCAGGGAGGTCGACCCCCAGGTCGACACTAGGGTCGACACCCATGTCGACCTGGTGGGCAGGTCGACCCCCAGGTCGACTCCCAGGTGGACCTAGTCTGGGCGGGAATTTTCCCGCCTAGCCCATATTCTGCATTTTTGAAATCTGTTTCGTTTTCTGATTTTTCGTCAAACTTCTCAAGGCCATATCTCAGTCATACGGACTCTGATTCACGAAATTTCGGACTCTATTTCGCGTATTTTACCGAGACGAACGCAACCGCGTAACCCGTTTCCCTTAATTCTCACGTCTGAGATTAATAATTCATTAATTTATGAACATCACTGTTGTTTAGAAATACGGGGTGTTACATCTTCGTACTATTCTGGAGATAACACCACATTCGAATCATGCACGCACTTCCGTAGAAACAGCGAATCGGGAGGGGGATTAGCCGAACCGCCCCATTTTGGGGGTCAACTCGGGACCAGCTGGGTTGACCCAAGGGTCGACCCAGGGTGTTTGGGGTCGACACCCAAAGGGGGGGTCGACCCCATACAGATCTGTGCAGAATTCGGTCTGCACTTGGACACAGTTCTGAGCAAAATTCGTGAACCCCATGCTATAAATAAGACCCCATTCTCAGTGTTTTATTCATTCTAAAACAATAGAGAACTAGGTGCTGCCTCTGCCTAGATTAAAATAGCCTATATTTCTACAACAACAAGAGTTAGACAAATTCATAGATCTGTGCTTCAACATCTGCAACTATTCTTCTGTGTCTTAGATGTATTCTCTGTGAGTCTACTTTATTTTTAGATAGAAATATTAAAATGCAATCTTGACATGCCTATGAATTAGATCTAAGCCTGTGACTATTGGAATCATATCAGATCTGCTACATTTGTATATCTAATTCACTGATAAGATCTCATCATACCCGTTTATGATCATGACACCATGCGTAATCAGTCCTGTTATTACATGTTCATCAGATCTGTTCTTATATGCCTATTTCTGTTCATCAGATCTGTTCTTATATGCCTATTTGTACTATCATATGCCCATTTCTGTTACTGTTGGTTTTATGCCTATTTTGTCCTTCTCTCTCTTATTCCCTTTTTATTTTTATAGCTTGGCTACTTTCGAGCCTAGGTCGATATCGCTATGCGTACAAACGAAATTGGGTTAAATTGGGAATGATTGGAAATGGTAATTTGGGGGGCTTAACTTGTACTTTGAATCACGATTGGGATATGGGGGCATAAACTATATTGTGAAATTGGACTAAAAATTGGGGCATGATGTATATGGTGAATTATGACTTATGGTTTGGGACATGTAAATCTGTAGGCTTAATTTAAAATTAAGAGAAACATGTTAACGGAACTGTAAAGAATCCGTAAAGCATGTTTAATCCATTAAATTTGGGGCATAACTTGAATTGAAAATATGAATATGGATCTGGGCATAAATCAAATAGTGATTTATATCGTAATTTGGGGCATGCGGTACATGATGAACATGACTTCAGAAAGGGGCATGAAAACCTATAATGAAATAGGTATAATTGGTTAATAATGGAAATGCCTAGATTTATAGTAATAAGTAACTATAACCGCGCTTAGACACGAGGATAGATTACATTTGTGGTAGAAGTCTGCCCGGACCCTCCCAACATATCCAGCGACCACATGTGGTGAATCTAATGTGAGGGGTCTAAGTGCATAAAAAGTGACAGTGATAAGAAACGTGGTTAAGTCCGACTTGTGGAAGAAGTCTGCCCGGACCCAACCGACATATCCAGCATCCACAAGTGGTAGACTTAATGTGGAAGGTCTAGCGCATTATAACCATAAACGAATGTATGGTAATGAACTTGTAATACTTAACCTGTTGAATCTATAAGGATTGTATGAACCTATTAAATCTGTGGGGTTAAGTAAACCTATTAAATCTGTGGGGTTAAGTAAACCTGTTAAGTCTGTGGGGTTAAGTAAACCTGTTAAATCTGTAGGGTCAAATAAACCTATTAAATCTGTGGGGTTAAGTAAATCTGTTAAATCTGTGGGGGTTATACGAACCTGTTAATTTAGGAAACTTAATCTGTTAAATCTGTTGGGGTTATATGGACTCGTTAATTTGTAAAGTTTAACCCGTAAATCTGTAGGGGGTTATGTGAATCTGTTAAATTTGTTAGGAATAACCTGTCAAAATTCTATTTAATTGGGGACACAAGATCTGTAAGGTTGGCTTGTGTCATCAGTTCTGTGGGACCCATATTAGTCAGTAACCCATTCTGGTATTAAAGGGGGACCCCGCACTGGGTAGAGGTCAGGGCACGCTTACTGAACTGATTATAAAAGGTTCATCCGAGAGGAGGTGTGTACTGGCGTGTTCCAATGGACTCATGTGCGCGCATGAGTATGGCCTGCATATGGGAATATAAGCCGCAGTAGCACCAGTAAATAGGTCTATGTCCTTCTGTAGGTTGCCACTTTAGGAAGAATAACCCTACTGTGGGGCCGACACAGGGTATTTACGGGATAGGGAGCCGATCAATTGGGGAAGGGTAGTAATTAGTGTACAACTAGCCCTGTCTATTTCTGTGGGGTACCTGTATTTCTGTTTGGGTTAACACCCATTATTTATGTTTAGGTACCGGTTAATTCTGCTTGGCTTAAAACCCGTTACTAGAGTACACCTGAAACTACCATTATATTTGTGTTGGCATCATCTTGTTTCTGTTAAGCAATTAGGGAGTATGTTGTCAAAACCCGCAACTCCCCCGTAAAGGAAAGTGTCGGATAGTTCGAGAACAAACCACAACAGAACACATACAAAAGAACATTTCACTGTATATTACAACAATGCATCAGATTACAAGAATATACAGAGTATAAATGAATATTACACAGAAATATCAGAGATTTAAATTACATTTAAATACATAGCAGCGGAAAATAATACAATACAGAACTAGAAGAGATATACGGATACAAAGCTTTCCGGATATCGTTCCAGCTGTAAACCAGGATCTTGCGAATATAAATCTGCAAAACCAAAACTACTAGCTGCCCGTGTCAAAATAAGGGCACCCAGAGTTTAGGTTAAAACAATAAACTCCAGGTCAGTCATGTGACTGGTGTGAGAACTAAAACAGTTAATCTTTATTTTAAAGTTAGGTAAATCAAGGGACCACGCCATATAACACGGAACGGGTTTCCTCCCAAGAATACCCGTGCATAAAACCAACAGCGCAATGCTAAATAAAGAAAAATGAAGCTGTTATAAGACCCAGGTCCTATCACACAATGCAACGCAAGCCGGGGGATAGGGTTTCCCCTTATAACAGCCAAAGAATGCTTGATACGTTTAAAACAGATTATTTGATACTATAATAAGTGCATAGTGTATAAAACAACTTCAAATCATAAGTATCAATCATAGGCGGCATGGGTACCATATATCATGTCGCCATATATAGGTTTACATATAAAACCGCAAATGTCACGTATTTGGAAATTGGATTTCCGTCTATGAACCGAGGCCAGGGATCGTCCTCACCGACTTCGAGACTCTCTAGCCCGAGCCTCAGGGTCAGAGCGCATCGACCCTTGGATCGTCAGGGCCGGTCCACCGATGTGGATTAAACTTAAACCCTGAACATGCGTTCCCCCGCCCTATGGGGCGTAAATGAGCCAACGAATGACTCCATCGGACCCGGATCGTCCGATCAAACCGAGGCGCCTCGCAACAGCAACAACCACATAAGTCAAACTCGTCAGGGCGTGTAAAACCACTGACGCCACTTCTAACTAGAAAGAAACGCATGCCCTCCCTGAGGTCCGTCTCCCGTTTTTGGTTCATACCGGGTGTGAAACTCGCGAAGTAAACGTTACACAAAGCTACGCCACAAAGGCCGTGCTTTGATCATCACCACAAGACTTTGCTTTTCAACAGAAGCCTCAATCAATTGCCACTTAGGCATGCCACACAGGCAATTCACTCCATGCGTTTGATATCCATCAATATATAACCCCTGAGCTCGTACGTCTCAGAGAAGGGCGTTAAGCAAGAGAATAAATTCTCCGCCGCCAAACAGATATATATTTAATAGAGATCAATCACACAGACTAAAATCCAATGTCAGACACACAGTCCATTTACAAGTCCGTTCTGGGTCTGAACGAAACCGGAGGCACCTAGTACCCCGCATATCCATCGATCTCCAAGTACGTCTGGACGATCACCAACTGTCTCCATCTTCTTGGGTGTACAGCCCAATCAAGATCATCAGTAATCACCAAAACGACGTGAAGACCTACGGTCTTCGACCATCGTCTTCATCTTCGACTTATCGTCGTATCAGTTATTCAGAATGGGATAAACCCGGTCTTTCCAAATAATTCGCGTATATTTTAAATAAGTGTTACACCAACACAACATATGCCTCATTCCAATTCATTAGCCACTAACTGTAAATTAATCAAGAGAATAATTCCCCAAATATTAACCCCGAAGGCCGAAACCAACATCAGATCAATATCCAGAAAACCATTCTGCTTGGCTAACCGACAGTTAGTTTCTAAATTTCACATTCATAGGGAAAGGTTCCCATTAATTTTATCCAAGATAAATTCCTTGAATTTATTCTTTGATCATCTTTTGAATTTCGATTCAACTAGTCGGGATTAACGAACCTTACCGAAGTAATCATTTGTTTTAATTTCCCAATCCCAACCTATTCATCCCATGAAGTAAAACTGGTTATACTTCATATCTAACACCACGGTGTTATCGGTAAATTCAATTACCATTTCACGTTCAAATCTAATTAAAGATTTAACTAACACCTGGAGCAAAACTGGTGATACTCCATTTCGATTATTTCAATCTAATTAAAGATTCATTAAAACTCCACTTAGTTTTAATCGTTAACTGGGTTAAAGAATCAGTGTCATTTAAAACACGGTTCACGAGAAACCCAAAATCACATTCCATTAATTATCGGGTTAAAGAACGAGTGTTATTTAAAACACTGTCCACGATAAACCCAAAAATCAATATCAATTCAATTTCAATTAAATATTATTTAATTGGTACACTTCATTAAATCTAAATAAAAAGATTTAATCTTTTCTCAACTGGGTTCAAGAACAGTGTTAATGAAGACACCATTCACGACAAACCCAAATCACATTTGATATTCAATACAAGGCTCTGAATAGAAAATATATCGGCTTATATTCAATATCAAATTCTACGACTAACAAATATAGTATTGGAAATAACGATATATATATCTATATCTTTCAAATTCCCATAACAATATCTGTATCATCCCGAAATCCAACATCGAAATAATCCAAAGACAATTTCGATTCAGATCCATTCCAATATAATCATTGGAAATTCTGGTTATTTCTAAAACCCTTTCAAATTCAATTTACTTATTTAAAAATAAATAGAATTATAATTCTAGTTCAAAACTAGTTCATTTCGATAAAAATCTATTTTTATCTTTTCAAATATAGAGTTTTTCATCCCAATTCTTTCTAAATCATTTCTTATGATTTTACACAAATTATTACTATTTTTAATAATTTTATCAAGGCCCGTACAGTCGATTTCCATCAACGGCCATCGAACTGCACTTACAGCGACCTTTTTCGAATTTGATTTGGACGTATCTCCAAATCCAACCGTTAGATTTCAAATTTCTAACTTTCGTTAGAAAGCTCTTTTCGATACGAACCCAACGGTTCCGGTTTTAGGAGAATCCGACGGTCGGATCTCTCGTAATATTCGTTCGAAGTCAATGGTCGAAATTCGCGAACTGCCGCGGCGCATTCTATTTAGGCCATTATATTATATATAATTATTTATATAAAATATACTTCGTCGATTTCAATTCAAAACGTGCTTTATAAATCGTTTTCAATTCATTTTCAAAACGGTTTCAACTTCATATTCAATTTCAAATCAAAATTGAATATTCCAATTTAAATTCATTTTAAATTCATTTCAAATTGATTTCAATTCAAATTGATTTCGTTTTCAATTCAATTCATTTCGAAATCATTTTCAATTCAATTTGAATTCGTTTTCGATTCAATTCATTTCGAAATCGTTTTCAATTCAATTTGAATTCGTTTTCAATTCAATTCATTTCGAAATCGTTTTCAATTCAATTCATTTCAAAATGAATAAAATCGATATAAATATCGTTCACGTCAAAATGACGTCAATCTAATCAACACGGCTTCATAAATTTCTATTTTCAAATATTCTATTTCAAATATTTCTTTTTCAAAATAGTTGTTATTACCAAAATATTTCGTTCAACACATGACCAATCTCAATGGATGAGTACTGTCAACACATGAACCTTTATTTTATATTGATAAAGATGTAAATTTTATTACTAAAATATTTCGTTCAACACATGACCAATCTCAATGGATGAGTACTGTCAACACATGAACCTTTATTTTATATTGATAAAGATGTAAATTTTATTACTAAAATATTTCGTTCAACACATGACCAATCTCAATGGATGAGTACTGTCAACACATGAACCTTTATTTTATATTATTCTTTATTTTCTAAATTGGAATGAGGCCCAATCAATCACCATATAAAATTAATTATATGGATTTTCATACAACACATGTATATAATAGCATTGAAAAATAATCAACCATCAACCAAAGTGCACTACACTGTATAAGCATCAAATATAGATATCTAACGCTTATAACAGCCTGTCAATCAATCGATCGACATATTTAATCAATCAGGATGAGTGAACTTCAAATTTCATCCCAACACCCGTGTGGGGTTTCAAACAATCAAACACATATTTTATTTGTGCAGTTGGACGATGTGTAAAATTTATCATCCCAATCCATGTCTGTCAAATCAGTGTACATAAACAAACCGTCTGGTTTGTAAATGAATATTTTATTTTATTCACTTCACGTTAAAAATTATATTTTTAACGATAAAACATTTTATTTTAACATATGAATTTCTATTCAGTTCATTCTTCAAATAAAATGGTATTTTTATTTTTCTAACTTATTTTAGAAAATTTCGGCGGCATAACGGCACGATACTAGAAACGGGACGAGGCCTAGCCTTATCCCCGGTCTAGTGAAGGCCCACGCCATTCACACATCAATCAAAATCACCAAACCACCAAATTCAAATCAAATCATATAACTAATCTATGCAACCAAACAAACAAGTCCATGGTCTGTGGACGATTGTGTCGGGTGCTACTAAGCACCGTCTGCATCCTAGTATATATATATAACTAGAAAATTTAAATTGAAAGGTGAGAAGTTCTCACAAATAGCTATCCAAGCTCCACGGCACTCCATTGATAGAAATCTTCATCGTTCTTGCCTTTTGTCACCTCGTCGCCCGTAGCCACTACATACATAAAAATCGAATTTTTACTTCGCTATTCAATATATAAAAATCGAATTTTTACTTCGCTATTCAATATATAAAAATCGAATTTTTACTTCGCTATTCAATATATAACAATCGAATTTTTACTTCGCTATTCAATATATAAAAATCGAATTTTTACTGCGATGTCATATAGATAAAAATTCCATTTCGAAAATATAGATTTCGCCTTTTCAAAAATATAGACTTCATCTTTTCAAAAAAAAAATTATCATTATAAAAATCACATTTTTATTTTTCTACACATATAAAGATGCTATTTTTAATATTTCTATCATGTAAAAATTATATTTTTAATTCTTCTATATAGTAAAGACTATATTTTTAATACTTTAAAAATATAAAAATCATATTCTCATTATTTTAAAAATATAAAGATCATATTTTTATCTTTCTACAATATAAAAGATTATATTTTTACTACTTTAAAAATATAAAAATCATATTTTTACTACTTTAAAAATATAAAAATCATACATTTTTTCTTTATGCCTATTTCATAAAATGTCAATTCATACAAAATCATAAAATAGGATTAAAACAAATAATTACTAAAATTAAGAAGAACGCTCACTGTTTTTGCGCGCTCCTGAGTGGTCGGAGGCTCCTCCAGCGGTGGGTGGTCGGAGGGCTTGCGGTGGTGGCTGCTCCTCTTCGTGGGGGGGGTTACGTCGAGGCGGAGGGCGTGGGGTCTTGGGGATGTGGTGGCGCGTTTCTGAGGGGGGGGCGGCTGTCGATTGAAGAGGAGAGGGGAGCGAGAAGGCTGGAGGGGCGACAGTGGCCCGCCTGAGGCGCGGCGGCGCTCATCGGGGGGGGGGGGGGGGCGAGTCTCCCCCCGTCCGCCTCTTTCTCCTTTTTTTTATTCTTTTATTTTTCTGCGAATTCGATTGTGAACGGGGGGGCCAGAAGATAAGGGAAAGGGTTTTATTTTATTTTATTTTATTATTATTTAATTATTTAATTCAACCTAAAGTTGACTTTTTCATACGACCTCGAAACGAGGCCCACCGCCTGTCGTCCATAGCGTTTCACCCCCATTCTAAACACAATAGGATATGTATCGCAAGCTGATTCGACCGTTTCGATCAGTTTCCGTTGAATTTACTTTTAAATCTATATATTGAATTTTAAACGTGCATTTCAAATTACCGGGGTCACATACTAACTCGAAAAATTCCCGAAAAATATTTTCTAGCTTCGTACTGACGATACCGTCCTAACAAAACTAATTTCGTCGAATTCTGAGACTGTCTGAAAAATGGCCATTTTTCAGTCGATTAAAATCAACTAAAACTGGTCAAATGCGTTTTCCTTTGCCACGCTCACATATTGATTTGAAAAATTATGAAATTTGGAATCTAGCAATAATTTAACATCACGGACCCAACAAAACTGGTTTCGTCGAAATCCGAGGTCGTTTGCAAAATTTCCATTTTTAAGGGCCTGAATTCCATAGCGACTATTCAGGATTTTCAACTAGACATATCTTTTGATTCCCGCTACGAAATCTTGATTTTTCGGATTCGTTGGAAAGATATCCTCAAATAGATCCTATCATTTTTGGTTTCACTAAAATCCGGATTGTTTTGCACCCCGTACATTCAATTGAAGTTTGAAATCGAATTATCGAACTACCGCGCCATTTTCAATTCCTTTTATAAATATAAATAAATATTTATATTCTAACGACGACGTATATAATATATACGTTTGAATTATATTCAAAATAAATTTCTCGTCGATTTTATTTAAAATAATCTATTTTAAATATACTAAATTTGCTAAAATTGCCAAAATAAAAATTTTAAACTGGCCCAGATTTTCCGGGTTATTACATATGTAATCCTGTTACATATATGTTATACTAGTATTGGTGTAGAGAGAAGTACTTAAGAAGCACAACATATCCAGTTCTGTTATCCTGTTTATCCTGTTATAGCTTCCTTATGACACTGTTATCACACTCTCTAGTTTATATGCCTATCATGATGCTTTTACTTATTTATATGATAAAATAACTGGGCTAGCCAGACTTTATATCTGACCCATTTTGTTTCCTCTACTCTCTCTTCCGTTTCCCCCAGGTTCTCAGGGTGGGGATACTCGGCCTTGATTTGGATTCTCTGCTTTCATCTTGCTTGGAGCTGCCTAGATGTATTGCTCGATTTCTTGTCTCTCTACTATGGCCATGTTTTGGGGATTATGCTTCTTTTATTATTGTACTCTGATATTTTAAGTACAAGACAGAAGTTTTAATGATATACTGGGTTTTATGCATTTCAAACATATGTTGTAACCATGTTTTGAACTACAATGCTTTATGATTAATAAAGTTTTTAATTCCGCTGCTATTTTATATCTGTCTTTTAATGTTTCTATTTTTGTTTACCTATAACGCTTCACAAAACTTAATGCATTCTCTTAATGAGTGACATAAACGAACGTGGGGTGTTACAATTATTATATGCAAACTCAACTAGTTGTAGTTGGTCTTTCTATGATCCCCCAAGATCCAATACACAAGCTCTTAGAAGATCTTCGAAAACTCGGTTAACCCTCTCGGTCTGACCATCGGTTTGGGGATAATAAGTCGTACTTAAACATAACTCGGTTCCCAAAGTCTCTTGCAAACTCTTCCAAAATCCACTTGTGAACAATGGATCTCGATCACTGACTATGCTCTTTGGAATACCATGGAATCAAACTATCCATTTTATATAAAACTCAACCAACTTTGATGGTGTCCTAGTCGATTTGTCAGGAATGAACCTTGCACTTTTGGTCAAGCAATCCACGATGACCCAAATTCCTTCATTTCATGCCCTGGTTCTAGGTAGTCCATCGATAAAATCCATCGATATCTGCTCCCATTTCCATGTAGGAACTTCCAATGGCTGAAGCAATCCACTCGGCGTTTTGGTTCAGCTTTCACTAACTAACAGTTCATGCACATGGAAATGGACTTTCCAATATATCTTTTCATCCCTTCCCAATAGTAGACTCTCTTCATGTCCTGATACATCTTGTTACCACTATGATGAACCGTCAACTTCGAGTGATGACATTCCCTTAGAACCTCATCTCTCAATCCATCAATATCAGGAACAACCAGTCGTCCTTGCTTTCAAAGCCAACCCTCTCGATCGACCTCAAACTATTTATTCTCGGGTTCCAACTTATAGATGAACTCAACAAGCTTTGCATCTTGCTTTTGACTTTATTCAATCCTTTCGATAAGAGTAGGTCTTATTGACAAGTTTGCAACATTTTAGGTTCCAACTCACACCTTGGCCTGAATTAAAACCCTGCCAAAAACTCGAGGCCCATCCATTTCGAAAACATTGCTCCCAATCCTGCATGTCTTCGACTCAACGCATCTGCAACTATGTTACCTTTACCAGGAGTATAGTCTATACCAAAATTATATGATGCCAGAAACTCCAACCACCGCTGCCGCCGAAGATTCAAATCCTTTTGGGAGAAAAGATACTTCAACAACTTTTGATCCGTAAACAAATCGAATCGAACTCCCAATAAGTAATGTCTCCACATCTTCAATGCAAACACAATTGCTGCCAACTCCAAATCATGAGTTGGATAATTCCTTTCGTGCGGCTTCAGCTATCGACTCGCATATGCCACAACATTATTCTTCTGCATCAGCACTGCTCTAAGTCCAGTACCACATGCATTAGTGTATACCACCATTTCTTCATTCCCACTTGGAATCGTCAAAACAAGAGCACTCATCAGTCTTTCTTTCATGGTTCTGAAAGCTTGCTCACACTTTGCATCCCATGTGAACACTTGGTTCTTCTTCGTCAATTCTGATAATAGAGAAGCTATCTTGTAGAAATACTTGATAAACCATCGGTAATAACTTGCCAATCCATGGAAACTTCTCACGCCCGTTACAATCTTAGGTCTATCCCAGCCTAGATTGCTGCCACCTTAGCGGGGTCAGCCGCTATTCCATTTCCAGAAACTACATGACCTAAGAATCACACTTCGCTCTTCCAGAAGTGGCACTTCGAAAACTTAGCCTTCAGCTAATGCTTTTGCAAAATTTTAAAAACAACTGTCAAGTGCGTCTTGTGCTCTTTCTCATTCCGAGAGTAAACCAGAATATCACCCACGAACACAAGTATGAACTTGTTCAACTGATCTCTGGAAACTTTGTTCATAAGATCCACAAAATACGCTGGTGCATTAGTCAACCCGAATGGCAATACAAACCATTCGAAGAAACCGTATGGTGTCCTAAAAGCAGTCTTTGGCACACTATCCTTTGCCACTCTCAACTGGTGAAATCCCGTAGCCAAATCCATCTAAGAAAACACTTTGGCCTCGTGAATCCGATCAAACAAGCCATATATCATTGGAAACTGATAATTATTCTTCTTGGTTACCTTGTTCAGCTCACGTTGATCCACACACAATTTTAACGAGCCATCAGCCTTAGTTGCAAACACAACTGGTGCACCCCATTTGGATACACTTCTCCGAATGAATCCTTTTCCTAGAAGGTCACGAACTTGCACCTCTAATTCTAGCTGTTCCTTTGGATCCATCCGCCTAAGAGGCATAATGTTTGGTCTAACATCCTCGACTAATTCGATCCAAAACTCGATCTCATTATGCAGAAGTAAACCTTTGACCTCATCAAAGACATCCTCAAACTCATTAGCGATTAGCACATATGACAAGTCTTCCGGTGGAATCACAAGAGAATACAAAAAGATCACGAAGAAACCATCTTCGGGCTCACACCGACTAAGAACCTTTCGCCTTTCCACATCCCCAACTCTCGCCTCATGATTCTCGCAATTCACTCTCGCCGCATACCTCTTGAGCTAATCCATGCCCAAGATGATCCCAAACCTAGCGAAGGTCAAAACAAAGCAATCACATACAAAAAGCAACCATGACTTGAATAGACTAGACAACGACAAAGCATACAAAGGCTGGACGAATCCCCAGCTGGATCAGTCACGATCAATGGTCTATCACAAATCTCGGGTTCTAAACCCAAGCGGCACACAAGCTCATTGCAAATAAAAGAATGCGATGCTCCGGTATCAAAAAAAACCCGAACTAAAACACCTCGGGCAGAAAGAGTACCTTGAACGACGACACCCTTTCCCTTCTCCTTTACAGTAGGAGCTCTTGAAGAAGATGGTACGGCTTCCAAAGCATAAGCCTTCACAACCTGCTTACCCTTAGCTTATTCTAGACAGTCCTTCTTTTCATGACCAGGATATCCACACTTGAAGCACATCTTCTCAGCTTTGGGATTCTTGCACTCATTAGCAAAATGGCCTTTCTGTTGGCAGTCAAAGAAAACCACCTCACTCTTAGGCTTCTTCTGTCCATCTTTTCCTTTCTGCTGCTGATGCTTCCTCTTATTATTATTACCACCTTGCTGTGGTTTCTGAACTTCCTTGTTGCAGCGACAACATTTGCTTCCCTAGGAAACAAGCTTTCATGATGAACAGCTTTTTCCACAATCTTATCAAATGGATTGTCAAGATGATCCACCAACGTCCTCCCAATATATGTATCCAGACCCATGACAAACTTATTGTTCTTCTGATAAGGTGTGTCAATGTATGAACGAGCATATCTGGATAAGGCCTCAAAATCAGAAACATAATTAAGCATAGAACAACCATTCTGCTTCAATTCCACAAATTTCCTGAATAGAGCAGACTTCTGAGCTGTGGAGATAAACTTCGTCTTGAATTTAACTTGGAACTACTCCTATAAAATCTTTTCATTTGGAGTCTCAAGTGTAACATAATTCCACCACTCCATGGCCCTGCCTTGCAGCTGCCTTGATGCAAGCTTTCTCTTTGTCGCATTATCCGACCCTAAGTCTCCAAAAATACGAACACAAGAATCCATCCACCTCTGAACCTCTTCAGCTGGCTCAGTTCCTTTGAATGGTCTTCCTCCTAGAGATGTATAATCCGTACAAAGCTTCGCAAAGTCCACTGCCCTAGGAACTTGCACACCTACATCTACTGTGGCTTCCACTGGAGCGGGTACCCATCTCATGAATGCTTCCATCATGTCCTCAAACATGGCTGGGTAATCTGGGATACCTCCATTACCCCCTCCAGGCATAGCCCCTTCCCTAGCAGTATGTCTTGAAGCACGTCGACTCATTCTAAATCTGCAAAGTAGAATGATTAGCCACTTGTAAGAAAAGCTGCAAAAGAAGTTCAAAAGCTATTATACTATATAATATCATATAGTATATATCCAACTGAAATCTACAAATACGTCGCTCATACATAATTACGTCTTCGAACTTTGGTTAAAATCGATAACCAGAGCTCTGATACCAAATGTGATGACCGTCCATAACTCCCGCACTAAACAAGAGGAGTAATGCACTGAAAGACGTGCCAGGCAGCTATGGACGATCATTAGATATGAAAACTCATACGGAACCTGTCATAACTCACATCACAAGGATAAAATATAATAGAACATATACAGCAGGCAATAATAGTGAAGCATTATATATCAAACTTTTGAACTTTCATAAAATCCTGAAAGATTTTTCCATATATCAATTGGACACAACATCAAAGTCTGTACATAAAACCCCACTACAACACTCAGAGTTAAACATCAAACAACAGAAATAAAAGATACTATGTAGTAGTAAAAGATAATACGCCAGCCTCCTACTCGCCACCGAACTGCAACATCGTCCTCACCAAGATATCACCTGCCACCTGCCATTTAGCCTTCCCATCCAAAATGGGATGAACAACCCAAGGTAATAAGAGAGAAACATAAAACCTTGAGTCTGACAACAGTCTTAGTGTGCAATAAAACAGCTAATTAACATCATCAATAAAGCATATGAGAATAGGTAGATAATCAACTAATCTACCCATGGCACTAGAGAAGAACTTGTAACGAACCGGTGATTTCAACGTATTTAAGTATAAGTTAAATTAAGATTCAATGTTAAAATAAATATTTATATTCATATTTCGACAAAGAATTTAGAATTTTATTTTATTGAACCAAGTTGAATTTATTTTAAGTGGAATTCTCTTCGTAATTTTTGTTTTCAATATGAATAGTTTTGTTAAAACGAATATTTTATAATAGTTTTGGATTTATTTAAAACAATGGAATCTTGACTTGAAAAGAAAATCAATTTTTGTAATATAATTTAAGATACAATTCATTTCGGGTAAAATTGATTTCAAAACATAAGGTTGGAAGTTGTTTACAATTGAAGAGCAGATTTACTTTAACATGGTTTTGATATCAAATTAATAGATATAAATTTAAATTTCAATATGTGTTCGGCTTGATAAAACAGAGAAATTAAATTATTTCATTATTGATAAATTTTGAAATTCATAATGTATTTAACAAGTAAACAACATTGTCTGATTGAGCCGTGGTCCGTTCACTAGTGACGATTTCGCAAATTTATTAAATTAAAAAGGAGTTTCCAAATAAAAAATTATTTTATTTTGAAAATTTAATGTTTGAGAATTAATGTTAATAATATTCAGCGATACGTAACTGTAGCACGCATACTGAAATGTGCGTAGAACAGATAGCGTTGTTAGTAAGTTCGTTGCGCCAATTGTTTGTGTCCGTATAAAATAAATATAATTTACTAAACACGTTAATAAAAAAAATGAATGGTGTGAACAAAAATTGGAACTACGCAACGATAGACAATATTCAACCAACTTTTACAATTGCCTCTATGCTGAATAAAATTAACAAGAGTCCTTTTACTGCTGAAATATTTCTCCATGTTGCTTTTTGGATCTGAAATTTATTCTCCCTAAAAATATGGCAGCAGTTCTAAATCTTTCCTTGTCAATAATGCAAAGATTTTAAAAAACTATACAGGATTTTTAAATCTCCCTTTGTCAATTACAAAGATTTCGAAACAGTATACACAGATTTTGAAATCTCCTTGTGTAGAGAATCCAACGATATTCTCAAATAAAAAATTCGAATGGCAGGAATAAAAAAAGAACTCCATGCCTTCTTCGTGTATCTCACTTCTTCCTATCGTTAATAACAAAAATCCTTAGTCACGAAACCCATTTCAAATCGGGAAAGACGAGGTGCGAAGCTGGGCGAAAACGAACAGCTCATCCATAAGTGCTCCCCTGGCCTTCGGCCATGCCGGTTGGCCGGGACAATTTCTATAAAAGATGAAGGAGGGAGGAATCCATCTTGTTTCCCCAATTACAGGAAATAGCAAAAAAAAAACCTTTTTGGCCACCGAAACCATTATTCTTCCATTCCGAAACTTTCGTGCCTCCTCCAAGTCGCTCACGCAACCATCGCGCACCGCCCTGACAAAGGCGAGCACCCGCCAACATCGTGCACCCCCTCCAATGGTACACCGCATCGTCGGGTTCGTGCCATCGAGACCGACCACTTCCCCTATATATCGCGAGGTCCCAGGAAGAAAGAAGGAAACCAGATCCATCTCCTCTTTGCATGCGTGCCGACACCGCGTATGCCACTGCCCTAAGGCACACCATAGTTCACTACTGGTCTGTTGCATCATACTTCTAACTGTAAAAGCTGAGATGTTCTAACATAGGAAACCTCTAGCACTACTCCGACCACCTGCATCCTCCCTAGAATCCATCTATATGAACACACGCCACTGCATGCGAACCCGAGCCACCCAACTCGAACCCATTGGCAAAACTGTCGAGTCCTTGCATCGAACACGCCAAATATTCGACCAAATGTCTGAAATACTGTTGTGGTTGGTTCAGACATACTGTCGGGGTCCACTAGATGTTGGGGTAAGATATCGCCGCTATGTTCAATCCTTGGTGAGTTGGTTTGATCTCTCAAATAAATTCGCATATTATATGATTATAAAGCAAAAGGAAACCTTTTGATGGTTTCTTTGGTCAACTTAGTTCGGGAGCATTGATAAATTGAGATAGAGAATCGTTAAGACTCGTTGGAGAAGTCAGATTACCCTCGCTTATGATGTCGTCTACTCTTGATGTATCTCCAGAAAAAACATGTATTTACTAAAATATTTTCAGTCGTGTTAATTCTAGAAGTCATCGCCATTTAGGAATTTAAGTTATGGATATTTTGTCGTGCTTGAACTAGTCATAAACTTTGGGAGCCATCTTGGAATTTCCAATGTTATTTATATAAACAAAAACTGGAAGTGCATTCATCACCTCGGATAATCAGTCTCGCTCGCCATGTCATTTTGTATTCTCCTTCTAGCCATGAATGGTGAGTTCCCTCACTCATAGACTAACTTATGATTAAGTGAATTAAATATTTGAGATGTTGAATTAAATGGTAGGATGCTCTAGAAATTGTTTGCTATGTGATGTGTGCACATGTGACACATACACTGTAACAACCCGGATTTTCTGAACCAATTTAAAATTTTAATTTTAGCAATTTTAATAGATTTTGGATATTTAAAATGATTAATTTTAAATAATAATGACTAAAAAAAATTATTTTAATCGAAGTTAGAACGTATAAATTTATTTTAGTTATTAAACGAGCTTGAAATGGCGCGGTAGTTTGAAAATTCGATTTCAAATTTCAAATGAATGTATAGGATTCAAAATAAATCGGATTTCAGTAAAACAAGAAACATTTGAATCTGTTTAATTATATCTATCTAACGAATGTGCAAAAATTCAGATTTCATAATATAAATTGAAAGTTATACCCAGTTTAAATTAAAAATAGTCGCTATGGAATTTATATATATTTAATATAATGTAATGCCCTTAAAAATAGCCATTTTGCAAATGACCTCCATTTTTTATGAAACCACTTTTGTTGGATTCGAATGTCAAATTATTGCAAGATTCCAATTTTCATAATTTTTGGAATTGATATGTGAGCGTGATGAATTTAAACGCGTTTGGTACTTTCAGTTTGAATTTAATCGACTGGAAAATGGCCATTTTTCAAACGGTCTCCAAATTTAACGAAACTAGTTTTGTTAGGACCGTATCATCAACTCATAGCTAGATTTATTTTTCTGAAATTTTTGGAGTCAGTATGTGGCCCCGGTAAATTAAAATGTACGTTGAATTAATTTTGAACGTTAAATCAATTTATATTTTAATTTGATGAAAAATAATCGAAACAGTCGAATTGGTTCACGAAACATATTCCATTGTGTTCGGAATGAGGGTAATTAGCTAGAGACGATAGTCGGTGGGTTTGATTTGGAGTTCGAATGGAAAAGCTGCTATTTTTGGAAAAATTAAAAATATAAATATAAACCCTAACTTTTCATTAAGGAAAAAAATATAAAACAAAACCCGTCATCCAAACCCGTCCCCCCCAAATCTTTAGCCGCCACCGCCCCTAGAATGCTCCGCCCCCTCCAACACCAGCGCCTCCAGCCGGCCTCCCATAGCCGCTGCACCCCTCCTCTTCCCTCCTCCTCTCTCCTCGCCGTAATTTGAAACCCCTCGCCCAACACTCAAATCCGCACCCCCAGGCCGCCGGACCCTACTGCTCCACCGTCCCAACCCCCGCCACCACCCATGACCTGCGCCGCCCCTCCTCTAGCCACCAATCCTACCATGGACCCCCCTTTTCCAAAAATCAAATTTTTATATTTTTCATCACAAATAACACCCTGAGCTTCCACAGAACATATCTTCCAATCCAAGCCCCTATGGCCAAAACCCCACAGTGCAAAAATCGAAGAGGATGATTTTACTTTGATTTGAGTATATGGAAGTCATATTTTGGAATGCGGAGCTTCCCGAAAAACGCGTCCAAAGTCTGCTGTTCAAATACTATCTTTTTGCAAATTTTGGCGAAATGGAGCATTTTCGGAAGAAAGACCACTAGGCGAAAGTTGTCCGGAATGGCGCGTTTAAGATAGAAATATAAACGATGTTAAGATTGGAGCTCGTTTACAAAGTCTGGAACCATAATAGCAAATCAGAATGTCAGAAAAGCACGGAGGAGTGGATCCCAATGTGAGAACTCCTTCTCACTCAAATTAATTTACATTTAAATATATTCTAAATTGCAAACGGGGCCCGACACTATTTATTGTAAAAACCATGGTTGTTTGTTTGAATTGAATTATGGTGAAATTGACTGTATTTGGTGAAATGATTGTATTGGGGTTTTGTTGTTTTAATTGATTATTGTGTATGGCGCGAGCCAATATCAGAAGAGGAGTAATGCTAGACATTACTCCGGTTCTAATATCGCGCCATTATAATGCCGAAATTTTCTGAAATAAATATTGTTCATTAAAGATATAAATTTAAATGTGTATATGAACTGTATAAAATATTCATGTGTTGAATAAAATGTCCGAACAACAAAAATATCATTTTTATTGAATGTATGAACTATATAAAATAGTCAAGTGTTGAAATAAATATTTTATCATTAAAAATATAATTTTTAATGTATATATGAACGACATAAAATTCTCCTGAAATGAAAATGAATATTCATTTACAAATCGGATGATTTGTTTATGTACACCCATTTAACTGACATGGATTGAGACGAAAAATATTACACATCGCCCAACTGCAAAAATAATATTCAGTATTTGTTGGTTGAAACCCCGCACGGGTATTGGGATGATATTTGGCATACACTAATCCCAATTGTTTAGTTGTATGTCAGCTGATTGGTTGACAGACTGTTGTAAGCGTTAATTCTTTATATTTAATGCTTATGCAGTTGCGTAATGCACTCTGGATGATGTTTGACTATGTATCATTATTGTTGAGTACTTATGTGTATAAAATCCATATAAATAACATTATATGGTAATTGACTATGTCTGATTCCAATTTAGAAAGGACGAATATTTTAAAATGACGAATATTTCAAAATAATGAATATTTTAAAATAATATTCAGTAAAGGATTAAAATGTGAATTTGGTGTCCGATTTTGGATGGACATGAAAATATTGAAATATATGAAGCCGTATTGATTAGATATGTGCCATTTTAATGCGAACGATATTTATATCGCTTTTATTCATTTTATAATGAATATTGAAAAGGAAATGATTTCAAAATCTAATATTTTGAAAATATTATCATTTAAATATTATAATGATAAAGAGTATTCAATTTTGATTTAAAATTGAAGTGAAAGTGGGAGCCGTTTTTAAAATGAATTTACAAAATACGTTTTTAACTATATATATATATATATATATATATATATATTAATGGCTTGAATAGAACGCGCCGCGCTGCGACTGCTCGCGAATTTCGACCATTGACTTCGAATTGATATTACGGGAGATCCGACCGTCGGATTCTCCTAAAACCAGAACCATTGGGTTCATATCTAAAAGGGCTTTCCAATGGATATAAGAGATTTGAAATCTAACAACTGGATTTGGAATTATGTCCAAATAAAATATGGAAAAGGTCGCTATGGATGCAGTTCGGTGGCCGTTATTGGAAACCGACTGTACGGGCCTTGATAAAATTATTAAAATTATTAATAATTTGTGTAAAATCATAATAAATTATTTGGAAAGAATTTGGATGAAAAATTACACGTTTATTAGGATAAAAATGTATTTTTATCAAAATGAACTAGTTATTAACTAGATAGATAATCCAACGTTTTTAAATAAATAAATTGGATTTGTAACTGGTTTTAATCTAACCGTAATTTTCTAATGTATAAATTGGAATGAATTTGAATAGGAATCATCTTCGAGATATTTCAATATTGGATTCCGTAACTATACGGATATTGTAGAGGAATTTGTAAGATAGGTATATATACATATCATTATTCCCCATACGATGTGTGTTGGTTTCAGAATTTGATATTGAATATAAGCCGATATAATTTCTATTCATAGCCTTATATTTAATATCAAATTGGATTTTGGGTTTGTCGTGAATGGTGTCTTGAATAATACTGTTCTTAAACCCCGTGTGAAAAGAATAAATCTTTTAATTAAGATTATTAGAGTTTCCATTTATATTTAGTAATTGGAATAAAATGAAATGTCAATTGGGTTTATTGTGAATTGTGTTTTAAACAACATTCGTTCTTTAACCCGATTAACAGTGAAATGTGATTTGGAATATATAAATCTTTTATTAAGATTTAATGGAAATTTTCCAAAGTAAAGTTCTCCAATTTAATATATTAAATTGGAATTGAATGGAATTCGATTTGGTAATAATCAAAGTGAGCTTCTATGGAGGAAGATTGTTAATATATATGGAATTTAAAAGGCTTTGTCATTATTCCATTTATATTATTAGTTGGATACAGAAATTGATATCGATTATATACTGATCTGTTTTCCGTGAAGATTCCATGGTTAATGAAATGTAATTTTGGGTTTATCGTGAACTGTGTTTTAAATGACATTTGTTCTTTAACCCAGTTAAAGACAGCATTAAAAGTCTAACATTGTATTTCGAACCATATGGTTGATCTCTGCTAAATATATATCTGTTTGGTGGCAGAGAATTAATTCTCTTGCTTAACACCCTTATCTGAGACGTACGAGCTTAGAGGTTATATATCGGCAGAAATCAATGGTGTAGTGTAGATTGTCGATGCGACATGTTTGATTTCCCAAAGTTAAATAATCATTAATAATGATTTTTGGGAAGATTAAAATAAGTGAAGTTTTAATGAATCTTTAATTAGATTGAAATGAGAATGTGATAATTTAAATTATCAAATTTGGGAAATGATCGAGAATGGAGTACCACCAGTTTTACTCCAGGCGATAGTTAAATTTTTAATGAGATTTGAACGTGAAATGGTAATTAAATTTACCGATCGATAACACCATGGTGTTAGATATGGATTATTACTGGTTTTGCTCCATGGGACGAATAGGTTGGGATTGGGATTAATGAATAAATGATTACTTCAGTAAGGCTCGATAATCCTGACTAGTTGATAAACCTTAATTTAGTTCAGAAATGATGTCCAAAAAATGATTAAAGAATAAATTTCAAAGAATTTATCTTTGATAAAATTAATGGGAACCTTTCCCTAATGTTGTGAATATTTGAATAAAGGGATATTCTGAATTGGAATGAGGTGTATGATTTGTTTTTATAGCACTTGATTATTGATTATAAAATGCGAAAGTTATTTTGAAAGACCGGGTTTATCCCATTCTGAATAACTGGTATGACGATAAGTGGACGATGAGGACGGTGGTTGAAGACCGGAGATCTTCACATCGTTTGGATGATTACTGATGTCTTGATTGGGTTGTACACCCAATACAAAGTAAAAAGTGGTGATCGTCTAGACGTACTTGGAGATCGACCGGATATGCGAGGACCTCTCTCCTGTATTAGACATATGGGACAAGGAATAAGGTGCCTCCGGTTTCGTTCAGACCCAGAACAAACTAGCAAATGGATGTGTGTCTGACATTGGATTTTATTCTTTGTTAATTGATTTCTATTAAATATATATATGTTTGGTGGCGGAGAACTTATTTTCTTGCTTAATACCATTCTCTGAGAGTAAAGCTTAGAGGTTATATATTGATAGACATCAGTTGCATGGAGTGAATTATCAATGTGGCATGCTAGGATGCAAATGATCAAGACTGCTGTTGAAAAGCATAGTCTTTTGGTTGATGATCAAAGCACGACTTTAAATAGCATAGCTTTGTCTATAGCATTAATTCACGAGCCTCACACCTCGGTATGAGTCACAAACGGGATCGTGACTGCAGGGAGTGCACGACGTTTGTAACACCCCGCATTTTTAATATAATTAAAAATGAGATATATGTATATATGCATGGATATATTTAAAGGAAAGATTAAATAATATTAATGCAATTGCATGTAAGAAGTTTATGCGGTGAAATAAAGAAAAAGATTAATAAAGAAATTACATGCAATATTTGAAATAAGAAGAAATACAGTGAAATGCGAAGAAATACATGCGAACATTTAAAAAGAAATAAAAAGGAGAATTTAAAGAGACTCTATAATTTGGTCATGAAATTAGCGTCATTACGTTCGTGACGATTTTCCGGTCAATTTAGACTTATAGTTTGTAGAAAACTGATTTAAAACGAAGAAGTTATCCTTAATTTAAGAAATGCAACAAAACATGAAAAAGAGCAATGGGAAAAGAATAATATGTAACTTGGTCCTAAGTCTTGTTAACAAAAGACTTAGTAGCTCATTTGTTTAATACATGAAACTTGTACATAAGAGGTTGTGAGTTCAATCCCCACCAGTGCCATATAATTTTGTTTTGTTTTAAGGAGCGGCAAAATAGTGGCTTAACAAATTGGTTCAATGCGAAAGGGGATAAGTTAATTGGAGGTTTAATTGAAATAATGGAAATAAACCATTAATTGATTAAGGAAGATAATTTCCAAATAAAATAAACAATTTTTCGCATATAAAAAGTAATATACGCAAAAGAGATGGATGCGTATGAACATGATTCAAATTTAAAGTTGCGCGCGAACATAGAGACAAACAAAAAGGGAGCATATATGTATACATGTTATTTGAAATTAATGCAATAAGGGAAAGAGGATATGTGAAATAATTGCATTAAATAAATGGATGACTCATGAACCTGAATAAAAATAAATTAATGTGATGCAAATAAAAGAAAGAGAATATGGAATGCAAAACATGTCAAATGTGCAATTAAAGCATGCATAGAAAAAGGTTGTAAACGTTAAAATGGAGCAATTAAATGTGAAGGGGATCAACTTTTGAAATTTAAACGTTTAAAAAGTAAACTAATAAGGCCATAAGCAAGCCACAATTGGAGGAAGGTTAATGTTATTAAATAACATTCAAATCAGAGACGCATGCACATGTGATTAGATGTAAATAAATAAAAGAAAATGTTTTAAGGACATGCAGTTTCTTTTCAAAAAGAGTAGACAAAAAGAGAAAGAAATCAATTAATTGATTAGGAGAAGAATATAACAAATAAAGGTTCACGTATAAGTGCAAATAAATAAATAATTGAGTGCATGAAGGAAAGAGGTTGATATATGTTAAAAATAGTATGTAATGCATTAATTAGAAAGAAATAAAGCGGTTTCTTTTTTTATTTTATTTAAAGGAGCACTAAGTGTGAAAAGGGTTGTTCTGGGTGGTTCTTTCTAGGGTGAGGTGGACGGTTTAGATGAGTTTTTATTTAATCCTAAGGTCCTAGTTGCTCTAACCCACCTATAAAAGAACACCTAACCTAACCCTAAAATCATTCTATCTCTTATAAGACGCCTCCATGCCACCAAACTTCAACCCAACATAGCCGCCTCCTATAACTCTAAATTAAATTGCAAGTTCTTCATCAATTTTGAAGTTTAATCAAATCAAGTAGCAAGTTTCTTCAACAACAATTCATGTTCTGCGTCAATAATCAAATAAGAAGCCTAAACCAACGTTCTACCTCAACAACTAATTGTTCATTTCTCCAATCCAGTCAAGGTGAGTGGTTTAAAATACAGTTGTTGTTTAATTGTACTTCTATCGTTTGCCATTCCCCATAATGAATATGATGATAATTTAATAAGATCAGTTATTTCATTTATGCTTACGATTGAGTTCTCTCCTTTTTATTCTTTCCCCTTTTTATTTTTATAGCTAGGTTATCTCGATCCTACATCTATCATGAATTTATGCGTTATAAACGAGAACGAGAAATTAAAAGGGAAAAAGGGGTTGTTTGGGCAAAATATGGGTTGGAAGGATTTATGATGATTTGAATATAGTTATGGACATAATTGTATGTTAATTTTAAATTTATGTAGTTTGGCATGATTGAAATTGGATATGGAATTAGTACAATTTAATATTAACAACATGTAATTGGATATCATGGATTGGTGAAATTTATTGGTAAGATAAGCCTAAATGGTGAATTAGGTTATATGTATGAACATGGGAACGTTGGGAAATATATTGGGAAAATATTGATTTTATGAACTTGTGTATTATTGGATATTTTGGATGATTGGAATATAAAAGTAATTGGCATATTTGGGTATGGATTACATGGAATTCATAAAATTGCCTATAATTGGAAATTTGTAATTAAGGCTAATTAATATGTAATTAGTGACAAGTTGGAATAGGCAAAATTGTAAACATGACTATATGTTGAATTGGAAACACATAACATGAAAATTGGGATTTGGGTGAAATACGATGTTAATGAACTTTTGACACGAGGTTAGGCGCAATTGTGGTGTAAGATTGCCCGGAACCGCCCGGCAAATCCAACTGCCACAATTGGACGTCTATTGTGAGAGATCAAAGGCATAAATTGTAGGCGTAACAGTTGGTGACACAAGGTTAGACCCGCTTTGTGGTGTAAGACTGCCCGGAACCGCCCGACAAATCCAGCAGCCACAAAGTGTTCGGTCAAATGTGGGAGGTCATGCACCATTCGTCATAATGAATGAATTAAGGAATACTAACCATAATAAGATATGTGGGTGACATGGGTATGGTTAGAGGGTTAAGTGGGTGACATGTAAAATATGACATGTAAATATGAACTTAACCGTAGTAAGACAAGACATGTAAAACATGTAAATATGGATTTAACCATAGTAAGACAAGACATGTGAAACATGTAAATGTGGACTTAACTGTAGTAAGATACGTGTAAAACATGGCTAAGGTGGACTTAACCGTAGTAAAGCATGTGTAAGACATGGAAACAATAACAAAAGAGGTTAAGTGGGACATGAGCGACATGTAAGACATAAATAAATAATGCTTAACCAAAGGGGACCCGTTATGGCATCACAAATTAATTGAATTGGGTAAAGTTTAGGTAACGGGTTAAATAAATGGAAAGGGTTAAGTAAATCTAAATTAATGACAAAAGTGGGGAATGGTAAATAACCCATTATGAATGAATTTGAATAAGAAAACGAAGGATAATAGGTTAGACCTGTCCTAGGGACAAGAGGAAAGTATAACTTATGGGATAAGGTAAGTTATAAGAAACGATAGAGGAAAATAAGGTAACTTATATGTGAAGATATACTTAATTACAAATTAAGTAGTTTGGGAAGGAGAAATGTGAAATTTAAGATGATATAAGTTACATGAATGGAAAAGAAGTAAATTAGAATCATATATGTTGGTTGGGTTGAGTAATTCTCTGGGTGCTAGTCTGATGTTGATTTAGGTCTTCGGGCTAGTGTTTAGGGTATTATTCTCCTAATCAGTATATATGTGGATAAGACATACTTAACTATAAATTATGTATAACATGTTGTTGTAACCCTAAAAGGGAATAATTTATGAAGTTGGAAAACAACATGTTGTGGTCTTATTAATGGACTTAAATGGGTTAAGTATAAATTGAATTAATAAGCGAGGGTAACTTGGTAAACTTGAAAAGGAAGTCAATATGAATAAGAATAACCAAGTTAAATAAGAAAAACTGACGAGGTAACACAAGCGTGTAAGAATTGATTAGACGTAGGGTCTAATGACATATAAAATAAAGGTGCATGGGGCAATCCGTACGTTGTAAGATGAATAACCCAACAAGGTAAATCATCACGGTGTCATAAGACACGAGGGGAGCGCACATTCGTTATTTTGGCGGCTCCAACGGACTGGAAGGGGAAGCACGCGGCTTCCTGAGACGTTAAAGGTGCTCCTAGTAGTCCTCTGTGTGGTGGCAGATGCAGGCTGTGCCCGCAGAGGTTGGGTCTGCGTGTAACTAGTAGGTGGGTGGGCCTTGACTGCAAGAATAGCTGGGCAGTCAGAATGCTGTTCGCGGTGACGGAAAAGGAGATTCGATGGCTGCGTCAACGGAGGTGGAGTTTCAGGACCAACAAGGATAGCAGGTCGTCGAGTGCCTGTTACCACAGCCAGTAGGATGCGGAAAGACTAGAGCTAGACCCAATATACCATTAACCATTTACTATCGTGGGACGGTGGTTGAAGGGAGACGCCACATGTATGTTTAGATTGGTTGCTTAGGGGCTTGTCGCTTAGCTCTCGTAGTCTTTATTAGTTATGGGAGGGGCCGAGGTGGGGCCATAGCCACCATAGAAAACAGTGCCTAGGGATATTTGTGCGGGAGACTCTTAAAGGCGGGTCTTGCACAAATATAAGGAAAGCTCCCGACCGAGTTCCGTGTTTCTTGTGTAGCCCTGCCACGGAATTCGGGCACGCACACACGATGGGTGTGCGGGTTAGATATCGAATACGATAGAGAATACATACGTCGAAGAGTCTAAATATAACCATGTTTGCTCTGGGTGGTGTATCGTAGACTGGTGGGCATTATTCGATAACGGCAGTCAAATTAGAGTGATCCTATGTGGGCGTAGTGTTGTATTATATATATAAGAGGAATATACATTACTATGACATAGGATGGGGGACTGCGTATATCACTGCGAGGATACGGTGGGGACCATGTGAATGGGGTACCACGGGGTGTACCTCAGTTTAGGGGTAGCTACATATACATTATGTTAGGTTAATCTACTGGGAGTAGATGGGTGCGACGTGTGTGTAAGCCTTGAGAGCTAACGACACAAATAACCTAACAAACAATAAAATGTAATTGAATGGTATATGTAGGATTACTCAAGAAGCGTAGTTTAAACTCATTCACATAGAACTTATGTTCTAACCCCCTCCTCATAACATTCGCAGGTTAGATTCATGACAGAGACTTATAGCTTTGGAGATACTGATTTAGCAGTATTGTAATTAAGGTAAAGCTATGTTTATATATATTATATTTTATTCCTTCCGCTGTGAGGTGTTTTCTGAACTCTGACATATTTCTTGTCTCTGTCTTTTCTGCAAGATACCAGAGCAACCAACTCGGGTTTTGATGGATTGGGTTTTTGAAAAAAAATCGGTCTGTCGGAATTCGGGCTGTTACATTTGGTATCAGAGCCAGGTTTACGATTTCTATATAGATAATGAGAGAGCATATTTGTATTTTCAAAAATATAAATATATTATATATTAACCTAGATCTATAACGAAGCCCACTAAATAGAAAGAGTAAAATATAGAAAGAATTGGGATAACTGTTTTGTACGCTAAAAGAATGAGCAAGGAAATCTGAGACACTTAGGTATGTTGGGTGGAAAGTGTACAAAATGATTGGTGTTAAGAAAGATGTATCCCATACAATAGTAACTGAGATTAGTGGGTTTAGTAGGGAAACCTTATAAAGTGGAAATTGGATTAGGAATATATATAGTTGGAAGAAATGATTTCGTGGATGCGTTTAGGAAAGCCTAGGTAATTTGGAAACCCAATTAAGAAATAGTTGTCCTTGTCTACTCCAGTTTTTGATGTTTGAAAAAAATGTTTTGCATTTTTGTTACGACATGTTTTTATGGTTTGGATAAAGAAAGTTTTGGTAAAGAAAATAAAGTTTTACCATTTATAATTTTTGGGAGAAAAATTTAGAAAAAAAAAGAGACCAAACCATGTTTTAAAACGAATGGAGTAGGTAAGGATTAGCGTCTAGAAAGAACGAGTTTGAGGCTAGGAAGTAAATAATAAGGACTATCCTAGAATAATAAAAATAAATTCCCGTAGAATGCATAAGCATTATAAATACTAGAATTGTTGCTCGAAAAAGATAAGTTGAAAAAAAAATTCTTATGTAATTGTGCTTGGATAGGAAAATAGGAACTTTTTATACAATAGTTATGTAAAAATCCAAGTGCAACCAGAAAAGGTACATAAAAGAAAAACGGAAAATGTAAGTTCTTCTGTTTTATACCTTTTTGTAACATAAGAAATCGAATTTGAAAATTAGATTTTTCTAAATTTCGAATTTAATAATGGTTAGTAGGATTTTGGATGCAACAATTGGATGAACTATGCTCTTCTTCTATAAGAGTATGGGAAAATTTGGATGAAAAATGTTTTGGTTTTTCAAAAATATTGCATTCATATAAAATCGCAAGTATATTTAGGAAGCGAGCATCATGTTTTGAAAAGAAAAATTTGAAAGTTTGA
The DNA here is from genome assembly GCA_030737875.1 of Allium sativum. Lineage (NCBI taxonomy): Eukaryota > Viridiplantae > Streptophyta > Magnoliopsida > Asparagales > Amaryllidaceae > Allium > Allium sativum. Next base: position 361,945,726 of record CM060916.1, on the reverse strand, counting down.
ATGCATATTGGTGGTACCAAATTAGGCATATATGCATTACTATGATGTATTTCACTTTGCACATGTGCACAATGTTTGCAAAAAAAATGGATGCACGCTTGATGGATTGATATTATGTGAGGAACTATATATTTTACCCCTATCGAATTTCGAGGACGAAATTCCTTAAGGGTGGGAGAATGTAACACCCCGCATTTTTAATATAATTAAAAATGAGATATATGTATATATGCATGGATATATTTAAAGGAAAGATTAAATAATATTAATGTAATTGCATATAAGAAGTTTATGTAGTGAAATAAAGAAAAAGATTAATAAAGAAATTACATGCAATATTCGAAATAAGAAGAAATACAGTGAAATGCGAAGAAATACATGCGAACATTTAAAAAGAAATAAAAAGGATAATTTGAAGAGACTCTAAAATTTGGTCATGAAATTAGCGTCATTACGTTCGTGGCGATTTTCTGATCAATTTAGATCTATAGTTTGTAGAAAACTGATTTAAAACGAAGAAGTTATCCTTAATTTAAGAAATGCAACAAAACATGAAAAAGAGCAATGGGAAAAGAATAATATGTAGCTTGGTCCTAAGTATTGTTAACAAAAGACATAGTAGCTCATTTGGTTAATACATGAGACCTGTACATAAGAGGTTGTGGTTCAATCCCCACCAGTGCCATATATTTTTTGTTTTGTTTTAAGGAGCGGCTAAATAGTGGCTTAGCAAATTGGTTCAGTGCGAAAAAGGATAAGTTAATTGGAGGTTTAATTGAAAGAATGGAAATAAACCATTAATTGATTAAGGAAGATAATTTCCAAATAAAATAGACAATTGTTCGCATATAAAAATTAGTATACGCATAAGAGATGGATGCGTATGAACATGATTCAAATTTGAAGTTGCGCGCGAACATAGAGACAAACAAAAAGGGGGCATATATGTATACATGTTATTTGAAATTAATGCAATAAGGGAAAGAGGATATGTGAAATAATTTCATTAAATAAATGGATGATGCATGAACCTGAATAAAAATAAATTAATGTGATGCAAATAAAAGAAAGAGAATATGGAATGCAAAACATGTCAAATGTGCAATTAAAGCATGCATAGAAAAAGGTTGTAAACATTAAAATGGAGCAACTAAATGTGAAGGGGATCAACTTTTGAAATTTAAACATTTAAAAAGTAAACTAATAAGGCCATAAGCAAGCCACAATTGGAGGAAGGTTAATGTTATTAAATAACATTCAAATCAGAGACGTATGCACATGTGATTAGATGTAAATAAATAAAAGAAAATGTTTTAAGGACATGCGGTTTCTTTTCAAAAAGAGTAGAAAAAAAGAGAAAGAAACCAATTAATTGATTAGGAGAAGAATATAGCAAATAAAGGTTCACGTATAAGTGCAAATAAATAAATAAATAAATAAATAATTGAATGCATGAAGGAAAGAGGTTGTTATACGTTAAAAATAGTATGTAATGCATTAATTAGAAAGAAATAGAGCGGTTTCTTTTTTTTTATTTTATTTAAAGGAGCACTAAGTGTGAAAAGGGTTGTTCTTGATGGTTCTTTTCTAGGGTGAGGTGGACGGTTTAGATGAGTTTTTATTTAATCCTAAGGTCCTAGTTGCTCTAACCCACCTATAAAAGAACACCTAACCTAACCCTAAAATCACTCTATCTCTTATAAGACGCCTCCATGCCACCAAACTTCAACCCAACGTAGCCGCCGCCTCTAAACTCTAAATTAAATTGCAAGTTCTTCATCAATTTTGGAGTTTAATCAAATCAAGTAGCAAGTTTCTTCAACGACAATTCACGTTCTGCATCAATAATCAAATAAGAAGCCTAAACCAACGTTCTACCTCAACAACTAATTGTTTATTTCTCCAATCCAGTCAAGGTGAGTGGTTTAAAATACAGTTGTTGTATAATTGTACTTCTATCGTTTGCCTGTAACGAACCGGGGTTTTCGACTCCGAAAATCAACATCAAACTATCATGTTGACCATTCAGACATCGAACATTCTAGATCATTAATAGAAAGAAGTTAGAGGGTGAGAATAGATAAGGTAGAAATATTGAATAGAAGAAGAAGAAGAAACACCACACAGAGTCTCACATCGCAGCGGAACAAAATATAATACAGAAATAATCTTTATTGAAAGCTTTAAAATACTTACAGTATCAGAGTACATCATACCATGGGACAGTTATAATAGTCTGTTCCCATATTCAACACACAGCGGAATAGTAGTAATATCATACGTCTGAACATCTCCAGCTCGTCTCTTCATAGCAGTCGATAACCTGAACCTGTACAACCCGGCCTAACCCGAGCATTTACAAAACACCGGGTCAGTCTGGTGAACCAGAGTGAGATAAACTCGCACAGTAATAAGGGTGAGCATCCAACTTGATTTTAAAGTTTAAAATCTTTTCAAAAGAAAAGGATAATCGTAAGACCAAATCCACACATAAATACGGACGGTTTTTACCTTACGATAACCCAAAACAGTTTTAAAACCAATATCTTGTCTGATATTATAATAATGTCTAAGTACAAGTAAATAACAATCTAGTGGAACGCTTGCATCTCACGCTCCACATATATAGTATACAATCAAAAACCGCGGGCGCTTATTGGAGATTGGATTCCAACTTGACAAGGTATGGGACCACCTGCCGATAGTGTATCTCTAAAGACGAATACACTGGGTTCAACAAGAACTTCTTGCAACCCGGCCCTCACATGACCGACCACTCATTTCGCTTGAGTGTATCGAATGTATACCACCGACGGTTGGGATCAGCAACCGTCTCCCGAAAAGGGACAGCATCGAAACATAGATTTAAGAAACAAATAGGACTTCCTCTAGATAGGTGATTATACACCCTAATGGGAGCGACCCACATAGCCATGCTGCCTGCCCGATTTTTGTCATTTCCCGGTTGATGAGGCTTGAGGTCAGAATTAACTTCTGATCATCTGGTCACCATTCACTTTGAATGCCACATCGTCAGATCCGTCAGATATCACTAATTGACGTCCACAAAAATACTCTAGCTGGAAGCTAAGAGAACGGCAACTCCCTGCCAACAACTATCGTACGTTTGAAGAAATCAACGTACGTGATCCTTTGGAAATACTCTGTCAGACACTCGTCCATACAAGTCATCCAGGAACAGGATGAACCGAAGGCACTCTCCTACTTCATCCATATAGGAATCACCCCATGGATCCGTAGCGAGAAGTCCTTGCAACCCGTAGATTCCAACCACGACAGAATCACAGCTCATCTCTGCTTGCCAGACAGAGAATATTAGTGGTTCTTCCGTTTATGAAAATCCACGGTCTTCAATGCTCCATCTCGACCATCTTCTGATATCTTCACGTATTTGTTGGTCGGAATGGTTTTCGAATATAAATTCGATCCCGGTCTTTCCATACCAACAATCGTATTGGTCAGATTTGATAGTCGGTGTTTTAACTATCAAAATATACAGTGTTTCAATCATGACACTCCAATGAGTTCACTGGTTCAGTATTCAGCATCACTTGGCCTTTAAATCAAACTGATTTACTTTTGTTAAATTAAAACTTCTAACTCTTTTAACATTCAAAAAAAATCTGATATTTGAATAACTCTAATTTGATTTAACTTTAATCGATTAACTAACATTTGACTTAACTCCATTCGCTTGACTCTAGATCGCAGCGATCACAATGGTTACGCCTGATTCCCTCAGGAAACATCCGACCGCCGTAGGCTATCTGCAGCCCTGCGAATTACGCTAGCAGTCGTACGAAATGGCAACTTAGCCGAATAATTATGTTTGGCTAATTCTACCTCGAATAACTATATTCAATTTCCCATTTAAATCTTCCTTCCAATCATCTTTTAAATTCGGAAATCCATTAGTTTTAACAAAGAATTTATAACACATATGTTATAACAATAGTGTTATAATTACTATTTAGATTTACAAACAACAGCACTATAATCGCTGTTTTAGGTTTACAAAACATTTACCATAGCAACAGCGCTAACTCGCTATTAGATTCACAAAACATTATAACAACAGCGCTAAAGTCGCTGTTTAGATTTCAAAACATATTCACTAACATCTCTTACGATTACCAACTAATACTATCTTCAGATAATCCCGACGTTGTTCAAGTTGGGGTATTTTAATTACCTCTCAGACCTTGATCAACAACGTTCTTATCCTCCGATAAACATAAGTTGTAATCAAAATCAGTATTTCATTCTAGTCTCAAAAAAATTCCATTTAACTATTGGATTTGGTTAAACAACCCTATAACCCAATTCTTTAACCAGATTCGCTTATTTCCAATCTCCTTTGATTTCATTCACTTCAATTACTTTTGAAAAGTAATTGTCTAAAATATTATTAATTAAAATAATAATTTATTTCAATCATTAACTACATGAGTAGTTAATTTCTTTAATAACAAAATTCAACGGTAAATCCCTTTTTTAAACCTTGTTTAGATTTAAACAATATTTATTAAACTATTCAAATCAAAACACATCAATTTTGATAATCAAATTCCAATTCAAACGATCGATTTAATTAACTCAAAAATCGATTATCTCGTTAATCGATTCCAATTAATCCTCACTTTAAATTAATTAAAATATAATTAATTTAAATAATCCCATTAATTGTTTTTTTACAAAACAATGATCAAAGTTTAACCTTTCGATCCATTTCTCAGTAAATCTGGTTTACATCAGAATTTATTTTATAAATAAATTGTTTACAAATCAAAGTCTTAAATAAATAAAATACTTATTTCTCTTTAATAACTTTTATTCAAAATAATATATTCAAAATCCAACCACAGTTATAAAGTGAATTTTATAACTTCATCTTTATTGATTCACCTGACGGTGAATCAATATTTATAACACGATTGATTTTATAGGCCATACGCTGACAAATACCCAACCAATATCACCCATTGGTTTAAACACAACACAGGTTGAATGTTCAATCAACAATCAAATCAATCACCCCAAACATGACAGTTCATATGTGATAATATGAAAACACAATATATTTGAGGAATCCGGTTGGATCCCTCCAACCTGTTCTTCCATGTAATCACAATGGTTACCTCAAATCAGATCATTCAGTTTTGTTTAACTGAAATGAATAACAACCATTTAACATCAACCACAAGCAATGCAATAAATTCAACACTTTGAACACATTTATAAATAAACGTGACCAACCAAGGTGAGTTACCTTTATTGGAACCAATCGTTAAAAATAACGATTTGGTATTTCACTGAAATTAAACACAGTTTAATTTCATCGGTTAAATCAACCGATAAGCAGATAACTAGCGAACAGTCAACCATTGGCAAGCAGAGCACACAAAATAAAATATACCCAATTTATATAAAATATAAAAAGGGTAACTGAGTGAGTTTAACTCACCTTGATCAGATTATCGCTGAAACAGTTAGTTTTAATTAAATTAAACAGATGTTTAATTTAATTAAATATCCCAGTTGATTCCAAATCTTGTCCAGCTCCGTCCCATGACGTAAATTTCACTGATGCGAGTTTACCGCATCCTGAACCATTCCATTCTGATAACGTAATCACAGATTATAAATATTTTAAGTTAATATAATTAAATTAGATAAATAACTCTAATTATGGTTATAAATAAATTCTTATTTATTTTTAGGGTTAAGCTAATTACATTTATAGTTAACGGCCATCTTCCCAAACCACTTCGTTCCTTCGTTTCCTGTTGTTCAAACACGCCTGCACCAAAATCAACGTTTTAACAAACATGATTTTAATTGTAATCAACTCCTTAGTGTTAATTAATCACTAATCAATTACCTTAGGGCGTAAATTTACTTGTCCGATTAAATTCCTTTTCACTGTTTCTGGTCCTACTGTTCCAACACCTTATTGTTACTTCCCATCTGCAAGTTTAAAATGGATGGATTAGTTAACAAACGTGAATACTTAAATTGTACAATGATATAACCAATTACATTGGTTATTCTAGAAAGAGGAATCAAGTCCAATTTCCTTTCTTATTTTCTCGACGGTTCTGCAATTTTCCTGCAACAAAATAACTAACTCAGTTATTATGTTTTTACTTAAATTATTAACAAATGATTTCCTTAATTATAAGATGGTTGAACACTCATTACGTTTGGGTTCCAATCCCTCCCTTCACGTCCCTGAGCTACCACCAGCAAGCACCACGAATTTTAACCCTAAACAAAAGATTTAAACTATTAATTAACCTTTAATACCAATTAAAGTAAACCTTAAATTACTGTATCACTTTCCTTCTGTTCGATTTCCCCAATCCTTTGTTGCAAGCAACTGACCCCATGTTTTCAAAGATCCGTCCAGGTTCCATACACGTTGTCACCTCCATCCCAAAACTCCCTTTTTTTTTATTGTAAAGCACGGTCTTCACTTCTTCGAACAACGGAGACCGTCTTCCCTTCATTTCAACTCCAGTCCACCCCTTTTTCCTTGCTTAAACTTGCCATTGCCAACCTTTCTCTGTCCCTTCAATTTATCCTTCCACTAACAGCATCGTCTACGTGAAGCGGTATCGGCTATGTGAAACGGTGGAAGCTTATGGATGGACACTTAAGTGGAGAGTATTTATATAATTTCATGTTTGATTATGAATTGGACTTCTTGTTTAATTCCTGCCGACAAATGAGGGTTTAGGTTGCAAGTATTTAAAGAAGACCAGGCGTGGGGAGCACGGCTAAGACGCCTTGGAGAGCACGGACATAAGCTGACTTGAGAAGCACGGTTATTAAATTGATTGGAGGGCACGCTGCTGAAACATTAAAGAGCACGCTGTAGAGTCCTTTTTATTTTTAATTTTAATATTATATTGTTTAACAAACTTCACCGTAAAGTAACTCGTAAAACTAACAACCATCGGCCTCTGTCTTCTGATAAAAAGGCTATTCTTGGTGTAAAAAGGTATTCCGGACCCAATGGGACAAGTTTCGTCGAAATCTGAGGTCGTATGAAAAAATTTCCTTTATAAAACCAGAAATGAACACGCGTTTAATTTTTCCACGGTCACCAGATAAATCAAATCCACTTGAAACTGCGAACATCGACAATAACTTTTTGATATGAACCCAACGGCACTAATTTCGTCGCATTCTGAGACTGTTGCCCCGGTAGGCCATTTTTAACGCGCATCGCACTACCCTTTTAAACACCAAATTTCCCGATCTCTAAAAATAACAAACTATATACCTACCCTGACTATAATCGACGCTACGAACTCACTGGAACTGGTTTCATGGCCTAATTCGATCGTCTGCTCAAGTTACACTCAAATGTCCCTTTATTTATTTAATTACGCGTTATAGAAATTTGATTGGCCGTTTATGGCTACCGTGGCCACATACGACATCGGTTTTCCACGCCACTCACCACCATACCATAATTTAACGATACGGTTCTAATGAAACTGGTTTCGTCGAAATCTGAGTCCGTTTGCAAAACGGCTATTTTAAAGGCCTATAATTTAATAACGAATTTCCATAGCGACTATTTCAAAATTTGATTTGGCCATAACTTACTATCTATAACACGGAATATGGATTTTTTCTCTTCCATATGAAAATTATCGTCAATACGGTTCCAACGTGTCTTGTTTCATAGAAATCCGACTTATATCGAATCTCGTATTCTCAGTTGAAGTTCAAACTCGAATTTACGAACTGCAGCGCTATTTCCAAGCTCTATTTATATTATATATAATATATAGTTCAGCTTTGTTTAAAACGACGATTTAAATATTAAATCACATCGATATTCCAAATATAATAATTGAATTAAATAAATTAAATTATATATTTTAGTGCCAAAAACACGGGTCGTTACATTGCCATTCCCCATAATGAATATGATGATAATTTAATAAGATCAGTTATTTCATTTATGCTTACGATTGAGTTCTCTCCTTTTTATTCTTTTCCCTTTTTATTTTTATAGCTAGGCTATCTCGAGCCTACATCTATCATGAGTTTATGCGTTATAAACAAGAACGAGAAAGTAAAAGGGAAAAAGGGGTTGTTTGGGCAAAATATGGGTTGGAAGGATTTATGTATGATTTGAATAGAATTATGGACATAATTGTATGGTAATTTTAAATTTATGTAGTTTGGCATGATTGAAATTGGATATGGAATTAGTACAATTTAATATTAACAACATGTAATTGGATATCATGGATTGGTGAAATTTATTGGTAAGATAAGCCTAAAAGGTGAATTAGGTTATATGTACGAACATGGGAACGTTGGGAAATATATTGGAAAAATATTGATTTGATGAACTTGAGAATTATTGGATATTTTGGATAATTGGAATATAAAAGAAATTGGCATATTTGGGTATGGATTACATGGAATTAATGAAATTGCCTATAATTGGAAATTTGTAATTAAGGCTAATTAATTTGTAATTAGTGACAAGTTGGAATAGGCAAAATTGTAAACATGACTATATGTTGAATTGGAAACACATAACATGAAAATTGGGATTTGGGTGAAATACGATGTTAATGAACCTTTGACACGAGGTTAGGCGCAATTGTGGTGTAAGACTGTCTGGAACTGCCCGGCAAATCCAGCTGCCACAATTGGACGTCTAATGTGAGAGGTCAAAGGCATGAATTGTAGGCGTAATGGTTGGTGACACGAGGTTAGACACGCTTTGTGGTGTAAGACTGCCCGTAACCGCCTGGCAAATCCAGCAGCCACAAAGTGTTCGGTCTAATGTGGGAGGTAATGCATCGTTCGTCATTATGAATGAATTAAGGAATACTAACCATAATAAGATATGTGGGTGGCATGGGTATGGTTAGAGGGTTAAGTGGGGAATGGTAAATAACCTATTATGAATGAATTTGAATAAGAAAAGGAAGGATAATAGGTTAGACCTGTCCTAGGGACAAGTGGAAAGTAAAACTTATGGGATAAGGTAAGTTATAAGAAACGATAGAGGAAAATAAGGTAACTTATATGTGAAGATATACTTAATTATAAATTAAGTAGTTTGGGAAGGAGAAGTGTGAAATTTCAGATGATATAAGTTACCTGAATGGAAAAGAAGTAAATTAGAATCATATATGTTGGTTGGGTTGACTAATTCTCTGGGTGCCAGTCTGATGTTGATTTTGGTCTTCGGGGCTGGTGTTTAGGGGATTATTCTCCTAATCAGTATATATGTGGATAAGACATACTTAACTCTGAATTATGTATACAATGTTGTTGTAACCCTAAAAGGGAATAATTTATGAAGTTAGAAAACAACATGTTGTGGTCTTATTAATGAACATAAATAGGTTAAGTATAAATTGAATTAATAAGCGAGGGTAACTTGGTAAACTTGAAAAGGAAGTCAATGTGAATAAGAATAACCAAGTTAAATAAGAAAAACCGACGAGGTAACACAAGCGTGTAAGAATTGATTAGACGTAGGGTCTAATGACATATAAAATCAAGGTGCTTGGGGCAATCCGTACGTTGTAGGATGAATAACCCAACAAGGTAAATCATCACGGTGTCATAAGACACGAGGGGAGCGCACATTCGTTATTTTGGCGGCTCCAACGGACTAGAAGGGGAATCAAGCGGCTTCCTGAGACGTTAAAGGTGCTCCTAGTAGTCCTCTGTGTGGTGGTAGATGTTTCAGGCTGTGCCCGTAGAGGTTGGGTCTGTGCGTAAATACTAGGTGGGTGGGCCTTGACTGCAAGAATAGCTGGGCAGTCAGAATGTTGTTCGCCGGTGACGGAAAAGGTGATTCGACGGCTGCCTCAACGGAGGTGGAGTTTCAGGACCAACAAGGATAGTAGGTCGTCGAGTGCCTATTACCACAGCCAGTAGGATGCGGAAAGACTAGAGCTAGACCCAATATACCATTAACCATTCACTATCGTGGAAGGTGGTTGAGGGGAGACGCCACATGGATGTTTAGATTGGTTGCTTAGGGGCTTGTCGCTTAGCTCTCGTAGTCTTTATTAGTTATGGAAGGGGCCGAGGTGGGGCCATAGCCACCATAGAAAACAGACCCTAGGGATATTTGTGTGGGAGGCTCTTAAAGGCGGGCCTTGCACAAATATAAGGAAAGCTCCCGACCGAGTTCCGTGTTTCTTGTGTAGCCTTGCCACGGAACTCGGGCATGCACACACGATGGGTGTGCGGGTTAGATATCGAATACGATAGAGAATACGTACGTGGAAGAGTCTAGACATAACCATGTTTACTCTGGGTGGTGTAACGTAGACTGGTGGGCATTATTCGATAACGGTAGTCAAATTAGAGTGATCATATGTGGGCATAGTGTTGTATTATATATATAAGAGGAATATACATTACTATGACATAGGATGGAGGACTGCGTATATCACTTAGAGGATACGGTGGGGACCATGTGAGTGGGGTACCACGGGGTGTACCTCAGTTTGGGGGTAGCTACATATACATTATATTAGGTTAATCTACTGGGAGTAGATGGGTGCGGCTTGTGTATAAGCCTTGAGCTCTAACGACACAAATAACCTAATAAACAATAAAATGTAATTGAACGGTATATGTAGGATTATTCAAGAAGTGTAGTTTAAACTCGTTCACACAGAACTTATGTTCTGACCCTCTCCTCATAACATTCGCAGGTTAGATTCATGACAGTGACTTATAGCTTTGGAGATACTGATTTAGCAGTATTGTAGTTAAGGTAAAGCTATGTTTATATATATTATATTTTATTCCTTCCGCTATGAGGTGTTTTCCGAACTCTGACATATTTCCTGTCTCTATCTTTTCTGCAGGATACCAGAGCAACCGACTAGGGTTTTGATGGATTGGGTTTTTGAAAAAAAATCGGTCCGTCGAAATTTGGGTTGTTACAACATTTCTTTCTAGCTATGGGTGGTGTCATGGTATGGAGCCTTGACATTTATATTTTTTACCTATGTGGATGATGGATAACGAGGCGCTTCAGATATATCAATCACTACGGGGCCAATGGATAGGTCCGATAGGACCGGGAAACGTGTGTTCAGGAATAATTAATCCACAAACGTAAGGGTGGATCGGCCCTGAAGATCCAAGGGTTCACTACGGGGGATCCTGAGGCATTTGCTAAAGTGCCTCGGATCGGTGAGGAGCCATCCCTGGCCTCGACTCATAGATGGAATCCAATTTCCAATACGTGACATTTCAGTTTTAATTGACGAACTAGTATGGCGACATAGTAGGATGGGATACTATGTCGTCTATGATTCATACATTTATATTTGAAGTTGATTTTGACACTATAAGATTATAGTAATATCAAAACGATTTGTTTTAAAACGTATCAAGCATGTTTGGCTATTATAAAGTAAAACTCTATCCTCCAGCTTGCGTTGCATTATGTGATGGGACCTGAGTCTTATAATAACTTCAGTTTTTAAAAAGCATTGCGTTGTCAATAAACTGTTTATGAACTGGTATTCTTGGGAGAAAACTCGTTCCTATTATATGGCGGGGTCACTTGATTTACTTTATATTTAAAGTAAGGTTTTAAATAACTGCTTTAGTTCTCACACCAGTCCCATGACTGACCTGAAGTTTATTGTTTTAACCTAACTCTGGGTGCCCCTATTTTCCGCACGTGCAGTTAGTTGTTTCGGTTTTGCAAATATTTATTTCCACAGGATCCAGGATTTACAGCTGGAGCTATATTCGGAAAACTTTGTATCCGTGTATTTCTTTCAGTTGTGTTATGTATTATTTTTCCTCTGCTATGTAAATTATTTTAATCTCTAATATTTTTATGATGTATATTATTTAATTCATACTCTGTTATATTCTTGTACTCTGATGTAAATTGTTGTAATAACAATGAAGTGTTCTACTGTTTGCATTCTAATGAGTGTTGTTCTCAAAGCATTCCGCTTTCTTGTTCGGTTTAGGCCGATCGGGGAGTTCGGGTCGCTACATACACTACCCCATTATATAACACATATGAATGCAATGTACGGTATGATTCTGTTGCTCTCACCTTGTAAGTTCCCTATAGATTTAGAAAAAAAATCAGCATGGTTGAAATGATACATACCCAAATAAATTGTATGGAGTTGAGAAAATAGATTCGAATCGATTTGGGATGCGGGTTGAAACGATATATACCCGGAATTCGAATTTTCCTTTAAAACGGATTGAAACGATACACATCTGTATCACTTGACCGTAGGATAGTAAATTATATACGGACGTCGTGGTCAATAAAAATCTATTTTAAAAGGATTACAAGTATGTATCGATTTTTATAAGTAGATTTTTGAAATGAAATTTCGAATAAGAAAATTGTTAGAAAAATTTCTCTAGCTAAATCTCGATCTTGTTTTAAATTATGGTGTTTAAATTTAAATATTTAAACTAATGTTAGTTTATAACAAGATTTCTAATATATATATACACACACGGATTTATATTAGCTAAAATACTTGATTCCATAAACTATTTTAGTTAAAGATTTAAAGTTTTACACCATTTTCATTTATATAAAGATTAGATGTAGTAAATTTTATAAATTCAATTTGAAAGGAACCCAGTGTAATTTAAATATTGTATAAAGAAGGGTTTGAAAGATTTCTCTTAAAATAACTTATTTGATAAAACAAGTAAGATTTGTTTTAAATAAAAGTATTTGAGATAAGTCGTAAAGATTTATATTTAAAATTATGGTTTAAGGTAAACAAAACTTTATAAAATTGATATAGATTCATGAGTAACGAAAGGTGTTGATTTCTTGGAAAAAGAAACTACTTTAAAGGTTTACAAAATCTTACTTCGATTCTATCAAGATTTATTTAATAAATTTTATGAATTTTACTTAAGAGAAATAAAGAGAATGATAAAATGGAAATTTAGGATAAATTGAAGTAAAGGTAAAGAATGAGTCATGTAAAGAAGCTCGATATCGAGGTTTTGTAAGGAAAAGAAATAGCAAAAATTTGAATTTACAAAATGGCGATTTAAGTGATGACATAATTAATCATTGAAGCTATTTTGAAATTTTATACTTTGAAGAAACTCAGAATTGAAGCTACATCTAAGTTGGAATAACAATTTGGACACATTTCTATTGCGAGATGAGTGTGAATTCAAACCACGAATAAGAAAATGGATTGAATATTTGAAATATGGATTTGGGATCGGTTTGGATCATGCTATTTGAATTAAACTATGTTTTCGCAATAGAAAAAGCATTTCCACATTGCTTGGTTTTTTAAACTATATTTCTTTTAACTGATAAACTTAAGCCACTTTGATTATATAAACTTTATAACTGCTTTATAACTATTTTACAACTATATGTGTGTGTGTATACTATACTATATTGGAAAATTAACTTTTTAAGCATATTTTATAAGTTCAATGTTTTGGCAATTTAAAATTTTATACTCTTTTACAACTATTTACATAAGGATATATACACCATTTTCAAATTTTAAAACATTACACTATTTTCAAGTTCACTGTTCTAATTATTTTATAAAATTTAAGTGATCCATGTCCGATCCGAGCTAATGAATCCGAAAGTATAAAAATGACGATTTTGGGTATATCATAATATTTTTGGGAAATTGAAACTTGAATGGGTTGATGGAGGATAATGATGAATGATTTGAAATTTTGACTAAACCATTTTGAAAATTTGAGTAATCAATTTTAAGGCAAAATTTTGAAATAAATCAATTAGACGATACTCGGAATAAGCTGTCAAATTTAATGATCACGGTGTGAAAAATGTAAGCGTTCAGTTGTTAAAGAGACCGGAGTCAGTAGATGTCATACTATCTTCCAATGCCTACACCACTTTAACAACTGTGTACGTGGAGAAGTTCCAGAATGAAGTAGGATGGTATGGAGGCGATTACTGGATTGAAGAAAGAGAACGCTGATGGATTGGCCTTGACCTTCAGGTCATAATTAAATGACTAAAACAGGAGCCATACCCGGGTTAATTGAGGTCGCACCTCTGATCGGACATGTTTCTTCAATACCTCTCTATTATTGTTGTGATTTATTTGGGTGCACCCTTTTGATTTTAGGAGTGTCGTTTGAGGTAGGCGGTTTGCTACTATGCGTTACCACCGGCCCGGGAGCCGCAATCCGGTAGAATCCTACCGTGGGTATTTCTCGTGTGCCTTGTCATATTATCCTGATTGATCCCCCTACGATTTTGATTTGGTATTGTTTTCTATGGAGTGCCCTCTGACAACACAAGTACGGTGATTTTACGGTACTTTATAGACTACAAGGCTTATAAACAGTGTAAAGGTAATCATGGTAATCCCGCTTATGCTATTTTGATATATTTACTTCACTAAATAGACGCTACTGTAATAGTTTATTATACTATATATATTAGTTTCTCAGATCCTTGAGGGGTGGAAATCCCAACCATCCTTTAAGTTACTAATGCATTCCATTTTGACATGTCACTTGAGTTAATTCACTTATACGAGAATGTTAGTCCTGACTCGGGTATTTTATTTGTTTTATTTCTTGCAAAATGCTCGGGTAACACCGAGTATTTCGGCTTGGAGATATATCTGTTAGAGTTTGAGATTTGTTGGAGATCCAGTCATCCATTTATTGTTACGCAGTTACCCATACTTCCGTCAGTATATTCATATATCAGTATAATTCTGTATTCCGTTATATCTGTATTTACTTTTATACTCTGATATCATGTAAATTTAAAGATTTTGTAATATTGTATGATAATTTTCTTCTTATGTGAGATATTTAGTGTCTTATGTCTGTGATTTTGTGATGATTTTAAATTTCAATCTCGTAAGTAATAACAATTTGTCATTTTTGAATGGTTCGAGTTGGTTTAATTACCAAATTAAAGCGGTCAAAAAGTCAGGTCGTTACAGTTGGTATCAGAGCTTTGGTTTATACAAACTTAGCTTATGAAAGTTGAAACACTCATTAGAGATAGGGTAACAATACCCTAGAATGAGTGAAATCATCTTAGAATCAAACCCTAGAGAGCGTATTTGAAAATAAAATTATTTTTAAATGATTTTAAGGGATTTTAAAGGGATATTCTATATATAAAAATAATTTAAAATTTTAGCCTTGTTTTAAAAGTATATCATTGTTTAAATCTCATTCCTTTGAACTCGTCCCATTGTTGGATCCTTCTTAAGTTAGGAATTCTCGAATAGGAGTCTTGATCTTACTTGGTCCTATCATAGGAAATCGAAGTTATTCGCTCTTTGATCATGAATCTTCAACTTATTTAACATATCCTCGATAAATCCATTTGGTTTGATTCATCCATTCATTCAACTCCTAGCTTATAATCCAACTCAACCTAAATTGAACTAAACAGGCATAAAAATTTAAATTGAAACCTGAATGTATAATTAATTATTAAACACATTATTTGGAAGAACGAAAGGACATTGAAAATATTTCCTCAACTAATCATCAGCTGGTTTAATAAAAAGTGGCGTTAGAATTAAGCATTTTTAAATTAATGTTTGTTTAAACAAGACATTCAATAAATCTTATAATGTAATATGCAATCTGCGTTAAATCGATAAACATTTGAAAAATAAACCTTATGCGAATTAAAATTCTATGGGCTATATGAGAATCGTTACCTTTATATTGAAAAGATGTCAATGATTAAACACTACTAAGCTTATAATGTAACACCCCACTTCCATTAATGTCACTCGCAAAGGGAATGCATTAACTTCCATGGAGTATTTTAAGTGAATATAGAACAGAAAATCACAACAAGACAGATATAAAGCAGTACTTGAAAATTTAAAACTTTATTTATTGCAGCAGAAGGTAAATATGTTTGGTTACATCATCAAAACTATAAACAAAAGTCAAGTACATCATATCCATCTTGATAAAACAAAGTACATAAACTGAAAGACATAACCCCCAACATCAAAATAGCCAAAAATAAAGAGAAGCTGAACTTTACTTCAGTGATCCAAGCAATCTTCTAAAAGCAGTCCAAAGTCAAGCTCCACTGGTGCTAGTTCCAACCTGAGCACCAGGGGGGGAGGGGGGAAGGAAAGAGATGGAAAAAGGGGGGTCAGACATAAAATCTGGCGAGTGCGATAACTCTAACAATATAATTAACAAAGTAACTAGGCTAAGGCATAAGTTGGAAAGTAAGGAAATGACCATGAAACATTGTGTATGACAGAGTAAACAAGGAAATAAGATGAAAAAAGATAACGTTTAAGGCACACCTAAACCACTACAAGATAATTACTATACTGCACCACCACTAGTATAATAGGATTAGGTGTTACCCTAATGTTTAAACTGAAATAGAATCGAAACAGAATAATCTATACAGAAACAGAATGCTAGTAATGGGCCTTTACCACCCGAACAGAGACCGAAACAGAATAATCCCTATGGAAACAGAATGTAGAATTAGGTGTACACTAGTAATGGGCCTTTACCACCCCAACAGACGGTACCACGCAGAAACAGACAGGTGTTACCACCCAACAGAAACAGACAGTACCAACAGAAACAAACATAACTAAGTGTACCCTAAGTCCTACCCCAAGCGATCGACTCCCTAACTCGTAGATACCCGTGCTGGTCCCACAGTGGGGTGTATCACTCCCCAAAGTGGCAAACCGATTCTATCAGAGATGCACGGGTTATACCTACACGATGCAACAACGTCTTACCTACCAGACCGGGCCCACACACGCACATGAACCCGTTGGACTTGCGTTGCCACCGCTCACCCGTTTTGGCCTCTTACAGTCAAGCCCAGTACGCGTGTCCCGTCCTCGACTTAGGTCGAGCCCACAGAGATACTTATGGGTTACTGGTTGAAACAGGCCCCCATGATTTGACACAAGCTATCCACCTAAGCTTGGTCCCCTCTAGTATTTCCCACTTAACCCACTTCTTATTCATGTTTCAATTACATGCTTCAATTTTGGTTAAGTGTTTCTAATTGTATTTCCAAATGCCACCCAAGGCACCCACTAAATTCCACATGCCACCCAAGGCACCCACTTAACCCCCTCATGTCCCACTACATGTTTATCTGGTTAAGTGTTTCTTAATTCATTAAGACCGTAACCTCATAAAGACCTCTCACATTAGACTGGCATTTGTGGCAACTGGATTTGCCGGGCGGGTCCGGGCAGTCTTACACCACAAAAGAGCCTAATCTTGTGTCTTTACAATTGTTACGTATTTAGTTTATGCCTAAGACCTCTCACATTAGACTGACATTTGTGGCAGCTGGATTTGCCGGGCGGGTCCGGGCAGTCTTACACCACAAAAGAGCCTAACCTCGTGTCTTAGACGATTAATTACTCCTAATTAATCATTCCCCAAATTTGAATTACTTTCCCTATTCAAATTATCAATCAATTCCAAATTTAACGATGTCCATAATTGACTCAATTATGTCCATCCATTTATGGTATGTAAAATCATACCAATTTCACCACAATTATATTTTATGCCCTTTTAAGGCATTTATGCCAATTAAATCTTTTTAATATTATCCCCTTTACCCCACGTAGTACGTTTGTTCGTTTAACGCAAAAATATACGTTAGACTCGAATAGTCTAACTCATGGAATAAAGAGAAAGCATCACAATATACACATAATTAAAACATAAATCTAAACATAGGGGTGAACTTGCATATGTGAATGATATTCTACATCTAAAACTTGCATAGGCCAAAATTACAACTTGCATAAACATATGTCATGGATCCAAATCTAAAGGTGTGAACTTTGATGAGAAAATGGCCACAAACTTGCATAAATAACCTATGTCATAGATCTATATCTAAAGGTGTTATTTTGCATAGGCAATACCCCTAAACTTTCATAACATGATTCATATTCTAAACTCATATATTCATACAACTTACATATGTGATCATAACAAGGGTGTAAACTTGCATCTAACATGTAAAGTATCATGTAAAATTTAGCATATAATTCACACATGTTATAGCCTAACTTTCAATTAAATTTTCACATAAACTAGGTGTCATAGCCATGTAAGTTCACATATAATTCTACCCAACATGTATACGATTCATATTTGAATCAAAATCTAAACTTGCCTACAAATGATTTATCATATGAATCGATATAACAAACTAGCATAAGAAACTTGATGATTTGATTGTATATAAAATTACAACATGGATGATAGCAACATAACTTTACATCATAAATGATAGCATCACAACATAACGTCATAGAGATTTCAATCATAGTCCTACAACATAATCACAACATGCAATCAATACTTCATATCACATCAATACAATCCGCATTATATCTTAATCCAATTAAATTACTAATTATCTTGTTAAAACTATCGAACTCACAACTCAAAAGCAGTCTTGAGTTCTGAATTCTGATTTCTGGAGTTGAATTAGCGCTCCTTTGATGAAGATTCGCTGTTAGGGTTGAATAGTTCTGATTTGGTTGTTGTTCTTCCTCTTAATTTTGGTGGCGGCTGCTCTAGGGTTCAAGGCAACAACATGACGGCCATATTTTTAGTTTTAATTCTGATTTAGGGTTTGAGTCTATGGGTCTTTTTATAGAGTTATGAATTAATTTAAGCCGTCGGATGATCTTAGGGTTAATCGAAACCACTCAATCATGTTAGGGTGACAGGTCAACCCTAATGACTCAGCAAAGAGTCAGAAAGGACTCAGCAACATGGGTTAGCCTGAACCAAAAAGCTGTGCAGGCTCACTGCCTCGGCCTGGGCGCACTTGGCAGGTGCGCCAGTGCATTTTTTTTACTTCTTTTAGCCACCAAACTTCGTTCGTCCATAACTCTTTCATCCGGTACCCGTTTCCCGCAAACTCGGACTCTATTTCAACCAGAATTCTGAGACGAACACAATGGCGCAACCCATTTCCCTTAATTCTCACGTATGAGATTAATTATTTCTTATTTTAGTTAATTCGATTATTCAAAAATCCGGGGTGTTACATATAAGGTTATACATAAACAAGTAAATTCGTAAATTTCAAATTTGAAAATAAAATGACTTGGTTAAATCATTTATGACTAAGAATAATAAAATTTCATAAGTTCAAACTATAAATATTAAAAGATTTGAATAAATATGTTAAAATGGCAACTTGATACTTAAAGTGTATTTTTGAGACCAAAATTGCTTTATAAAACATGGAATTCAGAATAGTGACGTTTTGTAAAAGAATTATATGGGATCTCGTAGGTGTAAGAAAAACAGAATACTACACTTATGGTTTGCAAACCAATATCTGTTCAAAACCTAAAGATGCTAAAAAATTCTTGTATGATATATGTTTTGAGAATAAAAACATTTTACGATATTTCATTTAAAATGACAATATAAATAAATAATCGATTTTACTCAAAATATACCAAATAAATAAGTAGCAGAGATACATAATTTTCACTGCTTGAAAACTTTATAATGAGATATGTTTTGAAATACACTATTTCGTCATATATCAGAGAATTTGTATATAGGAAATTTGAATAATGCCTTTATTTTAAAAAGAGAAGAGTTCGAGTATTATATTGGACATCAAAATTAGGCTATCAGGTACGTGAAGATTTTGAATATATGCCTAGCTAACGTATATACAAAGTCCTATATGTACTAGATAAATATAAAATCACACTCTTGTCGCTTGAAAATAATTCTGACGATGATCGCGACATCATTGGTGTTTATTTTCAAGTTTCGAAAGTGAGGTGAATATATAATTCCAGTCGAGACATCGAATTAATACTTAAAACATTATTTTGTAAATATTTAAGAAAGAATGAATTGGAATAAAAAAATTTTCTTTATTTAATTCAAATTTGTGGAAATACTAACACCTTCCACATAACTATAAAAAATATCCGTGAACACAAAGTGTTTAAAATGTTAGATTTTATTCCAAAAACTAAGAAACATAAATGGATTTTGAATAGCATATTGAAATACTAATTTGACAGGTATAAGTGCAGTTATGAAACTATAAAATTGCCTTGTATGAATATCAATTAAAGTAGTGGTTTATGTGGAACTTTTATGTTTTGAACTTATGAAATTAAGTGAATTATAAGAGTAATATATGTAAACTCTAATCTTGAGGTATTATTGTAGAATATATGTGTGTGTTTAGTTTAATGTTATAAATATTTGAATAAAAAATAAAAAAATGTTGATTCTTAAGTGGGAACTCGCCGAAAGCGAAATTTCAATTTGAGTTATGGAATGAAGAAAAAAAACAAAAACCCTGCAGCATATTATGATGATTATTATACTCCATGCAACTGCTTTTTGAAAACTATAAAATCCCTTCCAATCATCCTCAAATTTGGCAAAATGAAGAGCCGTACGAATAGTGGATCTCCATTTGGGTAAAAGGGGGGAGTGAATGAGGATTCATATTCAATAAATTGCTAAACGACTGGTGTCCAGTATTATATAGTAATCTATATTTTGAGGTAAATTTGTGCTATGTAAACCAATTGGAGAACACCCTTGCTATTTAGATTTATACATACATCTGAGTAAATATTGTGCAAGGATTTTTAAATTACTCAATATAAAAAAAAGGGGAATGGTTGCTATTAGCAGCAGCCACAAAGCTGCTGCCGCCAGCAGCAGGGACTGCAGCAGTAGCTGCAGCACCCCTGGCAGCAAGTGTTGCTGCTAGTGCAACACATTTAAAAAAAAAAGAAAAAAAAAACATTCTCGGAGACATGTTGTAAGATTTTTAACATTAGTTTGTTTCATTTGTATTTTATCGTAATGCTATTTAAATTCATGTCATGATTTGCATATGTACGTTAAAGCTTTATTTATACAATGTGTATGTACATAAAAATTAAGGGGAAACAATTTCATGGGTTTTAATGAAAAATAGATGGAATATGAAAATGAGACTTGCATTTTTACGTTACTATAGTTTTGTGATTTTGGAAAATTTATACATGTTAAACGAATAATGTGAACTAAATAAAATCGATGTAAGTTAATGACTTGAAATGAAAGCAAAGGAATAAGAATGTACATGAATGACGAGTGAGATGAATTAATTTACATTTGAATGTAAATAGCATATTGTGTAAGTAATTGTAATCACATATGTTGTTACCTACATGCTTATTTGTGCTATAAGATATCTAGTGATATTTAATATATTTTCTATATATGTGTTTGATTCTCACCATATTTTGAGTATCTTAGTAGGTTGCAGCGGCGGGTTTGCTTACGGAGCTCGCTTTGCGCAAAATGCTAAAAAAATAAGCAAATACGCTTCAAAACGCTAAATAAGTACGTATCGGTTTACATATTGCATCTAGGTGTTTTTATTTTGTATTCCCTTATTTTGGGATGCCTCATCATGTGGATGAGATGTATATTGGTAAATATTGTATTTGTAAATTTTTCCAGGCAAGCCGTACAAAGGAGGTGCTACCGAAATTTTCTATAAATTCCGGATGTTAGAAATTTTTTGAGTTTTTAAAATCTATACTTGCTTTTCTTTTAACAAAATTGTAAACTAAGTATTTGTAATGTTATATATGTCAACTTAAATTCATATGACGATTCCTTTTCGAGGACGAAAAGAGCTAAGTGGGGGAGAATGTAACGAACCGTGATTTCGATGTATTTAAATATAAGTTAAATTAAGATTCAAAATTAAAATAAATATTTATATTTGGATTTTGACATAGAATTTTGAATTATATTTTATTGAACCAAGTTGAATTTATTTTAAGTGGAGTTATCTTCATAAATTTTGTTTTCAATATGAATGGTTTTGTTAAAACGAATATTTTATAATAGATTTGGATTTATTTCAAACAATGGAATCTTCACTTGAAAAGAAAATCTATTTTTGTAATCTAATTTAATATATAATTCATTTTGGGTAAAATTGATTTCAAAACATAAGACTGGAAGTTGTGTACAATTGAAGAGCTGATTTACTTTAATATAGTTTTGATATCAAATTAAAAAATTTAAATTTCAATATACGTTCGGCCTGATTAAACGAAGAAATTAAATTATTTCATTATTAATAAATTTTGAAATTTATAACGTATTTAAAACAAGTAAACAACGTTGTCCAATATAGCCGTGGTCCGTTTACTAGTGACGATTTCACAAATTTATTAAATTAAAAAGGAGTTTCCAAATAAAAATTTATTTTATTTTGAAAATTTAATGTTCGAGAATTCAACATTAATAATATACATTGATACCTAACTGTAGCACGCATAGCAACGCGCGTAGAACATATAGCATTGTTTGTACGTTCGTTGCACCAACTGTTTGTGTCCATATAAAATAAATATAATTTACTAAACATGTTAATAAAATAAAAGAAGAAAATGAATGGTGTGAACACAAATTGGAACCACGCAATGGTAGACAATATTCAGCCAACTTTTACAGTTGTCTCTATGCTGAATAAAATTAACAAGAGTCCTTAAACTGCTAAAATATTTCTCCATGTTGCTTTTTGGATCTAAAATTTTAGACTCCCTAAAAATATGGCCGTAGTTCTAAATCTTTCCCTGTCAGTAATGCAAAGATTTCAAAACACTGTACAGGATTTTCAAATCTCCCTTTGTCAATTACAAATATTTCAAAACAGTATACCCAGGTTTTGAAATCTCCTTATGCAGAGAATCCAACGCTATTCTCAAATAAAAAAATTCGAAAGACAAGAATAAAAAAATAACTCTATGCCTTCTTCGTGTAGCTCACTTCTTTCTACCGTTAATAACAAAAATCCTTAGTCACGAAACCCATTTCAAATCGAATCCATCTCGTTTCCTAATTATAGGAAATGGCAAAAATTAAATAGCCCTTTTGGCCATCGAAACAATTATTCTTCCATTTCGAAGCTTTCGTGCCTCCTCCAAGTCGCTCGCACAACCATCGCGCACCGCCTTGACAAAGGCGAGCACCCACTAGCGTCGTGCACCCCCTCCAGTGGTTCACCACATTGCCGCGTTCGTGCCATCGAGACCGACCACCTCCCATGTTCATCGCGAAGTCCGAGGAAGAAAGAAGGAAACCAGATCCATCTCCCCTTCGCATGTGTGCCACCACCGCGTAAGCCACCGCCTGGAGGAACACCGCCGTCATACTTCTAACTGTAAAAGTTGTAACACTCCACGTCCATTAATGTCACTCGCTAAGGAAATGCATTAACTTTCATGGAGCGTTATAAGAGTATAGAACAGAACACCACAAGACAGATATATAAAATAGTACTTAACAATTCAAAATTTATTCATTGTAGCGGAAAAGCAAAACATGTTTGTTTACAACATTAAAACCACATACTAAAGCCAAGTACACAAATATCCATCTTGAACAAAATTATTATCAGAGTACATAAAAGAAAAACCATAATCCCACTCCAAATAGCCATAATGAAAAAGAGATAAAGCTAAGCATTACTTTCAACACTTCCAAGCACTTCAAGAAGAAAGAGATCCAAGTCAATCTTCACTAATCCCACCCTGAGGTCCTAGGGGGGTGGGGCGAAAGAAAGAAAAGAGGCAAAACAAAAAGGGTCAGACATAAGTCTGGCGAGTCTAGTGGCTTTAACAATATAATCAGTAAAGTAACAGGATAAGAACATAAATTGGATATAAGAGATGATTGTAACATAAGCAGATATGACAAGGTAAGCAAGACAGGACATCGACTGCGCTCCAAACCACTATAAGATATGCTCTGCACCATACCATCATACTAGTTACATATTAAGAGATGATCCATCCTTACTAATCATAATATTGGTAGCTTCGTGTACTCCTAGCTGCTCTCGTAGGTGCCCCACTTGCTCCTACCACCACTAGTTGTACCCACTACCCTTCCCATTCGATCGGCTCCCCTAATCTCGTAGATACCTATGTTGGTCCAACAATAGGGTGTATCACTCCCTAAGGTGGCAACCCCGATACTACTGAATGCACAGCTTATACCTACACGATGCAACAATGTCTTACCTATCAGCCCGGACCCACGCATGCACATGACTCCATTGGACTTGCACTGCCATCGCTAACTCTTTATTGACCTCTTACAATCAACCCCAGTAAGCGTGTCCCTGTCCTCGACCTAGTTCAAGCTCATATAGATACTAAAATTGGTTAATGGTTGAAAAGGGTGCACACACTTGACACAAGCTTCCCTCTTAAGCTTGGTCCTCACTAGAAATTCCCACTTAACCCCTCTTTATTCCCATGTCTAATCACATGTCTCATCTTGGTTAAGTACTTTAATTATGTTTCACATGCTACCCATGTTACCCTTTTAACCCTTTATTATCCCCATGTCTAATCGCATGTCTTATCTTGGTTAAGTGTTCGTTAATTCATTATAACCATAATCTTGCAAGACCTCCCACGTTAGATTACCGTTTTGCGGTTGCTGGATTTGTCGGTCGGTTCCGAGCAGGCTTATACCGCAACACGAATCTAACCTCGTGTCTTTGCGTTATTACGCATCTAATTTCTGCCTATGACCTCTCACATTAGATTATCAAATTGCGGTTGCTAGATTTGTCGGGCGGTTCTGGATAGGCTTATACCGCAATCTGAATCTAACCTCGTGTCATAGGCGTTCATTGCCACTTTCTTGATTCAAGTCCCAATTTCAAATCTTTGGATTTCCAATTACCCATAATTTCCAATCTAATTCATGTTTATAATTTCAATCCAAATTATGCCCAAACCCATTTCAATAGTTATTAACAATTTATGCCAAATCTCATGTATACAAGTCATACTCAATTATGACCAAACCAATTTTCCATATCCATCAACAATTTATGCCAAATCTTGGGAATTAATTAAAATGGACTGTACCATTGCATTTGTCTTAGAATTCTTCTTAGAATAGACTCCGAGTTTGCGTAAAACGGACATCGTACAAGGAAGTTATGAAGGTTAGAAGTTTGTATACATATAAGTAGAATATATGTAAATAAAACAACCAGAATTTTCAAATTAAATCAAATGGAATGAGCGACAAAACTAGGCAGGAACCAAACCGGTTGGGTCTGACCCACTCCCGATCTGGGTCAACCTATGGGTCAACCCAAGGTCAGGTGGGTCTGCCTATGGGTCGATCCAGGTGGGGGTGGGTTAACCAACACTGGAGTTGGTCGGGTATGTAATTCTGAACGTGGACTTTTTGTTGGCTGGGTTCGTTGAAGGTAGGCTATATATAGGACAACATTTATATTGTTTTTCTTCACCTAAAACAATGGAGACAATGAGATGCTGCCCCAGCTTGGATTGAATCAGACTATCTTCTTCAACACCAGCCTATATGCATACAGGAATCTTTTTTGCAACATCAGCATATTATTCCTTTTTCTTTAGAACCAATCTCTGTGTGTTCATGTTACTTTTAGATATAAAAAATTAACAAGTAATCCTGACATGTTTGTAAATCTAGATCTGAACCTATGCCTGTTAAGAATCTGATTCATACCTAAACAGTTCTGCTTCTACATGTATCCTTCTGTGCACCTGATCTGCTGTTCAATTCTTATATGCCTATTTCTGTTATCATATGCCCATCTCTGTTATTATATGCTTACTTTTGTTTTTATATGCCTATTTTGTTCTTCTCTCCCTCATTCCCTTTTATTTTTATAGCCTAGGCTACCTTCGAGCCTAGGGCAATATCGCTGAAATATGCATATGAACTGAATTGGGATAAATTAGGGGAACGATTGGGAATGATAACTTGAGGACATAACATATTCTGTGAAATATGACTAAAATTTTGGGGGCATATGTTATAATGTGAATTATGACTGGAATTTAGGGCATATGAACCTGTAGGCTTAATTTAAAGATTAAGCGAAACATGTTAATGGAACTGTAAAGAACTTGCGAAACCTATTTAAATATGTTAGGGTTATGCAAACCTGTTTAATCTGGGTTAAGTAAGTCTATTTAATTCGTTGGGGTTATGTAAACCTGTTTAATCTATTGGGGTTATTTGAATATGTTAACCTATGAAACTTAACCTGTAAATCTGTGGGGGTTAGGCGAGCTTGTTGATCTGTAGGCTTAACCTGGTAAAAAATCCTAGCTAATTTGGGGGACACAAGTTTAGATGTTTGACTTGTGTCATCTGCTGTGCGGGACCCATATCAGTCAGTATCCCATTTTGTTTTGATGTACTCAGTTTTTATATTTTACGCCTAATGTTGTAATTGGTTTTGAGACTACGATGTTTTCTACAAAATAATAGAGTTTTACATTTCAACTGCTATTTTATATTTGTCTTGTGATTTTCTGTTTCTGTTTACCTATAACGCTTCACGGAACTTAATGCATTCTGATAAAGAGTGACATTAACGGACGTGGGGTGTCACAATAGTGGAAGATATTAATCACTTCACCTCCAAATGGTCTAAGAGAATTGCACTTTGATCCTAAGATACCTTGAAAATAAGGTTCGAAAATATGGATGAAGCAACAAAACTGAGTAACAAAAGTGGTAAATTCCAATGGAAAAATAGAATCTTTAAATCAAGACTGGCTAAGGAGTGCAATATTATTACATCAATTGAGAATATCTACTTCCTAACCAAACACGAGCTTAACTTTTGGCCATCAGCAAAGAAGAAACCTAAATACAAAAGGAAATTAGAAGGGCCTTACTGCCACTACCATATGATGAATGGGCATGAAACCAACCACTACAGAGTCCTCGAAGGGATGATTATCAAGTTCTTTAATCAAGGTCAACTATATGAATATGTAAAGAAGATTTAATCCATTACAGCAAAGGAATTTTCGAAGTAAGAATGTCTACAAGGTTGGGGGTACGATCTCCCTAAATTTTTGGAACCATCTGAAATGGGTGAAGCTGCCTACGATGGCAGAAAACCCTTATCACCGACAAGATGGCCAGGGCAAGGCACCCCTCGACTGGGGGTGGTGTGTAAGCCATTATCCGCATCCAAGTCTGAAAGGGCCAAGTTAAAGCATCAAAAGTGTAAGCCTCTGCCCCCATGACTGAGTAGCTAAAACCCTTACTCCTGCCTATGATGGCCTAAGGAAGGCACCCTTGGAGGTGGTAAGCGTGACCCTTATCCACATCCAGATAAGATAGGGCCAGGTTAAAGCATCGAAAACACTTATCTGTGCCAAAGTTGGCCAGGTTAAGGCACCCCTTGGATGGGGGTGGAGTGTAAGCCTCTATCATCGCCTATGATGGTCATGGTAGAGCATCAAAAGAGTAAGCCTATAGCCGTGCCTACGATGGCCAGGTTAAAGGATCTAAGCCCTTATCACCGCCTATAATGGTCAGGGTATGGTGCCTCTTGGAGGGAGGTCGGGTAGGTCCTTGGTCCCTGCTTAAGAATAAGCTAGCCAAGTGCACCGGTCACACAAACCCAGAGAGTGGCTAACAAAGCACGTACATCCTCTGCTTTGACGATCATAAGCCCAAAGAATTGCTAACAAAGCACGTACATCCTCTGCTTTGATGATCACAAGCACATAGAGTGGCTAACAAATCACGTACATCCTCTTCTTTGACGATCACAAGACCAGAGAGGGACTAACAAAGCATGTACATCCTATGCTTTTCAAATCAAACCCAAATGGGGTAACAAATCTAAAAATTGCCAAAAGTGAATTTCTAGTCTTCAATCAAATACCTGAATCTGGGTTATGGTTCGGGACTTCTATTTATACCAGATGAGGATATTTAGTCTTCTATAAAATACCTAAATCTGGGTTAAAGTTCGGGTATTCTACTTAGTACCAAATGTGGATATCTATGAAATACCTGAATCTGGGTTAGGATTCAGGGCTTCTATTAATTGTTAGGAATGGATTTCTGGTCTACTATAACTAGTACCCGAATCTGGGTTACGGAGCTTCTATCTAGTGTTGCCATATATGAGTTGCTATTTTTCTATTATTAAATTCCTGAATAAGGATGTCAAAGATTCTGTTTACACTGCTAGAAAAAGGGGTTGTGGACTTCCAATCTAATGCCCTAATCTGGGTCACAAGACTCTAATTCTTATCCCTAGAAAATAATTTTGTTATCAATACTCGGGTTAGTTACTCAAATCTATTATTTAGAAGCCTTCAAACGAAGATCATGATCTTCCACATCTAACAAGGAGATTTTTTAAACTTATTATACACACAAATTGCTATTAGCTATGTAAAATGCAAAAAAAGATCACACATCAAGTGATACTTATACAATTTACAAATTTATTTTATTAATTGTCATGGTATAAAGAGTTAGACATCAATATTATGAATACATCAAAAGTCCCATAACTCCTCATCATCGGGTAATGGAAGGTTAATGGCGTGACGAATCACAATACCCAAAATCTCGTTAAGCTTTTGTCTCTTTTTACTAACCTCATCGGGGCTGTCTAGGGGTTTAATCTGAAGTTTCAGATCCTTATTAAAAGCTTTACACATAGCTCGTAGAGTCTTGTTTTCCTTCTCTGAATCAAAACATTCTTTCGTAAATCGTGTCTCTCCTCCTGTGAATGTCTAATCCTAGAAACATAGTAATTAATACATCAAAACGTGTCCTCGTTGAGCTTTGTGTCATAGTAACTCTTCATCTCAGCTATCACCTTTCCGCACCACTCATAGACAACCAATTCATTTAACCTATGAGGGGGGTCTTTCAAGTAAAAATACTTTTTAGAGGCTGATGCTTTGGGCTAAGTCGCAGCATTAGAAAGCTGGGGCACAGTTATTACAGGAATATGCCCAAAAGAAAATTCCCAAGCTTTACATCTTGCGTTTGCATTATCTAATTCAATTTCCAGATTAGTTATTCACTGGTACAATCCACTCAACTCCTCATTAAAATCAACAAAAGGTTTGGTCTTTATATATTTCTTTAATCCAAGAATGTTTCTATCGTTTACCTCTAGTTTTCTTTTTAGAACAACCATCCGTTCATTCAAATGCTTAACGGACATGTTTTGAAGTAAAATCGTTCTTTCTTGTGTTGCAATAGGCCTCTTTTTCATAATATCTCTTTGTTTTGCAACCATTAATGACTCATTCCTAGTTTGGGAGGTTTCGAGTTGATCTCCTTATTAAAAAAATAAGATACAATTATGCATAAAGTCTTACTTTCAAAGGATAACACCGATAGCATTATATTTTTCAAGAAAGCTTTACTACATGAAATTTATCCAAACAAGTTTTGAACTGCTTTGGTAGTACACATGCCATAAATTATAGATATGTAAGCTTATTTATCAGTACATCTATTATTTATATTACATATTAATTCAGCATGTCTAATCTTAAGTCTTTTTTATATTATCTCTTGGTCATCGCCTAGAAAGTTAAAAGGAAGCTAAGGGTATTTCATATGAATATGCTCGAGGTCTCCTAGTATGTGATCCCTTCCAAGCTTATGTGATGGTCTCATTGAAAATTCACTTCTTAATCCAGATAATGAATGATAAGCATCATCTTAAACCACATCTTTGTGGAAAGTAGGGTTTTTCCACAATATGGGATAAAATCAGCAATCATGAATAATAGAAGCTGTCATCAGAACACACATTCATAACATCAAGTTTTACAAATATTCTTCCTGTTCTTACAAAATTGGCCTTTTAAACAATTCGGTGACAAATCTATTTTTTGTTATATTTAAGCGTCTCTAGGGGTAGGTCCTTGGAAATTGTAGGAACCTATGGTAGGTTCCAGCAAGCCCTAGGGTGGAGGTCAGTTCCATACTCGTCCAAGCAACGTCTATGAAGACGCCAAAGTAAACAACCACTATGCTCTCCTAAGAAGGAGAAGTTTGTTGTCACAAATCGATTATAAACTTCACATAGAAAATCTATCGAAATGTCCCTATCTTCGATCAACATCCAAAGCAAAGTCATTAGCTCCTTATTTTCCTGAAGAATTGTCTCCCTTAGATTCAAGCTGCGTCCAGTCTTGGCGCAACATCATGTTCTTTATAAAACATAAGTTTAGAAGCACTTTTTTCGAGGTTATGATATTTTTGTGATAAAGCATTATAATCTATCAATGATTTCGCATCTTCTGAATATGAACAAACGATTTCTTCCGGTTTCTTATCAACTCCGCCTTATAGTATAAGGCAATGTTTTTTTCTGTCTATATAATATTACAAGGAACTAATTACCATAAGCTTAAGAAGGAAGAAAACACTTAAAAAGAGAAAGCCATACCCGAGAAACGAGAATGTCAGATGGAGCAGGTTGTTCATTTCCTTTTGGCTTAGAAGAGCCTCCCTCCTTGGTTGAGGTCTCTTTCGGATCTTGAGCAGCAGGAGTACCTTGAAGATCAGAATTTGTTCCCTTTAAGTCATATGAGCCACCAACAGCAGGAGGTGGCCCGTCACTAACTTTACAAGTGCCATCATGACGGCTTCCGTGACCAAGATCAATGTTATCATCATCATCGTCTTCATCATCAGCAGCAACAACTATATCTTCCACTTCCCCATCAGAATCATCAAACAAGTCCTTAATGTACAAAAGATCCTAGAGCTTTTCCTTGTCTTTCTTCGGGACTTCAACTCCCTATTTGGCTAGCTCAATCCTTTCCATGTCATTGCTACGGATGGAGGGGGCAATAGAAGGAAATTAGATCCCAGAAAACTTTTGGAAGTTATCAGAAAATGCAAGGGAAAGAGCATCCTCATAATATTCTAGTGCTGCTTTTGGGAATTGTGTTGTCAAAAATTCAGAAATCCTATTTTTAGCTTCATGAATTATTCTTTTCATGCTAGAAAACTTGTCATCCCTTTTCTTTAGTTCATTGACATGGTCGACCACCATCTTTGCATGCCTGCTCCCAGGGTCTTGCTTTAACAAATCAAGAGCTGAAACTTTGTTAGATAAAAGTTTTTTAGCTTGCCTTTCCTTTTCAAGGTCCGACTCGGCCCTCTCAAGAGAAGCCTTTATTCTCTCGCATTCTCCATCACTTTCTTCCTTCGCTTTGGTCAAAGGGCAAACTTTAGCTTCCAAGGAAGCTTTCTCTTCTTCAAGCTTAATAGTCTCGGAGGAAGGTAGAGAAGTTGTTCCTTGGAGTAAGAGCCAGCTTTTAGTTACCTAAAAAGAGGGAAACCAAATCAGCCTTCGTGTAAGATCAAAAATGAAAGAGAAACTAAGAGGGATAAGACTATACCAAAAGCTATTGCTTGACGAGATGTCGAAAAATTCTCCAAGTCCAACGACGTAGAAGGAAGTGAAATATTGGTAAAGTCGGCTGAAGAGGGAGCGAGCTTTACAAGTTCACCAAAATCCAAGGTCAGTAAGGGTGACTTCGGGGGGCTATCATGCTAAGGATACGAAGGTGAGATTAGATCATGTTCTCTTGAATCTGATGCTCGTGGAAGGTTTGACATTAAAAGACTGCCCACAAACTCACTTCCTAAAGTCACTGCGGGGGAAGAGCTAAGATCAAGAGTATCTTCAGCAATAGAAACTAAGAGGCCAGAAGTCCTCTACTCTGTGGACATAACAATAATATCTTCATTAGAGGGGGTGGAAGTGTCACTCTTATGTCTCTTAGAGGATGGTTCATTAGTTGTTTCTGCAAGCCTTCTCTTAGCATCGACATCGAACTAAGCTAAAACATCCAAGGCATATTTCTCTTTAAAATCCTGGGAATCTGATCAAAATAACTATGTCATAAAAGCAAGATTAAGAAAGTTAAAGCATAGAAATTTGAAATTGTCCTATAAAAGGAAAACAATCCAATCCGAAGTGCTTGGAAATAGGGCAGTCGATGCATTGAACATATCATAACCCGGGGACAATCATTTAGAGCCGGGAAAATGGATCGGTGATTACCCCAGAATATTTTGCCCAGGATGAAGAAGGCCATACTGGCAAAGATCATCCAGAGTTAGCCAAACTGATTGGTGTCCCGACCTCTCAGACGCCTTGAAAATATTTCAACAACCCGAGTTTTTCCGTCCTTTAAACTTGTTTTCTTGGAATCAGGACCTGAAAAAAAACAAAGTCAAACAAAGCATGGAAATGACATAGTAATTTTATAAGGGAAGAAAGGTCACCAAGATCAGCAAAAGTGCGTGAAATGCCGGAGGAGCACGTAATATAGAAAAATTGATTTTTGCAGACCTTAGACTTTTTAACGGTGTCACTAATCAACTTCTTTAAAGTATTTACATGCAAGATGGGTGAATCCTCTCCTTTGGATAGATGAAGCAAGTGACGAATAAGGTTGGAGCTGAGGGAAGCTTGGCCTGATTCAAGCGCTATAATCTCAAGGCATAAGAGGAGAGTATGTGTTGGGTGAAAGTTGAATGGAAGAAATTCCTATATCACGCTAATGTCTGGAGATAAAAGTCAGGAAGGGAAAGAAACCCCCATGCCAAATATGAATGGCAGTGTATGCGAAGTACCTCTCCAGCGGCTTTTGGATGGTATCTTAGCTAGAGGTCGGATTGGCGTCAACTCCAGACATACCAAAGCTCTCCAGAATGGCATTCACATCATCTTGAGTGTTAATAATGGATTTTTGTGGAAAAAACACCTTCTCCGCCCGAGTGGTGGCAGAGCTACTAGACTTTGATTTGCCAGTACTTTCCTTTTCAAACATAATGCTGCCAGGTGATGTTATTCCATAATGCAAATTAGGACCACCTTTTAACGTAAACTATTATGAACCATCCGTACGTCTACAATCATTATGGAAACTTGTTAGCATTTGTTATTTGGTAAACTTATAGAAGTTGGAACATATCATGAATCATTAGGATTAAATCCTTGACAAAATTCACATATAGCAGTGCACTTTGCATATGCCTGAAAACAGTTAAGTACTTGGTGTCGAACATAAAAATTTCCCTGACACCGAAACCAAAATGACGAAAGGCTCTGATGTCGGGAGAGTCAGAGTTGAGATAGCTAAAATTCTTGGTGTCAGTCTCACCGAAACCAAGTGTTTGGGTATTGATATTGAAAGCTTAACCGATGATTAAGAAAAGCTTAAAACCCTGCACCGATGAAGTTAAAATCAAAGTATTTCAATGTCGGAATCTAAAGTTTTGCCGACACCGAAACAAATGGAAAACACGACTTTCAATAATACTTTTACAATGTTTTGACGCCAGCCAAGTCAAAAGCAAAATAAAACATAGGTTTCAATATCGGTGAAACCGAAACTAAAATGAATTGGCAAGGGGTTGATGTTGAATCCATCAATACCAAAGAGGAATTTCATCTTTATAATAAAATTTAAATCCTCTATGTGTTTGTTTTAAATTTTAGACTTCGAAGATACGTAGGGAGGAGTAAATAACCCATACTATCTGCCAATAATGATTGTTTAAGTTATTCCTATATTTTGAACTCTTTTTAGTTGATAATCAAAAGTTTGGAAATCTCGAATAATTTCATAATAGGGCTGGGAAATAATTTTCGAACTCTAATTTGAGTCGATTGAAATATTACGGAGAAAAAATTGAATTTGTAAATCTGGAAATCTTGTAAAATTTCAAACAGCGATGATCTTGTTTGAAAATGATTACACTTAGGTGGAGAAATGAGGAGGAAGAAGGACATTTATATTAAAGCACTTCTCAATCCTGGCCATACAGAAAAGGAAAAATCAACGAGCCAGATTAATCCTGGAATACCAAAAGGTGGGAAATCAAAGTATAGCATGAAAGCCCAAGATTACTTGAAAAGTTGAAAATATCCCTTCATAAGGGGGGCAAATGTTAATACCAGATTTTGACACTATTGACGGAAAAATATGTCGTAAACACCCAAGATTCTTAAATACTTAAGAATTATAGTTTCACATGGAAATATAAGTGCGGAAAGTAGTAAATAACACAAGGGATTTGTAGTGGTTCGGTCCCGTGAGGGGCCTACATCCACTTTGGAAGAGTCGCTGATATTTTATTGACAATAAAGAGTTACAAGATTAGGATTGTCTCATGGCATTCTCTTCCAAACATTTCTAAGTATTTTGAGGTCATAATTGTAGTATATGAATATTGGGGAAAAGTCACTTTTGCCCTTATTCTTCCTCAAAGCATGGATGTCATTAAAGAGGTCACTTGGAGCTCTCAAAGGATGTCAAATCAACCAATTTCCAACCCCTTTGATGTGTGATCTTGAGGATATTTATAGTGGAGTGGTTAGATGGGAGTAGGTAGGAGTAGCGGACCACAATAGTATATTTTGAACCCCAGAGTGCAGTCCCCCCGAAATTCGGACCCCTCCTCTCATGCCTTGGAAAACTTGTACCCCATTATAGGGGTACGAAGTTCATATCCCATGGGGTACATTGAAGTGTGTTTGGGAAATGGTGGTTTCGGGCACGAGATTATGGGAATACAAAGGGGTTCGACCCGAGGGACTCGAGGATAGAAGAGCACGGGAGTGTGAGTATGGCCTAGTTTTGAAGAGTTGTGAGGCTCATACTCGCATGACCTTCTCCTAGCTTGTTTCCTTAGCTTTTGGCGACACTTCGGGCTGTAACATCATGCGATGTGTTGAGTCGAGCGTGTCTTGTGTACTTTTGGGAATTGGACAAAAAGGTCGGTTAACAATTACCCCCCAAAGTACGTCTTGTCTTGACATGATGTGCTTTGAGTTCATAAAAATATTCTGTTGAATCGTCGATTTTCCTGTGAACTCATGAAAATAATCGTAAACGAGTCATAATCGATGTATCGTTGTGTTTATACTTACATGTTTTTTGTGTAACTTTGCTCAGCGTCACAGGAAGTAAGAAATGATAAGTAATATATGTAGAGAGAATGGTAATGTACGCGACTGCGCATGTTTGCGAATGTTCATTCTTTACATGTGCAATCTCGTATGTGCAAACAAGTCCGCACACAAACGTGTGGTGTCGCGACGGTATATTGTGAAGCATGCGCATTAACATATATATATATATATATATATATATATATATATATATATATATATTAGTGTATATATATATTATTGGAGGTATTCGTGTCCACGTTTGGGATACGAGAATTTCGTATCCCAAACGGGGATATGAAATCTTGTACTCCAGCTACCTCACTCGGGTATGAGAATTCGTGTTCCATCGTGGAACACGAAGGATTAGCGGGTTCGACCCTTTTCCTCTCTATAAATATGAGCTCCCATCTCCACTCTCTCTTCTTCATATTTTTTTTTCTACCTGCGATTTGGACACGAAATTCAAAACGCGAAAAACTTGAATTTGGAAGAGAAGGTGGGTTCGATTTCGGCCTTCTACAGGCATATCTCGACTGGAACTCGGCACTAGCCTCGTGCTCGTGTCTGGCCTCGTTCTTGGAGAAGGATAGGATCAGGGGAGATTGGAACATAGGGATGAGGTTTTTTGGAGAGGAGAAACGAGGGGAGTTGAAGCGCTGGGATGGACGAAGAGAGAGATGCTGTGGAGAGGGGATTGATGCTTTGGATAAGCAACGATGGGGTTCGCTCCCCATTCGGGGTTCAGAATCTCGTACACTCCGCGAGTATGAAATTTAGATTACTTAAAGTGTAGAAATTTCGTACTCTTGGGGTACGAAATTTCGAACCCCTAGAGGGGTACGAAATTTCATACCCCTATGGGTACGAGGCTTCGAACCTCAGTACGGTTCGAAGTTTCGTATCTGAAAGATGAGTGTGAGGTTCGTGGTTGGCTTGAGTGCTTCGCGCCCCTCTCCACACAATATTGCATTTCCCGTCCAGGACTTTGGTTTTTCGACACTCCACTTCAGGATCTATGTCGTTCTCATGCCACCATGCGATAGGGTCAATGCCTATGTTGATTGTCCCACAGTTGAAAATCTTGCCTTTTACATGGGATTAGAGAATATATGTGGGCTGTGACTGAGCTCTCGAACTAGAGGACATGTCTTTCCGATTCTAATCGTAATGTATGCATGGTTTGATGCGACCCCAAGAACGTTGGTCGACCGCGATAATGGTTAAAATCCTTGGGACTTGTGATCATTGTTGTGTCCCGAGCTTTCGAACTATAAACTGTATTACTCTGACACTGCACGACACCACACGCATATGTTAGTTTGCACCAACACAAGGGGTACAGGTTATACAACTATGATTCTAACGCTAGTATATTGAAAGTGTAGCTAGCAATGAAGATAAGGTCTATGACAGAGCAGACTTCGGAAGCTGAGGCTTCATTCCATTCGTCACACACATCTGACTCAACTAGCAATGCTAGCTCGAAGGGCAGCAATCATGAGACTTCCGGAGAGCCCACCCCTTCTTAGGCGAAAAGTTTTTCGAAAGCATTTGATCACGGGGCACAGCTGGGGGAACGACAACCGTTGTTCGGGCATGAGGAAGTAAAGCATGTAGATGTTGTAAAGGGAAGTACGTTGGTGGTGCCGGACATGTTACACTACACCATAAACGATCTAACGCAACAGAATTTTTTTTTTTGGCATAGGCCCAAAAAATGTTGGCATAGGACTTTGGCAACGCTTTTAGGGTGATGCAATTTTCACCATTGATGCTGACCTCAAAGGCAACATTTTGACTATCTACGGCAACACATATACATATATTCCTTAATACATCACTCATTACATATGTAGTTTTAATTTATGCAGACACTAACACTGGCAAATATATGCCGAGCCGAAGGCGAGCCGTAAGCGGGTCCGGGCGCAGCACCGGTGAGGGTCCAGGGCCCCACAGTCCCGGTGGCGATCGACCTAGCCAATTAGGTCAAACAAGTGGGCACCGCCCGATTAATCCGATTTTAGAGGACCAAGCCTTCTTTGAGACATTGCACACCAACGAACATTAAACTTCAAAATTTCCACTTCTTTAACACACTTACTTCCTCTCAGACCATGTCCCCTTGCCTGCACTTATCCTCCTTTAGCACCATGTCGAAACTGTGACAACCCGGAGTTTGTTTCAACATGCTAAGACAAGAATCAAGGCAGAATTTAATTATAAAATCTGAATCAGTAGAAACGGGTTGCGCCATTGCGTTCGTCTCGGAAAAATACGCGAAATAGAGTCCGAGTTTTCGAAAATCGGAGTCCGTATGACCAAATTATGGCCCAACGAAGTTTTAGAAATTCCAAGTCCGAAAAACAGTTCAAAATTCAAATCTGGAGCCGAAAAGACTGGGCGGGAAAATTTCCCGCCCAGCACCCAAGTCGACTTGGGTGTCGACACACCCAGGGCGGTGTCGACTTGCAAGTCGACACCCCTGTCGACCTGGGTGGTCGAGCCCAGGCCACCTGGGTGCGCCTGCTTGTGTCTCTGGTCCTGTTTTGGAAGCTTCCGACGGAACTTGATGGCTCAGATCTGATTTGGGGTTAATCCTATGATTTAAACTACCCTTAATCTCTATAAAAAGACCCCTAGACCTAGCCTAGACCCTCATTAATTCATTCCTACAATGAAGTTATGCAAAAATGCTCCCTCACCATGGCCTCCATCTTCATCTCCAAAGGCTTGAGCATCCAAAGCTAGATCCATGAAGAGGGTGCAAGCTTTCTACACCAAATCAAGGAGGGATCAACGTCGCTACACCAATTTCATGACGATTCTTCAACAAAGGAGCCACTTTTCTTCGTCAAGACGATGCATGATCCTTCCCTAAGCCTCGCTATGTAAGTTCTAGCTACTTCTAGATCTAAACGGTAGTTTTAATGATGGCATGGAATAAAACGAGATTAAACTAAGTATGCTAGCCTATATGAACCTTGTCATGCCTCTTTTGCTTGAACCTATGACTTTTAGCTATGCTTAGTGACTAAATCATGCTATTCATGTTATGATTAACCTAGTGTATCTTGCAAGTTTGAATCTTTATCTATGGAATGCTAGCATGAACCTTTGGGAACCATTTGACTTGTGAAACATTGGCAAAGATTTGACTTTGGGGCTTATGCATGTAAATGAATCCAAACCCCTTATGTTATCATGCATGTTTGTGGCCAAATTCCCTTATGATACTATGCATGTTTGTGGCCAAATTCCCTTATGATACTATGCATGTTTGTGGCCAAATTCTCTTATGATGCTATGCATATTTGTGGCCAAATTCCCTTATGATACTATGCATGCTCGTGGCTAATCCCTTTTTGACATCGTGCATGTTGTGAGGCCAATATGTAGCATAGTACTCTTACTATGTTGACTCGCTTTTACTTGGGTTGGAAACACGCTTTGGGGTAGGTTAGACATGCGTGATTATGACATGATAATTTGACATGGGATTTCATGAAAATATGGCACTTATGATACACCTAAATGTGGGCATGACATGTGGGGTAAACATGGGACTTGGAACTAGACACGTGTGGGTTGTAAGTGTAATATGACGCTAGACCAAACATGAAAGTGGCCAACTCGAGGTTGGGTTGAGTTTGTAGCATAAATCTACCCGGACCCGCCCGGCTTAACTAGTGGCTACAAACAATAGGATCCAATGTGAGAAGTTGGTCATGTCGCGCTTAAGACCCGAGGTTAGACTAGGTTGTGGTGTAAAACTACCCGGACCCGCCCGGCTTAACTAGTAACCACAACAAGGTCTAATGTGAGAGGTTGAGAGTGCATTAATTAAATTAATGCCACATGATAAGGTTAAGTAAATTTGACTAATGACACTTAACCGATATGACACGAATGGGTAGGTTAAGTGGGACCGGGCTTGATTTCTTAATGACACTTAACCATACAAGACAATTAGGGGATGGGGTTAAGTAATTTACACTTAACTAATCCAACTTGGTAATTAGATGGGGTTAAGTAACCTACACTTAACTAATCTAAACACGGTAATTAGATGGGGTTAAGTAACCTAAACTTAACTAATCTAAACACGGTAATTAGATGGGGTTAAGTAACCTACACTTAACTAATCTAAACACGGTAATTAGATGGGGTTAAGTAAGCTACACTTAACTAATCTAAACACGGTAATTCGATGGGGTTAAGTTAAACACTTAACCAATCTAAACTTGGTAATTCAATGTGGTTAAGTAACCAATACTTAACCAACTTAACATGATAATTTAATGGGGTTAAGTAACTTGTACTTAACCAATTATACATGATGATTTGATGAGGTTAAGCAACCATACTGAACCAATCTAATATGAGAACTTGATAAGGTTAAGTCACAAGACCGTTTAAATATACTTAACCATTATAATACGACTAGTGGATGGGGTTAAGTTAACCTATACTTAACCAAATCCGACTCGATAATCCGATGAGGTTAAGATAATCCATGCTTAACCAATCTAACACGATAATCGGATAGGGTTAGGATAAACAAATACTTAACCAATTTGACTTGATGATTGAATAGGGTTAAGTCATGAGCTTCTTGGTATACTTAACCAACTTGTAGGGCTAGGTCTTGGACTTGGATACTTAGCCAAATCTTGACATGATTCGTAGGCAGGTTAAGTCATGAACTTAAATGACAATACTTAACCCATCAGACAAAACCCTAGTTCAGGGGACTAGGTGGAAAACTGAGATTAACAAGGATAATGGGAAAGGAGACTAAGTGGTAAACCTTAGTTTGGGAAACTAAGTAATAATTCTTAGTCAAGAGATTTGGACCAGTTCACAGATAGATGAATAACCCGATACGGTAGGTCATCGCTTAAAACACGAGGGGGAGCAAATTATCTGACTTAGATAAAGGCTCCAACGAACTGGGTGGTGAAGCGGTAGCTTCGGGGGACGTGAGGGTACTCTTGGTATCCCTCTGTGAGGTGGCAGATGGTCCATGAAACCCGACCTCACAGAGGTTAAGGTCTGCGGTAGAAGAGCCAAGAGTATGCCTTGGTTGCTATGCGAGCGACCTAAAGAATGGGATGGATTAGCGTGGACTGGACGATACTTGGTTTTGCCCTGGATAGCACGTCGCCGACTACCTACCATCTTTAGTCAATCGTGTACGAACGGAAAGGCAGAGAACCTCCAACAGATCATGTTCTTGCTATCGAGTCATGGGTGAGGTTGGCCCATAGGAAAGTGGGGCTATAGTGGGGCCGGGATGTGGTTCTCATACATGATTTTTCTTGGATTGCCTTTCAGTAGTTGAGGGAGGGGTCACGTGGGACCACAGCCACGGGTACAAAAATAGACCTTGATATCTGCATCAGCAGACGACTTAAAGCTCCCAACCGAGTTCCGTATTTCTTGATTTGCCCCGGCACGGAACTCGGATGGCACATTGAGGAACATGTGCTTCTAGACATGGAAAACGATTCACGATACATACGCGGGTAAAGGGCGCGGTTGACGGGTGGCATAATCCCTAGTGGTCCTAGGTGGCCTGAACCCAAACCGAGACACGGAAACGTTCATTAGGTAGCATAATCCCCAGTGGTCCTAGGTGGCATAAATCCTAAGTGAACACGCGATAGTTCATGGTAAGAAAACATAACTAGGTCAAGGGTAGCAGTCCAAAACAACTTCTAGGATAAAATGGTACTACGTTGAGGTGGTATAGATTTACATGGGAAAGCCCGTACGGCCTACGGCAAAGGACTGAACTTATACATGGAAAGAAACATACGAGTTGGTAAAAACCTACATATGCTATATATTAGGTTGACATGGACCATTACATGACATTGGGCAAGGGACATTCATAGTTAACACATGACGCGGGTTAGGATACTAGTACGAGAGGTGCAGAGTAAATATACATGATAAATACCTTGGGATGTTATACATGATAAATACCGTGGGAAGTTATACATGATAGATACCTTGGGATAGTATACTTGATAGAAACCTGGCGATGTGATACCTTGATTTATCTTGACACCGTAGTTTATCATGATACCTTAGTTTATCTTGCTACAGTAGTTCATCCAGTTATCTTGGTGTAGCTTATCTATCTTGTCGTCATCCTTATGTTTACTCTCAGTTTATGCATGTCATGTTACCTTTACCTGTTTTTATACTGGAAGTAGATAGGACTTACCAGTCTTTATGACTGACCCCGTTTTGTTTCGCCTCTTTGTCTTCCGTGTGCCCCCCCCCCCCAGGTTTTCAGGGAGGAAATGATGTTGTCTAGTTCGGACCTCTTATGCTTGAAGGTCATCATGTATAGCTTGGTCTTCTCTTGGCTATGGCTGCTTCACCGCTTTATTTTGGGGAATAATTTATGAAAAGGTTTTATGCTTCTTTACTGTTGTAAGACAGGTTTTGATGTATTCTGATGTAAAAGGCTTTAGACCTTATTTTATAAGGTAATGAAATTTGTTTTACTTCCGCTGTTTTATATATGTTATGTCTTGTAATATTTCTGTGCATGTTTACCTCGATAATGCTTCACCAAACCTAGTGCATTCCCTTTGTGAGTAACCCTTGCGGAGGTGGGGTGTTACAGAAACAGCATCAATCGACTAATCACCTCAAAACTACTTTCCATCGACTATCCATTAAAAAGAAATATGGTTAACAAATCGCAAATACTTTGATTATTTGGCAACAATGGTCTGATAATTGTTACGTTATGAACTACACCTAGACTACAACAAAGAATAAAAGACAACATGATTTAGAAAGTGAAAATGTTCACTTACCTTGAGAAGGTGCATTAAGATAATCAAATTATCCTTCGAATTGACATATTTCATCATCATTACTGCATTGATCGTTCAACAATATATCCCCAAATAGCTGAAGAAAGTAGCAAAAACTCCAAATGAATTTGAATAGCAAAAACAGCAGACTTTGATTGGTTTTGAAGCATGCAACAAGTGCTAGAGGTTTTAAAGCAACATTAATGCAAGCACCTGGAGGGCATGTTTCACAATCAAAATTTATCGATCCTAAAATACAAACAGATGCATGAAACTGAAAAAATAAAAATACCAAAGAGGTAAAGATGCATTTGGCATATACATTACACAAACTCCATCACATCAGCCCGATCCAGTGCCTTGCCGACATAGACCTTGCTCTAAGAACCCACGGCAGCACCACCGCGCCTTCCTCTACCTCCAGTAGTCACCAAAACTCAACCACGCAACTCCACTTCCGAGCCCATCCATCAATGTCTAAAGCAACCGAACCCTATTCAAACACTGCATAGACGATGAGTTGGCATATACTAGACAAATTTTAGCCTAAAGATCCAAGCTTTTGTATTTTTGTAGATCCTAAGAGTAGTTTTAGGATGAATAGGTTTGAGAAGTTAAAGATGATAAGAAGTTGAGAACGAACAAATCTGAGAAGTTGAAAAAAAAGGGAATAAAATGGCTTAGGGAAGTTAATTTCCTATTGGTGGTGTGGGATTTCAACAGATTAGTGAGGTGTCAACTATAGATGTTGTTTTTAAAAGGTAAATTAACGGATAGACATACATGTTTGTATAGGTGTAGACTGATGTCGTGGCAAATGTTTATGGCTAAGGTAGCACTGTATCAAAATGTTGCATTGTGTTACACTTGTTTAGCTAGAGCAACACATTTTTATAGCTAAGGTAACATAAAAAATAGAACATTGCAGTAGAACCAAAATATTATAGCTATTGTCATGTTTTGGTTGGCAACGCATTGCAAATTCGTTGCATTAGGCCGTTGATGGCATATTGTTAGCGGGCATAGTTAT
Organism: Allium sativum; assembly: GCA_030737875.1. NCBI lineage: Eukaryota > Viridiplantae > Streptophyta > Magnoliopsida > Asparagales > Amaryllidaceae > Allium > Allium sativum. The sequence continues at coordinate 361,902,972 of CM060916.1, read as the reverse complement.
ACTTGAGAATCTGATGGATTTGGTGCCATTGTGTATGAACGCAACGATGGTAAGGCACATGGCATTATGGTTCCGCATTCCCGAAGGAGATGTCTCGCGCCCGGTTAGGACGGTAGGGCTCACACACCACTAGAGGGGTACACTGCTTGGAACAGGCAGATGTGCGCTACTGGGTGCGTGCACCTGGCTAACAGCTTTATTCGGGAAATGTTGCACTACTTTCGTCTTGCTCCATCGTAGCTTCATCCGAATGTGTACGCCTCCCTTTTAGGTACCTACATTCTCTATAGGGAGTACCTATAGCTAGAACCCACCGGAGAAGGCATCCGGTATTTGTTTCAGTTGAATAGGTTAGCTAACATCTCGCTATCTCAATATTTCCTGGAAGCTTCGCCTAGCTCCAGGTTCTTTGTTAGGAAATGGCATAAGCTAACTGTATACAAGCACGACTGGTTCTTTGTAACCTGCCCACTTGGATTCGTGAGGAGATGGTTGGAAGAGAGTAAGCACTCTGCTTTACTTTTACTGTGAAACTCGTGGGTTTGGCGATGTAAGTTTAACATCGTTTTCATATGACAAGAAATCCTGAGGCGCCCACCGACACTGTATATCAAGAGAGTATCGAGTCTTTATTGGACATCCCGGTCGAGTCACGTTCTATCACAAGTGTTCTAAAACAGGACCGAGTCCACTGTGTAGGGTTACTTCCAAACGATTGAGGGATAGTTAGACCAGTCGTCACCGGTGGTGGAAAGAAAGTGGAGTCCGGGAAAGAAGTAGGTTCTCCAAGTCAGAAAAGGAAGGTGCCCCCTGCCGGACCTAAACCTCCCAAAGCTACATAGATTCGGGAGGAGATTGGCGGAGGCGAGATTGGAGACAGTTGTCGCAGAAGAGGACCCATCGAGTGCTCATGTTTTATCTACGACAGATGAGGCAAGGGTAGGAGCAATGACCAGGACGCAGTCTCCTGCAACTCCCTCTGAGACCTCCACCTCGCTCAAGGAAGAGGGTCAGTTTGACGGTCTTAACACACTTCTGCTATAAACATTTTCCTGGCCAAGCGCCATAAATATGGAAGAACTAGCCATATCTGTGGAGGGTATCACTCCTTCGAGTGGACCATCATCTGGTCTGTTGAGAGAACACTTAGGATACACATTCACATATACTGTAGGACACAACATATGTTTGTATGTGTAGGGTGTTTTTAGTTTAAATCTTAAATTTTTTCTTTAGCAGGCGATATGGCTAGAGGACAAGGAGGCCGAGGCTACGGGTACGAAGGTCGCCGACTCCCAAGAAACACTTTTCTTGATAGCTTCAGAAGAGAAACTAGATTGTTTATTGACTCTCTGTCTTTATATGACCGTGGCAACGAACATCGTCACAGAGAATGACCCCGACAGTCCCTGACTCCCCCACCTCCGATTCGGTCATCTGGAGCAGATTCCAGGTTTGACGTGGCGAGCTCTAGACATTCCTCGTTGACAGCTCCCTTCCACACTGCAACTTTGGCTCCTACTTATGCCCATAGAGGGAAAGAGTCGGAGTCCAGTCGCCAGAAGAAGAAAGAGTTGGTGAAGTAGAAAAAGTAGGATCTGGTGTTGCCTAAGACCCAGGAGCTTTCAGTTGAAGAGAGGAAAGCACTGTTAAATCAAAAGTTCCCCTAGCATTATTTTGACGAACTGGTGTTCCTTCCTGATATTAGCTTTATCCCTTGTGAAGATACAGAGGAGGTGTGGATGTAGGTGAGGGCTGTGTATTTCCAGGCCAAAGAGCTTACTAAGTACTCCTTGTACCTCTCGGACTTGATTAGAAGAAGAATGTGGAAATCCAGAGTCGGGGGCTGACTATTGATGCTGAGCGCACCACTGTCTGAAACTTAGCGAAAGAGATTGGTAAATCCAATTCTTATGATGTAACTATTTCTTTGTTCGCAGTTGTACCCTCGAATGCTAACTTTTTATCATCGTTGACGTAGTGGAGCTGAAGGAGTCGTATGAGAAGCTGAAGAAGGAGGCAAAGCATACTGCTTTGACCTTCAAGGATATAGTGGCCTCACTAACAACCAAGCATACCGCCTAATAAAGGACAAAGTTGAGCTGGAGAAGGTGAATGCTGAGCTGGAGAAGGATAATGAAAGAGTATCCCAGCTGTAAATGGAGAATGAGGCCTGAGGAAGGAAAACGCAAGGTTAAAGGCTAAGAATAAGGGGACTTGAAAACTTCAGGAGGAGGTTTTCGAGATGAGCAAGCATCTAGAGGTGGCTAAGAAGGAGAAGGAGGAGACTGAGGCTTGCAATAAGTTTATGTTGAGCTCGGTGGATGGGTTGAAAGCTGAGCACCTGAGGGAATGGAGAGCCTGAAGGAGGAGATCGAGGATGCAGAGGCCCAGATGGAGGCATCCTTAGAGGAGCATATATGAATATGTATGTCAATGCGTCGAAGTTTCATGGAATCTCGTGGGTTGGAAATTACCCTCGGGTGCTGGCCCAAACTAGGGAAAGGATAGTGTCGTATGAGGCTTGGCTGTGTCAGGTGGATGTGAGAACTTTCAATGAGCATCAACTGATGATAGAGCTCCTGACTGATGAGGAGCATAATAAACTGAAAGAAGGGAGGAGATTGCTGCAGGAAGTTGCAGAGAAGGAGAGGCTGGCTAAGCGTGCTGCCGAAATGGGAAAATTTGTAATTACTGAGAACACGGTAGTTGGTGAGACATTTACTGAGGGAAGTTCCTATCAGCCACCATTCTAGCATCCACCACAACTAGTGGTCCCACTGTCCCAGTTCATGTCTCAGCTAAGTATGATCCCGCACATCCAGGATTGGGAGTGACTGGATCTACACTAATAGATACAGCGAGCACATTCCCCATCGTACCCACACCATTTCTTTTTGGAGGTAAATTTCTGTTACCGCGAATACCCAAAGATGATGTGATTACCAAATTTGTGGAATAAACGTTTGTATTTTTACTATGTTACCCTTCCTAGAGTGGACGTGACGCCAGTCTTTGCCCACATGCTTCCCCAAACAATGGAATCTGTGTTAGGACTACAAGGGATACAGTTTGGAGAGGGAAGTGGTCAGGTGGACACATTTTTGGATGTTGAGCTAGAGTCGCATATTTATAAGGACTTTCGGGAATAGGGAGAGGTTATGGATGGCCAGAGTGTCCATGTGACCAGCCCCGTGGAGGCGGATGTTCTGACAATGCAGGCACTGGTGGAGGCACAAAAAGCTTAGATGGTGGCTAAGTCCGAACAGCAGGAGGAGAAGAGGATGAAGGATGAGGCTACTAGGCAGAAGGCACAGGAAAAGGCTCGGCAGGATGCCAAGAGAACGTTGATGTCGCTGTGGAGAAGAAGAAAGTTGATGCCAAGGCAAAGAAGGCGAGGGTTGCTGAAGAGGCCAAGAAGAAGAGAGTCGCCGATAAGGATGAGAAGGATAGAGTTGCCACAAGGGTTAGGAAGAAGTAAGCCAACGATGCTGCCAAACAGAAAGCCACGGCGACCTATGAAAAACTTAAGGCGGACGACATGGTGAAACTCAAGTCCAAGAAGCTAGTTAATCGGAAGACTACAAGAGAGGCTAAGAAGAAAGTGGAGCTTGAGGCCAAGAAGGCTCTGGGAGAGGGTGATACTGTGTTGGCCCTCGCTTCTGGTGATGTCCCCAAACCATTACAATATATTACGCCATGGAGATCACGTAGATTACCAGTGGTAAGGATGAAGGCGGAAGGCGCACCTCGATCTCTCATGAGTCGTCACTCCTCCGAAGGGCAGAGGAGGTAGAAGCAGGAGAAGTTATGGAAAGAAGAGGCCCACCACCTTAGACCAACCTAGTTCTGAATCTGTACAAAAGAAGAAAAGAAAGAAGAAGATTCAGTGGCATTAGTATTTATCAAAGATATTATCGATATTTTGGTTATGTAGGCCGATGGTATATGCGAGTATGACCCTTGCTTTTGATCCTTAATAGCACAACGTGGTTTTCATGTACACCCTATCATTAGAAATAAAAATATTAGATACGTAGCTTGCTTTGATATATGAAAAGGACATCTAAAATTGCATTTCATGTTAAGTGTCGAATGTTTGTCTCATGTTTTTCAACGTCCTATACTTGCACAAGCATACTTGTTGTTACACTCACAGAAATGCGATAGGTTATCCCGCTCTAGGGAGTCCCTGGTCATTCAGAGATCGCAAGTTAGTTTCAGTCGTGGGGTTTCCTTTGTTCAGGAATCCCGAGGCATGTTAAATCTAGGCCAGGTGCCCTCTCTATTGGACTTCCGGAGTTCATTAATCCTAAGTTGTGAGAAGGCGGGGATATTGCGATTCGTCCGATGTTGGCTCTCCCATCGTTCCTTTGTGTTTAGAGCGCGAGGGCGTCGTTTATTCGCCAAAGGGTGACCGGATCCAGACCCGTTGGGTCGGATGGTGGTCGGTTGGCTGCCTCCAAGTCCGGGGATTTGGAAACGAAATGATCTATACTCGGTCTCATCGTTGGGTCGGGATTCGAGAGTAACCCAGACCCTGGCTCGATGGGTCGGATGGAGCCGTGGGAGTGGTTGGCATCACAATAGCTTGGCTGTTGGGTTGCCCCCTAAGTTCAAGGACTTGGAGCAGAACGATTTATACTCAGTCTCGTTGTTGGTTCGAGACTCGAGTAGAGTTGTTTATACTCGGTTAAATTGCAAGCTCGAGACTCGAGATGTGTTATTTATACTCAGTCTCGACGTTGATTCCAGACTCGAGTGGTGGTGCCAGCTCCCGTGCTCCAGGTGCTGAACTGACGCTATTTGTGTTTGTACTTGTTGTTGTTCTGAGGCTTCAGTGGTGGTCCTGGCTCCCATCCTCAGGGTGTCGTTCCAGTGTCCGAGCGTCTGTGTGTGCAAACCAGTTGTGATGGTCAATCAAACATATTATGCAGGAAGTAAACATAGCGAGGACACAGAGAAATGAACATCATCTTTACTAATAACTTATGTAGTAATATCCTTTACAATGCCTTGAATTTCAAGAAAACAAAACATTGTTGGAAAGCAGAAAAACTGCACACTAAGTTATGTGAAGTAACGACGGATATGTTCGTTGTTCCATGCCCTTAGGAGCTCGGCTCCGTCTATGGTTGCTAGCTTGAAATTCCCATCTCTGAGCTTCTATTGTATGATGTGTGAACCTTCCCAGCGAGGACTGAAGCTAGTCGGTGTGGGAAAGATCCGCTGCAGGACGAGGTCACCGATATTGAGATCCTAGTGGTGGACTTTAGAGTTGAAGTATCGGGCTACTCGTTGATGTTGGGTGGCAGCTCTGATCTTAGCCTCGTTCCTTTTCTCCTCGAGCAAATCGAGCAACTCCAGAAGTAAGTCTTGATTATTTTTCGGATAGTAATAGGTAACTCGATGAGATTGATGCTTTAGTTCAATGGGGATGACGGCTTCAGATCTATAGGCAAGGGCGAATGGAGTATAGCCAGTTGTTGACTTATGGTTGGTCTAGTAGGCCTATAAGGCCAGAGGGAGTTCGTCTGCCCATAAGCCTCCATCCTTTTGTAGACGCTTCTTGATGATGATTTAATTACTTTGTTAACAGCCTCAACTTACCCATTGGCCTGAGGGTGAGCCGCCGCCGAGAATCTCTTTTCGATGTTTTGCTGCTGACAAAAAGTCTTGAATTCTATGCTCTCAAATTGGCTTCCATCGCCTAAAATGATGGCCTAGGGCACTCCATAGCCAGTAATGATATTGCGGATGACGAAGTTGATTACTTTCTTGGGGGTGATCGTAGCAAGGGCTTCGTCTTCCTCCCATTTGGTGAAGTAATCAACCGCGGTGATGGCGTAATGTGCCTAACCACTGACCGTCAGAAGAGTCCTGATGATGTCTATTCCCCACACGGCGAACGACCAAGGGCTGACCATTTGCGCTAACTCGGTAGGCGGGGCTCTTGGAATCTTTAAGAAACACTGGCATTTGTCACACTTACGGGCATAGTTCGCGACTTCTTGGTCGAGTGTGGGCTAGAAGTAGTCGTGCCTGATGATTTTTCTTGTTAGGGTTTGCACCCCAGTGTGGTCGCCGCACTCGCCTTTGTGTATATTTGTCAGTAAGTGGTCGGCGTCGTTGTGGGCTACGCACCGGAGTAGCAGAAGAGAAACCACTGCGGTAGAGCACTCCATCCAGAATGATCTTGCGAGATGATTGGCGAGTGAGCGCTCGTCTTTCTTTGTAATTCCCTGGGAGGGTTCCATGTTGCAAATAGTTCTTAATTGGTGTCATCCAAACTCAAGCTTGGTTCCGGCCTCTGTAGCCATTACCAAATCGGTCTACATCTGATCAATGCTTAGGGAGTCGAGTACTTCGACCGGGGCAAGTCCCATAAGCTGCGCATCCCCAAAGCTTACTAGTTTGGCTAGTGGGTCAGCTATTTCATTATGTTCTCGGGGGATATGCGTGATGATGTAGCGGTCAAAGTTGGTGAGCAGTTCATGAACCTGATCAAGGTAGGGAACGAGTCATGCTCCTTTCGCCTAGTATTCTCCCTAGTACCTAACACATGATAAGCTGTGAGTCAGAGTAAATGTTGATGGCCTTGATGTTATGTTCGATCGTGATTCTATGTCCTACGATCAAAGCCTCATATTATGCGTTGTTGTTGGTGGCAAGGAAGTTGATCTTTAAGACGTAGCATATTGGGTGCTCCTCTGGAGTGACGAGCACGACTCTGGTGCCAGAGCACCTATAATTGGAAGATCCATCCACAAACAGTTTCCATTGAATGGCTGGAGCTTCGATGTTTTCCGGAGGAGACTCCTCGGGGATGGTGAATTCCACTATAAAATCGGCGAGAGCTTGTCCGAGGATGGCTTGGCGAGGGAGAAATGTGATTTCGAACTGACTCGGCTCTATAATTCAATTTAGTAGTCGCCCGGATGCCTCGGGTCGCTGTAGGATCTATCGTAGCGGTTGGTTAGTATAGACTTTTATGGAGTGAAATTGAAAGTATGGTCGTAGCTTCTGGGAGGAGATCAACAAGCAGTAGGCTAGATTTTCGATCTTTGGAAGTTCTTTTCTACTCCTGTTAATCTCTTGCTGATGTAGTAAATGGGTCATTGGACACAATCTTCAATGTGTACGAGCGCTAAGATGATTATCTGCATGGAAACAACTAATTTAACATATAAGCCCTCATGATCCACAGGTTTGGACAAGATAGGTGGTCGTTCTAAGTGATCCAGAAGGTCCTTGAATGTGGCGACGCATTCTGAGGTCCATGCGAAGTTGCGCTTCCCTTTTCGAAGCAAATCGAAAGAGGGAATGCATTTGTCAATGTCTTTGGAGATGAGTCGACTTATAGCGACGACCATCCCATTTAAACTTTGAATACCCTTGATGCTCTGAGGGGCTTTAATGTCCCGAATAGCTTTGATCTTGTCTGGATTGGCTTCGATGCCTCGAGAATAGTAATGAAACCTAATTTTTTTCCTGATGTAACTCCAAAAGAGCATTTCAAGGGATTGAATTTCATGTCATAATGGAGGAGGACATCAAACATTTCGAAGAGGTCACAAACGTGGTCGTTCAATATTTTTGATTTACAAGTATTTTGTCCATGTATATCTCCATGGATTTTTTGATTTGGTTCTTAAAAATAAGGTTGACCAGTTGTTGATAAGTGGCTCTTGCATTCTTAAGACTAAAAGGCATAATGCAATAGCTGTAAAGCCCGAGGTCGGTTATGAAAGAGGTGTGATCCTGATCGGGGAGATACATCGGAATTTGATTGTAGCCTGAATAGGCGTCCATGAAGGATAAGAGCTGGTATCCGGCGGTCGAATCAACAAGATTTTAGATCTTCATAAGTGGGAAGATGTCTTTGGGACATGCCTTGTTCAAGTCAGAGAAATCGATGCACGTTCGCCACTTGTTGTTTGCTTTCTTGACCATGACTAGGTAGGAGATCTATTCGGGGTAGTCGGCTTCACAAATGAAATGTTATTTAGTAGCCAATAGACCTCTTCCTTGACTGCATCTGATCTTTCAATTCCCAAGAATCAGCGTTTCTATTTGACTAGAGGTTGCAAGGGGTCGAGAGCTAGGTTGTGACGAGCGATCGCGGGGTCGATTTTCACGCATATCTGAGTGGGTCCAAGTGAAAAGGTCTAGGTCAGCGCTTAAGAATCCAACAAGATCCTATCTTACTATGGGATAGAGTTGCGATCCAACTTTCAAGAACTTTGTCGGATCGTCGGGGCTGACCGGAACATCCACTATAGGTTCAAATAGGAAAGCCCTTTTGGAATCAAGCTCGTCGTCTTCCCTTGGATCGAGATCATCGGAAAGATGGCAGTGGTGCCTGAGCCAGGGCTCAGATGCCTTTGATTGTTATGCGGAGATGGTCTTGGCGTAAGAAGGCGGAGGCACGGTCTTGCCTTTATCCTTGTTGCGCGCATTCTTCCACTCTATTGCGTAACAATATCGAGTTTTGCTTGGTCGCCCTTGATAGTACCGGTCCCATTTTCTACCGGAAATTTAATTAGAAGAGACCATGGTGACATGAAGACTTAGAATTCTTTAAGGAAGGGATGTTCAAAGAAGACATTGTATGGAGAGATGACGTCGATGACCACAAAGGCGAGGATTTAGACCCAGTTCTGATCCCCGTCTCCGAGTTCCACATGTAGGTTAACCATGCCTATAGGGTGGTTGGAGGATCCATTGAAGTCGTGGATCGTGACATGACAGGTTTCAAGCCTTTTATCTCTAACTTCATCTGGAGATAGGCCGCTTCAAAGATGATGTTGACTGAGCTTCCTAAGTCGATCAATATCCTTCGGACGGAGGGAGGGCCGAACTGAGTAGCGATCACTAGAGGGTCTGTGATTGGGATCTCAATTCCCGTAGACTCTCTTTTGCAAAAGACAATGTCGTCCCGCATTGTTTTCTGAAGTTTAGCAGGGATGGACTCGTCCAGAGTGGAGCAAGCTTCGCAGGTGTTGTGCTTTATAGTGCTTGCATATTCTTCCATTTTGTGGTAGATTACATGTGTGGAGTAAGGTCCGCCACATATAGTGTTAATCACAATGCCCCACCTTTGGTTGGACGGACCTAGGGCCGTATTGGTAGGTGCTGGAAGTGCAGGTGTTGATGGACCCATGGCTGCTTCGGGCGGAGTAGGGTCTTGAACATACTGCTCTAAGCGTTTCTCAGGGATGAGCTTTGTTATCACATACCCGAGGTGGCGACAATCTTTAGTATTGTGTCTATATATGTCTGGTATTGGCAGTATCTGCCGGAGTTCTTCTCGCGATCAGTGGATTCCCTAGTGTTTGGCCTCTTATTGGAGCGTATTATTGGTTTCCAAGTAGATTGTCTCGATTTCTTGATTTAGTGGAGTGTAGATCCCATAATTCTAGTAGCGACCTTGCTTCTTGGGATCTACCAGAACCTGGTTGTTGTTGCGACCGCCTTGCCTGCTGCTGTTTGGCTTCGGCTTGTAGGGGACTGCTCCTTCATCTTTGTTGGACGGTTCTCCAACCTATGTTCCTTTGGTATTGTCGTCGACAGTGCTAACCTGTGGGTTATTGGAATGGTTAGTCCGTGAGGCTTGATTACATCTTGCTTCCTTTTGGCACAAGAACTGTTTGGCCTTTTTGTAAAATGTGTCCAGAATCTTTTGCTGGTTTCTGTCGATCCAGACTCCAAATTTGGAAGTAGGAAGGACACCCATTGCAAGATGGAAAAGCACAGTATGAGGCTTGGGGTCGTCGACCTCGGCAAGGAAGGTATTGAATCGTGAGAGGTAGCTCTTGAGTGATTCTGCAGGCCCTTGATAAATGTTGGAGTGGGTGAGGGCATTCTTTGGAGTTGGAATGTGCATTCTGAATTACTTGACCAATTTCGTGGCTAGTTGGCCAAAGTTATTGATAGAATGGAGCGGCAGGCGAGAGAACCAAAGCAGGGTCGTGCCTGATAAGAAGACGGGGAAGCATTTGCATTTGACCGCGTAGATAGCCCGGCTGGAGTCCATCTGCCACTCATATCGGTTTAAGAAGGCACAATGATTAGTCGTGCCATCATAGAAGGCCATTTGTGGCATGTTGAAGCGTCGGGGCCACTCGACTTCGTGTATGATCCTAGTGAAGGGATTACATATCAAGTGGGCTTCGCACAAGTCATTGGCGTTCCCTCGTACATCTCTCATGATCCTTCAGACCATGTCGGGGAGATATTCTGGATGAGGATCTTCCGATGGAATCCGCTGGTTTCAACAAACTTCGGTAGTTCTATTCCGTGGACGTCTTCTATGATGAACATTCGGGTCGTCCTCTTCCATGTCATCAACATCGATGGTATGGTTTTCGACGTTCTGGTTTTGTAAGGATAGAGAGGCTGAGCAGGTTGGTGTGCATTATGATCTGTAAGTACTTGGGCCTGTTGGGCTGCCGAAAGCGTAGGCCCTGGGTTCTGAGAGGTGAGGTTCGGTTCTATCGAGGAGGGGTTGGTTACTTGGACCCAGTTCATCTTTGAAAATAAATCGGGGACGGTCATGATACTATGTTACCTCACTGTAGGTGACAGTAGTTCGATCACCATTCCCATTTCCATTACCATTGCCCTTGTCGTTGGTGTGAGCGTTGGAGCGGACAACAACGTTGTTGATGAGGATGAACCTCCTTCTTTGATGTGAGTCCCTTGAATCGGACGAAGAGGTTTCCGAGATAGTACATTGTGGTCAGGCGTTGTTCTAAGCGAGCTGAAGTTAAGCAACGATGCGTTGACTTTCTTAGAGTTGGCACATAAGGTCGATGTTATTCTTCAATGCATGATTGAGTTCAAGGGTTGTACTTTCATATCTCTTATTAAGTGTGTGGATCTGCACTTGGGTTACGAGAGCTTTGGGGTCCACATAAGGAAGGGTGACGGTTTCGGCCGGGATATTCGCCAGCTGAGGTTGCTTAGATGCTCCAGGTTCGACTATAGTAGAAGAGCCGATCATTGCATTCTTTGGTCACTTCGCCATCATAAGAGGGCTTGGCGATAGGTTAGAGAAGGAACCTAAAGCGCATCGGAATTGAGATGGTGATGTGCGACAAAGAAGCAAATCCAAGTTTTCTCAGTGAATGATCCAGAATGTTGACGACAAAATATGTCGTGAACACCCAAGATTCTTAATTACTTAAGAATTATAGTTTCACATGGAAATATAAGTGCGGAAAGCTGTAAATAACACAAGAGATTTATAGTGGTTCGGTCCCGTGAGTGGCCTACGTCCACTTTGGAAGAGTCGCTGATATTTTATCGACAATAAAGAGTAACAAGCTTAGGACTATCTCAAGACATCCTCTTACATACATTTCTAAGTATTTTGAAGTCATAATTGTCATATATGAATACTGGGAAAAAGTCACTTTGTCCCTTCTTCTTCCTCAAAGCTTGGACGCCATTAAAGAGGTCACTTGGAGCTCTCAAGAGATGTCAAATCAACCAATTTCCAACCCCTTTGAAGTGTGAGCTTGGGGTATTTATTGTGGAGTGGTTAGGTGGGAGTAGGTAGGTGTAGGGGGCCACAATATACATTTCAAACCCCAGAGTGCAGGCCTCCTGAAACTCGTACCCCTTGGTACGAATTTCGTACCCTATAGGGAACAAAATTCGTACCTCGTGGGCATACGTTGAAATGTATTTGGGCAATGGTGGTTTCAGGCATGAGATTATGGGAAGACAAAGGGGTTTGACTGGGGGACTCGAGGATAGAAGGGTACGAGAGTGTGAGTTTGGCCTAGTTTTGAGGAGTTGTGAGGCTCATATTTGCATGACCTTCTCCCGACTTGTTTCTTTAGATTTCGGCAACACTTCGGGCTGTAACGTCACGCGATGTATTGAGTCAAGCGTGTCTTGTGTACTTTTGGGAATCGGACCAAAAGGTCAGTTAATATATACCAAAATCAGATGATGGTGAAGGGGTATTGAAGCACCTCTATCCTCAAAAGAATGCCTCGAAAGCATGCAACCGACACCAAACCACTGAGACAGCCAATACCGAAAGTAAGAAGAGAAAGATCTAGTTAATATGCCATCAGTACCAACGAAGGATGAAAGGCTTCGTACCGATACAAGGAAGATAGAAGCAAGGTGACACTGAAAGAAACATGGGAACAATGGACAATCAAGAATGGCTACGGTGCCACTACTGAAGGCACTCAATCTGGTTTTGATTTCGAAAGAACACATTTCGACACCATAATCCAAAGCCGTGAAAGGGAAAGCACGAAGCCAAGCTAGGATGGAGCAAAGAGCTATCGATACCAATATACTTGGTATCGATACCAACACCAAGAAGCAGTTCAGAAGTCATCAGAAAAGATCCATAGGCAATGCTATTACAAGCCTGATAACGGAACTAGAGACTACTGAAGTAGACCGAGGAAAGAAAGGTCATCCATACTAACATGCTTAGTATCGATACCAATACCAAGGTGAATGTTAAAGCAAAGGCAATACTCATATGTCACCAAAGAAGGGAAAAACTTAGGATTTGCTATCGGAACCAAAGCTTATCACTGAAACCGAAAGCACCTCAAGAAGTTATCAGTACCAACTTGTTCGGTATCGATACATGGAACGGAGAAAGCACCAACTCCATAAGAAAGGCAGAGCTAATAACAACACTTAGAAGAGAAAAGGAGGTCGAAACCCAGTGGCCGGCACCAAAAGTCATTGGTGCAGCCGACACCGACACCAAATGTCATTGTCAAATCCGAAAGTGGGCTTCTGTTGATCATTACCAAAAAAGGGCCAAATTTGTTTATAAATAAGACCCCATGGGTCTCGTTTTAGGGGACTTCTACTCATTCCACAATCTTGTATTCATTTCTTAGAAAGAAAACCCAAATTTGTAAATCAATTTGGGAATTTTACTTGTAACCATTTATGTACTCAAATCAATGATCAATAAAGAGAGAATCAACACTTGTGATCTATTTCATGCATTTCCTTACTACTTATACCACTTATTTCCTTATTGTTTCCCCATGACTAAGCCTCATGCATAAGCCTAATTACCGAAATAACATTTCTTAAGTCGTTTAGCTTTCTAACTTGCATTGCTCTTAGGGAACCCTTATCCCATGGTAACTGTTGGACTTTGAGTCTCGTAAGCGTGATACTCACCTCTTGAAGGAAGAGTAACTAATCTTCGGGCTTTAGCCTTGATATCTAGGAAATGGCAAATTAACTCAAGCTTGTGAGACACTAAATAATTCCTTATCACCCTTAGGTCCACATTCTAGGCCTAAATTTCGGTGTTGACGAAAAATATAGTTAACAGAAGTATTGAGTGTCCAGGAGTTCACCTGTAATACCAGTTAAATAGTAACGTATGGGTCCGCTACAGGGTCTTAAATGATAATGAGCGTCTACCGAAACCGGTATTAAGTGGCAGCCAAAAATTTCTCGTATAATAAGGGATAGTATATTTAATAGCATTGATGATTATAAGACAAGGTCTTAAGTGACTAGGGTCCCCCATAGATTCTTAAGTGATCAAAGTGATCCACCAATAAATATATATTTTTCTAATGAGCTTAGGTGACCAAATGGTAGTCCTCCTCATAGGGTATTAAGTGATAATAGTATCCTCCCTTATAAATAAGCATATTGGCCTTAAGTGACTTTTGATTTGTCCGCCTAATTTATATAAATTTGTGTGTTGAACTTGCGTAGACATAATTTGATGAATTTTTACTACCGTGTATATGACATACACATTCCTTAAACTTATGTGATTTCATTCACCAGAACCTTCGTTCTGGTCCCACTCCTCTTAACAAATAAATAGGTTAGTAGGTGGGAACGCTCGGTTGTTGCAGTCATGGGTGTTGGAGTCTGACGAAGAAGGATCTTTAGTTATTATCATTATTACCATGATTGTTGTATCATTGACATATTATTATTGATGTTACCTTGTTAATAGTTGACATATTCATGTAATCAACATTTTATGGGTTTTAATTAATGGTACATTTATTTTCTATTATTATACTTTATCCCATTCGTTGTGAGATTCTGATGACGTTATTAGTTTTTCTCTGTGAATGTAAACCTTATAGGAACCAGTGATACATTTAGAATGAATCTAAGTTTTGTTGGTCCTTTTTTGGGTTTGAATTGAGGCTCATTCTGGGTGGGTTATTACACAATCCCTTCAACCCCGTACCCAAACTATCGTTGTCATCCTCTAGCCGTTCTCAGACCACCGGGCCGAACCATGAACTTGTTACCGGGCCAAACCTCAATATACCTAGCTCTTACATTCTTCTTTCGCATTTTAAACACGTCAAAACCCATTTCTTCCCCTCCTAACACCCAAGCTGCCATTCGTAGGAGTTGCACCACCGCCTGAATCCCCTTCTACACCCATTATTTGAGTCCCGACCACCCACACCCGACCAAATCTCCATTTACTTGAACCCATTTTGACCAAAGAAGAACCCTTTTGTGCATTCCCTTCCTCTCTTTGTTTACTAAAAAAGATTTTTTTTCTAAGCTTGTTGTCGTGTGATGTTATGGTTGTGTTTGATCTTGGGTTAAAGCTTGTGCAAGTTTATTTCTTTGATAGTGTCATGTTTGCTCTTGGAGTTCTTGAGTCGTAGCTTATGTCGTGTCTGTGTCTGTTCATCATAGTTGTCATCTCTTTTCCATGAAAAGTGAGAATCATTCACAACTTACATTCTAATGTTAAGTGAATAAACGTTATTTGAATTGTCATAGAAATGTTTGTATTTGGATATGTTAGCTATCATGATATGTTAGTATTGTCACATAAACACGACATTATGTTATACTAATTTGACATATGATACTATATGTTACGCTATAATTAAAATGTTCACCATTGACACATTATATGTATTGACATGCTATGTATGATATATGACATGCATGGAACAATAATGTGATATGCAATGTGACATGTTTAATATGTTAGTTTATTTATATTGAATATGACACTAAGTTCCCTGTAGATAGAAAGATCACTATGAGTTGAATTGTACATACAGAAATCGTTATAAATCATTTGGGATATGGGTTGAAATGATGTATATCTAGAAATTTAATTATTACGGATTGAAATGATACATGCTCGATTCACTTGATCATCGGATAGAAATTATATTCGGATACCGTTGGTCAATAAAATTTTTCTAAAATTGTATAAATATGTTTTGATTTAAATAAATTGATTTAAATAAATTAATTTAAAATTTTAATTTATATTTTTTTATTTAAAGTTATGTTGAAATATTTAACTTGAATTTATGAATTTGTGTTTGATTAATTTTATAACAAGCTTTAATATGATTTTCAGATCAAATTTGTTATTTAATATAATTTATATATTTAATTCAAATTAAAACTAAAAGTTAAGATTTGTTTGATTTTAAAAGATTTAATTAAACTAATTCAATATAATGTAAACTATTTAATATAATATAAACTTATTTAATATAATAGTTTAACTTGGAAAGTTTAATTTAATATAAAAGATTATTTACTTTAAATAATATTTTAAAGGTTTAATTTACTATAATGCAAAGATTATTTACTTGAAAAGTTTGTGTAATAGTGTGCAGTGTTGTTAATTTGAGCATTTCTAGCTATCATGTTCTGTATCTGATCCTCGCCATGCTTGATAAATTTAATCAGTTTGTATTTTTTCATAGCTAGGGCTAGGGAATGTTTATGTAGCTGGTAGGCAATCCGCCTATCTCTTATATCAATTTGTATCCATTATTTATTGTAATGGAAAAAGTGTTATGGATCATTTTAAAAACCGACTGGTCTTACCAAAAAAAGATTTATTTAATATGATAACTATGATAAATTTAAATTAAAAAAATATTTTGATTTCAAAATTTTAATCTATTTAAATTAATTAAATAAAAAAGATTTTTTAAATGAAAAGATTTGACTTAATTTAAAGATTTGAGTTAATACATGATTTTGTTAAGCATAAATTATTTAACCGATCTGAGATAAAATTATGAATTCGATTTAAGTGATAACATAATAATTATACTTTGAATGTTGTTTTTTGAAAAGAGAAATAAAATGAAATTAATTTAGAATATAAGTTGCGAGCCAAATTAAAGTAAAAGGTATAGAATTAAAATATAAGTTATAACTGATATAATAATAAAATGTATAGTGTTTAAGATAAGTTGATTTGAATTGGAATATGAAATCTGAATTAATGATAAGTAGTATTTTGGAAATGTGGATATTTGATTCGAGTTGGATTATTATTATTTTATATTAAACTATTTTTTAAAACTAATTTATCGTTTACTAATTATTTTCATCACTATTATATATATTACAGTTGTTTTGATTTAATTAATTTATATACTTAATCTAATTTATATACTTAGTCTAATTTATATACTTAATATAATTGTTTTTATCAAATTATTTTATATTTAATATAATTAGTTTACAATTATTTTAAATTAGACTATTATATGTATGTTAACTACATTTAAATAAAAGCTCATTTTCAATCCAAACTTTTAAGTCCGAATGTTGAGCATAAGAGATCGTTGAATAACGATATTGCGATAGAGAAAACTAAAATCAAAATTAGAATTTTGATAACAAACTTTCATTTTAAATATGATTTATTTAAATATAGCGTGAAATAAGTGTTAGGTTATTAAAGTAATAGGAGTTGACTTTAACATACTTGATGTCGATACTGAAAGCATTTTGACAACTATGTAGATGGTGAAGAATCCAAAACGAAGTAGGATAGTTTGACGAATGTTACTGGAATGAAGTATGAGAACGATGATGAATATCCTTGACCTTCGAGTTATAATTAAAATAACTAAAAATGACCTATACCATGACCAAATGGGTTAGCTATCCCGATTGGACACACTTCTTCAAAACCATATCTCCTAATTTGTGACTGTTTGGGCTCCGTTGATTATAGGAGTGTTGTCTCGAGGGAGGCAGTAGTTGTGGCTTTATGTTACAACCAGTCCAGGATTGCAAATAATATAATCCTATCCTGAGTATTACCTTGCGTGCCTTGGCGAATTTATTCCGTTTGAATCCACTACAACTTTGTCTTGTATTTTACCGATGCAATGCCCTCTGATAGCCAATAGTTTACGATGGACTTTACAATATCTATATTGACTATGAAATTATAAAATGTGTTAAGGTAAAAACGTAACTCCCTAACACTAATTTCAATACTATATTTTATCGATAGACATATCTTATTATATGTAAATAGTTTAATAGATCCTTAAAAATGGTGGTCCTAAGCATCCTTTAAGTTACTGTCCATTTCACTGAACATTTCACTTGAGTACATTCGCTTATATGAGAATTTTAGTTCTAACTCGAGTGTTTTGTTTTACTTTACGCTCGGGTCTGACCGAGTATCACAGTATTGGGATTGCACCTTTCAGAGTGGGAGACTTGCTAAAGACCTTATCTCTATCTATTTATTTCAGTTATTTCCTTATGTATTAGAAATCATGTGTATTTAGGCTTCCATTGTATTTGATTTTGTAACTCTGATGTATTTATCTAGTAGCTACATGAACTATTATTGTTTATTTACTCCATTGGGAGGCTATTATTTGGTGTTTGTGACTTTTTTGTAATTCTGTGATGATTTTGTATTTAACCCCAAAGTAATAACAATCGGTCATTTTGAACGATTTGAGTTGGACATGCGTAGTTTTATTATCGACTTGAATCGCTCGAAAAAGCGGGTCGTTCCAGTTGGTATCAAAGCTTTCATCTGAGAAAATCTTAGCCTGTGGGTTAAAACTCATTAGAGACAAGATAGCAATACCCTAGATTAGTAGAATTAATCTTAAAATCATTCTACAGAGAGTGTATTTTGAAAAAAGTATGAATGTTTTTAAATGATTTTGAAAAGTTTTTTTGATATGAAATTTGTTTAAAAATTTAAACTTATCTAAGAATTTTCTTTTTTTGAATCCATTTCCTTAATTGGAATTCCTTCCATTACAATTTCATTAGTTAAACCTTGATCCCTATTCTAAATCCATCCTAGGAAATTTATAATTGATGGTTTTCAAAATCATAAATGTTCTCTAATTTATTTTAGTTAGTGTCTCCATCCATTGCAGATTCCCATTGGTTTGGTTCTTTCATTAGTTTGACTTTTAGCTTATGTTCCAGACTTATCTTTAACCTAACATAACAGATAATGAAAGAGATTTTAAGTATAGCTCATATTAAGAATTAATGAAAAAAATGAATATGTTAATAGTTAGGGTAATGGTCACTTAGTTTATGGTAAAATAAAGTATTTTGAAATGTATTATATGAACTAAAAGATGCTGTGTTAAGAAAAATCTATACAAATAAGATATATAAGATGATAAATTGTGAACAAATGGAGTTTATTGAATTCATAAATTTTATGTGAAATGATGTTGATATAATAATAATTTTCCTGATAAATATAATATTAACTATATTTCATAAATATGATATTTTTAAATTATTAATTTTATTCTGAATCAAATAAGTGTGAGATATTAATATGGCTCAAGTAAAGGTAATTGGAATATTAGTCTGATTTTAGAAGGACGTTATGAAATGATAAGGTCTGCTTTACATGGATAAAATATTTACAAAAATAATAAGGATTATAAAATATATAATATGAATTAAACTTATAAAGTTTAATGGATTTTGTCGGCATAATTTAGGCAAATCGTAATTTGTATGGCATGTTACACAACTAAAAATCTAACTATTATTCATTTTAATTTGAGTTTAATCATCTTGAAATAAACATTGAATTTATCAAAGGATGAAATAGATATAAATGATAATCTAAACTTTGGTAATATTAAGAAGATAAGGAATAATATAAATATGAACTTGATTTATTGAGAGTGAACTTAATATAAACTTAATTTGCATGTCAAATCATATAAATGAAAACCTAAATAATATATTATGAATGATAGTAAGGTTTGTGTACTAACCAAAAATGAAATTAAGTATAAGATTTAGAATGATTAAAATATGATATGTGAACTTGGAGAACAGTACTTTAGGTGAAATGCCAAATATGTTAAGTAAACGTATATATAGCTCATATGTTCGAGAATATTATATGTTTCCAATTGCAATTGTAAGTGTGTATATTTAGATAAATGATAGAAGTCAACTATGACAAAAAAAAGAGTGGAGGAGATCGTATAATTTTCCTTGTTTGAAGAATTATAATAAATAAACGATTTGAAACATTATATATATACACATATTGGAAATTATATATCTTATATTATAAAAGAAAAAAAATTCAAGTATTATTCTTGACATTAAGATTGGACTATCGAGTACTTAGTGATGTAACATACGCCTAGATAACGCATATACTAAATCCTATAGGTGCTGAGTGGATATACAATCATACTCTATCGCATGGAAATGATTCAGATGATGATTGTAGCACCATCGGTATTTATTTTCAGGTTTCAATAGTGAAATGATATATAGTTTCAGTCGAAACGTCGAGTTTATACATAAAAATATTTTTGAAAATATTTGAACTTTTGATTTGGACATCTCCAATATATATAAACTAAGAAGATCAATGTGTATAAATTGATTTTAAAATATATATTAAATTGCTAAATCCGTGACCTTTCCTTTTGGGGGAGAAATTTTTTGAGCGGGAATAGTATGATGACTCATAGATTTAAACTAACTTAAATATTTTCATTATTTAAATTTAAGTTAACTTTTAAATCCAAATTTAAATAATGAGTTTGTAATATGGTGTAATATATTTGACCAAATTTATCAAAAAGAGAAAATTTCCAAAATTTTGATTTTTGATCAAAGTTTGAATTTAAGTTGAAAATTCAAAAAATTTAAAATTCGATTTTTTTTAAAAAAAAATACTACATGATTTTCTAAGATGTTCACTACTTTTTGTTTCATAGAAACCAGATTCATATTGCTCTTAATTCGTAATTTACATCGCAAAAACAAGCAGGCATAGATTGTGTATTTATGTATATTTAAGTGTATTTTCTTCCTAGTAATTTCTCTAGTTTTTCTATCAGTATTTTGTGAATTGGTTCTTAGTTTATTGAGAGAACTAATTGGCTAGTCAAACCAACATCTTAACATTTGGACCTAACACCTCTATTTTCTAAACTACTATATAATTTCCAAGAGGCATTCGTTTCCTCCAATTAATTGGTTTAGAAATTTACGCTCACGTATACTCTCTCATTCTCTCCCTAAACTCACATCATTTCATATTCCTTTTACTGTCTTTTTTTTTCCACTCCACGTATAATTTTTTCTAGAAAAAAACGTAACTACCCTCTCTCTCTTTACCACCGCTCATCCCTACTAGCTCAGTCCATCACTCGGCCTTCGCTCTCCTCGCCATCGCTTCCTACAACTGAAGCCATCACTCGAACTCCTTCTTTTCACCATTCATAAATTTTTTAACCATTTCCCCTAGCAACCTGCGCCACCTGAAGACCTGAGCCAAGTCGTTGTCATGACCTGCTCCACCCGACCCCCTTGCCTCAGTCACCCCCAAACAACTCCAGAAAACCACAAAACCGAGCCTATCTTCCATCCATTCACCAAAAACTCTCACCTCCTTTTTCCTTCATGGCTAGTCCTTCGAACCAGCACCTGAATTGTCGCCGCCGTCCCCTAGCCATGCCCAAACCACCTGGCCGAACCATGAACCTGCTACTGAGCCAAACCTAAACATCAGTAGCTCTTATACTCTTCTCTCCTTTTTTTAAACACTTCAAAACCCATTCCTTCCCCTCCTAACACTCATGCTTCCACATTTAGGAGTTGAACCATGTTTGAATCCCCTGTCGCACCCACTAGCTGAGCCCCTACTACCCACTCCCGACCAAAATCTCCCCTGGCCCGAACCCATTTTGACTATAGTCGAACCCTTTAGTGCATTCCTTTCCTTTCCTCACTTATATAACTGAAATTTGTTGAACGTGTTGCCGTATGATTTTTTGGTTGTGTTTGATCCTTGGTTAAAGTTTATACAAGTTTTTTGTGTTTCTTTGCTTGTGTCGTGCTTGCTTTTGGAGTTCATGTGTCGTAGCTTGTGTCATATCTATGTTCGTTCATCGTAGTTGTATCTCTTTGTCGTGGAAGGTGAGAATCACTCATGACTTTCATTTTGATGTTAAGTGAATAAACGCCATTTGGAATGTCATAGAAATGTCTGTATTAAGATGTGTTAGCTACCATGATATGTTGGTATTGATACATAAACATGACATTATGCTATACTAGTTTGACATATGACATTTGACATATGACACTTTATATAATTAAAATGTTCACCTGTGGCACATGATATGTTTTGACATGCTTTGTATGATATATGAAATCTATGGCATGATATGTGATATATTATGTAACATGTTTGATATGTTAGTTTATTTATATCGAATTTCACACTGCAAGTTCCCGATAAATAGAAATATCACCATGGGTTGAAATGATACATACCCAAATCATTATAAATCATGTTGGGATACATATTGAAATAATATATCCCTAAAAATTTAATTATTACGGGTTGTAATGATACATACCAGTTCACTTGACAAAAGAATGTAAAATTATATACAAAAACCATTCAATAAAATTATTTCTGAAATTGTATAAGTATATTTTGATTTAAATAAACTAATTTAGAAATTTAATTTATATATTCGAAGTTTAAATTTATGTTGAAATATTTAACTTGAATTAATTTAGTGAATTTATTTAATATGACTTTCAAATTGAATTACTTATTTAAAATAATTTACAAATTTAATTGAGATTAAAAATTAAAATTAAGATTTATTTAATTTTAAAAGATTTTATTTAAACTAATTCAATATAATATAAAATATTTAATATATTATAACCTTAATTTAGTATAATAATTTAATTTGAAAAGTTTTAATTTAATATAAATAATTATTTAGTTTAAATAATGATTTAAAGATTCAATTTAATGTAATATAAAGATTCAATTTAATATAATAACTTTAAAAAATTAATTTAAACAAAATACTTAATTTTAAATTAATTAAAAGAAAAAAAATTAACTTAATTCGAAGATTTGAGTTGATACAAGATTTTATTAAGCCAGGAGACATCCTCTCATCAATGGGGACTAGGAAATCCCTCTTCAGCCGCAACTCTTAAACAATACTCCTTCCTTCCATTTTTCATCTTTCCTCTCCATTCTTCACCATATCTCCTCTCTCTCTCTCCTTCCTAGCTTTGCGCATTACTGCTTGGATTGAGCCTCTCCTCCTCATTAGAGCCCATTCTCCTTTTTTGTGCTGCTAGATCTGGTTTTTCTTGGTGTCGCGTTTGGGTTTGGGTTTGCATTTGCATCCTCCTTCTCTCTGTCTTTCGATCCCCTTTGCCTCTCTCTTTGTAGTCAGTGACTTTATTGTGTTCCTAGCTTTATAGTCAGCTACAACACCATGAACTATTGACCATCTTACAGCGTTTATTGTAACACCCCGCATTTTTAATAAAATTAAAAATGTGGAAATATGTATATATATTATATACATAGATATATTTAAGAGAAAAATTAAATAATGACAATAAAATTGCATGTAATAAGTTCATGCAGTGAAATGAACGAAAAAGATTAATAAAAGAAATTAAATGCAATACATGAAATGCGAAGAATTGCATGCGAACAATTAAATAGATATAAAAAGGAAAATTTGAGAAGCTTCAGGAATTAGATCACGAAATTAGCATCATTGCGTTCATGGCGATTTTCTAGTCAATTTAGACCTTGGTTCGCAGAAAACCGATTTAGGATAAAAAAGATATCTTTAAATTAAATATTGCAACAAAACATGAAAAAAAAGAGGAATGAGAAAAAAATAATGGATACCATTGTCCTAAGTCTTATTAACAAAAGACTAAGTAGCCCAGTTGGTTAGAGCATGTGACTTGCATACAAGAGGTATAGAGTTCGATCCCCGCCAGTGCCATATTTTTGTTTTAGGGGAAAGGCTAAAAAGTGGCTTAGTGTGAACGCAGTTTAATTAAAAAGCGGTTTAGTGTGAAAAGGGTGAATTGGACGATTAATTGGAAAAATGGTTAAAAAGAAAAAATATATATATAATATATATGATGTGCGGGTGTTAACACCCTACTGCTGCGCATCATACACATGGCGCATTTTTATTGGTTAATGATCGTTTTTTCGCAACATGGCTATTTTCTATTAGTTGGATGACGTGGACGATTCCTATGGCTCCTGATCTAAGCCCTAATTAACTCACTACACCTATATAAACACACCAAGACCTAAACCTAATTTCACTACACTAATTCATGTTGCCTCAATGCTGCCTCTACCTAAACTAGTCCTTCTTCTTCAACAAATCAAAGTAAAGGAATTCTATACAGGGGATCGAATCTTCAACAACTACAACGCCTAATTCTCTTCCTTAATCCAATCTTTGTGAGTTCATTGATTATTTTTAGATTAAAATAATGCTAAAGCAACTCTGACATGTTGTAAATTGGATTTGGAAATTATACATGATAATAAGATTGAATCTCATCAATTCTGTCTTAGCCTATAACATCAGATTCACGATTCTTATATGCCATGTTGATATTATCATCAGTTTTATCATATCTTTATGATCATTTCATACTTATGCCTATTGTTATTATCATGCCTGTTCTTTATCTTATCCCTTCCTCCTTCCCTTTTTGGTTTTTATAGCCGGGATACTTCGAGCCTAGGCCAAATCTCATAGAGATGAACGTACGAACGGTATTTTAGGGAATGATGGGAAATTTGGCATAATATACGTTGGGTTGATTTGAGCATGACAAATGTTAAATTTGGCATAATATATGTTAATTGTTGGGCATGATATGAAATTGGGAATTTTGGGTAATTGACATAATTAGCCTAAAATTGGCATAAACTGCAAATGAATAAATTGGCTAATATAAGCATGCTGAGACACGAGGTTAGACCCTGTTTGCGGTAGAAGCCTGCGCGGAACCAACCGGCCTAACCAGCAACTGCAAACGGTCAGTCTAATGTGAGAGGTCGTAGGCATAACTAAAAGATTCTTAGACACGAGGTTAAGTCTGGCTTGTGGCAGAAGTCTGCCCGGAACCGCCCGGCACATCCAGCGGCCACAAGCCATCGACTTAATGTGAGAGGTCCGTGCATTAATAACTAATTAATGCCGATCAAAGATGAATATGATACCTAAAACATGTTAGGTGTGTGGGGTTAAGTTAACCTGTGTAAGATGACAACTTAACCAATAATACATGAACAAAGTGGATAGGGCTAAGGCAAGCTTAAACAATAATGCATATTGATTTGATAAGTGGATGGGGTTAAGTCAACTGGGCTGATAGACAACACTTAACCAATATAAGTTTGGGTTAGGATAAACCCTGAGGAAAAACATAGTAGTGGTAGGGACCCATTTCAAACAGTAACCCACTTAGTAGTATCAGGAACCTTGAGCTAGGCAGGGTTGGGCACGCTTACTGGGCTGATTATAAGCTGTCAAATAAGAGCAAGGGTATATCAGTGTCGGTTCCGACGGGTTCGTTAAGCGTGCACAAGGTGTTCCCGGCATTGGAAGTTTTAGCCACTATACATCAGTAGGTATAAAGCTATGCACCCACGGGTTGCCACTTAGGGAGTGATACACCCTTAGCTGGGACCCGCACAGATATCTACAAGTTAGGGAGCCGATCGATTAGAGGTAGGGTGGGGACATCTAGTATCTACTATGGGCAAGTGGACTTTCAAGGATTGTATGGGGCGGATCCCTCTTACTAGATGTTACGCCTGAGTGCTACCAATTTTGGGGTTGGGATCATTTCGTTAAGAATTACTAGTAGGTGGTGCAGAGAATTAAATTAAGTAAGAAATCTGGGAAGCGCACTAGACATTCCTTTATATTCATCCTGTTATCCAGCTTTACCTTATGTCATGGTTATACTTTTCATCCTGTTTATTCCTGTCATATTTCTTTACTTATTTTCATGCTAAAAGTAGCTGGATTCGCCAGGCTTTATGTCTGACCTTTTTGTTTTCGCCTCTTTTTCTACCATTCCACCCCCCTCCCCCCTCCCCCCAGATTCTTAGGGAGGAAACTTTTCTTGAAGCGCTTGGAAGTGTTGAGAGTAATGCTCAGCTTTATCACTTTTCATTATGGGTATTTGGAGTGGGATTATGATTTTATTTTTATGTACTCTGATAATAGTTTTGTTCAAGATGGATATTTATGTACTTGATTCTAGTATATGGTTTTGATTTGTAACCAAACAAGTTTTGCTTTTCCGCTATAATGAATAAAGTTTGAATTTTCTTAAGTACCATCTATATATCTGCCTTGTGATATTCTGTTCTATACTCTTATAATACTCCATGGAAGTTAATGCATTCCCATAGTGAGTGACATTAATGGACATGGGGTGTTACACGTGGTATCAGAGCTGAAGGTTACCAAAACAGATAAAAGATTTTGAAAACCGTTTTCAAAAGGCATTTTTAGAAAGAAGTATTTTCAAAAACATGTTTTAAAGAGGGTATTTTCAAGAGAAAAGTTTATTATGAAAAACATAATCCTCAAAAGCCGTATATCTATCTTTTGATTCTCTGTTTTAAATCTCTTCCTTTTTCCTTTCAGCATGTCTGGGGAACCAGATATACCCGAGGGCGTACCGATACCAGGTTGGTTCAGAAGGTATCTGGAGGCTAGGGCTACTGCCACAGGCCCAGCCAACGTTCCTCCTCCCCTAGCTACAACTCCTCTTCCTCCCCGTATAAATGCTTTTTCTAAGATATGCAAATACTTCCGTGCGATGGGCGGAAAACCGTTTCATGGGACTGAGACATTTGTTGAGGCTGGGAATTGGCTCAAGGAAGTGGAGGACTTGTTTGGTATCTTTGAGATAGATGTTGGAAGGAAAGTTCAGCTAGTTGCTTGGTTGATGAAGGACGAAGCTTCCTTTTGGTGGGAAGTAACTAATAAAGGATGTCCAGTGGAGACGTGGATAGACTTTGGACGGAGGTTCGAGTTGAAATTTCTTTCACAAGCGGAGGATAGTTTATACATGGAGATGTTCTTGGCTTTGAAACAAGGGAATTTATCTATGAAGGAGTATGTCAACAAGTTTAACCAGTTAGCAAGATTTGGTATGGAATTAGTTAATACACCACATAAGAAGGCTTTGAGATTTGCCAAGGGTCTGAATGAACCATTACACGGGTTGCCTATGTCCCACATTCCTATGGGGGCTACTTTCGAGAAACTTGTTGATATGGCGCTGATGCATGAAGAGGAGAAAGGTGCTAAGGTAGATAAGGCACAAGACAAGAAAGTGGATCCTAAGAAGGGTGGGAAATTCCAAGACAAAAGGAAGTGCCATTTCTGTGGTATACTAGGTCATATAACTAAAGATTGTAGAAAGAAGAAGGCGAGAAATACTGGGTGCTTCCACTGTGGTGAGACAGGACATGTAATTGAAGACTTCCCAAGAAGGCAAGGGCAAGGACAGAGGACAGGATCTACTTCTGGAGGGCAGGTTCATGCTCTCATGGCACCTACGCAAGAGAGAGGTAGAAACATTTTTGTTGAAAGTTTGATTTTTCTCTTTGATTATCCTATTCTAACTTTGTTTGATTCTAGCGCTTCACATTCGTTTATATCTGCTTCTGCTATTGAATCTCTGCACCTAGATACTAGTCTAGTTATGGATCCCATTGTAGTCTCAAATCCTATTGGGGGTACGGCCCATCTTTCTATGTTATGTCGGGATTTGAGAATTTTTTTGTATGGCGTTGACTTCGAATGCAACGCTCATGTACTTGGTTTCATGGGCTATTGGTTGATTCTAGGAATGGATTGGCTAGCCAGGTATGGTGCCATTCTCGACTGTGAAAAGAGGGTAGTTAGACTGTTGACTAGTTTGGGTAATACTCTCGATGTCTCATGCAGCCCTAAAGGTTCTGCTATGCTTAGCTACCTAGAATCTCTTGACACATCTATTGATGATTTTAATTCTGTTCGAGTAGTCCGTGAGTATGCAAATGTCTTTGAGGAGGTTAGGGGCTTACCTCCAAAATGCGAGATAGATTTCCGTATATACTTGGTAGACAACGCAAAGCCAGTTGCATTGCCTGTGCGCCACATGGCTCTAAGTGAAAGGAGGGAGCTTAGTAAACAAGTGAAAGAGTTGCTTGAGAAAGGGTTCATAAGAAGAAGTATCTCGGAGTGGGGTGCTCATGTTGTTTTTACTACGAAGGCTGATGGTTCGCTTAGATTGTGCATGGACTATAGGGAGATAAATAAGCTCACGAAGAGAAACAGACACCCATTGCTAAGGATAAATGATTTATTCGATCCGTTGGTTGGTGCTTCGGTATTCTTGCAATTGGACTTAGCTACAGGGTTTCATCAGTTGAGGGTAGCTTAGGATAGTATAGATAAGACTGCTTTTAGGACTCCCGACGGTTTCTTTAAATGGCTCGTCATGCCTTTTGATTTGACAAATGCACCCGCATATTTCGTAGACTTGATGAGTAGGGTGTTTAGGGAGTTTCTAAACAAGTTCGTGGTAGTCTTTATGGATGATATCTTGATATTCTCTAGAAGCGAGGAAGAGCATGCCCTATATCTTAGGGAAGTTTTAGAGATCCTTCGAGCACATCAACTCAAAGCTAAGTTCTCCAAATGTCATTTTTGGAGGAAGGAGGTGAGGTTCTTAGGGCTCGTAGTCTCTAAGGAAGCGATGGCAGTGGATCCCGCGAAGGTGGTGGTAATCCAAGATTGAAAAGTTCCTAAGAATGCAACAAAAGCAAGAAGTTTTCTTGGTTTGGCGGGCTATTATATAAAGTTCATTAAGGACTTTGCTAAGATATCAGCCCCACTTACACGGTTGTCGAAAAAGAATTTGACCTTTGCTTGGGAGTTGACTGTGGCAATGCTTTCCAGCGTTTGAAGAGGGCATTGACGACAGCTCCAGTTTTAGTTTTGCCTAATGGGAGTAAACCATCACAGTGTATACCGATGCTTGCAGGACAGGTCTTGGCGCAATTTTGATGCAAGAGGGAAGGGTGATATGCTATGGTGGAAGGCAGTTGAAAGTCCATGAGAAGAATTACCCTACCCACGACTTAGTGTTAGCTGCCATAGTTTTTGCGCTTAAGTCTTGGCGCCATTACTTGCTTGGTGACAGGTTTGAGTTGTATACAGACCATAATTCACTAAAATACTTGTTCTCCCAAAAAGATTTAAACTTAAGGCAACAGAGGTGGATGGAGTTCTTAGCATCCTACGATTTTGAGATTGCATATACCCCTGGCAAGGGTAACGCTGTAGTGGACGCCTTGAGTAGAAAGAAGTTGACTTTGAGTCCTTTGTTTGTCGAACAATAGAGTTTAGAGTATATATCTACCTTTGACTTTAGACCCTCTATTGATTATGTACCCAGTTTGTTGGCATCGTTAGAGGTACGACCTACGCTTTTGGGACAGATTGGTGTGGCACATAGAGACGACCCACAGTTGATAGAGATAGTAGACCAGCTCATCAGAGGGAAGTCTTCGAGCCATTTAGTATGTATACTCTCGATGACAAAGGTTGGTTGCGTAGGGATGGGAGACTTTGCGTATCTCGAGACGAGGGTTTGAGGAGGACAATCCTTGAAGAAGCACACCGTTCTAAGCTGACCATACATCCCGGTGGGGACAAGATGTACAGGGACATGAAGCGAGTTTTCTTTTGGGCCGGAATGAAGAAGGATGTGGCTGAGTTCGTTTCTAGATGCTTAGTGTGCTAGCAAGTTAGGGCTGAGCAAAAGAAGCCTGGTGGTTTGCTTCACCCTTTAGAGGCTCCACACTGGAAATGGGAAAGTGTTTACATGGATTTCGTCGACAGGTTGCTGAGGTCAAGGAAGGGTAATACGGAGATTTGGGTAGTAGTAGATAGACTTACCAAGAGCACCCATTTTATTCCCGTTAAAAGTAAAAGAACCGCGGCGTGGTTAGCATCTGTTTACCTTCTAGAGATAGTTCGTTTACACGACATACCTTCTAGCATAGTAAGCGATCGAGATCCCATTTTCACTAGTCAGTTTTGGAAGAGCTTGCAAGAGGCGGTAGGAACGCAATTGTGTTTGAGCACCGCTTATCACCCTCAGACGGACGGCCAAACAGAAAGAGTGAATCAGATTCTAGAAGATCTTTTTAGGTTATGCATCTTGGACTTCGGAGGGACGTGGGAGGAACATCTTCCATTGGTAGAGTTCACCTACAACAGCAGCTATCAGACTAGCATTGGCATGGCTCCTTTTGAAGCTTTATATGGACGACCTTGCCGATCACCGACTTGTTGGTGGGAGTTTACGGAAAAGATTTTGCTTGAGCCCGATATGATCAGGGAAACTTCGGAGAAGATAAATTTGATTCGAAGACGTATGAAGACGGCACAGGACCGACAAAAGTCATATGCTGATAAGAGAAGGACCGATCTTGAGTTCAATGTTGGAGACATGGTCTTTATTAAAGTGTCACCATTGAGAAATGTAGTTCGCTTTGGATATGTAGGGAAATTGGCACTAAGGTTCGTAGGGCCATTCCCCATTACAGAAAGAATTGGACAGATGGCCTACAGAGTGAAGCTGCCCAAGAAGCTAAGTGGTGTTCATGACGTATTTCATGTGTCGCATTTGCGGAAGTGCTTACATGATACCGTGGAAGTAGTAGAGCCGAGCATGCTTAGAGAAGTGGAAGTGGAGCGAGATGCCATGATTAGACGAGCTCCTACATGTATCCTTGGATCGGAGGTCAAGAAGTTACGCAACCGAGAGGTCAAGTTGGTTAAAGTCCAATGGGGAGATGAGCAAGGAGATGCGACTTGGGAGACGGAAGACAAGAAGCGTACGGCGTACCCTTTACTTTTTGAGGGTACGTTCTTAACTTCTCCTTTTTATACCGCTTTATTTATACTTGTTCTATCGTTTAGTATATTCTCTCGATTACATTTTCGGTCTTTAGGTAGGAAAATCCTATGGTTGTAAACACGTGTTTGAGACATGTTATGTTTGGTGGATGCAAGTGGATGTAAGTGTTTGCTAGTGGTTGCTCGTGGATGCATATACACACACATTAGACACTAGATCAGCTCAATCACTCTCATACTGCATACGGATGTGTGTGCATTTTTCTTTATTTAATGGATGGAAATGGATGTATTAGCATACGGATGTTGCATTTGGACGAATGAGTTTTCATACATATAGAATTCACCGGTTATAATAGGATTATTTGCATACATGTTGGATTCATGGCACTAACATACATTGCATTAAGGAGGTCAACAGAATCAGTAGACCGCCTGATCTTTGCATTAGTATTGGGACATAAACACACACCTCTGCATATATTCATAGGAACATTAGAAATCTTTTAAGGACAATGGATGCTTGTGGATGATGGATGAGTAGATGGATGATGGATTATATGATACATTCTTCTTAACTTGAAGATTTCGGGGATGAAATCCTTTGAGTAGGGGAGAATATAACACCCCGCATTTTTAATGAAATTAAAAATGTTGAAATATGTGTATATATTATATACATAGATATATTTAAGAGAAAAAATAAATAATGACAATAAAATTGCATGTAATAAGTTCATGTAGTGAAATGAAGGAAAAAGATTAATAAAAGAAATTAAATGCAATACATGAAATGCGAAGAAACGCATGTGAACAATGAAATAGAAATAAAAAAGGAAAATTTGAGAAGCTTTAGGAATTAGGTCACGAAATTAGCGTCATTGCGCTCGTGGCGATTTTCTAGTCAATTTAGACCTATGGTTTGCAAAAAAACCTATTTAGGATGAAAAAGATATCATTAAATTAAATATTTCAACAAAACATGAAAAAAAGAGGAATGAGAAAAAAAATGGATACCATTGTCCTAATTCTTCTTAACAAAAGACTAAGCAGCCCAGTTGGTTAGAGCATGTGACTTGCATACAAGAGGTACAGAGTTCGATTCCCGCCAGTGCCATATTTTTGTTTTAGGGGAATGGCCAAAAAGTGGCTTAGTGTGAACGCAGTTCAATTAAAAAGCGGTTTAATGTGAAAAAGGTTAATTGGAGGATTATTTGGAAAAATGGTTAAAAAGAAAATATATATATATATATATATATATATACATATATGATGGGCGGTTGTCAACACCCTGCTGCTGCGCATCATGTTGTACACATGGTGCATTTTTATTGGTTAATGATCATTTTTTTCGCAACATGGCTATTTTCTATTGGTCGGATGACGTGGACGATTCCTATGGCTCCTAATCTAATCTAATTGCCCTAATTAACTCACTACACCTATATAAACACACCTAGACCTAAACCTAATTTCACTACACTAATTCATGGTGCATCCATGCTGCCTTAACCTAAACTAGTCCTTCTTCTTCAACAAATCAAAGTAAAGGAATTCAATAAAGGGGGTCGAATCTACAACAACTACAACGCCTAATTCTCTTCCTTAATCCAATCTTTGTGAGTTCATTGATTATTTTTAGATTAAAATAATGCTAAAGCAACTATGACATGTTGTAAATTGGATTTGGAAATTATACATGATAATAAGATTGAATCTCATCAATTCAATCTTAGCATATAACATCAAATTCACGATTCTTATATGCCATGTTGATATTATCATCAGTTTTATCAGTTTTATCATATCTTTACGATCAGTTCATACTTATGCCTATTGTTATTATTATGTCCATTCTTTATCTTATCCCTTCCTCCTTCCCTTTTTGGTTTTTATAGCCGAGCTACTTCGAGCCTAGGCCAAATCTCATAGAGATGAATGTACGAACGGTATTTTAGGGAACGATGGGAAATTTGGCATAATATACGTTGGGTTGATTTGAGCGTGACAAATGTTAAATTTGGCATAATATATGTTAAATGTTGGGCATGATATGAAATTGGGAATTTTGGGTAACTGACATAATTAGCCTAAAATTGGCATAAACTGCAAATGAATAAATTGGCTAAGATAAGCATGCTGAGACACGAGGTTAGACCCCATTTGCGGTAGAAGCCTGCCCGAAACCAACCGGCCTAACCAGCAACTGCAAACGGTCAGTCTAATGTGAGAGGTCGTAGGCATAACTAAAAGATGCTTAGACACAAGGTTAAGTCTGGCTTGTGGCAGAAGTCTGCCCGGAACCGCCCGACACATCCAGCAGCCACAAGCCATCGACTTAATGTGAGTGGTCTGTGCATTAATAACTAATTAATACTGATCAAAGATGAATATGATACCTAAAACATGTTAGGTGGGTGGGGATAAGTTAACCTGCATAAGATGACAACTTAACCAATAATACATGAACAAAGTGGATAGGGTTAAGGCAACCTTAACCAATAATGCATACTTATTTGATAAGTGGATGGGGTTAAGTCAACTTTGCTGATAGACAACACTTAACCAACATAAGTTTGGGTTAGGATAAACCCTGGGGAAAAACCTAGTGGCGGTAGGGACCCATTTTAGACAATAACCCGCTTAGTGGTATCGGGAACCCTGAGCTAGGCAGGGTTGGGGCACGCTTACTGGGCTGATTATAAGTGGTCAAATAAGAGAGAGGGTGTAGCAATGCAGGTTCCGACGGGTTCGTTAAGTGTGCACAAGGTGTTCCCGGCATTGGAAGATTTAGCCACTGGACATCAGTAGGTATAAAGCTATGCACCCATGGGTTGCCACTTAGGGAGTGATACACCCTAAGCTGGGACCCACACAGATATCTACAAGTTAGGGATCCGATCGATTAGGGGTAGTGTGGGGACATCTAGTAACTATTATGGGTAAGTGGACTTTCAAGGATTGTATGGGGCGGATACCTCTTACTAGATGTTATGCCTGAGTGCTACCAATTGCGGGGTTGGGATCATTTCGTTAAGAATTACTAATAGGTGTTGCAGAGAATTAAATTAAGAAATCTGGGAAGAGCACTAGACATTCCTTTATATTCATCCTGTTATCCAGCTTTACCTTATGTCAAGGTTATACTTTTCATCCTGTTTATTCCTGTCATATTGCTTTACTTATTTTCATGCTAAAAGTAGCCGGACTCGCCAGGCTTTATGTCTGACCTTTTTGTTTTCGCCTCTTTTTCTTTCGTTCCCTCCCCCCCCCCCCCCCCTCCCCCAGGTTCTCAGGGAGGAAACACTAAAGCTTGAATTGGATTTCTTTCTTCCTGAAGTGCTTGGAAGTGTTGAGAGTAATGCTCAGCTTTATCTCTTTTCATTATGGGTGTTTGGAGTGGGATTATGATTTTACTTTTATGTACTCTGATAATAATTTTGTTCAAGATGGAAATTTATGTATTTGATACTAGTATATGGTTTTGATGTTGTAACCAAACATGTTTTGCTTTTCCGCTGCAATGAATAAAGTTTAAATTTTCTTAAGTACCATCTACATATCTATCTTATGATATTCCGTTCTATACTCTTATAATACTCCATGGAAGTTAATGCATTCCCTTAGTGAGTGACATTAATGGACGTGGGGTGTTACACTTGTAGTTAGAGTTTGGTCTTGGTTTAGTTCAATCATTCGACGAGCTTAGTTTGACTGTGGTTGTTGTTGCTCGTACTTTGTCTCTCAGGCGAGAACCTTGGGAATTAATTTGGAAGCAAAATTTGTCGAAGGTTTGGCTTGCTAGCTTCACGTGCCTAAACTTTTGCTGATGTTGTTGTTACTCTTCCATGTCAGTTTCCTAAGTGAGATTCGACCAGTGAATTTGAATTTTAAGTCAGTTCTTGCTACTATTTTGAAGTACCTTTTATTGTCAGTATTTTCTTGGTTGCAACTTATCATTCATGTTTTTGTGTTGATTGATTCTTTGGGAAATTTGTCTTGAAGATTGCTATTTCATGTTGTTGCTCTGTGCAATTTGTGATGGCTGCTTGTAGTCTGCTTTTGTTTGAAACCGAGAAGAAGTGACTTTAGGTTGCTATTTTGAAGAAGTTACTGTGTGTAGTTGTCGCTATGCTTGTTTTAAGTTGGTCATAGAGAATTTGTTAGGTTGTTTCATAGTGTGGTGTTGATATTGTCGCTTGCTGGTAGGTGGATGTGGTGATTGTGTTGTCTTCTCTGTAAGGCAGTGTTCATGTGATTTGCTCCCTATACAAAGTTTGTAAAGGGAATGTGTTAGTTTATTTATGGGACTGCTTGCAGCCTAGCTTAGGTTATTTGGTGTTGTAATGCTCTATGTAACATAATGTTGTTGCATTGACAGAGTGTGTTGTATTGTGTCCTCCTTTCTAGCTATTATGTTCTTCTGATTCTTACCTTGTGTCGTGAATTTTATTATTAGTTAATAGCTAGGCCTAGGAAATGACCGTAGCAGATAGACAACCTGCCTATCTCTTGTACTTTTTTGTACTCATTATTTGTTTCAATGGGAAAATTGTTACCAATGCCACAAAAAAGATTTTACTAAGCCTAATTTTTTTAACCAATTTAGGATAAAATTATAAATTTAAGTGGTAACTTGATAATTAAACTTTGAATGTTGTTTTTGAAAAGAGTAATGAAATGGAAAATAAATTAGAATATAAGTTTCAAACCAAATTGAAGTAAACGGTTTAGAACTGAATTTTAAGTTATAAACTGATATAATTAGAAAGCGTGTATCGTTTAAGTTAAGTCAATTTGAATTGAAATTTGAAATTAATGATAAGTTGAATTTTGGAAATGCAGATATCTGGTTCGGATTGGATTTATTATTATATATAAAACTATTTTATTTAAACCAATTTCTCTTTTACTATTTATTTTCATATGAATATTATAGATATTATAGCTATCTTTATTAAATTAATTTATATAACTAAATTAATTATTATATATTTTTTTCTATTTTAATAAAATTACTTTATATATT
Source organism: Allium sativum (assembly GCA_030737875.1). NCBI lineage: Eukaryota > Viridiplantae > Streptophyta > Magnoliopsida > Asparagales > Amaryllidaceae > Allium > Allium sativum. The sequence goes on along the minus strand of CM060916.1, from coordinate 361,867,893 downwards.
TAACTTAACTATATTATTTCATAACTATGTCTTTATCAAATTATTTTATACTAAATATAACTATTTCACCACTATTTTAAATTAAACTTTTTTTATACATATTTTAACAATTTTAAATAAAAGTCTATTTTCAATTCGAAATTTTAAGTCCAAATGTTGAGCATAAGATTTCATGTAACAACGATATTTGCGATATAGAAATCTAAAATCAAAATTTTAAATTTGATAATTTTTTTTTTGTAAATATGATTTATTTAAATATAAATAACCATGGTGTGAAATAAGTGTTTGTTTTTGTTAAAGAGACCAGAATCATTATTAATGTACTCTTTGTCAATATCAAAACCACTTTAAAAAATGTGTAGGTGGTGGAGAATTCAAAAATGTACGATGTTTTGGGGAGCACTACTGGAATAAAATAAGAGAATGATGATGGATAACCTTGACCTTCAGATCATAATTAAAATGACCAAAACGGGACCAATATTGTAACTAAGTGGGTTAGTTACCCTGATTGGACGCACTTCTTTGAAATCATATATCTTTCTTTGTGATTGATTTGGCTCTATTGATTATGGAAGCGTTGTCACGTGGTGGGCGGTAGCTACGACTATGCGCTACTACCAGTTTGGGAGTGCGAACGGTAGAATCCTACCCTAGGTACTACCTCGCGTGACTTGCCATATTTATCCTGATTGAACCTACTACGATTTTATTTTTGTATTGTATCTATGGAGTGCCTTATGATAGCTACTAATTTACGGTGGACTTTATGGTATTTGCATAGACTACGATATTATAAAATCCGTTAAGATAAAAAATGTAACTCCTTAGCACTATATTCAATACTATATTTTACTAACAGATGTTGACTTGAAATTTGGTACTCTCAAATAAAACACCCTAATATCAAGGATAATCACAAAATCGCAACAATCTCAAATCAAGAAAAGCAGTAAAGTAAATAGATACAACATCTTTATAGTGGTCCGACACTCAGGCCTATATCCACTCAGTGCAATTTATTGTATATACTATTGATTACTATTATAGTTCAATTTAGTTTAAGAAAATATGAAGAGGAGATATGTTAATCTCCAAATTGGCAGCCTTTCAGCATTTTAGAATTGATCTCGTCAAATGGCCATCTTCAGGAGTATTTATCGGCGAGGGTAACCTTCGGGCCGGTATATGCCTAAGTGGAAACAGTTAGAGTGATGGAGAATATGGAAAAGACCTGTAGATTATTGGAGTTGGTTGGACTTGTCAGCCCACACTGACCCTTCTGGATTGGTATGGCACTTACTGATTCAGATTGGAGCAGCATGATCCGTGCCGAACCGGATCAGATTGTCATGGGGCATAATGACCTGACCGGATCAGTATGCCTATCCGATATGGGAAACAAAATGTGGTCGAACTAAATCCAAACTCTGAAAGTTGATCAGGGGAATCATGGTAGGATGATCCATGTTGAGAAGCATGCAACGATCTAAGGCGTTTCATGTTTGAGCCGATCCGAAGCAATGTCGAGTTAGGCTTTGATAAAAGTTTTTGTGAACTTTATTGCCATAGTTGAGCGATTCTGGAATCCTGTGAGGTCATGCTCATATCTCAAGCAATTAAATGAAAATATGCTCAAAGTGTAATGACCTTACTAAAAGGTGGATCAACATCTTGCCTTCCAAAACATATCTTTCTTTGGAAGATGTGTTTTGAATCGATTAAGTAATTATAATCCCCGGGTCACTAAAGTGCAAAGAGTAGCCTTTCCGAGCTCTTTCCAAATGTTGCATCATCCGAAGATCAGAATCTCGCATGTGGAGAGCAACCCGAGTTCCAAATTAACCATTTTCTGGTGACATTCATTAACAAGTAAGTCGATCCTATCACTCCCCAGTGAAGCAGTCTTACATTTTGCACTCTGGTTACACATCGTGAAATATATAGGTATTTTATGGCTCTTTTGAGCCGATGCCGCCATTCCGAGGCCCGGTTGAACCCAATCCAGTCGCTTTTCGACGAGGGGAGTTCAATGACAAGTAGGCCAATCATGTTGCATTCTGGCGAAGCATCCTTACTTTCTGCACAAATTCATTTAGCCACTGTCAGGTGAAGAAATTTGTGGTATAAGTGATGTGAATTAATCCAGTCACTTTCCAGTGAAAGGAAATCGTAATTCATTGACACAAGTTCATTTAATCACTTTCCGGTGATGGAACTCGTGGTTCATCGATATGAATTCATCCAATCACTCTCCGGTGATTGAATTTGTAGTTCATCGTTACGAGTTCATACGATCACTCTTCAATGATGGAACTTGTTGTTCATCAGTACGAGTTCATCTGATCGGTCTCTTATGATGGAATTTGCAGTTCATCATTACTAATTCATCCGATCACTCTTCAACGATGGAACTCGTAGTTCATTAGTATGAATTCATCCAATTACTCTACAGTGATGGAATTCGTAGTTCATCATTACGAGTTCATCCGATCACTCTCCAGTGATGGAACTCATAGTTCATCGAATGAATCCATCCACTCACTCTCCAGTGAATGGGATCCATAATCTGTCTATACGAATTCATCCAATCACTTTTGGGTGAAAGGAATTCATGACTTGTTGACATGAATCCATCTAATCACGCTAAGGGACTCATAATTGATTTCTATAAGTTCCTCCAATCACTATCTGATGAGAAGAACTGGTAGTCAATTTATATGAACTCATCTATTCATTTTTGATTATAGGAATTCATACTTTGAGTTTCCACTTCAACTCCTCGTGTGACGCAAAGCCCCTAACCAACATTCATTCGACGCCGATGGTGTTTCAAAGAAAATAATAGTCAAATCAGAAATGAAAAAAGGGAATCTAAGCAAGGCCTCTCTGGGCCTCATGACTTAACGATCGTTCAATACATTCTGTGGACTGATGGCGGCCTCATACATGTGTAAGCCATTAAGTTTTCACGTCAAAAAGCGATCAGCTGGGAATCCTCGACTCATCCTCTTACTCACGAGATAAAAATATGGTTCCTGGGTGGAGGTCCTCCTTGAATCAGAGCCATAGACAGTTATCCGTGCTCAAACACCATCCCTCTAGATTCAACATTGTCCTGGAGTCGTCTATTCCTAATGTTCTCCTCTATCTCATCTTATAGGTGCCTACACCCCGATGTAGTGTTCCCACCCAGCTCGTGGAATATGCAGAACTTCCCCGTCCTCCTCTCATTTTCAGTCGGATCTCTAGTAGGTGATTTCCGATATGGGATCTGCCCCTAAGTTTCCAAGTATATCCTCTATAAGGTCTCATTCAATTTTATCGAGGAGGAATATTATTAAACCTTCCTACTCCTCTTCGAGCCACCACACTCGTTTTCCACCTTCCTTTTCCCTTTATCATGCTTGAATCCATCCTCAAGCGTATCTTCGTCCTTTAGGACATTAGCTTTAGTTCTACTTTGGGCATGTGCATCCTCTTAGCAGAGGTACCTACCAGCCTATAAATGAAACTCATTGAGATCTCTTGGGGGATCCCTTTGCAAACTTTCTTTGAACTCAGACTTATCGGCCATTCCATACACGGTCGCCATTTACACCATAAATGGTTATGGCTTATCCATCGAAGTCGCTACCGCATTGAATCCTTCCAAAGAAACTCCTCAATGTTTCCTCTAGTCTTTGTCTTATTATTGTGAAAGCCATCACATATTTTGATCAAGCAATATAAACTCTAAATTGTTCCCATAAACCTATCTACGAGTTCGTTTCGAGAGCCAATCGACTCGTTGTTTAGTTGCTTTAACCAAGGTGTAGACAAATTAGTCAGAAATAGTGAAAACCACTTCCCCATCAACTCTACAAATGTCCATAGTGCATTATGTATAATATAGTGTGTTAAATGCACAGCCAGATCTGATCTCTCATCACATGCCATCATCAAATCTGGAGGAGCTCTCGCTTTTCGGATGTTAATAGTGAAAGAGTTTCCGGTAACGTAATTATATCCTTAGGTTCACTTCTAATTATGCATTGTACCATCTCTAATAATTTGTCACTTTCATAAGAAAATTGGATATCCTCCCCTCGAGTCTAGGGAGTGTTCGGGTATGTACAGCTCGTGTCGTAGTTCAACGTTTCTTTCGATCATAGTCTGACCTGATCCTATCCTAGGTCTACTTCCGTTTTCAATTTTGAGACAATCCACATCCAGTCTGACATAAGCATGTATGAGGCTCAAAGGCATTCCCCCAGAGTGATCTGGTACAATACTAACTCGGGGTTTCAATTTGGTACCGACCGAGATATGCCAAAACGGAATGGCCTCCGGCCTATGGGAACGTGTCTCCACCCTAGCAGCCTAGCAGCTCCTGATCTAGTGCTTGGATTCTGAAATCCCGGCCCTCCTTGACACAAGAGTATTTCATTCATCAATTTCTCTTAGTTCTCCAGTATAGTTTATAGCCCATGAAATGTATCCTCCTTATATTCTCTAGTTAGTTAGATGGAAGGTTCTCCATTAAAAGAAACCTCCTAGTCTCCCTTATGTCTAGTGTCCCCTAGGTGAGTAGAAGCATCAACTCTTTTCTTCTTTGCCATAGCTGAGACCTTAAGCAATCTGAATCAGTGGACTTGTGCGCTCTATTCGTTGGAGCCCCCTTGCCAGTGCATTACAATGTTGACTTGAAATTCAGTGCAAAAGCTTTATAGTGGTTCAGCAATCAGACCTACATTCACTCGGTGCAATCTCTTGTTTATATTGTTAATTTCTATTACATTTAAATGTAGTTTAGGAAAATATAAAGGGAAGAGAAGTTAGTCTTCAAATTGGCAGCTTCTCGGTGTTTTAGAATCGATCCCCATAAATGGCCATCTCCAGGAGCATTTATAGGTGAGGGTAACTTACGGGTTGGAATAGGCATGAGCGGGAACAGTTGGAGTAGCTATAACACTCCACATCCATTAGTGTCACTCACAAAGGGAATGCATTAACTTTCATGGAGTATTATTAGTGTATAGAACAGAATATAACAAGACAAATACATATATTTGTACTTTCAAATTTTAAAACAACTTCATTGCAGCGGAAAAATAGTTTGATTACAACACCAAAACCAACAATAAAACCATGTACACTTAATATCCATCTTGACAAATTATTTTCTGAGTACATAAAACAAAAAGCATAACCCCAACATAAATAGCCATAAAAAGAGATAAGCTAAACTTTTACTTTTAGCAATCCAAGCACTTCCAAAAGAGAGAGAAAGAGATCCAAATCAAGCTCCACTAGGCCCACCCTAAGAACCTGGGGGGGAACGGAAAGAAAAGGGGCAAAACAAATGAGGTCAGACATAAAGTCTGGCGAGTCTAGTAACTTTAATGATATAATTATTAAAGTAATAGGATAAGAACATAAACTGGAAAGTAAGAAACGACTGTAACATAAGTATATATGACAAGGTAAGTAAGATGAATAAGGTAAACGTTGATTACGCTTCTAATCACTATAGGATAATTACTACACTACACAAACCCTATTTACTCTGAAAGTTGATCCCTCTTGCTAATCATAATGATAATAATAATAATGGTAGTTTCGTGTACCCCTAGCTGTTGTCATAGGTGCCGCCTGCCCCTATCTCCACTAGTTGTACCCACTACCCTCCCCATTCGATCGGCTCCCTAACTCGTATGTATTTATTAATTGTGTCATTCGACCCCGCTTGTTTGTAGATACCTGTGCCGGTCCCACCATAGGGTGTATCAATCCCTATGATGGCAACCCGACACAATTCAAGATGCACAATGTATAACTACTGATGCCCAGTGCCTGATTTTTCCACTTCGAAGCACGTGCACGCCCTACTCCGTTGGAACCTACATTGACGCACCACCCACCGCTATTTTGACCGCTTATAATCAGCCCAGTAATCGTGCCCCACCCTTCCTAGTTCAGAGTACTATGATACATCTATGTGGGTTACTGCTAAAATGGGTCACCGTTACTAGGGTTTCCTAATCAACATGTTATAACGGTTAAGTGTTCTCAAGTTAACCTAACCCCACCCATTTGTTTAATTAACATATTGTATTGGTTAAGTGTCGCCTATTCATGTTACTTAACCTTACCATTCTTAGCATGTCTGTTCATTGGCATTAATTGATTTATTAATGCACCAACCTCTCACATTAGAACTGTTATTTGCGGTTGCTGGATGTGCCAGGCGGTTCCGGGCAGACTTCTGCAACAAACCAGACTTAAACTCGTGTCTAAGCATCTTTTAGTTATGCCTATGACCTCTCACATTAGACTAACAGTTTGCGGTTGTTGGTTAGGCCGGTTGGTTCCGGGCAGGCTTCTACCGCAAACAGAGTCTAACCTCGTGTCTCAGCATGCTTATCTTAGCCAATTTATTCATTTGCCATTTATGCCAATTTCAGGCTAATTATGTCAATTACCCAAAATCCCCAATTTCATATCAGGCCCAACAATTAAAACATATTATGCCAATTTTAACATTTGTCATGTCCAAATCAACCCAATTATATTATGCCAAATTTCCCAACGTTCCCTAAATTTACCGTTCGTACGTTCATCTCTATGAGATTTGGCCTAGGCTCGCAATAGCCCGGCTATAAAAACCAAAAAGGGAAGAAGGAAGGGACAAGATAAAGAACAGGCATAATAATATCAACAAAATAGGCATAAGTATGAACTGATCATAAAGATGTGATAAAACTGATAATAATACCAACATGGGCATTTAAGAACCGCAGATCTGATGTATAGGCTAAGATAGAATTGTTTAGATCCAATCTTATTATAAGATATGATAAAACTAATGATAATATCACAGATCTGTTGTATAGGCTAAGATAGAATTGATTAGATCCAATCTTGGTATCATGTATTATTCCCAAATCCAATTTACAACATGTCAGAAATACTTTAGCATTATTTTAATCTAAAAATAATCAGTGAACTCACAAAGAATGGATTAAGGAAGAGATTTAGGCGTTGTTGTTGTTGTAGATCCAATCCCCGTTTACACAATTCCTTTACTTTGATTTGCTGAAGAAAAAGCTCCCTACTTTGATTTAGGTTGAAGAAGAAAGGCTAGACTGATTTTGATTTGTGCAGCATGGTGGTATCATGAATTTGTGTAATGAAAATAGGCTTGGGTTTAGGTGTGTTTATATAGGGATATTAGATGAATAAAGGCATTTAGATCTGACTAGGATTCATCTAAACCATTCAAATTAAAAGGACACATCACTCAGCCAGCCAGAAGATGCCATGTCAGCCCCAAAACTCAAAAATCGTTATTTAACCAATAAAAATGCGCCATGTGTGCAACATGATGCGCAGCAGCAGGGGTGCTGACACTCACATGTCATATATACATATATTATATATATGTTTATTTATTTATTTTTCTTTTTTAACTATCTTTCCAGTTAGCCCTTTTCACACAAAACCACTTTTTTTTATTGAACTGCGTTCACACTAGGCCAATTTTTAGCCATTCCCCAAAAACAAAAATATGGCACTGGCAGGGATTGAACTCACATGTACTAACCAAACGAGCTACTAAGTCTTTTGCTAACAAGACTTAGGACAATGCTACACATTATTTTCTCATTCCTCTTTTTCATGTTTTGCTGCAATATTTAATTTAAAGATATCTTCTTCATTTTAAATCGGTTTTTTACAAACTATAGGTATAAATTGACTAGAAAATCGCCATGAATGCAATGAAGCTAATTTCATGACCAAATTCTGGAGGCTCTTCAAATTCTCCTTTTTATTTCTTTTATAAATGTTTGCATGCATTTCTTCACATTTCATGTATTGCATGTAATTTCTTTTATTTATCTTTTTCTTCATTTCACTGCGTTAACTTATTACATGCAATTTTATTGTCATTATTTAATTTCTCTCTCAAATATATCTATGCATACAATATATATACATATTTCCACATTTTTAATTTCATTAAAAACGCGGGGTGTTACATTCTACCCTCCTTAAAGGATTTCGTCCCTGAAATCTTCAAGTTAAGAAGAATGTTTCCTACCATCCATCATCCATCTACTCATCCATCATCCATAAACATCCATTGTCCTTAAAAGATTTCTAATGCTCCTATGAATATATGCAGAGGTGTGTGTGTATGTCCCAATACTAATGCGAAGATCAGGCGGTCTACTGATTTAGTTGACCTCCTTAATGCCATGTATGTTAGTGCCATGCGTCCAACGTGTATGCAATTATTCCTATTTGATACATATCATTTCTATATGAGTGCACAACCATTCATTCATATGCAACACCCATGTGCTGAGTCAACCATTTTGCATCCATAAAAATTGAAAATGCACACACATCCATATGCAGTATGAGAGTGTTTTTGAGCCGATCTAGTGCCTAGTGTGTGTGTATATGCATCCACGAGCAACCACTCGCATCCACAGTCAACCATCGAACATAACATGTCTCAAACACATGTTTACACCCATTAGTTTCTACCTAAAGGTCGAAGACTTGATCGATGGGATACAGTCGAGTGATAGAAGCAAGTACAAATAAAACAAAAACTTTGTTCCCACTAGGCAATATCAAAACTGGAAATCTACCTCACGCCTCGAGGTAAGCCCCTAACATTGTCAAGAATATCCGGACACTTACACACTACGAGTACAGATTGTAGATTATCAAATGATTCTAGGAAACTAAGCATGATAGACTCTTTTGGCGTTACAAGAAATCCCTTTCTAAAACCAAGCCATATCCCACAAAACTCGGAACATACGCGTCATAGTCAACTCAACGCCTAACACAGATACCCTCAAACCCCAACCAATCACAAACAGATGAGCCATAACCCTTATGGGGTTTGAGATTATAACGGGATCAGAAACAAGACTTGTCCTCATTAATTATATTGTTAAAGTTACTGGACTCGCCAGACTTTATGTCTGACCTCGTTTGTTTCGCCCCTTTTCTTTCTGTCCCCCTCCCCAAGGTTCTTAGGGTGGGCCTAGTGGAGCTTGATTTGGATCTCTTTCTCTCTCTTTTGGAAGTGCATGGATTGCTGAAAGTAAAAGTTCAGCTTATCTCTTTTTATGGCTATTTATGTTGGGGTTATGCTTTTTGTTTTATGTACTCAGAAAATAATTTTTCAAGATGGATATTAAGTGTACATGGTTTTATTGTTGGTTTTGGTGTTGTAATCAAACTATTTTTCCGCTACAATGAAGTTGTTTTAAAATTTTAAAGTACCAATATATGTATCTGTCTTGTTATATTCTGTTCTATACACTTATAATACTCCATGAAAGTTAATGCATTCCCTTTGAGAGTGACATTAATGGACGTGAGGTGTTAAACGTGGTATCAAAGCCAATACCCAGTCGGAATTGTGGCTCCTGTGTGGACCACAACGCCTGGGTGAGGTGTTTGTGAGCCAACGGGGACGTTGGGCTCTATAGGAGGGCGCGAACAGAGGTGCGGGCTGTTACAGTGGTATCAGAGCATTAATGTCACTGATACCACGTGTAACACCCCACGTCCATTAATGTCACTCACTAAGGGAATGCATTAACTTTCATGGAGTATTATAAGAGTATAGAACAGAACATTCACAAGACAGATATATAAAATGGTACTTTAAAATTTTAAACTTTATCCATTGCAGCGGAAAAGCAAAACATGTCTGATTACAACATCAAGACCACATATTATAACCAAGTACACAAATATCCATCATGAACATAATTATTATTTGAGTACATAAAAGTAAAACCATAATCCCACTCCAAATAGCCATAATGAAAAAGAGATAAAGCTAAGAATTACTCTCAACACTTCCAAGCACTTCAAGAAGAAAGAAATCCAAGTCAGGCTCTGCTAATCCCACCCTGAGGACCTGGGGAGGGGAGAAAAGGAAAGAAAAGAGGCAAAAAAAAAAAGGTGAGACATAAAGTCTGGTGAGTCCAGTTATTTTTAGCAAAAAAATAAGTAAATCATAATGATAGAAATAAACTGGATGAAAGATATAACCATGACATAAGATAAAGCAGGATAACAGGATGAATATGAAGGAATGTCTAGTGCGCTTCCCAGATTTCTACTTAATTTAATTCTCTGCACCACATACTAGTATAACAGGATTAGGTGTTACCCTAATGTCTAAACCGAATCAGAAACGGAAACAGAATGATCCCTACAGAAACAGAATGCTAGTAGTGGGCCTTTACCACCCCAAAAGAGACAGATGGTACAGAAACAGAAGCAAAAAAAGAATCAGAAACGGAAACAGAATAATCCCTACGGAAACAGAATGTTAGAATTAGGTGTACACTGGTGATGGGCCTTTACCACCCTAGCAGACGGTACCACACAGAAACAGATAGGTGTTACCACCCCAACAGAAATAGATGGTACCCTAACAGAAGCAGAAAGAACTAGATGTACCATAAATTCTACCCCAAGCGATCGGCTCCCTAATACATAAATACCCTGTGTCGGCCCCATGAAAGGGTGTATCACTCCCTAAAGTGGCACCCTACAGAAAGACACAGACCTATTTACAGATGGCACGACGTCTTAACTTCCCCAGAGCAAACCAGATCCATGCACGCACATGACCCGGTTGGAATGCGTCATCAACACCCCCTCGCCATTATCAGATTGAACCTCTTATAATTAGTTCAGTAAGCATGCCCGGACCCCTACCGAGTGTTGGGTCGTAGTTTGATACTAGAAAGGGTTACTGACTAATATGGGTCCCACACAACAGATGACACAAGTAATTACCCCTCGCAACCTTGTGTCCCCAGACTAACAGATTTCAGATTTACTTGCTTATAGATTTCAGATTAACAAGTTTTCAGATCATACAAACAGATTAATAGGTTTACAGATTAACAGATCAGATGTACGGATTAACAAACTTACAGATTAATACGTTTCACTTAACCTTGCGTTAAGCCTATAGATTTACGAAACGGGTCTATCAGATTCATCCGCCCAGTTGACTTAACCCTATCCACTTATCAAATCAATATGTGTTATTGGTTAAACTTGCCTTAACCCTATCCACTTGTTCAAGTAATATTGGTTAAGTTGTCATCTTACACAGGTTAACTTAACCCCACCCACCTAATATGTTTTAGGTATCATATTCATCTTTAATCTGCATTAATTAGTTATTAATGCACAGACCTCTCACATTAAGTCGATAGCTTATGGCCGCAGGATGTGCCGGGCGGTTCTGGCAAGACTTCTGCCACAAGGCAGACATAACCTCGTGTCTAAGCATCTTTTAGTTATGCCTACGACCTCTCACATTAGACTGATAGTTTGCGGTTGCTGGTTAGGCCGGTTGGTTCCGGGCAGGCTTCTACCACAAATGGAGTCTAACCTCATGTCTTAGCATGCTTATCTTAGCCAATTTATTCATTTGCCATTTATGCCAATTTCAGGCTAATTATGTCAATTACCCAAAATCCCCAATTTCATATCATGCCCAACAATTAACATATATTATGCCAATTTTAACATTTGTCATGTCCAAATCAACCCAATTATATTATGGAAAATTTCCCAACATTCCCTAAATTTACCGTTCGTACGTTCATTTCTATGAGATTTTGCTTAGGCTCGCAGTAGCCCGGCTATAAAAACCAAAAAGGGAAGAAGGAAGAGACAAGATAAAGAACAGGCATAATAATAACAATAAAATAGGCATAAGCATGAACTAATCATAAAGATGTTATAAAACTGATAAAACTGATAATAATATCAACAAGGGCATTTAAGAACCGCAAATCTGATGTATAGGCTAAGATAGAATTGTTTAGATCCAATCTTATTATAAGATATGATAAAACTAATGATAATATCACAGATCTGTTGTATAGGCTAAGATAGAATTGATTAGATCCAATCTTACTATCATGTATTATTCCCAAATCCAATTTACAACATGTCAGAATTACTTTAGCATTATTTTAATCTAAAAATAATCAGTGAACTCACAAAGGGTGGATTAAGGAAGAGATTTAGGCGTTGTTGTTGTTGTAGATCCAATCCCCGTTTACACAATTCCTTTACTTTGATTTGCTGAAGAAAAAGCTCCCTACTTTGATTTAGGTTGAAGAAGAAAGGCTGGACTGATTTTGATTTGTGCAGCATGGTGGTATCATGAATTTGTGTAATGAAAATAGGTTTAAGTGTGTTTATATAGGGTTATTAGATGAATAAAGGCCTTTAGATCTGACTAGGATTCATCTAAACCATTCAGATTAAAAAGACACATCACTCAGCCAACCAGAAGAGGCCACGTCAGCTCTAAAACTCAAAAATCGTCATTTAACCAATAAAAATGCGCCATGTGTGCAATATGATGCGCAACAGCAGGGGTGTTGACACCGACATGTCATATATATATATATATATATATATATATATATATTTCTTTTCTAACTATCTTTCCAATTAACCCTTTTCACACTAAACCGCTTTTTTTATTGAACTGCTTTCACACTAGGCCACTTTTTAGCCATTCCCGTAAAACAAAAATATGGCACTGGCGGGGATTGAACTCAGAACCTCTTGCGTACAAGTCACGTGTACTAACCAAACGAGCTACTAAGTCTTTTGCTAACAAGACTTAGGACAATGCTACACATTATTCTCTCATTCCTCTTTTTCATATTTTGCTGCAATGTTTAATTTAAAGATATCTTCTTCACTTTAAATCAGTTTTCTACAAACTATAGGTTTAAATTGACTAGAAAATCGCCACGAACGCAATGAAGCTAATTTCATGACCAAATTCTGGAGGCTCTTCAAATTCTCCTTTTTGTTTGTTTTTTAAATGTTCACATGCATTTCTTCACATTTCATGTATTGCATGTAATTTCTTTTATTTATCCTTTTCTTCATTTCACTGCATTAACTTATTACATGCAATTTTATTGTCATTATTTAATTTCTCTCTCAAATATATCTATGCATACAATATATATACATATTTCCACATTTTTAATTTCATAAAAACGCGGGGTGTTACAGTAGCGGAGACCATGAAAGAGGGTTGTAGAGTAGTGGAGTTAGCGGGATATGTCATCCCACACTAACCCATCCGGATTGTATGGAACATACCAATCAGGATCGGATCGTCATGGGGCATCCTGACTGGATCAGTATGCTGATCTAATATAGGGAAGAAAATGTGGCCGAACCAATGTAAACTTCCGAAGGCCGATTCGAGGAATCATGGAAAGCCGATCCATGTTGAGAAGCATATGCACTGATTCGAGGCAGTACATGTAACAACCCAAAGTTTAACAAACAATAATTAATTAATAAAAAAATTAATTAAAGAATGAGTTGAAAAATTATGGGAATTTGGCAACATGGATTATGCCACTATGTACGTTACGATTTTCTGGTTCACATGCAAATTTGGTTTGCATAAAATGGGCATAAAATGGGCATAAAACGAAACAAATACGGCGAATCCAAATTCGAAATTCAAGCCAGGAATTTAAAATAAGAAGAAAAACAAGTATTATGTGCTTTCCTGGGACGACCCAGATCATAGCCAGGTCAACCCATGGGTCGATCCACGCCATAAATGGGTCGACCCATGTGTCGAACCAACAGGGTATTAGGTCGACCCATGCATTCCTGGCTCGTTTTCTTGCCAAGCACGAAAGGTGGTGAACGAACGGATTTCTTTTGGTATTTTTGAGGATGATGTATCCTCTTTTGATTTGTTGATGTGACCAATCCTGTAACGCCCCGCCTCTATACACACTATCGTCCAGTTCATTTCAGAGAAATGTCGTAGACCATAATGGAGAATAAGGTTTGTGAAGGGCGACCGATTGTATAATTGCTCCACGTGAGGAATGCACATCGAATTTTGATACCGATTAAAATTTCGACATGACCATTCTGCACATAGGGCAACTACACAACGGCTATAAGCAATCCGGAAAGCAGTATAAAATAGACAACAACAACAATAAAAATATGGTATATCTCATAGCCAGACACAGAATAATCATATCACAAAGGCGGAATAGATATGAATAAATCAAGAATGTGTACAACATGCTAGTAGTCAAATAAAGGTCCACTAATACATGTACTAAGATCTACATAAAAGGATATGTACACAACAAGATAATGTCATAAGTTCAGAAGTACATAAAACTGCGGAGGCAGAGTAGCAAGCTGAAAGCGGAAGATCAATCATGCGATGAGTCCCAGAGGAGTACCTAAAATGACTCGGTCTGACCCGAGTATTATTTATAGGAATAAACAATAAACGAGTCAGTCTAGCTGTACTTATCAAAATAAACTGAGATAACAAGAGACGTAACACAGGATGACATGATTCTACTAATAACCTCTAATCATAAATAAATATGAAACATGGCATGTCAACAAAATCAGGGAATGACAATGAAATGTCAGTACACAAATATCTCTAAATAATCTCATAGCTAATATAGAATGAAACATTCAAATAAAAGCACACAACAGGAAATGACAGCGGAATGCCAAATAAACTGAACACATGAATGACAATGGAATGCCAAATTAAATCAAATTGACGTGCATCGCATCAAAGTGGTCATAGAAAATCATAAAGGGGGAGAAAACGCATAAATCATAGAAAATCGTAGAAACATCAAAAAGGGGGCCTGCAGGTTCATAGAAGATGAGATACGATCTCTAGGTAGCCAACCCATTTGTTTGAGCCGGAGCTCCCCAGAAAACCCGGGTCGTGACCCCCGGTAGAGGAAAACATAGTTCATAGAAAATCATAGAAGGTTAAACCGAAGTCCCATAGGTGAAATCCAAGAATCGTAAATCACACTCAGGCGATCGAGGACCACAAAAACATAAGTCACAAAGTAAAAAGGAGGTATCGACAGATAGTGTGGAAACTATCTGACTGGAGTTCCCCTGATAGTGCGGAAACTATTACAGTGAACCACAGTCACCCGGAGACATAGCCAGGAAGCTAAGTCCAAATCATAAAACGGATTACATCGATCCGGGTGAGTAGAAATTATTCCGAGCTAGTTAATATAAGAAAACAACAACATGTCCCATAACCACATGTTATTCTCGAATATTTACGAACCCGTAATTGGTTTCTATTCAAAACAAAGAAAATCACCACACGTGTTCGAATGTACGAGTCCAAGAGTTATTCGCCGAAGTAAACATATAAGGGGTCATAGTCCTCGGTTTTACTAAGGTAAATAAACTAAATTTCTCGTCCGATCGATAGGATAAGGAATCGTATATAAATCAATAGAATCAGAACCGGGTTTAGAAACCGAATTTATTTTAAAAGGATTTGAATTTAAAAACTGATTAAACGTTGGTTCGATGCCCATTGACAATATAATACCCCATTATTCATTGTGGTTCAATTATTCATGAAAACTGTCGCTGTAGCGAATAGAACACGAACATCATGAAACATAAACTCACGTCACAACAACATACAGGAAATCAAGGGATAACGGTTGTAATTTCGATCAACGAACGAATCGAAATCCCAAACTAGCACCCGAAGGTTTTAAACTACAATGGAATAGACTCGAAGGATATCGAGTCGATAATTCATGTTTTATTGACATGAATCAACTTAACAAGAGTATCGAATAAATTTGATATACGAAATAGAGCGCACGGGCTTTTGAATGATCACTTATTTATTTCACATCATAAACAAGTGTGAATCGACCAATAAGGATCCACATTGGAAGAATCACTTAAGAATCAAAGACGATGAATCGAGCTGCTGGAATCTGTGAATTCGTGAAGCTGAAGTTCACAAACGAAGTCCGAACGGCCCAAGCTCCGGCCGGGAAAGAACCCGGATGGGGTTAGACTGTGGACCGAGGTCTCAAAACCGGTCGACCAGTCAAAGAGGGACGGTCGACCGTTTTCAAACAGCAAGAAAACCGGTCGACCGCCCCATTTGGGCCTGTCGACTGGTTTTGGCCTGGGCTGTTGCCTAGGCCAAAAACTAGGGGGATTCGTCCCCCGCGAGCTTCCGGCGCCGATCGTTAAGGTCCGTGACTTCTTCAGGACATCAACGAGACCTCTCCGATCCACCGTATCGACTCGCGAAGCTCGAATGCAAGGATTTTGATTATAGGTTCTAAATGAACCAAATTTCTAAACCAAAACAGATAAACGCGATATAAGTGAATTGTGAAGTCTTAGAACTTACCAGGTGTGACAATGGTACTTCACAACACCACTTAATCGTTTCAAATCAAGTGTACTGATCATGTGAATAACACATGTCATAATTTCTATTTCAAACGAACAAACAAAAGCATATCAATGCGATTCAAGCGACTTGTGAAGACTTAGAACTTGTCGGGGGACAACCGAGCTTCACAACATCATCAAATCAACTCATAGCATATGCATAAGATTGTATGAACAATCCTTATCAAAATTTTCAACTCAATGAGACATTAAAACATGAAATCAGCTAAGTTACACTAATGTAACCAATTTACTAGCACATGCAAACTCATATGATACTAAATTACACTTTACAAGCACATAGGCTTGAGGCATAGATGTGAGTTCAATAAAGAACTCACCTTTAACTCATGAATGGCAAGAACAAGCTCCAACAAGGAAGAACAAGCACAAATCCAAGCAAAGAACCTTTCTTTCTTCAGTCACTCCTCTCTAATCACCTCATGAACACATATGAAGACTCATGGATGTTAGCACATCATAATAATCCAAAATTGAGAGGAGAGAAAGGTAGAGAACGAGTAAATAGACCTTACCCATGTCTTAGAATTGGACTTGTACAAGAATTGAGCTTGGAATCAAGAGCCCTAGCTTAGGAATTCTAATTTCCCATTCCCACTCTCCATTTTTGTTTTCTTTTAAGTGTTTGAAGTTATGAGGGAGAGAGGGGCTGATTTGGGGGTTATATGAGAGCTAGGCTAGCTTAACCAAGCCCTAGCCCAAAGTGCCAATTTTCACGAACTCGGAACATATCGAACCTTATAATTTTCGAACACCTAAACGACGTTTCGAACCCGACGGAAGTGGTTTCGAGTCCAAATTCATTCGTATGTGAAAAATGATATTTTGGCCATACATTCTAATGAGAACCGACCAAATTTCACTAACTCAAAAGGTATCGATGCTTATAGTCAAAAAGGTCATAAACGATGATCCGAACTCAATGGAAGTAGTCCTGAACCCTAATTTTATCGTTTGTGGAAAACGACATTTTGAGTAACACCTCGGATACGATGATAGATTTAAATAAAATATTTAAATCCATTATCATGGAATTAGCGGGTTGTTACAGACTTCCCCCCTTAAAAGAATTGCGTCCCTGCAATTCCTTAAGATTCAAGTAATGAGTAAAAACCAAAAATAATACCACGAAGTGTTACAACAAGAACCGATACGAAATGAAAAGATCACACCAACGGCTCAGTGAGATCCCAATTTCGTCTCGCAAGATCATAAGAACTAGAGTTCAACCTCGAACTTCGTTACCCATGAAGGTTGTCATCCCAAACGGGTAAAACAATTCCAGAAAAATTCATAAGTGTTATGAATTCGAATAGACTCGCCTTTCTTCGTATGATTCTCAAGGGAATGAGAATCAATAGAATAAACAAAAACCTAGCGAACCTAATTTGGAATTTCAAGAAGCAACGGGACTACGTCCAACGGATGCGAGATATCAATAGTAGATATTTCTTTTATGATATGAGATGGGAAATTGCGATGGTTGACTAATCCATTCCCAAAACTCAATCACGACGACGTAGAGAACATCAAACTTGAGCACTTTAGTCTTGCGACAAGGTGGCTGGCACCAAAAAAAGCACAACATAGAGATTCCAACGAACTTAGCTAAGGAAAGCAATTTTCGAAGGAATAATCAATTTTAATATCAATGACTCAAGGTTGGTAACGGAATACCAACGAGCTAGAATCCACTAAACAAATATTGGTAATGGAATACCAATGAACTACAAATCGATAATCAGACATTGGTAACGGAATACCAATGAACTAGAAATCGATAACAAATATTGGTAACGGGATACCAATGAACTACAAATCAATAATCAAATATTGGTAACGGAATACCAATGAACTAGAAATCGAAAACAAATATTGGTAGCAGAATACCAATGAACTATTCTGGGAAATCGATTTCTAACCAGGTACTAAATCTCATTTAGTAACCATAAGGACGAATCATTAGGAATTATATGAAATTCCCAATATTCAGAAACTTGAGTATCGGTTTTAGAAAATCAGAAACATCAAAAAGATGATGGATAAGTAGTGCACAACTTACCACTTTGGAATAACAGAGTTTAAGATAATTTTTCGCCAAAAATCTCAAATCGCAAAAACATCAGCAACTAATCAAAGAAGCAATAGACAATTTCTATACAAGATAAGATTAAACCAAAGATGTCATAATCCCCAAAGATTGGATTCACAAGGGTTAGAAAACATGCGGAGACAATTGCCAACCCAAATGATTCAAACAAACAAGGGATGAAAATCAAAAGAGCTCATCCTTTCGATATTCATTTCTAATGACAACGCAAGGCTAAGTCCATAAGTGAATTGACTATAGCACTTCCGGATGATCGACTAGATCATAGATTCGAAGAAAGGAATTATTGAGTTCGTCGTAGATCGCAAAACCAAATTTCATCTCCCCCACGGGATTCTCATTCTCTCGAGTGATCGTTCACTAAAGAAAATAAGAAGACCCATGGAATCACAAGAATACTAAATTCTCTTTAGCAAATCGAAACAATGATTAAGAATCAGGCGAGATTCTCAATCACTAAGACTTCTCGATAATCAAAGATTAGAAATCCGGAATCAAGAGACATGAATAAATAACCTCCAGGAACAAGAGACATCAGTTATTTATTTACTCAAAGAAAAGATTCAAGATAATTTCTAATTAAAAATCTTGAACCACCCAAATTCTTGGAATTACTCCAAGGAAGCCTAGAAGTAAATTATCTAGGAAACAACAAACGATTATGAAAAATCGCAAAAATCCAAAATATCATTATTTTGATTAATTCATTAATGGTTAATTTAATTTTAGGGATCATTTCAAATGTCGGATTGTCACATAATGGTGTTTAGGAATTCCGAACTACAACATGGCGTCCCACGTCTTGCTCGAGACCCTTAACGCACCTAACGGACAAGTTAACACAAGAAATTCCTCCAATTTCCAAATTTCACGCAAATCTCGCGAAAATATAAAAATTCAATAATCATTCGAGATGGCATAAAGAAATAAAATTCCTTTATCAACTTACGAATAAAACACAAATGATATCTTTTGATAACGAAGAACACGACCGACGTGTATCAAAAGAACATAAACAAAATAATCTCTAAACAAAGTAAATGACATTAAGGAATTAATGACATGTACCTTGACTCAAGAAGAGGGATCACAAGAAACGGGATGTTTTCCCTCATTCTTGATCTTGAGTTCGGAACGCAACGAGGGAACACAAATGTATCCTTGCGCATAAGTTGAGTTATTTAGCACAAATGCTTGGTGACTCACACCAGCACAACGAAATAATAAATGAGTTGTTTTAGCCCGTAGGCTATGTGATCTCACACCAAACTAGATCCACATAGCTGACAACAGGGGAGTAGATTCAGTCACGAAGACATGATGTCTCCGGACCGGCCGACAAGTGATCAACAAACCATATTAGGTACGTAATGACGTACGAAACAATCTTAACTAGAAAACACGAAACATCAAGATCAAAGGCGCTTACAACGCACGTAACGACGCACGGGCAAGATATCCAATGATCAATCAACTACAAGGATCATAAATGATAACAAGATAAGTGTGATACACAATACGCCAGTTAATAAACAAATTCAGCCAAATGTCCCATACCGCCAGCTTAACTCAAGAATTAACGAACGAATTGTTGAATCCCACTTGAATATTCAAAATGGTTATTATCATAGTTTTATAACGCACAAGTGCAGTAATTATCCGTCAAAGAAAACATAAGGGTCCATAGTCCTCATGTTTACTAAGGCGTTTAATCAAATTCCTCGTACGATTGAAGTAGTCAAGACAATGTCAAATTACGATCACCGAAGCGATCGACAACTTGACATTTACATTTTAATAACGTAATTTATACAAAGACAGGCATCGATTAGCAACTCGAGTCAAAGAACGAAACAGAAGCACCACTAGAGCACACGGGCCCTTGATGAACTATAGAAATCAACTCGAAAGAGAACGAGTCGATAACTATTCTAAGAGACTAAAAGTAGGACACTTGATACTCAAACACCCCTCCATAGGAAGTACACTGGGTGAACCGGCACTCGCAGGGCTACGACCAACTATTTCCCTTCTTTAAGGAAAAAGAAGGAGGGAAAAATTATTCTCAAGTTGAATTCAAATGATGCGAATTCAATCAAGATGGAATCGTAACGGTAGATAAGCTATGACGGGTCTTAAAACTATAACAAAAACCCTAAAGCACGATTCCCTAGAGAGGCTTAAGACAATACCATCGTCATACTATCTTACACTATTCCGAAAAGTTGCTCTGATACCAACTGTAACGCCCCGCCTCTATACCTACTATCGTCCAGTTCATTTCGGAGAAATGTCGTAGACCATAACAAAGAATAAGGTTTGTGAAGGGCGACCGATTGTATAATTGCTCCACGTGAGGAATGCACATCAAATTCTGATACCGATTAAAATTTCGACATGACCATTCTGCACATAGGGCAACTACACAACGGCTATAAGCAATCCGGAAAGCAGTATAAAATATACAACAACAATAAAAATATGGTATATCTCATAGCCAGACACAGAATAATCATATCACAAAGGCGGAATAGATATGAATAAATCAAGAATGTGTACAACATGCTAGTGGTCAAATAAAGGTCCACTAATACATGTACCAAGATCTACATAAAAGGATATGTACACAACAAGATAATGTCATAAGTACAGAAGTACATAAAACTGCGGAGGCAGAGTAGCAAGCTAAAAGCGGAAGATCAATCCTGCGATGAGTCCCAGAGGAGTACCTAAAATGACTCGGTCTGACCCGAGTATTATTTATATGAATAAACAATAAACGAGTCAATTTAGCTGTACTTATCAAAATAAACTGAGATAACAAGAGACGTAACACAGGATGACATGATTCTACTAATAACCTCTAATCATAAATAAATATGAAACATGGCATGTCAACAAAATCAGGGAATGACAATGAAATGTCAGTACACAAACATCTCTAAATAATCTCATAGCTAATATAGAATGCAACATTCAAATAAAAACACACAACCGGAAATGACAGCGGAATGCCAAATAAACCGAACACATGAATGACAATGGAATGCCAAATTAAATCAAATTGACGCGCATCGCATCAAAGTGGTCATAGAAAATCATAAAGGGGAAGAAAACGCATAAATCATAGAAAATCATAGAAACATCAAAAAGGGGGCCTGCTGGTTCATAGAAGATGAGATACGATCACTAGGTAGCTAACCCATTTGTTTGAGCCGGAGCTCCCCAGAAAACCCGGGTCGTGACCCCGGTAGAGGAAAACATAGTTCATTGAAAGTCATAGAAGGTTGGACCGAAGTCCCATAGGTGAAATCCAAGAATCGTAAATCACACTCGGGCGATCGAGGACCACAAAAACATAAGTCACAAAGTAAAAAGGAGGTATCGACAGATAGTGCGGAAACTATCTGACTGGAGTTCCCCTGATAGTGCGGAAACTATTACAGTGAACCACAGTCCCCCGGAGACATAGCCAGGAAGCTAAGTCCAAATCATAAAACGGATCACATCGATCCGGGTGAGTAGAAATTATTCCGAGCTAGTTAATATAAGAAAACAACAACATGTCCTATAACCACATGCTATTCTCGAATATTTACGAACCCGTAATTGGTTTCTATTCAAAACAGAGAAAATCACCACACATGTTCGAATGTACGAGTCCAAGAGTTATTCGCCGAAGTAAACATATAAGGGGTCATAGTCCTCAGTTTTACTAAGGTAAATAAACTAAATTTCTCGTCCGATCGATAGGATAATGAATCGTATATAAATCAATAGAATCAGAACCGGGTTTAGAAACTGAATTTATTTTAAAAGGATTTGAATTTAAAAACTGATTAAACGTTGGTTCGATGCCCATTGACAATATAAAACCCCATTATTCATTGTGGTTCAATTATTCATGAAAACCATCGCCGTAGCGAATAGAACACGAACATCATGAAATATAAACTCACGTCACAACAACATACAGGAAATCAAGGGATAACGGTTGTAATTTCGATCAACGAACGAATCGAAATCTCAAACTAGCACCCGAAGGTTTTAAACTACAACGGAATAGACTCGAAGGATATCGAGTCGATAATTCATGTTTTAATGGCGTCAATCACCTTAACAAGAGTATCGAATAAATTTGATATACAAAATAGAGCGCACGGGCTTTTGAATGATCACTTATTTAATTCACATCATAAACAAATGTGAATCGTCCAATAAGGACCCACATTGGAAGAATCACTTGAGAATCAAAGACGATGAATCGAGCTGCTGGAATCTGTGAATTCGTGAAGCTGAAGTTCACAAACGAAGTCCGAACGGCCCAAGCTCCGGCCGGGAAACAACCCGGATGGGGTTAGACTATGGACCGTGGTTTCTCCGGTCCACAGCCCAAAACCGGTCGAGCGGTCAAAGAGGGGAGGTCGACCGTTTTCAAACAGCAAGAAAACCGGTCGACCGCCCCATTTGGGCCTATCGACCGGTTTTGGCCTGGGCTGTTGCCCAGGCCAAAAACTAGGGGGATTCGTCCCCCGCGAACTTCCGGCGCCGATCGTTGAGGTCCGTGACTTCTTTGGGACATCAACGAGACCTCTTCGATCCACCGTATCGACTCACGAAGCTCGAATGCAAGGATTTTGATTATAGGTTCTAAACGAACCAAATTTCCAAACCAAAACAGATAAACGCGATATAAGTGAATTGTGAAGTCTTAGAACTTACCGGGTGCGACAATGGTACTTCACAACACCACTTTATCGTTTCAAATCAAGTGTACTGATCGTGTGAATAACACTTGTCATAATTTCTATTTCAAATGAACAAACAAAAGCATATCAATGCGATTCAAGCGACTTGTGAAGACTTAGAACTTGTCAGGGGACAACCGAGCTTCACAACATCACCAAATCAACTCATAGCATATGCATAAGATTGTACGAACAATCCTTATCAAAATTTTCAACTCAATGAGACATAAAAACATGAAATCGGCTAAGTTACACTAACATAACCAATTTACTAGCACATGCAAACTCATATGAATACTAAATTACACTTTACAAGCACATAGGCTTGAGGCATAGATGTGAGTTCAACAAAGAACTCACCTTTAACTCATGAATGGCAAGAACAAGCTCCAACAAGGAAGAACAAGCACAAATTCAAGCAAAGAACCTTTCTTTCTTCAGTCACTCCTCTCTAATCACCTCATGAACACATATGAAGACTCATGGATGTTAGCACATCATAAAAATCCAAAATTGAGAGGAGAGAAAGGTAGAGAACGAGTAGAGAGAGTTACCCATGTCTTAGAATTGGATTTGCACAAGAATTGAGCTTGGAATCAAGAGCCCTAGCTTAGGAATTCTAATTTCCCATTCCCACTTTCCATTTTTGTTTTCTTTTAAGTGTTTGAAGTTATGAGGGAGAGAGGGGCTGATTTGGGGGTTATTTGAGAGCTAGGCTAGCTTAACCAAGCCCTAGCCCAAAGTGCCAATTTTCACGAACTCGAAACATATCGAACCTTATAGTTTTCGAACACCTAAACGACGTTTCAAACCCGACGGAAGTGGTTTCGAGTCCAAATTCATTCGTATGTGAAAAATGATATTTTGGCCATACATTCTAATGAGAACCAGCCAAATTTCACTAACTCAAAAGGTATCGATGCTTATAGTCAAAATGGTCGTAAACGATGATCCGGACTCAATGGAAGTAGTCCCGAACCCCAATTTTACTGTTTGTGGAAAACGACATTTTGAGTGATACCTCGGATACGATGATAGATTTAAATAAAATATTTAAATCCATTATCATGGAATAAGCGGGTTGTTACAAATCCAGATTGACTCAAAGACATAGTCGGGTCAGATTTAAAACCTAAATCTAACGTCTTAGGGTATTTTTCTCCACCTATAAATAAACCTCCAACCCCTTTTCATTCTTTATAACACATCTCTTCCCCACCTAGGCTAGTCTTTTTATGAAGATAAGACACCCTAATTATTTTTAGGCTAGTTTCTTTTTGGAGACAAGCCACATTAATTATAAATTTAGGGGATCGAGATTAAATAAAAAAATTCTATTTTATTTTATTTTCTTCTAGAGGTTATGTCGGGGTCAAAAGGGAAGCATTTTTGGTGAGTTGTTATAATTATTTAGATTTTTGATTGAAGTTTAGGGTAAACAGGAATAATAGTAGTTGTGGTTTTGTTTGCTGTTCTTTTAATTACATTTATTTATAGTTTATGTTCATTTCTGCTTTCTGTAATTTCTTTATGTATGTAGTTTTCCGTAATTTTTCTTATAATTTATATTTAATTAATATTTAGATTACTGTAACTTATTGATCTTGGTCTTCTTTCCCGCATTCTTCTTTGTATTTTTACAGTTTATTGTGGTTATGCCCAAATATGCCGAAAAGGCATACGTATATGACAGATTTTGGTATAGATTGATATTTCTAATTGCCTTCGACTAATTATTATCCTTTATTATGAGTACGTTTGGGAAATTTGATTAAATTGCGATAATTGAATAATTTGACGCTAATTGGACAGATGTTGTAAAACTATAATAAAAAGTGAACGTTGGCTTGATGATATACATAGATTAAGTTGTAAAATGGTTATGGAGTAGTTTGTGGCATAAAAATGAACAATAGCCTATATTTGCATAAATATGATAATTGGACAATCATAATAAACAAACATGGTTTATTTGCAAATATGAATATGATAGGGAATGGTTGAAAGAACAATTAGACTTTAATATGAACATATTGACTTAAAAGATGTTTAAGTTATGAGCCTAAATTCTATGGTGGCCTTGTAATTATTAGGCGTTAGGCTTTAATATGAACATATTGACTTAAAGGGTATTAAGTTAGGAGCCGGAATATGATAATCAAAATATCATAATAAACAAACATGGTTGAAAAGACAGATAAGCTTTAATATGAACATATTAACTTAAAAGATGTTAATTTACGAGCCTTACAAAATTCTGCGATGGCCTAGTGATTAGGCGTTAGCTTTAATATGAACTTATTGATTTACAAGAGGTTAAATTATGAGCCTAAAATTTTGTGGTTAATCTATGAGGGGTAAAATCAGTGGGGATTCAAACCGAGTTTTTTTTTGGGATCCATAGCATACATTGTACCCCTTTTTATCATATACAACCATATATAGGAGGGGAGGGCACGCTCCATGATGTGGGTGCTATTAAGATTGTCCAAATTGAGGTGGGTACGGGTGCAATTCGATGGGTCAATTTGCATGCATTGAGCCGACGAGGGAAAATAAGATATCGTGACGCATGTGATTAATGCTATGTCTTTTATTGATGATGTCAGGCCTGATAAATCCCAGGCTCATAGTAGGAATAGGTTAACACCCCATGATTTTGTCGCCGATCAATGGATAGTATTTGAGAAAATGTAACACCTCGTAAAATTCATAAGTATTAATAATAAATTAAATAATTAAAAATAAGAAATTAAATCATATGGCTGGAAAATGAGATTTTGCAGCTTTAGAAATTTGGCTATGAAATTCTTTTATTTGGATTCGTGGCGAAACTCTAAATCGTTTTCATATATAATATGCTAAAAACGGTCAACGTATGCAGAAGTCATTAACAAATGAATTTGGACAGTGTGCATAGAAAAAAATATAATTGTGTAAATATTATATATATATATTCCAAATAATAATTTAAAATAAAAGAGGGAAATTCAAGTTTGAATTTGAGATAAGATCAAGGTGTAACACCCCCAAGTCCCACATCGTGGAAGCCTGTGTGAAGTGGGTACTTATATAGCAGAGCCCATCTCTTACTAACGCCGAGGCCATTTGAGGAACAAAACCCCACACCTATACGGTGGCTAAGTTGGAGACAATATCTTGTGTGAACAGAGGTGCGGATTGTTACAGTGGTATCAGAGCCAATACCCAGCCGGAATTGTGGCTCCTGTGTGGACCACAACGCCTGGGTAAGGTGTTTGTGAGCCAACGGGGACGTTGAGCTCTGTAGGAGGGGAGAATGTAACATCCCTAAGTCCCACATCGTGGAAGCCTATGTAAAGTGGGTACTTATATAATAGAGCCCATCTCTTACTAACTCCGAGGCCTTTTGAGGAATAAAACCCCACAGCTATACGGTGGCTAAGTTGGGGACAATATCTTGCGAGAACGGAGGTGCAGGCTGTTACACAAGGGGACAATGTATCTTGTAAATATGGAATAGCATAAAAAGAACTCGAAACGTATTAATAAAAATTAACAGCTCAGCAAATGATCCAAATTGGGCATTCCAGCCTGAAGGAGGTCACCACCTACCCTAAGGGGTGTCGACCGACGGTTGACCGCTAGGGGTCGACCCCCTCCCCCCTCCCCCCGACGGCTGGAGCAACCCAATGAGGCTATGTGATTAGGGTTTTCGAATAGGTTGTGTTTATATGTAAGGCCCGAATTAAATTTTATTAATCCGACGGCTCATGCTCACACGAGAAAGTATTAATAACCCCTCAAACCCCATACTAGAAACCCTAATTATTCTAAACCTCTGCCTCCACGCTGCTGAATTCCATAAGAAAATAAAGAGAAAAAGGGTGAAGGTTCTTCTATTTCTCTACGTCCATTCCTTATCTCTCTATTTCAATTTTATACATGTTTAGAAAATTGGAATTTAGCGCAAACAACATATATATAAGAATCTAATTATATGTTTCTTATATTCATATTGTTAGGAGATCAATCAGAGCTCGCTTGAACGTTGAGAACCATCGCAGATCATGAGATTTCTATCACATCTCCATATAAATTGTGGGTCGAATCTAGTATTTCTTGAAGGCATATTCATATTATTATTAGTTTGATATATGGATTGTTATGCCTATGAAGATTTGGTTATGTGAAAATATAACATGGAAAATTCCCAAATCTTCTACTTTGTAATCACTTAGGAATTGCCATGTTAAGTTGGTTTTATGGAATTGAGGCTTTTGTATTGGATTAAAGGTAAAAAGGAGTATTATATTATTATTTATATTTTATGCAATTCACCGTTACTATTATTTGATTTGGCCTAAAAAGGTTTGGATTTAAATTTATCCATAGTTGAATTGGGTTTGGATCCTAATTTGGGTGTAAACGCATTCATAAATTAGAAGTCAAATGTAAACATTTTTGGGTGTTTAACACCACAAAAAGGGTGATTTGGGTGAAATATAGATTGTAAACATGCATATGTGAATATATGAAATACTCCACTTTTAATTCAATATTAAAACCTTTTTCTACAAGCCTAGGATAAAGTTGTAATTGTTATGTATGTGTATGTTTTCCATTACTGCTATTTGCTATATGTTCATTATGCCATCATGTTATGTTATAGCGGCGGTAAAATATGGGAAATCCTAAACTTGTATGCCTTAATTTGGATAAATGACAATTGCCATCACAATTAGTACGTTTCCCTGTTTATACGAATGTTACGTAAATTAGGAACTATTATTATATTATTTATTTAAACATAATTAACGTTATATTAGCATAATAAATGTGATTAGGTCAGAGTTTGAATTTGAAATGTCCCCTTAACAAATAAACATATATATTTGCTTGCTTGCTTGTGTGTGTGTATATATATATAATAGCTTAACTGTATATATATAAATAAATGACACAAAGACACGAGAGAAGCTTGCCCGGAACTGACCGGCATATCTAGTAACCACAAGTAGGCCGAACTAATGTGAGATGTCTATGTGCCATGGACCATTCATAAACTTAGTGCACCAGACACGAGGTTAAACCAACTTGTAGTAGAAGCCTGCCAAAACTGATCGTCATATCCAACATCTACAGGTATATGGTTCAATGTGAGAGGTCTAGTGCGTATATATATAACTATATATATATATAAGTTGATGTGTGAAAACAAATAGGCTTACTACGCCTTAAGAAGGTCTTAAGTGGCTGACTCGCCTCTTTATCTAATTCGGGTCTTAAGTGGTTAGAACTAGAATCCCTCAAAAGGCTTATTCCTTGGAGCGGAACCTAAGTCATGGGACCCACCCTTATTAGTATTAAGGTAAGTCTTTGGGTCCTTCTTCTTTAAAAGTGGTTAGGCATAAAAGGGTTAAAGGAGTAGGGTAGTTCACGGGGGATGTCCACTTCCTTTAGAAGCTTGTAAGGGCTAAACTAGGGATAGGTTGGTAATTAAAGGATATGTGGTCATTACATGCTCACCAACTGTTTAAGGGAAGTCTTAAGTGACATAGGTGTCCTACTGGGTAATATCAGTTAAGTAGTAACAATACTACTTCTCATATTACAAATGAGAGAATAGACTTAAGAACATTAATGTACTAGGATGGGGTTCTAAAAGGGCTAGGGGTCCGCCTCAGGGTTATAAGAGATTGTAAGAATCCACCTTTAATATGGCCATAAGTGACTGAGAATGCCACCTCATTGGGTCTTTAACCTAAAACACTAATGGACGATTGATTTGGATATCCACCCCATTGGTTAGAAACTTATGTTTGTATGAAATCTTGTGTGTTGCTTAGACATACCTTGACATACGTAACCTGCTAAAAATATAGGGTATGGACATTAAGTAATACTATATTCCAATTACATAGAATTTTATGTATTGTCTCCCTTTCCTTAACATCCAAACAAGTCAGTAGATGAGGTAAAGCCATGGATGAAGTCCTGATTGAAGATGATGGAGAAGATAAAGTTATTACGATGTTATTAGCAGTTATTGCTTTGCTTCTTTTGTAATCTTATGAGATTGAACTATTTGATGTACCTTTTGAATAAATGTAACAACGACTATGTATTTCTATGATTTTGAAATAAATGGTACATCTTATTTTTTGGTATTATATTTTCTCTTCCCGCTGTGTGAAATTTCTATTCGAAGTATGTGTTAGTATATCTGTGCAAATGTAATCCTTACAGGAACCAACGACCCATTTAGAATGGATCTAAGTTTCAAGGTCGAAATTTAGGTCCATTCAGGGCGGGTTATTACATTTTGTATCAGAGCATAGGTTACCCAATTATAAGAGAAGTATACGTATGAGAAGCATATTTGTGATTTGAAAAAGATTTTTCAAACTATTTGTATATATAATAGATGTTTACCCCAATAAGCATACACACTTGTACTAGGCACCTTTACCGTTTCTTCCTTTTTTAGCTTAAATGCTATCTCAGGAGTATCCACTAAGGGATTCTTCCTTTTATTTTCAAATAGTAGAATGGCTGAAAATCCCAATGAACAGGTCAACCAGGCATGACCCCGCTACTTGCCAGAATGGTTCCAACATAACTCCGTACTGTGGAGTAGGTCCCTATAGCTAATCCTGCCTTGACGGCTCCCGCAAATCCTGTCGCTGATGTGGCCATTGATTTTTTTTCTCACTTATGTAAGGTCCTTACGAATTTTGGAGGGAAACCGTTTACTGGAAGGGAAGGCTTTGCTAGTGCCCAATCTCGGGTTATGGATTATAAAAGAATCTTTAAGGCTACTGGTTGGCCCGATGAACTAAGAAGAAGGATAGTGGTCTGGCATTTGAAGGATGAAGCCTTAGAGTGGTGGAACTTATTATCAATGGAGAATGAGGGTCGGATCTTTACATAGGCCGAATTCAAGACACGTTTTGAAGCGAAATTTTTGCCAAGGGCAGAAATGACTATTTAGCTAGAGAAATTCATCCACCTGAAGCAAGGAAGCTTGAGTCTGCAAGAATACGTATCCAAATTCACTGAGTTATGTAAGTTTGGTAGAGGATTGGTAGACACCCCCATAAACAAAGAACTTAGATTTGTGAAAGGACTGAACCCTGCATTGAAGGAAACCTTATTAGCCTAAGTAGCAATTGGGGCGACTTTTGAGACTCTAGTTGAGACAGTTACCCTTAGTACAGCTGAAAGCTCCAAGGAGGATAAGGAGGGTGAAAGCTCCAACAAGAACAAGAATAAAGAATGGTGGAAAAACAAGAAGAAGAACTTTAAAAAGGATACAAAGACTTGCGTGAGGTGCAACCGCAAGGGCCATGAGGCCAAGGATTGTAGGGTCTCACTGGCAAAAAAGGAGTTCAAGAGAAAATGTTACAATTGCCACGAAGAATGACACATGTCCAAAGACTTCCCTAAGCCCAATGCTGCCAAAATTGGCCAGAACTATGCAATTGAAGCAACCCCAATTCAAAGCTGGCCCCCGAGAGATCAAGGGCAGCCCGCGCTTGAAGGTATAATTTCTATTTTAGGAAATTCTGCATACACCATGTTTGATTCTGGAGCTACCCATTCTTTTATCTCTAAGCGATTAGTAAACCTGTTGAACCTTTCCATATCTATCTCAGATAGTCCGATTGAGGTGGCCAACCCTATTAGAGGATCTAAGTATCTTGATTTGTTGTGTAAAGACCTAGCATTGGAGGTGACAATGTCGAGTTCCATTGCGAAGCATATGCGTTGGATTTTATGGGGTATGACCTTATCCTGGGTATGGACTGGCTATCGTTTTATGGGGATGTCCTAGATTGCGATAAGAGACTCGTTCGTCTTAGGAGCCGAGGAGGACGCAGCCTAAATATTCCTTGTAATGTTAAAAACAAGGAAAAAGCCTTTTTATATTCCTTGTCTCCTAGTTCTGAAGGACCATTTTTGGTCCCTATAGTTTGTGAGTTCTTGGACGTTTTTGAGGAGGTTATAGGACTTATGCCCCCATAGTGAAATCTCCTTTCGTATTGACCTAGAGAAGGACGCTAGACCTGTAGCACTATCCTTAAGGCATATGGCGCCCAAGGAAAGAAGGGAGTTAGATAAGCATATTTCAGAGTTGTTGTAAAAAGGTTTTATTCGCCGAAGTACCTCAGAATGGGGTGCACCTGTGGTATTTGCCACCAAAGCAGATGGATCTTTGAGACTTTGTGTGGACTATAGAGAGCTTAATAAATTAACCAAAAAAAGGTACCCTTTACCAAGAATCGATGACCTTTTTGACCACTTGGGAGGAGCCCGAGTATTTTCCTAACTAGAAATTACTACTGGATTTCACCAGTTAAGAATTGCAGATGAAAACAAGGACAAAACTGCATTTAGGACACTAGACGGATTGTTCCAATGGGAAGTTATGCCGTTCGGATTAACGAATGCACCCTCTTTCTTTACAGGCCTCGTGAGTAGAGTATTTAGGGGCATTCTAAACAAAATCGTGGTAGTCTTCATAGATGATATCCTTATATTTTCCAAAAATTGTGAAGAGCATGACAAACACTTGAGACAAGTGTTAGCTATATTAAGAAAGAACCAACTGAAAGCAAAATTATCGAAATGCCATTTCTGGAGGGATGAAGTGAAAACTTTAGGACACATTGTGTCGGGTAAAGGCTTGGTCGTAGACCCCGTGAAGATCGAGGAAATCAAGGAATAGAGGACACCTCGAAATGCTACAGAGGTAAGAAGTTTCCTTGGATTGACCAGATATTATAGGAAATTCATTAAAGACCTCGCAAAGATTGCTTCTGCGTTAACCTAATTAGCGACAAAGAACCTGGTATTCACTTGGAGTAATAAAAGTAATACAACCTTTAAGAAATTAAAGGAATCATTGACTAGAGCACCAGTCCTAATTATACCCGATGGTTCAAGATCATTTACCATTTACACTGACGTAAGTGGGAGCGGTTTAGGAGCAGTCCTTATGCACGAAGGAAGAGTAGTTGCCTATGCTAGTAGACAACTCAAGGATCCAGAGAAAAGATATCCAGTGCATGACCTTGAGTTAGCTGCAGTAGTGTTCGCCCTTAAGATATGGAGGCATTATCTCTTAGGAGAGAAGTTTGAATTGTTTACCGACCATAAATCCCTTAAGTATTTATTTTCTCAACATGAATTGAACTTGAGACAACAAAGATGGATGGAATATATTGCCTCATTTGACTTTATGATTCAGTACACCCCGGGCAAGGTGAATGTTCTGGTGGATGCTTTAAGTAAGAAACATGCGACATTGAATGTGATGATAGAATGGAAATAATTAGAGTTCCTCGCCAATTTTAACTTGCAACCCTCACCGACAACTTCCAACAGTTTTCTTGGGGCTATGGTAATTAGAACTACCCTAAGAGAAAGAATATGAAGTACACAAGACATTGACGAAGAGTTAAGAGGAATAAAGGAGAAAGTGGTAAAGATAGAGACCTTTCCTTATCTAGTTAGGTATTCGATCCATGATGATGGGAGTTTACTTTGGGATGGACGACTTTATGTCCCTATGGATGAAGGGTTGAGGAAAGAAATTTTAGAAGAGTGCCATAGGTCGAGAATGACCATACACCCCAGTGGGGATAAAATATAGAAGGATATGAAGAGGAATCTCCATTGGGAAGGAATGAAGAGAGACATAGCCAAATTCATGGATAGATGTTTAACTTGCCAAAAAGTCAAGGAAGAGCAAGGTAATACTGGAGGACTATTGTTACCTTTAGAGATCCCCACATGGAAGTGGGAACATATTTCCATGGACTTCATAGATGGACTTCCTAGAAGACAAAAAGGGAATGAGGCCATCTGGGTTGTGGTATATTATTTAACCAAAAGCGCCTATTTCATACCAGTCAAGAAGACAAGAACTGCAGCCTTGTTAGCCCAATTATATGTTAAAGAGATAGTTGGACTCCACGGTGTTCCATCAAGTATCGTGAGTGATAGAGATCCCTTATTCACAAGCGAATTTTGGAGAAGCCTATAAGCAGCATTGGGACAACCCTTAACTTAAACACATCTTATCATCCATAGACTGACGGACAGATAGAGAGGGTAAACAGAATCTTAGAAGACTTGTTCAGAGCTTGTATCATCGACTTTGGAGGAGTTTGGGAGCAGCACCTATTACATGTGGAGTTCATGTATAATAATAGTTTTCAAACGACGATTGGTATGGCCCTTTTCGAAGCGCTATACGGGAGGCCATGCAAATCGCCAACTTGTTGGTGGGAAACTACCAATAAGGTTATACTCGGACCAGACTTCTTCCGTGAATCTACGGAGAAGATATCTTTGATTAGGCAGAGAATGAAGGCAGCCCAAGACCGTCAGAAATTGTATGATGATAAGTATAGGAGGGGACTAGAATTTAATGTTGGAGACTTAGTGTTCATGAAAGTATCCCCTCTTAAGAAGGCTGTTTGGTTTGGAAAGGCTGGGAAGTTGGATCCCAGATTTATTGGGCCTTTTAGTATCATCGAGAAGATAGGATATTTGGCCTATCGAGTGGCTCTCCCTGAGCGTCTATCGGGAATCCATAATGTTTTTCATGTATCTCGTCTAAGGAATTGCCTTCATGATTCTGCTATCAGACTCGATCTTAATGAAATTGGGGACATAGAGAAACTCAAGTTGGAGTCCAGGGTGTCCCGTGCCACTGCAAGGAATGTAGAGCACAGAATCAAGAGGCTCCACAACAAAACCGTTCACCTCCTCCGAGTACAATGGGGGAATGACCCTGCGGAAAGCACATGGCAGACCGAGGATAAGACGAGAAAGACTCACCCAGAGCTTTTCACAGGTAATTTTCCCCTCAAATTTATGTTTATGGATGCATCATGATTTCTAGATTGGATGTTAGGGAAAGGATGCAACACCATTGCACCAAGCACTCATATATAAATATATGCATATTTAGGTTGTTTGCATAGATGATGGATCACTTATTACACTACATGCTAGGGTAGAGCTCACTTTAGTGGGACTACAGTTCATAATCACTGCGATTCAGGGATGCTTATGGATGAATTATAAATAACATAGGTGTAAAAGATGGATGTTTCGTGCGAGTTGTATTTTTCGCCCCTTAAACAGATTTCAGAATGAAATCTATTTTAAGGGAGGAAGAATGTAACACCCCGTAAAATTCATAAGTATTAATAATAAATTAAATAATTAAAAATAAGCAATCAGAACATATTGCTAGAAAATTAGATTTTGCAGCTTTAGGAATTTGGCTACGAAATTCTTTTATTTGGATTCACGGGGATATTCTGAATCGTTTTCATATATAATATGCTAAAAACGGTCAACGTATGAAGAAGTCGTAAACAAATGAATTTGGACAGTGTACACAATATGTATATATATATATATAATTGTGTAAATATTATATATATTGTCCAAATAATAATTTAAAATAAAAGAGGGAAATTCAAATTTGAATTTGAGATAGGATTAAGGGAACAACTTATCTTGTAAATATGGAATAACTTAACAAGAACTACAAACGTATTAATAAAAATTAACAGCTCAGCAAACGAGCCAAATCGGGCATTCCAACCTGAAGGAGGTCGCCCCCCCCCCTAAGGGGTGTCGACTGGCGGTCGACAGCTAAGGGTAGACCCCCTAACGGCTGGAATAGCCCAATGAGGCTATGTGATAAGGGTTTTCTAAGAGGCTGTGTTTATATGTAAGGCTCGGATTAAATTTTATTAATCCGACGGCGCATGCTCACACGAACAAGTATAAATAACTCCTCAAACCCCACACTAGAAACCCTAATTATTCTAAAACTTTGCCTCAACGCTGCTGAATTCCATAAGAAAATAAAGAGAAAAAGGGTGAAGGTTCTTCTATCTATTTCAATTTTATATATGATCAGGAAATTGGAATTTAGCACAAACAATATTTATATAAGAATCTAATTATATGTTTATTACATTCATATTGTTAGGAGATCAATCAAAGCTCACTTGAACCTTGAGAATAGTCGCAGATCTTGAGATTTCTATCACATCTCCACTTAAATTGTGAGTGAAATGTAGTCTTGCTTAAAGGCATATTCATATTATTACCAGTTTGCTATATGGATTATTATGCCCATAAAATTTGGTTATACTATAATATAACATGAAAAACTCGCAAATCTTCTACTTTGTAATCACATAGGAATTATCATCTAAAGTTGGTTTTAAGGAAGTGTGGCTTTTGTATTGGATTAAAGGTAAATACGAGTATTATATTATTATTTATATTTTATGCAGTTCACTGTTATTATCATTTGATTTGGCCTAAAAAGGTTTGGATTTGAATTTGTTTCATAATTGAATTGGGTTTAGATCCTAATTTGGGTGTAAACACTTTCATAAATTGGAATGAGTCAGATGTAAACTTTTTTGGGTGTATAACACTATAAAAAAGGGTGAATTGAGTGAAATATAGATTGTAAACCTGCATATGTGAATGTATGAAATACTCCACATTTAATTTAATATTGAAACCTTTTCTACATGCCCAGGATACAAGTTGTAATTGTTATGTATGGGTATGTTTTCCATTACTGTTATTTGTTATATGTTCATTATGCCATCATGTTAGGTTGTAGTGGTAAAATATGGAAAATCCTAACTTGTATGCCTTAATGGATAAATGACAATTGCCATCATGATTAGAAAGTTCCCCGTTTGAATGTTACATAAATTAGGCGCTATTATTATATTATTTATTTAAATGTAATTAACGTTATACTACCATAATAAATGCGATTAGTTCTGAGTTTGAATCTGAAATGTC
Source organism: Allium sativum (assembly GCA_030737875.1). Taxonomy (NCBI): domain Eukaryota; kingdom Viridiplantae; phylum Streptophyta; class Magnoliopsida; order Asparagales; family Amaryllidaceae; genus Allium; species Allium sativum. The sequence continues at coordinate 361,831,848 of CM060916.1, read as the reverse complement.
CCCTTAACAAATATACATACATACATATATATTTGTTTGTTTGTGTGTGCGTATATATATAGAATGGCTTATATATATATATATATATATATATGACACAAAGACATGAGGTTAGTTGCTATTTGTGGTAGAAGCTTGCCCAGAACCGACCGACTTATCCAGCAACCACAAGTAGGCCCAACTAATGTGAGATATCTAGGTGCCGTAGGCCACTCATAAACTTAGTACACTAGACACGAGGTTAAACCGACTTGTAGTAGAAGCCTTTCCGGAACCGACCGGCATATCCAGCGTCTACAGGTATATGGTTCAATGTGAGAGGTCTGGTGTGTGTGTGTGTATATATATATATATATATATATATATAAGTTGATGTGTGAAAACAAATAGGCTTACTATGCCTTGAGAAGGTCTTGAGTGGATGACTCACCTCTTTATCTAATTCGGGTTTTAACTGGTTAGGACTAGGATCCCTCCGAAGGTTTATTCCTTGGAGCGGAAGCCAAGTCATGGGACCCACCCTTATTAGTATTAAGGTAAGTCTTTGGGTCCTCCTTCTTTAAAAGTGGTTAGGCATGAAGCGATTAACGGAGTAGGGTAGTTCACGGGGGACGTCCACTTCCTCTAGAAGCTTGTAAGGGCTCGACTAGGGACAGGCTGGTAATTAAAGGAAATGTGGTCGTTGCAGGCTCACCAACTCTCTAAGGGAAGTCTTAAGTGACATAGGTGTCCTACCGGGTAATATCAGTTAAGTAGTAATGTTCGCAATACTACTTCTCATATTACAAATGAGAGAATATACTTAAGAACGTTAATGTACTAGGACGAGGTTCTAAAAGGGCTAGGGGTTAGCCTCAGGGTTATAAGAGATCATAAGAATCCACCTTTAATAGGGCCATAAGTGACCGAGAATGCCACCTCGTTGGGTTTTTACCCTAAAACACTAATGGGTGATTGACTTGGATATCCACCCCATTGGTTAGAAACTTATGTTTGTGTGAAATCTTGTGTGCTGCGTAGACATACCTTGGCATATGTAACCTGCTAACAATATAGGGTATGGACATTAAGTAATACTACATTCTAGTCACACAGAACTTTATGTTCTGACCCCTTATCCTTAACATCCAAACAGGTCAGTAGATGGGTTAAAGCCATGTATGAGATCCCAATTGAAGACGATGGAGAAGATGAAGTTATTATGATATTATTAGTAGTTATTGCTTTGCTTCTTTTGAAATCTTATTTGACTGAACTATTTGATGTACCTTTTGAATAAATGTAACTGCGACTGTTATTTTGAAATAAATGGTACATCTTATTTTTGGTATTGTATTTTCTCTTTCCGCTGTGTGAGATTTCTATTCTAAGTATGTGTTAGTATTATCTGTGCAAATGTTATCCTTATAGGAAACAATGGCCCGTTTAGAATGACTCTAAGTTTTGATCGGTCTTTTCTAGGTTGAAATTTAGGCCCATTCCGAGCGGATTGTTACAGAAAATCTTCCTAATCATATTATGTTCTAAAACTTGTAGAAGTGCAAACAGTCAAAAGTCAAAATCTATAGAATGAGAAAAGTTAACCTTATATGTAACTCTTTATATTATCCTATATGTTCGCTTTATATGTACACAAAAAATACCCTACTTGATACTAGAACTACTGTTTTATCTATTTTCTTTGTTTTTCAATCATGCTAGTAACCATAACAGCTCATCAGACTTTATGTCTAATCCACTCCTCTTTATTCCTTTTTCTTTCCCTCGTTAGGCTCACAAGGTAGAAATTGAACGATATTGGCAGCTTGGGAAGACCTGTATCCGAGATCTAAGTTTCATCGTATTATCTATCAAATTTCTATTTGCATTACTTTATTTTGTTATATTTATAAGTTGTAATTATGAGGGAATTTTATTGTATACTCTAACTTAAGCTGAGATTAAGAAAGACATATGTCTTGCAGCATACCGTATGTAAATTATCTTTCTGTAATGATAAGTTCATTTATGAAATAAAAGTTTACTGTTGTTTTTACTTCATATCTTGTGAATCTTAGTCTTTGTGCTTTGTTTCTGAATGTCATTCACTGATAGCCTTGGGAAAGATATATTATGAGGAAGATCAAGTCAGAAAAATCCCGAATTCATTAACTCCAGAATGGGACATTGGCAATAAAAGGGGCCAATGACACTATTGATATGAAAATTAAAGAGTTAATCAGAATTCTAGTGTTGTTTGAAGTTTAGATGAGAGAAAAATGGATAAATAAGTCACCAGACAAGAAATCAATAGCATTTAATGCAATAACCAATGTTTCAGACTCATACAACAATGATGATGAGGAAATACCATTAGTGATAAGGAAATTCAGAAAGTTTCTGAGATATAAAAAGAGGAATAATTTCAAAGAAGTGAGCACAGAAATTCAGTGAAAAATAATGAGATTCTGAATAGCATTAGATGCTTTAACTGTGATGAACTAGGCCATCTGAAGTGAGACTGTCCATATTTAGGGAAATAAAATCATCCTTCAAATAATAATTTGTCAAAGAAAAGGAAAAGGGCTTATATCGCTACTCTAGACGATTCTGATTCGTCCTCCAGTGACGAAGAGCAGGAAATAAATAATTCAATTACATGCTTCACAACAATTCATGAATCATAAGATATTGAAGATAGGATCTAAAATAGGTACAACTTTATAATAATTTTTGTTTGAATTAGTTGCTTGAATTGTTGCTTACTTGATTGCCTTGTTAGAAAAATAGGATTTTAGACTTAAGTTCAATAATTGAAATTTGAATTTTAAAAATTAAAATATTATTTTAATAAAATAATATAATTAGTATTATTATAAAAAAACACTATCTTAGAAAATATATAAATAAGAATATAAGATATATATATATATATAAACAAATCAAATTGTCCTTTGAAAATCAAGAGACATGTCAACATGGCTAACCCATATGTTCACATGTATTTGAAATTCGAATTTCAAATTTCAAAATTTTGAATTTCTCTCCACCTTTTCACCAAACTCAATGTTCTAAAAAGATGTCTCTTGACCGGAGAAATATTCTAAGAAAAGAGTCTTAAATAGAAGAGGCCAATGACATTAGTGCTATAAAAATTGAAGAGTTAATTGGAAATCTAATGTCGTTTAAAGCTAAGATGCAAGAAAGAAGGGAAAATAAGTCAACAGAAAAGAAATCAGCAGCATTTGATGCAGTAGACGAAGATTCAGCCTCAAACAACGAGGATGATGAAGAAATAACATTAATGGTAAGAAATTTCATAAAGTTTCTGAGATATAGGAAGAGATGTAATTTCAAAACAAATGAGCACAGAAATTCCATGCACAACACCATGTTAGTAGTTTTTCCACGCCCAGATGCGGAAGAATTGCCATGGTATGAAGTCATGGCAATTTTGGAAAGGCTTTTAGCCGTGGCAACAAAATTTAGCATGGTTTAAGGCCGTGGTGATTTTGTAATGGCTTTTACCCGTTCCAATACTATAGAAAAAATTTCACACCACCGGTTCCCGTATGCCAATTATTTCATGCCCATGTATTAATTCACCGTCCCAACCAAAACAAAACGAAATTGTTTGCATCCGAGAATAACCCATGGCTGATAAGGTTGAAATCAAAATAAAATCGCCTTTCATCTCAAAACAATCCACCGATGACATCGAAATCACATTCCTCTCATTTCAAATCGTTTTCAGGTATTATTCTAATTAAAATCGAAACCCTAAATAATTACATAGTGTGTAGATCTTTGTGTCGATTTTGTTTAACTGTTTGATCTGCCTAGTAAATTGAATACGGTTTGTATTTGTTTTGTGTTGGTGTTTGTTTTGTTAAAGTGGATGATGTAGTTCAAAAAAATGGCTTTTACTTTGTGTTGTTGTTTTAGTATTTCTATTGTAGAACTTTAGTGGTCCGGTTGTAGAACTTCACGTATTACTCTCTGGAAAGTATATATGTATGAAGTTGCTTGTTTGGTTATGTATTTGATTTTTAATTCATTTTGCAAGTATATTTGTTTTATATATCTTATATTTTCATTTGTGTTTCTCACCTTTGTTTATTTGATGTGTTCATTTCATATTTATCCAGTTGCTTTGTTCGATTGTGTTTTATATCTATTAGTTGCCGTTTTATATTTTCGTTCAAGTGTGTTTTGTATATCTGGTTGCTCTGTTCAAATGGCAAGTTTTGTTTATTTGCAAGGTCTATTGGTTTGCAACTTTGACGTTTATTTGCAGTTGTGTCTTGCAAGGTTCGTTAGTTAATTGGTACATGCAAGTTATATCTCACATATTTCATGCACGTTGTGTCTCGTATATTTCATTTGCAAGGTCAATTAGTTAAGTGTCTCATTTTGTTGATTATATATTCTATGCTAAATATTTCATGGATGACGTATCTCATGGATGTTGTATCTCATATTTTTCATTTGCTAGGTCAATTAATTCAAGCAATTTATGGGTAAGTTATGTTGATCTGTAAACGAAGTAACATAGGCATTAGTAATGCACTTAAATACTCATGTACAAAACTGCATAGCAAATTAATTATATGCAGTTATTTATCTCTATTGAATTGATGGAGCACAGTGTAGATCAAGAATAATGTTTGATCTGCTGAGTTAATTGATGCAAAGAATTGAAAAATGAGTTTTATCAAGAAAATCCAATGCATTTGATTTGTTCACTGAACCGGTTTTTCTAGAATGTTGCAGTTTTCATGTATTTAATAAACAAACCTTTAAACTATAATCTCCTTTTCGATAGTATTTTGAAACAAAAACATAAATTCGTAGACTTAGTTCTATAATCCGGCTGCCCTATCAAATCCAAATGTCGATGTTAATATATAAATGGTATAAAACATATATATATATATATATATATATAACTAGGAATGTAAATTTGTAGTAATGGGCAAAGCTTAAATGAAAAATAGGCTCTATAATGCTACTGTAACAATAAGCTACTACAAAGAGACGGCGGCTGCAACATGGAGCAACACCAAAGAAAAGTAAACTAAATTAGTAAGCAATATTGAAGTTGGTTTCCGTTGCAACTTGCAAGTAAGACGGGGCAGAATGATATAGGTGAATGTAATGTGTTTCAGTTAGAGTTGAATAAAAAAGTAAACTGAAATCAATATGTGTGCAATCGACTTATTTATTGTTTTTGCATGCATCATCTGACAGTTTCTGCATCCCACATCATTCTGTGAATGACTAAACATTGTAGTTCTACAAATTGGGAGTAAAAGCCATACAATAAGCGTATAAATATGAGTAAAATTAGAATAGTTTTAGCTTCACTTTAGGAGTTTTTATTTTGTGTTTCTTTATCATACAGTGGCTATTTTAGTATAATGTATCTATATTTTGCTTTGCATCCATTATTGCTATAGCCTCAATCAAAACTGAGGCAACTGCCTTGGTTTTCACTATTTGAATTATTAATTATGATTATCTAGTATGTTATGTAGATAAAACTTGGACTATGCCCTATAAACAAGTATATATTTGTTTACCGATGATCGTTCTTGGTTATTCGATTATATGCAACTCATAATTAGTTATATTTATTTGTTACCTATGTGCATATTATAAAACAAGAGTTGTATGTTAAGTATCGCAGCTTGAATATTAAGACATACCACCGCCATAATCTTTGAAGTAACCAGTCTTCCTAGATGATTACTTTTAACAATTTTTGGTTGAGTATAACTAAAGAATCAAATAGCTAAAACAGTACCGGGTTGAAATTCCATTGAAGTTAAAAATTTATTATTTGGTGATGTTAAAAAGGGGATGTAATATCCAGATTTTTGACTTCTTGCATTCAAAGCATATATATCTGATGCTATTGTAAAATTGTATCAACTATGTCCTATGTCAATAACTCGGTTTGAAAATTTGTCTGAACTTGGATACTTACTGTGGTTAAGACATGACAATTTCATTCATTTGATCTTAGTTAGAAATGTGAGGCAATTTTCTTTATTTGACTTTAAGTTTCACTTGTGTGTTGGTACTGGTGGCACATACGGTGCATTAGCATGAATGAGACTCAAAGAGCACACATTTGAAGAATCGGAAAAGGGAAAAATTAGACCTTGGGAATGCAACGGGTTATATCAGAGGAATTGATTTGGGGTGTTATTTTCTATCCATCAAGTAACATATTTGCCATTTGGTATTACTAATGTTCAGTCATTTCCAGAAACTTTGATGAAATGATTTTTTGTTTGAACTGTATTCAGATGTTTTTTTATTATACTAACTTCTTGGTGGACATGGTCTAGGTGTTAGCTATAAATAAGAGCTATGGTATTGCTGCAACTAATCCTACTTTAGGGTGGAAGAAGTTTGTGAAAGAAAAGAGAGGCAATGATCACTAACCATCAACTGTTAGTTGTAGTAATTGTCGTATATTTTCAGGTACATGATTTTTGGTACTTACACTATTTTTGCTAAAACTCCTTTATGCATACAGTTTACGTACTCTTTGAGTTGCTATTATGCATACTTGCTTTTTTACAGTGTTATAAGAGAATATGTGTCGTATTGTGAGGACATTATAAGACGTCTAGTATGTAAGTAATATAGAAATATAAATGTAAATAAATTTTATCATTCAATGTAAATAGAAGATCATCATCCAAATGCTAAAAAGGTTAGGGAAAGTGGCATTTTCCCTTTTCTAAATCATTCAACACTAATTAGCACAACTGCAATTTAGGTTTTTATTTAAAAAAATTAAGCAGTAGCAAATGCTGCTACCATCTGCAGTGGCAAGCTATTGTTGTGGCTTGCGCAGAGGCCATGTGTTTGCAAATGTTGTGGTCAAGATTTCGGTATGGTTTTGTATTAAGATCAACCATATTTGAGTTTGTGTGATCATCGTTGTTGACTTCGGGAACAGTTTAAGCCTTATTGTTATGTAAGTTTTGCCAACTATGTGGTTTTGGAACTTGTGCATTTTCAGTTTGGTCCTTGCATTGCATGTTTGAATCATTTATTTGACCTTGTGTGTTACTTGGAAACTAAGTAGAAAATAACAGTGTTTTAAGTTTGAGTTTCTTACATAAACTTAGTAGACAATAACACTTGTTTACTGAGAATTTTAAGGCTCAGGCACCGGTCACTAAGAATTTTAAGGCTCGGGTACTCAAATAACACTTTGGTACTTCAAACTGATTTTTCATGACTACTTAAATAGGAAAACCGAATAGCATAGGCCAAAGAAGCAAAATCCAAAAGCAAACGAAAATAAGCTTTTGATGGATGAATGAGAGGAAATCCAATTTAGCTTTCAGGGTTTTGCAGTATATATATAGAGTTGTGAACTATTTGTTAGTACCAACATTTGTATCTATGATTGTGTTTTAGCTTTTTTTGATAGTTGCGTGTGTTTCGACTTTTGGATCTTAATTAAGAACCTTTTTTGTCAGTATCAACATTTGTATCTATGATTGTGTTTTAGCTTTGTTTGATGAATGCTTGTGGTTTGACTTTTGAATCTTAATTAAGAACCTTATTTGATAGTTGCTTGTGTTTTTACTTTTGAAACATCACTAAATGTTATGCTAATTAAGTATGATTTCATTTGAACTTTGTAAATTTGTAGCTATGAAAATTACTATTTATATTGATGGATATGACTTGCTCAAAATTTTGTATTGGTGTGTATGATCTGCTCATATTTTGTTCATATCGGAAGTTTATGCTTCAGGTACAGGAATCTGATTTGTATGCAATTTTTCCAATTAAATTTAGCCAGGTCCAAAGCCGTGACTGAACTATATATAAAAATTTACTATTTAAAATTGCCACGACTTTGTGCCGTGGCAAAACAATATTTTGCCACGGACCAAAGCCATGGCAAAAATCCAATCTGCCACAGCTCTGGGCCGGGCCTGTAGCCGTGGCAAAATTGCTTTTCTGGTGTAGTGGTGACAAATAAAGAGATTCCGAATAACATCAGATGCTTTAACTGCGATGAACCAGGTCATCTGAAGAGAGGTTGTCCATATCCAGAGAAACAAAATCATCTTTCAAATAATATTTTGCCAAAGAAAAGAATAAAAGCTTATATTGCGACTATAGACGATTTCGGTTCAACCTCCTACGACGAAGAGAAGGAAACGAATAATTCAAATATGTGCTTCACAACAATTCACGAATCAGAAGATATTGAAGATAGGATCTAAAATAGGTATGCTTTTATAATAATTTTTATTTGAATTGTTGCTTATTCGATTGCCTTATTGGAAAAATAAGATTTTAAACTTAAATTCAATATTTGAAATTTGAATTTAAAATAATATTTTAATAAAATAATAATATAAATTGTATTATTATAATAAATATAATTTTAGGAAATATATAAATAAGAATATAAGATATATATATATATAACAAAAATCAAAATTCACATGTCCTTTGAAAATTCAAGAGATATGTCAACATGGCTAGCCCCCTATCCTATGTCCATATATATATATATATATATATATATATATATATATATATATATATATATATATATGCAAATTTAGAATTTAAAATTTGAATTTCAAACTTTTGAATTTCCCTCGACCTCTTTACCAAACTCAATGTTTTGAAAATGTGTCTCTTGACCAGAGAACATGTTTATAGAATCTCTATTTATCCACCTATTCCTATCATCTCTTTCTACTTTTAATTCAAAACTCAAATATATCTTCAATATCTCCTACTCTTCACAAAACATCTTTAATGGCTTCCTCAAGCACACCACACACTATGAGGTTGTCTATGGCTACCAAAGCTTTCCTTTTCAACTATCCAAAGGCTATCAAAGCTTACATAAACTATGTAAACTTTGTTGAAGTTGATATGGGTAAATTTTATATTTTCAATGATTTTTCTTCTTGTGTCCCTTTTTAATCAAAATGGTGTTTTTAGTTTGATTGACTTTCGAAAAAATGATGAAGTTTTGCTACCCTAACCATGTCAAAATGTTTTATACCAATTTAAGTCATGGTTTTTATGAAGAAAATGAAAATGAAACTTGGAGTTTTGTTAAAGGTATACAAATAATTTTGGATTGTGAAGTATTAGACACCACCTTGGGCTATAAGAGCACAGAAATGGATCTCTTAGATCTCGATATCAATGAAAATGACCGAGAGACCTTTCACTATCTTTTTGATATTGACGAACATTTAGAATTCAAAAATCTATATTTTCAACTAAAGGCAAGAATTGTTAACATACTTGTTCAACATACTATCACACCTCGTTCGGGAAATTTCAACAATCCAACCACGAAAGTTTGCAAATCTCTTTTTGCTATTTTAGGAAATTATGACATTGATTGGGCACAAGTTATTTTGGAAGGATTTCTAGCCAAAGATTTTTAGTGGGTGAAAATAGGTTATATCATGGAATTTAACTCACATATATTTTCAAATATATTGGAATGGATTTCGGAGAATATTTTATCTATAGAAAAATTTTAATCTTGGAAACATATCTTTAATGGAAAATACCATTAGTGTTTCAATCATACGAAATTCTTTTGGAAAAGAACGAAAGGTTTGCTCGTGAAGATGAAGAAGATGACACAGAAATTGAAGAAAAAGAAGATGGTAATCCCTCCTTAAAAGTATTGAGTATGCCGCATATGTCACCAATCCTTCCAACAAGATCCTCCTCAACAACCAAATGATTTTAGCGGATAATTAAAAAGCTTAAAAAGATCATTTAGTAAGAAGATGGGAAAGATGTCCAATAAAATAAGCAAGTTCATTAGAAAAGTTAGTAGAAAACTTGGTTTATCCTTCTCTTCATCCTCCACCGCTGAGTTCTAGCTTTATTATCTTATTGTATTAGTTTCCATTTTCGTATTTCTATTACATATAGTGTATTAATTCATGTATCCTTATTATATTATTAATGAAGCTCTTATATTTCTATTTATTCATTCTTAAACATTTCTGGAATGAACAATAGTATGATAAAAACAAGTATATATAAACCAAAACACAGCACAACCCAGAAAAAATTTTCTAAAAGCCAAAATGTAGAAGACATGTCGACATAGGTAACCCTACATATCGACATATAACTACCAAAATTTTCAAATTGGTTTGAATATAATATCTATCTTAACTAACTTATGTCTATTCATTTTGAATGAATTTCAAAGCCTATAAATACCTACTTCTTCCAAAGATTTTTTAGTCTATTTCTCCTATATAATCTTTCATTAATTTCTTATTTAATCAAATCCATGGCTTCTGCAATTCACAATTTGAGTGAAAGTCCTAAAGAAACACTCAATTCATTTAACAATATTCTCTCTGTTATCCTTCGTAATCAACACCACTTAGAATTAAGTCAAATACAAACAATAAAATACCAAGAGAGGAATTTCGATGCAATTCATTGGATGATTTCCTGTTTTACCAAAGATGAAGAGAATAATAACACAGTAGTGACTCTCACCAAAGACAATGAAGAATGTGATGTTATAAAGGTTGATCCAATCTTTGGTGATGACGGATAGGTAGAAGTTCCAAAAACGTATGAATTTATTTTAAGTCTAGTGTGGTTTGTTAAATATAAAACCTGAATTTGAAATTATGATTTGTAATAACAAGATTTGAATTGGTTTGGAATGATTGGATGCTTGTTCGTATAATAAGTTTTTATTGTACTGCTTAGATTTTAACTCGATTATTAGTCCTAATATTGCCTTAATTTTTAGTTTTCTATTACTTGCTTTATATTGATTAAAGGAACATTGGATATTATAATTATTCCTTAATCTAGATTAGTTTTAGATATTATGTATCAGAACTATATTAGTGTTAGATAATAGTTTTAGGGGGAGTATTATAGGGTAATTAGAGATGGATATGTTTTGGTTGATGACAATGGGGGAGAATAATAAAATAGGATGTTAAAGCAATGGGGAGTTTGTAGTTTCAGAAGGAGATAATGGAGTAAGGAGGAGTACTAGAGAATCAAGACATCAGGTATGAATTTTTTATAAACTAAGGTTGTCATCATCAAAAAAAGGGAGATTGTTAGAGATTGAGATGCTGATGATGATGGTTTTGATGACAACACCTTATTTTAACTATTATTGTTATAAAATATATGCTAACACTATTATCTAGAATATATATACACACGTATATAAAGGAAATATATGCACGTATTAATTATTGAAGATTGTAAAGTTTAGAGAATCAAGAATTCATAGTTCAAGAAATAAAAAGTAATAGAGTCTAGGTTTCTTATTAAAACTCTGAAATAGCACTGAAACCTTATTTCAGTCTTTCTAACTATTTTTAATATTCTTAACTTATTTTCAAACTTTCAGAACTACTTCCTTATTTCAAATCTATATTTCTTAGTTTTTAAATTTATTTTAACTCCTAATTTTAAAATATTTTTTTTAATAGTTTAACTCCTAATTCAAATATCTCTTATTTATATGATTGTTATTAGTTTTATATTAAGTTTGAATATAGTTACTTAAGTTTTAATTCCCTTTACTTATATATATATATATATCTTCAGATTTAAATTATTTCTTAAATTTATATTCATAGTTATATATATGTTTTAATATATATAAAATTTTATATAATTTTTAAACCATTATTACATATGTTTTAAATCATTTTCACATATGTTTTTAATATATATTTTTACTTAGAATACTCTATTTTAATATATAGGAAAATAGTTTGTTTTAATTTAAAATTCACCAGAATTTATTTAAACATTACATGCCTTAGTTTGATCTATTTTTCAAATTTTATGAAGGCATGCTGATATGGGTAACCCCCCATGTCGACGTGATGACTGTTGGATTTCAAATTCAAATTTTGAAAATATTCGTCTTTTGAATTCAAAACCATTCTTAAAGAATTTGACCATTGGGAAACCATAAACACTCATCCAAAATCAAATTTTCTTAACTAGTTTCATTATCTACTCTCCATTAAATGTCTTAATTTCTTAAATTATAAATTTATACCATGCAGAATTTCAAAGAGAATCACATCAACCTCTTTTTAGTTCGATTCTCTACCAACGCTCTCAAAGATTCAAGTGCTACTCAAGAGTTGTAGGGTTTCTGTAACCAAAGATCTCAAGATCAAGTTCTATTAATTTTTTCCTCCAAAACTTATATTGAAAAGGTGCCCGTTCCAATTGTAATGACCTGGGTTTTTTCGACTTTGGTTATCCGATATACAACACATATCGAACACCCAAGGATCGAAAATACCAGTCATTAATGAAAGAAATTAGAGGGTGAGAAAAGATAAGATAGAAACTTAGAACAGAAGAAGAAGAAGAACACAACATCAGAGTAACACGAACCTCACAGCGGAATGAATAACATATAATAGATAACATATTTTGAAATATAAATCTGCACTTGAATATACATATCATTATCAAGTACATCACTTACAACACAACGGAAATAAACAATAGCTATATGATCCTGAAGCCTCCGGCTCCAGCTCTTCAAGTATCTGTAAATCCCGACTACTTGACTGCCCGTGCAAAATTGGGCACGCAAGAGTTTAGGGAAAACAAAACAAAATAAACTCCGGGTCAGTCATGGGACTGGTATGAGTAAAACAGTTTAAAAACAGTTTGAACAAGTAAACGATATCTCATAAGACCATGCCGTATAACGGAACGGGGTTTTTCCCTTATGAGAATCCAAAATATCTTTATATCAAAAACCTTTTGATATTATAATAATGTCTATCAACCACAACTATAATAATCATCCTGCAGAAACGCTTTCATCTCACGTTCTACATACATAGTATACAATCAAAACCGCAAGCACGTATTGGGTAGTGGATTTCCAACTACGACAAGGTATGGAACCACCTTTTGCTAGTGTACCTCTAGAAAGGAATACACTGGGTTCGACAAGAACATCTTGCAACCCGACCACACATGACCGACCACTCATTTCGCTTGAGTGTATCAAATGTATATCACTAACGGTTGGGATCAGCAACCGTTTCCCGAATGGGATAGTATCGACAATAGATTTTAGAAATAAATGAAACTCTAGATCAGGTGATTATACACCCTACTTCGGAGCGACCGACTTAGCCATGTTGCCTGCCCGATTTCTGTCATTTACCGAATGTTAGGCTAGAAGCTACGCTTTATCATCACACCAAATTCACTTCGAATGTCACATCGTCAAATCCATCAAATCACCGATTGACGTCTACAACCATACATTACGTGTCAGCTAAAAGAAGTTTCCTTCTCCGCTTCCACTCTTGGTACGGTTGAAGAAATCAATGTACGTGACCTTTCTGAAGATACTCTGTCAGACATTCATCCATACAAGTCATCCAGGAACAGGATGAACCGAAGGCACTATTCAGTACATCCATCTTAGGCACTGTTATCTAAGACTTATACAATAGCCCTTGCATTTTACTCCGTCTTCAATTATCCTTGGCATATATAATTCACAACGCTTATGCCAATACAGAGTGGTTCTTTGGATAATAATCCAATCGGTCTCTCCATATCAACAACGTTAAAATGGTCAAAACTTCGATAGTCAGTGATTTAACCATCAAAGAAAAACAGGTGTGCAAACAACGATATTATTTCCAGATGGAAATTTCTATCAATAAATCATCACTCATATATATATATATATATTCATATTTCAATATTCGATTACGTTTCTGATTCTATTTGGAAAACATTTCCAAATCTTCTTTACTTGGATTTAAACGGATGTTTAAATCAACATCGCGACGACAACTCAAACCACGATACTTATTTACTAAAATCGCTTAACCACTTTCACTCTCGAACCTTAACCATTACTAAATTAAAAATGCAGTCAATCAAGTTGGGGTATAGCTACCTCTCAGACCTTAACTGAACAACATTTCAAATCTCGAAATAGGGTAAGTTCACCTTTTAACTCTTTAACACTTCCTTACGTAACTTCCGGATATAATTTTCGAGTCCAACTCCTTTACAGAATCATTTGATTATAACAGTGGTGTTATAATTTCCTCCTTCTGAAATATAATAACTTTAATCTAAATCTTATCTCCTAACTCGAATAAATAACGAACAACTAATTTATTAACTCCTATTTGGTTAACTCTTATTCTATAACTCTTATTCGAATAACTCCAATCTAATAACTCTTATTCGATTAACTCTAACTCTATTCGAATAAACTATATTCGATTAACTCATTTAATTCTATTCGAATAAACTATATTCGATTAGCTCGTCTGATTTAACTCTAATCGATTAACTCCATCGAATAACTAAATTCGATAACTCCTTTCGATTAACCAATAATCGATAACTCCTTATGTATTTAACCCTATTCGAATAACTACTTCGAATAACTCTTATTTATTTAACTCTATTCGAATAACAAATTCGAATAACTCTTACTGGACTAACTTTTATTCGAATAACTTATTCGAATAACTTATATTCGATTTTCTTACTTTCGAATACTTATATTCGATAATCTCTTTCTTCGAGTAAATCTTATTCGATTTAACTCTTGTCGAATAACTAGATTCGATCAACTCACTTCGAATATTTCTGATTTGATTATCTCACTACGAATATTTCTGATTCGATTATCTCACTTTGAATATTTATGATTCGATTCACTTCTTCAAATAACTAAATTCAATTAACTCATTTCAACTCTAGTTCGATTTAACTCTATCGATTAACTCTAACTGTTTAACTCTAACTGGTTAACTCTAACTGGTTAACTCTAACTGATCACTTTAACTGGTCAACCCTAATTGAGTAACTCTAACTGGTTAACTCTAACTCATACTCTATTCGATTAACTCTAATTGAACAACTAATATTCGATTAACTCAATTCAATTAACTCTTTTGAATTAACTCCTTTAGTTTATCCCTTTTCTATTTGTTTACTTAACAAATAACTATTCCCTTTTCAATTCTATTTTTAACATATTTATGTCTCCTTTTATATTCTATTCTATTTATTCTAACAAATAAATATTTCATTTATTATAACTTATCCTTCGATTTTATAATTATTTTCTTTTATAAAAAAATCCTTTTCCTTTTCTATATAAAATCCATCGATTTTATATAAATAATTCATTTTCAAAATACACTTTGAAAATCCCCTTTCCCACATCCAGTATTTCTTATGGTATTTAACATACCATAAAACAACGATAAATATCGTCCAAACACACATAATCAACAACAGATTATATATCACATCATATATTACAATATATGAAAATCAGTAAAATAAATGTTGAGGAATCCAGTTGGATTCCTCCAACCTGTTTCCCTGCATCACAGATGTTAAACAATATAGATAACATCACTTTCAGTTCCATATGATATATTATGTTAAACAAAATCAGTGTAGAAATTCAACTAACTGACTAGCAGTTCAATCAAACAGTCAACACACAGTCAATCAACCAATATTTAACAGTTTTTAAATTACAACGTGAAATTATAAACTGTTCAGAGTTAGTGAGATTTACTCACAATGGACTATCATCGTTAATTAACGATAATTGTCGTTGATTCAGATCAGACAATTTATTTTGCTATAAATTGTAACAAGCTCGGATTCACTACCAGTCAGCTCCACGGTGTAGCCACCGTCCACACGATCCCAACGGATCTTGTTTCGCTGAATTCTGATTACGAATGGACGAGTTATAAGATTTCAAAGTTAACACTATTTAATAAAATAAAACTTATAGGACTTCGGGCCTTACATTTCATTTTTGGCCCATCCACATACCCTTGAAGCCCACCCACCATACTTAAAATCTAACCGATCAGATGTTTTTCCCCCAAAACCAAAATTCGCGAGCTACTGTTCTTCACTCCTTCCCCTTTCGTGATTTCAAACCGCAAATCCATCTACAAACCACCGAGCACACCCAACAATCCACCAACGTTCATCTTCACTTCCAACACTCAACCTCGCCGGCCCCTCCTTCCAGAGCTCGACGCAACGAATTCCACGATCGCATAGAAATTCTTGCGACCTTGTTTCGATCGGAATCCGCACAAAGGCTGCGATTTGGTGTGCCATCTCAACCTCATCGCTACCCTACTCTCTGTTCGCCACCTCGATGCCAAAATCAGCAGTAACCGCCAAACCTAGGGCTAACGGCTTCAGCTATACGTGTGCGCACCACTCTGTGAGCACCTCAACTTGAACGCCTTCCATCCAGGAGTACAAAGATATGGGTTTTGGGATTTTAGGAATTTTACTGTATTTGTTGGATTTTATGAAGTGGTTTTGCTTCATGTTTTTATTTTCTTAACTGGCGGCTTGGAGCGTTTGGTTTTATA
Organism: Allium sativum; assembly: GCA_030737875.1. Lineage (NCBI taxonomy): Eukaryota > Viridiplantae > Streptophyta > Magnoliopsida > Asparagales > Amaryllidaceae > Allium > Allium sativum. The sequence continues at coordinate 361,815,412 of CM060916.1, read as the reverse complement.
GGAGGATGAAAATCTTGTGTGGTTGTAAAGGTGAAGATGTGGCTTGGTTTAGATCACAAAATTAGTTAGGATATTTTATTTATGATTATTTTATATTCGTTTTAGCTTACTAAAAATCCGTGTGATCACACACGATGTTCAAAAATCACGGAAATGGTCATGTAGGTACAACTCGACATTACGGTCCCAACGAAACCGGTTTCGTCGAATTCCGACTTCGTATGCTCACACAGCGTATTTTTTAAGGTCCATTTATCGACATTTTTTCACTCTAAAAATCGGTACGGCCACACAGTGACTCTAAAAATCACGGAACTTGACATCGAACAATAATTTGATGTTGCGGATCCAACAAAACTAGTTTCGTCGAATTCCGACTTCGTTTGCAAAACCGGCTATTTTTAAAACTCTGGATGACCCATTTAAATATATAAATATATTTAAATATAATTAAATTAAATATTTAAAAATAAAAATTATCGTCTATATTCACAGTGGAATACCATACAGCTCTAGAATATTCCTATATGAATTTCTAACTTGATATTTCAAATCTGGGTCAACCCGATATTCGATTTATATTGAAATTCCTTTTAAAAATATAAATAATTCCTTTATAAATTATAAAGGAATTCAACAACGACTTTTATTTGGACGTAAATCAAAATCTACCCGACGAAATCCAGATTTTTCTCTTCCAATAGGAAGATATACTCCACCAGCTCCTCATGTTTCTTGTTTCACAGAAATCCGGCTTAAAACGAATCCTGTACATTTAGTTGAAGTTCGAAGCGCCAATTTACGAACTGAAGCGCCATTTCAAGCTCGATTTTAATTATAATATAATTATACATTCAAAATGTCGTTCAAATAATATATTCATTATTCTACTTCAATTCAAACTGAATTAAATATCATAGATGATCCAGTTCACACCATATCGCCATTTCAGCCAATTCTGCTTATTTCAGAATTAAATATATTATTTAATTTATTATTTTAATTAAATATTCACCATTATTTAATTCCATGACCATTAAATTCACTATATCACTATTTATATAATTAAATAAATTAATTATAATACCTCTGCAAATGCGGGTCATTACATTCTTCCCCACTTAAAATAATTTCGTCCTCGAAATTGCTAAGGTAGAGAACGACCCTATCGACTGGTTAGAACATATTTGTTCACTTCTTAACTTCAGTTTCAACTGAACCAAATTTAATTTCAATTAAGTTATTAATTAATTTTTATCAACGAAAATTTTCAAAAATCCTAAAAAATTTCTAACGCCTTAACTCTTCGAAAAATTTCGCCAGCACCTCCTTTGTGCCAGTTAATAGCTCAAACTCCAACTTGCCTCTCTGGGCTATCTCCAACCCAAAAGAAATTCAAACAGCCAAGCGGCTTGCCAATTCGGCTCATCAAAATCTCATACCATATGAAATATAAACTTGTACCTTTTTTCGGCATATCAACTCTATCACTTCCATATGCTATCAACTCAGCATATACCAGTGTTATCCCAATCAAATTCTGAAATCACTTTTATCTCCAACACAACCATTCGCTTTTTACCAAGCCAAATTTTCATTCAAACTCAAGTTTCTTCTCGATTCCCAACTCTTAACTTGATTATCACATTACACTTCAAATTTGAATCTCACAATCCAATTTGTCTTGATATCATTCTAATTCAATCTCAGTTACCACTTTACTGGCTTTACTTTAATTCAATTTTGCTTTCACAAATTTCTGTTAAATTTGTTTTTAATTCAAACAATCTTTCCCTGGGAGTTTTTAAACAGTTTACTTTTTTCAAAAATCAAAATTTCCTTTTGAACATGTCACTGAGCCCTTAATTAATATTCCATTAGTTAAATCACTTCTTTATTTCTTTATCAATATTTGTTAACCAAATATTTTCAATAACCATATTGGCCTTTTATGTTATTTGGAAAACATTTCCGAATATTGCCTTCCCTTATTTTCTAAACTTTAGAAAATATATGCTATTTATAATTGGAAAATATTCTAATTACTTATCTCATTTCCGATCTCGTTTATTTCTAAACTTAGGAAATATTCTTTATTATATTTCCAAGATTACACTTATTTGGGTTAAAACGGATATTGTGTAAAACATCGTTACGACAACCCAAACACTATATTCAACTAACTCTTATTCAACATTGATCTTGGAGCCTGAAATCTTACTATTAATTTGTTAATAATGAAATCAATCAAGTTGGGGTATAACTACCTCTCAGACCTTGACTGAATAACATTTATAACTTCAAAACAGATATGACTACTTACTCGAATAATCAATACCATACAACTACTTATTCACTTTTAAACACATATACGCTTCCTCTTTCTATTCTTACTAGATTTTATTCTTAGTCTTCCTTTTTTATTTTACCATTCTATTTCTAAGTTCGTTTCCTTATCGACTTCTATATATATATATATATATATATATATATATATATCGATACGTTGATTTCTAACTATCAAATTATCTTAAAAATATTCTAACTCCTTAAATTCCCGGAAAAATTCGTCATAACCTCCTTTGTACCAGAAGCATCGGGATATTTCAAATAGCCTCCTATGGCCCTCACCAATCCAAAAGAAAAAGCCAAGCGGCTAGCTGATACGGCGCATAAAATCTCATATATGAATTAAATACATACCTTTTCGTCGAGCATTCTATTTATATACCTTCATACCTTATCCATACCTATCTCATGTATATTTATACTTGCCCAATCTATTTTAACTATACCTGATCGTTTTAACTCAATTCGTTAATTAATTTGTTAATTAACTCTTTAGTCTATTTCACTTTTATATTTGAACATGACATGTTCAAATATATTTTAACTTGCTTATTAACTAATTTGAATCCAAATTTCAAATTTAAGTTCTATATTTGATTTCGAATATCCATTTACAAATCCAATTCAGCTTTCAAAGTTCAACTTCAAATTCAAAACTCGATTAACTAATTCCTCTTCGACTTAGTTAATTCTATTCAATTTCTATTCAAATTTTATATCACTTCTATTATTCAAATCTATATATCAAATTCTATTATTCAAATTCTATATTATAAATCCCATTTTGAAATTCAACACAACTTGTCTTTCCCAAAACAAATTCAAAACAGTATCTCTTGTAGTAATTCGTCACTTACAACTCGAAAATGAATACTGATGATGTAGCTATCATCATCAGAATCTATTTTCCAACGATCGAAGTGAGTTCGATACTATAAAACCATTTCTAAACATTTCCACTTTGAAATTCATTTCAAAATATAATTCACACTGTCTGTAAAACAATTTAAAATCTCCCAGGATCTTAAATTTTCCTTTATTTTTAATCCAAATCCATTTACAACCACTTATCCAATTTTTTTCCAGAATTTTAACTCAATTTCTGGTTTAAATTTCAGATTTAACTCATCTGATTTTACGTATTTCACTTATATGAATTCTGACTGGTTATTTACGTAACCATTTAATTTATAATCTTTACTCGATTATAATAACAACCAATATATCCACTATATTATAATTTTGATATATATATCTTCTCTATATCAAGATATACCTTGGGTAAATTATTTTAATTTACCCTCTTTTCAAAACATATCGTGTCGACCCATCGTATTCGAGTGTTTATAAACTCCTACCGATACAGTGGATCAAACTGATCGACTAGAACCCATAAACAACTCAACCAATAAATCTCCACAATATAAAACAAATTTTTTATATCAATAACAAATACGTTCACTCGTATCCATACACTCAAACTCAATCTAGGGTATTACTAACCCTATCTCTACCGAGTCACGCCACAGAGCCAAGGTAAAACTTAACCTTTTCTCTGATACCAACTGTAATGACCCAGGTTTTTGTCGACTTTGGTTATCCGATATACAACACATATTGAACACCCAAGGATCGAAAATACTGGTCATTAATGAAAAAAATTAGAGGGTAAGGAAAGATAAGATAGAAACTTAGAATAGAAGAAGAAGAAGAACACAACATCAGAGTAACACGAACCTCACAGCGGAACGAATAACATATAATAGATAACATATCTTTGAAATATAAATCTGCACTTGAATATACATATCATTATCAAGTACATCACTTACAACACAGCGGAAATAAACAACAGCTATATGATCCTGAAGCCTCCTGCTCCAGCTCTTCAAGTATTTGTAAATCCCGACTACTTGACTGCCCGTACAAAATTGGGCACCCAAGAGTTTAGGGAAAACAAAACAAAATAAACTCCGGGTCAGCCATGGGACTGGTATGAGTAAAACAGTTTGAACAAGTAAATGATATCTTATAAGACCACGCCGTATAACGGAACGGGTTTTTCCCTTATGAGAATCCAAAATATCTTTATATCAAAAACCTTTTGATATTATAATAATGTCTATCAACCACAACTATAATAATCATCTTGCAGAAACGCTTTCATCTCACGTTCTACAGATATAGTATACAATCAAAACCCCAAACACGTATTGGGTAATGGATTTCCAACTATGACAAGGTATGGAACCACCTTTCGCTAGTGTACCTCTAGAAAGGAATACACTGGGTTCGACAAGAACATCTTGCAACCCGGCCACACATGACCGACCACTCATTTCGCTTGAGTGTATCAAATGTATATCACTAACGGTTGGGATCAGCAACCGTTTCCCGAATGGGACAGTATCGACAATAGATTTTAGAAATAAATGAAACTCTAGATCAGGTGATTATACACCCTACTTCGGAGCGACCGACTTAGCCATGCTGCCTGCCCGATTTCTGTCATTTACCAGATGTTAGGCTAGAAGCTACGCTTTATCATCACACCAAATTCACTTCGAATGTCACATCGTCAAATCCATCAAATCACCGATTGACGTCTACAACCATACATTACGTGTCAGCTAAAAGAAGTTCCCTTCTCCGCTTCCACTCTTGGTACGGTTGAAGAAATCAATGTACGTGAACTTTTTGGAAATACTCTGTCAGACATTCATCCATACAAGTCATCCAGGAACAGGATGAATCGAAGGCACTATTCAGTACATCCATCTTAGGCACTGTTATCTAAGACTTATACAATAGCCCTTGCATATTACTCCGTCTTCAATTATCCTTGGCATATATGATTCACAACGCTTATGCCAATACAAAGTGGTTCTTTGGATAATAATCCAACCGGTCTCTCCATATCAACAACGTTAAAATGGTCAAAACTTCGATAGTCTGTGATTTAACCATCAAATAAAAACAGGTGTGCAAACAACGATATTATTTCCAGATGGAAATTTCTATCAATCAATCATCACTCATATATATATATATATATATTCATATTTCAATATTCGATTACGTTTCTGATTCTATTTGGAAAACATTTCCAAATCTTCTTTACTTGGATTTAAACAGATGTTTAAATCAACATCGCGACGAAAACTCAAACCACGATACTTATTTACTAAAATCACTTAAACCACTTTCACTCTCGAACCTTAACCATTTCTAAATTAAAAACACAGTCAATCAAGTTGGGGTATAGCTACCTCTCAGACCTTAACTGAACAACATTTCAAATCTCGAAATAGGGTAAGTTCACCTTTTAACTCTTTAACACTTCCTTACGTAACTTCCAGATATAATTTTTGAGTCCAACTCCTTTACAGAATCATTCGATTATAACAGTGGTGTTATAATTTCCTGCTTCTGAAATATAATAACTTTAATCTAGCTCTTATCTCCTAACTCGATTAAATAATGAACAAATAATTTATTAACTCCTATTTGGTTAACTCTTATTCTATAACTCTTATTCGAATAACTCCAATCTAATAACTCTTATTCGATTAACTCTAACTCTATTCGAATAAACTATATTCGATTAACTCGTTTAATTCTATTCGAATAAACTATATTCGATTAACTCATTTGATTTAACTCTAATCGATTAACTCCATCGAATAACTAAATTCGATAACTCCTTTCGATTAACCAATAATCGATAACTCCTTATGTATTTAACTCTATTCGAATAACTAATTCGAATAACTCTTATTTATTTAACTCTATTCGAATAACAAATTCGAATAACTCTTACTGGACTAACTCTTATTCGAATAACTTATTCGAATAACTTATATTCGATTTGCTTACTTTCGAATACTTATATTTGATAATCTCATTCTTCGAGTAAATCTTATTCGATTTAACTCTTGTCGAATAACTAGATTCGATCAACTCACTTCGAATATTTCTGATTTGATTATCTCACTTCGAATATCTCTGATTCGATTATCTCACTTCGAATATTTATGATTCGATTCACTTCTTCGAATAACTAAATTCGATTAACTCATTTCAACTCTAGTTCGATTTAACTCTATCGATTAACTCTAACTGTTTAACTCTAACTGGTTAACTCTAACTGGTTAACTCTAACTGATCACTTTAACTGGTCAACCCTAATTGGTTAACTCTAACTGGTTAACTCTAACTCATACTCTATTCGATTAACTCTAATCGAACAACTAATATTCGATTAACCCATTTTGATTAACTCTTTTGAATTATCTCCTTTAATTTATCCCTTTTCTATTTGTTTACTTAACAAATAACTATTCCCTTTTCAATTCTATTTTTAACATATTTATATCTCCTTTTATATTCTATTTTATTTATTCTAACAAATAAATATTTCCTTTATTATAACTTATCCTTCGATTTTATAATTATTTTCTTTTATAAAAAATCCTTTTCCTTTTCTATATAAAATCCATCGATTTTATATTAATAATTCATTTTCAAAATACACTTTGAAAATCCCCTTTCCCACATCTAGTATTTCTTATGGTATTTAACATACCATATAACAACGATAAATATCGTCCAAACACACATAATCAACAACAGATTATATATCACATCATATATTACAATATATGAAAAAAGTAAAATAAATGTTGAGGAATCCAGTTGGATTCCTCCAACCTGTTTCCCTGCATCACAGATGTTAAACAATATAGATAACATCACTTTCAGTTCCATATGATATATTCTGTTAAACAAAATCAGTGTAGAAATTCAACTAACTGACTAGTAGTTCAATCAAACAGTCAACACACAGTCAGTCAGCCAATATTTAACAGTTCTAAAACTACAACATGAAATTATAAACTGTTCAGAGTTAGTGAGATTTACTCACACTGGACTATCATCGTTAATTAACGATAATTGTCGTTGATTCAGATCGGACAATTTATTTTGCTATAAATTGTAACAAGCTCGGATTCACTACCAGTCAGCTCCACGGTGTAGCCACCGTCCATACGATCCCAACGGATCTTGTTTCGCTGAATTCTGATTACGAATGGACAAGTTATAAGATTTCAAAGTTAACACTATTTAATAAAATAAAACTTATAGGACTTCGGGCCTTACATTTCTTTTCCGGCCCATCCACATACCCTTGAAGCCCACCCACCATTTTTAAAATCCGACCCGTCAGATATTTCTCCCCCAAAACCAAAATTCGCGAGCTACTGTTCTTCACTCCTCCCACTTTCGTGATTTCAAACCGCAAATCCATCTACAAACCACCGAGTTCACCCAACAATCCACCAACGTTCATCTTCACTTCCAACACTCAACCTCGCCGGCCCCTCCTTCCAGAGCTCGACGCAACGAATTCCAGGATCGCACAGAAATTCTTCCGACCTTGTTTCGATCGGAATCCGCCCAAAGGCTGCGATTTGGTGCGCCATCTCAACCTCATCGCTATCCTACCCTCTGTTCGCCACCTCGATGCCAAAATCAGCAGTAACCGCCAAACCTAGGGCTAACGGCTTCAGCTATACATGTGTGCACCACTCTGTGAGCACCTCAACTTGAACGCCTTCCATCCAGGAGTACAAAGATATGGGTTTTGGGATTTTAGGAATTTTACTGTATTTGTTGGATTTTATGAAGTGGTTTTGCTTCACTTTTTTATTTTCTTAACTAGCGGCTTGGAGTGTTTGGTTTTATAGAAGGATGAAAATCTTGTGTGGTTGTAAAGGTGAAGATGTGGCTTGGTTTAGATCACAGAATTAGTTAGATTATTTTATTTATGATTATCTTATATTCGTTTTAGCTTTCTAAAAATCCGTGTGATCACACACGATGTTCAAAAATCACGGAAATGGTCATGTAGCTACAACTCGACATTACGGTCCCAACGAAACTGGTTTCGTCGAATTCCGACTTCGTATGCTCACACAGCGTATTTTTTAAGGTCCATTTATCGACATTTTTTCACTCTAAAAATCGGTACGGCCACACAGTGACTCTAAAAATCACGGAACTTGACATCGAACAATAATTTGATGTTGCGGATCCAACAAAACTAGTTTCGTCGAATTCCGACTTCGTTTGCAAAACCGGCTATTTTTAAAACTCTGGATGACCCATTTAAATATATAAATATATTTAAATATAATTAAATTAAATATTTAAAAATAAAAATTATCGTCTATATTCACAGTGGAATACCATACAGCTCTAGAATATTCCTATATGAATTTCTAACTTGATATTTCAAATCTGGGTCAACCCGATATTCGATTTATATTGAAATTCCTTTTAAAAATATAAATAATTCCTTTATAAATTATAAAGGAATTCCACAGTGACTTTTCTGAAATTTGATTTGGACGTAAATCAAAATCTACCCAACAAAATCCAGATTTTTCTCTTCCACTAGAAAGATATACTCCACCAGCTCCACACGTTTCTTATTTCACAGAAATCCGGCTTAAAACGAATCTTGTACATTCAGTTGAAGTTCGAATCGCCAATTTACGAACTGCAGTGCCATTTCAAGCTCGATTTTAATTATAATATAATTATACGTTCAAAATGTCGTTCAAATAATATATTCGTTATTCTACTTCAATTCAAACTGAATTAAATATCACAGATGATCCAGTTCACACCATATCGCCATTTCAGCCAATTCTGATTATTTCAGAATTAAATATATTATTTAATTTATTATTTTAATTAAATATTCACCATTATTTAATTCCACGACCATTAAATTCACTATATCACTATTTATATAATTAAATAAATAAATTAAAATACCTCTGCAAATGCGGGTCATTACACAAATCAACTGGGTGTGATTGTAGCCCAGAAATCAAACGAGTCGCATTGTATTACGGAAATAGGCCGGGTGTACCTCATGACCTTGAAATAAAAGGTTGTAAATTGGGATATTATTTGAAAAGAAATTTGCATCAACCTAGAGTTGTATGAGACTCGATGTAGGGTAATTCTGAACCGGTATAAAATTCCGGTGTGTTCTTTTCTTTTACTGCTTTCTATTTCTTATTATTATTTGCATCTATGCTTGCTTCTGTGATCATTTCATATCTATGATTTGCATTTTATTTAGAATAACACAAAAAAGTTTCAAGAAATTTATAAAATAGACAGTTTGGCTCAGGTCCAGTTTAGGTTTCAAAATACAAAAAAAAAACTCACTATCTTAAAACTTTATAAATCAGGTCTCTGTTTTTCGAAAATCCCCAAAAAAAATAACAAAAAGCAATGTAAAAATTTGCCAAACTTCAAAATTTAATTCAATACATAATCATCCTAATATTCAAGCAAAAAACTACAAAAAAGGATTGAAAAATATAAAAAAATATTCACGTTTCGGCGAATTTCAATAAATTTTTGTAAAATTGCAGACATCGCAACAACTATTTCTAAAAATTGTAGTTTTTTATGCAATTTTTGTTGATTTGCTTAAAAATTTTAAATTCAAAACATACACTTATTTAATCATCGAAGTATTATAGAAAAGTCATCAAAAAAATGAAAAAATTGCATACAAATGAAAAATGTCTCATTTTCAGGAAAATTGCAGTAAAAGAAGCCATTATTTGTTATAATTGTTGATATTTTAACAATTTTTTCACACACTAACACACATATATAATACACTGTAAGATAGTTGCAGATGTATCGGCAATTATTCAGAATAATTGCAAACATTGCTATAACTCTTTCCATTTTTATAAGCAGCAATACACTGTGTGAATAATTGCTGAAATGTCAGCAGTTTATTTCAAAAGTGCTGATTTCTTTTTTTTTTGGGCAGAATCCTTCTGTGAATATTTACAATTATTTTAGTTTTTTTAACGCAGTAGCGCGAAAAAACTGAAAAACAAGTTGCTATAGAAAATATGAACCTGCTTTACATATAAATTTAGCGAGGAAGCTGCACTGAATAAAATTTGGAAATAAGCCTCCCTGATTTCCGCATTATCATATTTGGCCTGTTTGGCAACTCAAAGCAAAAACACTTATGCTAATATAGTAAGTACTTTTGCTTTTATAAAGCTAAAAAGTCAAAAAGTTTGTTTAGTACAATAATGACTTGTAAGTCAAAAAGTCAATATGGATAGAAGTATATTTCCACAATAGCTTTTGGCTTTTATGTTGTTCACAATAAACAAAGAAACCAACGCCCATGTCAAGTAACGCAACCACAAACAAACCATACATTAAGTACATGTTGATCTTTTACATGAATTCCAAGCATTCTAATAGAAATATCTAAAACTTTTAAAAGCATATTAAACCTATAATTACAAATGATAAACTGCCACTATGCTTTGATGAATTTGTTTTCTTTTGCTTTTGAAATCTTATCTTCCTCCTTAAGTTGAATCCACTATTAAAAATATAAATATTTTTTCATAAATTAGCAACTGATAAACATGAGCAGTTTAATCATCTTTACCCAAATATATTACCCACTTTTTTAAAAATAATATTTGAAAATGAACGGACACTCTAGCACAATCAGTTACTAACCTGTGAAGCTTTGAATTCAAATGTTGAAGTCATACTTACTGCTGGAGCCTAGGGTCTCCCTTTAAATACTCCACTGCAAATGGTACAATTAAAATGTTGTAGTTTTCTTCTGAGATGGATACATTAAGGGTGTACTGAGATGTCAATGTTAAGGCAATAGCTACCAATTTGATAATATCTTGTAATAATAGTTAGCTTTAGTAAGTTTTTGATGTGAACAATCCAAATTAGATTCATAATTATAAAGAAATAAAAAATATGGTGGAATTACCATGCAGATGGATATGGAAACTACCGTCATCATCACTCAACTGTTGCATTGCATTGCATTTGCTACAACCTTCATCACAACTTCACTTCAAGATCAATAACTTCAACCATCTACATTAACTACTATAGTTCGCCTTCAAACTTCCTTGACATACTGCAATTGTCACGCTAAGCACATCCTTTGCTATCAGCACACTTCATGTAACTACCTAAACTTGCTCCTCCCTTCATCATTGAACATACTTCATCAACCGAGCACTGCCACTTTTTCCAAATTTCACCACGGGTACCAACTCTTTTCAGCTCGTACATGACACAGTCACCATCTCCTATACTGATCATCAGCGTCTCCACCAACATCACCAAAATCAACACCTGCATATTGACCAAAAACAACTTCAAACCTTCATTCCCCATCCCCAAACTACCACTGCCTTTAACCTCAATCATAGTACCACCTCTTCTTAGCTAATACGTCACCAGAGCTTTCCTCCCAAATAATAATAATCATCGATCACCAACAATTACTTCAACTCCTACCCACCTAAACACGTCCCCCACAACCACCATCTTTTCCCCGATGGCCTCACTTTCTCCACTGTAGCACAAACACACATATAACACTGTCTACTTTTCCCTAAACTGCATTCCATTCTAGCACCTCAATCAGTTCAACATTTCCAACCGCCTGCAACGATCGATAATCACGAGCATCAACCTCATGACCGACATCGCATCAACCTTGGGCATGCAGTATTTTCAGAGTGTGCATAGAAAATGTATTAACTTATACTGCCCATTAATGAACAATTTTGTTACTTTTATGGTTTCAAGATGATATCTACCTCGAAAAGTCAGATAAGCGATTCAACAAAAGGTAACTTTTTCAAATGAATCTTTACCGATACTAATATTTAATGAAGATTGAACAATAAAAATCATATACCATTTTTTCAACTTACGGAAGTGTGCCTATAATTATTACATGTTGCCTTTTCAAATGAATCTTTATCATCATTGATATTTCATGTGATTAAGAACTGAATAAATCTGGTTAAACATGCAATTTAATTCTCCAAAATTTACAATGCCCGTCAATTGTTTTCTGATCTTCTGTTTATTATCCAAAACCACGTTCTTCTATAAAACGTTAATTTTGTGCTACTATCACGAATATTTTTTGAAAAAGATCTATGATATTGTTAATTATCTGTTATATAGTCTATAATAATTGGTTTGCATGTGTTGGTTAAACTGTTGATTAAAGTGGAAAAGCAAGCTTAAACAGAAACAAAAGATGTCATTATGTATTAGGTATTTAGGTTGAATTAAAACAACTTGTACGTACGATGCTGTTAGAATGTTTTTTCTTTCTCTTTCATGTTTAACGCTCTATGTGGAACATTTATGTCCATGGTTAATTTTTTGAAATGAACATGTCCGCTAGCAAATCAAACGCCACCGACTCCCCAATTTCCACCCAAATCAATGAAAAAAGCAAGTTTTTTCCATTTGAAAGTAGACCATTGATGGAGAGTGGGATCTTTCAAATTGCAGATGGATCCAGGCTGGGTGACAGCGAAGAAATTTACAACGGTAATTTTCCTCAAAGTAATCCTTAAATCACTTCAACAAATCAAAAACAGGCACAGTACTAGCTTAAAATGAAAAAGTATCTTGATCGATCAAACCAAAAACAAGTAAACGAAATCATTAGAGATTGAGAACATTGAGAATATGTAAAACAAGAAAAAATTACCTTTGCTAGAAATGAAACAAATTTAGATGCGACTCCATAAGATTAGAATTAAAAATTGCCATGAAACCCTAATTGGAGAAAGCGTGGCCTGAAAGCCATTTCGTTGGTTTGGATTTTGATTAAAAAAAACAAAAATAATTGGCTTTCGCAATAAGTAGAAAAGTGACTTTCAAAAGCCTAAATGTTTTATGTATCCGTACGGGTTTTTTTTCATTTTGCTTTCAAAAAATAAAAAAGTTAGCTTATTTTTAGCCATTCAAACGGGCCCTTGATGTTTATACGGCTTCCCCAATTTAAAAGTCACGTGCTGCTAAAGTCCTCTTCCTTCCACTTGCCACGAGGCCTGTTATGAACCCTAATTTTCTAAAATTCAAACCCAAAAGCAGTTCAAAATTGTAGTCACTGCCAATTTCAGAGATTTGATCTGTTTAATCGTTGTCTCCTGTGGAATTCGGCCCGACCCCGCTTCCGACCGTTGCTGTCAACACCTCGCGGTTAGCGCCGGTTCAACCTACGGCCGGCTGCGGTCTTCAAAACACTGTGTGAAAGTAATTATTGGCCTCTCCCAAAACAGAACCTATTTAGGAGCAGTAATGGCGGCAGGCGGCGCTTCTTCCTCGACTTCTTCTACTGCAAATCAAACACCTCCTCCGCCTCCGAAAATTCTACTTGCTAAACCAACTTCCCTTATCTCTACATCAGACACTCCCTCCGTATCTGCTGGAGCTAAGCCCGCTGCAACGACTGCCGGAACAGTTGTTCTCCGACCGTCTCGTAAGTCTTCTCAGCCTGCAATTGGATCGCTCAATCTTTTCTCATCGGATTCCTTCGATTTTAACCTCGACCGGGTCCTACCTGTAATTTTCCTCATCCTTTTTTCTTTTCCTATTACTAGTTAATTACAGTCAATTCCTTCAGCGCTGCCTTTTCACATACTTATTACTAGTGAAATTACATGTTTACCGCCCAAACCACTGAGCATGCTCCATATGTTATACTGATACAATATCAAATTGTCAAGGAGTAGAAACGCCATTGGTTTCATTGTTTTTAGTGGAAAATGGAGTTTGTGCCATCCACCCAGTTACATTAAAAGTAAATGAATTTTAAGTTAGCATTTTTACATTAATGGTTAATTTTTTGGTAGTCATTTCAACTTATAACAGTAACACATCTCTTATGTGTTATTAGATCTGTACCCAATTTGTGTATTCTGCTCTAGCATCCCATGTGATTTGTGTAATTCGATACAAATGTGCATATGTTTGCCTTATGTATGCCATACTTAAAGACGTACTTAAGAATGGTCTCACAGCAGGAAATTCCTTTGAATGAGAAACATTAAGGCACCCTCTTTGGTTCATGGTTTTACGACAGTGAGCTGTTTGATTCTCCAATATTAGAAATCTGTGTTTTTTTTTTTTTTTTTTTTTTTTTTTTTTTGAAATTTGCAGTTTTTGACGGAAAATACTGATTTTACCGTGATTGGAATTATTGGGCCTTGTGGAGTGGGTAAATCAACGATCTTGAATGAGCTTTATGGATTTGATGGAAGCTCGCCTGGTAGTCTATCATTCTACTTTTACTTATTACATTTTTATATATAAATGCAATGTAAGAAGTCTTTCATAGGCTGTTAATTAAAGTATAATCAGTCAAATCATGAACTAGAGACAATAGCCTTGGAATCCGTATCATATCCACTTCTGTATCATTCTATGTTTCTTTGGGAGATCCAATGACACTTGATGATAAGCTGTGTTTACAAAAATATCATTTTAATTTCAATGCATTTAAACTGAATTTTCAAGCACAAGATGACTGAAATGTTTTTTGTGTTCAACTACAAGATCATTGTTTTGAGGAGGCTGCTATAATACTATATTATTATTCTTCCTTTCCCAGGAATGCTCCCTCCTTTTTCAATACAGTCAAATGAAACCAAAGCATTGGCCAAACATTGCAGTATTGGTGTTGAATTGAGGGTTTCTTCTGAGCGTCTTGTTCTTCTTGATACTCAGGTTGATTACCAAAACCATTTCTCATAAGTTCATTATTTTTAATAAAAAAAATTCCATAAAATATGTCTTTATGAAAGCTTCTTGTGTGCTGTTCAGTCTCACTGTCCTTTTGCTTTCCATATGTTTAAGGCAATCTTTAATGTAGTCTTGACTAACACCTTAATTCGTACAGCCTATGTTCAGCCCTTCTGTTTTAATAGATATGATGAGACCTGATGGTTCATCCGCAGTATCTGTTTTGAATGGGGAGGCTCTATCAGCTGATCTTGCACATGAATTGCTGGGAATCCAGGTGATTATTGAAATACATAGTAAATAGCAGGTTTTAACTACACGTGTTGTCTACTCTGCGAGCTAAATAATCCACTTATCAAGTACTTATCTTTTGTGTGATGCAAGAAACCATTATAGCTTGCGATGTTCTTAGCATCTGTTTGCAATGTATTGCTGGTAACATCAGAGGGATTACGCGACTTTAACATGTGGAAATTGATGCTAACGGTTAGATCTTTGAACTCCTTAATCATGTTCAGAATTGTTTTTTCCTCTTCCGGTTGGTTGTGTAATTAATATTTAACAACCTTCTCGAATATTTTTGGAAATCGGATACTCAAGTGGTAGCGCATTATTGTACTACAAGCCTTAGCAGTGTAATAGTGGCACCGGGCGAATTCGAATATTTAGTCAAGTTTATCATTCATTGATGAAGATGTTTGTTTATGAACTATTAGTGACTTCGTAATATGGTTTCTGCTTGTGCAATAATAGTGGTGATTATTTACAAGCATGTTCTACACAAATGTAATTATCATACCTTTTCACAAATTGTTGTGTCTTGTGCAGGTGGACTTGTTAAAACATGGAATACCAGATCCGTCGATGTTGTACACTCAATCATCTATGTTGGATAAAGAAAATAGAACAGGTTCAAGGGAAGATCATTTTGCTACTCCAGTTTTCATTCACACCAAGTGAGAATTTTTTCTTCCCACTTCCCGTGTCTTACTTGCTTCGCTAAAATCTATGATCACTTTTACCAGATATGTATTATGTTTACAATTTTATTTGAATGTTAACTTAAGACTGGACCACAGAGGTATATGTTGATGTTTTTCTTGTGGTCCAAGGAATGTGGTCATGTGAACTGTGCCATTTCATTGTTGTTTAAGTTATGTAATCTTATACTACCAAATTTTCTAAAGCTTAAGATTAAATATAGAAGTTAATTATTAGTTACAAATTAATATTTTGTTTTGTCCAGGCTGAACAACAGAGATATATCTTCTTCTACCATGTCCCTCATGAAAAAGAACTTATCAAACTACTTCAAATCATCATCCTGGAACAACAAATCCAAAGATTCTAATGCACCCAGTAAGAATGCTGATGGCTCAGATTTAACTGCGCCAGATTTGTTTATGCTTCCTGTAAACAGTGATCAATCGCCTCTTTTTGGAAGTTATAATGCCATGTTAGCGCAACTCCGTGACCATGTATGTCTTCTTATTATCTTTTATGTTCTTCAATTCATTTGTTTTTTTCTTTATCTTTTTGGGTGCAAATGACGATGGAAGTTATCCGAAATATTAATGTGTTTATCTGATTGCTCAGGTACTGTCAATGGATGGGCGATCTTTTGCTACAAATGTTACGGAGAGAGATTGGTTGCGAAACTCTGCAAAAATATGGGAGCAAATAAAAAAATCTCCAGTGATTTTAGATTATAGCAGAACTCTCCGAAAATCAGGGTTGTTTAGGAGGTGAGTTTTTCATTTTATGGATGAAATTGTATCCACTGGTAATCAACCAAGTGTAATGAGAGCTGCGTTGTATTCATGAATCTAAGTTTTATATTATGGTAGATAAGGAAGCAGCCATGTTTTCATGTCAATAGGTATTTCATCGTGCAAAAAGGACAGGATGATAAGGTTATGTTACTAAGAGTTAGTTTTACTATTCGGAAATAAGTTGACTTTGGCTTTTAAATGTGATGGCAGGTAAAGATAAGTTGACATTATTGATCAAAATTCTCAAAATCAGAGGATTTAGCCTATTGCCAATTGATAGCGAAACGTTTATTATATATGTAACATTTTGCTCCTAATATTTGCTTCCTAAGCTCTTCATTGCGACTTCAATTTGTGATCCTTTTTTACTATTGGGAAGCTCTTGATCCCCTTCTGGTTTGGTTGAATATAGTTTTGTATTGCATGACATTTACACTTCCCCTGTATGCAATATTCCACACTATCGCCACCTTCGTTCAGAATACTCCACCATCTAAACCAACCAAAATATCCCTGCACGTCAATTAAACGTGTATCCGACATCCATTCAGCATTGCTTGCGGTAACATCATGGCTGTCATATAGCCTTTTTGGATCTCGATTACTTTACCATGATTCAAGCGAGTGTACTTCTAGAACTGCCATATTTTCTGTCCTTGTTATTGTAATTAGGATTTTTTTTCAATTTGGTCATCTTTTAGAAACTTATTACTCATTTAGCCTAGTTTTAAAACTTATTATGGCCGTAGTCTGGTTTATGTCACATCAGCCAAAACAAATATTTTTACTTGCTCCATTTCAAATGGAGCACACTGCTCCATTTGAAATGCCGCACAGAATACAAAAATTGCGCTCCATTTGAAATGCCGCACAAAATACAAATTTTTTGCTCCATTTGAAATGCCGCAGTGTGCTCCATTTGAAATGGAACAAGTAAAAAAAAAACATTTTGGCTGATGTGACATAAACCAGGCTACGGCCGTAATAAGTTTTGAAACTAAGCTAAATGAGTAATATGTTCCTAAAAAGGTTGCCAAATCGAAAAAAAAATCATAGTAATTACGCTCGAATCATAGAGGGTTCTATTCAAACCTAGCAAAACACTTAGTGCCCTCCTGTGTTATTATTATTATTATTATTTGAAAATGTAGATATCCCTGTTTTGTTCATATATATATATATATATATATATATATATATATATATATATATATATATATATATGAGAAGGGTTCTGCTACACCTCTTATATTGCACGTGAATTCTCCCCCTTAATCTCCACCACTCATTTCTCCACTTATTCTTTCTCTTTCCATTTCAATATTATTTCTTAGTGGGAAGAGAGAGAATGAATGGTGGAGATTAAGGGGGAGGGTTCACGTGCAATATAAGAGGTGTAGCGGAACCCTCCCATATATATATATATATATATATATATATATATATATATATATACACACACACACACACACACACACACACACACACACATACACATATATATAGTGAGCACCCCATTTGCCCCAAATAGTGAGCACCTCATTTGCCCCTCTATATAAACCAAGCATTTATATTAGAATAAGTGAGTGGGAGGTGAGAGAATGAGTGGAGGGAGAGAGAAACGAGATATGTGGTGGAAATCAGGGGGCATTTAGGGGTGCTGCACTGTTTCGGGTGCCATTGAACGCTCGCTATATATATATATATATATATATATATATATATAATTTAGCCATTACGTAGTTGTTTTACGTGGTGCCTTTACAGTACTACGTAGCGGCACTATGTGGTGTCTTGAAGACACCCCATAGGCAAGCACCATGTAGGACAATTTACGTTTTGGTTTGATGGCAGCACGTAGTTGCCTTACGTAGGGGTGGGCATAAACCGCACTGCAATACGGAAACCGCCCAGACCGAACCGTAAATACGGTGTGGAAAACCGCATCGAATCCTCTTTTTAATGCAAATAACCCGAACCGACCCGCAATGATACAGTTCGGTTGTGGTTTGAATTTTGACCAAACCGTATTAAACCGAATCGAACCGAATACCTGCAGTAATAATCTTATGGTAAAATATAACTATTTCCTATTTAATCTTTTATTTTAACGATGCATATTCTATTTTCAGCGTATGTCGTTGTTATATTAATAATAATCGTTATCACAAATGAAAAATATATGGTTTCAATATAATAATTTCTATATCATTTTTTGGGTTATATTAGTTATAATATTATTCAAGTTATCTTATTTAATATTTATGCATTAATTAATGCTGATGTTTGGTTAATGTTTTTCATTAACGTAACATTTAAGTATTCATACAGCTAGAAACCAATATTTCAATTCAGGATTACACGGTGTGTTTTAACCTTTAAGTGACAATGTCACACAATTATAAACTGATTGTTGATGTAAGTAATTCTCTTATTTGATATATTTAATACGGGTTTAGATCGAACCAAACCAAAACCGGACCGTATTACAATAAAACCGAACCTTTTGAATGGTTAGTATAATGGTTTGTATTTTTTATCAACCGTTTGATGCGGTGCGGAAGTTGTTTGGGCTCCAGACCGGACCGCGCCCACCCCTAGCCTTACGTGGTGCGCTAAAGACACAACACAATTGTCCTATATAAAATGATATTTTTGGGGTTTTTTTTAAAAATAAAATCAACAAAGGGTACTTAGTATAATCAGAGGCTTTTTTTTTTAATTCTTTCTTTTTTTGGGGTTTTCAATCTGGAGGGGGCTGCTAGATAGAATTTGTCATCTTTGAATTGCGCCTTCTCTTCCAATTACTAGATCGCTTCTTAATTTTGTGAACATATATAACTTACCTCAGTGTTACCAATATTGTTAAACTTCACTGTGCCAACATCATTAACATTTATTTTATAATAGGGATGTCAATGGATAATGGAAAATTCCGAAATTTGTCTATATTCATATTCGCAAAAAGGATAAATATCCAATATCCGAGAAAGTGGATGCGGCTATAGATATGATAACTTCTGCATTCGAAAATTATCCGTTCGTTTTTTTTAATTATGGTTTAAATTATATGTATTTTAGTATAATGAATGATATTTATGGTTTTTTATTGAGTTAGGAGTTCATATTATATGCGATAGATGCATGATAACCGCTCAAAACTATTTGTTATTATATTTGTTTATTTTTAATACTTCAATAACCAACGAGATTGAAAAATGTTCATATTAAATTTAAAAAATAATTATGTTTCTTGATTTATTGATTATTAATGGATATGATAATTATTCGATATTTACTCGAATTCATGGACATGAATATCCGATATTCGAAAATAATTTCAGATGCGGAGATCGGTATAACACTATTCCCTTTAAAATTACTGATTGACAACCCTAATTGTAATATATTTTTAGTTCAAACATCCTTATTGTTAACCGGCCTTTTGTTCTGATTTCCAAACGCATACTAGGCCCGTTCGACTCAACCCATCGCGTGACACCAAAGCCCAAGCTGTCGTCAAAGAACTAAAGATTCAAGCTCGAGAGAAGTCGTGCGAGCGAAGACCGCACAACCCCTCAGAACACTCCTAGTCCATAATTTCGACTTCCTGTTCTCCATGTCAAGGATTTCGAATCCTATGAAGGATGCTCCACACGAGGATTTCGAATCCCTGAATTTCGTATCAGGGAATTTGAATCCCTCTAGCTTCATCCCACCAAATTCGAATCCCACGAGCCAACTTCAAGATTTCGAGTCTCTCCCAGTTTTCGACTCCCTGTACCTCGCATTCCTCCCCACTCCTCTTCACCGTATCGTCTGAGGATATGAATTTCGTATCCCCTAGGATATGAGATTTCATATCCCTGTGGAGATACGATATTTCATATCCCAAGGGATATAGAACCACTGTATCCCCCAGGATACGTTTTTTTTTTCTTAGGGTTAGGATACGAAATTTGTATCGCAGGCAGGGCTGTCAATTTTCTACACGGCTTGAAATCCAATCTGAAATTCACACGTAAATTAGCAGATTTACCCGACCCGTTTAGTTGGCGGGTCATTTTCGGGTTAAGCCGAATTTGACCCGTTTATAAATGGGTAGGTTTAGGGTTGATCCGCTGACCCAATTTTGACCCGTCAAACCTGATTATATGCTGTATCTCTGTCATATTGTTAGTCGTTTATGTATGCTTTTAGTGTTCGTCTTTTATGTATGCAGTAATCAGTATGCTCGTATATTATTGTGTAAGATGTTATATTTTATTAATTTATTCTCGCATGTTGTTCGTTATATTTTACTTATAACAACTGTACTTCTTCCATACTATTAGTTTTTTATGTATGCAGTATGCTCGTATATTCTTATGTATGGAGAATGATTTTTGGATATGGTGATTTCATGTTTTTTATATGTGCTGCATGTTGATGATTTTTAACTTGTTGTTTGTTGGTGATTTTGTAACTTGTTGCATGTTGGTGATTATATAATATTGCTACATGTTAACGATTTGGTTCTTTTGCTGTTTACATTAATGGGCAATATTTGCCAATGTGTCCGTCACACGATCCGGCACGACCTATTTAGTTAAACGCGTTACATGGATCGGGTCGGGTCAACCCGTTTAATTAAAACGAATCGGGTTTGGATTGGGAAAAAATGTCACATTTAATAAACAGGTTGACTAGACCCGTCTATAAATCAATCCGAACCACACTTGATCCGATCCGAACCTAATTCAACACGACCCATTAACAACCCTAATCCCAATGGTATGCCAAGGGATACTGAACCATCGTATCGTAAGGGAACTTCTGTATTTTGTCTTTTATCATTGTAAACGTAAAACACATATTCATCATCTCCGCCGTCAGCATGGCCACTTAGTCACTATCATTGTAAACTCGTACATATTCTTTTTCCTTCTATTTAAAAATCTCATTTCCTGGTTGGTTGTTCATTTTGTTTCCTTGCATTACTCGGCTCATAATAGGTTGTTTTTTTTTTTTTTTTTTTTTTTTTTTTTTTTTCTCTTTCTTTTTTCTTTTTCTCTATTCATCATTAATATTCCTCATTCTTATTAGTAACAGACTCATTGAGCCATTAACCACCAAATTCATTGGAACTTCTGCATCCCATTTTTAAGGAGTGCAATGAAAACACGATTATCTCCTAACTTTTTAGTAATAAACTCATCAACAAACTCTGTGTCCCTTAATCAACCTTGCAGTTCATTGCTGTTAATTGATGCATAGGTTTGTGTTCATCAATAACAAAATGAAGATTTTTTTTTCAAAGAACAATAAATAGTTCGTGTAATCATTTTACCTATTGTTGCCACATGGTATCTTTTTGTTGATGGTTGGTAAAAATCATTGAGATTCAATAATCATTGAAATTTATGTAGTCCTGTTGATGATAATTGTTATTTAATGTTTTTTTTGATTTACATGTAAATGGAGATGAATTGTTCTATACTCAAATTGAGTGTTCCCATGTGCCGGATCAATCTTAGCCACTGATTTTCACAAAATCTGATGGTTTTGAGTGGATTGTAGGACCCGATCATGGTATTATTAATAATATGTGTGATTGTGATTTGTCGGGCACACGGGAACACCCGAGTTGGGTACAAAAGAATAATTGACCCATGTAAATGTATTTTAGAAAAGAATACTGGCTCACCTAGGAAGCGGTAGGACGAATTAGATTTAGTATCAGCGGCCCAGCGGGTCATGGGTTTGAACTTGGAGACGTCAAAATGATTACCCTGCTCGGATAAAGTACTTCTCTTGTTCTAGATCAAAGAGCATGAAGAACATGGGTATAACTTATCCCTTCAACCATTCGAAAAACTTCCGATCATTTTTCGATTTGAATAACACATGTTATGCGGTTGCGGAACCATGGTAAACTAGGGCAACGTGTGGGATTTGACAAAATAGTTTTAGATGGATAATTGGAACTGCATAGTATAGTAGTATGCACTACTTACAGGCTGAAACATTTTATTTTCATATTTTTGGTGTACTTCAGGGCATTGCCATGTGATTGAAACATTTTTTATTAGTTGTTTTTGAGTCTGTGTCGGTTTTATTTATCTATTCTCTACTAATTATTAAAGAAGGAAAATAACATAAAGGACAAATTGTTTGAAAATTTTAATCATAAGGACAACAGACTAAAAATTTATTCAAAGGAAAAAACACAGTCCAAATTTATTCAAAAGGACGATACACATAAAAAAAAAAAATTAAAAATTTAATTCTTTTGTTGCAGATTTCAATTATTAGTTTTGTATGTCTTAAGGTATCAGTTTGCTCTCTGCAGCTAATAGGTAACATTTTTCTGAGTCTGAAGGTATCAGTTTTTAGCCTACAGCTTGTAGGTAGCAGTTTTGTATACTTGTAGGTATCAGTTTTACATGTAACGGGTTTTCTATAAAGAATGACAACGTTATCCGAAAAGAGGAGTTGTACTGTTTGGTACTGTGATGAGACTGTAGATACATTTGAGGTTTTTATGTTTAACCGTTGATGTCTAATGAGATTGCAAAGAGAGGTTGTTTATGAGTGTATGGTGGTGGTTTGTTGGTGGACTATTCATGTATACGAGGATGTGGAGATAAAGTTTGGTTAGGAGTGAAGGAGGATAGCTTAAGTGATTTAGGAGATTGGAGTTGCAGTGATGGATAAGTATTGCGGTTCGATAATATAAAGTGAATATTAGGCACATCCCTAAAACCAAACTTATTTAGGCTTAGATCCAGTCATAAACTTATTATAAATTTAGTCCTTATTTTTCGAAAATAGGTAAATAAAAAAAAACACGTAAATTAATATTTAAATAAATTATGCATTCGACAAAAAATTCAGTCCAAAAAACATGGAAAAACCAAGAAAACAACAGAAAATAGCGAAAAGTGCAGTTAAATGCATAATATTATGCACGTATATGAATTTTATTGCATACATATGTGCAAGTATTCGAGTTTTTGCATGTTCGTCGATTTACTTGCATATTTCAGTGCAATTATTGCATAATTCTAGCATAAATATGTGCAATAATTCGTAACTGTGCAACTCAGTTCAGTTATATTTGCATTCAAATGTGCAAATAAAACAGAAAACATGCACACATGTGTGCAACATATCTGCAGGCAAAATGTTACCTGAATTTTTTTTATGCAATAGTTTTTTATTCGTAACTTTTTTAAATTGGCATGAACTTCTGGGATTATTTCCAGACTTTAGAATTTTTTTTTAATATATATACTGACTGCCGCATTTTTTTTGGCTACAAAATGAAGGAGGCGTAACTTTTCATAGCAGGTGGCGGAACTTAAAAATAGGGGGCGGAAGTGAAATGAAACTTGAGGAGGGACATGACATGTATTTGAAACCATAATAGGGATGTGAGCCAAAAGTACCATAATATAAAACCGTTACATGTAAAATTGATATCATAAACAATATAAAACTGATATCTAAAAACTGTAAAACCAAAAACTGATAGCCAATTACATGCGAAACTGATATCTAAAATATGAAAAAAAAATACGTGTATTGTCCTTTTGTATAAATTTGAACTATGTTTTGTCCTTTTGAATAAATTTTTAAACAATTTGTCGTTCTAAATTAATTTTCCTTATTAAAGCTTAAAATTTATATTTACATCCAAATTCAAGAATATTGGCGGAGACAGAGGGAAGGAAGAAGGGGGGGGGGGGGGAAGAGTGTGTGTATAGTGTTCCATGTCACCACTGTCTTGTAGCATACCAACCATATCGTAAGCTACACCAATCCAAACTCAAGAAAAATTTGCAGATGTTCAATCCACATATATATAATCATCTATTTGAAATTTGAGCGAGTTCCGACATTCATAGAATAATATATTTGATGTTTAAATTTAACGCTTTAAATAAATGTCTTAACAGTGAAGAACTGAGTTAAGATTTTAAAAATGTTATGAATGTCGAAATAAGCTCAAATTTTGGATAGATGATTATATATATATATATATGTGTGTGTGTGTGTGTGTGTATATATATATATATATATATATATATATATAAACACACACACAAACACATATACAGTGTCGGTCTTGAGATTTCCGGGCCCTAGGCAAAAAAGAGGTATGAAATGGGCAAAAGGTAATAAAATAGGCCTCTGCCAGCACCAAGACTCACACTGAAGACCACCAATTGCACGACTTAACAACCTCACCAAGCATTATTACAATAACTAGTTGCTAGCGTTAAGTATTTATGCAAGTAAATATAAATTTGAGACCCCTAAAGTTATCGGAGGCCCTAAGCAATGGCCACCAGAAATCGGAGGCCCTAGGCGGCCGCCTAGGTTGCCTATGCCCAAGGTCGGGCCTATATATATACATACATATATATATATATATATTTATATGTGTGTGTGTGTACCTTTTTCATTAAATTCTATTTATGTAAAAAAACTTTACAACCGTTTTCTTTGTTTTTAATGGCAGTCGAGAATCACACAATTTCAACAGTATTCTCTCTCCCACGATTACAACCTTCGTCTTCATCTGCTAATCCTTCTTCATCATCATCTTTTGCTAATCCTCAATCCATTCAATCTCCGATCGCCAGTACAAATCCAGATCAAATCTTATTGAAGAACAGGAAACTGGAGTTTGTGAAATCTGGTTCGGAATATGTCTTCATCCCAGAGAAAATATAAAACCATTCTGAAGCTTCATGGATAAATATGATTTCTCTCATTCCGATTCATTTTCTTCTTTCAACGATCAAGTTGAAGGATTATATTGCTAAAGTTTGGAAACCAGTGGGTACTTTTCATATTCATATTTCTCCTTCTTTCAACTATGTTGTCCAGTTTGAAAGTATTCACGATTTTTCTTGAATCTCTGAAAGTTCTACTTATTCATACTTTGGTAGGTTATTGTTTGTAAAAGTTTGGCACCCTGGTTTTGGTTTCAATAATATTCAAAGTGACATGGTTCAGATCTGGATCAGACTTCTAGATCTACCCATGGAGCTTCAGACTATTGTTGCGATCCAAATGCTAGCCAGCTTTATTTCCAAACCTCTGTTAGTTGATGAAAATACTTCTAAAAAGCATTTTACAAAGTATGCTAGAGTTCTTCTAGTTATAAATACTCAAACTGAATTAAAAACAGATATCCCTATTTTACTTCATAATGGCCAGAAGAGTAGTATTTCAGTAGAGTATGAGTTTGTACCTAGTATATGCCTTCAATGTAACTTATTTGGGCATGATGATCTTTATCATGTGGATACAAGTGATCCTAGGTGGATTCCTCCGGATTCACAGGATGAAAATTTGGAAGAGACTGAACAAACTCAAGAATTTGATAATAACACTGAAGAGCAGAGTAATGAAAATATAGCCTCAAAGGAACAAGCTCATATATCATCTGAAAAAGTGAATGGACTTGCTTTAGAAAATAATCCAGTTCAAGCTGTTGTAGATAAGGTGGATGATCTTGACTTCTTAAACCCCAAATTGCCTGATAAGGTAATACCATATGATTTAAATCATACAGCAGAGGCTATTGAAGATGATAAAGTGGATGATAATGGAAAATGAAAACAAGTTGATGTTTCTTCCTTAGTAGATAAAAATACAAGCTATCTTAAAGCAACAAAACAGAAAATGACAAGTACTTCAACCCATACTCCTTCTAAAAGAAACACAAGGAGTTCTACAAGCATTAAGTGACAATTTTGTCATTGAACATTAGGGGAATGAACACAACTTTTCGTATGAAATCTGTGATCACTCTCCTAAATAATAATAAATCAACTCTTGTTGGTTTAGTTGAAACAAAGTTATCTCAGGTTAATTTAGCTCTTTTTGTTTCTTTCCTTCCTAGTTTATGGAAGCATTTAACAAACAATTCTGCTGTGTCCAATGGTCGAATATTAATCATATGGGATTCTAATGTATGGGATTTGAATGAAGTATCCTCTTCTTTTCAGCACTTAACAGTTAATGCTTTGAATAAAGGTCGATTTTGTATGACATTCACATCAGTATATGGGAGTAATTTTTTTTGAAGACAGACAAAACTTATGGCAAATATTGGTGAATGAATCAAGTTTATTTAGTAATGCTTGGGTTTTATTGGGAGATTTCAACAATGCTCTATCACCAAAAGATAAGAAAGGTGGTCGACCTATTCCTTATCAACATTTGAGAGGCTTCCAAAATTGTTTAATTCAATTTGGTTTGTCAGAATTTAAAGCATTGGGGTTGCATTTTACTTGGCATAGAAGGGGAATTTCATCCCATATTGACAAGATATTGGTAAATAATATGTGCATGCAGCAGTTTTTAAATATGATAGCTATTTCTCTTTCACAAAACTCAAGTAGTCACAATCCTCTTATGCTTGATCTTATTCCTACTCAAGAATCAAAAGGATTTCCATTCTGATATAAAAATGATTAGGTTAATTTTTCTGTTATCATGAAGTTGTGCAGAAAGGATTGAATTTAGCTGTTTGGGATTTTCAAAGTTATCAATTCTTTCAGAAACTTCAAAATTGCAAGAAAGAATTGAAAAATTAGAATAAACTGAGGATCAAAAATGACACTAACCTCAAACAATATGAACATATTGTTTCTCAGCTGGAAATTGAAGTTGATCATAACCCTGAAGATGTGCAAGTTTATGATAATTATCTGCAAGAGAAAAAAGAGTATCAGAATCTTCAACAAGTATATTTCAATGGTTACAAATAAATAGCAAGCCAAAATTTCATGGTTACAGCAAGGAGATACAAATTCAAAATCCTTTTATTCTCGAATGACAAATAGAAGATTTTTTAATCATATAAGAGCATTGATAGATCAAAATGGTAAATTGCTGTTTACATCAGAAGAGATAGAACATGAAGCTATAAACTACTTCTCTGCTATGTTTAATGGTTCTCAATCAACTGGTTTTCCTAACTTTAATCCTATTGCAACTATCAACCAGAACGATCAGCAGTTTTTATTGAAGAAAGTGGAACTATCTGAAATCAAAGAAGCATTATTTTCTATTCATGATGAATCAAGCCCAGGTCCTGATGGGATTAACTCAAAATTTCTCAACGTATGTTGGGATTTAGTGAAAAATGGTATGTTGGATGCCATTACTGATATTTTCGAATCAGGTAAACTACCAAAATCACTAAATCATACTTTTATTACATTAATCCCAAAAAATGAAAGACCCTCAGAAATTTCTCATTTCAGGCCTATTTCCTATTGCAACGTCTATTACAAAAAAAATTCTAAAGTTTTGTGTAATAGGCTTAAGCTTTTTCTCCCTTTCCTTATACCATCAAATCAAAGTGCTTTCATTCAGGATCGATACAATGGTGATAATATCCTTTTAGCACATGAATTATTGAGAGATTTAAAAAAAAGGGATGCCTAAATTATGTGTGAAAGTGGATTTACAAAAAGCATATGATAAGGTCAATAGGGAATTTATTTGTTTTCTTATGGCAAAAATGAATTTTCCTACACATTTTGTAAATCTAATATATGAGTGCATCTCGACTCCTACATTGTCAATAATGATCCGAGGCATTCCTAAAGGGTTTATATCATCTTCAAGGGGTATTAAACAAGGGGATCCTTTGTCCCCTTATTTGTTTGCTATAGCAATGCAATTTTTTACTTATTTGATGGATGTAGCAACTGAGAATAAAGAATTTCAACCCAGTAGTCAGATTCAACCAATCATCTCACACCTCCTATATGCAGATGATTTGATGATTTTTGGTAAATCATCAGTTCAAAATGCGTTGTCTTTGAAAAGGATTTTTCAAAATTTAAGGTTGTATGCTGGGCTAAATGTTAATGCTTCTAAAACCAAGGCTTTCTTCAGTGCTTCAGTTCAAAACTCTACAGAAATTCTTAATATTTTGGGGTTTGACAAAGGAATTCTGCCTATTAAATATTTAGGAGTGCCACTCTCTTCTAATTATTGTTCTTTTTTGAAAGTTAAGCACAAAATTTATTAATGACCAAAATATTTACAATATATATCCAAGCATATTCATGTATGCTTTGTCATATAAAATTCAAGACTCACCAACTCAGTACCCCCTTAGACAAGTAACTGAAAGTAAAAACAAATTTCAACAACAAAAAGGAAAAGTGCCAATAGGCATACCTTAATGTCATGACATAAGAGGCTTCTCCTTTTTACCAACATTGCATAAGCAATTACCATAACAATCACCTGAACCTGTTAAGATAAAAGCTACCCAACAGATTGCTTACCATCAATCATGTGAAGAAAGGATCGAAGCGAGGTGAGGGTTTCTTCTCGTGTGTCTTTTCGACGACTTGGAAGAACTACCAGGTAGTATATCCTCTATATTAAAATCAATCCCCTTATCAAGATCATCATTATCCCAAAATTTACCCTTTAGTTTCTTGCCCTTCGACTTATATGAGGGATGAGCACTCGTAGGCACTTTAGTGGAGAGGATAGCAGTATCTGTCACAGGTGGAGGTAAAACAAGATGATCAGGTGGCTTTAAATGAGCATACGGGGATTGCTTCTCACTTGAATTTGTTGCACCTAACTGAGCTGAAACATCTTTCAATGATGAGCCGGCTATAGCAGATGAACTATGGCTAAATGTGGAAGAACATGCCACAATGGTAGTAGCTATTGAAGCAGCTACATTAACTGATGCAGACATACCAGTGTAAGAAGAAGCCATTGAAGAGCTCAGACCTGTAGAACTTGGAGACGTCAAAATGATTAACATGCTCGGATAAAGTATTTCTCTTGTTCTAGATCAAAGAGCGTAAAGAACATGGGTATAACTTATCCCTTCAACCATTCAAAAAACTTCCGATCATTTTTCGATTTGAATAACACATGTTATGCGGTTGCGGAACCATGGTAAACTAGGGCAACGTGTGGGATTTGACAAAATAGTTTTAGATGGATAATTGGAACTGCATAGTATAGTAGTATGCACTACTTACAGGCTGAAACATTTTATTTTCATTTTTTTGGTGTACTTCAGGGCATTGCCATGTGATTGAAACATTTTTTATTAGTTGTTTTTGAGTCTGTGTCAGTTTTATTTATCTATTCTCTACTAATTATTAAAGCAGGAAAATAACATAAAGGACAAATTGTTTGAAAATTTTAATCATAAGGACAACAGATTAAAAATTTATTCAAAAGGATAAAACACAATCTAAATTTATTCAAAATGACAATACACATAAAAAAAATTAATCTTTCTCTTCTTTTTTTTTCTTCATATTTTAGATATCAATTTTATATGTCTGAAAGTACCAGTTTGCTCTCTGCAACTAATAGATAGCATTTTTTTATGTCTGAAGGTATCAATTTTTAGCCTACAGCTTGTAGATAGTAGTTTTGTATACTTATAGGTATCAGTTTTACAAGTAACGTTATTTTTTTTTTAGAGAATGACAACGTTATTAGAAGAGAGGAGTTGAACTGTTTGGTAGTGTGATGAGATTGTAGATACATTTGAAGTTTTTATGTTTACCGTTGAAGTCTAATGAGATTGCAAAGAGAGGTTGTTTATGGATGTATAGTGGTGGTTTGTTGGTGGGTTGTTCATGTATACGAGGATGTGGAGATGAAGTTTGATTAGGGGTGAAGGGGGATGAGTTAAGTGATTTGGGAGATTGGAGTTGCAGTGATGGATAGGTATTGCGATTCGATAATATAAAGTGAATATTAGGCACACATCCCTAAAACCAAACTTAATTAGGCTTAGGTCCGGTCATAAACTTATTATAAATTTAGTCTCTATTTTTCGAAAATAGGTCAATAAAAAAAATACGTATAATATTTAAATAAATTATGCATTCGACAAAAAATTCAGTCCGAATAACATCAAAAAACACGGAAAAACTAAGAAAATAACAGATAACAGCGAAAAGTGAAGATAAATGCATAATATTATGCACGTATATGAATTTTATTGCATACATATGTGCAAGTATTCGAGTTTTTGCATGTGCGTCGATTTACTTGCATATTTCAGTGCAATTATTGCATAATTCTAGCATAAAAATGTGCAATGATTCGTAACTGTGCAACTCAGTTCAGTTATAATTGCATTCAAGTGTGCAAATAAAATAGAAAAC
This sequence comes from Allium sativum, assembly GCA_030737875.1. NCBI lineage: Eukaryota > Viridiplantae > Streptophyta > Magnoliopsida > Asparagales > Amaryllidaceae > Allium > Allium sativum. The sequence continues at coordinate 361,784,469 of CM060916.1, read as the reverse complement.
ATGTACACATGTGTGCAACTTATCTGCAGGCAAAATGTTACCAGAATTTCTTTTATGCAATAGTTTTATATTCGTAACTTTTTTTTTTAATTGGCATGAACTTCTGAGATTATTTCTAGAATTTAGATTTTTTTTTTATATATACTGACTGCCCCTTTTTTCTTGGCCACAAAATGAAGGAGGCGTAACTTTTCATAGCAGGTGGCAAAGCTTAAAAATAGGGGGCGGAAGTGAAATGAAACTTGAGGAGGGACGTGGCATGTATTTGAAACCATAATAGGGATGTGAGCCAAAAGTACCATAATATAAAACCGTTACATGTAAAACTGATACCATAAACAATATAAAACTGATATCTAAAAACTGTAAAACCAAAAACTGATACCCAACTACATGCAAAACTGATATCTAAAATCTGCAAAAAAAAAAACTTGTGTTGTCCTTTTGTATAAATTTGAACTATGTTTTGTCCTTTTGAATAAATTTTTAGTCTCTTGTCCTTGTGGTTAAAATTTTTAAACAATTTGTCGTTCTAAATTAATTTTCCTTATTAAAGCTTAAAATTTATATTTACATCCAAATTCAAGAATATTGGAGGGGGGGGGGGGAGAGTGCGTGTATATATATAGTGTTCCATGTCACCCCTGTTTTGTAGCATACCAACCATATCCTAAGCTACGCCAGTCCAAACTCAAGAAAAATTTGCAGATGTTCAATCCACATATATATAATCATCTATTTAAAATTTGAGCAAGTTCCGACAGTCATAGAATAATATATTTGATGTTTAAATTTAACGGTTTAAATAAATGTCTTAACGGTGAATAACCGAGTTAAGATTTTAAAAATGTTATGAATGTCGAAATAAGCTCAAATTTTGGATAGATGATTATATATATATATATGTATATGTATATGTATATGTATATGTATATGTATATGTATACACACAAACACACACATACACACAAACACACACACACACACACACACACATATATATATATATATATATATATATATATATACACATACATACATACATACGTACATACATACAATGTCGGTCTTGAGATTTCCGGGGTCCCTAGCAAAAAAGAGGTATGAAATGGTCAAAAAGTAATAAAATAGGCCTCTGCCAGTGCCAAGACTCACACTGAAGACCACCAATTGCACGACTTAACAACCTCACCAAGCATTATTACAATAACTAGTTGCTAGCGTTAAGTATTTATGCAAGTAAATATAAATTTGAGACCCCTAAAGTTATCGGAGGCCCTGAGCAATGGCCGTCGGAAATCGGAGGCCCTAGGCGGCCGCCTGGGTTGCCTATGCCCAGGGTCGGGCCTGTATATACGTATATATATATATGTGTGCGTGTGTGTGTGTACCTTTTTCATTAAATTCTATTTATGTAAAAAAACTTTACAACCATTTTCTTTGTTTTTAATGGCAGACGAGAATCACACAAATTCAACTGTATTCTCTCTCCCACGATTACAACCTTCATCTTCATCCGCTAATCCTTCTTCATCATCATCTTCTACTAATCCTTAATCCTTTCAATCTCCTATCGCCAATACAAATCTAGATCAATCCTTATTGAAGAACAGGAAACTGGAGTTTGTGAAATCTGGTTCGGAATATGTCTTCATCCCAGAGGAAATATATAATCATTCTGAAGCCTCATGGATAAATATGATTGTTCTCATTCCGATTAATTTTCGTCTTTCAGCGATCAAGTTGAAGGATTATATTGCTAAAGTTTGGAAACCAGTAGGTACTTTTCATATTCATATTTCTCCTTCTTTCAACTATGTTGTCCAGTTTGAAAGTATTGATGATTTTTCTCGAATCTCCGAAAGTTCTACTTATTCATACTTTGGTAGATTATTGTTTGTAAAAGTTTAGCACCCTGGTTTTGATTTCAATAATATTCAAAGTGACATGGTTCAGATCTGGATCAGACTTCTAGATCTATCCATGGAGCTTTAGACTATTGATGCGATCCAAATGCTAGCCAGCTTTATTTTCAAACCACTGTTAGTTGATGAAAATACTTCTGAAAAGCGGTTTACAAAGTGTGCTAGAGTTCTTCTGGTTATAAATACTCAAACTGAACTAAAAACAGAGATCCCTATTTTACTTCATAATGGCTAGAAGATTAGTGTTTTAGTAGAGTATTAGTTTGTACCTAGTAAATGCCTTCAATGTAATTTATTTGGGCATGATGATCTTTATCATGTGGATACAAGTGATCCTAGGTGGATTCCTCCGGATTCACAGGATGAAAATTTGGAAGAGACTGAACAAACTCATGAATTTGATAATAACACTGAAGAGCAGAGTAATGAAAATATAGCCTCAAAGGAACAAGCTCATATATCATCTGAAAAAGTGAATGGACTTGCTTTAGAAAATAATCCAGTTCAAGCTGTTGTAGATAAGGTGGATGATCTTGACTTCTTAAACCCCAAATTTCCTGATAAGGTAATACCATATGATTTAAATCATACAGCAGAGGCTATTGAAGAAAATGATAAAGTGGATGATAATGGAAAAGGAAAACAAGTTGATGTTTCTTCCTTGGTAGATAAAAATACAAGTTAGCTTAAAGCAACAAAGCAGAAAATGACAAGCACTTCAACCCATACTCCTTCTAAAAGAAACAAAAGGAGTTCTACAAGCATTAAATGACAATTTTGTCATGGAACGTTAGGGGAATGAACACAACTTCTTGTATGAAAGCTGTGACCACTCTCCTAAATAATACTAAGTCAACTCTTGTTGGTTTAGTTGAAACAAAGTTATCTCAGGTTAATTTAGCCTTTTTTTTCTTTTCTTCCTAGTTCATGGAAGCATTTAACTAGCAATTCTGCCGTGTCGAATGGTTGAATATTAATCATATGGGAATCTAATGTATGGGATTTGAATGAAGTATCCTCTTCTTTTCAGCACTTAACAGTTAATGCTTTGAATAAAGGTCGATTTTGTATGACATTCACATCAGTATATGGGAGTAATTTTTTTGAAGACAGACAAAACTTATGGCAAATATTGGTGAATGAATCAAGTTTATTTAGTAATGGTTGGGTTTTAGTGGGAGATTTCAACAATGCTCTATCACCAAAAGATAAGAAAGGTGGTTGTAACTACCCGAATTTTAACAACATGTTAAAATCATAAATCAATGCAGAATTAATTTTTAAGATCAGAATCAAGGGAAACGGGTCAGGCCATTGCGTCCGTCTCGAAATTCTGCATGGAAACGAGTCCGAGTTTGCGAGAATCGGAGTCCGTTTGAGGGAGATATGACCCTCCGAAGTTTCAGGAATTTTCAGAGTTCAAAACAGCTCGAATTCTAGTTCAAAATTCAAATTTCAAAACCCAGACAGACTGGGTGGGAAATTTCCCGCCCAACACCTAGGTCAACTGGGGAGTCGACTGGGCAGTCGACACCCCCAAGACCAGGTCGACTGCGCAGTCGACTTGGTCCACGAATCTGCTTTTGGGCCTGGGTGCATTCTGATGTACCTGGTCTCGTTTTCTGCCTGGGTTCGTCCGCCTAATCCTATATAAACAGCCCCCCTAGTCTCATTTTCTCCACACCATTTCTTTCTACCCTTATGCTGCTTCTAAGATAATCAAAATAAAAAGATAAGAAGGAAGAAAAAGGACTGCTCCTTCTCCATCAAGACTACGCTTAGGGATTTGCAAATTGGGGATTTCAATTAGAACACGGTCGATCAAATAGAGATTCAACAGTCAAATTCTGCTTTCTAATTCTCGATCCACGCACTGTAAGTTCAAATTACTTTTAGATAAAAGCTGTAAACTTAATATCCATGTTGTAAATTGGAATTGGATCTATGTATGGTGATTGATTCTTATCTATTCTTGTTCGTCTTGGATCTTGACTTTCGGACCTATTCATGTTGTAAATTAAACTCTCTCGTGTCTATAACCTTAACATGCCTATGACGTTGAATGTATTGTTAATGGACAAGGACTATGACTGATAACATAAGACTGCCTATGACTAATATGACTATGCCTGTGACTATGACGGTGAACATAAGACCGCCTATGACTAATAAGACTATGCCAATGCCTATGACGGTGAACTTAAGACTGTTGCCTATGACCATGACAAGGACAATTGTGGTTAATCACCTATGACTCTTGACTATGAGGATTATTATCTATGATTATGAACATAAGACCATTATCTATGCGACTTTGAAACTATTACTGTTAATTGTCCATGACTATTTGCCTAGAACTATTTTTGATAATTATCCATGATCATGTGATGAGTCGCTTATGATTCATAGCTATGAGATTTGTACCTATGACTGTTGGGGTTAATTGCCTAAGACTATTATAGTTGATTGTTCATGCCCATGACACCATAGTTGAAAACCATGTTGTGCACCGAAGTGACATTTTGTTGAATCATATACCTAGGGTGTGACTTGCTTAGTTTATTCGCAATTATGTACACCAAAACCACTGGATCCATTTTTCTTATATTTGGCTTGCTTTTGCATGCCTATTTTTTAACATCGCCTTATCTTGCTAGATTTGGAATCCTATATGCCAGTGATGTGGTAACCAATTATCTCAAGTTATGTCATGCTAGTCTTGTAACCCCCTTTTTATCGCTTTATGCTCGTCTCTTTTGCCTATCATAGTTTTGATGCTATTCCCTCTATTTCGAGATTTGGATTTGTTTGTAGTAGAGAATGATTCACGTTTACGTGCGATGAGAATACGATTTGGGTAGAATAGGCAAAAACATGAGTTGGTTATGAACATGAATTATGAACTCGATAATAGGCAAAACTTGAAACATGAACGCTGTTATAACTTGAACCTGGATATAGACACGAACCTGACATCGACTTGATATGAAACTTGCCTTGAAAACTTGACACGATTTGACATGAAACATGACATGAAAACTCGACATGAATTTTGACATGAAAACTTGAATGTGGGCATGACAATTAGAAAAACTTGAAAATGGCCAATTCGAGGTTGGGTTGAGTTTGCAGTGTAAATCTGCCCGAAACCGCCCGGCAAATCCAGTGGCTGCAAACAATAGGATCCAATGTGGGTAGTTGGTCATATCGCACGTAAAACCCGAGGTTAGACTATGTTGTGGTGTAAATCTGCCCGGAACCGCCCGACAAATCCAGTGACCACAACAGTTAGTCTAATGTGAGAGGTTGAAGTGCATTAATGAATTAATGCCACTTGATAGGGTTAAGTCATGAACCGCTTGAATATACTTAACCAATTTGACACGATGACTTGATAGGGTTAAGTCATGAACCGCTTGAATATACTTAACCAATTTGACACGATGACTTGATAGGGTTAATTCATGAACCACTTGAATATACTTAACCAATTTGACACGATGACTTGATAGGGTTAAGTCATGAACCGCTTGAATATACTTAACCAATTTGACACGATGACTTGATAGGGTTAAGTCATGAACCTCTTGAATATACTTAACCAATTTGATACGATGGCTTGATAGGGTTAAGTCATGAACCGCTTGAACATACTTAACCAACTTGACACATGATTCGTAGGGCTAAGTCATGAACTTGAACGACAACACTTAGCCAATCTGACATGACACGTAGACTGGTTAAGTCACGAACTTGAATGACCACACTTAACCAACTTGACATGCTAGACTGATGGGGTTAAGTCTCGAATTTAAATGACAACACTTAACCTGCTGGCCGGAAACCCTAGTTACGCGGTCCTTTTCAGCAGTAACCCACTAGATGTATCATGGTACTCTGGAACTAGGCAGGGTGTGGCATGATTACTGGGCTGATTGTAAGCGACCAGAACGACGGCTGAGTTGGTGCGCCATTGTAGGTTCAGGCGGACTACGGTCGTGCACGTAGTCCGGAGTTGAAAAAGCAGACATTGGGCACCAGTAGGTTTACACTGTACGTGCTTGATTCGTGTCGGTGGTTGGCACCCTAGGGCTTGATACACCCTATGGTGGACCTAGCACAGGTGACTACATTCGTGATAGGGCCGTATGACACAGACACATGAACGAGATAGGACTTGTAGGAAGCCGATTGATTAATAGATCGTTTCGTGAGACCAAGTAATGGATCATTTCATGACATTGGGAAAGGGATCATTTTATAGTCAACACATGACACGGGTTGGGATACTAGTACAGTTGGTGCAGAGAAAATAGGTATCATAGAAATATTTTAATGGTAAAGCAGAGAAATCTTGCGATGCTTGATAGAAATCTTGCGAAATTATACTTAGTTTATCTTGAATGGAAACCTGGCGATGTTATACTTGACAAAAACCATATGAGGTTATTCTTAGTTATCTTTCCTGTCGCTTATCTTGTCATCATGCTTATGTTTACTTTCAGCTTATTCATGCCATGTTATCTTTACCTGTTTTTATGCTGAAAGTCACTAGGACTTACTCAGTCTTTATGACTGACCCATTTTGTTTCGCCTCTTTTTCTTCTGTTCCCCCCCACTAGGTTCGCAGGGTGGGAATACAGCTTTGTTCGGATCTTACCAAGCTCCAAAGCTCTTTCATGTACGGCTTGGATTTCTCTTGGCTATGGCTTGCTTTGCTTTATTGGGGAATGATTTATAACTATGGTTTTATGCTTCTTTACTATTGCAAGACAGATTTCGATGTAATTGACTTATTAGCATTTTGATGTAAAAGGCTTTAGACCTTACTAGATTTTAAAGCAATGAAATTTGGGTTTTCGTTCCGCTATTTTATTTATGTTTTGTCTTGTAATATTTCTGTGTATGTTTACCTAGATAATACTCCACCAAAGCTAGCGCATTCCCTTTGTGAGTGACCCTAGCGGAGGTGGGGTGTTACATTTGGTATCAGAGCAGAAGGTTACCAGACTGGGCAAAAGCTTTTTTTTTTTAAAAAAACCTTCTGAAACTATTTTCAAAACGTTTACAAAGAAGCATTTTTCTAAAGAAAAGTTTTGTTTTACGAAAGGCATGTTCCCCAAAGCTATATGCACTATCTTTTGATTCTCTCCTTGAGTCTCTTCTCTCTTTCTTTTTCACCATAGTTTGTAGGCATGCGACACATGTCGGAGGGCAAAGTATTGTCCAACCTCCATCTGTAGCCACAGTAGTTTTACTTGCGACCAATCTTATCTCAAGCTTTGTAGGGTTGCCGTGCGATGGAGGTAGCTTTCGAGAAACCGATCAACAAGCTATACAAGGATAGTAAGAACGAGGATAAAGAACACAAGCCTAAGGATGAGAAACTTGATGATAAGGCGTAATCCACAAAGGAAGAAAAGTTGAAAGGGAAGAGGTCAAAGTAAAAGAATAATAAAACCCATGACAAGAAAGAACATCGTTGGTATGGTAAAAAGGGACATGTAGTTAAGTATCATAGGACAAGGACAAGGGCAAAGAACAAGATCGTCGAGAGAACAATTGTATGCTCTCACTACTAGCATACCTAAGAGAGGTGGTAACGTTTCTGTTAAAAGTTTAGCTTCTCTTTTCTATCATACCATGGGAACTTTGTTTTTATACATCGCATCCTTTTAATTCTGCCTCGATAGTTGAGTCTCTGCACCTGAGTACTAGCATAGTAGAGGATCCCATTTTTGTCTCAAATCCTGTTGGGGAATCGGCTCATGTATTCATGATTTGTTTGGATTTGAGAATATCTATGCTAAGTTTTGAGTTTAGAAGTAATGCTTATGTTTATGTTTTGGGCTATGAGTTGATTCTAGCGATGGAGTAGTTATCCAGTAAGGGTGACATTCTCGGTTTTGAAAAGAGGGTAGTTAGACTCTTGACTTGCCTTGGTAATACCCTCGAAGTCGCGTGTAACCTTTAGGGTTCTCTCATGATTAGTTACCTAGAATCTCTTGATACATTTATTGATCCGCTCGAGTAGTGTTCACCACTAAGGCGGATGGTTCATTTCACTTATGCATGAGTTGTAGAAAGTCACCTTAGTAAGTACATTTGGCAACATGGTTAATATTTGTTATTTTCAAGAGATAGTTCTTCTGCGTGGAATACCTCCTAGTAAGTGAACGAGATCCAAGATTCACTAGTGAATTTTGGAGAGCTTGCACGAAACCATGAGTACGTAGTTAAGTTTGAGCCGAGTATACTAGAAGGAGGATAAGTGAAAGTGGAACGAGAGGCAATAGTGAAATGAGTTCCAACTCATATTTTGGAAACAAGAATTAAGAATCTGTGAAGTTAAAGGCGGTCAAAGCACAATGGAGTTAAGCTCAAGGAAACGCGACTTAGAAGATTGAAGACTAGATACGTGCATCATATCTCTTTTTAAGAGTATATCCTTGGTCCCTCTTTTCCTGTAGAGCTTATTTGCATGTTATCTTTTTCCTCTCGGTCCTATTCTCAATCAAATTTCTGTTGCAAACCCCATAGGATTATGACTCATCTGTTAGTAATACATTTTGGGGCTTGAGGGTGTCCGTTGGGTTGACTAAACTCTTTGGGTTTTATAGGATACAGGTTGGTTTTAGGAAGGGATTCCCTTGTGACCTAAAAGGAGACCATCATGCTTAGTTTACTCGAAACGTATATTGGTTTGATTGAGTAATTATTTGGGTGTCAGCCTGATGTTGATTTCGGTCTCCAGGGCTGGTGCTTAGGGAGTTCTTCTCCTGATCAGTATATATGTGACATATATTTCCAGTTTTGATATGGCCTAATGGGCACAAGGTTTTTACTTGCTTCTATCATTCGGCTATACCTTTAGGTAGGAACAATTGGGTGTAAACATGTGTTTTAGACATGTTATGATTGATGGTTGCAAGTGGCTGCAAGTGGTTGCTCGTGGATGCATTTACACATTAGGCACTAGATCGGCTCAGTCACCTTTCATATTGCATATGCATGAGTGTTTATACTTGTTTATTGTAACACCCCGTATGTTGAATAACTTGCTATAATATAAAACAGGGCATAATTAAATTTTAAAATCTGAATCAGGGGAAACGGGCTGTGCCATTGCGTTCGTCTCGGAAAAATACGCGAAATAAAGTCCGAGTTTTCGAAAATCGGAGTCCGCATGACCCAGTTAAGGCCCGAAGAAGTTTTCAGAAATTCAAAACAGGTTTAAAAATAAAAATTCAAACATTTCAGAAGTGGCGGGAAAATTCCCGCCAGACCCAGGGGATCGACCTGGGGGTCGACTGGTGAGTCGACCTGCCCACCAGGTCGACTGGGGAGTCGACCCTAGTGTAACACCCCACGCCCGCTATGGTCACTCACTAAGGGAATGCCATAGCATCGGTGGAGTGTTTTAGTGAATATAGAACAGAAAAATTACAACAAGACAGATATAATTAGTACTTGAAATTTAAAAATATCATCTCACTATAGCGGAAATAACATGTCTGGTTACATCATAAAACCACGATAAAAGTCAAGTACAATATCCCTCAAAATAAAGAAGTACATAATCCCATTCTCTCATACAATAGCCATAACAAAAGAAAAGATAACTGGATAACTGGAGCTTTACATCTACCCAAGCTCCTAAAGACTGGAACAGCAATCCGATCAAGCTCTACTACCGCTAGGATCCACCGAAGGACCTGAGGGTTGGGAAAAAGATAAAAACAACGGGGTCAGACATAAGTCTGAGTGAGTCCTATAACTTTAACAATACAATCATTAAAGTAACCAGAGAAGACATAAACTTGACCTACGGTAATATCTGGGGATGAATGGCTACACTAAGCAGCTTGGTAGACTTAGGATAAACTAAGATAACCGTAAGGACGCATCTACCCACCCAAGGATAATTACTAACTGCACCACACCAGTCATTCCTACTAAAAGGTTGATCCCTTCCAAGGACTTAGAAAATTTCCCCAGCAGTTTCATGTACTCCTAGCCCACTACATAGGTGCCGTCTGCCCCTATCTCTACTAGGTGTATTCAGTAATTTTACCCAGTAGTTTCGTGTACCCCTACATAGGTGCCGTCTGCCCCTATCTTTATTAGGTGTACCCACTACTCCCCAATGATCGGCTCCCTACCCGTGCTGGTCCCACGATTGGGGTGTATCATTCCCCTAAAGTGGCTACCAGATAATATCAACAGTGCACGGCTTTATATCTACACGATGCAACAACGACTTACCAACCAGCCCGGGTCCACACACGCATATGAAACCCGTTGATCCCGCGTTGCTACCGCTAACCCGTTTTGGCCTCTTATAATCAAGCCCAATATGCGTGTCTCGTCACTCGACATGGGTCGAGCCCACAAAGATACGTTTGGGATATTGGTTGAAATGGGCCCCCACAAGCTACTACTTAAGCTTGTCACTTTTATCTAGTGCATCCCACTTAACCCATTATGTAGTCATGCCCACTTACATGTTAAGATTTGGTTAAGTCATCAATCATATTTCAATTGCCACATAGGGCACCCACTAGATTTCCACATGCCACCCAAAGCACTTACTTAACCCTTCACCCATGTTTTAATTACATGTTCCACTTTGGTTAAGTATTCTAATCGTATTTTCTCATGCCACCCATGGCACTTACTTAACCCTTTAATCATGTTTTAATTACATGTTCTACTTTGGTTAAGTATTCTAATCGTATTTTCTCATGCCACCCATGGCACTTACTTAACCCTTTTATCATGTTTTAATTACATGTTCCACTTTGGTTAAGTATTCTAATCGTATTTTTCTATTGCCACCCAAGGCAACCCACTAGTCTCATTATGCCACCCCAAGGCACCCACTTAACCCCTCATGTCCCACTACATGCTAATATGGTTAAGTGTTTCTTAATTCATTCATTAAGATCATGACCTCATAAAGACCTCTCACATTAGACCGTCTTTTATGACTGCTGGATATGCCGGTTGGTTCCGGGCAGACTTCTGTCATCAAAAGGGTCTAACCTCGTGTCTTTACTTTAATCATGTATTTAATTTATGACTAAGACCTCTCACATTGGGCCAATCATTTGTAGCCGCTGGATGGCCGGTCGGTTCCGGGCAGACTTCCGCTACAAAAGGGTCCAACCTCGTGTCTTAGTTGATTAATTACACCTAATTAGTCACCCCCATATTAATTATCCCTAATTAATATCAAGTTTTCCATAACATGGGTAGACCTAACTCAATAGGTAAATTCCCATGGGGTAGACCTAACTCAATAGGTAAATTCCCACTTATGGTAATTTATTTATTTTATGGTATGCTCAATCATACCCAATCATACTTTATTAACATATTTATTAACCCCATCGTTCCCCACGTAAATCGTTCTCATTTCATAACATAATAAAGGGGAAGATCCATCACAAATAGCATGGGTTTAGCATATAACTTTGTCATGGGTTAAGAGGATGTCAACTTGCATATATGAGCACATATTAACCCAACTACATTCAACCCAAACTTGCATATTATCATACACATGATTTGCATAACATGTTGCATATGAGCTTGCATATTATCATACACATATCTTGAATAACATGTTGAACTTGCATATAGGCATTCTCATAACTTGCATAACATGTTAAACATGCATTTAAGCATACACATAACTTGCATAAGCATTCACATACTTGCATAAGCATCCACATACTTGCATAAGCATTCACATACTTGCATAAACATGCATAACTTGCATATCATGTCATTTAAGCATATACATATCTTGCATAAGCATTCATATACTCGCATAAGCATGCATAACTTGCATATCACATAAATCTTACATTTAAACATATACATGACTTGCATAAGCATCCATATACTTGCATAAGCATGCATAACTTGCATATCACATTAAACTTGCATTTAAACATATACTTAACTTGCTTAACTCACTTTGTTAAACATGCATAATTCCACTCATTAAATATGCATAAACCCACTTGTTAAACATGCATAAATCAACTTGTTAAGCATGCATAAACCAACTTATCAAATATGCATAAACATAGAACAACATAGAGTAACATATCATTATAAATGATTCAAACTCACTAATCCGCATTTAAGACCATAAGTCTCATTACACCCAATCTACTTACTTTAACAATTGATGTTAAAGTGATAGAAACTCACCAAACCCAAGATTAGCAAACTTATGAAGTGGAATTAGTTGCTAACTATGAAGAAGATAATGATTAGAGATTGATTAGAGAGGGATTAGCTTGCAACTTCCTTCATAAATTGGTGGAGGCTCCTTCTAAGATTTAATTTGGCGGCATGAGGCCATCATTTCTATTTTTAGTATGGATTAGGGTAGGTTTAGGGTGTATTTATAGATTAGGAGAGTATTTTAGGCCCTTAGATTAACCCTAGATTAGATTAGGTCCGTTAGATTTAGGAAATCTCTAGAACACAGCCCTCCAAGCCAGCCTAGAACCCAACCTGGTGCACCTAGGTTCTCTGGACGCCGCGCCCCTGTCGACAGGCAAGTCGACAGGCAAGTCGACACCCCTGTCGACAGGCCTGTCGACAGCCCTGTCGACATGGGTAGGGCGGGAAGCTTCCCGCCTGCCCCCTGCTGGCTTTAACTTGAAATCCGAATTTTAAATCTTTAAATCTGTTTTTAGCTTAAATTTTCTGCAAACTTCTTTGGGCCATAACCGGGCCATACGGACTCCGATTCTCGAAAACTCGGACTCTATTTCGCGTATTTTTCCGAGACGAACGCAATAACGCAGCCCGTTACCCCCGATTCCCACGTCTGAGATTATTTATCCTGTAATTAGTGAATTTTAGTATTAACTAAAATTCGGGGTGTTACATTCTCCCCTCCTTAAAGGATTTCGTCCCCGAAATCTCTAAGCTAAGGAGAATGCATATCCTACCATCCAAACAACCATCTACTCAAATCATCAAAACACGGGCATCCATTGTCCTTAAAACAATTTCTAATGATGTATGAGCATATGCAAAAAGTGTGTGTATATGTTCCCTATCTAATGTATGAACATATGCAAACCATGATAGTGCCATGCATCCATTATGTATGCAAGAGAACACTATCGACACATACAATATCTACATGAGTGCACAATCATTCACCAAAATGCATCATCCATATGATAACACAACCATTATACATCCATAGATATAGCTTCCTACACACAATTTTATGCAATATGCAATATGAAGTGACTGAGCCGATCTAGTGCCTAGAGTGTGTGTATATGCATCCACGAGCAACCACTAGCAAACACTTGCATCCACTTGCATCCATCATACATAACATGTCTCAAACACATGTTTCAACCATAGGACTATCCTACCTGAAGGTCAAAGGTACTTACGAGAGGACATACTAAGGATAAGATAAGCACAAGATATGCGATGAAGGAGAAGCAAAAGGACATACCCTCCGAAAGAAAAGGGTACCTCAAACGCATCTTCGCTTCCGTCTCCCAGGTAGCGTCACTCTCTTCATCTCCCCTTTGTACTTTGACTAGTTGAACCTCTCTGTTTCTCAATTTCCAAATCTCTGACCCAAGGATGCAAGTAGGAGCTCGTCGAATCATCGCATCACGCTCTGCTTCCACTTCTCTAAGCAAACTCAGCTCCACCACCTCTGCGGTCTCATGTAGGCACTTCCTCCCATGGAATAGATCATGTACACCACTAAGTCTGTCGGGCAACTCCACCAATGGAAGATGATCCTCACATGTACCTCCAAAATCCAAGATACATAGCCTCAAAAGGTCTTCTAAAATATGATTCACCCTCTCGGTCTGGCCGTCCGTTTGAGGATGATATGCGGTACTCAAATGCAACTGAGTCCCTACCGCCTTTTGCAAACTCTTCCAAAACTCTCTAGTGAAGATAGGATCTCGATCACTCACTTTACTGGAGGGTACACCATGCAATCTAATAATCTCTCGAATATAAACTGAAGCTAGCCATGGAGCAGTTCTCTTACTCTTCACAAGTATACAATGGGCGTTCTTAGTAAGCCTGTCTACTACCACCCAAATCCTTCGAGATGCTATCCCACTTCCATTGCGGAACTTCCAATGGGTGCAGCAACCCACCTGGTTTCTTTTGCTCCGCCTTCACCTGTTGGCACACCAAGCATCGAGCGACATGCTCGGCCACATCTTTCTTCATACCGGCCTAGAAGAAAGTCCTTTTCATGTCTTGATACATCTTATCCCCACCGGGATGAATGGTCATCCTAGAACGGTGTGCCTCATCCAGAATAACCTTCCTCAAACCCTCGTCTTGCGGTACACAAAGTCTACCGTCTCTACGCAAGCACCCCCTATCGTCCAGGGTGTACCTACTCAAATGGCTGGACGACTCCCCCCCTTATGAGCTTTTCTACCAACTCAACCAACTGTGGGTCGTCCCTCTGTGCTTCTCCAATCCGCCCCAAAAGAGTAGGCCTAACCTCCAAGGAGGCTAGCAAACCGGGTACAAAGTCAACGGAAGGTCTAAAGTCAAACATAGAAATAAACTCTAAGCCCCGTCGTTCAACGAACCACAAACTCGAGGACGACCCTTTTTCTACTTAAGGCGTCCGCTACCATGTTACCCTTACTCATAGGATGCTAAAGATCCCATCCACTTTTGTTGTCCTAAGACTATGCGCTCGAAGAGTCTCCAACACTTCCCTAAGATATAGGGCATGCTATTCTCCACCAGGATATCATCCAAAATCATCACAACTATCTCCCACGCAGACCACCCTAGTCGAATTCGGCATCCCCCAATGCAAGCCCCAAAGGCCTAAACCAATATCATACAAACACCCAAGGGATACCTCCTTCGAGTTCAGACGACCTACGTGAGATAATACTAGTAAAAATGGCTAAATAATTAAGCCCTTGTCCAATTCTAGATGTTCTCGCCAGTCTCGCTCCAAAACCATCGTTTATCCTATACTGGCTCTGTTCAGCCTATTGAGCACATACGAAAACTTATTTCGCTCCTAGAAAAGACCAAAATGTCATCCATAAAGACCATCACAACTTATTTAGGTACTCCTTGAACACCCTTCTCATCAAATTAACAAAATATGCGGGGCGTATGTCAAACCAAATGGCATCACCAGCCACTCATAAAAAAACATCCAGAGTCCTAAAGGTAGTCTTTTCTATGCTATCCTCAGCCACTCTCAACTGATGAACTTCCGTGGCTGAGTCTACTACTAAAACACTGAGGCGCCAACCAACTGATCAAAGAGATCATCAATCCTTGGCAATGGGTGTCTATTCTTCTTTGTGAGTTTCTTTAGTTCTCTTTAGCCTACACAAAGTCTGAGGGACCCATCCGCCTTCATAACAAAAACTACTGGAGCGCCCCACTCCGATATACTTCGTCTTATGAACCCCTTCTCAAGCAAATCGCCTACTTACTTATGGAGTTCCCTCCTCTCACGAGGAGCCCCGTGGCACACTGGCCAAGATACTGGTTTAGCATTATTCACCAGATATATTCGGAAGTCAATCTCCCGCTTCGGAGGTAAGCCCTTCACCTCCTCACACACATCCGGGTATTCCCGGACCGCTGCAAATTCTAGACCGACGTGTCAAGCGATTCTAGATAACTTAGCATAACAGATTCTATGGGATTACAAGAGATCTCGAGAGTGTCACCCAGGCGGCCCATAAGCCTAACAACTCTCCCTTCAAAATCAAGAACGGCACCCCTACTGGATAACCAGTCCATGCCCAAAACTAACCCATAGCCCGTGAAGCCCAACAAGCATCACATCTAAACTCAACGCTAAGTATAGAAACTTTCAAACCCAAACACACCATGGAACCCCAATTGGGTTTGAAACAACTAAGGGATCATCTACCAACTGGTGTCTCAGTGCAGTGACTCAACTAATGATGATGAGATAAACGAATGCGATGCGCCTGAATCAAACAATGTACGGACAGGATAATCGATCAGAAAAACTAGACTTTCAATAGAAATAGTTCTACCTCTTTCCCGAATTGCGAGAGCCTGTACTTGCCCCCTAGCCTGACCTAGTGCCACAAGAGCTTGCACCTGTCCTCCTGAGGTAGACCCCGTCCTTTGCTCCTTCTTTGGACAGTCTTTCATCAGATGCCCTGCTTCGCCACAGTGGAAGCAGCCAGTCTTAGTCTTCTTGCGACAGTCTTTGTTTAGGTGGCCTAGTGTCCCACAATTGAAGCACCTCTTCTTTCCCTTGCCACCATTGCCTTTCCCACCCTTGTTTTGCTGTTGAGGTCTCTTCTGATCTCCTTTCTTCTCGTGTGCTTTATTAGCATTGGGACCCTTCTCTTCCTCATGCATAAGTGCCATGTCCACTAGCTTCTCGAAAGTGGCCCCCATAGGGATATGAGACATAGCCAATCCGTGCATCGGTTCGTTCAAGCCTTTAACGAACCTTAAAGCCTTCTCCTCCGGTGTGTTTACCAAGTCTATATTGAACTTCGCTAACTGGTTAAACTTGTTAACATATTCTTTCACTGACAAGTTCCCTTGCTTTAAGTTCAAGAACCTTTCCACGTGCATATTTTCTTCCGCTTTTGAGAGAAACTTTGCCTCAAACCTTTGCCTGAAATCCACCCAAGAGTCAATAGGGCGTTCTCCATTAGTGACCTCCCACCAGAACGAGGCCTCTCCTTCCATTAACCAAGCGGCTAACCTGACTTTCTTTCCCTCTTCTACTTCCAAGATTTCCATCAATTCTTCCGTCTCATTAAGTCAATCCCTAGCTCCCACAAAAGGTTTTCCTCCCATAGCCTTAAACTTCCTACAAGTCATAGCAAAAGTATCCGTGCGAGGAGGAACGAGTGCAACGGGTGGAGGAGGAACATTTGCTGGACCTACAGCGGCAGCCCTAGCTTCTAACAACCTCCTATACCATACTGGTACTGCTACACCGTCCGAAAGATAAAGATCTTCAGCCATGCTGAGACGAAAAAAGGAAAGATTCAAAACGGAGAATTCGAAGGATGTAGATATGGCTATTGGGGATTATGCTTTTCTTTCCAAAAACTTTTCTCTCAAAAGACATGTTTTTGAAAATATTTCTTCCAAAAATGTTTTTAGAAAAATAGTTTTCTAAAAATTTTATCTGTTCTGATAACCTTCGCTCTGATACCACGTGTAACACCCCACGCCCGCTATGGTCACTCACTAAGGGAATGCCATAGCATCGGTGGAGTGTTTTAGTGAATACAGAACAGAAAAATTACAACAAGACAGATATAATTAGTACTTGAAATTTAAAAATATCATCTCACTACAGCGGAAATAACATGTCTGGTTACATCATAAAATCACGATAAAAGTCAAGTACAATATCCCTCAAAATAAAGAAGTACATAATCCCATTCTCTCATACAATAGCCATAACAAAAGAAAAGATAACTGGATAACTGGAGCTTTACATCTACCCAAGCTCCTAAAGACTGGAACAGCAATCCGATCAAGCTCTACTACCGCTAGGATCCACCGAAGGACCTGAGGGTTGGGAAAAAGATAAAAACAACGAGGTCAGACATAAGTCTGAGTGAGTCCTATAACTTTAACAATACAATCATTAAAGTAACCAGAGAAGACATAAACTTGACCTACGGTAATATCTGGGGATGAATGGCTACACTAAGCAGCTTGGTAGACTTAGGATAAACTAAGATAACCGTAAGGACGCATCTACCCACCCAAGGATAATTACTAACTGCACCACACCAGTCATTCCTACTAAAAGGTTGATCCCTTCCAAGGACTTAGAAAATTTCCCCAGCAGTTTCATGTACTCCTAGCCCACTACATAGGTGTCGTCTGCCCCTATCTCTACTAGGTGTATTCAGTAATTTTACCCAGTAGTTTCGTGTACCCCTACATAGGTGCCGTCTGCCCCTATCTTTATTAGGTGTACCCACTACTCCCCAATGATCGGCTCCCTACCGTAGATACCCGTGCTGGTCCCACGATTGGGGTGTATCATTCCCCTAAAGTGGCTACCAGATAATATCAACAGTGCACGGCTTTATATCTACACGATGCAACAACGACTTACCAACCAGCCCGGGTCCACACACGCATATGAAACCCGTTGATCCCGCGTTGCCACCGCTAACCCGTTTTGGCCTCTTATAATCAAGCCCAATATGCGTGTCCCGTCACTCGACATGGGTCGAGCCCACAAAGATACGTTTGGGATATTGGTTGAAATGGCCCCCCACAAGCTACTACTTAAGCTTGTCACTTTTATCTAGTGCATCCCACTTAACCCATTATGTAGTCATGCCCACTTACATGTTAAGATTTGGTTAAGTCATCAATCATATTTCAATTGCCACATAGGGCACCCACTAGATTTCCACATGCCACCCAAAGCACTTACTTAACCCTTCACCCATGTTTTAATTACATGTTCCACTTTGGTTAAGTATTCTAATCGTATTTTCTCATGCCACCCATGGCACTTACTTAACCCTTTAATCATGTTTTAATTACATGTTCTACTTTGGTTAAGTATTCTAATCGTATTTTCTCATGCCACCCATGGAACTTACTTAACCCTTTTATCATGTTTTAATTACATGTTCCACTTTGGTTAAGTATTCTAATCGTATTTTTCTATTGCCACCCAAGGCAACCCACTAGTCTCATCATGCCACCCCAAGGCACCCACTTAACCCCTCATGTCCCACTACATGCTAATATGGTTAAGTGTTTCTTAATTCATTCATTAAGATCATGACCTCATAAAGACCTCTCACATTAGACCGTCTTTTATGACTGCTGGATATGCCGGTTGGTTCCGGGCAGACTTCTGTCATCAAAAGGGTCTAACCTCGTGTCTTTACTTTAATCATGTATTTAATTTATGACTAAGACCTCTCACATTGGGCCAATCATTTGTAGCCGTTGGATGGCCGGTCGGTTCCGGGCAGACTTCCGCTACAAAAGGGTCCAACCTCGTGTCTTAGTTGATTAATTACACCTAATTAGTCACCCCCATATTAATTATCCCTAATTAATATCAAGTTTTCCATAACATGGGTAGACCTAACTCAATAGGTAAATTCCCATGGGGTAGACCTAACTCAATAGGTAAATTCCCACTTATGGTAATTTATTTATTTTATGGTATGCTCAGTCATACCCAATCATACTTTATTAACATATTTATTAACCCCATCGTTCCCCACGTAAATCGTTCTCATTTCATAACATAATAAAGGGGAAGATCCATCACAAATAGCATGGGTTTAGCATATAACTTTGTCATGGGTTAAGAGGATGTCAACTTGCATATATGAGCACATATTAACCCAACTACATTTAACCCAAACTTGCATATTATCATACACATGATTTGCATAACATGTTGCATATGAGCTTGCATATTATCATACACATATCTTGCATAACATGTTGAACTTGCATATAGGCATTCTCATAACTTGCATAACATGTTAAACATGCATTTAAGCATACACATAACTTGCATAAGCATTCACATACTTGCATAAGCATCCACATACTTGCATAAGCATTCACATACTTGCATAAACATGCATAACTTGCATATCATGTCATTTAAGCATATACATATCTTGCATAAGCATTCATATACTCGCATAAGCATGCATAACTTGCATATCACATAAATCTTACATTTAAACATATACATGACTTGCATAAGCATCCATATACTTGCATAAGCATGCATAACTTGCATATCACATTAAACTTGCATTTAAACATATACTTAACTTGCTTAACTCACTTTGTTAAACATGCATAATTCCACTCATTAAATATGCATAAACCCACTTGTTAAACATGCACAAATCAACTTGTTAAGCATGCATAAACCAACTTATCAAATATGCATAAACATAGAACAACATAGAGTAACATATCATTATAAATGATTCAAACTCACTAATCCGCATTTAAGACCATAAGTCTCATTACACCCAATCTACTTACTTTAACAATTGATGTTAAAGTGATAGAAACTCACCAAACCCAAGATTAGCAAACTTATGAAGTGGAATTAGTTGCTAACTATGAAGAAGATAATGATTAGAGATTGATTAGAGAGGGATTAGCTTGCAACTTCCTTCATAAATTGGTGGAGGCTCCTTCTAAGATTTAATTTGGCGGCATGAGGCCATCATTTCTATTTTTAGTATGGATTAGGGTAGGTTTAGGGTGTATTTATAGATTAGGAGAGTATTTTAGGCCCTTAGATTAACCCTAGATTAGATTAGGTCCGTTAGATTTAGGAAATCTCTAGAACCCAGCCCTCCAAGCCAGCCTAGAACCCAACCTGGTGCACCCAGGTTCTCTGGACGCCGCGCCCCTGTCGACAGGCAAGTCGACAAGCAAGTCGACACCCCTGTCGACAGGCCTGTCGACAGCCCTGTCGACATGGGTAGGGCGGGATGCTTCCCGCCTGCCCCCTGCTGGCTTTAACTTGAAATCTGAATTTTAAATCTTTAAATATGTTTTTAGCTTAAATTTTCTGCAAACTTCTTTGGGCCATAACCGGGCCATACGGACTCCGATTCTCGAAAACTCGGACTCTATTTCGCGTATTTTTCCGAGACGAACGCAATAACGCAGCCCGTTACCCCAGATTCCCACGTCTGAGATTATTTATCCTGTAATTAGTGAATTTTAGTATTAACTAAAATTCGGGGTGTTACACCTAGGGTCGACCTGGGGGTCGACCTCCCTGGTCGAGCCCAGGTGACCTGGGTGCATCAGCTTGGCTTTTGGGCTGTGTTTTGGTGGCTAGGACGAGATCTGACGGCTCTAATCTGATTTAGGGTTAATCTAATGGCCTAAAACACCTAACTACTCTATAAATACACCCTAAGACTACCCTAATTCATACTAAAAATAGCTACAACACCGTTATGCCGTCAAAATGCAACTTGAAGGAGCCTCCATCAAATTAAAGAGGAAGATAGCTTCTCAAATCAACTTCTAATCAACTCTAGCAACTTAATCTTCTTCTTAGGAGTGCTAATCAACAAGTTGTTAGTTTTCTATAGCCTTAATGACCAATTGTTGAATTGATTATGATAGGATATAATGAGGTTATGGCTATGAATGTGGATCAATGCAAGTTATGCAAGTTATATGTTATGTGTTAATGATGTTATGCATGTTATGCAAGTTATATGCTATGTGTTAATGATGATATGCATGTTATGCAAGTTATATGCTATGTGTTTGTGATGTTATGCAAGTTATGCAAGTCATATGCTACATGTTCATGATGTTATGCAAGTTATGCAAGTCATATGTTACATGTTCATGATGTTATGCAAGTTATGCAAGTTATATGCTACATGATCATGATGTTATGCAAGTTATGCAAGTGTTAGGCTATGTGTTCATGATGCTAGTTATGAAAATTGCTATGATAAACATTGATCCATTATGACACCATGATTATGCAAGTTTGGTGTATGATTATATGCAAGTTCATGTGTATGCAAGTTTGGTGTATGATTATATGCAAGTTCACATATGACATATTATGCAAGTTGGTGTTTGATTATATGCAAGTAACATGTGCAAGTTTACACCTTTGGATGATATGCATACATATGCAAGTTAACCCCTTTATATGTCATACATACATATGCAAGTTTACCCCCTTTGTATGACATAAGAAACTTATGCAAGTTAACCTCTTTATGACATATGTGATTCATGCAAGTTTGGGTTGATTATTTATGCTAGTTGGGTTTGATGCTATATGCATGTTGACACCTTTAAACCCATGTTGATGCTAATGTATTATGCAAGTTGAACCCATTGTATTTATGATGAATCTTCCCTTTTATGTCATGTCAGCGAATTACGTGGGGAACGATGGGGTTAATAAACATGTTAATGAAATTGTGTGAAGTTGGTATGATTATGCATACCATAAAGTGGATGGACATAATTGAGTCAATTATGTACATCGTTAAAATTGGAATTAATTAGGGAAAATTAATTCGGGGGTGATTAATTAGGTGTAATTAATCGATTAAGACACGAGGTTGAACCCTTTTGTAGCGTAAGACTGCCCGGAACCGACCGGCAAATCCAGCGGCTACAAATGATTGGCCCAATGTGAGAGGTCTTAGGCACAAACCAAATACGTGACAAGTGTATAGACACGAGGTTAGACTCGGTTATGGCGTAAGGCTGCCCGGACCCAACCGGCAAATCCAGCTGCCATAAAATACAGTCTAACGTGAGAGGTCTTTACAACGGTTACGTTTTTAATTAATTAAGAAACACTTAACCAGATAAGCATGTAGTGGGAATGAGGGGTTAAGTGGGTGCCTTGGGTGGCATGTGGAAATCAAGTAAGTGCCTTGGGTGGCATGAGGAAATCTAGTGGGTTGCCTTGGGTGGCAATAGAAAATACGATTAGAATACTTAACCAAGTGGAAACATGTAATTAAACATGATTAAAGGGTTAAGTGGGATGCACTAGATAAAATTACAAGCTTAGGTGGTAGCTTGTGGGGGGCCCATTTCAACCAGTAACCCATATGTATCTTATTGGGCTCGATCCATGTCGAGGACGGGACACGCGTACTGGGCTTGATTATAAGAGGCCAAAACGGGTTAGCGGTGGCAACACAAGTCCAACGGGTTTCATATGCGTGTGTGGACCCGGGCTGGTAGGTAAGACGTTGTTGCATCGTGTAGGTATAAGCCGTGCACCATTTGTTGTATCGGGTTGCCACTTTGGGGAGTGATACACCCCATTGTGGGGCCAACACGGGTATCTACAGTAGGGAGCTGATCGCTTGGGAGTAGTGGAGACACCTAGTGGAGATAGGGGCAGACGGCACCTATGTAGTCAGCTAGGGGTACACGAAACTACTGGGTAAATTTTCTAAGTCCTTGGGTGGGATCAACCTTTAAGTAGGAATGACTGGTGTGTTGCAGTTAGTAATTACCCTTGGGTGGGTAGATGCGTCTTTACCGTTATCTTAGTTCATCCTATGTCTAGTTGGCTACTTAGTGTAGTCATTTATCCCCAGTCATCCCGTACCAAGTTTATATCATACCCTAATTACTTTAATAATTGTGTTGTTAAAGTTATAGGGCTCACTCAGACTTATGTCTGACCCCGTTGTTTTTATCTTTTTTCCCCCTCAGGTCCTCAGGTTGGGCCTAGCACTAGTGGGCTTTGATCAGACTTCTTTATCTATCTCTTGGAGCTTGGACCATGATGTAAAGCCCAGCTTATCTTTTCTTTTATGGCTATTGTTTATGTAGTGGGATTATGTACTTATGTTTTTATCAGGATGGATATTTAGTACTTGACTCTTTATGGTGTTGTAACTAAACATGTTTACCTTCTGCTGCAATGAAATGATGTTTTAGCTTTTCAAGTATTTATATCTGTCTTGTGTAATTTTTCTGTTCTATATTCACTTAAAATGCTCCACCGAAGTTAAGGCATTCCCTTAGTGAGTGACCTTAGCGGGTGTGGGGTGTTACACGTGGTATCAGAGCCAGGTTACCAGAACAGATAAATTTTTTAGAAAACTATTTTTTCTAAAAACATTTTTGGAAGAAGTATTTTCAAAAACATGTCTTTAAAGAGAAAAGTTTTTGAAAGAAAAGCATAATCCCCAATAGCCATATCTTTATCTTTCGAATTCTCCGTTTTGAATCTTTCCTTTTTCGTTTCAGCATGGCTGAAGATCTTAACTTTCCGGTGGGTGTGACGATACCAGCATGGTATAGGAGATTGATGGAGGCTGGGGCCGCCACTGCGGGTCCAGCAAATGTTCCTCCACCAACCGTAGCACCCGACCTTCCTCCTCCCCCTCCTCCTCCTCGCACGTATACTTTTGCTAAGACTTGCAAGGAATTTAAAGCTATGGGAGGGAAACCTTTTCAAGGATCAGAAACTTTTGTGGAGGCTAGAGATTGGCTTAAGGAGGTGGAAGAGTTGATAGATATCTTTGAGATGGAAGAAGGAAAGAAAGTCAAGTTAGCTGCTTGGTTAATGAAGGGAGAGGCCTCATTCTGGTGGGAGGTCACTAATGGAGAACGCCCCGTTGACTCTTGGGCGAATTTCAGGAAAAGATTTGTGGCAAAGTTTCTCTCAAGGGCGGAGGAAAACTTGTATATGGAAAGGTTCTTGACTCTAAAGCAAGGAAACCTCTCGGTGAAGGAATATGTCAACAAGTTTAATCAATTGGCAAGGTTTGGCATAGACATGGTGAATACACCGGAGAAGAAGGCTTTGAGGTTCGTTAAGGGCTTGAATGAACCGATGCATGGATTGGCTATGACTCATATCCCTATGGGGGCCACCTTTGAGAAGCTAGTAGACATGGCACTCATGCATGAGGAAGAGAAGGGTCCCAATGCTAATAAGGCACCCGAGAAGAAAGGAGATCAAAAGAGACCTCAACAACAACAGCAAAACAAGGGTAGGAAAGGCAACGGTGGCAAGGGAAAAAAGAAGTGCTTCAATTGCGGGATACCAGGCCACCTAAGCAAAGATTGTCGGAAGAAGAAGAAGACTGGCTGCTACCATTGTGGTGAAGCAGGGCATCTAGTGAAAGATTGCCCTAAGAAGGGGCAAAGGACGGGATCTACCTCAGGAGGACAGGTGCAAGCTCTTGTGGCACCGGGTCAGGCAAGGGGGCAAGTTCAGGCTCTCGCGGTTCCACCGATTCAGGAAAGAGGTAGAACTATTTCCGTTGAAAGTCTGGTTTTTCTATTTGATCATCATGTCCGTACATTGTTTGATTCCGGCGCATCGCATTCGTTTATCTCATCATCATTTGTTGAGTCACTGCACTTAGACACCAGTCTTGTAGATGATCCCTTGGTTGTTTCAAACCCAATTGGAGGCTCCACTTATTTGTCCATGATATGTTTGGGTTTGAAGATTTCTATACTTAGCGTTGAGTTTAGATGTGATGCTTTTGTTTTGGGCTTCACGGGCTATGGGTTGATTTTGGGCATGGACTGGTTATCCAGTAATGGTGCCGTTCTTGATTACGAAAGGAGAGTTGTTAGGCTCATGACCCGCTTGGGTAACACTCTCGAGATTTCTTGTAATCCCATGGATTCTGTTATGCTAAGTTATCTTGAATCGCTTGACGCTTCGGTCGAGAGTTTACGATCTGTTAGAGTGGTCCGGGAATACTCGGATGTGTTTGAGGAGGTGAAGGGCTTACCTCCGAGGCGGGAGATAGACTTCCGAATATATCTGGTGGATAATGCTAAACCAGTATCTTTACCAGTGCGCCACATGGCTCCTCGTGAGAGGAGGGAACTCCATAAGCAAGTAGGGGAGTTGCTTGAGAAGGGGTTCATAAGACGAAGTATATCGGAGTGGGGTGCTCCAGTAGTTTTTGCTATGAAGGCGGATGGGTCCCTCGGACTTTGTGTAGACTATAGAGAACTCAACAAGCTCACAAAGAAGAATAGACACCCATTGCCGAGGATTGATGATCTTTTTGACCAGTTGGTTGGCGCTTCAGTATTTTCTCAGTTGGACTTAGCCACAGGGTTTCATCAGTTGAGGGTGGCTGAGGATAGCATAGACAAGACTGCCTTTAGGACTCCGGATGGTTTCTATGAGTGGCTGGTGATGCCATTTGGTTTGACGAACGCCCCTGCATACTTCGTTGATTTGATGAGTAGGGTGTTCAGGGAGTTCCTTAATAAGTTCGTGGTGGTCTTTGTGGATGACATCTTAGTATTCTCTAAGAGTGAAGAAGAGCATGCCCTACATCTTAGGGAAGTGTTGAAGACTCTTCGAGCGCATAGCCTTAAGGCTAAATTCTCTAAATGTCACTTCTGGAGGAAGGAAGTGCGGTTTTTGGGGCACGTGGTCTCCAAGGAAGGGATAGCTATGGATCCCGCGAAGGTAGTATCCATTCAAGATTGGAAGGTTCCGAAGAATGCTACCGAGGTGAGGAGTTTCTTGGGGTTGGCTGGCTACTATAGGAAGTTTATCAAGGACTACGCGAAGATATCAGCCCCATTAACTCGCTTGACGAAGAAGAACCTAGTCTTCGCATGGGACGTAGATTGTGATGATGCGTTCCGACGGTTAAAGAGGGCTTTAACCACAGCTCCAGTCTTAGTGTTGCCAGATGGGAGTAAGCCATTTGTTGTTTATACCGATGCTTGTGGGACTGGACTGGGCGCAGTCTTAATGCAAGAGGGAAGGGTAATAGCCTACGGTGGAAGGCAGTTGAGAAAGCATGAGAAAAATTACCCTACCCATGATTTAGAGTTGGCCGCTATTGTTTTTGCGCTTAAGATTTGGTGCCATTATCTTCTGGGAGAGAGATTCGAATTGTTCACTGACCACAAATCATTGAAGTACTTGTTTTCTCAGAAGGATTTGAACTTGAGACAGCAAAGGTGGATGGAGTTCTTAGCATCCTATGATTTCGAGATAGCGTATACCCCTGGCAAGGGTAACGTGGTGGCGGACGCCTTGAGTAGAAAAAGGTTGTCCTTGAGTCCATTGTTCGTGGAACGACGAAGCTTGGAATTTATCTCGATGTTTGATTTCAGACCTTCCGTTGACTATATACCCGGTTTGCTAGCATCCTTGGAGGTTAGACCTACTCTTTTGGGGCGGATTAGAGAAGCACAGAGGGACGACCCACAGTTGGTTGAGTTGATAGAGAGGCTCATAAGGGGGGAGTCGTCCAGCCATTTGAGTAGGTACACCCTAGACGATAGGGGGTGCTTGCGTAGAGACGGTAGACTTTGTGTACCGCAAGACGAGGGTTTGAGGAAGGCTATTCTTGATGATGCACACCGTTCTAGGATGACCTTTCATCCCGGTGGAGACAAGATGTACCAAGACATGAAGCGAGTTTTCTTTTGGGCCGGTATGAAGAAAGATGTGGCCGAGTATGTCGCTAGATGCTTGGTGTGCCAACAAGTGAAAGCGAAGCAAAAGAAACCAGGTGGGTTGCTTCACCCATTGGAAGTTCCGCAATGGAAGTGGGATAGTGTCTCGATGGATTTTATTGATGGGTTACCGAGATCGAGGAAGGGTAATACGGGAATTTGGGTTGTGGTAGATAGACTTACTAAGAGCGCCCATTTCATACCCGTAAAGAGAAAGAGGACAGCTCCATGGCTAGCTTCAGTTTATCTTCGAGAGATAGTTCGATTGAATGGGGTACCCTCTAGCATAGTGAGTGATCGAGATCCTATCTTCACTAGCGAGTTTTGGAGGAGTTTGCAAGAGGCGGTGGGGACTTAGTTGTGTTTGAGCACCGTGTATCATCCTCAGACGAACGGCCAGACCGAGAGGGTGAATCGTGTTCTGGAAGACCTTTTGAGGCTTTGTATCCTAGATTTTGGAGGTACATGGTAAGAGCATCTTCCATTGGTGGAGTTCGCGTATAATAACAGCTTTCAGTCCAGTATTGGTATGGCTCCTTTCGAAGCTCTTTATGGAAGGCCTTGTCGATCACCTACATGTTGGTGGGAATCTACGGATAAGATCTTGCTTGGGCCCGATATGGTTAGAGAGACTTCGGAAAAGATTGACTTGATTCGAAGAAGGATGAAAGCAGCGCAAGATAGGCAGAAATCTTACGCGGATAAGAGGAGGACGGATCTTGAGTTTGATGTTGGGGACATGGTCTTTGTTAAAGTATCTCCATTACGGAATGTAGTTCGATTTGGGTCCGTTGGGAAGTTGGCTCCAAGATTTGTTGGGCCGTTTCCTATTAAGGAAAGGATTGGACGGATGGCATATAGAGTGGATTTACCCGAGAGACTTAGTGGGGGTACATGACGTATTCCATGTGTCACATTTGAGGAAGTGCCTACATGAGACCGCAGAGGTGGTAGAGCCGAGCTTGCTTAAAGAAGTGGAGGTAGAGCGTGATGCGACTATTCGACGAGCTCCTACCCGCATCCTTGGGTCAGAGATTAGGAAGTTGAGGAACAGAGAGGTGCGGCTAGTCAAGGTACAATGGGGAGAAGATGAGAGTAATGCTACTTAGGAGACAGAAGCGAAGATGTGTTCATTGTACCCATTCCTTTTTGAGGGTATGTCTTTTAACTTCTCCTTTATCGTTTGTCTAGTACTTATCTTATCTTTAGTATGTCCTCTCATTAGTACCTTTGACCTTTAGATAGGGTAAACCTATGGTTGAAACATGTGTTTGAGACATGTTATGTTTGATGGATGCGTGTGGATGCAAGTGGTTGCTAGTGGTTGCTCGTGGATGCATATACACACAATCTAGGCACTAGATCAGCTCAATCACTTCATATTGCATATTGCATATAATGTGTGTAGGTAGTTATATTAATGGATGTATAATGGTTGCGTTATCATATGGATGATGCATTTTGGTGTATGGTTGTGCACTCATGTAGAAATAGTATGTGTCGATAAGGTTCTTTCGCATACATATTGGATGCATGGCACTATCATGGTTTGCATTAAGGAGGTCAACTGAATCAGTAGACCGCCTGATTTTGCATTAGACAGGGAACATATACAAACACTCTTTGCATATGTTCATACAGCATTAGAAACTTTAAGGACAGTGGATGCCAGTGTTTGATGGTTTGAGTATATGGTTGTTTGGTTGGTAGGATACGTTCTTCTTGACTTAGAGATTTCGGGGACGAAATCCTTTAAGTAGGGGAGAATGTAACACCCCGTATGTTGAATAACTTGCTATAATATAAAACAGGGCATAATTAAATTTTAAAATCTGAATCAGGGGAAACGGGCTATGCCATTGCGTTCGTCTCGGAAAAATACGCGAAATAGAGTCCGAGTTTTCGAAAATCGGAGTCCGTATGACCCAGTTAAGGCCCGAAGAAGTTTTCAGAAATTCAAAACAGGTTTAAAAATAAAAATTCAAACATTTCAGAAGTGGCGGGAAAATTCCCGCCAGACCCAGGGGGTCGACCTGGGGGTCGACTGGGGAGTCGACCTGCCCACCAGGTCGACTGGGGAGTCGACCCTAGGGTCGACCTGGGGGTCGACCTCCCTGGTCGAGCCCAGGTGACCTGGGTGCATCAGCTTGGCTTTTGGGCTGTGTTTTGGTGGCTAGGACGAGATCTGACGGCTCTAATCTGATTTAGGGTTAATCTAATGGCCTAAAACACCTAACTACTCTATAAATACACCCTAAGACTACCCTAATTCATACTAAAAATAGCTACAACACCGTTATGCCGTCAAAATGCAACTTGAAGGAGCCTCCATCAAATTAAAGAGGAAGATAGCTTCTCAAATCAACTTCTAATCAACTCTAGCAACTTAATCTTCTTCTTAGGAGTGCTAATCAACAAGTTGTGAGTTTTCTATAGCCTTAATGACCAATTGTTGAATTGATTATGATAGGATATAATGAGGTTATGGCTATGAATGTGGATCAATGCAAGTTATGCAAGTTATGCAAGTTATATGTTATGTGTTAATGATGTTATGCATGTTATGCAAGTTATATGCTATGTGTTAATGATGATATGCATGTTATGCAAGTTATATGCTATGTGTTTGTGATGTTATGCAAGTCATATGCTACATGTTCATGATGTTATGCAAGTTATGCAAGTCATATGTTACATGTTCATGATGTTATGCAAGTTATGCAAGTTATATGCTACATGATCATGATGTTATGCAAGTTATGCAAGTGTTAGGCTATGTGTTCATGATGCTAGTTATGCAAATTGCTATGATAAACATTGATCCATTATGACACCATGATTATGCAAGTTTGGTGTATGATTATATGCAAGTTCATGTGTATGCAAGTTTGGTGTATGATTATATGCAAGTTCACATATGACATGTTATGCAAGTTGGTGTTTGATTATATGCAAGTAACATGTGCAAGTTTACACCTTTGGATGATATGCATACATATGCAAGTTAACCCCTTTATATGTCATACATACATATGCAAGTTTACCCCTTTATATGACATAAGAAACTTATGCAAGTTAACCTCATTATGACATATGTGATTCATGCAAGTTTGGGTTGATTATTTATGCTAGTTGGGTTTGATGCTATATGCATGTTGACACCTTTAAACCCATGTTGATGCTAATGTATTATACAAGTTGAACCCATTGTGTTTGTGATGAATCTTCCCTTTTATGTCATGTTAGCGAATTACGTGGGGAACGATGGGGTTAATAAACATGTTAATGAAATTGTGTGAAGTTGGTATGATTATGCATACCATAAAGTGGATGGACATAATTGAGTCAATTATGTACATCGTTAAAATTGGAATTAATTAGGGAAAATTAATTCGGGGGTGATTAATTAGGTGTAATTAATCGACTAAGACACGAGGTTGGACCCTTTTGTAGCGTAAGACTTCCCGGAACCGACCGGCAAATCCAGCGGCTACAAATGATTGGCCCAATGTGAGAGGTCTTAGGCACAAACCAAATACGTGACAAGTGTATAGACACGAGGTTAGACTCGGTTATGGCGTAAGGCTGCCCGAACCCAACCGGCAAATCCAGCTGCCATAAAAGATAGTCTAATGTGAGAGGTCTTTACAACGGTTACGTTTTTAATTAATTAAGAAACACTTAACCAGATAAGCATGTAGTGGGCATGAGGGGTTAAGTGGGTGCCTTGGGTGGCATGTGGAAATCAAGTAAGTGCCTTGGGTGGCATGAGGAAATCTAGTGGGTTGCCTTGGGTGGCAATAGAAAATACGATTAGAATACTTAACCAAGTGGAAACATGTAATTAAACATGATTAAAGGGTTAAGTGGGATGCACTAGATAAAATGACAAGCTTAGGTGGTAGCTTGTGGGGGGCCCATTTCAACCAGTAACCCATATGTATCTTATTGGGCTCGACCCATGTCGAGGACGGGACACGCGTACTGGGCTGGATTATAAGAGGCCAAAACGGGTTAGCGGTGGCAACACAAGTCCAACGGGTTTCATATGCGTGTGTGGACCCGGGCTGGTAGGTAAGACGTTGTTGCATCGTGTAGGTATAAGCCGTGCACCATTTGTTGTATCAGGTTGCCACTTTGGGGAGTGATACACCCCATTGTGGGGCCAGCACGGGTATCTACGGTAGGGAGCCGATCGCTTGGGAGTAGTGGGTACACCTAGTGGAGATAGGGGCAGACGGCACCTATGTAGTCAGCTAGGGGTACACGAAACTACTGGGTAAATTTTCTAAGTCCTTGGGTGGGATCAACCTTTAAGTAGGAATGAATGGTGTGGTGCAGTTAGTAATTACTCTTGGGTGGATAGATGCGTCTTTACCGTTATCTTAGTTCATCCTATGTCTAGTTGGCTACTTAGTGTAGTCATTTATCCCCAGTCATCCCGTACCAAGTTTATATCATACCCTAATTACTTTAATAATTGTGTTGTTAAAGTTATAGGGCTCACTCAGACTTGTGTCTGACCCCGTTGTTTTTATCCTTTTCCCCCTCAGGTCCTCAGGTTGGGCCTAGCACTAGTGGGCTTTGATCAGACTTCTTTATCTATCTCTTGGAGCTTGGACCGTGATGTAAAGCCCAGCTTATCTTTTCTTTTGTGGCTATTGTTTATGTAGTGGGATTATGTACTTATGTTTTTATCAGGATGGATATTTAGTACATGACTCTTTATGGTGTTGTAACTAAACATGTTTACCTTCTGCTGCAATGAAATGATGTTTTAGCTTTTCAAGTATTTATATATGTCTTGTGTAAATTTTCTGTTCTATATTCACTTAAAATGCTCCACCGAAGTTAAGGCATTCCCTTAGTGAGTGACCTTAGCGGGTGTGGGGTGTTACATTTATGGATGAATTTGAATGTTTTATCATGTGGATGTTGCATATGGATGGATGTTTGTGCACACACTTAGTGTTATTATGATTAGGACTATTTGCATACATGTTGGACTCATGGCACTAGACGTATTTTGCATTAAGAAGATCAACCAGGCCTGATCATTTGCATTAGACAAGGAACATATACACACACTTTCTGCATATGTTCATACAGCATTAGACATCTATTAAGGACGATGGATGCCCGTGATTGATGATTGAGTAGATGGATGATTGGATGGTAGGACACATTCTCCTTAACTTGAAGATTTCGGGGACGAAATCCTTTAAGGAGCGGAGAATGTAACAACCCGAATTTTAACAACATGTTAAAATCATAAATCAAGGCAGAATTAAATTTTAAGATCAGAATCAAGGGAAACGGGTTGCGCCATTGCGTCCATCTCGAAATTCTGCTTGGAAACAGTCCGAGTTTGCGAGAATCGGAGTCCGTATGAGGGAGATATGACCCTCCGAAGTTTCAGGAATTTTCAGAGTTCAAAACAGCTCGATTTCGAGTTCAAAATTCAAATTTCAAAACCCAGACAGACTGGGCGGGAAATTTCCCGCCCAGCACCCAGGTCGACTGGGGAGTCGACTTGGCAGTTGCGCAGTCGACTTGGGTGTCGACCTGGTCCCTGAATCTGCTTTTGGGCCTGGGTGCATTCTGATGTACCTGGTCTCGTTTTCTGCCTGGGTTCGTCCGCCTAATCCTATATAAAATCCCCCCTAGTCTCATTTTCTCCACACCATTTCTTTCTACCCTTATGCTGCTTCTAAGCTAATCAAAATAAAAAGATAAGAAGGAAGAAAAAGGAATGCTCCTTCTCCATCAAGACTACGCATAGGGATTTGCAAATTGGGGATTTCAATTAGAACACGGTCGATCAAATAGAGATTCAACAGTCAAATTCTGCTTTCTAATTCTCGATCCACGCACTGTAAGTTCAAGTTACTTTTAGATAAAAGCTGTAAACTTAATATCCATGTTGTAAATTGGAATTGGATCTATGTATGGTGATTGATTCTTATCTATTCTTGTTCGTCTTGGATCTTGACTTTCAGACCTATTCATGTTGTAAATTAAACTCTCTCGTGTCTATAACCTTAACATGCCTATGATGTTGAATGTATTGTTAATGGACAAGGACTATGACTGAGAACATAAGACTGCCTATGACTAATATGACTATGCCTGTGACTATGACGGTGAACATAAGACCACCTATGACTAATAAGACTATGCCTATGCCTATGACGGTGAACGTAAGACTGTTGCCTATGACTATGACAAGGACAATTCTGGTTAATCACCTATGACTCTTGGCTATGAGGATTATTATCTATGATTATGAACATAAGACCATTATCTATGGGACTTTGAAACTATTACTGTTAATTGTCCATGACTATTTGCCTAGAACTATTTTTGATAATTATCCATGATCATGTGATGAGTCGTTTATGATTCATAGCTATGAGATTTGTACCTATGACTGTTGGGGTTAATTGCCTAAGACTATTATAGTTGATCGTTCATGCCCATGACACCATAGTTGAAAACCATGTTGTGCACCGAATTGACATTTTGTTGAATCATATACCTAGGGTGTGACTTGCTTAGTTTATTCGCAATTATGTACACCAAAACCACTGGATCCATTATTCTTGTATTTGGCTTGCTTTTGCACACCTATTCTTTTATGTCGGTGTTTATCATGAACATCGCCTTATCTTGCTAGATTTGGAATCCTATATGCCAGTGATGTGGTAACCAATTATCTCAAGTTATGTCATGCTAGTCTTGTAACCCCCTTTTTATCGCTTTATGCTCGTCTCTTTTGCCTATCATAGTTTTGATGCTATTCCCTCTATTTCGAGATTTGGATTTGTTTGTAGTATAAAACAATTCGTGTTCACGTGCGATGGGAATACGATTTGGGTAGAATAGGCAAAAACATGAGTTGGTTATGAACATGAATTATGAACTCGATAATAGGCAAAACTTGAAACATGAACGCTGTTATAACTTGAACCTGGATATGGACACGAACCTGACATCGACTTGATATGAAACTTGCCTTGAAAACTTGACACGATTTGACATGAAACATGACATGAAAACTCGACATGAATTTTGACATGAAAACTTGAATGTGGGCATGACAATTAGAAAAACTTGAAAATGGCCAACTCGAGGTTGGGTTGAGTTTGCAGTGTAAATCTGCCCGAAACCGCCCGACAAATCCAGTGGATGCAAACAATAGGATCCAATGTGGGTAGTTGGTCATATCGCACGTAAAACCCGAGGTTAGACTATGTTGTGGTGTAAATCTGCCCGGAACCGCCCGGCAAATCCAGTGACCACAACAGTTAGTCTAATTTGAGAGGTTGAAGTGCATTAATGAATTAATGCCACTTGATAGGGTTAAGCCATGAACCGCTTGAATATAATTTACCAATTTGACACGATGACTTGATAGGGTTAAGTCATGAACCGCTTGAATATACTTAACCAATTTGACACGATGACGTGATAGGGTTAAGTCATGAACCGCTTGAATATACTTAATCAATTTGACACGATGACTTGATAGGGTTAAGTCATGAACCGCTTGAATATACTTAACCAATTTGACACGATGACTTGATAGGGTTAAGTCATGAACCGCTTGAATATACTTAACCAATTTGACACGATGGCTTGATAGGGTTAAGTCATGAACCGCTTGAACATACTTAACCAACTTGACACATGATTCGTAGGGCTAAGTCATGAACTTGAACGACAACACTTAGCCAATCTGACATGACACGTAGACGGGTTAAGTCACGAACTTGAATGACCACACTTAACCAACTTGACATGCTAGACTGGTGGGGTTAAGTCTCGAATTTAAATGACAACACTTAACCTGCTGGACGGAAACCCTAGTTACGCGGTCCTTTACAGCAGTAACCCACTAGATGTATCATGGTACCCTGGAACTAGGCAGGGTGGGGCACGATTACTGGGCTGATTGTAAGCGACCAGAACGACGGCTGAGTTGGTGCACCATTGTAGGTTCAGGCAGACTACGGTCGTGCACGTAGTCCGGAGTTGAAAAAGCAGGCATTGGGTACCAGTAGGTTTACACTGTGCGTGCTTGATTCGTGTCGGTGGTTGGCACCCTAGGGCTTGATACACCCTATGGTGGACCTAGCACAGGTGACTACATTCGTGATAGGGCCGTATGACATAGACACATGAACGAGATAGGACTTGTAGGGAGCCGATCGATTAATAGATCGTTTCGTGAGACCAAGTAATGGATCATTTCATGACATTGGGCAAGAGATCATTTTATAGTCAACACATGACACGGGTTGGGATACTATTACAGTTTGTGCAGAGCAAATAGATATCATAGAAATATTTTAATGGTAAAGCAGAGAAATCTTGCGATGCTTGATAGAAATCTTGCGAAATTATACTTAGTTTATCTTGAATGGAAACTTGACGATGTTATACTTGACAAAAACCATATGAGGTTATTCTTAGTTATCTTTCCTGTAGCTTATCTTGTCATCATGCTTATGTTTACTTTCAGTTTATTCATGCCATGTTATCTTTACCTGTTTTTATGCTGAAAGTCACTAGGACTTACTCAGTCTTTATGACTGACCCGTTTTGTTTTACCTCTTTTTCTTCCGTTCCCCCCCCCCCAGGTTCGCAGGGTGGGAATACAGCTTAGTTCGGATCTTACCAAGCTCCAAATCTCTTTCATGTACGGCTTGGATTTCTCTTGGCTATGGCTTGCTTTGCTTTATTGGGGAATGATTTATAACTATGGTTTTATGCTTCTTTACTATTGCAAGACAGATTTCGATGTAATTGACTTAATAGCATTTTGATGTAAAAGGCTTTAGACCTTACTAGATTTTAAAGCAATGAAATTTGGGTTTTCCTTCCGCTGTTTTATTTATGTTCTGTCTTGTAATATTTCTGTGTATGTTTACCTAGATAATACTCCACCAAAGCTAGTGCATTCCCTTTGTGAGTGACCCTAGCGGAGGTGGGGTGTTATAGTGGTCGACCTATTCATTATCAACATTTGAGAGGCTTCCAAAATTGTTTAATTCAATCTGGTTTGTCAGAATTTAAAGCATTGGGGTTTCATTTTACTTGGCGTAGAAGGGGCATTGCATCCCATATTGACAAGATATTGGTAAATAATATGTGCATGCAGTAGTTTTTAAATATGAAAGCTATTTATCTTTCGTAAAACTCAAGTGGTCACAATCCTCTTATGCATGATATTATTCCTACTCAATAATCAAAAGGATTTCCATTCAGATATAAAAATGATTAGGTTAATTTTTCTGGTTATCATAAAGCTGTGCAGAAAGGATTGAATTCAGCTGTTTGGGATTTTCAAAGTTATCAATTCTTTCGGAAACTTCAAAATTGCAAGAAAGATTCGAAAAATTGGAATAAACTGAGGATCAAAAATGATACTAACCTCAAACAATATGAACATATTGTTTCTCAACTGGAAATTGAAGTTGATCATAACCCTGAAGATGTGCAAGTTTATGATAATTATCTGCAAGCGAAAAAAGAGTACCAGAATCTTCAACAAGTATATTTCAATGGTTACAAATAGCAAGCCAAAATTTCATGGTTATAACAAGGAGATACAAATTCAAAATCCTTTTATTCTCAAATGACAAAAAGAAGATTTTTTAATCATATAAGAGCATTGACAGATCAGAATGGTAAATTGCTGTTTACATCAGAAGAGATAGAACATGAAGCTATAAACTACTTCTCTGCTATGTTTAATGGTTCTCAACCAACTGGTTTTCCTAACTTTAATCCTATTGCAACTATCAACCAGAACGGTCAGCAATTTTTATTGAAGAATGTGGAACTATTTGGAATCAAAGAAGCATTATTTTCTACTCATGATGAATCAAGCCCAGGTCCTGATGGGTTTAACTCAAAGTTTCTCAATGTACATGGGATTTAGTGAAAAATGGTATGTTGGATGCCATTACTGATATTTTCCAACCAGGTAATCTACCAAAATCACTAAATCATATTTTTATTACATTAATCCCAAAAAATGAAAGACCCTCAGAAATTTCTCATTTCAGGCCTATTTCCTATTGCAACGTCTATTACAAAAAAAATTCTAAAGTTTTGTGTAATAGGCTTAAGCTTTTTCTCCCTTTCCTTATATCATCAAATCAAAATGCTTTCATTCAGGATCGATACAATGGTGATAATATCCTTTTAGCACATGAATTATTGAGAGATTTTAGAAAAAAAGGAATGGCTAAATTATGTGTGAAAGTGGATTTACAAAAAGCATATGGTAAGGTCAATAGGGAATTTATTTGTTTTCTTATGGGAAAAATGAATTTTCCTATACATTTGTAAATCTAATATATGAGTGCATCTCGACTCCTACATTTTCAATAATGATCCAAGGCATTCCTAAAGGGTTTATATCATCTTCAAGGGGCATTAGACATGGGGATCCTTTGTCCCCTTATTTGTTTGTTATAGCAATGCAATTTTTTACTTATTTGATGGATGTAGCAACTGAGAATAAAGAATTTCAACCCAGCAGTCAAATTCAACCAATCATCTCACACCTCCTATAGGCAGATGATTTGATGATTTTTGGTAAATCATCAGTTCAAAATGCGTTGTCTTTGAAGAGGATTTTTCAAAATTTAAGTTTGTATGCTGGGATAAATGTTAATTCTTCTAAAACCATGGCTTTCTTCAGTGCTTCAGTTCAAAACTCTACAGAAATTCTTAATATTTTGTGGTTTGACAAAGGAATTCTGCCTATTAAATATTTAGGAGTGCCACTCTCTTCTAATTACTTGCACTATTCTTTTTTGAAAGTTAAGCACAAAATTATTAATGACCAAAATATTTACAATATATATATCCAAGCATATTCATGTATACTTTGTCATATAAAATTCAAGACTCACCAACTCAGTACTCCCTTAGACAAGTAACTAAAAGTAAAAACATATTTCAACAACAAAAAGGAAAACTTCCAATAGGCCTGCCTTAATGTCATGACATAAGAGGCTTCTCCTTTTACCAACAATGCATAAGCAATTACCATAACAATCACCTGAACCTGTTAAGATAAAAGCTACCCAACAGATTACTTACCATCAATCATGTGAAGAAAGGATCGAAGAGAGGCGAGGGTTTCTTCTCGTGTGTCTTTTCGACGACTTGGCAGAACTACCATGTAGTATATCCTCTATATTAAAATCAATCCCCTCATCAAGATCATCATTATCCCAAATTTTACCCTTTAGTTTCTTGCCCTTCGACTTATATGAGGGATGAGCACTCTTTGGCACTTTAGTGGAGAGGATAGCAGGATATGTCGCAGGTGGAGGTAAAACAAGATGATCAGGTGGCTTTAAATGAGCATACGGGGATTGCTTCTCACTTGAATTTTTTGCACCTAATTGAGCTGAAACATCTTTCAATGATGAGGCGGCTATAGTAGATGAACTATGGCTAAATGTGGAAGAACATGGCATGGTGGTAGTAGCTGTTGAAGCAGATACATTAACTGATGCAGACATACCAGTGTAAGAAGAAGTAATTGAAGAGCTCATACCTGTAGACCTTGCACTAGTAGTGTGACCTGGTAGTACTTGAGCTTGTTTAGTAATATCCTCAAACAAACTTCCAATATTAACATCCTCCTCAATGTCAACATTTGTATCCTTATTCAGATTAACTTCTGCAATAGCAGTGTCAACATTCCCAGGATGAACATTTTAAATCTAGTATTGATTGCTTGTTAGCTTCATTATGAAATTGACCATCAATATCATTCACATCTTCATCCATGCAGTCTAAGTTTTCAAAGGGGTTAACACTTTCTTTCCTAACATTAGCCGCAATATTTGCATTACTATGATCTCTACCTACATCATTTTTCCTCCAATACTTCTTTTTCCTATTATTGACATTGGTCCACTTATCAAAGTTAGCATTAGCATTTGTGTCCCTATACTGCTTATGTTTCAGCTCATCCTCTTTTTCATGAAAATTCATCATATCCACTTTTACTTGATTTGGATTTCCCTCTTGATTATTTGTATGTTTCTCACAATGTATGGTGTCATGACCAAAAATCTTACAATGAACACAAATTTTAGGTTTCCAATCATAGTTGACTTTCACAATAGGGCAATGATCACCCATCCCATTGACCTCAATTGAATCTGGTAGTTCAAATTCTGATGATACTTCTACCAAAGCTTTTGCATATCTAAATCTATTCAACCTTTCGGTGCTAGCGTCATAACATATAAGCGTACCTATATGATTGACTAACCATTTAATTCCAATTAAAGTCCATAAGATCATAGGGATTTTGTATATATGTATCCAAACAGGGACTTTACGAATTTGCGATTGCGCACAGCCAATTGATGGATCCCAAATAGTAATGATAAACATACGACCACAAATGAAAATAGGATCATATCTCAAAATTTTCTCCCTATCGGAATCATTTGTAAACTTGAAATAGAAATGACATCCATCCGATTTAATATCAACTTCCCCAACTAATTTCCAATGACTATGTAAGTAATTAGCTACTACTTGAAAGGATAAAGTTCCATTGAGGAAAAAACCTATAAGAAAATTATTCCAATAATTAATAACTTCCTGCCTCACTAGATCTGGAATCAATTTCTTCTTTCTATCTCTGACTATATCGTAGTGAATTGGCTTGTACGAACCAACATTTAGTGAAGAAGATCTGAATAGAGAAGCATAATCCGATTTGGCAAAAGATGGAAAGGATTCCTTCGATGGATTTGACGAACTGATGTTGGAAGGATCACCCCTAGAAATAGAGGGAGTATCATGAGATAGTGGTGTATTTGGAGGTATAGAAGGAGGAGGGAGAGATGGCAAAGGGGGAAAGGTTGCATCAAAGGACAAGGGTTGAGAAAAGGAAGAAGGTTTCGAAGAAGAAGGCGTCGATGCCGCCATTGACATTTGAATATTATGTTAACCAAAATTTTCCTATTTGTTTCTTCTTGGAATCTAAGTACTTGCACTATTTAGATTGCTATTCTTTAATTCAAAGAATGCAAAGTAAATTTCAAGGTTGGCAAACAAAACTGCTTAGTTTTGCTGGAAGGGCAGAGCTATTTAATTCAGTGATTACTCCTATTGTTCTTTGTTGGCTCTTTGTTTACCAAATACCAGAATTTACTTTAGACAAACTGAAATCTCTATGTGCTGTTTCTTTTGGGGGAGTTCTTCTCACAAAATTTCTCAGATAAAGTTATGTAAACCAAAAGCAGAAGGAGGTATAGGTTTAAAGAATTTTACTGATTTGAAAAAAGTAGCTTGCATTAAATTACTTTGGAACTTCCTATCAAATTCATCTTTATGTAGCAAATGGGTTCTTAGTAAATATTATAAAGGAAAGCATTTTTGGTCAATGGTAGTAGATGTTAATGCATCAAGCACTTGGAAAGCTCTGCTTAGACTCAGATCAAGTTCAAGGCAATTATTCAACAAAATTATAGCAAAGGGAGAGAATACTTATTTATGGTATGAGCCTTGGATAAATTGCCAATGTTTGGTTGATTTACTAGGCTATGACAGGTTGGTCATCATGATGAGAAAGTTACTTCAATTATTAGAAATGAGGAATTACTACCTAAAATTCATCCTACAACTCGAGAGCTTATTGATGAAATTAGTAGCATAACTACAAATCCTAGTTTAAATCAGGACACTTATGAATGGTGTGAAGAGGGTAATTTTGTTTTTCATAAAGTTTGGGACCATTCAAGGATTCATGAAGTAATAGATCCAATTTTTTTCTATTATTTGGCGTAAGAAGAGCAATAAAAGAATGGCTTTTATCTCATACCTTGCTATATTGTGAAGACTGAACACCATGGATAGGATTTATCTTTTTGGAAATGTCACGAACACAAGCTGTCCTTTGTGTGGTAGTTTTCCAGAATCAAATCAACATGTATTTTTCTAGTGCGATTACTTAGCTTTTATTTGGCTTTCCTTGAAGCAAAAGTTATTCTTGCCACCAGCTTTCTCTCTGACTTGAAAAAAGATGCTAAATATCTTCATTTGAATTTCAAATCCAAATATCAGATTAGTGATTTAGCTTGTGGAGCTTTTACTACATCGATTTACTTTATCTGGAGGGAGAGAAACATGAGGGTTTTTCAGAATCAAAGCAACAATTCAATTTCTACTTTAATGAAGGTTAAGCGTGAAATCTTTTTCTTGGTTCAGCATAATGGAAGCAAGACTTCTCATACTTTGAGGAATGAGCAACTTTTGGAGAGATGGGACATAGAATTAAATGATACTGGTTAATGGAGGAGCAGTGTTTTAAATTTTTGAGGTGGCGGTTGTGTTAGTTTGGGCCTTGTTCATGGGCCGAGGAGTTAGTCTTTATTCTCTTCTGGATTTCTTTTGTTTATTTTGTGATTTTATTTCTGCTTTGTATTTCAGCTTTTTTACCAAATTTATAAGTACTCTTTTTCCCTGTAAGGTACCCATTTAGGTTAGCGGGGTTATAGGGTTTTATGAGGCTTATAAAGGAGGTTTATAATTGGTTTTTAGCAATAAAGTGAACCAATTTTCAAAAATATGTGTGTGTGTGCATGCGTGTGTGTGTATGGATTGGATATCTACAAATTTTTATTGAATTTAGATTGGTGTAGCTCACAATACGATAGGGGTGCCGCGGAATGCTCCTCATACACACATATGATCAAGAGCACTTAAAACAATGCAGCATTCATATAGCCTCTTAATTTCCACTACATTTCCATTTCTCTATCTTTCCACTAATTCACTTTCCCCATTAATGTATTTAATTATAAATGAGTCACTATTATTCGAGTGTAAAAGGGATGCCATAGAAAATAGTTTCCATACAACCCCCATTATGTTCTCCGAGTGACTGAAATAGAGGGAAATCTGCCATTAGCCAACAACTATTTTGTAGCCCACGTTGTCATAAACTAATTTGTCAAAAATAATACAACCGTAAAAGCATCTCTGTGTATAATCCACCGATTTGAATCTGTAACTTTTATTTGCGAGCATACTTTGATTAAAGAAGAGCATCATAGCTTCCAAATTTTTGTAAATTGAATTTTACGTTGTCTAATCCAAGCAGAGCTAATCTTCTGAATATCTGAACCATATCCATCGTTTATAAAACAAATTCCTAAATTGTACTTTTCAAAATCATAAAAGGGTACATATGAGACTAAAGGCAGTTACAGAAATAGTCGAAATAACACATTTGTTTCAGGTAGACCCGTAAGCAACATTAGCTCCTCAGTTACATTTGAATCAGTTAATCAGGTAATTGATCCCATTTTAAAATTAGTTAGTTTACCTTCATTAGACAGTTGAAGATGTAAAACAGTTAGAATAAATTAATAGCGTTGTTGAAATTATGTAAACCCAAAACCAAATCTTGAAGTGCAAGGCCAAACCTACAGATAATAACTCCATCGAAATAAGAACGCAATTACACGAGACATACCCTTTATAGATCTAAACAAGCTGCGACTAACATATCATATCTTAGAATAAGAATTGATTGGGAGAAAAAGTAGGTTTCAACTTAGGATGTTGCAAAACCGGTTACGCCAAACCCCCATTTCCTGAAGTCTTGATTCTTTAAGAGCAATACGAGTCAACGATTTAATAGGACTTCTGAGTATGTGTTAGGAGTACCACGTAGGACTAAGGGGAAGGATGTTGCTATGAATAAGATACTTCTATCTACCAAGTAATTTGAATTATATGGAAAAAATGATCCATGGAGTATTTAGAAGTGGGTTGCTAAATAAGAGCTTAAAGGATATAAATAAAAACCCTTTTAATGTTTGTACTTGGAATGCAAGAAATCCTTTGGATTTCGAACATCCGAAAAACGACAAACATGATTTTGAATCTAAGCATTTTCTTATCGAGATATATCCAATATGTGGAGGTGGTTGGGGCTTCATAGGAAGTAGTAGGACATCATTTCGCATTTTAGCTGATTGGCTTTGTTACATCATGATATAGGAAATTGGGGAATAGACCTATCCGTTCATGAACTAAGCTCGTGGACCGATTCTTGAGGCAGTTTAGGGTGCATGTCTCAAGATCGGAAAATGTAATGTCGTTATCTAGTGTGTGAACAAAAGGTCTGAGAGAGCCTTAGGAGTTATTTGACTAGGCTTAATGTAGCGGTTGCTGGGGTTGATGGACTATATCTGTCAATTATTCTGATCGTGGCTTCTTTCAGAGTTGCTAGCATGACGGACTTCTAAATTAATTTGGAGAGAGATTTACTAATGGATATAGTTTAATTTTATCACAAGGCTAAGAGATATATGCAATAAAACGATGCAAAAGCTAAGGAAACTGATCTTTTTGATGAGTTGTGGAAGGCAGAGGATAACGTAGAGCAGAGTTTGGAAAGAGTAATGGAAAGAGGAAAGTCAACAACAGTGATACTAGAGAATTGAAGCACTAAGTAGAAGATTGAAGTGGAGAGGATCTATCGAGAGTGTTAGCCTGCCTTGTAGCAAGGACACCTAAGGTCAAGATGGTCACGATCACAAACTTCAGACATCGAGGTCATGTCTTACCAGAGACACAACCCCATATCGGGTCGAAGAAATATCATATTTTACTGTCTTCTGTTCACTGGATCGAACAATATCAAGGCATCGAATCAAAGGCCCTTAGTTTGAACAAAGCCCGAATTGAACATTCGATCCGGAGCCCCTTCAATCTAGGCATAACAACTGCTTCCATTACACACCCCACGATCTTCTGAAAGCTCGGGGGGCACCGCACATAGCTGCGGCCACTACCATCGCAGAACACGGCTCGAGAGCCACATGTCCGATCTTGACTGAACCACTACTTCAACTATAAACACACAGTTTCGAGGACATTTTGAGGAGTTTTGGCACTTGATAACTCCACGCATACGCGAGTCGGTAAGATATATCACTGATTCAAAGCATTTCTCATACTCTACCGTAAAATTTCAAGTGTTTATGTGTGTTATATCTTGAGTGATTGAAAGTTATATTCATTGTATCACTACTTCTTATTGAATTAAGGGATTATAAAGTGGATGTAGGCTTACTAAAGCCGAACCACTACAAATTGTTTGTATTTGCTGCTTTTTTCTTATTTTTGCTTGAGATTTCTTCATTTTTCTCTAGGAACTCTAATCTTTGTGTGTTTGTGCCATTTTTTGGTCAAACATTTTAGTGCTTTCACTGAGAAATTTGAATTCTCGACCTTTTTTGGATTGTTTACCTAC
Organism: Allium sativum; assembly: GCA_030737875.1. NCBI lineage: Eukaryota > Viridiplantae > Streptophyta > Magnoliopsida > Asparagales > Amaryllidaceae > Allium > Allium sativum. The sequence continues at coordinate 361,740,225 of CM060916.1, read as the reverse complement.
TATTTGGATCTTCAAGCCCAAAGGAATAGTCTATATTTTTGTTATTTTCGATTATTTCAGTCATCATGGTTTCTAAAAGAGATAGAACTTGTCAAGCTTCCCATGAAGCGTCAGCCAGCAACGCAAAACAACTAGATTCGTAGATGGTGCCATCGTAGGGTCCCAGATAGGATGAACTCGGTTCGAGCCTCCCTGGATCGAATTCGGTTCGATCCCAAGGAGGAAACTGCTACTCCAACTGTAGCTCAAGCTCCATTTTCAGCATTCATCACGCGAGATGATTTTGTAATCTTGTTCAGCAAGTTAGGAGCTACCTTCCCAGGAAGATGCAGCAATTCGGTCCGACCCTGATGATCTTAGTCTGACTGAGCCCATTCTAATGTTGACTCGATCTCGAGCTCCTCCTGGACAAAGAGGCACTGTTTGGACTGCTTGTGCACCCGTACTTTCACCCACTCATCCTGTGATTGACCAAAACCACAGAGGGTAGGGAGGTACCACCTCGACGGTGGCACATGAGACGTTGCCTAAGATGGGAACAGAGATAGTTCGACGAGCTGAAAGTGCTGAACCAGAACTTATGCTTACCAACGCAGAGGTCGGAGCAATGATAAGGAAGATAATGAACGATAACATATACTATAATAATAAGGATTGGGGCCTAGATCGCAGCCATACTCGTTTTACCCACGATATATTCAAGGCATAATTCTTGAGGCGGTTTAATCTGCCAACTATGGACCATTATTTGGGAAGGACAGATCCACGATAGCATTTGATACGCTATTCATGGTATATGAATGCAGCAGCGACTCCTGATGCCATTATGTGCAAAGCCTTTTCGATATATCTTGATGGAATGACAATAATATAGTTTCCCATCAGTTCCCAACTTCAAAGATTCAAGCAAGAATTTCTTGACTCAATTTTGATTACACGCATCAAAGTCTAAGCACGTAAAATGAAGCTTTCAACAGTTAAGCATACCTCCGGGGAGACTTTGAAGGGCTATCTCAACCGTTTTAGTACAACAATCACCAAAGTAAGCAACCCTAACCCAGAGACCATTCGATGGCAATGGTCGATAATGTGTACAAGAACTTGGAATTCAGAAGATATTTGGTTGGAAAGCCTCCTACGACGATAGAGCTATTTTATGAAAAGGAAAAATGTGTGCTTGCGATAAGAAGATGCATATCTAAATCGAAAAGGAAAGTCTAGCGCTATGCAGTTTATGCCCCGCTATATCCCGTAGCGTATTACTGCAGCTACGCTTTTCCCAAATAGTCTCCAATATAACCTTTCCTCTTTAAGCCTCGTTATATTCCGCTATTCATGATATATCCCGTTATTTCCACTATATTATGCTTTACCTGCTATATCTTTGATGAATGAAATGAACTAAAAATGACATCTATATGTTAATTTTTTTAATGAATAATGTTTTAGAATTTAATTTTTAACATATATTTTTATAAACAAGAATACTATAGTGTTTTGTTAAATTTAATTAATTTAAATATTAATCCATGTTTATTTATAGATATCTGCATATATTTTTATTTAAAATTAAGAACGTACTAATTATTGTTAAGTTGTACGTAAGTTTTTTTTATTTAATTATAGTTTAAATATTCCGTGAAAACATTAAGAATGAGTTATATATGCTATTGTAGAGTCATCCGCTATATCCTGCTATTATCCCCGCTGTGGCTTTATGGACCTCCACCGCATTGGATTCGCTAAATGCTTTAACTGTATAGGTCTAACGAGGTTGTGAAGGAGGAAATTCAGAGTAATATAGTTGTAAGACAATCCGGCGACAGTTTAGAAAAAGTGGAAGTTAACGTCGGGAATCAAAACAAGAAGAATGACCACCAATGAAAGAACGGTAATAAAGGAAATCGGAATCAGAAAGGGGATGCTAAGAAGCCACCCCGATTCAATCATTCGAGAGTTATACGCCGTTGAATGACACTTTGGAGAATATATATCTCGATATGTGCAACGTGATGTAGTATAAAAGACCGTCTCCGCGAGATTCGATGGAGAAGGAGCATGAGCCTGGAAAGTACTATTTGTTCCATGAAACTTTTGGCCATTCAACGGATGAATGTCGTCATCTGAGGGGCATGGCTGAAAATTTGTTGCAAGAGGGAAAGCTTGACGAGTATAAGGTGGCCCCAAGGGATAGGAGCAAGGAGCTCCAACCCCGAATCAAGATCAAGGGACCCCTAAAGCCACTGCTCACTAGAAAGAAAAAGGGATGATCATCAACATAGCGGAGGAGGACCGCATCCGGCGGGTTTAGTGCCAGAACAATGGTTCGATATGTAATTGAAGTAAAGCATATGGAAATTAAGAATGCAGCACCCCGAAGATAATGTTTCCATCAAACAGCAGAAAACGATGAAGGATGATATTATTTTCCGTGATAGAGAGAGTTTGGGGATAGATACTCCAAGCATAAACTCATTGGTGATATCGGCCATCATTGGTCCTGCAATTGTACAGAAGGTCCTAGTTGATTGCTAAAGGTTCATCAATATTTTGTTTAAAAAAGGTTTTGATCAAATAAAGTTGCAGTTAAGAGACCTGAAGCTATGTACATGATGGATACATGGTTTTAATGGTTCAACCACTGAGCCAATCGATCTAGTTGAGTTACCAGTTGAGTTAGGTGAGGAGAACGTATGAGAGTACGAATCCTCCCATTCATTGTGATGGATTTTAATTCTCCTTACAATGCCTTTCTAGGCCGGCCGACCCTAGCAGAATTCAGAGCATGTGTAGCTCCTTATTTTTTGCTCCTGAAATTACCAATTGAAGCTAGAGTGGGAATGGTCAGGGGAGATCTGGTGATAGGAAGGGCATGTTATCTAGCAGAATGGAAGGAAGTCCACAATGGAGAAGGCAAAGAACTACAAGATGCCACCCCTCCTGCCAAGGAGGTGACGTCATAGAAAGTAATGGACACATCCCAACCAGGATCGCCCAATCATTAATTTGAGGATATTGATCTCAGAGAAGATGAGGAGTTGGGATGTAGAAGGGCAATATCTAATGAAGCTACAATAGAAGTTCTGATTGATAACAACGACCCAACTATCCCATCTGGATTCCCTCCGAACGTGGGAATTGATTGATTTTCGTCAGGTAAACCTAGATGTGTTTGTTTGGTCCCATGCTGATATGTATGGGATATCTCTATCGATTATGATCCATTCGTTGAGCATCAATCCAAAGTATGTTCCAGTTAAGTAGAAAAGACGCATGCTTGGCCCGGAGAGGTCTGCAGCTTTGAAAGAGGAGGTTGAAAAGCTGAAGCGTACCGGGTTCATTCGAGATACGACATACCCTGAGTGGATATAAAATCCAGTCCTAGTAAAGAAGGCTAATGGAATATGATGTACATGCATCGACTTCTCATATTTGAACAAGGCATGCCCCAAGGAAAACTTTCCACTTCCATGAATTGATGAGCTAATCAACTTCTAATGCATTTTTCAGACCAGGAACATACTTGTTTTATCACGGGTCTCGAATTGTATTGCTACGTAGTGATGCCTTTCAGTTTAAAGAAAACTGGGGCAACATACCAACATTTGGTTAATCGTATGTTACACAACCAGATCGGGAAATCGATTGAAGTGTAAGTAGATGACGTGCTTGTAAAGTTGAAGCAATTAGCCAATCATATTAAAGACTTAGTAGAAATGTCCAATATCCTCCAACATAACAGGATGTAACTCAACCCTTTGAGATGCTACTTTGTCGTTTTCGCAGGGAAATTTTTGGGATTCATCGTCAGTTCATGTGAGATTAAAATCAAACCAGACCAGATTGCAGCAATCAGAAACATCCAAGAATCTTGAAAGATCGAGGATGCATAGAGATTTACAGGAAAGGTAGCAGCTTTGAGCAGATTTATCTCCAGAGCTACCGATAAGTGCATTCCCTTCTTTGAATTAATAAAGCGAGGGAAACACAACTTTGATTGGACCGTAAATTGTGTCGAGGCTTTCCAAAATCTACTAAATCACTTAGAGAGGCCTCCGATATTATCAAAGCTTGTAGATCATGCGAACTTGTTTATATACTTAGCAATGTCATTGCACGACATTAGTTCAGTGCTCGTTCGCGAGGAGGATAAGGTACGAAGAATAGTGTACTATGTGAGAAAGAAGTTGGCGGGGACGGAACATAACTATCCAAAGATTGAGAATCTTGCCTACAGCTTGGTGATTGCTTCGAGGGAACTCTGTCATTATTTCTAGGCTCACCCGATCATGATATACATCGACCAGACGCTATGACAGGTCCTTCAACGACCTGAGGCATTTGGTAGGTTACTTAAGTGGAATATTGAACCGAGTCAGTTCGACCTCACTTTCCTTCCAAGAAAGTCTATACAAGGGAAAACATTGGTTGATTTCGTAGCTAAATTTACAACTCTCGAGCAAGATGCCTTGGATGATGATACTAGCCCTTTTGAGATTAAGCTTGAATCGAGCATTTATAAGCTATACATAGATGGTGCTCGTAATGATTGACGTTCTGGCGCTAGGGTTGTCTTGGTAACTCCTAAGGGACGATCGATCTATTATGCCTTAAGGCTAAATTTTCCCGCTACTAACAATATTACGAGTATGAAGCCCTGATTGTCAGGCTAAAACTCGTGAAGGAATTGAGAGTAGATGTGTTGGTCTGTGACTCTCAAATTGTTGTGTTTTAGGTTCAGAAAGATTATTAGACAAAGGGACCACAACTCGCCACTTATCTGGAATGGGAGGAAGAACTATTGGATGACCTCAAATACCATAGCATTTCCTACATTTCTCAGGAAGAGAATTAGAAGGCGACAATTTAGCAAAGGTGGCCAACTCTGATAGCCCAGAGGAAACAGAAATGCATCTGATTGAGGTTTTAACTGCACCAAGTATTGATCAGATAGAAGTTGATTAGATACTGGAAGTCGAGCATGAAAGAGTGTCATGGATGACCCCTATAAAGAATTTTCTATAGCATAGAATACTCCCAGAGAGGAAGAAAGAAAAGCATGCCATTATCCGCAAAGCTTCAAGATTTATTATGCAGCATGGTATGCTTTATAGAAAAGCATTTTCGGCCTGTTTGCTCTGGGACATCGCCAATGACGACGTCAAGCGCGTATTACAAGAGGTACACGAAAGCAACTGCGGAGACCACACCGAAGTGCAAACTTTGGAAAAAAAAGTTAATATAGTATGGCTATTTTTGTCCTTCCATAAATCGAGATATGGTTGATTATTCACAATGCTGCGACAAATGCCATAGGTTCGCTATGATTCCTAGGACTCCGCCTAACCAACTCACCCAGATGGTGACTCCTTAGCCATTTGCAATTTGGGGAGTGGACGTCATTGAAAGTCTTCTGATATTCAAGGATGGAGCGAAGTATGCAACTGTTGCGGTGAATTACTTTATGAAGTGGCCTGAAGCGGAACCATTAACCACTATCACGACTAAGCGAGTGATCAACTTTATTGTCAGAAACATCATGTGTCGATTTGGGCTCCCTCGCACTATCAATAATGATAATGGAACCCACTTTGATAGCACGTAATTGAAATATTTTTGTTGACATCATCTTATCGAGAAGAGATATACTGCGGTTGCACACTGGCAATCAATGGACTAGTAGAAGTCGTGAATAAGATCATTAAGTCCATTCTGAAGAAACGACTGAAGCAGGAAAAGGCCAAATGGGTTGACGAATTGCCATTAGCCTTTTGGGCATATCGAACTACCCATAAATTAGCAACTGGCCATACTCGTTTCGCACTCTCATATGGATCGAAGGGAGTCATCCTAGTAGAGCTTGAAGTCCTCTCTCATAGAACAACATATTACGATCCTTTGACTAATAAGGCTCTTCTCCTAAAGTTGCTGGATATGATCGATGAATAAAAGAGAGGAGGCAAACTTGCATGCTTCAGAGCAAAAACATCAGGTTGCCCGATACTATAACCAGAAAGTACGACCTAGGACCTTCGGACCTGGAGACCTCATACTGAAGCATGTCTTCGCGACCCCCATCTACATGGTCCCAAAGTGGTATGAATCGCATGCCGTTGATCGGAAGCTTGATAACGGAGCTTTCAGGCTAATGACCGTTGATGACAATCATCTTTTGAGAGCATGGAATGCCGAGCATCTGTCGCACTATTTGACTTAAGCTTTTATTTTGTTTATTCCTGGATTATGTAATGAGGCATGATTTGCCCAAAGTTATTATTTATAAATAAAGGTTCTTTCCATGGTCTATGAATGTTTATGTTCACTCCCTAATGATGTTCACTTGCCGAACATGAACAAAGGAAATCGTTAACTCCCTAATGATGTTCACTTGCTCGCGCTTCAACGAGAAAGCTCAATTCCCTGACTAAATGAACTTGGATTAACCAAAGTCGAGCTCAACGTCGACATTCAACATAGCGATCCCCTCTTTGTAGATCGAAGTGTAGGAACGGCGCTTAAACGACATATTAAACTCCTCCCTATTTCGATGGGATGAGTATAAACAATAGGGGTGGAACTCGATCATCCTTGATGGCGACCTTTTCCCATGACATGAAGCCAAAAGGACGATGCCCGGACAAGTATGACCTGACCACTAGCCCTACTAACTTCATTCCTTAGAGAATGGGACGGAGTATTGACTAACTTCGAGTTTGATATTGACACTCGTGTCAGTAAAATCTTAGTTTAGGACTTAAAGTGCAGACTTGATGCCGAAGCGAATAACATGACCACTCGCACAATCAACCCTAACTCTAACGGCCAGGGAGCAGGTATAAAATCAGGGTAGGCATGAAATGGTGCACCACGACTTAAGACCGTTATAACCCATGACTCTAACCTGAATTCGCGACAAGAGAGTATAAATACATTTGGATCGAACATCTAAAGGACTAGGCTCATACCCCATGAAAGGCTTGAGGGAATAAGCATAGGTTTAGCCTAAGATCCTCAGTGATATTGGGGGAATTGGCATGAACTTATGAATTAACCTTTAATATGCCATGGACTTGGCATATAGTTTAAGGTTAATTGGAGGAATATACATTATACCTCCGAACTAGTAATAATTTGATTTGGCTGACCCTATCTTAGGTGGCTCCTTTTCAACAAGACAACTTATGTATTAAACATCAGTCTAATCTTTAATCGCAAGTACATTGAACAGAAAGTGAATAAAAGAAACAAATCAATTCATTAATTATAGATTTGTACATAATAATAACTGCTTTACTAATTACTTATTTTATACAGAGTGATAAAGCAAAAGGCGTGGGCCGCACTCGCAACAACTACAATAGGCCAATGGAAAAGTAAAGAAACAAATTTGAAAACATCTATGACTTGGATGTTTTGGTCTTCTTAAGATCTTTGAGCTTCTTCTATCGCTCCTTCTCAGACCCAGTAAGTAGATGCTTTTTCTTTTTAATCTTCCCAGTTAAAGATTCTTTAGTTTTGGGAGTAGGCTTGGAGCTTGTATCCATTAAAGGCAATGGAGGAAGATCAGTGGATATCTCTGTGTTGGAAGGAAGGCCATTCTGATAGGATCAGCAGGAAAAGGAGTGGCCAAAAGCTCAAACTTGACTTGCATAAGTTTGCCCTTGCTCCTCGCCTTCATCTCTGCTAGCATCAGTTCCCCAGTCTTTTCGGTCTCTCCGGTGTAGAGCACATCGTCATCGGTTTCCTTGCTGTCGAGATTCTTCAACACAGCTATCATTTGTCTTTCCTTCAAGGCATTATCACCAGGAGGCACTGCAGACATGTCAATTGGCTTTGTTCCCTGCTCCACAGCAACATCTTTGTACCAAAAGCAGGGAGAGCAACGGTTATTAGCTTCAAAGAAATGACGGGCCTTTTAGTTGGAAGCCCCATAGCACAACGACACGCCATAATAGCTTTAACAAATTGAGGAGAGAACATAGAAATATGTTCAGCAGAACGGTCTCCGGGAGTTGCAGGGGTCTTAGCCTCGATGATTGGGAAAGAGACGTGTGTGTGTGTGACAAGCTTTAGATTCTCAGGATTATACTCTTTTGTCTCTCCAGCCTTGGATGCTGCAGAGGACGAGCCAGAGCTACCTCCGATGGGATCTTTGGCCTTAGGCTGACGCTTCGTGGCATCCTCGGCTTCTTTTAGTATTCTCCTTCCCTCAACCAGACATTCAGGCTCATCGCCCCTCAAGTATGTCCTCATCAATTCCTCCTCATCCACAGTTTCAACCTTCAGTCTGCGCTTCTCATTCTCAACAATCTTGCTCCAAGCATCGACAAGAGTAGTGGGATGGTCTTTCACCCATGATATATCGTGAAATTAGAGAACTTGTGTAAAGAAACAAAGAATGAGAGGTCACATACCAAGCAGATCTTATTTGGCTTCAGCAAATTATATTTCTAGCTCGGCCTTGTCAACCTCAAATTGAGCCTTAGAATTAGATGCGGATTCAAGAGCACTATTGGCATTTTCCTCAGCCCTCTTTGACCTCTCCTCAGCTTCAGCCAGGTTGGCTCTCAGATTGACATTTTCTTTCTCAAATTCAGTTTTCTTGTGCTCAAAGCGAGTGCAAGACAATTTTAAATCAGTTTTTTCAGCTATAACCTCTAACACTTCTCCATAAGGGTTGTGCATTCCTTTCTATTAACATCTAGTTCATTGTGGAAACGTTGCTTAAGCTCATCATGCAAGTTTTTGTATTTTTTGGCTTCACGCTTGGCAAATGCAAGTTTAACCTGACCTTCTTCACATTCTTTCTCAGCAGCCTGCCAAGCCAAGATGCCATACTCTGATATTTGTTTTTGATTTTCCAAATCCAATTGGAGATTCTATATGTTCTAAGATATGCATGTTTCCCTAATTACTTGTTGATAAAATCTATATTTTTCTTAATGATATCAGACCAATTTTTGGGGACTGATTGGAGGTTAGGCACAAAGTGCATATTCCAAAGTGGTATCGAGGGAATTTCTCTTTCAATACTTTCATTGTCTCGGCAGTAGAAGCGTCAAGAACAAAAGGCTTGGACGTGGAGATATCAACGGATTTACGTTTGAATGGAATGATTGTTGCACCACCCTTATCCTTGGGTTTGTCCATGGGGTCAGAATGCTTCTCGGAATGTTTGTCTTGAGGTTGTGGTTCTTTTGGGAGAAATGAATCTTTGGCAATTTGTTTTTCTAGCTTCACGAGAGCCCTGATAGCTCTTATGTTTGTCGATATCGAAGCAAACTGGAGAATGAGAGCGTGAGGAGGGAGAATACTTTTGTTGGTAGCGCCTTCTCTCCTCTCGGTTGCAATCATCTCTATATTCATGTTCAGAATCAGGATAAGATTTTGAGAGACTACTGTGAAGCTTTCTCGGATTATAACTCCAATGAGACATAGTTACCACGAATAAAGTATGAGAGTATAAGAACCAAGAATTAATGCAACACACAGGTGTTGTGACGTGCAATGTCTGTGTCCTGATAGATTGCACTAACGGTCCGAAGCTTGGAGTTTGGCTAATCGGTGCCATCTGCCCCGCCTTAGTGGGTGTGATCTCCTCCTTTGATGAAGGAAAGAAAGAACCAAAGCCAACGTCGTCTTGAGAAGAGTATATAGTGTCCGACAAAGACAGATCGCCTAAATCTCTATAGGGAGACACTGACTTATCTTGGCGGGAGTCATGGATTGGCGATTTAGCTGCAGGTGGAGACTTAGGAGAAGACTGCTTCTCTGCAGTGGATGTATCTTTTGGAGAAAGGTCCTTAGGCTCTTCCTCAACTATCATTTATAATAGCTCCTCTGTGAATACATTTATGGGAGAGGGACTCTTAACCATTTCACTAATCACTTTCTCAGAGGACTTCTCCTTTTCCCCAGGCTGAGGTTCCTGACTAAAACTTGCAAGTTCTTTGCTTCCTGGGGCTTCCCTAACTTCATATGATATTGCTGCCTACCCTCGACTGGGGTACGCCTTCTACCACGGCTGACGCTAGAGGAATCTAAGATGGGGGGAAATATACAGGAGCATGACCTCCTCCAACTCCTATATCCCGTTGTGGACCGAGAAAATGGTATCAATGAATAAACTAACATAAAGGCAGCTCTTAAGGCTTAGCAAGGCTAGTGGAGCATTTAGTAAAGCGGTCAAGCGATCTTGGTACACTTGACCTTGCAGATTCTTTGGGTTCGGAACTGATAATGAAAAGATGTTAGAAATCCCACGTGTAAAGTTAAAGAGAAGAGACCGGGGCTTGGAGTTCACTAGATTGAAGATATCTCCTAGCACACCCGGTTTGATCACGGATATAAAACCAATTGAGCCTTATGTTGTCCACATTGTTGAATCCCTCAATGATAATATACCTTTTAGGCACAGACACGAAATAGAGGAATGAAGGAGTCACTTGTTGGCGATGCTTGAAGTTATAGAAAAAGATTATATCTTCATAGGTGGGATCTACTCCTAGAATCTCCATATAAGCTATGAACATAGTGTACAAGTATGAGTACGCTATTGGATGAAGCTGCATGGGTGCTATATTCATTCGTCTAAGGAAATCAACGACGAAAGGGGCTCCCGACTAAGAACATCTGCGGACTTATTGCCATATATTCTTCCGGAGTATTGTGAGGTCTCTCTAGGATATCAGGGGCTTGGACATCTTCCCAGCGGATTCCATGTTTCAAACATAATCCCCTTAGTCTTCATTCATCAGTGGTGGATACCCAAGAATCCTTAGACTGTTCTACAAAAATTGCATCTTTAAATGTGTTAGGAGCCCTGTTATCTCCTACTCCTCCGTCCTCTTCATCCACAGAAGTTCCTTCTCTGAAGGATTATGCTTCCCGATGAATGTCAACTTCGAATTCCAGATCATCTCCATCAGACTTAGAGTTTGGCGAAGGAATTTTTTGATTAGTCCCTGTCTCTGGAGCCTTGCCCTTCTAAGATTCAAAATATATTGTGGAGTATCTTCTGGATATGCTTTCTATGTATCCAAGAATTATTTTTGGTTAGAGTAAAATAGCCTATACCCCCCTGTGTATAAGTGCTAGGGTATGCAATGCACATGTGTTGAGTTGCATATAAGATGGAAGTGTCAGATACATGTAATTATTTGATAAGCATCGCCGTGTCATAAAGAGATATGTCTTTATGTCCAGAATATCTGAAGTAATATGCCATGCTACTTTAGCCCAAGTTCTGGAGGAATTTATCCTAACTATCAGTGAATATATGTTCTACGTTGATTTGCATATCTGTATCTCGATTTATAATTATATCATTTCTATGTCCATAAGCTTGAGTAGAAATGTCATATTGATTGTTTGGGATGCCTAAATAGAAGGATTAAGCCAGCCCGGATCGAATCACTTTGGCTGGAATAAGACTCCGGTTCGAAGGCTTTGATTTGAAGGGCTTTAGATCGAATGAATCTTGTTAAAAAATATTCAATATGAACCCATGAGACCCCTTCAAGCATGTGTAGCCATTCTTCCTTCCCGATCCTTCAATCCCACTGAACCTCTTCGCTTCCAAATTTCTTCGAACTGAACCCGTCAAAATCCTTTCTTCTGCTTCTTCCTTACCGAAACCCCTACGTCTCCCTTCCTCCATACCAAAGCTGGAGCTCTCTATTTCAACGAAAATCATCTCTCACCTACCAAAAGTCGTAACTCCCTATCGGAAGAGAATCACGACCATCAGAGGTGGAGATTTCGACACCACTAGAGGCAGTGAAGATCCCGTGAGTTTGAAACATCAATCTAGTGACGTGATGGGAGCGATCAACGTGAGTTTGTAGCATGATTCGTATGAAATTTCTTATTAAAACACACACTAAACAAAAGCAAACCACCTTGAATGATTTGGTACTGGACTCGAAGGTGAATCAGTGATTTAGGGTTTCGAATTATATCGGTTTGTAGAAAATAACAGTAAAAAGAGTAAGGAAAAATTTAGGGGGTAAAGCAGGCCAAGTTAAAATGCAAAGCAACTATTTAGTTCCCTCCCAAAGTGATAGGTGGACCATTTCACACTACAGAATTGAGATGTATAGGCAGTTTTAGGATCGAAATAACCTCGGATCAAATTCGATCCGAAGTGAAGAAATTTTTTGATCTGAAAACCAGTATCCAGAAAGAAATGGGAGCAAGGCCAGGGATATTCCTATCAACCATTTCAGGATTTTGGAAACATATGGGATTCATGTTATCCAACTTGATTTTTGGTGTTCATTAGAGAAAGTTAGTTGGAACACTTGTATGAGTACAATCACGTACGAGAACCAACAATTTGGCATGATTTAAAATAGGTAAATCTAACATTTTGATTCGAGAAGGGTATGAGGAATTTTCCTATCACCACTACAAACAAAGACTTCGACTTGCAGATTATGACAAAAACAATTCTGGATATGATCTTCTATTTGTACATGGCAGTAAAGATAAAGAGTCATGACTTTACAAAGGGGCAGATCGGTTAACCATTGCTTATTTGAGAATGGATAGCTTAACGAGTTCAAAGCACATCTTGTCTATGATAAGACATACTTTGGGGGTAAAATGTTATCATGCCTTGTAGCAAGGCCACCTAAGGTCCAGATAGCCACGATCACAAGCCTCAGACATCAAGTTCATGGCTTACCAGAGACTGAACTCCGGATCGGATCAAAGAAAATCGGATTTCACTGTCTTTTTCTCACTGGATCAAACAAGATCAAGGCATCGGATCAAAGGCTCTTGGCTCGAACAAAGCCCTGGCCGAACATTCAATCCGAAGCCCCTTCAATCCTGACAGGGCAATTGCTTCCACTACACACACCACGATCTACTGAAAGCTCGGGGGCACTGCTACGTGCCCACGATTCGAATTAGTTGGCCACTAACCGATCCACACTCTCCACATAACTGCCGCACTACCGCAGAACACGGCTCGAGAGACACATATCTGATCTAGAATGAATTGTTGCTACATTTATAAATACCAAGTTCCAAAACCATTTAGAGTACTTTTGACACTTGATAACTAAATGCATACGCGAATCGGCAAGATATATCACTGATTAAAAGCATTTCTCATACACTACCATAAATTTTGATAGTTTATGTGTTGTATCTTGAATGATTGACGATTACATCCATTGTAATCGCAACTTCTTACTGAATTAAGGGATTATAAAGTGGATGTAGCCTTATTAACATCGAACCACTATAAGTTATACATGTTTTGTTACGACCCGAAATCCCCTTACGAGAAATCGCGGATCGTACTGAGGACAAGCCACATCAGAATGCAAACAGAAGAACATTTCATTGTATATTACAACAATTCCATCAGAATACAAGTATATACAGAGTATGAATAAATATTACACAGAAAATATCAGAGATTTAAATTACATTTAAATACATTGCAGCGGAAAAACAATACAAAGCACAACTGAAAGTAATACACGGATACAGAGCTTTCCGAGTATCGTTCCAGCTGCAAATCAGGACCCTGTGAATATAAATCTGCAATACCAAAACTACCAGCTGCCCGTGTCGAAAATAAGGGCACCCAGAGTTTAGGTTAAAACAATAAACTCTAGGTCAGTCATGTGACTGGTGTGAGAACTAAAACAGTTATTTAAAGCTTTACTTTAAATCAGATACATCAAGGGACCACGCCGTATAACACGGAATGGGTTTCCTCCCAATAATACCAGTGCATATAACAAAACAGCGCAATTCTTTTTGAAAAAATGAAGCTATTATAAGACCTAGGTCCCATCACACAATGCAACACAAGCCTGAGGATACAGGTTTCCCTTATAATAGCCAAACATTCTTTGTACATTAAAAACAAATCATTTGATACTATTATAAGTGTATAGTGTCAAAACAATTTCAATCATAAATATCAGTCATTGACGGCATGGGTACCATATATCACGTCGCCATACTAGGCTCTACAATCAAAACCGCAAATATCACGTATTGGAATTTGGGTTTCGATCTGTGAGCCGAGGCAAAAGATAGAGCTCTACCGATTCGAGATGCTTTAGCCCATGTCTCAGGACCCAGACTCAGGTGGGCCCTTGGATCGTCAGGGCCGATCCACCGATGTGGATTAAAATGCCTGAACACTGCGTTTCCCCGCCCTTTGGGGCGACAATGAGCCAAATGACTCCATCGGCTCCACATAGTCACCGATATATCCGAGGTGCCTCGCAACAGCAACAACCACACAGGTGAAAATAATATAAATGTTAGGGCTGGTAGGTCACTAACACCACCCTAGCTAGAAGGAAACGCATGACCTACCTGATGTCCTCTCCCGTTTCTGGTTCACAACCGGGGTGTGAGGCTCGCGAATCAACGTTACACAAAGCTATGCACACAGGCGGTGCTTTGATCATCAACCACAAGACTTTGCTTTTCAACAAAAGCCTTGATCATTTGCAACTTAGGCATGCCACACGGGAAATTCACTCCATGCGATTGATATCCATCAATATATAACCCCTGAGCTCATACGTCTCAGAGAAGGGCGTTAAGCAAGAGAATAAATTCTCTGCCGCTAAACAGATATATATTTAATAGAAATCAATCACACAGAATAAAATCCAATGTCAGACATACATCCCATTTACAAGTTCGTTGTGGGTCTGAACGAAACCGGAGGTACCTTGTACCTCGCATATCCATCGATCTCCAAGTACGTCTGGACGATCACCAACTGATTCCCTCCTCTTGGGTGTACAACCTAATCAAGATCATCAGTAATTATCCAAACGATGTGAAGACCTCCGGTCTTCAACCACCGTCTTCATCCTCGAAACTTCGTCGAATCAGTTATTCAGAATGGGATAAACCCGGTTTTTCTGAATAACTCGCGAATATAATAAACAAGTGTTACACAAACACAACATATGCCTCATTCCAATTCAGAATATTCTTTTATTGAAATATTCTTACACTTTGGGAAATGTTCCCATTAATTTTATCAAAGATAAATTCTTTAAATTTATTCTTTAATCTCCCTTTGAATATCAATTCAAACCAAATTATGGTTTATCCAAACTAGTCGGGATGAACGAACCTTACCGAAGTAATCATTTGTTTTAATTTCCCAATCCCAACCTATTCATCCCATGAAGTAAAACTGGAAATACTTCATATCTAACACCACGGTGTTATCGGTAAATTCAATTACCATTTCACGTTCAAATCTAATTAAAGAGTTAACTATCGCCTGGAGCAAAACCGGTGATACTCCATTCTCGATCATTTCAAGCTAATTAAAGATTCATTAAAACTCCACTTGGTTTTAATCTTCCCAGAAATCAATCTTAACGATTGTTTAACTTGGGAAATCATATCCTGTCCTTAACTGGGTTAAAGAACCAATGTCATTTAAAACACGGTTCACGATAAACCCGAAATCACATTCCATTTACAATGGAATCTTCATGGAAAACAAATCGATATAAACTTCCATATCCGACTAATAATATAAATGGAATAACGGCAAAGCCTTTTAAATTCCAGAAATATTAGTTGTCCTCCTCGACAGAAATTCACTTCGATTATTACCAAATCGAATTCCATTCTATTCCAATTTATTTTATTAAATTGGAAAATTTTACTTTGGAAGATCTCCTTTAAATCTTAACAATTTTTTTTTATAAATTCCAAATCACATTTCACTGTTAATCTGGTTTAAAAACGAATGTCATCAAAACACAGTTCAGAACGAACCCAATTCCCATTTGATATTAAATACAAGGCTCTGAATAGAAAATATATCGGCTTATATTCAATATCAAATTCTACGACCAACAAATATCGTATTGGAAATAACGATATAAATATATCTTTCAAATTCCCATAACAATATCTGTATAATCACGAAATCTAACATCGAAATATTCCAAAGATAATTTCGATTCAAATCCATTCCAATTCAATTATTGGAAATTATGGTTATTTTCAAAACCATTTCTAATCCACTTTATTTATTTTAAAAATAAATGGGATTATAATTCTAGTTCAGAACTAGTTCATTTCGATAAAAATCTATTTTTATCTTTTCAAATATGGAATTTTTCATCCCAATTCTTCACAAATCATTTCTTATGATTTTACACAAATTATTACTATTTTTAATAATTTTATCAAGGCCCGTACAGTCGATTTCCATCAGCGGCCATCGAACTGCACTTACAGCGACCTTTTCTAAATTTGATTTGGACATAATTCCAAATCCAGCTGTTAGATTTCAAATTTATAATATTCGTTAGAAAGCTCTTTTCGATACGAACCCAACGGTTCTGGTTTTAGGAGAATCCGACAGTTGGATCTCCCGTAATATCCGTTCGAAGTCAGTGGTCGAAATTCGCGAACTGCCGCGATAAGGCGCGTTCTATTCAGGCCATTGAATATATATAATATATATACTTCATCGATTTCAATTCTAAACATATTTTATAAATCGTTTTAAATTCGTTTTAAAAACGATTTCATGTTCAATTTTAAATCAAAATTGAATATTCCATATCATTACATATAAATGATAATATTTTCAAAATGTTATATTTTGAAATCACTTCCTTTTCTATATTCATTTTAAAAATGAATATAATCGATATAAATATCATTCGTGTCAAAATGGCGCATATCTTACCAATACGGCTTTATATATTTCAATAACTTCGTTATTCTATTCAACAAATGAATATATATTTTTATTCAACACATGAATTTTCTTTCTATTCAACACATGAATATATATTTTATCTAACACATGAATTTTCTTTCTATTCAACACATGAGTTTTCTTTCTATTCAACACATGAATTTTCTTTCTATTCAACACATGAATTTTCTTTTATAATATTCCTTATTTTCCAAATTGGAATGAGGCCCAATCAATTACCATACAATATTAATTATATGGATTCCATACAACACATGTATATAATAGCAACGATAAATAATCAACCATCATCCAGAGTGCACCACACAACTGCATAAGCATTAAATATAAATAATTAACGCTTACACAGTCTGTCAACCCATCGATTGACATACAACTAAACAATCGAGATTAGTGTACGTCAAATATCATCCCAATACCCATGTGGGGTTTCAAATCAACTAACACAGATTTTTATTTGTGCAGTTTGGCGATGTTTAAAATTTATTGTCCCAATCAATATCAGTCAAATCGGTATACATAAACAAATCATTCGATTTGTAAATGAATATTTATTTTACTTCAACGCATGAATATATATTTTATTTCAACACATAAATATATATTTTATTTCAACACATGAATATATATTTTATTTCAGCACATGAATATATATTTTATTTCAACATCACAAACAATTTTCGCAACACAACAAAATCAAACAAGTCGTCCATGGTCTGTGGACGACGGGTGTCGGGTGCTACTAAGCATCGTCTGCATCCTAATATATATTTCAACTAGAAAATAAAAGTGAACAGTTCTCACCGACTAGCTAAACCAAATGCCGCGACTCTTCATATGTAGAAAATTTTCGCCGTGCTCGCCTTTTGTCACTTTCGTCAACTGTATCCACTATATATAAAAATCACATTTTTATTTTGTTGTCATGTACATAAAAATCACATTTGTATACTGCTACTATATAGATAAAAATTCTATTTTTATACGCTACACATATTATAAAGATCACATTTTTCTTCTTGTACTATTCATATAAAAATCACATTTTTATTCTTCTCACTATATAAAAATTATATTTTTGATTCACTACTTATTTAAAATCATATTTTTATTCTTTCTATAATATAAAAATCTAATCTTTACTTTGCTAAAAATCATATCTTTTCATTTCTAAAAATCGTAACTTTTCATTTTTAAAAATTCTATTTTTCCATTTTGAAAAATCTTATCTTTCTCTTTTGAAAAATCCTATCCTTACATAAAAAAAACATTTCCTTTTGCTATGAAAAATCTTTTCTTTTTTCTAACAAAAAATCCAAAATCAAAGAGGGCTTAAAAATGAAATAAAATAAACTTACAGCGAAAAGGAGGCGGGGGGAGTGGGGGGGGGGGGGGGTTCGGAGCTACGGAGGTGGGGTTTTCTGCGCGGAGGTGGAGGCGGTTGGAGGCAGGGAGGAGCGGTGGACTGTGGTGGCTGAGGGGGAGTACGGGTCTTGTTAGAAGAGGGGGAGAGAGGAGCGAGGAGGGGGGGGGGGGGTCTCGCCGGCGGTGCCTGGCGCGAGAGAGGGGGGGGACACTCCATCGGTGGCAGTGGAGCTAGGTCTCCGTCGCTGCTATTTTTTTTCGATTTCTGTTTTGAGAATAATGGGGAGAGAGAAAGGATATAAGGGAGGGGTGTTGACCAAGCTAATAATATATATAATAATTTAACTTAATTCTCCCAAAAAGTAACTTTTTATTTCGAACCCCAACCGAGACCCAACGACTGTCATCCATAGCTAATTACCCTCATTTTGAACACAATGGGATATATTTCAATAGCTGATTCAATCGTTCCGATCAGTTTTTGTCAAAATCAAAATATAACTCTATATATTGAATTTGAACGCACATTTCAATTTACCGGGGCCACATACTAACTCTAAAAATTCCCAAAAAATATTTTAAAGCTTCGTATTGACGATACGGTTCTAACAAAACTAATTTCGTCAAATTCTGAGACCGTTTGAAAAATGGCCATTTTCCAGTCGATTGAAATCAACTAAAACTGGTCAAACGCGTTTTCCTTTTCCACGCTCACATATTGATTCAAAAAATTACAAATTTTGAAACCTATCAACAACTTGACATCCCGGATCCAACAAAAGTGGTTTCGTCAAAAACGGAGATCGTTTGCTAAATTTCCATTTTTAAGGGCAAAAAATTCCATAGCGACTATTCTGAATTTTCAACTGGACATAACTTTTTACCCCCGCTATGAAATTTTGATTTTTCGGTTTCGTTGGAAAGATATTCTCAAATAGATTCAAATATTTTTGGTTTCACTAAAATGCGGTTTATTTTGAATCCTGTACATTCATTTGAACTTTGAAATCGAAATTTCGAACTACCGCGCCATTTTCAATTCCTTTTATAATTATAAATAAATAATTATATTCTAACGACGAGTTATATAAATATATACGTTCTAATTCTGTTCAAAATAAATTTCTCGTCATTACTATTTAAAATAAATCATTTTAATTATTCAAAATTCACTAAAATTGCCAAAATAAAAATTTTAAATTGGCTCAGATTTCCGGGTTATTACATGTTTGTTGCTTTTTTCTTTATATTTGTTCAATTTTATCTGCAAACTCTAATCATTGGGTGTTTGTGCGATTTTTTGGTCAAATAGAGAGATTAGGGCATATCCTCTATATGCGACGACCCTTATACACCATCGTTGCTCGTTACTAAAAATTTGCACTGTACAAGCACCCGATCGATGTAAAGTGATTGCCAGGAGAAAGAAATAGTAGAAAGAAGAGAAAAGAGAAAGAAAAGAAGGAAATAAAATACCTTTTCTGTCCTCTTCTACAACCTCTTGTGCCTTCGACGCCACCTTCACTCCTTTCCCCTCTCGCTTTTCTTCACATATTTCCCTTGATCCTCCTCTTTCTGATGATAATCCTTCCACCGCAAAACCCTTTGAAGATAATAGAGAAGCTCATACATCTTTTTCAGATCCAAGAAACGTCTCTTCGTCGCTAGCTTCTTTCCCCTCTTTCACAAAGATTGGCTATGCTACCCTGTTTAATTCTCTTCCGAGGGAAGCTATAGCCTACAAAACTCTTCAATTTGACATTCCAAGAAATGATGTGCTATAAATGATGCCTGATATGGTCAAGATTGAAGAATTAAAGTTTTGAAGCAATCAATTGGTTGGATTCTTCTAGGATGGCTCACTTCCTTATCTTACTGTGGTAAATTCTCTATTTAGATCTTGGAAGTTAGAAGGTACGATAGATATTAAATTTTATAATGTTCGCTTCTACTTTAAATTTTAGAATGAAATTGATAGATCGAAAGTTCTTAAATCGGATCCAATTTTCATTAGGGGATGTATGTTCATCATTACCATTTGGGATCCTTCTATAGGTCATGCACAACCTCAAATTAAAAAGGTTCCTATTTAGGTGCATTTTTATAAAATTCCTATTATACTGTGGGTACTCATAGGAATCAATTGGTTAGCCTGCCATATAGGGAGATTAATACGTTTTGATGCTAGCACAGAAAAGTTACCAAGATTTCGTTATGCCAAGGCTTGGATTGAAATTTCTTCGGACTTTGAATTACCATAACAAATTGTTGTTGGTGGATTGGGTAGAAATTGCCCTAATGTTCAAGTTACGTATGATTAGTGGCCATGTATATGTACAATTTGTAAAGTGTTTGGACATGAAACTAGTAGATGTGAATTCAATTCTGGTCCAGAGATGAATATTAATGATCATGTGATAGATAATATTGTGAATTAGTATGGTAGAGACAATGTCTTTAATGGTAATTTTAGCAAAATATTTTTTCTCAACCTAAGAATAGTGAATGGAATGCAGTCAATTCTAAGTCTATGAAAGTTTAGTTGAAAAAGAGTGAGTTAAACAGTAAGGGAAATGATTTTTCTAATGTGGTAGATGTAAACTCAAACCCTTTCGAAGCTTTATCCTCTGAGGATAATGATTGTAATGCTAGAGTAGAAGCTAGTGTTAATAATCCTGTAAATAGTAAAGATTCTGTTCATGATAAAGGGGATAAGTCTGAAGGTGGTTCAAATGTTAATGTCAACGTGAAAGTGAAGTTTTTGGGAATAAAATTGGTTCAGGTGTAAATATTTCTAGTAAGTGTGAACCATTTGATCAAAAGAAAGGAAGTTTTAATAGGGATCAGTCTTGTATGGATCTGTCTACCTCTAAAACAAATACTGATTCCTTTTTTGGTAATTTCTTTGGTGATACTGTTGATGTTAAGAATGTTTCTTCTTTTGATGCCACAAGCTCTTCTATCTCTTCCTCTAAAAGTTCATCTGCTCCATCTATTTCAACCACTCTAATTGCTACCATGTCTTGCTCATCATCTTTTAGTGCTAAAACACCATCGTCTTCTTGTAATAATGGGAGTAGTTCTAGTTTAGCTCATTCTAAGACTTCTCCTTATGCTAACATGAATCCTTCTCCTCATATTCAACTTCCTCCTCCTTCTAATGTCACCGGATCTAGATTGACCTTTCATATTGTGAATACTTCACTGGCATCTTTATCTTATGTTATGTCTACTAGCTCATTTCCACCCTCATCTAAGTCTAAGAAAATTAAATTGAAAGGAAAATTTTGGGATGATCTAGATGAGGGTCATGATTACAAACCAGAGGAGGTGCTTCCATTAAGTAGTAACCTGAAATTCGGTAAAAGGCACACGAGAAGAAATCCTACTTAGCTTTGGGGTATGTTTGGAAGTGGTGTTATTTGGTGGCGATTGTTCTTTGGTCCGTATAGTTTTTTGGATGATCAGTTTTTTGATTCTTTGAAGATAGTTTGAAGCTTTTCTATTTGTTGATCAGGTTTTGGAGATGCTCTCTTTTTTATGGACAACTGCTATATTGGTGAGTAATTTTGAAATACAGGCAAAAAATATTATGGTTGTTGCTAATGCAAATAATATGTTCCTGCGCATATATCTCTTGTATCATGCAGCAAGATTGGTTTGGTACATCTATGGTTTGATGCTGCTGCTAATAATATGCCTGTGTTATATCTGTAATGACTGAACCTTGTAGTATTGAGTTTTTTTTTCGGTCTTCATTTTGTATTTCGATATTTGTTTTTTTCTCAACATTGTATTGTTGTGTGATATAAGAGTGTTGTATAGCTATGAGACTGGTGGATATATTGTAATTCTTTGTAATTGATTTTAGTGATAATAAAATTTCACTTGCCTTTCAAAAAAAGGAAATAGAAGAGAAGAGAAAGAAAAGAATATAAAATTCAAACAATTAATATGACATATATCTCACAGCGCATCAGATAACATATAATAACTAATCTGAAATATAAAACTGACGAGATAGTAATAACTATACAAACTATATATTTATAGTATACATGCTTATATAGTTATATATGACAATAATAGAGTTTATACAAGGGATAAATAAACTCAACTGATTAACTATCTCTAATAAGAACACATAACACTACCTAGGCTCCACAGTACTATACAATAGAATAAACATTAAGGCTACAAGGATAAATATGTAAAGCATAAACTCCTGATAATCAACCTGCGCAGCTCCAAATAATACTCATACCTATCACCTGGTCTTCTCATCAGCATCATCGATGAGCACCCAAGGTAATAAGAGGAAAATAAAACCTTGGGTCAGAAAAAAATCTGGCGTGAGCGATGACAAATCTGAATGTACCGTAAAATTCATAATAGTACACATGACACGGAGGGTACGGAGAATCATACCTATCCTACACCTGCATCCACAGAGTTAGCACATGATAATTGATATATGTCATACTATGATAAACATCGTGTAATGAAGATGTGATAGATGTCTAAGTAAATAGGTGATAAATGAGTAAACATGCATAACATCTATTAATCATTCTCACATTCACTCACTCAGTGCGTAAAGCATATGGAATCTGGGACTCGGTCACCAAGTCAATCAAGGCACTGGCAGGCCCCACTACATGAGTTCTACCAAACTATCACTATGTCCTACTACATGGACTATACATTGGCTCTGGGGTCTAGGTCGGTCAGTTTACATTGCATTGGCTTAGATGCGTCCTTATGCCACTCTCTCAAAGGTGTACCGAAGTCATGAAAACCAATAACCCCTTTACCCATGTTCTCTGCAACATAATCCATATCTAGATTGTCAATAAAAATCCCGTTAGAACATCAATGCAATGAGGCCTCATCAGTTGCCCTCTAAGTCATTACAACTATGATTATCCCATCCCCAGATGGCAGTCTCCTCAATATGACTTAATGTTGTCTTTTTTAGCTTAGAGAAGAACTATCCATCGTAGTAGCCTTGTTCTCCTTCCTAGAATCATCATCGTCGAGTGACGAATCAATAGAAGCACCACATCCACGCCTCAAGCCAAAGCCATTGATTGAAGAGCCATCATGCCGAAATCATTATCAAAGGAACCATCATGTCCTCCTTGAAATCGCATCATCATCCATGTCAAGTTGACTTGCATGGCCAATAACACTAGTAATCGATATCGACTACGTCATAGTAATTAACAATCACCATTCGGATCACCTATTTAACTGGTATCGGTTAAATACGCATACAAACTTCCAGCATTCATTGCAAAATCCAGCTCATCGCCAAGTCGTCCTTTGTCTTTAGATCGATCATCAAGTTCCAGCGTTGCTCTGTCTTAAAACACATCATCAAGCTCTAATATTTCTCCATTGTCAAGTTGACCCATGCACTCTGAAGCTCCATCAAGATATCTCATTCATTCGAGTCTACCATTCGTGTACACTCAATCAACACAATACAACATGTGCATTTGACTAATAAGTACCCCAAACTCTAATAAACGAAATATTTCCTAATGCTAGATTGTCTACAGAGCAACCTTTTAATCTAAACTAAGCAAACAATTCAATCATACAAACAAATATGATACAAATTCCTAAATTATCAAACAAAAGTCCGTAATAGAAGTAACAAATAAAATAGAGCCTATCTATATCAATCAGGGAGAAATAAGTGTCCCAATAACCCATGTCTAACAATATAATCAAAATAGCATGTAATAGGACACAATCAGGTAAAATTGTGACAATTAGGTTAAATCTACTTAAATCAACTTTTTATTTTTTATTTATTATTTACTATGTTTAACTATCCTAAATATTACATTTTTATAATTTGAAATCGGTCTAAAACATCAAAACTACACTATACGAACAAACACAGTTCAGTGAGAGATAATATCACTTACCTGAGCCAAATAAGTCCAAAACAGCGGTAGAGTGTAGAGCTCGTTAATACGAGTTGAATGCACGAAACCGCTCCTAATCCGATTTTGTATCAGAAGTTACGCTTGTTATAAGTTTACAGATTAAACTGATATGAATGAAATCAAACCACTAACTATATTGCCAAATTGCCATCACCTTTATCTTCCTTAATCCTTCTTTTTCACCCAGTCGTGGCATGCACACACAAAACCCACAAAACCATGCACTAAATCGAGGTGATAGAGGGTTACGATACTTTGCTTCATAACTCGATAGCGCTACTACAAAGCTAGTCGAAAATGCCACTTGCTCGTACCAATCTCATCCCACCAGAACCCAAATACAAAAATGTTTTTCCTGCCCCCCTACAGTGAAAATGCATGCACTACAAAGCCACGCACCCCTTAACCTTCACTGCACCTCTCGAAATGACTTCCGCATGTGCTTCTCTCATAGCTCTACCAGATTCCAACCTCCATTTCTAAATTCGACCATAGCTCACCCAAGTCCTTAACCTAGCTTTCAAGGCTACACATTTCTCATCACCTAAAAACTCGAAATTGATATAGGATCGAAGCTTTCTTAGATTCATGAATTTAGAGGGTGGTTTCCTAGTTATAGGTAGAGTAAATCAACGGTAATGATTTTCTTCAAATTGTAGAAGAGGAATTACATTATTTTAAGATCTACAGTAGTTTGCTTTTTTTTGGGGTGGGGGGAAGCATATTGGCCGGGTTTTGATTTACTATAGCATATGTTAGGATATTATAATTATTTTATTCATTGCAATTCGTCATTGCGACTCCAAAATGATAGATTATGCATATATCGAAATCATTATGACTGCCAATTAGTCCGAACTCAAAATATAACGATCCAAATACTCATTTTTCGAATAATCCAGACTCAATGAAATTGATCCTAAGTCCTAATTCATTTTTTTGTGAAAACCCATTTTGGAACCATCACTCGATTAATAAATGATCAGTGTATAAATAAAATGTATTAACATCTGATTTTTAAAATACGGATTATCACATCCATCCCACCTTAAAGGATTTCATCCCGAAATCACTAAGGACGAAACACCACAATCCAACAGTCTCGAACAAGTGACAACACAAAAGAAATTATCATTTATCTCTCTCAACAATAACTATTGAAGTGAGTGAACAAAGGAAATTGACTTAGAATTTGGCATTGAGCCAACATTCTCATTCCTCGGTACAATTACTACCCAATTCAGGATCGATAAAATCCAGCTAAACACATAATTGTATAGTTATTTTCAAAGCAACTAGACTTGGAAAATAAAAGTACTAACTTACTATTTGAAAGACAATTCAACTTAACATCACATATTGAGTTTCTTTACAAATATGGAAAAATTCATGGAAAATTTCAGCAATGCCGTCTTTATGTGGCTCGATCCGAAGTATCACAAATCGTCATGCAAGGCCCATCTCAACAAAAGAAACCAAAAGCCTAAAAATGGCTATGCATCTTGAAGCATATAATAATAAAAAATGTACCAATGGAAAAAATCACAATTCTACATCTACTACATACCTCTTTTTAAGTAAGATTAGCAATTAGATGCAAATAAAAGCACACTAACATCCAACAAATCAATTCTTGTGTCTTTGTACTTGGGAATGTACTCAACATAGAGGATTAGATACAATAATAGGAATAGAAACAAGGGAAATAAGAAAGTTAAATAAATATAATTTATCTAACATAAGCATGTCAAGTCATGTATGGATTTTATTTCAAGTAATAAATGATACAACCATACAAATATCCTGCTTATTTAACAATCATATAATTATAATTAGACATGCAAACATCATCATTCAACATATGTAAGCAACATAAAAGTAATTATATAAATATAACATTCATACCTATCCTAGCATGCAAGGCTCTAACCTGACTAATAAGATACATCAAGTATTAAATTCAATCCATATACGAGTCAATATCTTGGTTGCCATTCTAAAAATTTAAGAATAGTAATCCAGCATCTCTCGTCAATTAAGCGGGCATGACTTGAGTGCTATCATAACATTCCCATTTTTATGGAAGCCTACCGATGAAAACCATCGAATATTATTCTTGCATCAATTTAGGAATCTAGAATAGTTATAGAAAACTATTCATTACATCCCCAACTATAACAAGCTAACATCGCATTTATTATAAAATAAATGCATAATAAACCCCTTCCCATGATGCCAGAAACAAACATTACTTCTTCCATGCGGAACCAACCATCTCGATCGGGTCCGTACTACCTCATCTCGAGTTATGGAATCATAATTGGTATTAAGCACAAGCAATGTTCACTAAAAGAATATCATTTCCGAATTGGTACATTTCCAACTCGAAACACATAACAATCTACATCTCCTATACATACCTATATGAAACTTCATACTAGTAGGAGGACGAGAATTCCAACTGTTGCCGCAAGCAAAGGTTGAGATACCTTACGGGGAAGGGAAATCTCGATAAAGCTACATCACCAATGACTCTAACATCCTAACTAATAAACAGTACCTCCCGTTCACCTAAATGAACTCTATCACTATTGACTTTGAAACGAAAGTCGACAACTCCTTATGCGGTTTTGGTTATCGACTAAAACACGACAACCTTCCATTATGAAATGAACACCTAAACCTTCAACACAACCAAGTGAGTACTATCGACCTCTTATTCCTATCTAAACGAGAAATCAACATACGTATGAGTCAACTATAACTTCCTAATCATCCAAACTCTCATAGGACTCATAGTGACATTCTGTTAGAGACGACGTGACCCAATCATTTAACTTTTCTCCTTGAATAGTGAAACTCCATCAAGCGTTGTATTCTCAACGCCCTCAACACAAAAAAATATGTTGACTCATTGGTTGTGGCCCGAACGGTCCAACCAGCCAATCAAGAATAAATCAGCATATAAAATGTTGTAATCGGTATACACCAACCAAATACTTACAATTGGTAAAATCCCATCGGGATTCCTAATCGAAAGAATCCCCTTAACTAAATTGATATTGAACTTGACTCAAACATGGTGGCAATCTAGTCACCTGATCAAATGTGTCCAGATATTCTCAAGCTGCAAGCTGAGGTGATGACTTGCTGTTAGAGATCTGTGTCAGTCCGCTGTTGTCCAGTCATAAGAGACTCTCTACTAAAGGTCTAAGTCTCATCCCACTATCGATAATTCGAAGACGATTCACTACCGAAGAGCTTATCGTATCCCATTATCATTACCAACAATCCCTCACTACCACAGATGTTTTATATCCTCCTAGTAATTGGATCGCTAGACGTAATATTAGGTTAAGTTAAGCTCAACAACCAACAAGCAAATAATTTGGCAAACATGCAATCATGACTTGATAAAATTTAAATTTTGACAAACCCTGTATACTACCAAGTATAAACTAGCTAACACTTCCCTACCTCGAGACCTGACATTAATAGCTACGGATGCTGCAGTCACCCATAATATTAAGTTTTGGCAACCAAACATGGGATGTTACAAACATATATAATCTAACTGAGCCT
Organism: Allium sativum; assembly: GCA_030737875.1. Lineage (NCBI taxonomy): Eukaryota > Viridiplantae > Streptophyta > Magnoliopsida > Asparagales > Amaryllidaceae > Allium > Allium sativum. The sequence continues at coordinate 361,712,574 of CM060916.1, read as the reverse complement.
TTAACATTGTAAGTCACTATAAGGAAAGAAAATCAATTCACGAGTCCTAATCTCGTTCCATCCATCGAATCGCAAGATCAAATGGAACGACGAAATCTTGATGCCAAACTAAAACACATCTGGAAACGCCATTAATGGAAACTTATATCGAGTGGTGACATCTCTTTTTTTCTCCTTCATCGTGGGAGCACTCAACGAAACGGAAACAATAATTAGGTCTCCATGGTTTGTCCTGATAAGTGGGGCAAACCTTAATACTTGGTGCAAGCTCGAGCATCGTGAGCTTACTCGATCGATTCCTCCAACAATCATCCCCTCATGATGAAATAATTACCCTTCGAGTCGATCACTCAACCTGGCCACAAACTCCAAACTCTAGAGTGACAAAAGAGAAGATTAATGTTACATCGATATCAAATGGAATTTAGTCATACTCTCCAACACAAACATATCACCAAATCAGAGAACTTCTCATCGGCTCCTAAGAACTTGATACAAAACTTCTTCGAAGTGAACTGATCTTGAGTGAATCAATTTCGAGAATCTGAAACGATAACGACTCTCGACCAGTTCAGACTTAACCTTGGAGTCTCTAAGAGTTAAACTCCTAATTCATTCAACTCACACTCTAAGTCGTTAAAGAAATCCTCGCAAGAACTCAAATAGCCCTCACACCACAACAGTCCACTCCGTTCTGAGGAACGATATGCTACATGGACACATAAGAATCCTCACAATGCGACATATTCGACTCAACACACTTGGGCGCCGCAATAATTGGAGATATAAAGGGCATTCCAGATAATGGATCATACCATTATTGAAAGAAAAATTGTAAATCAAGGCAAGCAGTTCCAATTTCTGCCCGTCTCTCAATATCGGAGAAGAGTAATTGGAAGTATTTCTTATTCGTTGGATCATTCTCAAATAAGTGATAGAGACGATTAGTCGCTAATAGAGAAAACTATTCCAATGGCACTCGTGTGCAAAATAGCCTATACTATATATTTATTACTAATAATGTACAAATTTAAAAACCAAAATATATACAAATATGTACTCTCTTGTATACATATTAACTCTCGAATCTTTATTCGATACTGCTTAGGTTAAACAATTCAACCAAGCTCTAATACCAAATGTAACATCCCGTTATACACCACGGTGCCCATAACTAAAAATTTGGGATGTACAAGCACCAGATCAATGTAAAGCGATTGTCAAGAGAAAGATATAGTAGAAAGAACAGAAAAGAGAAAGAAAAAATGGAATTAGAAGAGAAGAGAAAGAATATAAAATTCAATCATAGAATTTATCGTACATCTCAAAGTGCATCAAATAACATATAACAGTCATTCTCAGATATAGAAAAAATGAGATAGTAATAACTATATAAACCATATAATCACAGCATACAGGCTTATACAGTTATACATGACAATAATTGAGTTTATTCAAGGAATAAATAAATTCAACTAATCAACTGTCTCTAATAAGAACACATAACATTGTCAAGGATCCACAATGCTATACGATGGAATAAACAATAAGGATACAAGTATAAATATGTAAAGCATAACCTCTTGTTAATCCACCTATGCAGCTCAAGATAACACTTATTCCAGTCATCTGGTCTACTCTTCAGCGTCGTCGATGAGCACCCAAGGTAATAGGGGGAAACAAAACATTGGATCAGACAAAAGTCTGGCGTGTGCGATAACAAATCTCAAAGCACTTTAAAAGTCATAATATTATACATGGCATGGTGGTTATGGAGAACTATACCTATCCTACCACTGCATCCACAAAGTTAACACACATATCAACCTATATATATTGAAACACCCCACCTCCGTTAAGGTCACTCACAAATGGAATGCCTTAATTTTGGTGGAGGTTTATAAGTAAAGCCACAGATAAACTCAAGACAGATATAAATACACATATTTTAAACAGCGGAAACCAAACAGACTTTTATTTCATCAATACGTGTTCAAAACATAACACTCCATAATTGTCTCAAAATACTTCCAACATTACAACCTCATTACTATCTTGATTATTAAAGAAGCATAAAACATAAATAAAGTGACAAAAAATCCCCATAGTGATATCCAAAGCCATAGTCCGAGCAAAAGAGACCCAAATCATACATCTACGTTCTTGGAGCTTGTAAAGAGCCTGACTGAGCTGAGCTGTTTCCTCCCTGTGGACCTGGGGGAGGGGGGAATGAAAGAAAAGAAGACGAAAAGAAAATAGAGTCAGACATAAAGCCTGAGTAAATCTAGTAACTCTTCAGTATATGAATAAGAAAAGGGCATGATAGATATATACTGAAAATAGGAAAGTGTCACAATCTAAGGAAGTGTCGCTTAGAACCGAATATACTATCGCACCCACACTATATCTCTGCACCTACTTGAGTTTTATTCCAACTAGCACCCCATGGTGAGGGTGAAGTGATCCCCATTCTTATTAAAAGATCGGCTCCTACTCGCGTTAACATGTGTCAACGGCCCCCAAGAATTGTAGATGCCTATGCTGGTCCCACCATGAGGTGTATCAAGACCCAAGGTGGCGGCCCGACACAAATCTAGAAGGCATAGGTTATACTACTGGTGTCCCCAGTGCCCTGGTTGTCTGCTCCAGAGTGTGTGCACGCCCGCAGCCCGTTAGACCTACACTGTGCACCCACTGCCGTCGTTTGACCTCTTACAATCAGCCCAGTAATTGTGCCCCACCCTACCTAGTTTCAGGGTACCGTTGATACCTAACTTGGGTTACTGCTGAAACGGGTCCCTCGTTACCAGGATTTTCTAGTCAAACATCTTAAGTGGTTAAGTGTCTGTATTTACCTAACCCCACCCATCAATTCTTGTTAACATGTTGAATTTGGTTAAGTGTTATAGTTGACTTAACCCTACCATATGTCCTTAGCCTCTTAGGAGCACCTGGCCACTCACATTAGACAGGTATTGCTATGGTTACTGGATATACCGGTCGGTTCCGGGCAGGTTTACACCGTAGCTCAGTCTAACCTCGGGTCATTAATGGGCTCAATGCTTAACCACCCACATTGGATAGGTATTGTTGTGACTACTGGACAGCCAGGCGGTCCGGGCAGGTTTACATCACAACTCAATCCAACCTCGGGTTAAGCATATCGTGTTTTCTAAATTTACGTATTTTATTATTTCTCAATTATATATGTAAATGTCATGTCTTTTATTCTTGGGTATAACAATTCATACCACTTTAAATGTCATTGTCGTTGGCATGTGCCAAACATGCCAACATATATTTTCAATGTTTTACACCCAACGTTATTAGCCCCGTTTATACGTTCGAAACGTTATAACAAATGTTGGGCTCGACACAATTCGGCCCAACTTTATAAACATAAGAAAAAGTGGAAAATCAGTAACATGTAATATTTTACAACATATAAGGGTGTGTGGCGCATGAACTTTCAATTTAGCGATACTAACATAAATGATGGGTCATGTGAACTTGCATTCAAATCAAAATATAACTAAGTAGGTGACATATGAAATGGCATATTTTAGGTTTATACAAACTTGTGTTTAAACATGTTTAACTTGGCATAATGTCAAACACAAAACTAGCATAATGTGTATTCACCAAAATGTCCAATTACAACATTTAATCATATAGCCTATTTCAACATGAACTTGCATAATTTTTGAAACCCAAACGATAATTAACATAGATCCAATTACACTTGCAAATAAACATGAACTTGCATAGTTTATGAAACACATACGATACTTAACATAGATTCAATTATACTTGCAAATAAACATGGAAGTGATATCATAGGTTTTGGGTTATGTAGGCATAAAAGGTTTCAAGTCTAAATCATGTTTACATAAGCCTTAATTTAGAATTAGTGAATGTATAAGGTCCATGTCATAGGCATAAACAAAAGGGATCAATTTCTAGTTTTTGCCACAAACTTACAAGTGACATTGTTTTCATATACAATTGTTCAATAGCTTGCATCAATCAATTTATGCCACAAACATCAATACACAAGTCATGATAGAACCATCACGATACATAGAATTTATACAATACAATAACACAATTCTATTTTCATTTACATCGAATCACATCACAATTTTTATTCATATTCTGAAAGGTCACTATACTTACAATGAATGCAGAATCTTGAATTCTGGATTCTGAATATTGAAATTGAGATGCGCTCCTTTGGGTAGACTAACGTTGCGTTGATTAATTTTGATTAAACTTTAATCTTATTCTTAATTTGATTTGTCTCTAGGCCTTTCTCTCTTGACGGCTATGTTCAATTCCTCCCTAGCAGCATGATGACTCCTTTCTTAATTTTTTGTGTGAATTTTCAGTTGAGACTTAGGGTGTATTTATAGATTTTTAATTTGTTTTGAGCCGTCAGATGAAGACAGGAGGAATCTAGGCCATACAAAGTTCAAAGAGCCAATCAAGAGGTGACACGTCAGCCCTAGTGACACACATGGCCACAGAAATTCGAGCCAGAGCCAGACCTAGCCAGCCAGGTCGACACTATGGTCGACCTGGGGGGGACCAGGTCGACACCATGGTCGACCCTATGGTCGACCTGGTCTCTAGGCGGGAATTTTCCCGCCCAGCCCAGTTTGAACCTGAAATTCCAATTTTGAAATTTAACCTGAGCTGTTTGAATTTAAATTTTATTCTGAAACTTCCGAAGGCCATAACTCCTTCATACGGAGTCCGATTCGCGCAAACTCGGACTTTATCTCAAGCAGAATTTCGAGACGAACGCAATGGCGTAACCCATTTACCTTAATTCTTTCATTTAGAATTAATAACACTTTAATTTGTGAAGCTTAACGTTATAGAATTCACGGGGTGTTACATTCTCCCCCCATCAAAAGGATTTCGTCCCTGAAATCTTCAAGTTAGGAAGAATGTATATCCTACCATCCAATAGTCCATCTACTCAACCAACAAACACAGGCATCCACTGTCCTTAAAAGACTTCTAATGCTTCGTGATCATATGCATAGTGTGTGTGTGTGTTTGTCCTTATCTATTGCAGAAATCAGGCGGTCTACTGATTCAGTTGACCTCCGTAATGCGAATCATGTAAGTGTCATGAATCCATTATGTATGCAAATTTTCCTACTCATAATTCTACATGAGTGCACGACTTATTCATACAAATGCGACAACCATATGACATCATATCAAGTTTCAACCATATACAAATGAGAATACATATATGCATATGCAATATGAAGTGACTGAGCCGATCTATAACCTAGGGTGTGTGTGTATATGCATCCACGAGCAACCACTAGCAATCACTAGCAACCATTTGCAGCCATCATCCATAACAAGTTTTCAAATACATGTTTGCATCCATTTATTTTCTACCTAAGGAGTTAGGAAAAGGACCGAGGAGATATACCTAAAAAGATTGATAAAGCATAACTTAAGGAAAAAGAGAGATCAAAGATGTACCCTCAAAAAGAAGAGGGTAGGCGGCGCATATTCTGTCCTCAGTTTCCCAAGTCGCGTCTTCCTCGGCGTCGCTCCACTGAACTTTAACGAGTTTGACTTCGCGGTTGCGTAGCTTTTTCACTTCAGTTCCTAAGATGCAGGTTGGAACTCTCCTCACAGTTTCTTCACGTTCCACTTCGGCTTCTTTTAGAATGCTTGGTTCCACCACTTTCACAGACTCATGCAAACACTTCCGGAGGTGAGAAACATGAAAGACGTTGTGAACTCCGGCCAGTCTCTCGGGCAGCTCTAATCTATAGGCCATCTTCCCAACCTTCTCGATGATAGGAAAGGGTCCTACAAATCTTGGTGCTAACTTTCCTGCGGATCCAAAGCGAACGACGTTCCTTAAAGGAGATACCTTAAGGAAAACCCTGTCCCCAACCTCAAACTCAAGTTCGGTCCTTCTTTTGTCGGCATAGGATTTTTGTCAGTCTTGGGCTGTCTTCATCCTTCTACGTATCAAGTCCACTTTCTCTAAAGTCTCTCGAATCATATGTGGCCCATGTATAAGCTTATCTGTAGACTCCCACCAACAAGTTGATGATTTGCACGGTCTTCCATACAAGGCTTCGAAGGGTGCCATACCGATGGTAGCTTGGTAGCTGTTGTTGTAGGCAAATTCCACTAAAGGAAGGTGATCCTCCCAAGTCCCTCCAAAGTCAAGAACGCAAAGTCTCAAAAGATCCTCTAAATATCTATTCACCCTTTCTGTCTGGACATCAGTTTGGGGGTGATAGGCCGTGCTCAAACATAACTGTGTACCTATAGCTTCTTGCAGACTCCGCCAAAACTCGCTTGTGAAGATAGGGTCTCGGTCACTAACAATGCTGGAGAGTATCCCATGGAGTCGAACTATTTCCTTGAGATAAAGAGTTGCTAGAGATGCGGCAGTCCTTCTATTCTTGATAGGTATAAAGTGGGTGCTTTTAATAAGCCTATCCACTATTACCCAAATGCTAGTGTTGCCTCTTCTCGACCTAGGTAGCCCATCAATGAAGTCCATTGAAATGCTATCTCACTTCCACTGTGGGACCTCTAAAGGGTGAAGTAGTCCTCCAGGTTTCTTCTGTTTTGCCTTGACCCGTTGGCAGGTCATGCACTTAGAAATAAAATCTGCCACGTCTTGCTTCATGCCACTCCAAAAGAAAGTCCTTTTTATATCCTTGTACATCTTATCACCACCAGGGTGTATAGTCATCTTGGAATGATGCGCTTCCTCGAGAACCTTCTTTGTCAACTCCCTTGCTTGTGGGACGCATAATCTTCCATCTCGCCTCAGCTAACCATTATCATCGATGGCGTATCTACTGAGGTAACTAGAAGCCTCACCCCTAATAAGTTTATCAATCACATCCACAAGCTGAGGGTCTTCATGTTGTGCAGCCCCTATCGAGTCTAAGAGAGTAGGGCGTACTTCGAGAGATGCTAACAAACCCGGTACAAAATCTGAGGAGGGCCTAAAGTTAAAACTGGCTATATACTCCAAGCTTTGCCTCTCTACGAAGAGTGGGCTTAAGGTTAGTTTCTTTCGGCTTAACGTGTCTGCTACTACGTTGCCTTTGCCGGGAGTATAGGAAATTTCAAAGTCGTACGAGGCAAGAAACTCCATCCATCTTTACTGCCTCAAGTTAAGATCCTTCTGCGAGAAGAGATATTTCAACGATTTATGGTCAGTGTATAATTCAAACTTCTCACCTAGGAGATAATGGCACCAAGACTTAAGCGCAAAGACGATGGCGGCTAACTCAAGATCGTGGGTTGGGTAGTTCTTTTCATGAACTTTCAATTGTCTTCCACCATAAGCTACTACCCTTCCTTCTTGCATTAGAACAGTGCCTAGTCCCATTCCACATGCATCCGTGTATACTGTGAACATTTTGCTTCCATCTGGCAAGGTCAGAACTGGGGCTGTTGTGAGAGCCCTTTTTAATCGTTGGAAAGCAAACTCGCAGTCCAAATCCCAAGTGAACGCCAGATTCTTCTTTGTTAGCCTTGTGAGTGGGGCTGAGATTTTCGCGAAATCCCTAATAAACTTTCAGTAAAAACCGGCTAGCCCAAGAAAGCTTCGAACTTCGGTTGCATTTCTTCGTGTCTTCCAATCTTGCAATGCCACCACTTTCGCGGGGTCCACAACCAACCCCTCTTTGGACACAATATGCCCCAAAAATCTTACTTCTTTTCTCCAGAAGTGACACTTGGAGAATTTGGCTTTTAGTTGATGAGCTCGAAGAGTTTTCATGATTTCTTTCAGATGCTGAGCATGCTCTTCCTCATTCTTTGAGAAGATTAAGATATCATCTACGAAGACAACCACAAATTTGTTGAGGAATTCTCTGAACACCCTGCTCATTAGGTCTACGAAATAAGCGGGTGCGTTTGTCAAGCCGAAAGGCATGACAAGCCACTTAAAGAAACCGTCTGGGGTTCTGAACGTTGTCTTATCAATACTATCTTCAGCTACTCATAGCTGATGGAACCCAGTTGCCAGATCAAGTTCGAAGAAGACTGTCGCACCTACAAGCTGATCAAACAAATCATCGATTCGGGGAAGAGGGTGCCTATTTTCCTTGGTCAATTTGTTTAACTCCCTATAGTCGACGCAAAGGCGAAGCGAACCGTCTGCTTTAGTTGCGAACACCACTGGAGCACCCCATTCCGAAATGCTCCATCTAATGAACCCTTTTTCGAGAAGTTCTTTAACCTGCTTACTGAGCTCCTTTCTCTCCCTTGGAGCCATGTGTCTGACAGGTAAAGCTACAGGCTTTGCGTTATCCACAAGATATATGCAGAAGTCTATTTCCCGCCTCGTAGGTAAGCCTTTCACCTCCTCAAAGACATCCGGATATTCCCGGACTACTCTTACTGATTGCAAATTCTCATCGGAAGCATCAAGCGACTCTAGATAACTAAGCATAACAACATTCAAGGGATTACAAGAAATTTCTAGAGTTTTACCAAGCCGAGTTAAGAGTCTTACTACTCTTTTCTCACAATCAAGAATGGCACTATTACTGGATAACCAGTCCATGCCTAAGATCAAACCATATCCCGAGAAGCCTAAGACAAAGGCATTACAGCTAAACTCAACGCTGAGAATAGAGATTTTCAAACCCAAACAAACCATTGACAAGTAAGCGGAGCCCCCAATTGGATTTGAAACTACTAAGGGATCTTCTACCATACTAGTGTCTAGATGCAGAGATTCTACTAAGGCAGATGAAATAAAAGAGTGTGATGCGCCAAAGTCAAAAAGTGTACGAACTGGATGATCATAAAGATAGACTACACTTTCTACAGAAATATTACTACCTCGTTCCTGCTGAGGTGCCACTAGCACATGAACCTGACCCCCTGAAGTGGATCCGGCTTTCTGTCCCTGCCCTTTCTTCTTTGGGCAGTCCTTAGCTTGGTGCCCAGTCTCTCCACAATGGAAGCAACCACCCATCTTCGCCTTTTTTTCCGGCAATCTTTTGATATATGGCCCACAATGCCACAGAAATTGCACCTTCTCTTCTCACGGGGCTTATTGGTCTTCCCTCCTTTCTTGAAGTCTGTTTTCTTTGCTTGTAGACCCTCTTTCTTCTCTTCCACCTTAGTTTCTTTCTTGCCGTAGTCTTCCTCATGTAGCAATGCCATGTCCACCAAGCTTTCATAAGTCGCTCCCGTGGATACATGAGTCATGGCAAGGCTATGCAGAGGCTCATTCAAACCCTTGACGAAGCGAAGTACCTTCTTGTGTTGGGTGTTTACTAAGTCTTGCCCAAATCTGGCCAGCTGATTAAACTGATTAACATATTCCCTGATCGTCATGCTTCCCTATTTCAGAGTTAGAAACTTCTCCATTTGCAGGCTTCTTTCTGCTTGGGAGAGGAATTTCATCTCAAACCTTGTCCTGAAATCTTCCTATGTTTCCACCGCCCTCTGAGCATTGGTAACTTCCCACCAATAAGAAGCTTCATCCTTAAGAAACCATACCGCTAATTGTATCTTTTACTTGTCATTAACTCCGAAGATGACAAACAGATCCTCAGTCTCCTTTAGCCAGTTTCTTGCCCCTACAAAGGATTATGTCCCATAAAAGTCTTTTCCACCCATAGCCTTGAAGTCTCTACATGTTTTTGCGAAGGCATTTCCACGAGGAGGAGGTGGAGGAGTAGGAACCGCGGCCACTGGAGGAGGGATGTCTGCTGGGCCCGCGCCATTGGCCCTTGCCTCTAAGTACCTCCTAAACCAGCCGGGAATCGGCACTCCTTCCGGGAGGTTAAGGTCTCCAGACATGCTGAAACAGCAAGGAAAATTCAAAACGAAGGATAGAGAGAGATAGATAGGGCACATGGCTTTGGGGGATTTTGTCTCTTCATAAACATAACACTTTTTCTTGAAAAATGCTTCTTTAAACTTTCTTTTTGAAAACAGTTTTAAAAACTTTTATCTTATCTGGTAAACCTATGCTCTGATACCAAGTGAAACACCCCACCTCCCTTAAGGTCACTCACAAAGGGAATGCCTTAATTTTGGTGGAGGTTTATAAGTAAAGACACAGATAAACTCAAGACATATATAAATACACATATTTTAAACAGCGGAAACCAAACAGACTTTTATTTCATCAATACGTGTTCAAAACATAACATTCCATAATTGTCTCAAAATACTTCCAACATTAAAACCTCATTACTGTCTTGATTACTAAAGAAGCATGAAACATAAATAAAGTGACAAAAATCCCCATAGTGATATCCAAAGCCATAGTCCGAGCAAAAGAGACCCAAATCATACATCTACGTTCTTGGAGCTTATAAAGAACCTGACTGAGCTGAGCTATTTCCTCCCTGTGGACCTGAGGGGGGGAACGAAAGAAAAGAAGACGAAAAGAAAATAGAGTCAGACATAAAACCTGAGTAAATCTAGTAACTCTTCAGTATATGAATAAGAAAAGGGAATGATAGATATATACTGAAAATAGGAAAGTGTCACAAGCTAAGGAAGTGTCGCTTAGAACCGAATATACTATCGCACCCACACTATATCTCTACACCTACTTGAGTTTTATTCCAACTGGCACCCCATGGTGAGGGTGAAGTGATCCCCATTCTTATTAAAAGATCGGCTCCTACTCGCATTAACATGTGTCGTACGGCCCCCAAGAATTGTAGATACTTATGCTGGTCCCACCATGGGGTGTATCAAGACCCATGTGGGCGGCCCCGACACAAATCTGGAAGGCATAGGTTATACTACTGGTGTCCCCAGTGCCCTGGTTGTCTGCTCCAGAGTGTGTGCACGCCCGCAGCCCGTTAGACCTACATTGTGCACCCACTGCCGTCGTTTGACCGCTTACAATCAGCCCAGTAATTGTGCCCCACCCTACCTAGTTTCAGGGTACCGTTGATACCTAACTTGGGTTACTGCTGAAACGGGTCCCTTGTTACCAGGATTTTCTAGTCAAACATCTTAAGTGGTTAAGTGTCTGTATTTACCTAACCCCACCCATCAATTCTTGTTAACATGTTGAATTTGGTTAAGTGTTATAGTTGACTTAACCCAACCATATGTCCTTAGCCTCTTAGGAGCACCTGGCCACTCACATTAGACAGGTATTGCTACGGTTACTGGATATACCGGTCGGTTCCGGGCAGGTTTACACCGTAGCTCAGTCTAACCTCGGGTCATTAATGGGCTCAATGCTTAACCACCCACATTGGATAGGTATTGTTGTGACTACTGGACAGCCAGGCGGGTCCGGGCAGGTTTACATCACAACTCAATCCAACCTCGGGTTAAGCATATCGTGTTTTCTAAATTTACGTATTTTATTATTTCTCAATTATATATGTAAATGTCATGTCTTTTATTCTTGGGTATAACAATTCATACCACTTTAAATGTCATTGTCGTTGGCATGTGCCAAATATGCCAACATATATTTTCAATGTTTTACACCCAACGTTATTAGCCCCGTTTATACGTTCGAAACGTTATAACAAATGTTGGGCTCGACACAATTCGGCCCAACTTTATAAACATAAGAAAAAGTGGAAAATTAGTAACATGTAATATTTTACAACATATAAGGGTGTGTGGCGCATGAACTTTCAATTTAGCGATACTAACATAAATGATGGGTCATGTGAACTTGCATTCAAATCAAAATATAACTAAGTAGGTGACATATGAAATGGCATATTTTAGGTTTATACAAACTTGTGTTTAAACATGTTTAACTTGGCATAATGTCAAACACAAAACTAGCATAATGTGTATTCACCAAAATGTCCAATTACAACATTTAATCATATAGCCTATTTCAACATGAACTTGCATAATTTTTGAAACCCAAACGATAATTAACATAGATCCAATTACACTTGCAAATAAACATGAACTTGCATAGTTTATGAAACACATACGATACTTAACATAGATTCAATTATACTTGCAAATAAACATGGAAGTGATATCATAGGTTTTGGGTTATGTAGGCATAAAAGGTTTCAAGTCTAAATCATGTTTACATAAGCCTTAATTTAGAATTAGTGAATGTATAAGGTCCATGTCATAGGCATAAACAAAAGGGATCAATTTCTAGTTTTTGCCACAAACTTACAAGTGACATTGTTTTCATATACAATTGTTCAATAGCTTGCATCAATCAATTTATGCCACAAACATCAATACACAAGTCATGATAGAACCATCATGATACATAGAATTTATACAATACAATAACACAATTCTATTTTCATTTACATCGAATCACATCACAATTTTTATTCATATTCTGAAAGGTCACTATACTTACAATGAATGCAGAATCTTGAATTCTGGATTCTGAATTTTGAAATTGAGATGCGCTCCTTTGGGTAGACTAACGTTGCGTTGATTAATTTTGATTAAACTTTAATCTTATTCTTAATTTGATTTGTCTCTAGGCCTTTCTCTCTTGACGGCTATGTTCAATTCCTCCCTAGCAGCATGATGACTCCTTTCTTAATTTTTTGTGTGAATTTTCAGTTGAGACTTAGGGTGTATTTATAGATTTTTAATTTGTTTTGAGCCGTCAGATGAAGACAGGAGGAATCTAGGCCATACAAAGTTCAAAGAGCCAATCAAGAGGTGACACGTCAGCCCTAGTGACACACAGGGCCACAAAAATTCGAGCCAGAGCCAGACCTAGCCAGTCAGGTCGACCAGGCAGGTCGACACCCAGGTCGACCTGGGGGGGGGGGGGGACCAGGTCGACACTATGGTCGACCTGGGTTGACCAGGTCGACACCATGGTCGACCTGGTCTCAGGGCGGTAATTTTCCCGCCCAGCCCAATTTGAACCTGAAATTCGAATTTTGAAATTTAACCTGAGCTGTTTGAATTTAAATTTTATTCTGAAACTTCCGAAGGCCATAACTCCTTCATACGGAGTCCGATTCGCGCAAACTCGGACTCTATCTCAAGAAGAATTTCGAGACGAACGCAATGGCGTAACATATTTCCCTTAATTCTTTCATTTAGAATTAATTACACTTTAATTTGTGAAGCTTGACGTTATAGAATTCACGGGGTGTTACATATATGCCATACCATGATAAACATCATAAAAAGAAGGTGTGATAGATGTCTAAGTACCAAATTGCGATAAATAAGTAAACATCCATAGTATTCATCAATCATCCTCACGTTCAATCACACAGTGCATAACAAAAAATGGAATCCAATATTCTGGTCACTAGTCAATCAAAGCACTGGCATGCCAACATGCGCGATCTCCACCAAACAATCACTATGTTTTGCTGCATGAACTATAGCCGATAACCCTACCTAGTCCACACCGCATTGGCTTGGGAGTTCGGGCCAATTGACCTATATCACATTGGCTCTGATCCATTCTTGTGTCACTCTCTAAAAGGTGTCCCAAAGTCACGAATACCAATGACCCCTTTAGACTTGTTATCCACAGCAGAATCCATGTTAAATTGTCAATAAAACTCCCGTCTAATATTATCCAACACGTGGGCAATCCCCGATGAACAACAATGCTATCGAGGCTCATCGATTTCAATTCAACCTGTAACAACTACATGTCATCCCATCCTCAAATGACAGTCATATGAATACGATTTAATGTCATCTTTTCTGCATGTTAAAGAAAAACTATCCATCGCCAAAGCCTTGCTCTCCTTTTTGGAATCATCGTCATCGAGTGACGACTCAATAGAAGCACCACATCCTTTCCTCATGCCAAAGCCACTGATTGAAGAGCCAATATGCAAAAATCTCTATCAAACGAACCATTATGTTCTGATCCTCAAAATCTCACCATCATCCATGTCAAATTGGCTAGAGTGGCCAATAACATTAGTAATCGATATCAACTACTTTATAATAATCGATAATGACTACTCAGATCACCTAGTTAATCGAAATTGGTTAAATACACATCCAAGGAAAACTTCCAGCATTCATTGCGAATTCCAGCTCATCGCCAGGCCCATCCTTCATCCTCAGATCGTCAAGCTCCAGTGTTGCCATGTCTTAAAATCCATCGCCGGGATTAAGTCCATCTATGCACTCTAAAGCTCCATCGAGAATTTATTTCATACATTCAAGTCTACATCCTTGTACGCTCAATCAACACACTACTACATGTGTGTTTGATCGACAAGTACCCCAAACTCTAACCAATGAAATATTTTCTAATACTATGTCGCCTATGAATGGTGTTTTAACCTAAACTAAGCAAGCAATTCTACCATACAAACAAATATTATAAAAATTCCTAAAAATAGCACACAAACATCCATCGTAGCAGTAATAAATAAAATAGAACCTATCTATAGCAATCAAAGTGAAATAAGTGTCCAAATAACCTATGTATAACAATAAAGTCAAAATAGTGTGTATTAGCGCGTAAATGTGTAAGTATAACACAATAAGGTAAAAAGGTGACAATTAAACTAAATCTACTTAAATCACTTTTTAATATTTTTATTAATTATTTACTAGGTTTAACTATCCTAAATATTATGTTTTATAATTTGAAATCAGTTTAAAACATCAAATTTATACTATATGAACAAGTACCGTTTATTGAGAGATAATATCGCTCACCATAGTCAATCAGTCCAAATTGGCTCTAGAGCATAGACCTTGTCAATATGAGTTGAATGTACGAAACTGCGTCTAAATCCGACTTCATATGAGAAAGTTACGCATTTTATAAGTTTACGGATTAAATCGATATAAATGAAATCAAACTATTAACTGAATTACCAAATTGCCATCACCTTTATCTTTCCCAATTCCTCCTTTTCACCTAGTCATGAGATACATACATAGAACCCACAAAATCGTTCGCTAAATTGAGGTGATATGGAGTTACGCTGCTCTATTTCAAAATTCGAGAGCACCTGTGATGCTCGTCGAAAATGCAACTTTTGCATACTAGTCTCATCCCATCCGAACCCCTACGCAAAAATGCATTTCTAGTGCCC
This sequence comes from Allium sativum, assembly GCA_030737875.1. Lineage (NCBI taxonomy): Eukaryota > Viridiplantae > Streptophyta > Magnoliopsida > Asparagales > Amaryllidaceae > Allium > Allium sativum. Next base: position 361,697,536 of record CM060916.1, on the reverse strand, counting down.
TGTAGTGAAAACACACACACACCACGAATCCATGCACCACCTAACCTCCATCGCACCGCCTGAAATTACTTCCACGTGTTCTCCTCTCGTAGCTCTAACCGATTATGGCCTCCGTTAATCCTAAATTCGACTGTAGCTTGCTAAAATCCTAACCCTAGCTTTCAAGGCTTGGCATTTTTCATCGTCTAAATTCCCAAAATTTGTATAGGATCAAAGCTCTCTTCGATTCATGAATTTACGAGGGGGTTTCATGATTATATGTGGAGTAAATTGACGGGAATGATTTTTTTTGAAGTTGTAGAAGAGGAACAAAATTACTTTGAGATTTAAAGTAGCCTGCGTTTTAGGAGGAGAAAGCTTATTGGACTAGGTTTTGATTTACTATAGCATAGGTTAGGATATTCAAATTATTTTATTCTTTTAGCTCACACAAAATTCTCAAAATTCGCAATCTCTAATCCACACGTGCTGCCTACTGTCATTTATGTAAAAACATCTTTTGAAAACAATAAGACTAGTCTTAAGGCCAAAACCGATCGTACACAGTAGTTAGACTTTAAAACTCGAATTACAATGTCAGTTCCTTGCAGAAATTGACACACGTTCAACTTATGCCCCCATTGAACGATACGTATGTTCACTACGAAACTTGCCAGGGTGCAATAACTCACTACGACGATTCCATAAATATAAATTTTATCACAATCTAGCAATGTGCCTCCAGAACAATAATTTACGCGTATATCGGGATCGTTATGACTGTAACCTAGTCTGAACTCGAAATATAGCAATCTAAGTACTTATTTTCCATGTAACTAATAACCCGTACTTAATGGAACTGATCCCAAGTCCTAATTCGATCATTCATGGGAAAATTTATTTTGGAACTGTCACTTAGTTAATTAATGATCAATATTTAAATATCCAATCATTAAAATACGGGTTGTTACACTGGAGAATTGAAGCGCTAAGTGGAGGATTGAAGTGGAGTGGGTTTATCCATATACTAGGACATGTCCTCTATATGAAGCTATTTAGAAGAGAACACATTAACCAAGAGAAAAGGACTAGAGAATGTTAATCGTTCTATGAGGTCGATGGGAACAACAACAATTATTCTAGATATCTATGTGGATTAGTTCGAAATAATTAACAATAACAATATTTCTGAAATCTAATTGCATTGGAATGAGTAAAGAAACCATTTCTTACAGCAAGGAACAAACAGTGATCTAATTTCCGACCCTCAATCCCCTAACTGAAATGGGGACATGTTCATCTCTTTGCTCTTTGTTGGTTGTTTTTACTTGCTTTTGATAACTAAACAGTAACCTCGGATCACTTATAGGTGTACGGGAACCATATAAACCCCTAAGCATGCTCTTAATTGGATGTCTGTGACGACTGACTATGACATCTGTTTGTTTAATTGAACTTTCAAATTATGAAATTTCCATTAGAGAGTGATGACTTATTAAATTGCCTCATAACCTTTGTTCGAAGAGACGAGGCCAGAGTGTGAGATGCTATTTTTCTCACTAGAAAGTTAATAGATGAAATTATTACAATGATCATCAGAGAGAAAGGCGCAAGTCCTCTTGTCGAAGAGCTAGCGAATAGGTGCGGAAGGTCTCCATAGAGCTCCCTTCCGTAGAGAAGGGGGCCAGAGAGAAATAGGGAAAGTTACATTATCAAGAGTAAATGTATAAGCTTCCTCTATCGCCAGTGAGCAAGAGCAGTGCCACTTCACTAGAGAGTAAAATGATGGACATCCTTAGTTACCTTTAAGCAAGAAATAAGTGACATCCCAAGGAGTTAAAATGATAGGCTTCTTTGGTTATCATTGTTCTACCTTCAAAAGAGAAGAAGCCAAGGTGCAAGAAGTAAGTTGCTGCGTCGAAGAGTTAGTTAAATGATTGTCTTATTATTGTTAGATTCACTCACTAGAAAGAAAGTGAATTACTTTACTGGACAATTGGAAAAAATATTTTGATATAACTCAAAAATGTAAAGAGTAAGTCTCATCGTCGAAGAGTGTGGATCAAACTGCTTGGTCATTGAAGTCCCTCTTACTGAAAAGTAAACGCTCGAGCAGGAGAGCATGGGGATCAGATTTTAGCATGTGACCACCCTCTTTTGGAGAACAAGCAGATTCCTAAGCATAGAAACCTAAGGTTGATGAAGAAAGACAAGAAATATCAAGCGTAAAAAAATTCTGAAATGATCTAGAGAGACCATCTCTTTAACTTGAAAATTTTAATAATCTTGAGAAATCGACACAAAAATGGTCCATAAAGGCCTCGAATTTTATTGGATGAAAAATGGCTTGATGAGGCTATTATCCAAAGCAGATGCAGAGCACCTAAAAGGATTTGAATGCCTCAAAGTAGGATAAGGAAGGTGATTCCCAAATGAATATGCAATTACTTAGACTTAAAAGATGAAATTTCATATAATTGACTTGAACTCAGATGTCATCACTTTGATTGAATCAGTCGGGGAGCTAGATTAAGTTACTATGACAATACTTTCATCTTATTTAGATTGGCTAGAGAGCTTCTCCTTGATTAGAGGGCTTAATATTGATTTAGGTTAAACAGAGAGTTATATTCAAACTCGATCAATCAGAAGACGAAAATCTATTTGTATTAGTTAAGAACTTGGATTGAAAGCAACCGAAGCGCTCAACTATTAAACTTGGATTACATATTATTGGGCCTTGTTTTCAAGAAAAGCACATGTTACATCCAAAATACGTACTTTGGAGGCAAATGTTAATCTGTTTTTGGACCAAACCAGCTTTAACTGGGCGTAATGAGTATAAATAAAAATTGATTAACTAAAAACTCGAAATAGACACAAATAAGCAACCCCGAAATGTTTGAAGCAATTTTGACCTAAGGCCTAAATTTGGTATAGAGTCGTCATTGATGGCTATGGTCTAAATCCTCTTGGTACATACAATAGCCTCCTCAGCTCTATAATCGTTTACTTTTAGTTTTATAATTTCTTTTTTGAGTTTCGATTTCTTTGGCTTGATTGATTAATTTATTATGATTACTTATTTTAGTAGGTTTTGCTTCCAAAATTACTTTTTTTTTATTATCATGGTTCTTTAGAAGTTAGAAGTTAGCAAATCAGGTAAACTTATATTCATTATTTCTTTTATAAGCCATAAGTTGATTGTAATGACCCTCAGTTTTACGCCTTTTTTAACGCATAAAAGTGAGACATTATTTTCATACCTGGTGGTATCATTCGGTAATTTTAAAAGGTAACTATTAAATACATTTTTCATTTTTTTGATTTTCTCGGATTTTCATGTGACCATTTTACCCTTGACAAAATCCTATTTCGTCCATAACTTTTGATTGCAATGGAATTTTTATTTGAAACCATTTCCATAGGATCAGGATGATGGTTCCCCTTTCCATAGAGTGGTTGTATGTCCAAAATGGATAAACTATTTGAGAGATATGGTTGTTTCCATGTTTTTTTAAGACAAAACAACTCATTTCCAGCTATCTAAGCCCATTTTCAAGTAGGCCCAATGTGGATTCAAGATTAAGGAGACAATGGGTGAGAATGAGTTACTGTAACTCATTTCTATCGTATCATTTCCCTTTTCTTCATCTCCATAGCTCCTACCTCCATTAAAACAAAGTTTACTTCATCTAAATCCTAAAATCTCTACAATAAGTTAAATCTAAATAAAGAGATTGATAAATGTGACGGCCCGCTCCGCACCAGCCTGCATTTCCTCCGGAAGTGCGTTGTACACATGTCCCGACTAGCACAGAACGGTCGCCAAAGAAAGGAAAGAAGGGAATGAACTAATCAAGGAACCTGTAGAATGTCTCACAGCGCATGGAATAAAATATAATAATAACATACTTGACAAAAAACAGGTGAGACAGTGCATAAGCTGATAACTAAAATCAACATCAATCATCAGAGCAGCGGAAATCCAAATACAGCTTATTACAATTTTCCAAATTTACTGTCTCTAAACAAAAGAAAGCTAAAGTGGAAGATACACCACCAATGCCCTAGCAGTGATCTTCAACAACACAGGGAGAATACTATATATATATATATATATATATTACGTGGAAGCCTCCTGCTCGTCACCGGATCGTCTACCCGTGCATCACCAGCTAACCTGTATCTAGTCTGCTCGTGTGAGCACCCAGAGTAATAAGAGGAGACATAAAACTCTGGGTCAGACATAAAGCCTGGTATGAGCGATAAGCATCTAAACAGAATGATAACAGGTATACTAAACCATACCTGAACCTGGACCTGCAACCAAAGAGTTAATACCACATACCGTACAGTACTCTAAGGTGCCATAGCAAATAGTGTAAAATTACGGGGGTGGGGTGTGCATGTCATAATGATAGCAAACAAATCAACCATAACAACCATCCTCACATCTCTCACTCAGTGCGTAAAGCATACGATATCTACCACTTTGGAACACTAGACAAACCGAGGTAACGACGAATCCCGACTTGTAGAAACCCTGATGTGACCAAGCTAAACACATGGAGTCATGACCAAACATTTCAATGACCCACTTCATTGGTCGTAGCCCTTGGTTCTACCGATGCCATAATGGCCCTGAATCCGCCTACATACCTCCTACCATAGTGGTCCAAAGCTATAGACGTCGATAACCCCTTGGCACGCGTCCCGCAGCAAAGCCCAACCATGAAGCGAACTCGTTGATTCCCATCTGAATCTTGAGCTCTAACTTCTCATTTGGACTTCATTTGCATCTCGGGTTTGGTCGAATTGGAGTGGGTCTTCAGAAGAGTTGTCGCGCATTAACAGTCCTAGAATTCGGTTCGGTTTGGTAGTCATCACCTTCGTCGGTTCGGTGCTCCTTCGGTTCGGGATCTCCACTCGGTTCGGAAGTGAAGTGCCTATTCTCTGCTTGGTTCGGTGGTTACTCCCTTCTAAGTTCCTGGATCCGATCCTGTTCTTCTCCATTTGCCCGATCCGCTCCCACTCGCTTGTTTGCTGCGATCCGCTCCACTCCCTAGCTTACTCCGATCCGATCCGCCCTCTAGCTTACTCCGATCCGATCCGCTCTCTAGCTTACTCCGATCCGATCTGCTCTCTAGTCTACTCCGATCCGATCCTGCTCCATGGCTCCGATCCGATCCTCTGCCCAACTCCAACTCGAAGTAAACGGCCTTCCTTCTCGCCAATCCTCCTCCAGTGACAAGTTCCAATCCAGTTCGAATTCCCTTGGTCAGTTCACAAATCCAATCCGACCCCTACTCCGATCCGATCCGGTTCGGAACCTGCACATTTCTGCAACTTTCCAGCGAGCTTTCTACGCTATTCGACGGCGTTTTCGACTAATCTAACTATTCTAATCAATCATAAAACATACCATAGAGTCATATCAACATGTAAGAGCAACCACAAACACCAAACAACAATTCAAATGAATCAAAACGGATCAAAAGTGGCCAAAACTCCTTATTTTCCCTTAGGCATGTTTAAGTAAAACTAATCATAGGGTTAACAAAACTTAATCAAATCGAACCAAATTTCTAACAGAAGCATAAAACATTATTTAAGAATTTCTAAACATTTTTCCAGAATTTATTAGTGTATAAATTCGCTAATCTTCACTAATTACCCTTAATTACCGTAATTAGTGCAAAAACTATGCAAATCACTCACCTTGGCCACAAATGAAACACCAAATCTGAAATACTCTCTGTTTGGGTCGAATTCCTATGTATAGCAGCAGCTCCAACCTTGCTCTGATGCTATTTGGCCTTGTTTTGATGTGGTTTAGGCTTAATCTTCACTAAAACTGTGTTTTGGAGTGGTTTTAGAGGATGGAAGCCATTAGTAAGGTCTCAAGAAGGTTTGTGGCGGCTCAAAACTGAAATGGAAGTGATTTCCTAACCCTAATCAGTCCTCCTATACCTCTAAACCCGAAATTCCCCTCTGGGCCTAGCTGCTAATCACCCTGTTAAGCCCAATTAAGTTGTTTTTCACCATCTGAAACTTGTTTCAGCCATACCTCCCAAACGGTGAGTCCGTTTGGCTAATGTGACCAATCTACGGAATTGTAAACCATCATCTGAAGCCAATGGAAGTGGTTTCAGGTCAAAATTCCTTTCCAGTCAAAAGTTATGGCCAAAACAGTGCCAACTAGGGGTAAAATGGTCATTTAAAAATCGGGAAAAATCATGAACATGGGAAATGACCCCAATAGTCGTCTCCTAAAGTTACATGACCATACAACTTCATATGTGAAAGAAATAAATATTCTACGATCCTATGATGCGTAGAATGCAGGTCGTTACACTCTCCCCCCCTTAAGAAATTTCGTCCCCGAAATTCCTTAACCCCAAAACATACAAAAGATCCCGCATGCCTAACAGCCATATACAACAATCAAACATGCAAAACAAGCAAACAATCCTATCCTAGCATGCGGAAAACTAAATCGAAGTCAAAATCTTACCAGGCAAAGAGTTCTGGGTATGTCTTCCAAATGTTCTCCTCTGTCTCCCAAGTACAATCATTCTCGTCCTCGCTCCACTGAACCTTGACCAACATCACCGCCTTCCTTCGAAGTTGCTTCATGTCGTGCTTGACAATACGGGGCGGCTTGCGGTTCCCAACCGCCTCGGGTTCTTCTTCGAAGTCCTCTAACTGATCAGGTGAAATAGTCATATCTGAGTCGTGAACGAACTTCCTTAGTTGGGAAACATGAAATACGTTGTGAACTCCCGCCATCTTCTCTGGTAAGTCAATTCTATATGCCAAATTCTCGACTGGTTCAAGAACAGGGAATGGGCCAACAAATCTTGGTGCTAACTTGCCTCTCCTGCCAAATCGTATTACGCTCTTCAACGGAGAAATCTTGACAAACACCAAGTCGCCAACGGAGAATTTTAAGTCTCTTCTCCTCTTATCAGCATAACTCTTCTTCCTATCTTGGGCAGCCTTCATTCGTTGTTGAATGGTCTTGATTTTATCTGAAGTTTCCCTCACCACATCTGGACCAAGCATAAACTTCTCGCCAGTCTCTATCCAACATGATGGTGAGTTGCACGATCTTCCGTACAAAGCCTCAAACGGAGCCATACCGATACTGGATTGGTAGCTATTATTATATGCAAACTCTACTAGATGCAAATGGTCATCGCACGATCCACCAAAATCCAATATACATGCTCTCAAGAGATCTTCCAAAATACGATTCACCCTCTCCGTCTGACCGTCGGTCTGAGGATGATTTGCGGTACTGAGATGTAACTCTGACCCTAGAGCTTCTTGTAAGCTCTTCCAAAACCCACTAGTGAACAACGGGTCTCGGTCACTCACAATGCTTTTAGGTACTCCATGGAATCTCACCACCCACTTCATATATAATTCTGCTAACTTAGCTGCCGTTCTAGTCGATCTGACTGGTATAAATCTTGCACTTTTGGTCAATCGGTCCACAATCACCCAAATGCTATTATGTCCTGATCTAGTCCTTGGTAAACCATCGATGAAATTCATCGAGACTTGCTCCCATTTCCATTCGGGAATTACTAATGGCTGTAACAACCCACTAGGCTTCTTTTGCTCGGCTTTAACTAGCTGGCAATTCATGCATTTGGATATAAACTCTCCAACGTCTCTTTTCATCCCTTCCCAGTAGTAAATCTGTCTCATGTCTCGATACATCTTATTACCACCGGGGTGTATAGTCAGTTTTGAGTGATGACATTCTCTAAGCACTTCATCTCTCAATCCATTGATATTGGGTACAACGAGCTTTCCATTCTTTCTAAGCCATCCATCTTGATCAAGCCCATACTTGTTCATATCCTCATCGATACCCATCTCTAACTTGGAGATGATCTCCAATAGGTTAGGATCGTCCCTCTGACTAGATCCGATCCGTTCAATCAAAGTGGGTCTGATCGTCAAACTTGCTAACATTTCTGGATCCAATTCGCACTTTGGTCTGAAATCAAACCCCGCGATATACTCCAGTTTCTTCCATTCTAGAAACATAGCCCCTAAACTGGCATGTCTCCTACTCAATGCATCAGCCACCGCATTGCCCTTTCCCGGTGTATATGCGATGTCAAAATCATAGGAAGCCAAGAATTCTAACCACCTTTGTTGCCGGAGATTTAGATCCTTCTGGGAGAAGAGATACTTTAACGACTTATGATTTGTAAACAGTTCAAATCTTTCTCCCAAGAGATAGTGTCTCCAAATCTTTAACGCGAACACGATCGCTGCCAATTCCAAGTCATGGGTAGGGTATCTTTTCTCGTGCGGTTTCAATTGCCTACTTGCATAAGCTACAACCCTACCGCCTTGCATCAATACAGCACCCAGTCCGGTACCACAGGCATCCGTGTGTACCGTCATCTCTTCATCCCCCTTAGGAATGACTAACACTGGTGCGCTCGTCAACTTGTCCTTTAGACTCTTGAATGCATTCTCGCACCATTCATCCCAGACAAAAGCTTGATTCTTCTTGGTCAACTGGGTCAATGGTGCTGCTATCTTGGAGAAACCTTGGATAAACTTACGATAATATCCAGCTAATCCCAAGAAATTTCTTACATCTGTTGCATTCTTGGGCGTAGGCCAATCTTGTACCGTAGCCACCTTCGCCGGGTCCACGGCAATACCATTCTCTGATACAACATGGCCCAAGAACCTCACTTCCCTCTTCCAGAAGTGACACTTAGAAAACTTTGCTTTCAATTGGTGTTTTCTCAACACCTCCATCGCTACTCTTAAATGTTCCTTGTGTTCCCCCTCTGTCCTCGAATATACCAAAATATCATCAACGAACACAAGGACAAACTTATTCAACTGATCTCTGAATACTCTATTCATAAGATCCACAAAATATGCTGGGGCATTGGTCAGCCCGAATGGCATGACCAACCATTCATAAAATCCAGACGGCGTTCGGAATGCCGTTTTAGCTATACTCTCAGCTGATGAAAACCCGTCGCAAGATCCAACTGAGAAAATACTCTCGCGGCACTCAACTGATCGAACAAATCATCTATCCGCGGTAGAGGATACTTTTTCTTCCTCGTCACTTTATTCAACTCGCGGTAGTCTACACACAAACGAAGGAAACCATCCGCCTTGGTAGCAAACACAACTGGTGCTCCCCATTCAGAAACACTCCTTCTGATAAATCCCTTCTTCGAAAGATCGCTGACTTGCACCTCGAGCTCTCGCTGCTCCCTTGGTGCCATACGACGAAGTGGCATCACTATAGGTCTGGCATCCTTTACCAAATCAATACGAAACTCAATCTCTCGGTGTGGTGGAAGCCCGGTCACTTCTTCGAAAACATCCGGATACTGGCCAACCACGGGCAAACCTGACAACTCACTATGCGGAATGTCGAGGGAGTTTAGAAAACTAGCCAATACCCCCTTACTGGGTAGACCACCAAACACTATCCTCCGCCCATCATCCGCCCTAGCTGTCACTAAAAAGTCCTCACAGTCTACCACCACCCCGTATCTTCGGAGCCAATCTACTCCCAAAATAATGCCAAACCCAGTAAAGCCCAAAACAAAGCAATACAAACAAACATGCATCCATGACTCGATAGGACCACATTACGACAAATCATGCTAAGGCTAGTCGAACCACCAATCGGGTTCGTCACTACTAAAGGTCTATCGACAATCTCGGGCTCCAATCCCAACCTATCTACCAGGTCACTAGATATGAAAGAACTGGAAGCTCCGGTATCAAACAAAACTCTAATAGGAACATCATAAACAGAAAGCATACCTTGAATGACGACATTCTTTCCCTTCTCCGCCGTAGTTGGGGCATTCGACGAAGAAGGAATAGCATTAAGGGCGTATGCTTTCACCATTTGCTTTTCTTTAGGGGGTTGTGGACACTTGTCCTTGTGATGTCCCATTTGGCCACAATTGAAGCACTTCCTATCCGCTGGCTTGGCCCGACAATTACTAGCATAATGGCCCTTCTTACCATAGCTGAAGCACTCAACATCTTGCTTATTCTTTTTCTTCTGGCCATCCTTAGTCTGATTCTGCTTTCTCTTATTCTAGGAACCACCCTTGCCTCCACCACTTGCTTGTGGCTTTGGCTCATCTGCGGATGCAACCTCAGTCTTCGGCCTAGGGTAGAGACTTTCTGATCTTAATGCTTTCCCCACAATTGATTCAAACGTCTCATCGATGTGGTTAATAAGTCTTTCCCCCAAGTACTGATCCAAACCAGTTATGAATTTCTCATTCTTTTTCTCGGTAGTATCAATAAGAGATAACCCATATTTTGACAAAGTGTCAAATTCAGCAATATACTCCGAGACAGCTCTGCCATTCTGTTTGAGCTCCAAGAACTTCTTAAACAGCACTGACTTCTGAGCAACTGGAATGAACTTCTCGCTAAAGCGAGCCTTAAACTGCTCCCAAGTAATCTGATCTTCGGGAGTGGCTGCCTTTATAGCATTCCACCAATTCATTGCCCGCCCTTGCAGCTGATGGGACGCTAGCTTTCTCTTCATCGCATCCTCGATACCCAAATCCTCGAAGATACGTTCGCAACTATCCAACCAATCCTGAACATCCGTAGCCGACTCCGTTCCGTGGAACGACTTCCCACCAAGGTTAGTATAATCCTTATTTAGCTTGGCGAAGTCGACCCTCGGCGCCTGCACTATTGGACCACCACCATTTCCACCATTGGGAGCTGACCTCTGTACATCTCTAAGCATCTCTATCATGAGGTCTGTAAGCATCGTCCTCATGTCAGCAACATTCCCATTATTGGCTCCCCTACCAGCACCTCTAGTATCTCGGCTCATCGTCAATCTGAAAAAGGAAACGATTAACGACTCCATAGTGGTGCTAGTGCAGTACGACTTCATCCTTATACTAGTAATAGTATATATATATATATAGCTTTTAAAAACCAAAGTAATCACAAATACGCTCTCTCGTATACGTATATTATCTCTCACTGATAACTTCCCTAGGTTAACTACGCAACCTAGAGCTTTGATACCAAATGTGACGGACCGCTCCGCACCAGCCTGCATTTCCTCCGGAAGTGCGCTGTACACATGTCCCGACTAGCACAGAACGGTCGCCAAAGAAAGGAAAGAAGGGAATGAACTAATCAAGGAACCTGTAGAATGTCTCACAGCGCATGGAATAAAATATAATAATAACATACTTGACATATAACAGGTGAGACAGTGCATAAGCTGATAACTAAAATCAACATCAATCATCAGAGCAGCGGAAATCCAAATACAGCTTATTACAATTTTCCAAATTTACTGTCTCTAAACAAAAGAAAGCTAAAGTGGAAGATACACCACCAATGCCCAAGCAGTGATCTTCAACAACACAGGGAGAATACTATATATATTACGTGGAAGCCTCCTGCTCGTCTCCGGATCGTCTACCCGTGCATCACCAGCTAACTTGTCTCTAGTCTGCTCGTGTGAGCACCCAGAGTAATAAGAGGAGACATAAAACTCTGGGTCAGACATAAAGCCTGGTATGAGCGACAAGCATCTAAACAGAATGATAACATGTATACTAAACCATACCTGAACCTGGACCTGCAACCAAAGAGTTAATACCACATACCGTACAGTACTCTAAGGTGCCATAGCAAATAGTGTAAAATTACGGGGGTGGGGTGTGCATGTCATAATGATAGCAAACAAATCAACCATAACAACCATCCTCACATCTCTCACTCAGTGCGTAAAGCATACGATATCTACCACTTTGGAACACTAGACAAACCGAGGTAACGACGAATCCCGACTTGTAGAAACCCTGCTGTGACCAAGCTAAACACATGGAGTCATGACCAAACATTTCACTGACCCACTTCATTGGTCGTAGCCCTTGGTTCTACCGATGCCATAATGGCCCTGAATCCGCCTTCATACCTCCTACCATAGTGGTCCAAAGCTATACACGTCGATAACCCCTTGGCACGCGTCACGCAGCAAAGCCCAACCATGAAGCGAACTCGTTGATTCCCATCTGAATCTTGAGCTCTAACTTCTCATTTGGACTTCCTTTGCATCTCGGGTTTGGTCGAATTGGAGTGGGTCTTCAGAAGAGTTGTCGCGCATTAACATTCCTAGAATTCGGTTCGGTTCGGTAGTCATCACCTTCGTCTGTTCGGTGCTCCTTCGGTTCGGGATCTCCACTCGGTTCGGTTCGGAAGTGAAGTGCCTATTCTCTGCTTGGTTCGGTGGTTACTCCCTTCTAAGTTCCTGGATCCGATCCTGTCCTTCTCCATTTACCCGATCCGCTCCCACTCGCTTGTTTGCTGCAATCCGCTCCACTCCCTAGCTTACTCCGATCCGATCCGCCCTCTAGCTTACTCCGATCCGATCCGCTCTCTAGCTTACTCCGATCTGATCCACTCTCTAGTCTACTCCGATCCGATCCTGCTCCATGGCTCCGATCCGATCCTCTACCCAACTCCAACTCGAAGTAAACGGCCTTCCTTCTCGCCAATCCTCCTCCAGTGACAAGTTCCAATCCAGTTTGAATTCCCTTGGTCAGTTCACAAATCCGATCCGACCCCTACTCCGATCCGATCCGGTTCGGAACCTGCACATTTCTGCAACTTTCCAGCGAGATTTCTACGCCATTCGACGGCGTTTTCGACTAATCTAACTATTCTAATCAATCATAAAACATACCATAGAGTCATATCAACATGTAAGAGCAACCACAAACACCAAACAACAATTCAAATGAATCAAAACGGATCAAAAGTGGCCAAAACTCCTTATTTTCCCTTAGGCATGTTTAAGTAAAACTAATCATAGGGTTAACAAAACTTAATCAAATCGAACCAAATTTCTAACAGAAGCATAAAACATTATTTAAGAATTTCTAAACATTTTTCCAGAATTTATTAGTGTATAAATTCGCTAATCTTCACTAATTACCCTTAATTACCGTAATTAGTGCAAAAACTATGCAAATCACTCACCTTGGCCACAAATGAAACACAAAATCTGAAATACTCTCTGTTTGGGTCGAATTCCTATGTATAGCAGCAGCTCCAACCTTGCTCTGATGCTATTTGGCCTTGTTTTGATGTGGTTTAGGCTTAATCTTCACTAAAAATGTGTTTTGGAGTGGTTTTAGAGGATGGAAGCCATTACTAAGGTCTCAAGAAGGTTTGTGGCGGCTCAAAACTGAAATGGAAGTGATTTCCTAACCCTAATCAGTCCTCCTATACCTCTAAACCCGAAATTCCCCTCTGGGCCTAGCTGCTAATCACCCGGTTAAGCCCAATTAAGCTGTTTTTCACCATCTAAAACTTGTTTCAGCCATACCTCCCAAACGGTGAGTCCGTTTGGCTAATGTGACCACTCTACGGAATTGTAAACCATCATCCGAAGCCAATGGAAGTGGTTTCAGGTCAAAATTCCTTTCCAGTCAAAAGTTATGGCCAAAACAGTGCCAACTAGGGGTAAAATGGTCATCTAAAAATCGGGAAAAATCATGAACATGGGAAATGACCCCAATAGTCGTCTCCCAAAGTTACATGACCATACAACTTCATATGTGAAAGAAATAAATATTCTACGATCCTATGATGCGTAGAATGCGGGTCGTTACAATAAATCCAGATTAGAGAAACACATTTGTGACTGTTAGAAGGGAAGATCTATTCAGATTCAGTAGTTTCTTTCAGATTTGAAATTCATAGATATGGGTGAGCGATTTAATCTTATTCACAAAATTCTAAATTTCCCAATCTTAAAGTAATTTTGGAAAAGTTACACATGTTAGGAATTTACAACTTTGGATTAAAACTATTAATTTAAAAGGCTAGGAAAAGTTGAAAACATTTCCTATAAAAACACTTGTAGATTTGAGCAAATCTATGGTTTTATTTCAAATCTAGACCACATAGAATAATTGGATTAATAGGTTTTTATTGTATGTTATTGTATGTCATTTAGATTATTTTATGTTTGGTTTATTATGACTTGAATGTTTGAAAAAGCCTATGAATGGAAACCTAGAACTTAGATTTTGCGAAAAAAGTTCATAAATCAAAATTTCTCAAAATTACACCAAATTTGGAGGAGACGAGCTAGAAGGTCTCCAGATGTTGTGTGAGACATTTGGGGCCGCCTCATCGGAGTTGTTGTTGAACATGTTCGGATCGACCATATTTCGAAATACTTGGAATTAGATGAAATTTTTATGGGAGCCAGAGGATATTTGAGGGAGCCTACATTTCATATTTTAAGCCAATTAGATCGAAACTGAAGGAGATATGGAGAAAAGAAACTCAAATCGAGATTCCTTAAATTTGGCTCATCCATCCTTAAAATTCGGAAATTCAAAACTATCATAATTGGATGAAATTTTTATGGGGTCTAGAATTTTTCCTAAGGATCCTACCTTTCAAATTTCAAGTCGATTGGATCAAATACGAAGGAGATATGGCGGAAACAAGTTCGGTTCGGTATTCCTTAAATCTGGGTTGACCTTACTCAAATTCCGGCTCGACCATCCTTAAATTTCAGATCGGCCTTCTCTGAATTCCGAATCGGCTTTTCCTAAAATTCGAATCGGCGTTCCTTAAATCTGGGTCGGTGTACCCTCTTCGAGTGAATTTCAAATGGACATAAGGAAGAGAGTAATGTCGAATAGTAGCACCTTCAGATTTCAGCATTTTGGAGTGGAAGACGTGGGAAAGTTCAGATCGACAATCTCATATAGTCCAATAAATACCAGTCTAACTCCTAGAGTAGAGTAGTAGACCATGCATCGAGATGGGGATGTTGTGAAAAGAAAATTAGGGAACATGGTTGGATGACATATGTAGTTGTCTAGATAGTTCCCGACCAGATAATTTCAGAAGGGTAGGAAGACAGGTCTAGAGTTGCTTTATAATGGAGATATGTATGCATAGAGATCATTACTACGTAGGTTTGGGAGGGTACTTCAAGAGTTGAGGCTTGAACATCTGTCAAGTCTTCGGCCTGATGTAGGTTGTAAGCCAGTTAGGAGGCTGCCCAATGTATATGAGTGGTTAATTCAGGGGGACTCATGAATACCATTTATGCTCATTCTCTACCAGGCGGAGGTTGTCAATTTGACGTAGATTATTTCAGCTCAAATATGGTACAATTAGCACAACACTAAATAGTTATATATATCCAATGCATTAAGTGAGTGAATCTGAGAATGGATGATGTTTAATATGCTTGTTTATATCATTTATCGCTCTGGGGATGTCACTAGATGTAGAAGGCATTAATATAGATATAGGTAGTGCTGATTTAGACATTTAGATGCCCCAATGCTCAGATGTGGTTACATTTGATCTGGTAGAGGGACACCAGAAATAGTTGATATAGTGGAAGTATCAACATTGGAATAATTTGAGACAGATGGATGCAAGTCAAGGTAAGGATTTGTTGGGGCGTCTCGCATTATATATGGGGTGCTAGCGCACGTTGGAAAGAGAATAGATGCATAGCGTGAAAAATAGTGGAAGTGGAACTGACAATGCGCAAGAGATCTATAAACCATGGTTACATTGGATATGGTAGTTACCAAAATACTTTTGATATGGTATAGACTTAATCATTGGCGTAATATAAGGTGCACAAATGATGCAAGCCAATGTGGCGGTCTGTTAGGTGACTTGCATTCTATGTGGATAATGGGCACACACTGGAAAAAGAATAGTCACACATTGTGAAAAATAATGGAATTGGATTAGTCCATATGTGGCAACCCATCCGGAATGTGCCTAAATTTCAACCTAGAAAAGACCCATTAGAACTTTGAGTCATTTTAAATGGATTTGGTTCCTATAAGGATTACATAAATAGAGGCAACTAAAAGCAAAATCAGAATCTCACAACAGAAGAGATAAATTATAATAACAGAACATAAACGTACCATTAAATAAAACCATAATAACGTTGACTACATCAAGTCTCAACTATCATATAAGTACATCAATAATAATACTATCCCATGAGTACTATAATACTACCAAACATGATACTAATTACTATACATCTTCCTTCATTAGGCTTCAATCTCCATGACAGCATCAATCTAGCGTTCCCACCTACTAATCTATTTATATGTTAAAAGGGAGGTGGTCAGAATAACAAGTTCTGATGAATGAAAATCACATAAGCTTAAGCATTGTATATTTCCTATATTTGGCAGTATAAATTCATCAAATTATGTCTATACTAATTCAACACGTAAATATATGTATTGATTAGGCGGACTACTCTAAAGTCAATTAAGGCTCACACATTTATTTATAAGGACGAATTCTATTATCACATAATACCGTATGAGATAGACTACCGTTTGGTCACTTAAGACCGTTATATATTATTATTTATGGGTGGATTACTTTGATCACTTAAAACCCTACGGTGGACCCCAGTCACTTAGGAACCCCTTATAATCATCAATGTTATTCAATATTCGTTCCATTGTAATACAAGCAATAATAATCTATCACTTAATACCTAATGTAGACACTCATCGTCATTTAAGACCTCTTTGGCGAACCTATGCATTACAATTTAACCGGTATTTTGGGTGAACTCCTAGCCACTTAATACTTCTCTTAGACAGACAGTCCCGTAGAAATTTTCGTATTGCTTATTCCTAAGTATACCCTCACAAAGGCCCAGGAAAGAAGCGGACATCTTTAGAAGTACTACCCAACTCATAAGTATATTTTTTTAATTAAGATCATTTAGTACCTTATAGGAGAAAAGCGGACCCAATGACCACTTAAGACCTTAATAAGGGTGGGTCGCATGACTTTAGTCCAAAACCATGGAGTGAACCTTAGGAACAGATCTAGTCCTAACCACTTATTATACAAATAATGTAGGTCACCACTTAATACCCTCTTGAGGCAGGCCTGCTTCACTCACACACACAGATATATGTACACACACATAAGACATATCACATTAAACCGATAATTTGTAGATGTTGGATTTGCTGGGCGGTTCCAAGCAGACTTCTACTCCAAATTGGGTTTAAACTGACATTCTTGTGTAATAAATATAATGACCTATGACACTTAGATCTCTCACATTAGCCTGACTAACTTGAAGATGTTGGATATGTCGGTCCATTCCAGGCAGACTTTTACTACAAGTTGGGGGATTAACATTGTGTCTATGTGTTATTAATACGAATAAAAGTCATTAATACTAACACGCATACAAATTTCCCAAAGGGACATTAATTTCTAATTTCCTAAATTAAATGTATTTAGTATGAAAATAATAAACATTTATAGTACGTAAATTACACTTTAATTAGTCATAAATAAAACGTAAATCAAACACATGTAAGGAACGTCCTAAACCGTTTAAATGTCAATCCTAACGTCAAAATAAGGTTACAAGTTTATTTCCTTAACTTCATCAACATGGCATAAACGTGTATATTCACATTCAATCAACAATAGGAAAATAACAAACATATACATAATAATTTATAAATAAGGTTTAAAAGATTACTTCAATAATAAAAGAAAGACAAGGTGCAATAATCTAAATATATAGTAATGCTTCACTTTTCATATTTTATATACAAAAACTTAAGACTTTAGTGATTTTTATATAATACGTTCAAACTATCTATTTAAAAATAGATGCTTAAACCTATTAAATCTATAATACTCAAGTCTTATGCTTTTGCACACACATATATGGTTTTATAATTTACAAGAAAATGAATCAGACCGTTATCAGAATTTGTCTCTAAAATCTATCTTTTATTATATCAATAACCAAAATCCAATATATACAAATTGATTGGCCATTTATGCAAATTATAAGGAATTTGGAGGAATTGGTTGTATTTTGTTTTCATGCAAATCCAAACCTCTTTAGGCATAGCAATCCAAATCTACATTAATAGAATACAAAAAATAGAAAAATCATATAATTTTCACTCATAATAATACAAGGAGAAGGATGAACAAGCTGCGTAGAATTTGGTTTTGGATTGTATCCTCGCAATTATCATTTTCGAAACTTCTTCCTGAACTAGTATATAAACTTATAAGAATTTAACTAAAATCTTATATATGTATATACATACATACATACATACATATATATATATATATATATTCTAATTCCAGACTGTCAATGAGAAAACTAAGATTAGATAGGCTAGAGAAATAGGTTGAGGAAGAAAAGAGAATCCTAATATGAATAAATTTCTGGAATTTAGAATAATGACGGAGAGACAGAGTGGAGGCATGAAAGAGAATGAATGTAGGGTTTAGGAGAGTGGCAAGGGGTCTTTTTATAGTTGTTAGTATGTGTGGACCGTAGGATTAGTTATATTTAATTGGGGCAGTCTGTGTAAACAAAACTATATAAAAATTCTTAATATAACTTGCCTCTTTCCCACCATCAACTAGGAGGGCAGTCAACTACCCTCTTGGGTCGAGCACAAGGAGATTTCTTTCCCTATCATATTAATTAATTTAATTACGTTTTAAATTCTTGGTTGATTCTTTCCATTACTTATTTTTTTCGTTGCCCCCCTTGTGCATATATATTTATTTATTTACACACTAATTCAAATCATTAGGGAATATCAATATGTCAACCAGCATATAATTTTATTCTTGGTTTGTATTCATTCAATTTGAATTTCAAATCTTGTACATACACAATTAATATCTCACTTGTTTTATTAGTAAGTTCTTCATATAGACTTCATTTTTGATATATAAAATATGAAAATGGACTAGAATCTCGCCACGAATACAATAGTAATAGTTTCGTGATCCAATTGTGGATTGCCCAAAATTCTTATTTTCAGCTCATTAATATATTATTATTGTTTATATTTAATTAACTATGTATATTTATGGTAATTTTACGGTGTGTTACAGTATAAATATGAGTTTGGTCGCATATAACAATAAGGAATACCTTTTGTCTGAAGATATTGATCAAACCATATATTGTCTCAATAAAAGAATATGCGAACGGGTCACATAATTATGGCAATTAATGAGTAAACTTCTATAAGTTTATATTTTCTTAGAATTAAATTGAAAGTTGTTGGCTGCTGTTGAAGTCCTATTTCAGTCCATCCTAATGCTATGATTATTTATGTTTAAATAAATACTTTCTATGTATTAACGTTAACAATAACAAAGCACATTTGTCTTCTAAACTAAGAATAATAAATTTTCAATTTCATAAAGGGTTTCATAGAAAGCCCGACTAAATTCATAATTCGTTGGACATTTTCAAACCTTCTTTTTTATATATGACATATTTACATATAGTTGTAAGTTTGTAACACCTCGTAATTTTAAAATCAAAATATAATGATAAACTAAGGAATACTTAATTAAATATTGGTAATTAAGTAAAACAGGCTGCGCCATTGTGTTCGTCTCGGAATTCTGCTTAAGATAGACTCCAAGTTTGCGTAAAACAAACATTATATGAAGAAGATATTAAGATTTGAATTTTGTATACATATAAGCATAATATGTAACACCCCGTAGTTTTTATGTTAATATTCACGAATTAAAGAATAACTAATTTCAAATTTGGGAATTAAGGGAAACGGGTCGCGTCATTGCGTTCGTCTCGGAATTCTGGTTGAAATAGAGTCCGTGTTTGCGTGAATTGGACTTCGTATGAAGTTATGGCCATCGGAAGTTTCAGAAAAATTTAAACATATTTCGAAAATTCAAAATTCAGAGTCAGATGGGCTAGGCGGGAAAATTCCCGCCAGGGCTAGGTCGGCCATAGGGTCGACCTGGGGGTCGACCTTCCCTAACCAGGTCGACCATAGGGTCAACCTAAGGGTCGACCTGCCCCCCCAGGCAGATTTGTTTAATGACCTGTTGGTGACTAGATGCTGACTCATTAGGGTTTCTGATCTGCTCTGATTGGCTGGGATTAATTCTGGGTTGATGGGACGACCTAAACTAATCCTAAACTCTATAAAAAGACATGTAGACTCAAACCCTAAAATCAAATCAAAATTAGATCAATGGCCGTCATGTTGTCACTCCAAACCCTAGAGTAGCCGCCACCAATTAGAAGCAAAGTAAAGCAACTCAATTCAAATCAAATCAAGCCTAAAACTACAACAACGAAATTGTCTACAATAAGGGAACGCTAATCAATTACAGAATTTAGATACCAGAATTCAGGACCCTCTTTTTCGGTCAGTTCTAGTCACTTTGAGGTTTAAATAAATAAGAGTGAATCGTGGTAGACTATGATTTGGGTATATGTTGTTTGTAGTTAGGCATGTTCATTATTGTTGTGAATCATGAAATGATGCAAGTTCAATATTGTTGCGAGTCATGAAGTTAAGCAAGTTATTATGTTGAGAAACTATGAATCTATGCAAGTTACCTATGCAAGTTATTGTGTGATGAATCATGAACCTATGTAAGTTACCTATGCAAGTTGTTAAGTTGTTAATTCATGAACCTATGCTAGTTGTTATGTTGTGGATCATGAACCTATGTAAGTAACCTATGCAAGATGTTATGAATCATGCAAGTTGTTATGTTGTGAATCATGAACCAATATAAGTTGTTGATTATGTTGTTAATTCATAAACCTATGCAAGTCACCTATGCAAGTTGTTATGTTGTGAATCATGAACCTATGTTAGTGTTAATTCATGAACCTATGCAAGTTGTTATGATGCAAAATGATGAATCTATGCAAGTTGTTAATTATGTAGTGAATCATAATTATATGCAAAGTTATCATGTCATTTTCCCTAGTTATCATGCTTATACCAAAATTGTACCGAAAACAATCATCTTGTATTCCCTTTATTTTGTTGTTATGGCGAGGCTACCTTGTAGCCTTGATGACGCCAAAAACGCAAACGGTTACGCTAGTTAAGAAACGGGGAAAAAGGGGAATTTGTAATAGGCGTAGTGATTATGTAAATTAGACACATGATTCTAGTAGGGAAACATATAAATAATTACCTATTATGACATGGGTAAAACTGGGTAAAAAAAATGGTATAATTTGAATATGACCATTTATGGATAGGAAATTCAATCTGTTAATAAGATAGGTATGGACACCTATAAAAAAAGGAAAGGATTAATTAATCAACTTAATTAATCAAAAGAGGAATGTTTAAGCAATTAAAGTCTAAAGATTTAGTTGGCATAAGTGCCTTAAATGGTATAAAATAAACTTGTGATGAAAATTGTTACGATTTTGCATACCATAAATAGATGGACATAATTGAGTCAATTATGGCCATTGTTAAATTTGGAATTAATTGACAATTTGAATAGGGAAATTAATTCAAATTAGGGAATGATTAATTAGGAGTAATTAATTGTCTAAGACACGAGGTTAGGCTCTTTTGTGGTGTAAGACTGCCCGAACTTGCCCGGCAAATCCAGCTGCCACAAATGCCAGTCTAATGTGGGAGGTCTTAGGCATAAACTAAATGCGTGACAGTTGTAAAGACATGAGGTTAGGCTCTTTTGCGGTGTATGAATGCCCGGACCCGCCCGGCAAATCCAGCTGCCACAAATGTCAGTCTAATGTGAGAGGTCTTTATAAGGTTACAGTCTTAATGAATTAAGAAACACTTAACCAGATAAACATGTAGTGGGGTTAAGTGGGTTCCTTGGGTGGCATATGGAATTAAGTGGGTGCCTTGGGGTAGCATGTGAAATACGATTAGGTGTCTCAATAATTAATTAATGCTGATTAAAGACTACTTAACCTAACTTAATACATATGGGTTGTATGATGATAGACATAAGTTAGGGTTCAGTAAAACGAATTGGATTGTGGGTGGGTTAAGTACAACTGATGGGTAGGTGGGTAATATTAATATATATGCCCACAAACTTAACCATTAAATAAATAGTATTAAATCAGTGGGAGGGTTAAGTACAACTGATGGGTAGGTGGGTAATATTAATATATAGGCCCACAAACTTAACCATTAAATAAATAGGATTAAATCAGTGGGAGGGTTAAGTACAACTGAAGGGTAGGTGGTTAATATTAATACATATAGGCCCACAAACTTAACCAGATAAAAAGGGTTATGTAATTAAAGACGCATAACGGTATACATAACCGGGACAAAATAGTAAAGTTATGTATTAAAGACACCCTTAGGGGTACAAATAACTAATGGGAATAGATAGAGTTATGTATTAAAGACACCTATAGGTATGCATAACCGATAGGTAGAATAGGGGTTATGTATTAAAGACACCTATAGGTACACATAACTGATTGAGGGCTATGTAATTAAAGACACCTTACGGTATACATAGTCAGTAGAAAACCTAGTGGGGATACAAGACATAGGGGAGAGCTTGTACCATGTTGTGTGGGACCCATTTCAGTCAGTAACCCGGAGGGGTATCAAAGTAAGAACTCCATACTAGGCGGGGAAGGGGCACGCTTACTGATTGATTATAAGAGATCCAAAACGAGACGGATGGTGTGGGCGGCACAGATCGACCGGGGACATGTGCGTGCATGGGCCGGGCAGAGGGGGACAAGACGACCGTGACACCAGTAGGTATAACTGTGCACAACTTAGATTGCCACTTTAGTGAAGTGATACCCCTTAGTTGTGGGACCAGCACTGGGTATCTAAAGAGTGGGGAGACGATCGATTAGGGTAGTGGTTAGGGTATACCCGGACGTATGCCCTAAGTCTACCAATTTATAGTAAGAGGGTAGTGGGTACGACTAGTTGAGATAGGAGCAGGCGGCACCTATGACAGCAGCTAGGAATACACGAAACTACCACCATCGTTATCATTAGAGGAAGGGATCATCCCATCTTGATTAGACTAGTAATAGTGCAGAGTAGTTAGTAGTTAGTAGTTAGTAGTGAAGCATGCATACACCTTATCTTATTTGTCCTTTCATACCTGTCATCTGTACCGTGAATCCTCTTATCCACTTTGTATGCTTGTCATGTTTACCTTTATTTATTACTAGCTAAAAGTTACTGGACTCACCAGACGTATGTCTGACCTAGTTTGTTTCGCCTTTTTTCTTCCGTTTCCCCCCAGGTTCTCAGGGAGGAAACACCCAGGTTTAGTCAGGATTTGGATATCATCATCTAGGAGCTACTTCTGAAGTATGGCTCGAGTCTCTGTCTCTTATATGGCTTGCTCTTTAGTATGGGGAATGATGTTTTTCTTGTAAATACCTATGTAATCTGATGATGTAAGACAGAAGTGTTTTAATGGTTTTATGACTCATGGTATTATGTAACAAAGTATTTTGGTGATTTAATAAAGTGGTTTATTTTCTACTGCAAAATTTTTATATATGTCTTGTGATATTCTATGTCTGCTTACCAAAAACGCTCCACTAAAGTTACGGCATTCCCTTTGTGAGTGACCTTAATGGAGGTGGGGTGTTACACTTGGTATCAGAGCTGAAGGTTACCAGATTAGAAAATAGTTTTGAAATTATTTTTCAAAAAGGTTTTAAAAGAAAGTATTTTCAAAAAGGAAAGCCTGTTTTGAAAAACATTCCCCAAAAAGCCATATGTAGTATCTTTCGGTCCTTTTTCAAAAATCTCTCCCTTTTTCTTCTTAGCATGTCTGTGGATTTTAACCTTCCAGAGGGTTTACCGATACCGAGGTGGTTTAGGAGGTATTTGGAAGCTAGGGCCACTGCCGCAGGTCAAGCAAATGTTCCTCCTCCCCCAGCTGCACCCGTTCCTCCTCCTCCCCCTCCTCCTGTTGATACTTTTGCAAAGATATGTAAGGGCTTTTGGGCAATGGGCGGGAAACCTTTTCACGGGTCGAAGACGTTTGTTGAAGCTCGAAATTGGCTAAAGGAGGTGGAAGAATTATTTGGAATCTTTGAGGTAGAAGATGGAAGAAAGGTCCAGTTAGCTGCCTGGTTAATGAAGGATGAGGCGCCGTTTTGGTGGGAGGTCACTAATGGAGAGCGTCCAGTTGATACTTGGCCGGATTTCAGGCGTAGGTTTGAGGGAAAATTTCTCTCACGAGCAGAAGAAACTCTATACATGGAAAGGTTCTTGGCATTGAAACGGTGGGATTTGTAAGTAAAAGAGTATGTCAACAAGTTCAATTAGCTGGCAAGGTTTGGTTTAGACTTGGTGAACACACCTGAGAAGAAGGCTTTGAGATTTGTTAAAGGCTTGAATGAGCCGCTACATGGATTGGCTATGACCCACGTTCCCATGGGGGCCACTTTGAAAAGCTGGTGGATATTGCCTTAATGCATGAAGAGGACAAAGGAGCAAAGAAGGAGGAAAAAGTTGAAGGGACATTGAAAAATGAAAAGGCGGGACCCAAGAAAGGACAGCAACAGCAACAACAACAAAAGAAGAAAGGAAAGAAGGATGACAAGGGAAAGGATAAGAGGAAATGACACTATTGTGGGAAAGAAGGTCACCTTGTCAAAGAATGTAAAAGGAGGAAGTTCAATTGCTTTAAGTGTGGAGAGGTCGGACACTTCTCCAAGGAATGCCCGAAGGCGCAGGGATCGCAAGGGACTTCTGGAGGGCACGCAAATGCTCTCGTGGCAGATGGATAGGATAGAGATAGGAAAAATTTATGTAAAAGGAAAAATTTATGTAAAAGGAAAAATTTATGTAAAAGGTTTAATTTCCTTATGAAGTAAAGACTCTTTTGGATTCTGGCATTTTGATTTTGTAATTGAGACTCTGCACTTTAGTACTAGTTTTGTTTCTGATCCCGTAGTTGTTTCAAACCCCTTTGGTGGTTCGCCTCATTTATTGGTAAGGGTTTGAAATTATCTGTGTTAGGCGTCAAAATTTTGAATGTGACATTTGTGTGGTCAAGTTTATGGGCTATGGGTTGGTTCTAAATGGAACAACTTTCTATATAGAGGGCCGTTCTAGATTTTGAGAGGAGGGTCGTTAAGTTTCTAACATGTCATGGGAAGACCCACAAAGTTTCTTGTGACCCGCAAGGGTCTGTTATGCTTAGCTTTCTAAGAATCATTCTGTAATCTGATCTGTACCAGTAGTCTATAAGTATCTAGATATTTCTGAGGGATATGGGTTTCTACTGAAGCATGAAGTAGATCTCCAGTTTTGACATTGTTTAATGGGGTTAATTCTTTGGGTGTCAGTCTGATGTTGATTTCGGTCTTCGGGGCTGAGACTTAGGGAATTATTCTCTTAGCCGATGTCAAATAGGAACAAAGCTTTTGTTTTAGTTATATCAATTGTTTATATCCCCTCGACCGGATCTTCGACCTTTAGATAGGAAATCCATGGATGTAAACATGAGCTTGGGACATGTTATGTTTGATAGTTGGAAGTGTTTGCTAGTGGTTTCTCGTGGATGCATTTACACACACATTAGGCACTAGATCGGCTCAAATCACTTTAATATTGCATATAAAAATGTGTGTACATATTTAGGGTAATGGATGAACAATGGTTGTGTTATCATATGGATGCTGCATTTTGATGAATGGTTGTGCACACATGCAGAAATAATATGTATCGATAGGATTCTTTCGCATACATGTTGGACTCATGGCACTGACATAATTTGCATTAAGGAGGTCAACTAAATTAGTAGACCGCCTGATTTTGCATTATATAAGGAACATATACACACACTTTTTGCATATGTTTATACGGCATTAGAAATCTTTTAAGGACAATGGTTGCCTGTGTTTGATGGTTGAGTAGATGGATGATTGTATGGTAGGATGCACATTCTTCTTGACTTGAAGATTTTGGGGACGAAATCCTTTAAGGAGGGGAGAATGTAACACCCCATAATTTTAATGTTAATATTCACGAATTAAAGAATAACTAATTTCAAATTTGGGAATTAAGGGAAACGGGTCGCTCCATTGCGTTCGTCTCGGAATTCTGGTTGAGATAGAGTCCGAGTTTGCGTGAATTGGATTTCGTATGAAGAAGTTATGGCCATCAGAAGTTTCAGAAAAATTTAAGCAGATTTCGAAAATTCAAAATTCAGAGTCAGATGGGCTAGGTGGGAAAATTCCCGCCAAGGCCAGGTCGACCATAGGGTCGACCTGGGGGTCGACCCCGCCTCCCCGGGCAGATTTGTTTAATGACCTGTTAGTGACAAGATGCTGACTCATTAGGGTTTCTAATCTGTTCTGATTGGCTGGGATTAATTCTGGGTTGATCAGACGACCTAAACTAATCCTAAACTCTATAAAAAGTCATGTAGACTCAAACCCTAAAATCAACTCAAAATTAGATCAATGGCCGTCATGTTGTCACTCCAAACCCTAGAGTAGCCGCCACCAATTAGAAGCAAAGTAAAGCAACTCAATTCAAATCAAATCAAGCCTAAAACTACAACAACGAAATTGTCTACAACAAGGGAACGCTAATCAATTACATAATTCAGATACCAGAATTCAAGACCCTCTTTTTCAGTGAGTTTTAGTCACTTTTAGGTCTAAATAAATAAAAGTGAATCGTGGTAGACTATGATTTGGGTATATGTTGTTTGTAGTTATGCATGTTCATTATTGTTGTGAATCATGAAATGATGCAAGTTCATTATTATTGCGAATCATGAAGTTATGCAAGTTCTTATGTTGAGAAACTATGAACCTATGCAAGTTACCTATGCAAGTTATTGTGTGATGAATCATGAACCTATGTAAGTTACCTATGCAAGTTGTTAATTCATGAACCTATGCTAGTTTTTATGTTGTGGATCATGAACCTATGTAAGTCACCTATGCAAGATGTTATGAATCACGCAAGTTGTTATGTTGTGAATCATGAACCTATATAAGTTGTTGATTATGTTGTTAACTCATAAACCTATGCAAGTCACCTATGCAAGTTGTTATGTTGTGAGTCACCAACCTATGTTAGTGTTAATTATGTAGTTAATTCATGAACCTATGCAAGTTGTTATGATGCAAAATCATGAATCTATGCAAGTTGTTAATTATGTAGTGAATCATAATTATATGCAAAGGTTTCATGTCAATTTCCCTAGTTGTCATGCTTATACGAAAATTGCACCGAAAACAATCATCTTGTATTCCCTTTATTTTGTTGTTATGGCGAGGCTACATTGTAGCCTCGATGACGCCAAAAACGCAAACGGTTACGCTAGTTAAGAAACTGGGAAAAGGGGAATTTGTAATAGGCATAGTGATTATGTAAATTGGACACATGATTCTAGTAGGGAAACATATAAATAATTACCTATTATGACTTGGGTAAAATTGGGTTAAAAAAATGGTATAATTTTAATATGATCATTTATGGATAGGAAATTCAAATTGTTAATAAGATAGGTATGGACACCTATAAAAAAAAGGAAAGGATTAATTAATTAACTTAATTGATCAAAAGAGGGATGTTTAAGCAATTAAAGTCTAAAGATTTAATTGGCATAAATGCCTTAAATGGCATAAAATAAATTTGTGATGAAAATTGGTATGATTTTGCATACCATAAATAGATGGACATAATTGAGTCAATTATGGCCATTGTTAAATTTGGAATTAATTGATAATTTTAATAGGGAAATTAATTCAAACTGGGGAATGATTAATTAGGAGTAATTAATCGTCTAAGACACGAGGTTAGGCTCTTTTGTGGTGTAAGACTGCCCGGACCCGCCCAGCAAATCCAGCTGCCACAAATGCCAGTCTAATGTGGGATGTCTTAGGCATAAACTAAATGCGTGACAGTTGTAAAGACACAAGGTTATGCTCTTTTGTTGTGTAAGACTGCCCGGACCCGCCCGGCAAATCCAGCTGCCACAAATGCAAGTCTAATGTGAGAGGTCTTTATAAGGTTACGGTCTTAATGAATTAAGAAACACTTAACCAGATAAACATGAAGTGGGGTTAAGTGGGTGCCTTGGGTGGCATGTGGAATTAAATAGGTGCCTTGGGGTGGCATGTGAAATACGATTAGGTGTCTCAATAATTAATTAATGCTGATTAAAGACTACTTAACCTAACTTAATACATATGGGTTGTATGATGATAGACATAAGTTAGGGTTAAATAAAACGAATAGGATTGTGGGTGGGTTAAGTACAACTGATGGGTAGGTGGGTAATATTAATATATAGGCCCACAAACTTAACCATTAAATAAATAGGATTAAATCAGTGGGAGGGTTAAGTACAACTGATGGGTAGGTAGGTAATATTAATATATAGGCCCTCAAACTTAACCATTAAATAAATAGGATTAAATCAGTAGGAGGGTTAAGTACAACTGGTGGGTAGGTGGGTAATATTAATACATATAGGCCCACAAACTTAACCGAATA
Source organism: Allium sativum (assembly GCA_030737875.1). Classification (NCBI taxonomy): domain Eukaryota; kingdom Viridiplantae; phylum Streptophyta; class Magnoliopsida; order Asparagales; family Amaryllidaceae; genus Allium; species Allium sativum. The sequence goes on along the minus strand of CM060916.1, from coordinate 361,669,172 downwards.
AAAAGGGTTATGTAATTAAAGACACCTAATGGTATACATAACTGGGGCAGGATAGTAAAGTTATGTATTAAAGACACCCTTAGGGGTACGCATAACTAATGGGAATAGGTAGAGTTATGTATTAAAGACGCCTAGGTACGCATAACCGATAGGTAGAATAGGGGTTATGTATTAAAGACACCTTCAGGTACGCATAACTGATTGAGGGCTATGTATTTAAAGACACCTTATGGTATACATAGTCAGTAGAAAACTTAGTGGGGATACAAGACATAGGGGAGATCTTGTATCATGTTGTGTGGGAGCCATTTCAGTCAGTAACCGGAGGGGTATCAAAGTAAGAACTCCGTACTAGGCGGGGAAGGGGCACGCTTACTGATTGATTGTAAGAAATCCAAAACGAGACGGATGGTGTGGGCAGCGCAAACCGACCGAGGACATGTACGTGTATGGGCCGAGAAGAGGGGGACAAGATGACCGTTACACCTGTAGGTATAACTGTGCACACCTTAGGTTTCCACTTTAGGGAAGTGATACCCCCTAGTTGTGGGACCAGCACAGGGTATCTACTAAGTAGGGAGCCGATTGATTAAGGCAGTGGTCAGGGTATACCCGGACGTATGCCCTAAGTCTACCAATTTATAGTAAAAGGGTAGTGGGTATGACTAGTTGAGATAGGAGCAGGAGGCACCTATGACAGCAGCTAGGAATACACGAAACTACCACCATCGTTATCATTAGCAGAAGGGATCATCCCATCTTGATTTGTCTAGTAATAGTGCAGAGTAGTTAGTAGTTAGTAGTTAGTAGTGAAGCATGCATACACCTTACCTTATTTGTCCTTTCATACCTGTCATCTATACCGTGAATCCTCTTATCCACTTTGTATGCCTATCATGTTTACCTTTATTTATTTACTGGCTAAAAGTTACTGGACTCACCAGACGTATGTCTGACCTAGTTTGTTTCGCCTCTTTTCTTCCATTCCCCCCAGGTTCTCAGGGAGGAAACACCCAGGTTTATTCAGGATTTGGATATCATCTTCTAGGAGCTACTTCTGAAGTATGGCTCGAGTCTCTATCTCTTATATGGCTTGCTCTTTAATATGGGGAATGATATTTTTCTTTTAAATACCTATGTACTCTGATGATGTAAGACAGAAGTATTTTAATGGTTTTATGACTCATGGTATTATGTAACAAAGTATTTTGGTGATTTAATAAAGTTGTTTATTTTCCGCTGTAAAATTTTTATATCTGTCTTGTGATATTCTGTGTCTGTTTACCAAAAACGCACCACTAAAGTTAAGGCATTCCTTTTGTGAGTGACCTTTATGGAGGTGGGGTGTTACATAATATATATAAATAAACTAACCCAGAAAATCAAAATCACGAAACGAAAAAAACGAGGAAAATCGGCCCATTAAGGGTTGACCCCATCCCTTGTGGGTGTCGACCCATGGATCGACCCCTCCATGGGGGTATCGACCCCACAAAGATTTGGACAGATTCCCGCCTGGAACCTGGACGCATTTCTGAGCATGATTCGTTGACCTTAGGCTATATATAGGACCTCATTCTCATTATTTTTATTCACCAAAAACAATGGAAACGAGGTGCTGCCCCAACTCAGTTTGAACTAACCTATTCTTCTTCAACAACAAGTTATACGTATTCAAGGATCTGTGCTACAACATCTATAATCAATCCTCTGTTCTTTATATCCAGTCATAGTGAGTTTGTGTCGCTTTTAGATATATACACCTAAAAAGTAATCTTGACATGTTTATAAGTTTGGATTTAAGTCTATGTTTGTCAGCAACCTGAATCATAACAGATCTTCCATTACTTGTATACCTAATTTACTGCTTAGTTCTCATATGCCTGTTCAAGATATCCCTATTCCATTAGTTTGCCTAATCATGTCACCTTATCTCTATTCTGTTAGTTTGCTTAATCATATCACTGTATGCCTATTCTGTTAGTATGACCAATTCTATCATCATATATCAGTTTTATTTACTATGCCTATTCTTATTCTCTTCTCTCCCTCTTTCCCTTTTTGTTTTTTTAGCCAGGCTATCTTCGAGTCTAGGCTTGTCACTGAAATATGCGAGCGCACAAAATTAGGAATGGTTGGGAAAGATAAATTGAGGCGCACTTTATGTTGCAAATCATGATCGGGATTTGGGGGCATAATCTATACCTTGATCTAAACTTTAATCTGGGGCATAACTTATATCTTGAATAAGGCAGAGATTTGGGGCATAATAAACATGAAAATTGGTTGGTAATGAAACATGCCTAGATTTACAGTAACTAGAAACTGTAACCACACGTAGAAACGAGGTTAGATTACACTTATGGTAGAAGCCTACACAGAACTGCCTGGCAAATCCAGCATCCACAAGTGGTTAATCTAATGTGAGGGGTCGAGTGCTTAAATGTACACATAACTGTGCTAAGACACGAGGCTAAGTCCGACTTGTAGTACAAGTCTGCCCGGACCCGACCGACATATCCAGCATCCGCAAGTGGTAGACTTAATGTGAGAGGTCTAGTGCATTAATAACCATAAAATAATGAATGGTAATAAACTTGTAATACTTAACCTGTTTGAATTGGTGAGGGTTACATGAACCTATCAACTTAAGTAAGGGTTAAGTAAACTTGCTTGAATCAGTGGGAGGGTTAAGTTAATCTTGTTAAATGTGGGGATGGGTTATACATATAAACCAGACAAACTTAACCTGTTGGGGTTATGCGATCTTGTTAAACTGGTATGCATAACCTACTGAAATCCTAGTAGTAGGGATGCAAGCCTAGGGGGAAGCTTGTAGCATCCGCTGTGTGTGGGACCCGTATCAATCAGTAACCTATCTTAGTATCTAAGTGAGAACCTCGAACTAGGTCGTGGTCAGGGCATGCTTATTGAGTTAATTGTAAGAGGTCCATCTAAGGGATGGTGTGGGCGGCGCATTCCGACGGGGTCATGTGCGTGCATGGGTCCGGATTCCAGAAGAGGATGATCAGATGCCGTGACACCTTTAGATATGGTTATGGATCTTGTAAACAACGGGGTTGCCACTTTAGGAAGTAATACATCCAACTATGGGGCCAGCACAGGGTATCTACAAGTTAGGTATAACATCCCGAATTTTCTGATCAATTATTAAAATTTATTTTTATTGTTTTAAAATGCTAATTTAAATTTAAGTATATGTATTTAATAATTTTGAATATTTTATTTAATAAATTATGTAATATTTTAATTCCAAAATATTTGGAATTGTTGAATTTGCAGTGTAAAGTGAACTAGTAACATAAAGGGGTTTAATATTATTTATATTGAAACTATATTAACGTTTTCGTTTATTAAACGACAGTTGAACGTTTATTTATAATTTAATTATAAAACGAGCTGCAGCGACACGATAGTTCGTAATATGGAGTTTTGAACTTTAAATGGCTGTACATGATCCAATATAAGTTCGATTTCTTTGAAACAAGAAACGTCTGGATATATTGGATAATATTTTTCTAATGGGAAAGAAAAATCGAGTTTTCATGTTTTAGATTTTGTTTTATGTCCAAATCAAATTTCCAAATAGTTGCTATGAAATTCGTTTATAAATTTTAATAATTTATTTATATTTAGTAAAATAAATATATATTCTTTTTATAAAATTTAATATCGTATTAACCTAGATTTTGGTCGAAGATGGTTTCTAAATAATTATGCATGCTATGGGAATATTATAAATTGTGAATGGTTCGAAGTGACCATTAGTATAATAAAATATCATAGTATACACCATAATCTGAAATACTTTAATGATATTAACCAAATCACGTTGTCAACTGCGAACCATTTGATTAATATATACATATAGCTTTAGAAATATGGGAAATACATCCAACTAACAGATTTCCTATCTGCACCTTACGTTGATAATTATGTGATAAAACATGGATTTGTGGATATATTTTATAAACATAATTTGCCACATCCTATATATAAATTCCTTCTACTTAGCCAGGCGTTATTCAAAATAATTAAGTTACGTGGAGTAAATTGAATTACGTAACCAGCATACACGAATATCGCTTCTTATCTCAACCAAAACAAGTTTCGGTGCACATAGATTTTTGTCTGAAGCCAAGCTTCTGAAATCTGAAATTTCAGCTCTATATCAACTAAAAAGATAAATATCTTTGATTCAATCAGTGGAAATCGGCTGGCCAACAAGAAAAATAAAACTTGTCTGTCCTATTAGCAACAAGGACACTGTTCACCAAAGTGACATTCTTCTAATCTCCTTCTCGCGTATATAAATACCACCTGCTCTTCGTTTTCTGAAAGGCAAGCAAATAAAACACAGTAAAATTAATACTCCAAAATCCTGTCTTCTCTCCTCACATCAAAAAGAAACGCAAAGAAGGAAATCCAACCAAAGTTTCTAAACCCATTCAGCTCCTCCTATATTTCACGTACATATATCCCGTTCTAACCCAAACCTCTTCAACTCGCGTAGGTTCTGTATTCTGGGTACAAATTGAGTGTTTTGCTCATGGAGAAGTTGTCGGAGGTGTCACGAACAGACTATTTGGTTCGATATTGGTAAGTTAAGTCTTGGATCAAAAGGTGAAGGGGATGAGGCATTCTCGGTAGCGGATTCCGATGGACTTCCGGTGGCCAGTCTTCAACGCGGAAGTGAGCAGTGATGACGCAAATCATATTGAAAGTCTAATGCGTGCTTCTGGGGTTGATGGGTTTAGTTTTTGGTGGGGTACAGTGGCTTGAGGCTGGGGAAGGGAGGACAGTTCTCTGGATGATGTGTCGGTTAGACCACGGTGGTTAGAGCCTTGAGGATATGGTAGTTCGTGGTGGGTGTATGGCTTGTGAAGAAGGAATGAAGAGGGTCAATGTGGACGTGATGAAGGAGTCTCCAGTTCGTGCATTATGGGAAAGGAACGAAAGCGGGTATGGCGGCTCTTGGACTAGCGAAATTGCATGAGCAGGGGATGAAGCTTTGGGAGAGAACGTGGGAGTTGGGGAAGAAGGATAGTAGGCGGGCTGTGTTTAGTTCGATGTTGAAGAATTAAGGAGTAATCAGGTTTTTGAGGAAGCAACAGTAATTAACGCGTGCAAAAACACATGGGCATATAACGTGGTCAAGTATTATAACGGTAATATAATTTAATTAAATTTTAATTGGTATGTATTTGTTTAAATTCAAGGTTGAAAACATTCTGGTGTTGTTCAGAAAAGTCGGGCTTCAGGTTACCTAGTGAAGAGAAAACGGATCATAAAATTTGACATGGCAATGTTTAAAACATGAATTAGTGGGTAAGTGAAGATCAAAGGTTTTAATTATGATTATTTAATTAATTATAACTTAATAATTAAATTTATGTTAAAGGCATAAAACGTTGAATTCTTGATGAGTTCCAGAAGTTGAATTTGAGCAGATAGGAAATGTGAAACCGAGTGAGGAGCTTAGAAATAGCTGACATGGAGTATAATTAAAATTGGTAATTTTACGTTAAGTTAATTAATAATTTATTTAGTTATTAATCAATAATTTATTCAAACTATGTTTATTCGAAATCTTTTACATACGATATCAGAAATTCATGAAACTGGATTCGTTGGGATCGTGGCGACGGAGGCTACACGTAAAAGCTGGTCCTGTCAGAAACGGAAGCAGCTGGAATTTCGTGTTATTTTAAATGGTGTTTAAAATGATATGAAAATGATGCTGAAATCATTGACTGAAAATTAACTGGTGAGTTAACTCTCACACTTTTCTAGACTGCTATGATGTGATAAATTCATATAATTTTAAAATATCATTAGTATTATATATTGGTTGATTGGCTGCCTTGGTTGCTTATGGTTGATTTAATGGTTGCTGTTAATTATATTATCATTGTTAATTTATTTGTTTAAAATTATATGTGTCATGAAATGTATAATAATCTGTTATGCAGGGAAGAACAAGTTAGAGGAATCAAACCGAATTCCTCAAACTAATTTGTATGTTATTTATTGATCATAGTATTCATATATATGAATTGTTTACCGCCAAATGATATCAAAACCTGTTCGGATTGAATGTATGCCAATTACTGTTGTGATTTTAATCAATCGACAGTACTGATTAAGTGGTTGGCAGTGATGGCCTAAAATCCAACATTTATGACGTCGTTCTGCCTTTGAGAGAACCGACGAAGATTTTAATTACAAATTTATTTAATAACTGAAATGAAATTTTAAGTTGTTTTACACCAGTTAATTAAAACAGAAGTTTTTGTAAATATATTTATATTTATAATCATGTTTTACTAAAGAATTTATTAAACATTTTATATAATGAATTATTATACGATCAGGAAGAAACTAATATAGAGATTAATAAAATTAAATAATTGTTTTACAAAACAATTAAATAATATTTTTAAATTAATTAAGTTATTACTTAATTTAAAAAGGAAAATGATGAATAAATATCAGTTAATAATTAACTGATGTTGACGGTCGACAAAGGAGACTGTTTTAATTAAAGTTGATTTGATTTTAATTAATCAAATCGATAATTTTCGAATAATCGTTAAATTTAACGAAGGCTGTTCAAAGTTAGGTAATATTTGATTAACTATATTTTAGAAAGAAAGATTATCAAGTTAATTATTGTTAATGAGGTTAATTATGATTCAATAATCTTTTAAAAATAATTAATTATTTTATTTCTAGTTAATAATGGAATTATCTATTTTAATGTAGATAATGTTGTAGTTAATTATTATTTTAATTAATTAAAGCGATTACTTTTAATTAGAATTCGACTAAAAAGTAACCCAGTAGCGATAAGATGGAAAAGGGTTTAGTAAGAATTTTATAAGAGATGGAAGTCAGTTAACAGTTTAACTGATGTGAAAGGTTGAAAAAGTCGATGGTTTTTGATTGAAGTTGACGATTAGTTTAATTTGTTTTTAAATTAATCTAATCGATGGTTTCCAAAAATACGAATGCCGTTAAAAGTTAGTTAATCTCTGATTAACTATAATTTTAAAGTGATTATCAAATTTGAGTTTTGTTAATAAAATTAATTATTATTTAATAATCCCTTAAAATGATTAATTACTCTATTTCTAATTTATAATGGAATTAACTACTTTTAAAGTGGTTAATGTTGAAGTAAGTTATCATTTTAAATAATGATAATCAAAGCAATTATTTTTAATGGTAAATTAAATTAAAGGGTGATCAAATGGAAATAAGTTTGACTAAGATTCAGTTCGAGTTTTATAAGAGGGTTATAACCCGGGTTTACAAACAGAGTTTGTGAAAATGACTCGTAAGCTAATGCGAGAGTTTCAATAAGGTTTTATTTGATTAAGTAAGCTGGGTATGGTTAAGATTAAGACTTAAAAGGGGAGTTTGGTATATTTACTTAACAAATTAAGTAAAGAAGCACAAGGAGATTACCAATGGAAGAAATGGGTTATAATGCCATATTGGAATCGAATGGTAAATAAGATTTTATCGAGGAAGTTTACTTAATTAAGGAATGGGAATTAAGGTGTAAAGCGGGTTTTCGAATAAAAGAAAATGGTTTGCAAAATCATAGAGAATAGAAGTGGGAATGGAATATCAGGGTTTTGAGTGTAAACTTTTATTGTCTGGAGATAAGAACATTGTCAGTCAAGGTCTGAGATGTAACACCCTGCATTTCAGTTAACACTAATGTTCACAAATTAAAGAATAACTAGTCTCAGACGTGAGAATTAAGGGAAACGGGTTACGCCATTGTGTTCGTCTCGGAATTCTGGTTGAGATAGAGTCCGAGATTGCGTGAATTGGACTTCGTATGAAGAAGTTATGGCCATCGGAAGTTTCAGAAAATTCAAAACAGATTTCAGAAAATTCAAGTTTCAGAGTCAAACAGGCTAGGCGGGAGTTTTCCCGCCAGGGCCAGGTCGACCATAGGGTCGACTTGGGGGTCGACCTGCCCTGACCAGGTCGACCATAGGGTCGACCTGCCCCCCTCCCCCCCGGGGTAGATTTGTTTTATAACCTGTTGATGACTAGATGCTGACTCATTAGGGTTTTTGATATGCTCTGATTGGCTGGGATTAATTCTGGGTTGATCGGACGGCTTAAACTAATCCTAAACTCTATAAAAACACCTCTAGACTCAAACCCTAAAATCAAAAAAAAAATAGATTCATGGCCTCCATGCCATCACCTAGCAACTCAGCATAGCCGCCACCAATTAGAGAGGAAGAAAGTTAATCTAATTCAATTCTTTTCAACTTTAACAACGAATCTTCTTCAAGGGAAAGCTATTACAACTTCAGAACTCAGAATTCAGAATTCAAGACCTTCTCTGAATTGTGAGTTCGATAATTTTAATAAAATAATTAGTAATTTAATTGGATTAAGTTATGGTGCGGATTATTTGGATATGATGTGAATTATTGACCTCATGTTATAATTATGTTGTGATGTTATCATACATGTTCTATGATATTATGTTGTGATGTTATCATAAATGTGGTAAATTTTTGATGCTACCATCAATGTTGTAATTCTATGATTGGCTTATGTATAGTCGAATTATCATGTTGTTCATATGCTAGTTTGGCTATGTTGATTCATATGATAAATCTTACGTATGCAAGTTTAGATTTTGATTTAGACATGAATCATATGCAAGTTGGGTAAAATTATATGTGACCTTACATGTTTATGACATCTAGTTTATGTGAAAATTTGATCAAAGGATAGGCTATGACATGTGTGAGTTATATACCAAATTCTACATGCTAGTTTACATGTTTAGATGTAAGTTCATTCCATTGTTATGTTACATAAATAACATATGCAAGTTTATATGAATACATGTGTTTGAATATGAATCATGTTATGCAAGTTTGTGGTTACTGCCATTGCAAGTTTACACCTTTAGATGTAGATCTATGACATACATGATTTATGCAAGTTTTTGACCATTATCTAAACAAGTTCACACCTTTAGATTTCAATTTATGACATATGTAATTTTATGCAAGTTGTAACTTTGGCCTATGCAAGTTTTAGATGTAGAACATCATTCACACATGCAAGTTCGCCCCTTATGTTTAGATCTAGTTTTAATTATATGTATGTTGTGATGTTTTCTCTTTATTCCATGAGTTAGAATATTCGATTCTAACGTATATTTTACGTTAAACGAACGAACGTACAACGTGGGGGTAAAAGGGGATAATATTAAAAGATTTAATTGGCATAAATGCCTTAAAAGGCATAAAATAAATTTGTGATGAAAATTGGTATGATTTTACATACCATAAATAGATGGACATAATTGAGTCAATTATGGCCATAGTTATATTTGGAATTAATTGATAATTTGAATAGGGAAAGTAATTCAAATTGGGGAATGATTAATTAGGAGTAATTATTCGTCTAAGACACGAGGTTAGGCTCTTTTGTGCTGAAAGACTGCCCGGACCCGCCCGACAAATCCAGCTGCCACAAATGCCAGTCTAATGTGGGGGTCTTAGGCATAAATTAAATACGTAACAATTGTAAAGACACGAGGTTAGGCTCTTTTGTGGTGTAAGACTGCCCGGACTCGCCCGACAAATCCAGCTGCCACAAATTCCAGTCTAATGTGAGAGGTCTTTATGAGGTTACGGTCTTAATGAATTAAGAAACACTTAACCAGATAAACATGTAGTGGAACATGAGGGGGTTAAGTGGGTGCCTTGGGTGGCATGTGGAATCTAGTGGGTGCCTTGGGTGGCATGTGGAATCTAGTGGGTGCCTTGGGTGGCATTTGAAATACGATTATAAACACTTAACCAAAATTGAAACATGTAATTGAAACATGAATAAGAAGTGGGTTAAGTGGGATTTACTATAGGGGACCAAGCTTAGGTGGATAGCTTGTGTCAAGTAATAGGGGCCCGTTTCAACCAGTAACCCATACATATCTTTGTGGGCTCAACCCAAGTCGAGGACGGGACACGCATACTGGGCTTGACTGTAAGAGGCCAAACCGGGTCAGCGGTGGCAACGCAAGTCTAACGGGTTCATATGCATGTGTGGACCCGGGCTGGTAGGTAAGACGTTGTTGCATCGTGTAGGTATAAGCCGTGCATTATTTGTGGTATCGGGTTGCCACTCTGGGGAGTGATACACCCCACTGTGGGGCCAACACGGGTATCTACGAGTTAGGGAGCCGATCGCTTGGGGGTAGTGGGTACACCTAGTGGAGATAGGGGCAGGCGGGCACCTATGAAGGCAGCTAGGGGTGCACGAAACTACCATTATCATTATTTAAGCCTGTATGCGGGATCAACCTTAGGGTGACTAGTGGTGGTTCAGTATAGCAATTATCTTATAGTGTTGGTGTAGTTTAGTAATTTTCTTATAGTGGGTTAGGTGCGCTTTAACGATATCGTTGTTCATCTTGTTTCCTTGTTTACTCTGCCATACTCAATGGTTCATGGTCATTTCCTGATTTTCCAACTTATGCCTTAGCCTAGTTACTTTGGTGATTATATTGTTAAAGTTATCGGACTCGCCGGACTTTATGTCTGACCCCATTTGTTTCCTCCTCTTTTCTTCCTTTCCCCCCTAGGTGGTCTGGTTGGAACTAGCACCAGTGGAGCTTGATTTTGGACAGCTGCGCTTCTTGCTTTTAGAAGATTGCTTGGATCGCTGAAGTAAAGTTCAACCTCTCTTTTATTTATGGCTATCTTGTATTGGGGATTATGTCTTTCAATTTATGTACTTTGAGTTGGTCAAGACGGATATTATGTACTTTGACTCTGGTTTTGATGATGTAATCAAACATATGTATTTTCCGCTGCAATGAAATAAAGTTTTTAATTTTTCAAGTACTGTTTATATATGTCTTGTTGTTAAGTTTCTGTTCTATACTCACTTAAAATGCTCCATAGAAGTTAATGCATTCCCTTTGTAAGTGACATTAATGGACGTGGGGTGTTACACATGGTATCAGAGCTGAAGGTTACCAGAACAGATATGAATTTTGAAAACCTGTTTTTCAAAAACAATTTTTTTATAAAGAAGTACCTTCAAAAGTATATTTTAAGGAAAGTATTTTCATGAGAAAAACTTATTTTATAAAGCATAACCCCAAGGGCCATATATCTTTCCTTCGGTTCTTTTGTATTGAATCTTTCCTTTTTCGTTTCAGCATGTCTGAAGCATCTGAGATACCAGAGGGTGTTCATGTACCCGGTTGGTTTTGTCAATATCTCGAGGCTAGTGCCGCCACCGTGGGTCCAGCAAATGCTCCTCCACCTCCTCCTTGCATCGATACTTTTGCTAAGATATGTAAGGACTTTCGAGCAATGGGTGGAAAACCTTTTCGCGGGACGGAGACATTTGTTGAGGCTCGAAACTGGCTAAAGGAGGTGGAAGAATTATTTGGAATCTTTGAAGTGGATGATGGAAGAAAGGTCCAGTTAGCTGCCTGGCTAATGAAGGATGAGGCCTCGTTTTGGTGAGAGTTCACTAATGGAGAACGCCCAGTCGATACATGGCCAGATTTTAGGCAGAGGTTTGAGGCGAAGTTTGTCTCACGGGCTGAAGAGAATCTCTACATCGAAAAGTTTTTAGCATTGAAGCAAGGGAATCTATCGGTGAAAGAGTACGTCAACAAATTCAATCAATTGGGAAGATTTGGCTTGGACTTGGTGAATACTCCTGAAAAGAAGGCCATGAGATTTGTTAATGGTTTGAACGAGCCGCTTCATGGGTTAGCTATGACCCACATCCCTATGGGGCTACCTTTGAGAGTCTAGTTGACATGGCGCTTATGCATGAAGAGGAGAAGGGCACCAGTGCTAATAAGGCACCCGAGAAGAAAGGGGATCAAAAGAAACCGCAACAGCAACAACAGAACAAGAAAGGTGGTGAAGGCAACAATGGTAAGGGAAAGAAAAGATGCTTTAACCGTGGGACACCCGACCATCTAAGCAAAGATTGTAGGAAGAAAAAGAAGACTGGTTGTTTCCACTGTGGCGAGGCGGGACATCTCATTAAGGACTGCCCAAAGAAAGGGCAGAGGGTAGGGTCTACCTCGGGAGGACAGGTGCAGGCTCTTATGGCACCAGGGCAGGCAAGGGGACAAGTTCAGGCTCTCGTGGTCCCACCACTGCAAGAACGAGGTAGAGCAATTTCCGTTGAAAGTTTAGTTTTTCTGTTTGATCATCTTGTCCGTACTTTATTCGATTCTGGCGCATCACATTCATTTATCTCTACGTCATTAGTTGAAACACTGCACCTAGATACTAGTCTTGTTACAGATCCCTTAGTAGTCTGAAATCCTATTGGTGGTTCGGCTCATCTTTCTATGATTTGTCGGGATTTGAGAGTGTTTATCTTGGGCGTTGAGTTCGAATGCAACGCCTTTGTTCTTGGCTTCATGGGCAACGGTTTAATTCTAGGTATGGATTGGCTAACTAGATATGGGGCCATCCTAGATTGTGAAAGAAGGGTAGTTAGATTGTTGACTCATTTTGGAAAGACTCTTGATATTTCTTTTGACCCTAGAGGTCCAGTAATGCTTAGCTACCTAGAATCCCTTGACGCATCCGATGATGATTTACATTCTGTTCCCATAGTCCGTGAATATGTTGATGTCTTGAGGTAAGGGGTTTACCCCCAAAACGTGAGATAGATTTTTGAATATATCTAGTGGATAATGCAAAGCCAGTTGCATTACCAGTGCGCCACATGGCTCCAAGAGAGAGAAGAGAACTCAGTAAGCAAGTGAAGGAATTGCTTGAGAAGGGGTTCATCAGACGTAGTATATCGGAGTGGGGTGCTCCAGTAGTATTTTCCACGAAGGCGGATGGGTCCCGTAGACTTTGTGTGGACTATAGAGAACTTAATAAGCTTACTAAGAAGAATAGACACCCATTGCCGAGGATTGATGATCTCTTCGATCAGTTAGTTGGCGCCTTAGTGTTTTCACAATTGGACTTAGCCACGGGTTTCCATAAGTTGAGAGTGGCTGAGGATAGCATAAACAAGACTGCCTTTAGGACTCCAGACGGTTTCTTCGAGTGGCTTGTGATTCCTTTTGGTTTGACAAACGCCCCCGCATACTTTGTTGACTTGATGAGTAGGGTGTTTAGGGAGTACCTTAATAAATTCGTGGTAGTCTTTGTGGACGACATCTTGATCTTTTCTAAGAACGAGGAAGAGCATGCCCTACATCTTAGGGAAGTGTTGGAGACTCTTCGAGCGTGTAGCCTTAAAGCTAAATTTTCTAAATGTCACTTTTGGAGGAAGGAAGTGCGATTCTTAGGGCACGTTGTTTCCAAAGAAGGGATAGCTGTGGATCCCGCGAAGGTAGTGGTCATCCAAGATTGGAAGGTTCCTAAAAATGCTACCGAGGTGAGGAGTTTCTTAGGGTTGGCTGGCTACAATAGGAAGTTTATCAAAGACTTCACAAAAATATCAGCCCCATTAACACGCTTGACGAAGAAGAACCTAGTTTTAACATGGGACGTAAATTGTGATGATGCGTTCCAACGTTTAAAGAGAGCTTTGACCACAACCCCAATCTTAGTGTTGCCAAATGGGAGTAAGCCATTTACCATTTATACTGATGCTTGTGGGACAGTACTAGGCGCAGTCTTAATGCAAGAAGGAAGGGTAATAGCCTATGGTGGAAGGCAGTTGAGAGTGCATGAGAGAAATTACCCTACACATGACCTAGAGTTGGCCGCTATTGTCTTTGCACTTAAGTCTTGGCGTCATTATCTTCTTGGCGATAAATTCGAATTATTCACTGACCACAAATCGCTAAAATATTTGTTCTCTCAGAAGGACTTGAACTTAAGGCAACAAAGTTGAATGGAATTCTTAGCATCCTACGACTTCGAGATAACATATACCCCTGGCAAGGGTAACATGGTGGTAGATGCCTTAAGAAGGAAGTGGTTATCCTTGAGTCCGTTGTTTGTTGAGCGGCGAAGCTTAGAGTTCATCTCTACGTTTGACTTTAAACCTTCCGTTAACTTTGTACCCGGTTTGCTAGCATCCTTGGAGGTCAGACCTACGCTTTTGGGACGGATTGGTGAGGCACAACGAGATGACCCACAGTTAGTTGAGTTAGTAGAGAAGCTCAATGGAGGGGAGTCATCGAGCCATCTCCGTAGGTATACCCTAGATGATAAGGGTTGGTTACGTAGGGACGGTAGACTGTGTGTACCAAAAGACGAGGACCTAAGGAAGACCATTCTTGATGATGCATATCGTTCGAAGATGACCATCCATCCCGGCGGGGACAAGATGTACATGGACATGAGACGAGTTTACTTTTGGGCCGGTACGAAGAAGGACATGGCCGAGTATGTCGCTAGATGCTTGGTGTGCCAACAAGTAAAGGCAGAGCAAAAGAAGCCCAGTGGATTGCTTTACCCGTTGGAGGTCCCACAATGGAAGTGGGAAAGTGTTTCGATGGACTTTGTTGACGGATTACCGAGATCTAGGAGGGGTAATATTGGGATTTGGGTCGTGGTAGACAGACTTACCAAGAGCACCTATTTCATTCCCTTGAAGAGTAAGAGGACTGCTCCATGGTTAGCCTCCGTATACATTCAAGAGATAGTTCATTTGCACAGTGTTCCTTCTAGCATAGTGAGTGACCGCGATCCTATCTTTACTAGCGAATTTTGGAAGAGCTTGCAAGAGGCAGTAGGGACTCAGTTATGTTTGAGCACCGCATATCATCCTCAGACGGACGGCCAGACCGAGAGGGTGAATCATATTCTAGAGGACCTATTGAGATTGCGTGTCTTAGACTTCGGAGGTACATGGGAGGAACATCTTCCGTTGGTGGAGTTCGCATATAATAACAGCTTTCAGTCTAGCATTGGCATGGCACCGTTCGAGGCTCTTTATGGATGGCCGTGTCATTCGCCTACATGTTAGTGGGAGTCTAGAGATAAGATCTTGCTTGGGCCCGATATGATTAGAGAGACTTCGGAGAAGATCGATATGATTCGAAGAAGGATGAAGACAGCTCTAGATAGGCAGAAATCTTATGCAGACAAGAGGAGGAAAGATCTTGAATTTGATATTGGGGACATGGTTTTTGTCAAGGTGTCTCCATTATGGAACGTCGTTCGCTTTGGGTCCATTGGGAAGTTAGCACCAAGGTTTGTAGGGTCGTTTCCTATTAAGGAGAGGATTGGGCAGATGGCATATAGAGTGGAGTTGCCCGAGAGACTCAGTGGTGTACACGACGTATTCCATGTATCACATTTGAGGAAGTGCTTGCACGAGACCGCGAAAGTGGTAGAGCCGAGCTTTCTTAGAGAGGTGGAGATAGAGCGTGATGCGACGATTCGACGAGCTCCTATGTGCATTCTTGGGTCGGAGGTTAAGAAGTTGAGGAATCGAGAGGTCAAGCTAGTCAAAGTGCAATGGGGAGATGATGAGAGCAACGCTACTTGGGAGACGGAAGAGAAGATGCGTCATTGTACCCTTTTCTTTTCGAGGGTATGTCTTTTAATTTCTCCTTTATCGCTTACCTTGTACTTATCTTATCTTTAGTATACCCTCTCGCTAGTACCTTTGACCTTTAGATAGGGTAGTCCTATGGTTGAAACATGTGTTTGAGAGATGTTATGTATGATGGATGCATGTGGATGCAATTGTTTGCTAGTGGTTGCTCGTGGATGCATATACACACACTTTAGGCACTAGATCGGCTCAGTCACTTCATATTGCATATTGCATATAAATGTGTGTGCATATTTAAGCTAATGGATGTATAATGGTTGTACCATCGTATGGATGTTGCATTTTGGTGAATGGTTGTTCACACATGTAGGAATAATATGTATCGATATGGTTCTTTCGCATACATAATGGACGTATGGCACTATCATGGTTTGCATTAAGGAGGTCAACTGAATCAGTAGACCGCCTGATTTTGCATTAGATAAGGAACATATACACACACTTCTTGCATATGCTCATACAGCATTAGAAATTTTTAAGGACAATGGATGCCGGTGTTTGATGGTTGAGTAGATGGTTGTTTGGATGGTAGGATATGCATTCTCCTTAACTTGGAGATTTCGGGGGCAAAATCCTTTAAGGAGGGGAGAATGTAACACCCCGTATTTCTGTTAACACTAATGTTCACAAATTAAAGAATAACTAATCTCAGACGTGAGAATTAAGGGAAACAGATTGCGCCATTGTGTTCGTCTCAGAATTCTGGTTGAGATAGAGTCCGAGTTTGCGTGAATTGGACTTCGTATGAAGAAGTCATGGCCATCGGAAGTTTCCGAAAATTCAAAACAGATTTCAGAAAATTCAAATTTTAGAGTCAAACAGGCTAGGCGGGTATTTTCCCGCCAGGGCCAGGTCGACCATAGGGTCGACCTGCCCTGACCAGGTCGACCATAGGGTCGACCTGCCCCCCCCCCCCCGAGCAGATTTGTTTTATAACCTATTGATGACTAGATGCTGACTCATTAGGATTTATGATATGCTCTGATTGGTTGGGATTAATTCTAGGATGATCGGACGGTTTAAACTAATCCTAAACTCTATAAAAACACCTCTAGGCTCAAACCCTATAATCAAAACAAAATAAGATTCATGGCCTCCATGCCGTCACCCAACAACTCAGCATAGCCACCATCAATTAGAGAGGAAGAAAGCTAATCTAATTCAATTCTTTTCAACTTTAACAATGAATCTTCTTCAAGGGAAAGCTATTACAACTTCAGAACCCAGAATTCAGAATTCAAGACCTTCTCTGAATTGTGAGTTCGATAATTTTAATAAAATAATTAGTAATTTAATTGGATTAAGTTATGATGCGGATTATTTGGATATGATGTGAATTATTGACCGCATGTTATAATTATGTTGTGATGTTATCATACATGTTCTATGATGTTATGTTGTGATGTTATCATAAATGTGGTAAATTTATGATGCTACCATCTATGTTATAATTCTATGATTGGCTTATGTATAATCGAATTATCATGTTGTTCATATGCTAGTTTGGCTATGTTGATTCATATGATAAATCATACGTATGCAAGTTTAGATTTTGATTTAGACATGAATCATATGCAAGTTGGGTAAAATTATATGTGTCCTTACATGTTTATGACATCTAGTTTATATGAAAATTTGATCAAAGGATAGGCTATGATATGTGTGAGTTATATGCCAAATTCTACATGCTAGTTTACATGTTTAGATGTAATTTCATACCATTGTTATGTTGCATAAATCACATATGCAAGTTTATATGAATACATGTGTTTGAATATGAATCATGTTATGCAAGTTTGTGGTTACTACCTATGCAAGTTTACACCTTTAGATGTGAATCTATGACATACATGATTTATGCAAGTTTGTAACCATTATCTAAACAAGTTCTCACCTTTAGATTTGGATTTATGACATATGTAATTTTATGCAAGTTGTAACTTTGGCCTATGCAAGTTTTAGATGTAGAACATCATTCACACATGCAAGTTCACCCCTTATGTTTAGATCTAGTTTTAATTATATGTATGTTCTGATGTTTTCTCTTTATTCCATGAGTTAGACTATTCGAGTCTAACGTATATTTTTCGTTAAACAAAAGAATGTACAACGTGGGGTAAAAGGGGATAATGTAAAAAGATTTAATTGGCATAAATGCCTTAAAAGGCATAAAAAATTGGTATGATTTTACATACCGTAAATAGATGGACATAATTGAGTCAATTATGGACATAGTTAAATTTGGAATTAATTGTAATTTGAATAGGGAAAGTAATTCAAATTGGGGAATGATTAATTAGGAGTAATTAATCGTCTAAGACACGAGGTTAGGCTCTTTTGTGGTGTAAGACTGTCCAGACCCGCCCGGCAAATCCAGCTGCCACAAATGCCAGTCTAATGTGGGAGGTCTTAGGCATAAATTAAATATGTAACAATTGTAAAGACACAAGGTTATGCTCTTTTGTGGTGTAAGACTGCCCGGACCCGCCCGGCAAATCCAGCTGCCACAAATGTCAGTCTAATGTGAGAGGTCTTTATGAGGTTACGGTCTTAATGAATTAAGAAACACTTAACCAGATAAACATGTAGTGGGACATGAGGGGGTTAAGTGGGTGCCTTGGGTGGCATGTGGAATCTAGTGGGTGCCTTGGGTGGCATTTGAAATACGATTAGAAATGCTTAGCCAAAATTGAAACATGTAATTGAAACATGAATAAGAAGTGGGTTAAGTGGGATGTACAAGAGGGGACCAAGCTTAGGTGGATAGCTTGTGTCAAGTAATGGGGGGCCGTTTCAACCAGTAACCCATACGTATATTTGTGGGCTCGACCCAAGTCGAGGACGTGACACGCATACTGGGCTTGACTGTAAGAGGCCAAACCGGGTTAGCGGTGGCAACGCAAGTCCAACGGGTTCATATGCGTCTGTGGACCCGGGCTGGTAGGTAAGACGTTGCATCGTGTAGGTATAAGCCGTGCATTATTTGTGGCATCGGTTTGCCACTCTGGGGAGTGATACACCCCACTGTAGGGCCAGCACGGGTATCTACGAGTTAGGAAGCCGATCGCTTGGGGGTAGTGGGTACACCTAGTGGAGATAGGGGCAGGTTGCACCTATGAAGGCAACTAGGGGTGCACGAAACTACCATTATCATTGTTTAAGTCTGTAGGCGGGATCAAACTTAGGGTGACTAGTGGTGGTGCAGTATAGCAATTATCTTATAGTGGGTTAGGTGCGCTTTAACGATATCGTTGTTCATTTTGTTTCCTTGTTTACTCTGCCATACTCAATGGTTCATGGTCATTTCCTGATTTTCCAACTTATGCCTTAGCCTAGTTACTTTGGTGATTATATTGTTACAGTTATCGCACTTGCCAGACTTTATGTCTGACCCCCTTTGTTTCCTCCTCTTTTCTTCCTTCCCCCCAGGTGCTCAGGTTGGAACTAGCACCGGTGGAACTTGATTTTGGACAGCTGTGCTTCTTGCTTTTAGAAGATTGCTTGGATCGCTGAAGTAAAGTTCAGCCTCTCTTTTATTTATGGCTATCTTGTATTGGGGATTATGTCTTTCAATTTATGTACTTTGAGTTGGTCAAGATGGATATTATGTACTTTGACTTTGGTTTTGATGATGTAATCAAACATATGTATTTTCCGCTGTAATGAAATAAAGTTTTTTATTTTTCAAGTACTGTTTATATCTGTCTTGTTGTTAAGTTTATGTTCTATACTCACTTAAAACGCTCCATAGAAGTTAATGCATTCCTTTTGTGAGTGACATTAATGGACTTTTCGAGGCAAGCTATCCACCTAAGCTTGGTCCCCTCTAGTACATCCCACATAACCCACTTCTTATTCATGTTTCAATTTTGGTTATGTGTTTCTAATCATATTTCAAATGCCACCCAAGGCACCCACTAGATTCCACATGCCACCCAAGGCACCCACTTAACCCCCTCATGTCCCACTACATGTTTATCTGGTTAAGTGTTTCTTAATTCATTAAGACCATAACCTCATAAAGACCTCTCACATTAGACTGGCATTTGTGGCAGCTGGATTTGCCGGGCGGGTCCGGGCAGTCTTACACCACAAAAGAGCCTAACCTCGTGTCTTTACAATTATTACGTATTTAATTTATGCCTAAGATCTCCCACCAAAACCCGGCCTCATCCTTCGTTAGCCAGGCAGCTAACTTGACCTTTCTTCCATCATCCACTTCAAAGATTCCAAATAATTCTTCCACCTCCTTTAGCCAGTTTCGAGCCTCAACGAATGTCTCCGTCCTGTGAAAAGGTTTTCCACCCATTGCCCGAAAGTCCTTACATATCTTAGCAAAAGTATCGACGCGAGGAGGAGGAGAAGCATTTGCTGGACCTGCAGTGGCAGCCCTAGACTCGAGATATTGACGAAACCAACCGGGTACATGAACACCCTCTGGTATCTCAGATGCTTCAGACATGCTGAAACGAAAAAGGAAAGATTCAATACAAAAGAATTGAAGGAAAGATATATGGCCCTTGGGGTTATGCTTTCTAAAATAATCTTTTCTCTTGAAAATACTTTCCTTAAAACATATTTTTGAAGGTACTTCTTTATAAAAAAACTGTTTTTGAAAAACAGCTTTCCAAAATTCATATCTGTTATGGTAACCTAGGACCTGTAGGTTATGGGCCCACCACGCTTCACTATTATCAAAAGATGATATTGGTTTGCAATGTTAAAGGATGTCAAAATAATTTATTAAGAAAATATTGCAGATATTAAATTGTAAGGATTTAGAAATATAATAAAAACATTGGGTTTGAAATAAATATTGTATTATTTGGGTCAGGCACAAAATATGATTATACTTATATAATTAGATCAATTATATAACACTATTTCCGAAGTAATGAAAAAGTATGTTTTGGTAAGTGCACTTATTCGAAGAAATAGATAAATTTTAGTTCATCATGGAAGACATGAAATAAAGAGTGATAATGTTTTGAAATGGAATTACATATTGGGAATATAATTATGATTTCCATTAGCATGATTATTTTATAGTAAATAAATTCATTTAAGATTATATTATAGGAAATACGTCACTTGACAATATTATAAACATATAAGATTTTTAATTAAAATTATACCTTTTGGTTAAGTGTATATATGTCGATATCCCCAATGGTAAGAGAAATGGAAAGTGGATTTATAAAACTTTAGTGATATTTGCAAAGATAAGAGAAATATATAAAATGTTCGGCAATAGAAACGATGTTTTCAAGATAAAGAGAAGTAAAGTTATTTTATGTAATATAAGCATATTTTCGAACAAAGGAAATAAAACTGAAGTTTGATAAACGTGTTATTCAAAAGGAAGTATTGATTAATGTTTTTAAAGTAATGAACCAGAAGAATTTTGGTAGTGATATAATTTATAAAATCAATTATAATAATCAATAAATGGTTTAACAAAGAGTTATAATATAAATGACCTGAGCTGCCAATGCATTTAACAGTATTATTATGATTTGATAGTTAAACAACCGACTATCAAATAAATTATTCTATTGGACCTTTTGAGGTGTTGTTTCGAAGAGACCGGGATGGGAACTTGACCCAAAACCACTTCGAATCAGCTATGCGATTGCGACTAACGTGCAAGCTATAAAGATGGAGCATTGAAGACAACAAATCTTCATAAATGGAAGAACCACTTAATATCTTTGAGTCGACGCAGAGATATACTGGAGTTCTATCATGGTTGAAATCTATGAGTTGCAAGGACTTCTCGCTACTGATCCTTGGGGTGATTTCTATTTAAGATGCGGTAGGAGGGTGCCTACGGTTCATCCTGTTCCTAGATGACTTGTATGGACGACTGTCTGACAGAGTATTTCTAGATGGTCACGTATATTGAATTCTTCAAACGTGTCCAGTGTATTTTTTAGGATATCAATCAGTGATTTAACGGATCTAACAATGTGGCATTAAAAGTAATGTGCTGGTCTAAAAAGGAAGAAAATCCTAGCCTCAAGCCTCATCAACTAGGAAATGACAAAAATCGGGCAGGCAGCATGGCTAAGTGGGTCACTCCCATTAGGGTGTATAATCACCTATCTAGAGAAATTTAATTTCCTTCTTTAATCTATTTCGATGCTGTCCCTTTTTTGGGAAACGATTGCTGATCCCAACCGTTGGTGATATACATTCGATACACTCAAGTGAAATGAGTGGTCAGTCATGTTTGGGTCGAGTTGCAAGACGTTCTTGTTGAACCCAGTGTATTCCCTTCTAGAGATACACTATCGGTAGGTGGTTCCATACCTTGCCGTAGTTGGAAACCAATTTCCAATAAGCGCCTGCGGTTTTGATTGTATACTATATATGTAGAGCGTGAGATGCAAGTGTCCTACTAGATTATTATTTATTTGTGGTTTGATAGACACTATCATAATATCATAAAAGATATGATTTCAAAATGTTTTGGGTTATAGTAAGGTAAAAACCGTCTGTGTTTATGTGTGGATTGGTCTTACTATTATCCTTTTATGTTAAAAAGTATTTCCAAAGTTAAACTAGGTGTTTGCGTTATGAATTTATCACTAAAAGTATTCCAGACTGATCCAGGTGAATTTTGCTTTGCTTCAAATGTGTTCGGGTCAGACCGAGTATATTTCCGGGTTAGGTTTCGCTTGGAGTTTCAGGAGCTGGAAGCAGGAGGCTTCACCATTAAATATTTAAAGTTATTTCCGCGGTGTCTGATATATGATGTACTTTGATGATTAATTTGTATCTGTATATACAGTTTTCTTTTGTATAAAGAGTTTGGATATATTATATTTGACACGGTTCTGCTGTGAGATTCTGATGTGTATTCTTCTATTTCTTCTATTCTAACATTTCTTTCTTTCTTCCTCCACCCTCTACTACTTTCTATTAACATTCGGGGTTCGATACTTGGATTTTTGGCAAGTGATACGGATTATGTTTTTTTTTTGAAAATTCGAGCATCAAATTTCTTTTCGGGTTATTACGGTTGGTATCAGAGCAAGTGGTTTAGTGATAACCTTGGCTTTGTGGTGTAACTCAATAGGGATTGGGTTAGTAATACCCTAGATTGAGTTGAGTGTATATACATGAGAGCGCTTATTTATAATTGAATATAAAATTATTTTTAAATATTTTGTAAAGATGGTAAATGAAATAATTTTTCCCAAATTATATTTTTGTATAGGAAGGAAACTATTTTATCGAATTAATGAGATATCTTATTATTGGATTGACTTGAATGGAATTAACGAAAAATATGGAAATACGACTTACCTTGGTTAAGTCGAGTTAAATTGGGGTGGATATGGTATTGGAATTAAATAAATTACATTTGGGATCGAATTATTAGCAATTGAATTAGAGATCAATATATGAATCAATTGATATTGAAGCATGTGAAACCAAAGCAAATGAAAAATATTAATGTTGAATCAAAATGATTTGGTTGGATTGTTTTGCCTTGTTTGTCTGTTTGTTTTATGCTGGATGGTTTGTATAAAATTCACCAATAGTTGAATTTAAAGTTAAATAAATTGGGAGGTTAAGTAAATAAATTTCAGTATAATAAGTTTGATCGGAAACCAAAGGATTTAACCCAATAATAATGCCAACTGTTTGATTTTAGCGATTTGTGTAATCACAGGTTAATCACTGAAATATTATTTCATGTATTGGAACTTACTTGATAATGAAGTTAAGCACAGGTATGATATGGCTTTGAAGATAGAATTTGATTCCGTTGATTGCTATAAACTGAGAATTATACTTGATAACGCCTGTAAAAAGGTACGCCTACGCCAAATATAAATTTTTTGTTTCGATTTGGGTTTTGAGATCTGATTTTGGATTTTCCGACCATGATAGTCGATGTATATATATTTGTTGAGCCTGTAATATTGCAGATGTTCCTCTGTACAGCGGAGACTCTACCAAAAATTTTCCAAAATTTAAGGTGTTAGATTATTATTTTAAGATTTTTGTAAAACTTTGCTATTTGAAATAAATTGGTTTAAAAACCAATCAAATTAGTTTTGGAAATAAAACCATGTTTATTTAAATAATTTTTGTAAAGATAATGGGGTTGTAACATTCTTTCTGCCTTGGTAATTTCGGGGACGAAATTCTTTTAAGGGGGAAGGAATGTAATGTCCCGTATTTTCTGGTCAATTATTTAAATTTATTTTTATTGTTTTAAAATGCTGATTTGAATTTAAATAAATGTTTTTAATAATTTTGAATATTTTATTTAATAAATAATGTAATATCTTAATTCCATAATATTTGGAATTGTTGAATTTGCAGTGTAATGCGAACTGGTAACACAAAGGGGTTTAATATTATTTATATTGAAACTATATTAACGTTTTCGTTTATTAAATGACAGTTGAACGTTTAATTTATAATTTAGTTATAAAACGAGCTGCAGCGGCACGATAGTTCGTAATATGGAGTTTTGAACTTTAAATGGCTGTACAGGATCCAATATAAGTAGGATTTTTTTGAAACAAGAAACGTCCGAATATATTGGATAATATTTTTCTAATGGAAAAGAAAATTCGAGTTTTCATGTTTTAGATTTTGTTTTATGTCCAAATCAAATTTTTAAATAGTCGCTATGAAATTTGTTTATAAATTTTAACGATTTATTTATATTTAGTAAAATAAATAAATATTTTTTTTATAAAATTTAATATCGTATTAACCTAGAATTTGGTCAAAGATGGTTTCTAAATAATTATACATGCTATGGGAATATTATAAATTGTGAATGGTTCGAAGTGACCACTGGTATAATAAAATATCATTGTATACACCATAATCTAAAATACATTAATGATATTAACCAAATCACGTTGTCAACAGCGAACCATTTGGTTAATATATACATATTGCTTTAGAAATACGGGAAATACATCCAACTAACAGACTTCCTATCTGCACCTCATATTGATAATTATGTGATAAAACATGGATTTGTGGATATATTTTATAAACACAATTTGCCACATCCTATGTATAAATTCCTTTTGCTTAGCCAGGTGTTATTCAAAATGTATTAAGTTATGTGGAGTAAATTGAATTACGTAACCAACATACACAAATATCACTTCTTATCTCAACCAAAACAAGTTTCGGTGCACATGGATTTTTGTCTGAAGCCAAGCCTCTAAAATCTGAAATTTCGGCTCTACATCAACTGAAAAGATAAATATCTCTGATTCAATCAGTGGAAATCGGCTGGCCAACAAGAAAAATAAAACTTGTCTCGCCTATTAGCAAAAAGGACACTGTTCACCAAAGTGGCGTTCTACTTATCTCCTTCTCGCGTGTATAAATACCACATGCTCTTTATTTTCTGAAAGGCAAGCAAATAAAACCCAGTAAAATTAACACTCCAAAATCCTGTCTTCTCTTCTCACTTCTAAAAGAAACACAAAGAAGGAAACCCAACCGAAGCTTTTAAACCCATTCAGCACCTCCTATATTTCGCGTACATATATCCCGTTCTGACCCAAACCTCTTCAACTCGCGTAGGTTCCGTATTCTGGGTACAACTTGAGTTTTTTGCTCATGGAGAAGTTGTCGGAGGAGTCACGAACAGACTGTTTGGTACGATACTGGTAGGTTGAGTCTTGGATCAAAAGGTGAAGGGAATGAGGCATTTTGGGTAGCAGATTCCGATGGACTTCTAGTGGCCAGTCTTCGGCACGGAAGTGAGCAGTGATGACGCAAATCATTTTGAAAGTCTAATGCGTGCTTCTGGGGGTGATGGGTTCAGTTTTGGGTGGGGTACAACGGGTCGAGGCGGAGGAACGGAGGACGGTTCTCTGGATGATGGTGTCAGTTTGACCACGATGGTTGGAGCCTTGAGGATATGGTAGTTCGTGGTGCGTGTATGGCTTGTGAAGAAGGAATGGAGAGGGAGGATTTCAATATGGACATGATGAAGGAGTCTCCAGTTCGTGTACTATGGAAAAGGAATGAAAGTGAGTATGGCAACTCTTGGACTAGCGAAATTGCATGAGCAGGGGAAGAAGCTTTGGGAGAGAATATGAGGGTTGGGGAAGAAGGATAGTAGGTGGGCTATGTTTAGTTCAGTGTTGAAGAATTGAAGAGGAATCGGGTTTTTGAGGAAGCAACAGTAATGAGCGCATGAAGAAACGCGTGGACATAGAACGTGGTCAAACATTATAAAGGTAATATAATTTAATTAAATTTTAATTGGTATGTATTTTAAATTCAAGTTTGAAAACATTCTTGTATTGTTCAGAAAAGTTGGGCTTCAGGTTCCCCAGTGAAGAGAAAACGCGTCATAAATTTTAATGTGGCAATGATTAAAACATGAATTAGTGGGTAAGTGAAGATTAAAGGTTTTAATTATGATTATTTTATTAATTATAACTTAATAATTAAATTTATGTTAAAGGCATAAAACGCTAAATTCTTGTTGAGTTTCAGAAGCTGAGTTTGAGCAGATAAGAAATGTGAAACCGCGTGAGGAGCTTAGAAATAGCTGACACGGAGTATAATTAAAATTGGTAATTTAATTTAAGTTAATTAATAATTTATTTAGTTATTAATCAATAATTTATTCAAACTATACTTATTCAAATATTTTACATACGATATCAGAAATTCATGAAACTGGATTCGTTGGGATCGTGGAGATGGAGGCTACACGTACAAGCTGGTCCAGTCAAAAACAAAAGCAGTTGGAATTTCATGTAATTTTAAACGGTGTCTAAAATTATACAAAAATGATGCTGAAATCATCGACTGAAAATTAACTGGTGAGTTAACTCTCACACTTTTTTGGTATGCTATGATGTGATAAATCCATATAATTTTAAAATATCATTATATATATATATATATATATATATATATTGGTTGATTGGCTGCTTGGTTGCTTATGGTTGATTTAATGGTTGCTATTAATTATATTATCTTCGTTAATTTATTTGTTTAAAATTATATGCTGTCATGAAATGTATAATAATCTGTGATGCAGGGAAGAACATGTATGAGGAATAAAACCGGATTCCTTAAACTAATTTGTATGTTATTTATTGATTATATTTTTCATATATATGAATTGTTTACCCCCAAATGATATCAAAACCTATTCAGATTGAATGGATGTCAATTATTGTTGTGATTTTAATCAATCGATAGTATTGATTAAGTGGTTGGCAATGATGGCCAAAAATTCATTATTTTTGACGTCGTTCTGCGTTTGAGCGAGCTGATGAATATTTTAGTTATAAATTTATTTTATAACTAAAATGAAATTTTAAGTTGTTTTGTACCAGTTAATTAAAACAGAAGGTTTTATAAATATATTTATATTTATAATCATGTTCTATCAAAGAATTTATTAAACATTTTATATAATGAATTATTATATGCTCAGGAAGAAACTAATATACGGATTAATAAAATTGAATAATTGTTTTACGAAACAAGTAAATGATATTTTTAAATTAATTAAATT
The DNA here is from genome assembly GCA_030737875.1 of Allium sativum. NCBI lineage: Eukaryota > Viridiplantae > Streptophyta > Magnoliopsida > Asparagales > Amaryllidaceae > Allium > Allium sativum. The sequence continues at coordinate 361,642,057 of CM060916.1, read as the reverse complement.
ATTACTTAATTTAAATAGGAAGCAATGAACAAATATCAGTTAATAATTAATTGATGTTGACAGTAGACAAAGGAGACTGTTTTAATTAAAGTTGATTTGATTTTAATTAATCAAATCAATAATTTTAGAATACACGTTAAATTTAATGAAGGCTGTTCAAAGTTAATTAACCTTTGATTTACTATATTTAAAAAAAAATGATTATCAAGTTAATTATTGTTAATGAGGTTAATTATGATTCATTAATATTTTAAAAATGATTAATTATTTTATTTCTAGTTAATAATGGAATTATCTATTTTAATGTAGATAATGTTTTAGTTAATTATTATTTTAATTAATTAAAGCAATTACTTTTAATTAGAATTCGACTAAAAAGTAACCCAGTAGTGATAAGGTGGAAAAGGGTTTAGTAAGAATTTTATAAGAGATGGAAATCAGTTAAGAGTTTAACGGATGTGTAAGGTTGACAAAGTCGATGGTTTTTAATCGAAGTTGACGATTAGTTTAATTTGTTTTTAAATTAATCCAATCGATGGTTTCCAAAAATACGAATGTCGTTAAAAGTTATGTAATCTCTGATTAACTATAATTTTAAAGTGATTATCAAATTTGAATTTTGTTAATAAAATTAATTATTATTCAATAATCCCTTAAAATGATTAATTACTCTATTTCTAATTTATAACGGAATTAACTACTTTGAAAGCGGTTAATGTTGAAGTAAATTATCATTTTAAATAACGATAATCAAAACGATTATTTTTAATGGTAAATTAAATTAAAGGGTGATCAAACGGAAATAAGTTTGATTAAGATTCAGTTCGAGTTTTATAAGAGTTTATAACCCAGGTTTACAAACAGAGTTTGTAAAAATGACTCGTAAGCTAATGCGATAGTTTTAATAAGGTTTTATTTAATTAAGTAAGCTGGTATGGTTAAGATTAAGGCTTAAAAGGGGGTTTAGTATATTTACTTAACAAATTAAGTAAAGAAGCACAAGGAGATTACCAATGGAAGAAATGGGTTATAATACCATATTGGAATCGAATGGTAAATAAGATTTTGTTGAGGAAGTTTACTTAATTAAGGAATGGGAATTAAGGTGTAAAGTGGGTTTTCGAATAAAAGAAAATGGTTTACAAAATCATAGTGAATAGAAGTGGGAATGGAATATCAGGGTTTTGAGTGTAAACTTTTATTGTCTGGAGATAAGAACGTTGTTGGTCATGGTATGAGAGGTAATTAAAATACCCCAACTTGAACGACTTCACTATTATCAAAAGATGATATTGGTTTGCAATGGTAGAGGATGTCGAAATAATTTATTAAGAAAATATTGCAGATATTAAATTGTAAGGATTTAGACATATAATAAAACCATTGGGTTTAAAATAAGTAGTGTATTATTTTGGTCAGGCACGAAATATGATTATACTTATATAATTAGATTAATTATATAACACTATTTCCGAAGTAATGAAATAGTATGTTTTAGTAAGTGCGCATATTCGAAGAAATAAGTAGATAAATTTTAGTTCTTCATGGAAGACATGAAATAAAGAGTGATAATGGTTTTGAAATGGAATTACATATTGGGAATATAATTATGATTTCCATTAGCGTGATTATTTTACACTAAATAAATTCATTTAAAATTATATTATAGGAAATACGTCACTTGACGATATTATAAACATATAAGATTTTTATTTAAAATTATACCTTTTGGTTAAGTGTATATATGTCGATATCCCCAATGGTAAGGGAAGTGAAAAGTGGATTTATAAAACTATAGCTATATTTGCAAAGATAAGAGAAATATAGAAAATGTTCGGCAATAGAAACGATGTTTTCAAGATAAAGAGAAGTAAAGTTGTTTTATGAAATATAAGAATATTTTTGAACAAAGGAAATAAAAATGAAGTTTGATAAATGCGTTATTTGAAAGGAAGTATTGATCAACGTTTTCAAAGTAATGAACCAGAAGAAATCTGGTTGTGATATAATTTATAAAATCAATTATAAGAATCAATAAACGGTTTAACAAAGAGTTTTAATATAAATGACTTGAGCTGCCAATTTACTTAACAGCATTGTTATAATTTGATAGTTAAACAACCGACTATCAAAAAAGTAATTCCAATTTACTTTTTGACGTGTTGTTTCGAAGAGACTGGGATGGGAACTAGACCCAAAACCACTTTGATTCAACTGTGCGATAACGACTAACATGCAAGCTATAAAGAGGGAGCATTGAAAACCGCAGATCTTCATAAATGGAAGAACCACTTACGATCTCTGAGTCGAAGCATAGATATACTTGGGTTATGTCATGGTTGAAATCTACGGGTTGCAAGGACTTTTCGCTACTGATCCTTGGGGTGATTCCTATTTAGGATACGGTAGGAAGGTGCCTTCGGTTCATCCTGTTCCTAGATGACTTGTATGGACGACTGTCTGACAGAGTATTTCCAGATGGTCACGTACATTGAATTCTTCAAACGTGCCCAGTGTATTTTTGAGGACGTCAATTGGTGATTTGACAGATCTAACGATGTGGCATTCAAAGTAACGTGCTGATATAAAAAGGAAGAAAATCCTAGCTGCAAGTCTCATCAACCGGGAAATGACAAAAACCGAGCATGGCAGCATGGCTATGTGGGTCGCTCCCATTAGCGTGTATAATCACCTATCTAGAGAAATTTGATTTCTTTCTTTAATCTATTTTGATGCTTTCCCTTTTTCGGGAGACGGTTGCTGATCCCAACCGTTGGTGATATACATTCGATACACTTAAGTGAAATGAGTGGTCGGTTGTGTGTGGGCCGGGTTGCAAGACATTCTCGTTGAACCCGGTGTATTCCCCTCTAGAGATACACTATCGGCAGGTGGTCCCATACCTTTTCATATTCGGAAACCAATTTCCAATAAGCGCCTGCGGTTTTGATTGTACACTATATATGTAGAGCGTGAGATGCAAGCGTCCTTCTAGATTATTATTTATTTGTGGTTCGATAAACACCATTAAGATAAGATTTCAAAATGTTTTGGGTTATAGTAAGATAAAAACCGTATATGTTTATGTGTGGATTGGTCTTACTATTATCCTTTTATTTCAAAAAGGATTTCCAAAGTTAAACTAGGGGTTTGCGCTATGAATTTATCATTGAAAGTATTCCTGACTAATCCGGGTGGATTTTGCTTTGCTTCAAACGTGCTCGGGTCAGACCGAGTATATTTCCAGGTTAAGTTTTGCTTGGAGTTTCAGGAGCTGGAAGCAGGAGGCTTCACCGTTAAATATTTAAAGTTATTTCCGTTGTGTCTGATATATGATGTACTCTTATGATTGGTATGTATCTGTATATACAGTTTTCTTTTGTATAAAGAGTTTGGATATATTATATTTGACTCGGTTCCACTGTGAGATTCTTATGTGTGTTCTTCTATTTCTTCTATTCTAACATTTCTTTCTATCTTCTCTCTCCCTCTACTTCTTTCTATTAATAGTCGGAATTCGATACTTGGATTTTTGGCAAGTGATACGGATTATGTATTATTGTTGAAAATTCGAGCATCGAATTTTTTTCCGGGCTGTTACATTAGGGAGACGATCGATTGGGGGTAGTAATTAGGGTACATCTAGTCTTGCTTGTTTAGGAGCCCGTTATTATCGTAGGGGTAACAATCGTCAGTTTTGTTGGGCTACCTGTTAGTGTATGGGATAAAACCTCTCACTAGAAGTACACCTAAGTCTACCATCCTGTACTTGTTGGGATCGTCTTGTTTTGTTATAATAGTATTGGTGCAGAGAGAAGTATTAGGGAAGCACAATATATTCTATTTTGTTTATCCTGTTTATCTTGCTATACCTGCTTTATGACACTGTTATCTCCTTCTCCAGTTTATATGCCTGTCATGATGCTTTTACTTATTTATGTGCTAAAAGTAATTGGACTCGCCAGACTTTATGTCTGACCCATTTTGTTTCCACTTCTATCTCTTCCGTTTCACCCCAGATTCTCAAGGTAGGAATACTCAAGCTTGATCATGATTCTTCTTTCATTCTGCTTGGAGCTACTTAGATGTACCGCTTGATTTTGTATCTTCTCTACTATGTCTATATTTTGGGGACTATGTTCTTTTTGTATATTATTGTACTATGATGATGATTTTGGTATAAGACAGAAGTTTTATGTTAATGTAATAAGTTTTTAGTATATCAGACTTATTATGTAATTGGGTTTGGGCCACGAAGCTTTTCTATTTAATAAAGTTTTAATTCCGCTGTTATTTTATATCTGTCTTATGATGTTTCTATTTCTATTTACCTATAACACTTCACGAAACTTAATGTATTCTGATAAAGAGTGACATTAACGGCCTGAGGTGTCACATTTGGTACCAGAGTTGAAGGCTATCAGATCAGATAAAGGATTTTGAATTTTTTTTGGAAAAGGTCTTGAAAGAAAGCATTTTCAAAAGAAAAGTGTATTTTGAAAAACATATTACCCAAAGCCGTATGAAATATCTTTCGATTCTCTGTTTGAATCCCTTTTTCCTTTTCTTTTCAGCATGTCTGGGGAACCTTGTAACACCCCACGCCCGCTATGGTCACTCACTATGGGAATGCCATAGCATCGGTGGAGTATTTTAGTGAATATAGAACAGAAAAATCACAACAAGACAGATATAAATAGTATTTGAAATTTTAAAACATCGTCTCATAACAGCGGAAATAAACATGTCTGGTTACATCATAAAACCATGATAAAAGTTAGGTACAATATCCATCAAATATAAAGAAGTACATAATCCCATTCTCTCATACAATAGCCAGAACAAAAGAAAAGATAACTGGATAACTGAAGCTTTACATCTACCCAAGCTCCTAAAGACTGGAACAGCAATCCGATCAAGCTCTACTACCGCTAGGATCCACCGTAGGACCTGAGGGTTGGGAAAAAGATAAAAACAACGGGGTCAGACATAAGTCTGAGTGAGCCCTATAACTTTAACAATACAATCATTAAAGTAACCAGAGAAGACATAAACTTGACCTACGGTAATATCTGGGGATGAATGGCTACACTAAGCAGCTTGGTAGACTTAGGATAAACTAAGATAACCGTAAGGACGCATCTACCCACCCAAGGATACTTACTAACTGCACCACACCAGTCGTTCCTACTTAAAGGTTGATCCCTTCCAAGGACTTAGAAAATTTTCCCAGTAGTTTCATGTACTCCTAGCCCACTACATAGGTGCCGTCTGCCCCTATCTCCACTAGGTATACTCAGTAATTCTTACCCAGTAGTTTTGTGTACCCCTACATAGGTGCCGTCTGCCCCTATCTTTATTAGGTGTACCTACTACTACCCATCGATCGGCTCCCTACCGTAGATACCCGTGCTGGTCCCACAATTGGGGTGTATCATTCCCCTAAAGTGGCTACCAGATAATATCAACAGTGCACGACTTTATATCTACACGATGCAACAACGACTTACCAACCAGCCCGGGTCCACACACGCATATGAAACCCGTTGGTCCCGCGTTGCCACCGCTAACCCGGTTTGGCCTCTTACAGTCAAGCCCAATATGCGTGTCCCGTCACCCGACTAGAGTCGACCCCACAAAGATACGTTTGGGATATTGGTTGAAATGGGCCCCCACAAGCTACTACTTAAGCTTGCTACTTTTATCTAGTGTATCCCACTTAACCCCTTATATAGTCATGCCCACTTACATGTTAAGTTTTGGTTAAGTCATCAATCATATTTCAATTGCCACTTAGGGCACCCACTAGATTTCTACATGCCACCCAAAGCACTTACTTAACCCTTCACCCATGTTTTAATTACATGTTCCACCTTGGTTAAGTATTCTAATCGTATTTTCACATGCCACCCATGGCATTTACCTAACCCTTTGATCATGTTTAATTACATGTTCCACTTTGGTTAAGTATTCTAATCGTATTTTTCTATTGCCACCCAAGGCAACCCACTAGTCTCATCATGCCACCCCAAGGCACCCACTTAACCCCTCATGTTCCACTACATGCTAATATGGTTAAGTGTTTCTTAATTCATTAATTAAGATCATGACCTCATAAAGACCTCTCACATTAGACCGTCTTTTATGACTGCTGGATATGCCGGTTGGTTCCGGGCAGACTTCTGTCATCAAAAGGGTCTAACCTCGTGTCTTTACTTTAATCATGTATTTAATTTATGACTAAGACCTCTCACATTGGGCCAATCATTTGTAGCCGCTGGATGGCCGGTCGGTTCCGGGCAGACTTCCGCTACAAAAGGGTCCAACCTCGTGTCTTAGTTGATTAATTACACCTAATTAATCACCCCCATATTAATTATCCCTAATTAATATCAAATTTTCCATAACATGGGTAGACCTAACTCAATAGGTAAATTCCCATGGGGTAGACCTAACTCAATAGGTAAATTCCCACTTATGGTAATTTATTTTTTTATGGTATGCTTAATCATACCCAATCATATTTTTATTCACATATTTACCAACCCCATCGTTCCCCACGTAAATCGTTCTCATTTCATGACATAAATAAGGGGAAGATCATCACAAATATCATGGGTTTAGCATACAACTTTGTCATGGGTTAAGAGGATGTCAACTTGCATATATGAGCATATATTAACCCAACTACATTTAACCCAAACTTGCATATTATCATACACATGATTTGCATAACATGTTGCATATGAGCTTGCATATTATCATACACATATCTTGCATAATATGTTGAACTTGCATATAGGCATTCTCATAACTTGCATAACATGTTAAACATGCATTTAAGCATACACATAACTTGCATAAGCATTCACATACTTGCATAAGCATCCACATACTTGCATAAGCATTCACATACTTGCATAAACATGCATAACTTGCATATCATGTCATTTAAGCATATACATATCTTGCATAAGCATTCATATACTCGCATAAGCATGCATAACTTGCATATCACATAAATCTTGCATTTAAACATATACATGACTTGCATAAGCATCCATATACTTGCATATTAACTCTTAAACTTGCATAATGTGTCATCATGAACTTGCATATTAACAAACATGTAACTTGCATAGCATATCTTGCATATTAACATACATGTAACTTTCATAGCATATTTAGCATCATGTAAACATAACATACATCATACTAAACTTGCATAAACTTACATACTCAACATGCATAAACCCACTTGTTAATCATGCATAAATCCACTTATCAAGTATGCATAAACCAACTTATTAAATATGCATAAACCAACTTATTCAATATGCATAAACATAGAAAAACATAGAGTAACATATCATTACAAATGATTCAAACTCACTAATCCGCATTCAAGACCATAAGTCTCATTACACCTAATCTACTTACTTTAACAATTGATGTTAAAGTGATAGAAACTCACCACTAGCAATTTGCACTCCAAATGAAGAAGATTAAGATGCTTAGAAGAGATTAGAGGTTGATTAGAGAGGTTAATTAGCTTGCTTTCCTCTTCATTGATTTGTGGTGGCCATGATCAAGTTTCATTTTGCCATAGTTTAGTTACAAGATCTAATTATGAATGAATTAGGATAGGGTTAGGGTCTTATTTATAGGATTAGGTTGCATTTTAGACCCTTAGATTAACCCTAGATTGGTTTAGACCCGTCAGATCCAAGAAGCTTCCAGAACCAGCCCTCCAAGCCAGCCTAAGAACCTAAACTGGTGCACCCAGTTTCACTGGGCGTCGCACCCCTGTCGACAGGCAAGTCGACAGGGCAGTCGACACCCCTGTCGACAGCCCTGTCGACAGCGCTGTCGACATGGCTAGGGCGGGAATTTCTCCCGCCTGCCCCGCTGCTTCTATTAAAATTCTGGTTTTAAATTATTAAATCTGTTTTAAGCTTTAATTTTTTTTCTGCAAACTTCATTGGGCCTTAACTGGGCCATACGGACTCCGATTTTGGAAAATCAGACTCTATTTCGCGTATTTTTCCGAGACGAACGCAATGACGCAGCCCGTTACCCCAAATTCCCACACCTGAGACTATTTATCCTATAATTAGTGAATTTTAGTATTAACTAAAATTCGGGGTGTTACAAACCTAATATTCTTGAGGGAGTTCAGATATCGACTTGGTTTCGTAGGTGTAACACCCCGTAATTTTAATATTAATGTTAACGAATTAAAGAATACTTAATTGTAAATGAAAGAATTAAGGGAAACAGTTTACGCCATTGCGTTCGTCTCAGAATTCTGGTTAAGATAGTGTCCGAGTTTGCGTAAAAACGGATACCATATGAAGAAGATATGGACGAACGAAGTTAGGCAGAAAAATCAGAAACAGGCCAGAATGCACTGGCGCACTTAGGAAGTGCGCCAGAAAAAAATTGCACTGGCGTACTTGGGAAGTGCGCCCATGCAAAGTTGCACTGGCGCACTTGGGAAGTGCGCCCATGTCGGGTAGAAAACCTGCACAGATTTCTGAGGCTCTGATTCGAACAGTGAATCAGTGCTAAGTCATTTCTGACTGGTTGCTGAGTCATTAGGGTTTCTGGATAGTTTTGATCTAGACTGGATGTTTGTGGTTAGTTCTATGTTAATCGGATGACCTATATTAATCTAATTACTCTATGAAAACACATATAGACTCAAACCCTAAACCTAATAAAAAATTAGATCAATGGCCGTCACACTGTCTCTCCAAAACCTAGAGTAACCGCCACCGACTAGAAGCAAAGTAAGTAAAGCAACTCAATTCTATTCAAATCAAAGTCTAATCTCAACAACGAAATTGTCTACAACAAGAGAACGCTAATCAATTACATAATTCAAATCCCAGAACTCAAGACCCTCTTTTTCTGTGAGTTCTAGTCACTTTTAGGTTTAAAATAGATAAAAGTGAATTGTGGCAGACTATGATTTGGGTATATGTTGTTTGTAGTTATGCAAGTTTATTGTTGTTGTGGATCGTGAAATTATACAAGTTTATTGTTGTTATGGATAATGAAATTATACAAGTTTATTGTTGTTATGGATCATGAAATTATACAAGTTTATTGTTGTGGTGAATCATGAAATTATGCAAGTGAAATTCATAAACCTATGCAAGTTACCTATGCAAGTTATTGTGTGATGAATTCATGAACCTATGCTAGTTGTTATGTTGTGAATCATGAACCTATGCAAGTCACCTATGCAAGTTGTTATGTTGTGAATCATGAACCTATGCAAGTCACCTATGCAAGTTGTTATGTTGTGAATCATGAATCTATGCAAGTCACCTATGCAAGTTGTTATGTTGTGAATCATGAACCTATGCAAGTTGTTATGTTGTGAATCATGAATCTATGCAAGTTGTTATGTTGTGAATCATGAATCTATGTGAGTTTTTAATTATGTTGTTAATTCATGAACCTATGCAAGTTGTTATGTTGAAATTCATGAACCTATACAAGTTGTTATGTTGCAAAATCATGAATCAATGCAAGTTGTTAACCATGTGGTGAATCATAATTATATGCGAAGTTATCATGTCATTTACCCTAGTTGTCATACTTATGCCAAAAATTGAACTAAAAACATTCACCTTGTCATTCCCTTTATTTTATTGTTATGGCGAGGCTACCTTGTAGCCTCTATGACGCCAAAAACACAAACGATTACGCTAGTTAAGAAATGGGGAAAAGGGGAATTTGTAATAGGCATAACTTACATAGTGTTTCTGTAAATTGGGCACATGATTCTAGTGGGGAAATATATAAAAAAATTACGTATTATGACATAGGTAAAGTTGAGTAAAAATGGTATAATTTGAATATGACCATTTATGGATAGGAAATTCAAATTGTTAATAAAATAGGTATTGACACCTATAAAAAAGGAAAGGATTAATTAATTAACTTAATTAATCAAAAGAGGAATGTTTAAGCAATTAAAGTCTAAAAATTTAATTAACACTTATGACACGAGGTTAGGTTACATTAGTGGTGGAAGCCTGCCCGGACCCGACCGGCATATCCAGCAGCCACTAATGTTGAACCTAATGTGAGAGATCTATGTGTGTGAATACGACTCGGGCTAAGACATGAGGTTAGACCCAACTGTGGAATAAGACTGCCCGGACCCGACCGGCATATCCAGCATCCACATGTTGTAGGCCTAATGTGGGAGGTCTAGCCCAATATAACCATAATTGGACATGGTAATAAGAAAAGACTACTTAACCTAACTTAATACATGTGGACTGTATGATGATAGACATAAGTTAGGGTTAAGTAAAATGAGTTGGATTGTGGGTGGGTTAAGTACAATTGATGGGTAGGTAGGTAATATTAATATATATAGGCCCACAAACTTAACCATTAAATAAATAGGATTAAATCAGTGGGAGGGTTAAGTACAACTGAAGGGTAGGTGGGTGATATTAATATATATAGGCCCACAAACTTAACTGGATAAAAAGGGTTATGTAATTAAAGACACCTAATGGCATATATAACCGGGGCAAAATAGTAAAGTTATGTATTAAAGACACCCTTAGGGGTACGCATAACTAATGGGAATATATAGAGTTATGTATTAAAGACACCTATAGGTAAGCATAACTGATAGGTAGATTATGGGTTATGTATTAAAGACACCTATAGGTACGCATAACCGATTGAGGGCTATGTAATTAAAAACACCTTAGGGTATACATAGTCAGTAGAAAACCTAGTGGGGATACAAGACATAGGGGAGAGCTTGTATCATGTTGTGTGGGACCCATTTCTGCCAGTAACCCGGAGGGGTATCAAAGTAAAGAACTCCATGCTAGGCGGGGAAGGGGCACGCTTACTGATTGATTGTAAGAGATCCAAAACGAGACGGATGGTGTGGGCAGCGCAAACCGACCGGAGACATGTGCGTGCATGGGCCGGGCAGAGAGGGACAAGACGACCGTGTCACCAGTAGGTATAACCGTGCACATCTTGGGTTGCTACTTTAGAGAAGTGATACCCCCTAGTTGTGGGACCGGCATAGGGTATCTACAGAGTAGGGAGCCAATCGATTAGGGTAGTGGTTAGGGTATACCCAGACTTATGCCTTAAGTCTACCAATTTATAGTAGGAGTGTAACGACCAGGGATTTTCGACTCCGAAAATCAACATCAAACTACCATGTTGACCATTCAGACATCGAACATTCCAGATCATTAATAGAAAGAAGTTAGAGGGTGAGATAAGAAAGAAAGAAATATTAGAATAGAAGAAGAAGAAGAAACAACACAACACAGAGTCTCACATCGCAGCGGAACAAAATATAATACAGAAATAAATCTTTATTGAGAGCTTTGAAAATACTTACAGTATCAGAGTACACATCTGGACAGTGATAATAACTTGTCCTCATATACAACACAACGGAATAGTAGTAATATCATACGTCTGGACTCTTCCAAGTCGTCTCTTCCTAGCAGTCGATAACCTGAACCTGTACAATCCGGTCTAACCCGAGCATTAACAAAACACCGGGTCAGTCTGGTGAACCAGAGTGAGATAAACTCACACAGTAATAAGGGTGAACCATCCAATCATGATTTTAAAGTTCAAAACCTTTTCAAAAGAAAAGGATAATCGTAAGACCAAATCCACACATAAACACGGACGGTTTTTACCTTACGATAACCCAAAACATTTTTGAAACCAATATCTTGTCTGATATTATAATAATGTATAAATACAAGTAAATAGAAATATAGTAGAACGCTTGCATCTCACGCTCTACATATATTGTATACAAACGAAAACCGCGGGCGCTTATTGGAGATTGGATTCCGACTTGACAAGGTATGGGTCCACCTTCCGATAGTGTATCTCTAGAGACGAATACACTGGGTTCAACAAGAACGTCTTGCAACCCGGCCCTCACATGACCGACCCCTCATTTCGCTTGAGAGTATCGAATGTATATCATCGACGGTTGGGATCAGCAACCGTCTCCCGAAAAGGGACAGCATCGAAACATAGATTTAAGAACAAATAGGACTTCCTCTAGATAGGTGATTATACACCCTAATGGGAGCGACCCACATAGCCATGCTGCCTGCCCGATTTTTGTCATTTCCCGGTTGATGAGGCTTGAGGCCAGAATTAACTTCTGATCATCTGGTCACCATTCACTTTGAATGCCACATCGTCAGATGCGTCAGATATCACTAATTGACGTCCACAAAAATACTCTAGCTGGAAGCTAAGAGAACGGCAACCCCTTGCCAACAACTATCGTACATTTGAAGAAATCAACGTACGTGATCCTTTGGAAATACTCTGTCAGACACTCGTCCATACAAGTCATCCAGGAACAGGATGAACCGAAGGCACTCTCCTACTGCATCCATATAGGAATCACCCCATGGATCAGTAGCGAGAAGTCCTTGCAACCCGTAGATTCCAACTACGACAGAATCACAGCTTATCTCGGCTTGCCAGGCATAGAATATTAGTGGTTCTTCCGTTTATGAAAATCAACGGTCTTCACAGCACCATCTCGATCATCTTCTGATATCTTCACGTATTTGTTGGTCGGAATGGTTTTCGAATATAAATTCGATCCCGGTCTTTCCATACCAACAATCGTATTGGACAGGTTTGATAGTCGGTGTTTTAACTATCAAAATATACAGTGTTTCAATCATGACACTCCAATGAGTTCACTGGTTAAGTATTCAGCATCACTTGGCCCCTTACAAAAACTGATTTACTTTTGTTAAATTAAAACTTCTAACTCTTTTAATATTTAAAAATACAATATTTGAATAACCCTAATTCGATTTAACTCTAATCGATTAACTCTAATTAATTAACTTTAACCGGTTAATTCTAATTGACCAATTCGACTTAATTAACTCCTATTGATTAACTAATATTCGACTTAACACCATTCGCTTGACTCTAGATCACAGCGATCACAATGGTTACGCCTGATTCCCTCAGGAAACATCCGACCGCCGTAGGCTATCTGCAGCCCTGCGAATTACGCTAGCAGTCGTACGAAATGGCAACTTAGCCGAATAATTATGTTTGGCTAATTCTATCTCGAATAACTATATTCAATTTCCCATTTAATTCTTCCTTCAAATCTTCTTTTAAATTCGGAAATCCATTAGTTTTAACAAAGAAATTTATAGCACATATGTTATAACAATAGCGTTATAATTACTATTTAGATTTACAAAACAACAGCGCTATAATCGCTGTTTAGGTTTACAACCCATTTACTATAGCAAAAGCGCTACAATCGCTATATTAGATTTACAAAACATATATTATAACAACAGCGCTAAAATCGCTGTTTAGATTTTCAAACCATATCCACTAACGTCTCTTACGATTACCAACTAATACTATCTTCAGATAATCCCGATGTTGTTCAAGTTGGGGTATTTTAATTACCTCTCAGACCTTGATCAACAACGTTCTTATCCTCCGATAAACATAAGTTGTAATCAAAATCAATATTTCATTCTAGTCTCAAACAAATTCCATTTAACTATTGGATTTGGTTATACAACTCTATAACCCAGTTCTTTAACCAGATTCGCTTATTTCCAATCTCCTTTGATTTCATTTCACTTCAATTACTTTTGAAAAGTAATTGTCTAAAATATTATTAATTAAAATAATAATTTATTTCAATCATTAACTACATGAGTAGTTAATTTCTTTAATAACAAAATTCAACGGTAAATCCTTTTTTTTAAACCTTGTTTAGATTTAAACAATATTTATTAAACTATTCAAATCAAAACACATCAATTTTGATAATCAAATTCCAATTCAAACGATCGATTTAATTAACTTAAAAATCGATTATCTCGTTAATCGATTCCAATTAATCCTCACTTTAAATTAATTAAAATATAATTAATTTAAATAATCCCATTAATTGTTTTCTTTACAAACAATTATCAAAGTTTAATCCTTCGATTCATTACTTGTTCTCATACTCGTAAACCTGATTAACGTCAGCATTTACTTTATAAAATAACAGTAAATAAAATATTTATTTAATTCCCTATTATAACTTTTATTCAAAATAATATATTCAAAATCCAACTCCAGTTATATAATACATTTTATAACCTCATCTTTATCGATTCACCTGACGGTGAATCAACATTTATAACATGATTGATTTTATAGGCCATACGCTGCCAAATACCCAACCAATATCACCCACTGGTTTAAACAAAACACAGGTTAAATTCCCAGTCCAACTCAATAATCAAATCAATCAACCAAACAGGATAGTTCATATGCGAAAATATGAAATAAATAATATATTTGAGGAATCCGGTTGGATCCCTCCAACCTGTTCTTCCCTGTATTCAAATGGTTTTTCTCAAATCAGACTGTTCAGTTTTGTTTAACTGATGAACTGAATAACGACCATTTAACATCAACCATAAGCAATTCAACCAATTCAACCATTTAAACACGTTTATAAATAAACGTGACGAACCAAGGTGAGTCACCTTTATTGGAACCAATCGTTAAAATATAACGATTTGGTATTTCACTGAAATTAAACACGGTTTAATTTCATCGGTTAAATCAACAGTTAAATAGATAACTAGCAAAACAGTCAACCATTGGCAAGCAGAGCACACAAAATAAAAACACCCAATTTATATAAAATATAAAAAGGTAACTGAGTGAGTTTAACTCACCTCGATTTATGTCCGTCATTTTAAAAACGGTTCGTTTTTAATTTAACTAAAACATCAACTGCTCTCAACTCTGTCCCAACTAGCTCCAGCATGAAGTGTCTTTCGGTATGATCCCACCGTATTTTTATTTCGCCGAACCCTGATAACAGGGGACAAATATATGTATGTTATAAATATACAATTTTATTTAAACTAATATATATTCCTTATCTAACTAACTATATTTTTAATTCAAAATTATAACATGTCGGCTAACTTAGATTAATATAGTAATGATTTACGGTTCAAACTTCTTTTGGTAGATAACGGGTTGACTGATATATTCTTAATTAAAATTACTTAGCACTAACGACCATCTATATACCTGATCGCACGCTCAGAATGGCCCACCCATACTACTGCGTTCAGCTCCAAGTTCCAACTGTCTATTTCCTTTTTGTTTCCACGTTCAATTGTTGCTCAACTGATCGTATATAAACCTTCCTCCTGTTCAATTGCTTCTGCTCTTCCTTCTTCTGTCTAACGTCCGCCTTCTTCTTCTTTTCCTTCTTTTTTTTCTAAGCCTAACAATAGCACGTAAACAACAGCACATCCATTCTCTCCATTCTTCTACTTACGCCCCCTTTCCTTCCCATGCGGCCCTTACTCCCACTTCCAGTTCGTTTTCTTTTAGAACTCATGGATCAGTACCACATAGCGCTTGTCTCCTCCACTGTCCAATTTCCGCACTTCATCATTTTTTTTTTCAAAGGAGGTTGCACTGAAAGAAGCTGGAGAAAAGGAACGGTATTCATATGAATATATATGAGAAACTTGTGTGGGTAGCACGGCATTGGGGTGTCATTTCATCCAAGAATACTTGGTCGGCAAGGGTGAAAAATTAGCAGACAAGAAAAATAAAAATAAAATAAAAGTACATATGAATAAAAATAAAATAAAAGTACATATGATACTGAAAAGAAAAGCAAGGGGATAGGGTTGGCGTGCAAGGAATATCATACGGCACAAATACAATGCGTTGGTGCCTTATATAAAGAAGTGTTCTTGTTTTTAATAATATTTTATTATTCCAAACTTTGCAATGAGAAATATGTCAAATTTCCAACAAAAACCCTCCATTTTTGACAAACAAATAGGTAATCCTAGCATAAAAAAATATTCCGGACCCAATGGGACAGGTTTCGTCGAATTCCGACACCGTTTGCGAAAATCCCTTAGAAAATATCGATGAAAAACACCGAGCAATAATTCCTAACAATTCCAGAAAAAATCCTAAAAATATGAGGCCTTGACGTTTCACTAGACCTCTTCCTAAGGTTTCGTATGAAACTTGTTTCGTTGAATTCTGAGTCCGTTTGACCAGTTAACCATTCAGTTTAGTTTGTTTTAAGTTAAAAACATAGCGTACCCCACTATGAAATATTCTGTTCACGTAGGGACTGTTATGGACAGAAACAAAAATACCATTTAAATGAGTGATGTGCTCTGGTCCCAAAAATGTAATAATACCGGTAGATGGACTCATATTGTGAAATCCCGAAATGTCGATACAGGGTGCCACATACTCCAAATAAAAAGTTGCTTATTAAATTAATTAAAAATTACAGTAAAATTCTAAAAATTAAATTATCGCTACTTCCCAAAAGGACCTTGTCTAAATTCAAACCCGATCTCTAGTTATATCGAATAAACCGATACGGTCGATAAACGATTCTATAGCGACTATTCAAAAATTTGATTTGGACATATCTAAAAATCTACACGACGAAATCCTGATTTTTCTCTTCCACTAAAAAGATATACTCCATCAGCTCCACCCGTTTCTTGTTTCACAGAAATCCAATTTAAAACGAACTCTGTATATTCAGTTGAAGTTCAAATCGCCAAATAGCGAACTGCAGCGCCATTTCGAGCTCGATTTAATATATAACGTTCGAACTTCATTTAAATAGCGAATTAGATATTAATTCCATCGATATTCCAAATATAATATTTAAATTAAATAAATTAAATAAATTAAATTACATATTCGAGTGCCAAAAACACGGGTCGTTACATTCTTCCCCCCTTAAAATAATTTCGTCCTCGAAATTGCTAAGGTAAGAAAGAACGTTATAAACCCATTAATTTTCAAATCTAATTTATTTTAAATTCCCAAACCGATTTATTACCGTATATAAATATTTCCAAAAATATCGAAAATTTTCTAACACCTTAAATTTTCGAAAAATTTCGCCAGCACCTCCTCTGTACGGCTCAATCGGTACAACCACAACTCGCCCTTTCTAGGCCTTCTCCAATCCAAAAGAAAACTAAACAGCCAAGCGGCTTGCCAAATTGGCTCACAAATTTCCAAACCCATATAAAAATAAACGTGTACCTTTTTGTCGGGCATATCATTATATCCTTTCCATCTGCTGCCCTGTCACCATATACAAATGCATTTCCAAACAAAATTTCAATCTTAACCTCAGAACCAAATCCTTCACGTGTCCAAGTCAAATCCCATTCTTAACTCAATCCTCATCCATTATCAATTTCATCTCTTAACTTATCAGTCCAACACCATTTCAGATTCCTTTCTCACAATTCAAAACCTGATTCTACTCGATATATTATATCCCGATTCAATTTCTAGTTAATTAGTTTTAATTCAATTCATATTTGCTTTCACTAATTCTATTTAATTTTTCCTTTTGTTCAAACAATCACCCTGGGAGTTTTTTAAATAGTTCAGTTCTTTCAAAAATCAAATATTTCTTTTCAGGATTCAAAACAACCTGTTTTTCTCAAAACAATTCAAATAAGATTTTTGGAAGTAATCCGTCACTTAGAACTCGAAAATGAACACCGATAATGGCGCGCACACCATCGGAATCTATTTTCCAGCTATCGAAGTGAGTTCTATACTATGTCACTTTCAAAACCATTTCTAAACACTTCCATTTTGAAATCAGTTCAAAATATCCTTTGCAAGGCTTGTAAAACAATTTAAAAACCTCCCAAGATTTTAAAATTCTCATATATTAAGTCCAATTTCATTTGTAATCACTTTTTCCACTTTTGGGAATTTTAATTCTAATTCTGATTTTAATTTCAGATTTAATAAATCTGCTTTTACATTTTTCGAATTCTAATTGGTTATTTATATAACCATTTTAATTATAATCAACCAACACATCCAATATACTATAATACTTCAAATATTAATCATCCTTTTATATTAAAATATAATTTGGGTAAAATTATTTCATTTACCTTCTTTCAAAACATACTGTGTCGGTTTATCGTACTTGAGTGTTTAGAAACTCCTATCGATACAGTGGATCAAACCGATCGATCAGAACTCATAAACAACTCAAACAAATAAATCTCCACAATATAAAACAATTTTTATAAAATCTACAAATACGTTCACTCATATATATACACTCAACTCAATCTAGGGTATTACTAACCCCATCTCTACTGAGTCACACCACAGAGCCAAGGTAATTACTTAACCAACTGCTCTGATACCACTGTAACGACCCGGGATTTTCGACTTCGAAAATCAACCTCAAACTACCATGTTGACCATTCAGACATTGAACATTCCAGATCATTAATAGAAAGAAGTTAGAGGGTGAGATAAGAAAGAAAGAAATATTAGAATAGAAGAAGAAGAAGAAACAACACAACACAGAGTCTCACTTCGCAGCGGAACAAAATATAATACAGAAATAAATCTTTATTGAAAGCTTTGAAAATACTTACAGTATCAGAGTACACATCTGGACAGTGATAATAACTTGTCCTCATATACAACACAACGGAATAGTAGTAATATCATACGTCTGGACTCTTCCAAGTCGTCTCTTCCTAGCAGTCGATAACCTGAACCTGTACAACCCGGTCTAACCCAAGTATTTACAAAACACCGGGTCAGTCTGGTGAACCAGAGTGAGATAAACTCGCACAGTAATAAGGGTGAACCATCCAATCATGATTTTAAAGTTCAAAACCTTTTCAAAAGAAAAGGATAATCGTAAGACCAAATCCACACATAAACACGGACGGTTTTTACCTTACGATAACCCAAAACATTTTTGAAACCAATATCTTGTCTGATATTATAATAATGTATAAATACAAGTAAATAGAAATCTAGTAGAACGCTTGCATCTCACGCTCTACATATATAGTATACAAACGAAAACCGCGGGCGCTTATTGGAGATTGGATTCCGACTTGACAAGGTATGGGTCCACCTTCCGATAGTGTATCTCTAGAGACGAATACACTGGGTTCAACAAGAACGTCTTGCAACCCGGCCCTCACATGACCGACCCCTCATTTCGCTTGAGAGTATCGAATGTATATCACCGACGGTTGGGATCAGCAACCGTCTCCCGAAAAGGGACAGCATCGAAACATAGATTTAAGAACAAATAGGACTTCCTCTAGATAGGTGATTATACACCCTAATGGGAGCGACCCACATAGCCATGCTGCCTGCCCGATTTTTGTCATTTCCCGGTTGATGAGGCTTGAGGCCAGAATTAACTTCTGATCATCTGGTCACCATTCACTTTGAATGCCACATCGTCAGATCCGTCAGATATCACTAATTGACGTCCACAAAAATACTCTAGCTGGAAGCTAAGAGAACGGCAACTCCCTGCCAACAACTATCGTACGTTTGAAGAAATCAACGTACGTGATCCTTTGGAAATACTCTGTCAGACACTCGTCCATACAAGTCATCCAGGAACAGGATGAACCGAAGGCACTCTCCTACCGCATCCATATAGGAATCACCCCATGGATCAGTAGCGAGAAGTCCTTGCAACCCGTAGATTCCAACTACGACAGAATCACAGCTTATCTCGGCTTGCCAGGCAGAGAATATTAGTGGTTCTTCCGTTTATGAAAATCAACGGTCTTCACAGCACCATCTCGATCATCTTCTGATATCTTCACGTATTTGTTGGTTGGAATGGTTTTCGAATATAAATTCGATCCCGGTCTTTCCATACCAACAATCGTATTGGACAGGTTTGATAGTCGGTGTTTTAACTATCAAAATATACAGTGTTTCAATCATGACACTCCAATGAGTTCACTGGTTAAGTATTCAGCATCACTTGGCCCCTAACAAAAACTGATTTACTTTTGTTAAATTAAAACTTCTAACTCTTTTAATATTTAAAAATACAATATTTGAATAACCCTAATTCGATTTAACTCTAATCGATTAACTCTAATTAATTAACTTTAACCGGTTAATTCTAATTGACCAATTCGACTTAATTAACTCCTATTGATTAACTAATATTCGACTTAACACCATTCGCTTGACTCTAGATCACAGCGATCATAATGGTTACGCCTGATTCCCTCAGGAAACATCCGACCGCCGTAGGCTATCTGCAGCCCTGCGAATTACGCTAGCAGTCGTACGAAATGGCAACTTAGCCGAATAATTATGTTTGGCTAATTCTATCTCGAATAACTATATTCAATTTCCCATTTAATTCTTCCTTCAAATCTTCTTTTAAATTCAGAAATCCATTAGTTTTAACAAAGAAATTTATAGCACATATGTTATAACAATAGCGTTATAATTACTATTTAGATTTACAAAACAACAGCGCTATAATCGCTGTTTAGGTTTACAACCCATTTACTATAGCAAAAGCGCTACAATCGCTATATTAGATTTACAAAACATATATTATAACAACAGCGCTAAAATCGCTGTTTAGATTTTCAAACCATATCCACTAACGTCTCTTACGATTACCAACTAATACTATCTTCAGATAATCCCGATGTTGTTCAAGTTGGGGTATTTTAATTACCTCTCAGACCTTGATCAACAACGTTCTTATCCTCCGATAAACATAAGTTGTAATCAAAATCAATATTTCATTCTAGTCTCAAACAAATTCCATTTAACTATTGGATTTGGTTATACAACTCTATAACCCAGTTCTTTAACCAGATTCACTTAATTCCAATCTCCTTTGATTTCATTTCACTTCAATTACTTTTGAAAAGTAATTGTCTAAAATATTATTAATTAAAATAATAATTTATTTCAATCATTAACTACATGAGTAGTTAATTTCTTTAATAACAAAATTCAACGGTAAATCCTTTTTTTTAAACCTTGTTTAGATTTAAACAATATTTATTAAACTATTCAAATCAAAACACATCAATTTTGATAATCAAATTCCAATTCAAACGATCGATTTAATTAACTCAAAAATCGATTATCTCGTTAATCGATTCCAATTAATCCTCACTTTAAATTAATTAAAATATAATTAATTTAAATAATCCCATTAATTGTTTTCTTTACAAACAATTATCAAAGTTTAATCCTTCGATTCATTACTTGTTCTCATACTCGTAAACCTGATTAACGTCAGCATTTACTTTATAAAATAACAATAAATAAAATATTTATTTAATTCCCTATTATAACTTTTATTCAAAATAATATATTCAAAATCCAACTCCAGTTATATAATAAATTTTATAACCTCAACTTTATCGATTCACCTGACGGTGAATCAACATTTATAACATGATTGATTTTATAGGCCATACGCTGCCAAATACCCAACCAATATCACCCACTGGTTTAAACACAACACAGGTTAAATTCCCAGTCCAACTCAATAATCAAATCAATCAACCAAACAGGATAGTTCATATGCGAAAATATGAAATAAATAATATATTTGAGGAATCCGGTTGGATCCCTCCAACCTGTTCTTCCCTGTATTCAAATGGTTTTTCTCAAATCAGACTGTTCAGTTTTGTTTAATTGATGAACTGAATAACGACCATTTAACATCAACCATAAGTAATTCAACCAATTCAACCATTTAAACACGTTTATAAATAAACGTGACGAACCAAGGTGAGTCACCTTTATTGGAACCAATCGTTAAAATATAACGATTTGGTATTTCACTGAAATTAAACACGGTTTAATTTCATCGGTTAAATCAACAGTTAAATAGATAACTAGCAAAACAGTCAACCATTGGCAAGCAGAGCACACAAAATAAAAACACCCAATTTATATAAAATATAAAAAGGTAACTGAGTGAGTTTAACTCACCTCGATTTATGTCCGTCATTTTAAAAACGGTTCGTTTTTAATTTAACTAAAACATCAACTGCTCTCAACTCTGTCCCAACTAGCTCCAGCATGAAGTGTCTTTCGGTATGATCCCACCGTATTTTTATTTCACCGAACCCTGATAACAGGGGACAAATATATGTATGTTATAAATATACAATTTTATTTAAACTAATATATATTCCTTATCTAACTAACTATATTTTTAATTCAAAATTATAACATGTCGGCTAACTTAGATTAATATAGTAATGATTTACGGTTCAAACTTCTTTTGGTAAATAACGGGTTGACTGATATATTCTTAATTAAAATTACTTAGCACTAACGACCATCTATATACCTGATCGCACGCTCAGAATGGCCCATCCATACTACTGCGTTCAGCTCCAAGTTCCAACTGTCTATTTCCTTTTTGTTTCCACGTTCAATTGTTGCTCAACTGATCATATATACACCTTCCTCCTGTTCAATTGCTTCTGCTCTTCCTTCTTCTGTCTAACGTCCGCCTTCTTCTTCTTTTCCTTCTTTTTTTTCTAAGCCTAACAATAGCACGTAAACAACAGCACATCCATTCTCTCCATTCTTCTACTTACGCCCCCTTTCCTTCCCATGCGGCCCTTCCTCCCACTTCCAGTTCGTTTTCTTTTAGAACTCATGGATCAGTACCACACAGCGCTTGTCTCCTCCACTGTCCAATTTCCGCACTTCATCATTTTTTTTTTCAAAGGAGGTTGCGCTGAAAGAAGCTGGAGAAAAGGAATGGTATTCGTATGAATATATAGGAGAAACTTGTGTGGGTAGCACGGCATTGGGGTGTCATTTCATCCAAGAATACTTGGTCGGCAAGGGTGAAAAATTAGCAGACAAGAAAAATAAAAATAAAATAAAAGTACATATGAATAAAAATAAAATAAAAGTACATATGATACTGAAAAGAAAAGCAAGGGGATAGGGTTGGCGTGCAAGGAATATCATACGGCACAAATACAATGCGTTGGTGCCTTATATAGTGTTCTTGTTTTTAATAATATTTTATTATTCCAAACTTTGCAATGAGAAATATGTCAAATTTCCAACAAAAACCCCCCATTTTTGACAAACAAATAGGTAATCCTAGCATAAAAAAATATTCCGGACCCAATGGGACAGGTTTCGTCGAATTCCGACACCGTTTGCGAAAATCCCTTAGAAAATATCGATGAAAAACACCGAGCAATAATTCCTAACAATTCCAGAAAAAATCCTAAAAATATGAGGCCTTGACGTTTCACTAGACCTCTTCCTCAGGTTTCGTATGAAACTTGTTTCGTTGAATTCTGAGTCCGTTTGACCAGTTAACCATTCAGTTTAGTTTGTTTTAAGTTAAAAACATAGCGTACCCCACTATGAAATATTCTGTTCACGTAGGGACCGTTATGGACAGAAACAAAAATACCATTTAAATGAGTGATGTGCTCTGGTCCCAAAAATGTAATAATACCGGTAGATGGACTCATATTGTGAAATTCCGAAATGTCGATACAGGGTGCCACATACTCCAAATAAAAAGTTGCTTATTAAATTAATTAAAAATTACAGTAAAATTCTAAAAATTAAATTATCGCTACTTCCCAAAAGGACCTTGTCTAAATTCAAACCCGATCTCTAGTTATATCGAATAAACCGATACGGTCGATAAACGATTCTATAGCGACTATTCAAAAATTTGATTTGGACATATCTAAAAATCTACACGACGAAATCCTGATTTTTCTCTTCCACTAAAAAGATATACTCCATCAGCTCCACCCGTTTCTTGTTTCACAGAAATCCAATTTAAAACGAACTCTGTATATTCAGTTGAAGTTCAAATCGCCAAATAGCGAACTACAGCGCCATTTCGAGCTCGATTTAATATATAACGTTCGAACTTCGTTTAAATAGCGAATTAGATATTAATTCCATAGATATTCCAAATATAATATTTAAATTAAATAAATTAAATTACATATTCGAGTGCCAAAAACACGGGTCGTTACAAGGAGGATAGTGGGTATGACTAGTTGAGAAAGGAGCAGGCGACACCTATGACAGAAGCTAGGAATACACGAAACTACCACCATCGTTATCATTAGCGGAAGGGACCACCCCATATTGATTTTACTAGTAATAGTGCAGAGTAGTTTATAGTGAAGCATGCATACATCTTACCTTATTTGTCCTGTCATACCTGCCATCTGTACCGTGAATCCTCTTATCCACTTTGTATGTCTGTCATGTTTACCTTTATTTATTTATTGGCTAAAAGTTACAGGACTCACCAGACGTATGTTTGACCTAGCTTGTTTCGCCTCTTTTCTTCCGTTTCACCCCTAGGATCTTAGGGAGGAAATACCCAGGTTTAGTCAGGATTTGGATATCATCTTCTAGGAGCTACTTTGAAGTATGGCTCGAGTCTCTGTCTCTTATATGGCTTGCTGTTTAATATGGGGAATGATGTTTTTCTTTTAAATACCTATATACTTTGATAATGTAAGACAGAAGTGTTTTGTTGTAATGGTTTTATGACTCATGGTATTATGTAACAAAGTATTTTGGTGATTTAATAAAGTTGTTTATTTTCTGCTGCAAAATTTTTATATCTGTGTTGTGATATTCTGTGTCTGTTTACGTAAAACGCTCCACTGAAGTTAAGGCATTCCCTTTGTGAGTAACCTTAATGGAGGTGGGGTGTTACACTTGGTATCAGAGCGGAAGGTTACCAGATTAGATAAAAGTTTTGAAAATATTTTTCAAAAAGGTTTTAAAAGAAAGTATTTTCAAAAAGGAAAGCCTGTTTTGAAAAAAAAATCCCCCTAAAGCCATATGTAGTATCCTTCGGTGCTTTTGCTAAAATCTCCCCCTTTTTCTTCTTAGCATGCCTGAGGATCTTAACCTTCCAGAGGGTGTACCAATACCAGGATGGTTTAGGAGGTATTTGGAAGCTAGGACCACCGCCGCATGTCCAGCAAATGTTCCTCCTCCCCCAGCTGCACCCGTTCCTCCTCCTCCCCCTCCTCGTGTTGATACTTTTGCAAAGATATGTAAGGACTTCCAGGCAATGGGCAGGAAACCTTTTCACGAGTCGGAGACGTTTGTTGAAGCTCGAAATTGGCTAAAGGAGGTGGAAGAATTGTTTGGAATCTTTGAGGTAGAAGATGGAAGAAAGGTCAGTTAGCTGCCTGGTTAATGAAGGATGAGGCCTCGTTTTGGTGGGAGGTCACTAATGGAGAGCTTCTAGTTGATACACGGTCGGATTTCGGGTGTAGGTTTGAGGCGAAATTTCTCTCACGGGCAAAAGAAAATTTATACATGGAGAGGTTCTTGGCACTGAAGCAGGGGAATCTGTTAGTAAAAGAGTACGTCAAAAAGTTCAATCAATTGGCGAGGTTTGGCTTAGATTTGGTGAATACTCCTGAGAAGAAGGCTCTGAGATTTGTTAAAGGCTTGAATGAGCCATGGGGGCCACTTTTGAAAAGCTGGTGGATATGGACCTAATGCACGAAGAGGACAAGGGAGCAAAGAAAGAGGAAAAAGTTGAAGGGACATTGAAAAATGAGATGACAGGACCTAAGAAAGGACAGCAGCAGCAGCAACAGCAGAAGAAAGGCAAGAAGGATGACAAGGGCAAGGATAAGAGGAAATGCCACTATTGTGGGAAAGAAGGTCACCTAGTCAAAGAATGTAAAAGGAGGAAATTCAATTGCTTTAAGTGCGGAGAGGTCGGACACTTCTCCAAGGAATGCCCAAAGGCGCAGGGATCGCAAGGGACTTCTGGAGGGAAGGCGAATGCTCTCATGGCAGATGGATAGGATAGAGATATGAAAAATTTATGTAAAAGGTTTAATTTCCTTATCTGATTATGAAGTTAAGACTCTTTTGGATTTTGACATTTTGATTTTGTAATTGAGATTCTGCACTTTAATACTAGTCTTGTTTCTGATCCCGTAGTTGTTTCAAACCCCTTTGGTGGTTCGGCTCATTTATTGGTGATTTGTAAGGGGTTGAAATTTTCTGTGTAAGGCATCAAAAATTTGAATGTGACATTTGTGTGCTCAAGTTTATGGGCTATGGGTTGGTTCTAAATGGACCAGCTTTCTATGTAGAGGGCCGTTCTAGATTTTGAGAGGAGGGTCGTTATGTTTCTAACTTGTCATGGGAAGACCCCCAAAGTTTCTTTTGACCCGCAAGGGTCTGTTATGCTTAGCTTTCTGAGAATCATTCTGTAATCTGATCTGTACTAGTAGTCAGTAAGTATCTGAATATTTCTGAACGACAGGGGTTTCTACTCGAAGCATGAAGTAGATTTCCAGTTTTGACATTGTTTAATGGGGGTAATTCTCTGAGTGTCAGTCTGATGTTGATTTCGGTCTTCGGGGCTGAAACTTAGGGAATTATTCTCTTAACCGATGTCAAATGGGAATATAGCTTTTGTTTTAGTTATATCATTTGTTTGTATCCCATCAACCGAATCTTCGACCTTTAAATAGGAAATTCATGGATGTAAACACGTGTTCGAGACATGTTATGTTTTCTGGTTGCAAGTGGATGCAAGTGTTTGCTAGTGGTTGCCTGTGGACGCATACACACACACATTAGACACTAGATCGGCTCAATCACTCTCTCATCCTGCATATGGATGTATGTACATGTTCTTTTATTTTTATGGATGAAAATGGATGAGCTAGCATATGGATGTTGCATTTGGATTAATGTGTATGCACACATATAGAACTTATATGATGTAATAGGTTTACTTGCATACATAATGGGCTCATGGCACTGACATAATTTGCATTAAGGAGGTCAACTGAATCAGTAGACCGCCTAATTTTTCATTACATAGGGTCATGTAAAAACACTATGCATATAAACATAAAAGCATTAGAATGACTTTTAAGGACAATGGATGCCTATGTTTGATGGTTGAGTAGATAGATGATTGGATGGTAGGATGCACGTTCTTCCTGACTTGAAGATTTCTAGGACGAAATCCTTTAAGGAGGGGAGAATGTAACACCCCGTAATTTTAATATTAATGTTAACAAATTAAAGAATACTTAATTGTGAATTTGAGAATTAAGGGAAACGGGTTACACCATTGCGTTCGTCTTGGAATTCTGGTTAAGATAGAGTTCGAGTTTGCTTAAAACGGATAACGTATGAAGAAGATATGGACGAACGAAGTTAGGCAGAAAAACCAGAAACAAGCCAGAATGCACTGGCATACTTGGGGAGTGCACCAGAACAAAATTGCACTGGCTTGGGAAGTGCGCCCATGTCAGTCAGAAAACTTGGACAGATTTCTGAGGCTCTGTTTCGAACAGTGAGTCAGTGCTGAGTCATTTCTGACTGGTTGCTGAGTCATTAGGGTTTCTGGATAGTTCTGATCTGGACTGGATGGTTGTGGTTAGTTCTAGGTTAATCGGATGGCCTATATTAATCTAATTACTCTATAAAAACACATATAGACTCAAACCCTAAACCTAATCAAAAATTAGATCAATGGCCGTCAGACTGTCTCTCCAAAACCTAGAGTACCCGCCACTGACTATAAGCAAAGTAAAGCAACTCAATTCTATTCAAATCAAAGTCTAATCTCAACAACGAAATTGTGTACAACAAGGGAATGCTAATCAATTACAGTATTCAGATCCCAGAACTCAAGACCCTCTTTTTCTGTGAGTTCTAGTCACTTTTAGGTTTAAAATAGATAAAAGTGAATTGAGGTAGACTATGATTTGGGTATATGTTGTTTGTAGTTATGCAAGTTTATTGTTGTTGTGGATCATGAAATTATACAAGTTTATTGTTCTTATGGATCATGAAATTATACAATTTTATTGTTGTTATGGATCATGAAATTATACAAGTTTATTGTTGTGGTGAATCATGAAATTATGCAAGTGAAATTCATAAACCTATGCAAGTTACCTATGCTAGTTATTGTGCGATGAATTCATGAACCTATGCTAGTTGTTATGTTGTGAATCATGAGCCTATGCAAGTCACATATGCAAGTTTTTATGTTGTGAATCATGAACCTATGCAAGTCACCTATGCAAGTTGTTATGTTGTGAATCATGAATCTATGCAAGCCACTTATGCAAGTTGTTATGTTATGAATCATGAACCAATGCAAGTTGTTATGTTGTGAATCATGAATCTATGCTAGTCACCTACGCAAGTTGTTATGTTGTGAATCATGAATCTATGTGAGTTGTTAATTATGTTGTTAATTCATGAACCTATGCAAGTTGTTATGTTGAAATTCATGAACTTATACAAGTTGTTATGTTGCAAAATCATGAATCTGTGCTAGTTGTTAATCATGTGGTGAATCATAATTATATGCGAAGTTATCATGTCATTTATCCTAATTGTCATACTTATGCCAAAAATTGTACTGAAAACAATCACCTTGTCATTCCCTTTATTTTATTGTTATGGCGAGGCTACCTTGTAGCCTCGATGACGCCAAAAACGCAAACGGTTACGCTAGTTAAGAAACGGGGAAAAGGGGAATTTATAATAAGCATAATTTACATAGTTTTTACGTAAATTGGGCACACGATTCTGGTAGGGAAACATATAAAAAATTACCTATTATGACATAGGTAAAGTTGAGTAAAAACGGTATAATTTGAATATGACCATTTATGGATAGGAAATTCAAATTGTTAATAAAATAGGTATTGACACCTATGAAAAAAGGAAAGGATTAATTAATTAACTTAATTAATCAAAAGAGGAATGTTTAAGCAATTAAAGTCTGAAAATTTAATTAACACTTATGACACGAGGTTAGGTTACATTAGTGGTTGAAGTCTGCCCGGACCCGACCGGCATATCCAGCAGCCACTAATGTTGAACCTAATGTGTGAGAGGTCTAAGTGTGTGAATACGACTCGGGCTAAGACACGAGGTTAGACCCAACTATGGAATAAGACTGCCCAGACCCGACCGGCATATCCAACATCCACATGTTGTAGGCCTAATGTGGGAGGTCTAGCCCAATATAACCATAATTGGACATGGTAATAAGAAAAGACTACTTAACCTAACTTAATACATATGGACTGTATGATGATAGACATAAGTTAGGGTTAAGTAAAATGAGTTGGATTGTGGGTGGGTTAAGTACAACTGATGGGTAGGTGGGTAATATTAATATATACAGGCCCACAAACTTAACTATTAAATAAATAGGATTAAATCAGTGGGAGGGTTAATTACAACTGAAGGGTAGGTGGGTAATATTAATATATATAGGCCTACAAACTTAACCGGATAAAAAGGGTTATGTAATTAAGGACACCTAATGGTATATATAACTAGGGAAAAATAGTAAAGTTATGTATTAAAGACACCCTTAGGGGTACGCATAACTAATGGGAATAGATAGAGTTATGTATTAATGACACATATAGGTAAGCATAACCGATAGGTAGATTAAGGGTTATGTATTAAAGATACCTATAGGTACGCATAACCGATTGAGGGCTATGTAATTAAAGACACCTTAGGGTATACATAGTCAGTATAAAACCTAGTGGGGATACAAGACATAGGGGAGAGATTGTATCATGTCGTGTGGGACCCATTTCAGTCAGTAACCCAGAGGAGTATCAAAGTAAAAAACTCCGTACTAGGCTGGGAAGGGGCACGCTTACTGATTGATTGTAAGAGATCCAAAACGAGACGGATGGTGTGGGCGGCGCAAACCGATCGGGGACATGTGCGTGCATGGGCCGGGCAGAGGGGGACAAGACGACCGTGACACCAGTAGGTATAACTGTGCAAACCTTGGGTAGCCACTTTAGGGAAGTGATACCCCCTAGTTGTGGGACCAGCATAGGGTATCTACAGAGTAGGGAGCCGATCGATTAGGGTAGTGGTTAGGGTATACCCGGACGTATGCCCTAAGTCTACCCATTTATAGTAGGAGGGTAGTGGGTACGACTAGTTGAGATAGGAGCAGGCGACACCTATGACAGCAGCTAGGAATACACGAAACTACCACCATCGTTATCATTAGCGGAAAGGATCACCCCATCTTGATTTTACTAGTAATAGTGCAGAGTAGTTTGTAGTGAAGCATGCATACATCTTACCTTATTTGTCTTGTCATACCTGCCATCTATACCGTGAATCCTCTTATCCACTTTGTATGCCTGTCATGTTTACCTTTATTTATTTACTAGCTAAAAGTTACTGGATTCACCAGACGTATGTCTAACCTAGTTTGTTTCGCCTCTTTTCTTCCGTTCCCTCCCCCCAGTATCTCAGGGAGGAAACACCCAGGTTTAGTCAGGATTTGGATATCATCTTTTAGGAGCTACTTCTGAAGTAAGGCTCGAGTCTCTGTCTCTTATATGGCTTGCTCTTTAATATGAGGAATGATGTTTTTATTTTAAATACCTATGTACTCTGATAATGTAAGACATAAGGGTTTTGTTGGAATGGTTTTATGACTCATGGTATTATGTAACAAAGTATTTTGGTGATTTAATAAAGTTGTTTATTTTCCGCTGCAAATTTTTTATGTTTGTCTTGTGATATTCTGTGTCTGTTTACCTAAAACGCTCCACTGAAGTTAAGGCATTCCCTTTGTGAGTGACCTTAATGGAGGTGGGGTGTTACAGTAGGTATTTGGAGGCTACAGCACATGCCGAAGGCCAAGCAAACACCCTTCCCCTAGCTGCAGCCGTTGTTCCTCCCGCTCCCCCTCCACGTGCTAATAATTTCTATAAGATATGCAAGGATTTGTGCGCTATAGGCGGAAAGACATTCCGAGGAATTAAGACTTTTGCAGAAGCAAGGAATTGGCTTAAAGAGCAGAGGATTTTTTGGAATTTTCAAATTTGATGATCGTAAGAAGATTCAGTTAGCCGTTTGGCGGCTGTAGGATGAGGGCTCGTTTTGGTGGGAAGTGACATATGCGTGACGTCTAGTCGAGACTTGGGATGATTTCCGACAGAGATTCGAGATGAAGTTTCTTTCTCAAGCCGAGCAAAGTATGCAAATGGAAAGGTTTTTGGCGCTTAAGCAAGGAGACATATCTCTTAGAGAGTATGTTAATAAGTGTATTCAATTGTCGGGGTTTGGTTTGGAGCTAGTAAATACCCCACACAAGAAAGCTTTGAGGTTTGTTAGAGGATTGAATGAACCTCTCGATGGGTTGGCTATGTCTCATATTACGATGGGAGCAACTTTTGAGAAACTCATTGATATGACATTGACGCATGAAGATGATAAAGGTGAAAAGAAAGAGGCTAAGGTTGAGGAATCACAAAACAAAAAAGTGTGGCCCAAGATAGAACAAAAGCAACAACATAAGAAGGGTGGAAAGAACGACAAATCCCGAGACAAGAGAAAATGTCATAATTGTGGGCGCATGGGTCATTTGATCAAGGATTGCAAGAAAAGGAAGAACGCTTGTTTCCATTGTGGAGAGGTCAGACATCTTGTTAAGGATTGTTCGAAGAAGTAAGGACAGGGCCAAAGGGTAGGATCTTCTGGAGGGAGGTGCATGCTCTCGTCGTCAGTGCACCAGATTGAGGTAGGAAAGTTTCCGCTAAAGGTTTGATTTCTTTTTCCAATCATCCTGTTAGAACTTTTTTGATTCTGGCGCCTCACATTCTTTTATATATGACTCTGTGGTTGAGTCTCTGCACCTTAGTACTAGTATGGTTTTTGATCCCGTTGTTGTCTCAAAACCATTGGTTGTACGACTCATTTATCAATGATTTGTCAGGGTTTGAGAACATCTGTGTTGGGCATCGAGTTTGAATGCGATGCATATGTACTTGGTTTCATGGGCTATGGTTTGATTCTATGGATTGATTGGCTAGCCATGTGTGGTGCCATTCTAGATTATGAGAGGAGGGTCGTTAGACTTTTGACTTGCCATAGGAGGACCCCTGAGATTTCTTGTGACCCTATAGGGTCTGCCATGCTTAGTTTCCTAGAGTCGCTTGATGTATCTATCGATGATCTACGATCTGTACCAGTAGTCTGTGAGAATCCTGACATTTTTGAGGAGGTTCCAGGCTTAACTCCGAGGCATGTGATTGATTTTGCATGTATACTTGGTGGACAATACAAAGACACTTGCATTGCTTGTGCGCCATATGGCTCCAAGAGAAAGGAGGAAGCTTAGCAAGCAAGTAGGGGAGCTACTTGAGAAAGAGTTTATTAGGCGAAGCATATCTGAATGGGGTGCTACGGTAGTATTTGCTACTAAAGTGGATGGTTCACTTCGCTTATGTGTTGATTATAGAGAGTTGAATAAACTCACTAAGAAGAATAGGAACCCACTTCCGAGGATAGATAATATGTTTGACCAACTTGTTGGTGCATCTGTTTTCTCAGTTAGACTTGGCCATAGAGTTTCGTCGGTTGAGGGTGGCCGAGGATAGTATAGATAAGACCGCTTTTAGAACTTCAGATGGTTTCTTCGAGTGGTTCGTCGTGCCTTTTGGGTTGACGAATGCACCCGCCTATTTTGTTGATTTGATGAACAGGGTGTTTCAGGAGTTTCTAAATAAGTTCGTTGTGGTCTTTGTTGATGACATCTTGATTCTCTCGAAGAGCGAGGAAGAGCATGCCCATTATTTAAGGGAGGTTTTGAAAAATCTCCGTGCGCACCAGCTTAAGGAGAAATTATCCAAATGTCATTTTTGGAGAAAAGAAGTGAGATTTCTAGGGCATGAGGTCTCCGTGGATGGGCTAGCAGTTTATCCTGCGAAGGTAGTTATAGTCCAAGATTGGTAGATTCCAAAGAATGCAACAGAGGTCGGGAGTTTTCTTGGTTTAGCGGGCTATTACAGGAAGTTCATTAAGGACTTCTCATAGATATCAGCCCCACTCACTAGACTAACCAAGAAAAATCTGACATTTTCTTGGGGTATAGACTATGAGAATGCTTTCCAATGATTGAAGAGGGCTCTGACAACAACCCCAGTCTTAACTTTTCCTAATGGGTACAAGGTATTCACAGTATATACTGATGCATGTGGTATAGGGCTGGGTGCGGTTCTAATGCAAGAGGGAAGGGTAGTATGTTATGGAGGTAGACAGTTAAGAGTTCATGAGAAAAACTACCCTACTCATGACTTAGAGTTAGCTTCCATATTATTCGCGCTTAAGACTTGGAGCCATTATCTACTAGGAGAGAAGTTTGAGTTGTACACCGATCATAAATCTTTCAAGTACTTGTTCTCGCAGAAGGATCTCAATTTGAGGCAACAAAGATGGATGGATTCCTAACGTCCTATGACTTTGAGATTGCTTATACCCCTAGCAAGGGTAATGTGGTGGCAGACGAATTGAGTAGGCAGAGGATGACATTGATTCCTCTGTTTGTGGAGGGGAAGAGCTTGGAGTTTATATTGACTTTTGATTTTCGACCCTCAACCGAGTTTACACCTGATTTATTGGCATCATTAGAGGTGCCAGATAGGAACTTCGCAGTGAGAATACCCGCAGATAGAAGATATCTTGTATAAGCTCAGCAGAGGGGAGACTTCTAGTCACCTCACTAGATATTTCACAGATGTTAGAGGGTGGTTACGATGAGATGGAAGGCTTTATGTTCCCCAAGTTTGGGTTTTTTAAGGACAATCCTTGAGGAATCCCATCATTCTAGGATGACTATTCATCCCGGTGGTGATAAGATGTATAAGGATATGAAGAGGGTTTTCTTTTTGGCTGGGATGAAGAAAGACGTAGCAGAATTTGTGTCTCGATGTTTGATTTGCCAGTAAGTCAAAGCTAAGCAAAGGAAGCCCGATGGTTTACTTCATCCTTTGGAAGTACCATTGTGGAAGTGGGAAAGCGTCTCTATAGATTTCATTGAGTACCAGCTTAGATCGAGGAAAGGCAACACCAATATTTGGGTTCTGGTTGACAGGCTTACTAAGAGTGCTCTTTTCATTCCTGTTAAGAGTAAGAGGACAACAGCATGGTTGGCAGCAATTTATCTTCGTGAGATAGTCCATATACATGGAGTACCTTCTAGTATTGTGGGTGGCTATGACCCCATATTCAACAGTGAGTTTTAGACGAGCTTGCAAGAGGCATTAGGTACACAGTTGTGTTTGAGTACCTCTTATCACCCTCAGACCAAGGGACAGACGGAAAGGGTGAATAGAGTTCTTGAGGATCTTTTAAGACTATGTATCCTAGACTTCGGAGGGACTTGGGAAGAGAATCTTCCTTTGTTAGAGTTCGCATACAACAATGGTTATCAGACTAGTATTGGCATGGCACCATTCGAAGCATTGTGCGAACAACCTGTGGATCACCGACTTGTTGGTGGGAATCTACAGAAAGGCTTCTACTTGGACGTGAGATGATTGGGGAAACTTCAAAGAAGATTAATCTTATTTGCTGGCACATGAAGACAACCCGGGATAGGCAGAAGTCCTACGCAGATAGGAGAATAATTGACATTGATTTTGAGGTGGGAGACATGATTTTCATCAAGGTATCACCTTTGAGGAATGTGGTTCATTTTGGATCTGTAGGGAAATTGCACCAAGATTTGTAGGGCCATTTCCCATAATAGAAAGGATTGGCCAAATGGCCTATAGAATAAAGCTACCAGAGAGACTGTCTGGTATTCATGATGTTTTCCACGTTTCTCATTTACGGAAGTGCTTGCATGATACCGCAAAAGTAGTTGAGCCTAGTATGATTGTGGAAGTAGAGGTGGAAAGGGAGGCGACAGTTAGATGAGTTCCTACTCGTAATCTTGGATCGGAGGTTAAGAAGCTACGCAACCGAGAGGTTAAGTTGACAAAAGTTCAGTTGGGAGAAGACCCCGAGAATGCAACTTAGGAGACTGAAGACAAGATTCGTGCTTCGTACCCTTTTCTTTTCAAGGGTATGTTCTTAACTTCTTTTTCCAAAGCTTTTATTCATACTTGTTTCTATCGTTTAAGTATATCCTATTGATCGAATCTTCAACCTTTAGGTAGGAAACCCATGGATGTAAACATGTGTATAAAGCATGTTATGTTTAATGGATGTAAGTGGATGCAAGCATTTGCTAATGGTTGCTTGTGGATGCATATACATACACATTAGGCACTAGATCGGCTCAATCACTCTCATATTGCATATGGATGCGTGTGCATTTTTCTTTCTTTTATGGATGAAAATGGCGTATCGTCATATGGATGTTGCATTTGGATGAATGATTGTGCACACATATATAATTTATATGTTATAGTAGGATTATTTCCATACATGATGGATTCATGGCACTAACATACATTGCATTAAGGAGGTCGACTGAATCAGTAGATCGCCTGATCTTTCACATTTGTATAGGGACATATACACACACCTTTGCATATGTTCATATAAGCATTAGAAATCTTTTAAGGACAATGGATGCCTTTGATTGGTGGATGAGTGGATGTATGATGGATGTAGGATATACATTCTTCATAACTTAGAGATTTCGGGGACGAAATTCTTTAAGTAGGGGAGAATGTAACACCCCGTAATTTTAAAAGAACACTATAATGATAAACTTAGGAATACTTAATTAAATATCGGGATTAAGTAAACAGGTTGCGCCATTGCATTCGTCTCGGAATTCCGCTTAAGATAGACTTCAAGTTTGCGTAAAACAGGCATAATATGAAGAGGATATTAAGGTTCGAAGTTTGCATACATATAAGCATAATATATATAAATAATCTAACCCAGAAAATCAAAATCACGAAGCGGAAAAAAAGGAGGGAAATCGGCCCGTTAGGGGTCGACCCTTCCACGAGGGTGCCGACCCCACCAGATCTGGGCAGATTCCTGCCTAGAACCTGGATGCATTTCTGAGCATGATTCGTTGACCTTAGGCTATATATAGGACCTCATTCTCATTGTTTTTATTCATAAAAAACAATGGAGACAACGAGGTGCTGCCCTAACTCAGTTTGGACTAGCCTATTCTCCTTCAACAACAAGTTATACGTATTCAAGGATTTGTGATACAACATCTACTATCAATCCTCTGTTCTTTAGATCCATTCATAGTGAGTTTATTTTTCTTTTAGATATAAACACCTAAAAAGTGATCTTGACATGTTTATAAGTTTGGATTTAAGCCTATGCCAGTTAGTAACATGAATCATAACAAATCTGCCATTACTTGTATATTATTTACTACTTAGTTGCTTACTTCTCATATGTTTGTTCATAATATCCCTATTCTGTTAGTTTGCCTAATCCTGTCACCATATGCCTATTTTGTTAATTTGCCTAATCTTGTCACTGTATGCCTATTCTGTTAGTATGAGTAATTCTATCATCATATGCCAATTTTATTTACTATGTCTATTCATGTTCTCTTCTCTCCATCTTTCCCTTTTTGTTTTTATAGCCAGGCTACCTTCGAGCCTAGACCTATCGCTGAAATATGTGAGCACACGAAATTGGGAATGGTTGGGAAAGATAAATTGGGACATAACTTATATTGTAAATGATGATTGGGATTTGGGGGCATAATCTATACCTTGATCTAAACTTTAATCTGGGGCATAACTTGTATGTTGAATCAGAAGGGGATTTGGAGAATAATAAACATGAAAATTGGTTAGTAATGAACATGCCCAGATGTACAGTAAATATAAACTGTAACCACACGTAGACACGAGGTTAGATTACACTTATTGTAGAAGCCTACCCGGAACCTCCCGGTAAATCCAACATCCACAAGTGGTTAATCTAACATGAGGGGTCAAGTGCTTAAATGTACACATAACAGTGCTAAGACATGAGGTTAAGTCCAACTTGTGGTAGAAATCTGCCCGAACCCGACCGACATATCCTGCATCCACAAGTGGTAGACTTAATGTGAGAGGTCTAGCGTATTAATAACCATAAAAGAATGAATGGTTATAAACTTGTAATACTTAACCTGTTTGAATCAGTGAGGGTTACATGAACCTATCAACTTAATTAAGGGTTAAGTAAACTTGCTTGAATCAGTGGGAGGGTTAATTTAACCTTGTTAAATATGTGAGGACGGGTTATACATATAAACCCATAAACTTAACCTGTTGGGATTATGCAATCTTGTTAAGCTGGTACGCATCGCCTATTAAAATCCTAGTAGTGGGGATGCAAGCCTAGGGGGAAGCTTGTATCATCCGGTTATTAGGACCCGTATCAATCGGTAACCTATCTTAGTATCTAAGGGAAAACCCTGAACTAGGTCGGGGTCAGGGCACGCTTATTGAATTGGTTGTAAGAGGTCTGTCTAAGGGATGGTGTAAGCGGCGCATTCCGACGGGGTCATGTGCGTGCACGGTTCCAGATCCCAGGAGAGGATGATCAGACGCTGTGACACCTGTAGATATGGTTATGCATGTTGTAAACAACGGGGTTACCACTTTAGGAAGTGATACATCCTACTTTGGGGACAATACAGAGTATCTACGAGCTAGGCAGCCGGTTAATTGGGGGTAGTAACTAGAGTACATCTAGTCTTGCTTGTTTAGGAGCTCGTTATTATTGTTGGGGGTAACACCCGCAAGTTCTGTTAGACTCCCTGTTATTGTATAGGGGAAAACCTCTCATAAGAAGTACACATAAGTCTACCATCTTTTACTTGTTGGGATCATCTTGTTCTGTTATACCAGTACTAGTGCAGAGAAAAGTATTTGGGAAGCGCAATATATTCTATTCTGTTTATCGTGTTTACCTTGCTGTACCTGCCTTGTGACACTATTATCACCCTCTCCAGTTTATATGCCTATCATGATGCTTTTACTTATTTATATGCTAAAAGTAACTGGACTCGCCAGAATTTATGTCTGCCCTATTTTGTTTCCTCTTCTCTTTCCTCCGTTCCCCCTACTAGGTTATCTGAGTGGGAACACTCAAGCTTGATCAGTGTTCTTCTTGGAGCTACTTAGATGTACCGCTTGATTTCGTATCTTCTCTACTATGGCTATATTTTGGGGATTATGTTCTTTTAATATATTATTGTACTCCGATGATGATTTTGGTACAAGACAGAAGTTTTATGTTGATGTAATGAGTTTTTAGTATTTCAGATTTATTGTGTAATTGGGTTTGGACCACGAAGGTTTCTGTTTAATAAAGTTTTAATTCCGCTGTTATTTTATATCTGTCTTGTGATGTTTCTGTTTACTTAAAACACTTCACGGAACTTAATGCATTCTAATAAAAAGTGTTATTAATGGATGCGAGGTGTCACAAAAGTTCAATTGTTAGCATTCCACAACTATTAGACTAATTTGATTTTGGTTTTCTCTCTTAATATCATTTAACATAAACGTATTGTTTTCCAAATGTTAAATGCTTTATGGCTACACAAAACAATATTATGTAGTTTCTAATTAATTTAGATTTTACTTATTATAAACATTTAAATGCATAATTATACATATTTAACCTTTAATAAATATTTATTTTATTGTAAATTAGTGACACTTCCCTTGTTTTAAACTAAATGTAGGTCTGTGTAGTTAAAGCGTTTAGCAGTTCTTGCAATGAGAATGAAGCGGGGAAATAACGGGGACATAACGGAGGTGCAAAAAGGTTCATTAAAGCTAAAACCAAATATTTAAAACGAATTAACTATCATCATCACATTATTTGTATGGAAGAAAATAATATTAATTAGACTTATACAACAAAATCAAAGAATATTATACTTATTCGCACTAGACTTGATGACTATAATACATTTCTACCTTATATTGGGTACTTATGCATTCAAATTATCTCTTTATGCTAATTCTTTTGATTTGTTTTATAATAGAACTAGTCAAATCAACCTCTATATATTAATATTAGTAAACCGACTCCTAAAAGTAATTGATTTAGCAGGTTGAGCAAAAAAAGTGGGGTCTAAAGCGATTCCACTATCCATCAATG
This sequence comes from Allium sativum, assembly GCA_030737875.1. Taxonomy (NCBI): domain Eukaryota; kingdom Viridiplantae; phylum Streptophyta; class Magnoliopsida; order Asparagales; family Amaryllidaceae; genus Allium; species Allium sativum. The sequence goes on along the minus strand of CM060916.1, from coordinate 361,603,213 downwards.
CTAAACTGAAATAGTGTAGTGGTCGAAAAGTGCTGCGGACGATTGCAAAAATCTTATGGGACTTTAACTGCACAGATATAGGCTACCCTCCGAACTCAATTGCAAAGATTAAGTCCCTATAATTTTTACCATCAAATATAGTGTCAGCCTTCGCATAAGGCAACTAAGGCCATTGCCTGGGGCCTCAAAAAAAAATCTAGGGCCTTGAGGCCTATTTGAAATTTACAAAATTTAGTGTTTCAGTAATACATTGTTTCCCAATTTCCAATTGTTTCTTCTCGCAGCTGTTGCATACGCTGTTCCCATTCAAAAACGCAATCGATGGTTTTAACTTTCAAACCTTTGTTTTCTGCAATCGGATTATCAGAAACAAGGAAAATCACCTAATTTTAGATATCAACAGGCGTAAACAACACACACAAGGGTTTCCTCAATTCCACTTTCAAAGCCTTCCACAGTTCCACTTGTCTTCCAGCATCGGTTAACTTCAAAATTGGGTAATTCTATCATTTGCAAAATTTATTTTGATGTCTTCTTATTTCATGAATTTGAATGCCTTATATATCTAACTTTTTTATTTCAAAACCTCTCTAACAGTTATCTTCTCCAATTGTTGAACTGATTTTGTACCAATTGCATTTTAGCACCATATATGAATTTATTTTATTCATTTCAACAAAATGTATAGCTTTTTTATTTTTTATTGAATCATTTTGCCATCTTATTATAAGTATTCGTTGTATTTATAGGATTTATTAATGATTATTCTCATGTTGGGTAGAAAATTTGAATCAGGGGCGTCTAAAAGAAAAAAGAGATTTAAAGCTGAAAATGATAATAAAAGGCAAATAGGATCTCTAGATAAGTTTTTTGGCAAGAAACAAGATGAATTTGATGTTGAAAAAGAGGTTAATGAAGATGAAGTTGAAGATATTTCTATGATAGATGGAAAAGAAAATGAAGGTATTAATGAAGATCTAAATGAGGAAATCTTAAATGAGGAGATATGTAACGTCCTGGAAATTTGCGATCTTTGGTCATCAACATAAAACCCATGTCGATTATCCAAACATCAAAAATACAGGTAGTTAATGAAATAAATTGGAGGGTGAGAATAGATAAGATAGAAACTTAGAATAGAAGAAGAAGAACATACAACATCAGAGTAAACACGAATCTCACAGCGGAACGAATAAATATATTTCATAACAAAACTTTGAAATAAAACAATATCTATATACAATACCATTATTAGAGTATAACACTTACAACATGGCAGAAATAACAATAGCTATATAATCCTGAAGCCTCCTGCTCCAGCTCTTCAAGTATCTGTAAATCCCGACTACTTGACAGACCGTACAAAATTGGGCACCCAAGAGTTTAGGGAAAACAAAACACAATAAACTATGGGTCAGTCATGTGACTAGTGTGAGTAAACTCAAATCATTTGATTTAACTTTCAAAATTTCTTTTGAAACAAAGTATAATCATAAGACCGATCCACACATAAACACGGATGGCTTTTACCTTGTGATAGCCCAAAATATTTCTAAAACGATACTTGTCTGATATTATAATAATGCCTAGATCAAGTAAATAGAAATCTAGCAGAAACGCTTGCATCTAACTTTCTACATATATAATATACAATCAAAACCGCGGGCTCTTATTTGGGTAATGGATTCCAACTGTGACAAGGTATGGATCCACCTTCCGATCAGTGTACTCTAGAAGCGATACACTGGAGTTCAACAAGAACATCTTGTAACTCGGCCACACATGACCGACCATTCATTTCTCTTGAATGTATCGAATATATTGTCACCTACGGTTGGTATACCAACATAACTATTCCCGAAAGATACAGAATTGAAAGAAGTAACAAAAGAAAATTCTTTAGATGATGACAATAAACCCTAATTGGGTGCGGCCCACTTAGCCATGCTGCCTGCCCCGATTTATGTTATTTCCCAATTGACGAGGCTCGAGGTCATAACATATCTTTTAACAGATCACTCCTCTTTTACTTTCAATGCCATCATAATACCCGTCAAATCACAAATTGATTTCCCCAAAAATATCACGGGTATAAAGCTAAGAGAAATGAATTCCTCCGCCACCAAACATAAATACGTTTGAAGAGATCAACTTACGCGATCTATTAAATATACTCTGTCAGACATTCTTCCATACAGGTTGTCCTGGGACTGGACAAACCGAAGACACTATTCAGTACATCCATCTTAGGCAATCTCAACCTAAGATTTATACAATAGCCTTGCACTTTACTCCGTTTTCAATATATTCGACATACTTGGTTTGCAACGCTTGTGCCAATACGGAGTGGTTCTTCGGATAATAATCCAACCGGTCTCTCCATATTAACAATGTAAAAATGGTCAAAAACTTTGATAGTCGTTGATTTAACTATCAAATGAAAACACGTGTGCAAAAAACAATCTTATTTCCAATTGAAATTTCTATTGATCAATCATATATATATATATATATATATACATATATTCATATTTCCGTATTTTCTATATTCAGAAAATATATGTTATGAACATTGGAAAACATCCCCATTGCTTATTTACTTATCAATATTCTTCCACATCTATCAGTCTCTGACTGTAAACTAGTATGAGAACAATTCCCTAAGTATCAATCCAGAAGGTCGAAACGAACATCAGATAGACACTTAGAAAATCATTCAACTTAACTAATCTCCAGTCAGTTTCTAATTTAGCTTAACTCCATTTCTTAACTCCTTATAAATAAAACTTTCCATCTTCTATGTTTAGAAAATATTTCTGATTCTATATTTGGAAAACCTTTCCAAAACTCATTTATATGGATTTCAAACTAACGTTGTATAAAACATCGTTACGACCGCTCCATCCATAAATCGCTTATTACTTAACTGTATTTCTAACTAATTCTCGCTCTCGAACCTCAACTATTTCTTAGTCAAATAAGGAAGTCAATCGAGTTGGGGTATAATTACCTCTTAGACCTGAACTGAACAACGTTCTTAACCTTGCAATAGACAAAGCTTACCACTCCAATTTCTACAATCATTTGCTTATGCAAATTCTCGGATTCATTTTATGAATCCACTTCTTTTATGAAAACATTTATTATAACGCTAACGTTATAAACCCTACTTTCAAAATATCTAACTTCAAATATAACTTGTATTCTTTAATTTGAATAAATAAATAAACATCTAATTTATAAATAAATAAATCTTGATTTAAAAACTGGAAAGTATAAGTACTTTCCCAAATTCGGTATAATCGAATTCGACAATTAACTCCCTTCAAATAACTGATATTCGATTTACTCACTTCGAATAAACAATATTCGACTAACTCACTTCGAATAACTAATATTCGATTTACTCCTCTCGAATAACTAAATTCGATAATTCATTTCAAATAACTAATATTCGATGACTCCTTTCGAATAAACTATATTCGATAACTCATTTCGAATAACTAATATTCAATAACCTCTTTTCAAATAACTAATATTCGATACACCTTTTCGAATAACTAATATTCGATATTCCTTTTTTTCGTATAAACTATATTCAATTAATTCTCTTCTTCGAATAACCTTATTCAATTACTCTTTCTTCAAATAAACTATATTCGAATAACTTTAATCCGACTAACTCTAATTCAATTAACTCTATTCGAATAACTAATATTCGATAGTCTCTCTTCGAATAACTAATATTCGATAACTCCTTTCGAATAACATTAATTCGATTTAACTCTAACTGGTAAACTCTAATTGATTAACTCTAACTAGTTAACTCTAACTGATTAACTCTAACTGGTTAACTCTAACTAGTTAACTCTATCCAATTTACTCTTCGTCCATATTTAGTTCAAATATCGATGTTGAAATCGATTCTTACTTCTCTATATAAATCCTAACTTATATATTCTATTTATCCAATGATAAATATTTTATTTAATTTATAAAACCATATTTATAAATTAATCTTCATACTTTATCTGTTAAAACAGATTTCTCTTAAATGTTCACTTTGAATTCATATTCTGTTATACCCATGTACGAAGCACGGGTCTAAACCTTCCTAGTGTAAAATTCTCTTTTTATACAATTCTTTTCATTTTTCAAGTGTTTCCCTTTATAATACATTTATTTTCGAAATAAATATTTCCTTTATAATTCTATTTATTTTCTAAATAAATATTTCTATTTATAATCTATTTGTAAATGTTTTACAAATATTTCCTTTTATAACTTTATTTATTTTCTAAATAAATATTTCTTTCCTTCACAAATATTTTCCTTTTGTATTTGTTTCACAAATATTTTCCTTCTATAATTATCCTTTGATTTTATAATTATTTTCTTTTATAAAATCCTTTTCCTTTTATATATAAAATCCATTGATTTAACATAATTAATTCATTTCCAAAATACACTTTGAAAATCCCATTTTCTACATCCCAGTATTTCTTACGGTATTTAAAATACCAAATAACAATGATCGACATCATTTAACATACCTAATCAACAACTGATTATATATCACATCATATATTACAATATATGAAAAGAACAGTATTATAAATATTGAGGAATCCAATTGGCTCCCTCCAACCTGTTTCCCTGCCTCACAGATGTTAAAAAATATAATTAACATCAACTTCATTTCACTATGATGTATTTTGATAAACAGAATCAATTTATATATATATATAACCAGATCTATAATTTCAAACAATTACTTAGCAGTTCAACCAAACAGTCAATACACAACAATCAATCATCATTTATCAGTTTTATATATATGTTATAAAAATATGAACTGGTAGAGTTGGTGAGTTTTACTCACATTTGCAGTTCATCATTAAATAACGGTAAACTGTTGTTGATTCGAATCAGACAATTTATTTTGCTATAAATTGTAACGAACTCCAATTAACTCCCAGTCAGTTCCAGTGTGTAGCCATTGTCCATACGATCCCAATGGATCTTGTTTCACTGAGTTTTGACCAGGTATGAGAAAGTTATGATCATTTGAAGTTGGTATAAACATTTAGATTAAAAAAACTTGGATTAAATATCAAACGGGCCTAACCCTTCAAACATCAGCCCATCCCCTTAGATAACCCGACCCGCTGCTACAGCGCTTCTCCCCCAACCTAACATAACCCGTCTCCTCTTGTTTTAATGGCCATTAACGCATCTCTTCCTCACTGTATCTCCCTAACCATCCCACTAAACTCAAAAACTGAGATCACCCAGCTACTTCTCTCCCCGAATGCAACTACTCCGTCACCTCCTGACTGAACTCGATCACCTTAATCAAAACCCATCGCCAGCCCTACCACCAATGACACAGTGAACCGCACGACACCATTCATCAGCGAAACACTCCAAAATTCCACCACAGCTGCTAAACTCCATCACGAACTCAAAAATGATAATAAAAACTTACATCGATCCCTGTATTGATCGATAATCCCAACCCTAGAAAAAGAACGAGCACTGGGTATTTTTGAGCAAACGAAATCACGATCGAGCCCTTTGAAACTTATATGGATCTGAAGCTCATGCTGATACGAATCCAAATATAGTTGTTTTTAGATTTAAGGAATTTTGTTTGATTTTATTTTGAATTTAAGAGGATCGAAATGTTTTACTGTGAAGAGAAAATCCTGCGGTGCAATTTTTTGTTGACCTCAGAAAATGAATTTAGGTTTAGGAAATATGATAAGGGTATTATATAGGAGGATTTAGATATTTTTTTTCGAATATTATATTAAATTATAATCAACTACTATTTTTATTTGTCCTTTAAATTTCCTGTAATCATATATGACACCCAAAAATCACGAAACTGGACATGCAGCTATAGTTCAACATTACGAACCAAAGAAACTGGTTTCGTCGAATTCTGACTCCGTTTGCTCACACAGCGTAATTTTAAAGGTCAAATTATCGATTGTATTTCACATTATAATCCCAGCCACATACTGACTTCAAAAATCACGAAAATTGAAATCTAACAATAATTTAATATTACGGATCCAACAAAATTAGTTTCGTCGAAAACAGAGGTCATTTGCAAAACTGGCTGTTTTTAAAGCTCTAAATAACCTATTTAAATATATAAATATATTTAAAAATAATTAAATTAAATATTTAAAAATAAATATTATCGTACATATTCACACTAGAATAACATACAGCTCCAATGGGATTTATAACTCGATATTTCAACATTCCCAGTTATATCGATATTCGATTTATATATAAAATCCTATTATAATATAAATATATATTTATAAATTTCAAAGGAATTCCATAACGACTTTTCTAAAATTTGATTTGGATATAAATAAAAATCTACACAATGAAATCCCGATTTTTCTCTTCTACTAGAAACATATACTTCACCAGCTCCATACGTTTCTTGTTTCACAGAAATCCGATTTAAAACGGACCCTGTACATTCAGTTGAAGTTCAAATCGCCAAATAGCGAACGGCCGCGCCATTTCGAGTTCGATTATAATTATAATATAAATTATATGTTCAAATGTCATTTAAATAATATATTCATTATTCTAATTGAAATTCTAAGCTGAATTAAATATTTTAAATTGTCCAGTTCACATCATATTGCCAATTCACTATTTCCGACTATTTCAGAATTAAATATTTTATTATATTATTTAAATTAATTAAATATTCCATATAATTTAATTAAATAACCATTTAAATCCCTAAATCACTTTTTAAATAATTAAATAAATAAATTATTATACCGTAAAAATACGGGACATTACATTCTTTCCCCTTAAAATAATTTCATCCTCGAAATTGTCAGGTAGAAAATAACTCTATTGACTAGGTTAACAATTATTTCTTTAATTCGTAACTCCAGTTTCAACTGAACAATCCATTCCAATTAAAATATTAATGCATTTCTATTAAGGAAAATTTTCAAAAATTTTGAAAATTTTCTAACACCAGAAATTTTCGAAAAATTCGCCAGCACCTCCTTTGTATTGGTCAATCGGTAAACTACAATTCGCCTCCCTGGGCCTTCTCCATCCCAAAAGAAAATCAAATAGCCAAGCGGCTTGCCCAACAAGCTCATAAATCTCATATCCAATTTAAATATAAACTTGTACCTTTTTGTCGAGTATATCAACTCTTTCACTTTCAATCTGCTACCAATTCTGCTTATACCAATGTATCCATTCCAATTAATCACCAATCAATTTATTCTCAACCAATTATTCGCTTATATCCAACCCATAATATCGTTTCAAGCTCGAGTTCAATCCTCGATTCCAAACTCTTAACATACCAGTCCAATTCCATTATTGATTATCTCTAATCCAATCTAATTCGATATTTCTATCTCAATTAATTTTCCAATTAACTGGTTTCAATTAAATTTCTATTTGCTTTCCCAAATATCAACTCAATTTGGTTTTAATTCTAACAGTCTTTCTTTGGGAATTTTAAACAGTTCACCATATCGAAAATCAACTTTCCTTTTCAGGATTCAAAACAACTTGTTTTTCTCAAATCAATTCAAAAAAAAACCTTTAGTAGTAATTCGTCACTTAGAACTTGAAAACGAACACTGATGATGCTGCGCAGTCATCATCAGAATTATTTTCTAGCAGTCGGAGAGAGTTCAGTACTATAACAATTTCAAAACCATATTTAAACATTTCCATTTTGAAATCATTTTCAAAACTATCCTTTTCAATGCTTGTAACAAATTTAAAATCTCCTAGGATTTTAAAATTCACATATATTTAATCCAATTCCATTTACAAACACTTATTCAAATTTCTAGTGTTTTAATTTCATTTCTGATTTAATTCGTCTGGTTTCATATGTTACACTTATATGAATTCTGGTTGATTATTTACGTAACCATTTTATTTATAATCTTACTCGATTATAATAACAACCAATTATCCAATATATATTATAATAATTCCAATATAAATTCTTTATATCAGAATATAATTTGGGTAAAATTATTCCATTTACCCTCCTTTCAAAACATATCGTGTCGACCCATCGTATTCTAGTGTTTAGAAACTCCTACCAATACAGTGGATCAAACTGATCGACCAGAACCCATAAACAACTCAACCAATGCATCTCCACAATATAAAACCATTTTTATATCAAATAACAAATACGTTCACTCGTATATATACACTCAACTCAATCTAGGTTATTTCTAACCCCATCTCTACCGAGTTACACCACAGAGCCAAGGTAATTACTTAACCTTAAGCTTTGATACCAATTGTAATGTCTCGGAAATTTGCGATCCTTGGTCATCGACATAAAACCCACGTCGATTATCCAAACATCGAAAATACCGATAGTTAATGAAAGAAATTAGAGGGTGAGAATAGATAGGATAGAAATTTAGAATAGAAGAAGAAGAAGAAGAAGAACATACAACATCAGAGTAAACACGAATCTCACAGCGGAACAAATAAATATATTTCATAACATAACTTTGAAATAAAACAGTATCTATATACAATACCATTATTAGAGTATAACACTTACAACACAGCGGAAATAACAATAGCTATATAATCCCGAAGCCTCCAGCTCCAGCTCTTCAAGTATTTGTAAATCTCGACTACTTGACTTCTCGTACAAAATTGGGCACCCAAGAGTTTAGGGAAAACAAAACAAAATAAACTATGGGCCAGTCATGTGACTGGTGTGAGTAAACTCAAATTTTAACTTTCAAAATTTCTTTTGAAACAAAGTATAATCATAAGAACGATCCACACATAAACACAGATGGCTTTTACCTTATGATAGCCCAAAATATTTCTAAAACGATACTTGTTTGATATTATAATAATGCCTAGATCAAGTAAATAGAAATCTAGCAGAAATGCTTGCATCTAACTTTCTACATATATATTATACAATCAAAACCGCGGGCTCTTATTTGGGTAATGGATTCCAACTGCGACGAGGTATGGATCCACCTTCCGATCAGTGTACTCTAGAAGCGATACACTGGAGTTCAACAAGAACATCTTGTAACTCGGCCACACATGACCGACCATTCATTTCTCTTGAATGTATCGAATATATTGTCACCTACGGTTGGTACACCAACATAACCGTTCCCAAGAGATACAGAATTGAAAGAAGTAACAAATGAATATTCTATAGATGATGACAATATTTCCTAATTGGGTGCGGCCCACGTAGCCATGCTGCCTGCCCGATTTCTGTCATTTCCCAGTTGACGATGCTCGAGGTCATAACGTTTCTTTTAACAGATCACTCCTCATTTACTTTGAATGCCACATCGTCATACCCGTCAAATCACAAATTTATTTCCCCAAAAATATCATGGGTATAAATCTAAGAGAAATGAATTCCTCCACCACCAAACGTAAATACGTTTGAAGAGATCAACTTACGCGATCTATTAAATATACTCTATCATACATTCTTCCATACAGGTTGTCTTGGGACTGGACAAACCGAAGGCACTATTCAGTACATCCATCTTAGGAAATCTCTAACTAAGATTTATACAATAGCCCTTGCACTTTACTCCGTCTTCAATATATTTAGCATACTTGGTTTGCAACGCTTATGCCAATACGGATTTGTTCTTCGGATAATAATCCAACCGGTCCCTCCATATTAATATTGTAAAAATGGTCAAAAACTTTGAAAGTCAGTGATTTAACTATCTAATGAAAACACGTGTGCAAACAACAATCTTATTTCCAATTGGAATTTCTATTGATCAATCATATATATATATATATATGTTCATATTTCATTATTTTCTATATTCAGAAAATATATGTTATGAACATTGGAAAACATTCCCATTGCTTATTTACTTATCACTATTCTTCCACATCTATCAGTCTCTAACTGTGTAATGACCCAGATATCCGTAGCATCGGAGTTGACTATATACATCATACGTCCAACCCAAATATCACGAAAATACGGAACATTTTTTTTAGAAGAAAGAGATAGAAGAAGAACATAAATAACAACACAGAATCTCACATCGCAGCGGAACAAAATATAATATATCATATCTTTGAAATACAAAATCTTCACTGTATAACATACACTTATCAGAGTACAACACTTACAACACAACGGTACAACTATAACTGGATAACGCTGAAGCCTCCTGCTCAAAGCTCCTTTAGATATATCTGAAAAATCCTGAACTACTTGACTACCCGTACAAATTTAGGCACCCAAGAGTTTAGGTAGAACAAAACAAAATAAACTCCGGGTCAGTCATGGGACTGGTGTGAGTAAACAGTTTAAAACAGTTTCAGAAAACTAAATGATATCTCATAAAACCACGCCGTTTAACACGGAACGGGTTTTTCCCTCATGAGAATCCAAACCTTGATTTAACTTTCAAAATCCCTTTGAAATGAACGATAATCTTTATAACAAAACTCCTTTGATATTATAATAATGTCTAAATCAAGTAGATAACAATCTAGTGGAACGTTTGCATCTCACGTTCCACATATATAATATACAATCGTAAACCGCAAGCACGTATTGGGTATTTTGATTTCCAACTATGACAAGGTATGGAATCACCTTCCGCTGGTATATCTCTAGAGGAGAATACACCGAGTTCAACAATAACATCTTGCAACTCAGCCACACATGACCGACCACTCATTTCGCCTGAGTGTATCGAATGTATATCACCAACGATTGGGATCAGCAACCATTTCCCGAATGGGACAGCATCGACAATAGATTTTGAGAAGTAAATGAAACTCTAGATCAGGTGATTATACAGCCTAATAGGTGCGACCTACATAGCCATGCCGCCTGCCCGATTTCTGTCATTTACCGGTTGATGAGGCTAGAAGCTACGCTTTGTCATCACACAAGATTCACTTCGAATGTCACATCGTCAGATCCATCGAAAATCACTAATTGATGTCTACAACAGTACATTACGTGTCAGCTAAAAGAAGTTTCCTTCTCCGCTTCCATTCTTGGTACTGTTGAAGAAATCAATGTACGTGACCTTTCTGGAAATACTCTGTCAGACATCCATCCATACAGGTCACCCAGGAACAGGATGATCCGAAGGCACAATTTCTATTAATAGAAAAAGTCCTTGCTGTCTACTCCGTCTTCAATTATCTTTATATAATCTGATTCGCAACGCTACTGCCAATACGGAGTGGTTCTTCGAATAATAATCCAACCGGTCTCTCCATATTGACAACGATGGTCAAAACTTCGATAGTCTGTGATTTAACTATCGAATAAAACAAGTGTTTCGATAGTCGATGATTTAACTATCGAATAAAACAAGTGTTCATCCAAACATCCAACAATCACTGAGCCTTTAATTAATATTCCATTAATTAAATCTCTTCTCTATTTCTTATCAATATTTGTTAACCAAATATTTTCAATAACCATATTGGCCTTATACGTTATTTGGAAAACATTTCCACATATCGCCTTCTTTTATTTTCTAAACTTTAGAAAATATATTTTATTTATAATTGGAAAATATTCCAATTACTTAGCTCTTTTCCAATCTCGTTTATTTCTATACTTAGGAAATATTTATTATTCTATTTCCCAGCTTACACTTATTTTGGTTAAACGGATGTTGTGTAAAACATCGTTACGACAACCCAAATACTATATTCAACTAACTCTTATCTAACATTGATCTTCGAGCCTGAATCTTACTGTTCATTTGTTAATAATGAAATCAATCAAGTTGGGGTATAACTACCTCTCAGACCTTGACTGAATAACATTTATAACGTCAAAACAGATAAGACTACTTACTCGAACAATCAATACCATACAACTACTGATTCACTTTTAAACGCGTATACTCTTCGTCTTTCTATTCTTACTAGATTTTATCCCTAGTCTTCCTTTTTGATTATACTATTCTATTTCTAAGTTCGTTTCCTTATCGGCTTCTATATATTTTGATATGTTATTTTCTAACCATCAAATTATCTTAAAAATATTCTATCTTCTTAAATTCCCGGAAAAATTCGCCATAACCTCCTTTGTACCGGGAGCATCGGGAAATTTCAAATAGCTTTCCCGGTCCTTCTCATCTCAAAAAGAAAAAGAAAAAGCCAAACGGCTTGCCGATACGGCGCATAAAATCTCATATATGAATTTAAATACGTACCTTTTTGTCGGGCATTCTATTTATTTCACTTCTATACTTTATTCCATACCTGTCTCCTGTATGTCTATACCTGTCCAATCTATTTTAACTATACCAATCATTTTAACTAAATTTGTTAAATAAACTTGTTACTTAACTCTTCAGTCTATTTCACCTTCATATTTGAACATGACATGTTCAAATATATTTTAACTTGTATTAACAAATTCTAATTATACCCATACTCTCGTTTCCTTATCGACTTCTTATTCAAATTCCAATTCCAATTCAATTCTATTTGAATTCTCTTTATTTAAACTTCATTTGAATTCTATTTTCAAATTCTATAGTTTAAAGTCCATTTGAATTCTATATTCAAATTCTATAGTTTAAAGTCCATTTGAATTCTATATTCAAATTCTATAGTTTAAAGTCCATTTGAATTCTCTGCATTATTTATAAACAACGTTTATAACTTCAATTCAAATCCCACCTTTCCATTTATAAACAACGTTTATAAATTCAATTCAAATCCCATATTTTCATTTATAAACAAAGTTTATAAATTCGATTCAAATCCCATCTTTCCATTTATAAACAGAGTTTATAAATTCAATTACTTGTTTTATATACCTTCAAAACAAGTTCATATTTTCTATAGTTTTATTTAAAATTCAAATTCTATTTATAAAAATAGAATTTCCTTTTTAAATATCAAATACCCTTTCCGATATTTTTGTGAATCAATATTCAAGCCCCAGGGATATTTTAAACAATCAAATCAACCAATTTTCAATCATTTGATTTTTAACACATCATATATGAATATATATGAAATCAAACAAACAACAAACAGATAATATATTTTTGAGGAATCCAGTTGGATTCCTCCAACCTGTTTTTCCTGCATCCACAGACGTTAGTCAACAAAATAATACCCATCCTACTTCGAGGCAGGATATCGCGGTATAGAAGGTCATCCACTAATCATAGCGTGGGGCGTATAGGGTAATCATCCTCTATGAAACTGCGGGCATCCGCTAATGATACTGCGGGAATCCAACCAATCATCAACCCAATATATATAAATAATAGTCAACCAATCCTAGATAACTAATATATTTTTAACAGCAATAAATAAATATTTAAAGCATCCAACAATCAACAAAACAATTTATTTTTACCTAACAAAAATAAATTCTAAAATAAAAGGTGAGTGCGGTTTACTCACCGTGATTTTCGTTTGCCGAATATCCCATTTAAATTCCATATCGTCTCGGCCTCGAATCCAATCTAATCATTTATCGTGAACCTTATCGCTTTGACAAATCCCGACCGATCGACAAAGCATACTCAAAATCATCAATCCATTCTTGTTGAAAACAGCCTTAACATCCGTCATTCTCCACTTCGGCATTTTCCCGAACAACTTGTTATCAACTTCCATTTCTTTAATATTTTAAATAGTCTAGGCAAGTTTAAATTTCATTAATGAAAATCATAGATTTTAATATCCAGGTTAAGCTAATAAATCACGCCTTAAGTGATGAATACCTGCGTTACTCTTCTTCTACCAGGTAATAGAACGACTACGACTCCTCTTCTTCCCAGAATTCGATCCACTGACCCCAAACATACCAAGGGATACATGACTTCGAATGCTCACGAATATCCTAGTAAAAATACACGAACCACTTTCCTTCCACAACCCTCAAATTCAAATACAAGATCCGAACTTCCTGCTAACATCGAATCTGAACGCTTCCCTCATTCATCATATCCAGAACCAACACCGCCCTTCACAACATCGCGACTCCCTATCGCATCCTTCCAGAACCCAACGCGACCTGTACCTCGCTCCATCCTTCACCAGAATCCATCGCCACTTCACAACCGAACTCCTCTGTGAGGTGCATCTCACCTTCGGTATCACCACGTTATCCTCCTTCCAGCACAGCTCCGCCCCAGTGGCTCACAAAGCTCAGTCCTAGCTTTCGATGGCTCAACATCGAGCACCAGGAATTTTCCGTAGTTGATTTCGATTTGAGAAAAAAGGGGTAAACGCCTTTAGCTAGTTAAGTTGAACGAAAAAAATAAAAAGAAAGGAGATAAGGGTGGGTCGCGACTTATAAAGAGGGAGGTGGTTTTGAATTGAAGAGGAGAAAAAGCCACGTTTTGTTTTGGTTTGTGGATGAAGAGGAAGCACGGGATGGTTTTGTTTGTGGAGTTTAAACAAGGCACGGGTTTGGCTTTGGTCCACTCAATTTTGATCTTTTTATTTTAATAATAAAAATGTATCCTTAACATTTAAATAACCCTTATTTGCGAACTCCTTTCTGAACCTAACAACTGTCAATTCTAGGGTAAAACTATTATTCTGAACCCACTGGGATAAGTATCGAAGTCCAGTTCGATCATCCCGAACAGATATTAATTTAAATCGATTTAATTTAAATTTCAAACCATTTAAATTCTTCGATAATTATTGAGTATTATTATTCTAATTCAAACAGAATTATGTATTGATTATCTGAACTGATTTCAAATCAGTTTTCACTTCGAATTCAGTTATTCGCTGATTCCTTATTTTGATAATTTAATATATACGATATTAAATCGAAATCGATATTTAAATTGATAACATAAATATAAAAATTTCCGTTTATATTATCCACCCAATATTTAAATCTGTATTAAATAGTTAAAATTAACCCATCAGAATACGGGTCATTACAATCTTCCCCACTTAAAATAATTTCGTCCTCGAAATTGCTAAGGTAGAAAAAGTGCTACAAACCCATTTATCTTTTCAAAACTTATTTATGTTGATACTCAACATTTCAAACTTCCTTACGTAACTCTCTTTCGAATAAGTCCCTATTCGATAACTCCTCCCTTCGAATAACTATATTCGATAATCTCTCTTTCCAATAACTAGATTCGAAAACCTTTCTTCGAATAAACTATATTCGATTTACTCTTTTAATTCTATTCGAATAACTAATATTTGATTAACTCCTTTGCTTCTATTCGAATAACTAATATTCGATAACTCCTTTCGCTTGACTCTAGATCGCAGCGATCACAATGGTTACGCCTGATTCCCCTAGGAAACATCCGACCGCCCTAGGCTATCTGCAGCCCTGCGAATTACGCTAGCAGTCGTTCGAAATGGCAACTCATCCTGAGTAACTATGTTTGACTGACACTATCTCAATAACTATATTCGATCAACATTAATTGAATAACTAACATTCAATTAAATCCTAATTCGATTAACTATGTTCAATTAACTCTATTGGATTTAACTCTTAATTTGAATAACAAATATTCGATCAATTCTAATTGAATAACTAATATTCAATTAACTCTACAGATTAACCCTAACTGGTTAACTCTAACTGGTTAATTCTTTCTCTAATCGATTTATCCTAACTCTCGTCGATTATTTCTAACTCTAATCGACTTCTCCTATTCGAATAACTCCTATTGGTTAATGTTTATTCATTTATAAAGATTTACTTTTAGTAACGGTTCTTCACATTATAAATGTTCTCTTTAATAACGTTACTACACTTATACAAGGGTTGTGTACCCCTTATATTTAAAATTATCGGTGTTAAAAACCAATATCTCTTCTCTATATAAGTTCAGACTTATATTTCAATTTATCGAATGATAAATATTTAATTTAATTTATAAACTGTTATTTATAAATTAATCTTTTCTATTTATTTGTTAAAAACAGATTTCCATTTTCTATTCATCTTCTGAATATTCCTTTGATTAAATTCTATTTATTTAACAAATAAATATCTCATCTATAACATTCTATTTATTTTCTATAAATAAATATTTCCATTTACTCTATTCATCTTCTATTTGTTTGCACATAACTTCCTTTGTATTTGTATTACAAATATATTTCCTTTATATTTGTTTTATAAATATATTTTCTTTTTAACTCTTTTGGGTTTTTCCTTTATTCACACCCAATTCATATTTCATTCACATTGATTTTACTCAATTTATTCAACTTACCTAAGTTAAATTTTATTTCAATCATTCAAATTCCCATTAACTAGTTGCTAATTAACTGTTTTGCCTATTTCACCCTTTTATTTGAATATAACTTGTTCAAATAAATGTCAACTTAATTATAAACTAATCTAATTATATTTTCAACTCGAGTTATATATTCGATTTCGAATATAAATTTTCAATCTCTTTCACTTATCCAAAAACCCAATTTCGATTCAAATTTCCTTTAACTAATTATTTTCCAATTTAGTTAATTCTATTTAACCATTTAAAATATGATTTTTGTCTTAAAAATCATTTCACTTACTTCACTGGAGTTCATATTTATTTTATATCTCCAGTCTGGATTTTTCTAATGTCAACTCGGATTTTATTTCCTAAAAATCATTTTATTTATTTAATTAAACCGTTATGGTTTTATAATGGTTCTGGCGCTGCTTTTCTAAAAATTTGATTTTGACATAACTCAAAATCTATACGACGAAATCCAGATTTTTCTCTTTCATTAGAAAACTATCGTTCAACCGGTCCCAACGATTCTTGTTTCAAAGAATTCCGACTTCAATTGAGTTCTGTATACTAAATTGAAGTTCGAATTGCCAATTTACGAACTGCCGCGCTACGGCGAGCTCGTTTTAATTATATTTATAAATATAAACGTTTTAACTTTGTTTATAATAAATTCAACTCCATTCTGATATATTTTTAATATGTATCAAATCCATTCCAACATAATATTCCCGATCTATTTCACTTCTAATATTCAAATCCTATATACTTACAATATTCAAATTCCATTGAATTTCTTTATTCAAACCCTATATTTGAATTTCCTTCTATTCAATTTCTATTTGAATTTTCTTCTATTCAATTTCTATTTGAAATCCTTCGAATTTAAATTCTATTTTAACTCCTTTGAATTTAAATTCTATTTTAACTCCTTTGAATTCAAATCCTATTTAAATTTCACTTTGAATTCAAATTCTATTTAAATTTCACTTTGTATTCTAATATTCAACCTCCACTTTATATTCTCTTTGAAATTATATTTAACCAAATTCCATTTGAATTCTAATATTCAAATCTCTATTTGACTTTTCATTATTCAAATCCATTTGAATTCCTTTGAATTCAAATTCCGTTTCAATTTTTCTTATATAATTTCTATTTGAATTTTCTTTATTCAAACTCATTTGAATTCCTTTAAATTCAATTTCTATTTCACTTCTATTTGAATTATATATATATTCAAATTCCTTTATTTTATTTCTATTTGAAATCTATATTCCAATTCCCATTTCAAAATTCCTTTGAAGTTATATAAATATATACATATATTTATATCTATCTCAAATTCAAAACATTTGAATTTTCAAACAACTTGTTTTCTTTTCAAACAAATTTCCATCAAAACTTTTCTAAGGCAACAATTCATCACTTAGAAACTCGAAAATGAACACTGATGACGTTGCGACCATCATCAGAGTTATTTCCCAGTTACTGAATGAGTCCAGTGCTATATTACTTGACATCATTTAGAAAAAAATATTTTCCAAACTCCCCGGATTTTAAATTCTTAATTCTGGTTTGAATTCAAATTTCAATTTATCACATTTGTATATATTTCATATACAAATTCCATTGGTTATATATAACTATTTCCGTTTTATAATCTCTTATTCGATTATAATCCTAACAATCAACTTAACTATTTAAAAACAATATCGTGTCCAATCTTCTGTTCAAGTGTTTATAAACTCCTATCGACATCGTGGCGTCCCACGATTCGACCAAAATTTATAATCCACTCACCAGACTAGTCAACACAATATAAAACGGTTTTTATATCAAATAACAAACACGCTCTCTCGTATATATATACGCTTAACTCATTCTAGGATACTACTGATCCTATCTCTAATGAGCACATTCCAACAAGCCTAGGTATTCGCTCAACCTAAGCTCTGATACCAACTGTAATGACCCAGATTTCCGTAACATCGGAGTTGACTATATACATCATACGTCCAACCCAAATATCACGAAAATACGGAACATTTTTTTTAGAAGAAAGAGATAGAAGAAGAACATAAATAACAACACAGAATCTCACATCGCAGCGGAACAAAATATAATATATCATATCTTTGAAATACAAAATCTTCACTGTATAACATACACTTATCAGAGTACAACACTTACAACACAACGGTACAACTATAACTGGATAACGCTGAAGCCTCCTACTCCAAGCTCCTTTAGATATATCTGAAAAATCATGAACTACTTGACTGCCCGTACAAATTTAGGCACCCAAGAGTTTAGGTAGAACAAAACAAAATAAACTCCGGGTCAGTCATGGGACTGGTATGAGTAAACAGTTTAAAACAGTTTCAGAAAACTAAATGATATCTCATAAGACCACGCCGTATAACACGGAACGGATTTTTCCCTCATGAGAATCCAAACCTTGATTTAACTTTCAAAATCCCCTTGAAATGAATGATAATCTTTATATCAAAACTCCTTTGATATTATAATAATGTCTAAATCAAGTAGATAACAATCTAGTGGAACGTTTGCATCTCACGTTCCACATATATAATATACAATCGTAAACCGCAAGCACGTATTGGGTATTTTGATTTCCAACTATGACAAGGTATGGAACCACCTTCCGCTGGCATATCTCTAGAGGAGAATACACCGAGTTCAACAAGAACATCTTGCAACTCAGCCACACAAGACCGACCACTCATTTCGCTTGAGTGTATCGAATGTATATCACCAACGATTGGGATCAGCAACCGTTTCCCGAATGGGACAGCATCGACAATAGATTTTGAGAAGTAAATGAAACTCTAGATCAGGTGATTATACAGCCTAATAGGTGCGACCTACATAGCCATGCTGCCTGCCCGATTTCTGTCATTTACCGGTTGATGAGGCTAGAAGCTACGCTTTGTCATCACACAAGATTCACTTCGAATGTCACATCGTCAGATCCATCGAAAATCACTAATTGATGTCTACAACAGTACATTACGTGTCAGCTAAAAGAAGTTTCCTTCTCCGCTTCCATTCTTGGTACTGTTGAAGAAATCAATGTACGTGACCTTTCTGGAAATACTCTGTCAGACATCCATCCATACAGGTCACCCAGGAACAGGATGAACCGAAGGCACAATTTCTATTAATAGAAAAAGTCCTTGCACTCTACTCCGTCTTCGATTATCTTTATATAATCTGATTCGCAACGCTACTGCCAATACGGAGTGGTTCTTCGGATAATAATCCAACCGGTCTCTCCATATTGACAACGATGGTCAAAACTTCGATAGTCTGTGATTTAACTATCGAATAAAACAAGTGTTTCGATAGTCGATGATTTAACTATCGAATAAAACAAGTGTTCATCCAAACATCCAACAATCACTGAGCCTTTAATTAAATCTCTTCTCTAGTTCTTATCAATATTTGTTAACCAAATATTTTCAATAACCATATTGGCCTTATACGTTATTTGGAAAACATTTCCATATATCGCCTTCTTTTATTTTCTAAACTTTAGAAAATATATTTTATTTATAATTGGAAAATATTCCAATTACTTAGCTCTTTTCCAATCTCATTTATTTCTATACTTAGGAAATATTTATTATTCTATTTCCCAGCTTACACTTATTTAGGTTAAACGGATGTTGTGTAAAACATCGTTACGACAACCCAAATACTATATTCAACTAACTCTTATCTAACATTGATCTTCGAGCCTGAATCAACCTGTTAATTTGTTAATAATGAAATCAATCAAGTTGGGGTATAACTACCTCTCAGACCTTGACTGAATAACATTTATAACGTCAAAACAGATAAGACTACTTACTCGAACAATCAATACCATACAACTACTGATTCACTTTTAAACACGTATACGCTTCGTCTTTCTATTCTTACTAGATTTTATCCCAAGTCTTCCTTTTTGATTATACTATTCTATTTCTAAGTTCGTTTCCTTATCGGCTTCTATATATTTTGATATGTTAATTTCTAACCATCAAATTATCTTAAAAATATTCTATCTTCTTAAATTCCCGGAAAAATTCGCCATAACCTCCTTTGTACCGGGAGCATCGGGAAATTTCAAATAGCTTTCCTGGTCCTTCTCATCTCAAAAAGAAAAAGAAAAAGCCAAACGGCTTGCCGATACGGCGCATAAAATCTCATATATGAATTTAAATACATACCTTTTTGTCGGGCATTCTATTTATTTCACTTCTATACTTTATTCCATACCAGTCTCCTGTATGTCTATACCTGTCCAATCTATTTTAACTATACCAATCATTTTAACTAAATTTGTTAAGTAAACTTGTTACTTAACTCTTCAGTCTATTTCACCTTCATATTTGAACATGACATGTTCAAATATATTTTAACTTGTATTAACAAATTCTAATTATACCCATACTCTCGTTTCCTTATCGACTTCTTATTCAAATTCCAATTCAATTCTATTTGAATTCTCTTTATTTAAACTTCATTTGAATTCTATTTTCAAATTCTATAGTTTAAAGTCCATTTGAATTCTATATTCAAATTCTATAGTTTAAAGTCCATTTGAATTCTATATTCAAATTCTATAGTTTAAAGTCCATTTGAATTCTCTGCATTATTTATAAACAACGTTTATAACTTCAATTCAAATCCCACCTTTCCATTTATAAACAACGTTTATAAATTCAATTCAAATCCCATATTTTCATTTATAAACAAAGTTTATAAATTCGATTCAAATCCCATCTTTCCATTTATAAACAGAGTTTATAAATTCAATTACTTGTTTTATATACCTTCAAAACAAGTTCATATTTTCTATAGTTTTATTTAAAATTCAAATTCTATTTATAAAAATAGAATTTCCTTTTTAAATATCAAATACCCTTTCCGATATTTTTGTGAATCAATATTCAAGCCCCAGGGATATTTTAAACAATCAAATCAACCAATTTTCAATCATTTGATTTTTAACACATCATATATGAATATATATGAAATCAAACAAACAACAAACAGATAATATATTTTTGAGGAATCCAGTTGGATTCCTCCAACCTGTTTTTCCTGCATCCACAGACGTTAGTCAACAAAATAATACCCATCCTACTTCGAGGCAGGATATCGCGGTATAGAAGGTCATCCACTAATCATAGCGTGGGGCGTATAGGGTAATCATCCTCTATGAAACTGCGGGCATCCGCTAATGATACTGCGGGAATCCAACCAATCATCAACCCAATATATATATATAATAGTCAACCAATCCTATATAACTAATATATTTTTAACAGCAATAAATAAATATTTAAAGCATCCAACAATCAACAAAACAATTTATTTTTACCTAACAAAAATAAATTCTAAAATAAAAGGTGAGTGCGGTTTACTCACCGTGATTTTCGTTTGCCGAATATCCCATTTAAATTCCATATCGTCTCGGCCTCGAATCCAATCTAATCATTTATCGTGAACCTTATCGCTTTGACAAATCCCGACCAATCGACAAAGCATACTCAAAATCATCAATCCATTCTTGTTGAAAACAGCCTTAACATCCGTCATTCTCCACTTCGGCATTTTCCCGAACAACTTGTTATCAACTTCCATTTCTTTAATATTTTAAATAGTCTAGGCAAGTTTAAATTTCATTAATGAAAATCATAGATTTTAATATCCAGGTTAAGCTAATAAATCACGCCTTAAGTGATGAATACCTGCGTTACTCTTCTTCTACCAGGTAATAGAACGACTACGACTCCTCTTCTTCCCAGAATTCGATCCACTGACCCCAAACATACCAAGGGATACATGACTTCGAATGCTCACGAATATCCTAGTAAAAATACACGAACCACTTTCCTTCCACAACCCTCAAATTCAAATACAAGATCCGAACTTCCTGCTAACATCGAATCTGAACGCTTCCCTCATTCATCATATCCAGAACCAACACCGCCCTTCACAACATCGCGACTCCCTATCGCATCCTTCCAGAACCCAACGCGACCTGTACCTCGCTCCATCCTTCACCAGAATCCATCGCCACTTCACAACCGAACTCCTCTGTGAGGTGCATCTCACCTTCGGTATCACCACGTTATCCTCCTTCCAGCACAGCTCCGCCCCAGTGGCTTACAAAGCTCAGTCCTAGCTTTCGATGGCTCAACATCGAGCACCAGGAATTTTCCGTAGTTGATTTCGATTTGAGAAAAAAGGGGTAAACGCCTTTAGCTAGTTAAGATGAACGAAAAAAATAAAAAGAAAGGAGATAAGGGTGGGTCGCGACTTATAAAGAGGGAGGTGGTTTTGAATTGAAGAGGAGAAAAAGCCACGTTTTGTTTTGGTTTGTGGATGAAGAGGAAGCACGGGATGGTTTTGTTTGTGGAGTTTAAACAAGGCACGGGTTTGGCTTTGGTCCACTCAATTTTGATCTTTTTATTTTAATAAAAAAAATGTATCCTTAACATTTAAATAACCCTTAATTGCGGACTCCTTTCTGAACCTAACAACTGTCAATTCTAGGGTAAAACTATTATTCTGAACCCACTGGGATAAGTATCGAAGTCCTGTTCGATCATCCCGATCAGATATTAATTTAAATCGATTTAATTTAAATTTCAAACCATTTAAATTCTTCGATAATTATTGAGTATTATTATTCTAATTCAAACAGAATTATGTATTGATTATCTGAACTGATTTTAAATCAGTTTTCACTTCGAATTCAGTTATTCGCTGATTCCTTATTTTGATAATTTAATATATACGATATTAAATCGAAATCGATATTTAAATTGATAACATAAATATAAAAATTTCCGTTTATATTATCCACCCAATATTTAAATCTGTATTAAATAGTTAAAATTAACCCATCAGAATACGGGTCATTACAATCTTCCCCACTTAAAATAATTTCGTCCTCGAAATTGCTAAGGTAGAAAAAGTGCTACAAACCCATTTATCTTTTCAAAACTTATTTATGTTGATACTCAACATTTCAAACTTCCTTACGTAACTCTCTTTCGAATAAGTCCCTATTCGATAACTCCTCCCTTCGAATAACTATATTCGATAATCTCTCTTTCCAATAACTAGATTCGAAAACCTTTCTTCGAATAAACTATATTCGATTTACTCTTTTAATTCTATTCGAATAACTAATATTTGATTAACTCCTTTGCTTCTATTCGAATAACTAATATTCGATAACTCCTTTCGCTTGACTCTAGATCGCAGCGATCACAATGGTTACGCCTGATTCCCCTAGGAAACATCCGACCGCCCTAGGCTATCTGCAGCCCTGCGAATTACGCTAGCAGTCGTTCGAAATGGCAACTCATCCTGAGTAACTATGTTTGACTAACACTATCTCAATAACTATATTCGATCAACATTAATTGAATAACTAACATTCAATTAAATCCTAATTCGATTAACTATGTTCAATTAACTCTATTGGATTTAACTCTTAATTTGAATAACAAATATTCGATCAATTCTAATTGAATAACTAATATTCAATTAACTCTACAGATTAACCCTAACTGGTTAACTCTAACTGGTTAATTCTTTCTCTAATCGATTTATCCTAACTCTCATCGATTATTTCTAACTCTAATCGACTTCTCCTATTCGAATAACTCCTATTGGTTAATGTTTATTCATTTATAAAGATTTACTTTTAGTAACGGTTCTTCACATTATAAATGTTCTCTTTAATAACGTTACTACACTTATACAAGGGTTGTGTACCCCTTATATTTAAAATTATCGGTGTTAAAAACCAATATCTCTTCTCTATATAAGTTCAGACTTATATTTCCATTTATCGAATGATAAATATTTAATTTAATTTATAAACTGTTATTTATAAATTAATCTTTTCTATTTATTTGTTAAAAACAGATTTCCATTTTCTATTCATCTTCTGAATATTCCTTTGATTAAATTCTATTTATTTAACAAATAAATATCTCATCTATAACATTCTATTTATTTTCTATAAATAAATATTTCCATTTACTCTATTCATCTTCTATTTGTTTGCACATAACTTCCTTTGTATTTGTATTACAAATATATTTCCTTTATATTTGTTTTATAAATATATTTTCTTTTTAACTCTTTTGGATTTTTCTTTTATTCACACCCAATTCATATTTCATTCACATTGATTTTACTCAATTTATTCAACTTACCTAAGTTAAATTTTATTTCAATCATTCAAATTCCCATTAACTAGTTGCTAATTAACTGTTTTGCCTATTTCACCCTTTTATTTGAGTATAACTTGTTCAAATAAATGTCAACTTAATTATAAACTAATCTAATTATATTTTCAACTCGAGTTATATATTCGATTTCGAATATAAATTTTCAATCTCTTTCACTTATCCAAAAACCCAATTTCGATTCAAATTTCCTTTAACTAATTATTTTCCAATTTAGTTAATTCTATTTAACCATTTAAAATATGATTTTTGTCTTAAAAATCATTTCACTTACTTCACTGGAGTTCATATTTATTTTATATCTCCAGTCTGGATTTTTCTAATGTCAACTCGGATTTTATTTCCTAAAAATCATTTTATTTATTTAATTAAACCGTTATGGTTTTATAATGGTTCTGGCGCTGCTTTTCTAAAAATTTGATTTTGACATAACTCAAAATCTATACGACGAAATCCAGATTTTTCTCTTTCATTAGAAAACTATCGTTCAACCGGTCCCAACGATTCTTGTTTCAAAGAATTCCGACTTCAATTGAGTTCTGTATACTAAATTGAAGTTCGAATTGCCAATTTACGAACTGCCGCACTACGGCGAGCTCGTTTTAATTATATTTATAAATATAAACGTTTTAACTTTGTTTATAATAAATTCAACTCCATTCTGATATATTTTTAATATGTATCAAATCCATTCCAACATAATATTCCCGATCTATTTCACTTCTAATATTCAAATCCTATATACTTACAATATTCAAATTCCATTGAATTTCTTTATTCAAACCCTATATTTGAATTTCCTTCTATTCAATTTCTATTTGAATTTTCTTCTATTCAATTTCTATTTGAAATCCTTTGAATTTAAATTCTATTTTAACTCCTTTGAATTTAAATTCTATTTTAACTCCTTTGAATTCAAATCCTATTTAAATTTCACTTTGAATTCAAATTCTATTTAAATTTCACTTTGTATTCTAATATTCAACCTCCACTTTATATTCTCTTTGAAATTCTATTTAACCAAATTCCATTTGAATTCTAATATTCAAATCTCTATTTGACTTTTCATTATTCAAATCCATTTGAATTCCTTTGAATTCAAATTCCGTTTCAATTTTTCTTATATAATTTCTATTTGAATTTTCTTTATTCAAACTCATTTGAATTCCTTTAAATTCAATTTCTATTTCACTTCTATTTGAATTATATATATATTCAAATTCCTTTATTTTATTTCTATTTGAAATCTATATTCCAATTCCCATTTCAAAATTCCTTTGAAGTTATATAAATATATACATATATTTATATCTATCTCAAATTCAAAACATTTGAATTTTCAAACAACTTGTTTTCTTTTCAAACAAATTTCCATCAAAACTTTTCTAAGGCAACAATTCATCACTTAGAAACTCGAAAATGAACACTGATGACGTTGCGACCATCATCAGAGTTATTTCCCAGTTACTGAATGAGTCCAGTGCTATATTACTTGACATCATTTAGAAAAAAATATTTTCCAAACTCCCCGGATTTTAAATTCTTAATTCTGGTTTGAATTCAAATTTCAATTTATCACATTTGTATATATTTCATATACAAATTCCATTGGTTATATATAACTATTTCCGTTTTATAATCTCTTATTCGATTATAATCCTAACAATCAACTTAACTATTTAAAAACAATATCGTGTCCAATCTTCTGTTCAAGTGTTTATAAACTCCTATCGACATCGTGGCGTCCCACGATTCGACCAAAATTTATAATCCACTCACCAGACTAGTCAACACAATATAAAACGGTTTTTATATCAAATAACAAATACGCTCTCTCGTATATATATACGCTTAACTCATTCTAGGATACTACTGATCCTATCTCTAATGAGCACATTCCAACAAGCCTAGGTATTCGCTCAACCTAAGCTCTGATACCAACTGTAATGACCCAGATTTCCATAACATCGGAGTTGACTATATACATCATACGTCCAACCCAAATATCACGAAAATACGGAACATTTTTTTTAGAAGAAAGAGATAGAAGAAGAACATAAATAACAACACAGAATCTCACATCGCAGCGGAACAAAATATAATATATCATATCTTTGAAATACAAAATCTTCACTGTATAACATACACTTATCAGAGTACAACACTTACAACACAACGGTACAACTATAACTGGATAACGCTGAAGCCTCCTGCTCCAAGCTCCTTTAGATATATCTGAAAAATCCTGAACTACTTGACTACCCGTACAAATTTAGGCACCCAAGAGTTTAGGTAGAACAAAACAAAATAAACTCCGGGTCAGTCATGGGACTGGTGTGAGTAAACAGTTTAAAACAGTTTCAGAAAACTAAATGATATCTCATAAGACCACGCCGTATAACACGGAACGGGTTTTTCCCTCATGAGAATCCAAACCTTGATTTAACTTTCAAAATCCCCTTGAAATGAACGATAATCTTTATATCAAAACTCCTTTGATATTATAATAATGTCTAAATCAAGTAGATAACAATCTAGTGGAACGTTTGCATCTCACGTTCCACATATATAATATACAATCGTAAAACGCAAGCACGTATTGGGTATTTTGATTTCCAACTATGACAAGGTATGGAACCACCTTCCGCTGGTATATCTCTAGAGGAGAATACACCGAGTTCAACAAGAACATCTTGCAACTCAGCCACACAAGACCGACCACTCATTTCGCTTGAGTGTATCGAATGTATATCACCAACGATTGGGATCAGCAACCGTTTCCCGAATGGGACAACATCGACAATAGATTTTGAGAAGTAAATGAAACTCTAGATCAGGTGATTATACAGCCTAATAGGTGCGACCTACATAGCCATGCTGCCTGCCCGATTTCTGTCATTTACCGGTTGATGAGGCTAGAAGCTACGCTTTGTCATCACACAAGATTCACTTCGAATGTCACATCGTCAGATCCATCGAAAATCACTAATTGATGTCTACAACAGTACATTACGTGTCAGCTAAAAGAAGTTTCCTTCTCCGCTTCCATTCTTGGTACTGTTGAAGAAATCAATGTACGTGACCTTTCTGGAAATACTCTGTCAGACATCCATCCATACAGGTCACCCAGGAACAGGATGAACCGAAGGCACAATTTCTATTAATAGAAAAAGTCCTTGCACTCTACTCCGTCTTCGATTATCTTTATATAATCTGATTCGCAACGCTACTGCCAATACGGAGTGGTTCTTCGGATAATAATCCAACCGGTCTCTCCATATTGACAACGATGGTCAAAACTACGATAGTCTGTGATTTAACTATCGAATAAAACAAGTGTTTCGATAGTTGATGATTTAACTATCGAATAAAACAAGTGTTCATCCAAACATCCAACAATCACTGAGCCTTTAATTAAATCTCTTCTCTATTTCTTATCAATATTTGTTAACCAAATATTTTCAATAACCATATTGGCCTTATACGTTATTTGGAAAACATTTCCATATATCGCCTTCTTTTATTTTCTAAACTTTAGAAAATATATTTTATTTATAATTGGAAAATATTCCAATTACTTAGCTCTTTTCCAATCTCGTTTATTTCTATACTTAGGAAATATTTATTATTCTATTTCCCAGCTTACACTTATTTAGGTTAAACGGATGTTGTGTAAAACATCGTTACGACAACCCAAATACTATATTCAACTAACTCTTATCTAACATTGATCTTCGAGCCTGAATCAACCTGTTCATTTGTTAATAATGAAATCAATCATGTTGGGGTATAACTACCTCTCAGACCTTGACTGAATAACATTTATAACGTCAAAACAGATAAGACTACTTACTCGAACAATCAATACCATACAACTACCGATTCACTTTTAAACACGTATACGCTTCGTCTTTCTATTCTTACTAGATTTTATCCCAAGTCTTCCTTTTTGATTATACTATTCTATTTCTAAGTTCGTTTCCTTATCGGCTTCTATATATTTTGATATGTTAATTTCTAACCATCAAATTATCTTAAAAATATTCTATCTTCTTAAATTCCCGGAAAAATTCGCCATAACCTCCTTTGTACCGGGAGCATCGGGAAATTTCAAATAGCTTTCCTGGTCCTTCTCATCTCAAAAAGAAAAAGAAAAAGCCAAACGGCTTGCCGATACGGCGCATAAAATCTCATATATGAATTTAAATACATACCTTTTTGTCGGGAATTCTATTTATTTCACTTCTATACTTTATTCCATACCTGTCTCCTGTATGTCTATACCTGTCCAATCTATTTTAACTATACCAATCATTTTAACTAAATTTGTTAAGTAAACTTGTTACTTAACTCTTCAGTCTATTTCACCTTCATATTTGAACATGACATGTTCAAATATATTTTAACTTGTATTAACAAATTCTAATTATACCCATACTCTCGTTTCCTTATCGACTTCTTATTCAAATTCCAATTCAATTCTATTTGAATTCTCTTTATTTAAACTTCATTTGAATTCTATTTTCAAATTCTATAGTTTAAAGTCCATTTGAATTCTATATTCAAATTCTATAGTTTAAAGTCCATTTGAATTCTATATTCAAATTCTATAGTTTAAAGTCCATTTGAATTCTCTGCATTATTTATAAACAACGTTTATAACTTCAATTCAAATCCCACCTTTCCATTTATAAACAACGTTTATAAATTCAATTCAAATCCCATATTTTCATTTATAAACAAAGTTTATAAATTCGATTCAAATCCCATCTTTCCATTTATAAACAGAGTTTATAAATTCAATTACTTGTTTTATATACCTTCAAAACAAGTTCATATTTTCTATAGTTTTATTTAAAATTCAAATTCTATTTATAAAAATAGAATTTCCTTTTTAAATATCAAATACCCTTTCCGATATTTTTGTGAATCAATATTCAAGCCCCAGGGATATTTTAAACAATCAAATCAACCAATTTTCAATCATTTGATTTTTAACACATCATATATGAATATATATGAAATCAAACAAACAACAAACAGATAATATATTTTTGAGGAATCCAGTTGGATTCCTCCAACCTGTTTTTCCTGCATCCACAGACGTTAGTCAACAAAATAATACCCATCCTGCTTCGAGGCAGGATATCGCGGTATAGAAGGTCATCCACTTAGCGTGGGGCGTATAGGGTAATCATCCGTTATGAAACTGCGGGCATCCGCTAATGATACTGCGGGAATCCAACCAATCAACAACCCAATATATATATATATATATAATAGTCAACCAATCCTAGATAACTAATATATTTTTAACAGCAATAAATAAATATTTAAAGCATCCAACAATCAACAAAACAATTTATTTTTACCTAACAAAAATAAATTCTAAAATAAAAGGTGAGTGCGGTTTACTCACCGTGATTTTCGTTTGTCGAATATCCCATTTAAATTCCATATCGTCTCGGCCTCGAATCCAATCTAATCATTTATCGTGAACCTTATCGCTTTGACAAATCCCAACCGATCAACAAAGCATACTCAAAATCATCAATCCATTCTTGTTGAAAACAGCCTTAACATCCGTCATTCTCCACTTCGGCATTTTCCCGAACAACTTGTTATCAACTTCCATTTCTTTAATATTTTAAATAGTCTAGGCAAGTTTAAATTTCATTAATGAAAATCATAGATTTTAATATCCAGGTTAAGCTAATAAATCACACCTTAAGTGATGAATACCTGCGTTACTCTTCTTCTACCAGGTAATAGAATGACTACGACTCCTCTTCTTCCCAGAATTCGATCCACTGACCCCAAACATACCAAGGGATACATGACTTCGAATGCTCATGAATATCCTAGTAAAAATACACGAACCACTTTCCTTCCACAACCCTCAAATTCAAATACAAGATCCGAACTTCCTGCTAACATCGAATCTGAACGCTTCCCTCATTCATCATATCCAGAACCAACACCGCCCTTCACAACATCGCGACTCCCTATCGCACCCTTCCAGAACCCAACGCGACCTGTACCTCGCTCCATCCTTCTCCAGAATCCATCGCCACTTCACAACCGAACTCCTCTGTGAGGTGCATCTCACCTTCGGTATCACCACGTTATCCTCCTTCCAGCACAGCTCCGCCCCAATGGCTCACAAAGCTCAGTCCTAGCTTTCGATGGCTCAACATCGAGCACTAGGAATTTTCCGTAGTTGATTTCGATTTGAGAAAAAAGGGGTAATCGCCTTTAGCTAGTTAAGATGAACGAAAAAAATAAAAAGAAAGGAGATAAGGGTGGGTCGCGACTTATAAAGAGGGAGGTGGTTTTGAATTGAAGAGGAGAAAAAGCCACGTTTTGTTTTGGTTTGTGGATGAAGAGGAAGCACGGGATGGTTTTGTTTGTGGAGTTTAAACAAGGCACGGGTTTGGCTTTGGTCCACTCAATTTTGATGTTTTAATTTTAATAAAAAAAAAATTGTATCCTTAACATTTAAATAACCCTTAACTGCGAACTCCTTTCTGAACCTAACAACTGTCAATTCTAGGGTAAAACTATTATTCTGAACCCACTGGGATAAGTATCGAAGTCCAGTTCGATCATCCCGAACAGATATTAATTTAAATCGATTTAATTTAAATTTCAAACCATTTAAATTCTTCGATAATTATTGAGTATTATTATTCTAATTCAAACAGAATTATGTATCGATTATCTGAACTGATTTCAAATCAGTTTTCACTTCGAATTCAGTTATTCGCTGATTCCTTATTTTGATAATTTAATATATACGATATTAAATCGAAATCGATATTTAAATTGATAACATAAATATAAAAATTTCCGTTTATATTATCCACCCAATATTTAAATCTGTATTAAATAGTTAAAATTAACCCATCAGAATGCGGGTCATTACAAACTGTAAACTAGTATGGGAACAACTCCCTAAGTATCAATCCCGAAGGTCGAAACCAACATCAGATAGACACTAAGAAAACCATTCAACTTAACTAATCTCCAGTCAGTTTCTAATTTAGCTTAACTCCATTTCTTAACTCCTTATAAATAAAACATTCCATTTTCTATGTTTAGAAAATATCTCTATTTCTATATTTGGAAAATGTTTCCAAAACTCATTTATATGGATTTCAAACTAACGTTGTATAAAACATCGTTAGGACCGCTCCATCCATAAATCTTATTACTTAACTGTATTTCTAACTAACTCTCACCCTCGAACCTCAACTATTTCTTAGTTAAATAAGGAAGTCAATCAAGTTGGGGTATAATTACCTCTCAGACCTTAACTGAACAACGTTCTTAACCTTGCAAAAGACAAAGCTCACCGCTCCAATTTCTACAATCATTTGCTTACGCAAATTCTCGGATTCATTTTATGAATCCACTTCTTTTATGAAAACATTTATTATAACGCTAACGTTATAAACCCTACTTTTGAAATATCTAACTTCAAATATAACTTGTATTCTTTAATTTGAATAAATAAATAAACACCTAATTTATAAATAAATAAATCTTGATTTAAAAACCGGAAAGTATAAGTACTTTACCGAATTCAATATAATCGAATTCGACGATTAACTCCCTTCGAATAACTAATATTCGATTAACTCACTTCGAATGACTAATATTCGATTAACTCACTTCTAATAACTAATATTCGATTAACTCCTCTCGAATAACTAAATTCGATAACTCATTTCGAATAACTAGTATTCGATGAATCCTTTCGAATAAACTATATTCGATAACTCATTTCGAATAACTAATATTCGATGACCTCATTTCGAATAACTAATATTTGTAATAACCTGGAAATCTGGGCCGGTTTAAAATTTTTATTTTGGCAATTTTAGTGAATTTTGATTATTTAAAATGAATTATTTTAAATAAGATCGACGAGAAATTTATTTTGAATATAATTCGAACGTATGTATTCGTTTGAATCGTCATTAGAATATAAATATTTATTTATATATATAAAAGGAATTGAAAATGGCGCGGTAGTTCGATAATTCGATTTCAAACTTCAACTGAATGTACCGGGTGCAAAATAAACCGGATTTTAGTGAAACCAAAAATATTTGCATCTAATTTATAATATCCTTCCAATGAATCCGAAAAACCAAAATTTTATAGTGGGGTAAAAAGGTATGCCCAGTTGAAAATTCTTAATAGTCGCTATGGAATTCAGGCCCTTAAAAATGGAGATTTTGCAAATGACCTCGGATTTCGACGAAACCACTTTTGTTGGGTCCGTGACATAAAGTTATTGCTAGGTTTCAAATTTTGTAATTTTTCGAATCAATATGTGAGCGTGGCAAAGGAAACCGCGTTTGACCAGTTTAAGTTGATTTTAATCGACTGGAAAATGGCCATTTTTCAAACGGTCTCAGAATTCGATGAAATTAGTTTTGTTAGGACCGTATCGTCAATACGAAGCCAGAAAATATTTTTCGGGAATTTTCCTAGTTAGTATGTGACCCCGGTAAATTGAAATGCGCGTTCAAATTCAATATATAGAGTTATATGTTGATTTTAACGAAAACTGCTCGAAACGATCGAATTAGCCTACGATACATATCCCATTGTGTTCAGAATGGGGGTAATACGCCAGGGACGACAGGCGGTGGGTCTCGTTTAGAGGCCGAAATTAAAAGTTACCTTTTGAAATTAAATAGAAAAAAAATATAATAAAAAAAATAAAACCCCTCCTCCCTTTTATCATTTCTCAGGGCCCCCCCCCCCCGTTCAAAACACTTTCAGATCGAATAAAAAAAAGAAAAAAAACCGCGCCTCCCCCAAATCGACTGGACGTCGTCGCCCCCCTCCTCTCGTGTTCCCCCGCCGCTTCTTCCCTCCCTTCTTCCCTCTGCCGCGACCCCCCCCCCTCCCCCCCCGCGCCTCCCTCTCCATCGAAGAAAACCCCCTCCTCACCCACGCGAACCCCACAAACCACCGCAACTCAACCCGATACACCCCCTTCTTGCCTCGCCGACCTTCCAGCACACCATGCGCCGCCCTACACGCCACCAACAGCCCCGGTTCGGACTGAACCCCTCCTCCATCAAAGAAATGTGAGTTTTAATTTTAATTTTTAATTTTAATCATTCATGTAATTGGAATGGTGATGTATAGTTAATTAAAGTTGCGATTTTTACTTATGGAAAGTTACGATTTTTATGCTAAGATAAAGTTCATGTCTTTATAGCGATAAGGTTGTGATTTTTAAGTGTTTAAAAATATGATTTTTAAGTGTATAGGAATAAAATTTTCCTTATATGAAGTAGCAAATAAAAACGGGATTTTTATCATATATATACAAAGTGAAGGAAAATATATGATTTTTATATTTTAGAAAGAATAAAAATTCGATTTTCAATTTACAGAAGATATAAAAATATAATTTTTATACTATAGAGAAGGTAAAAATATGATCTTTATTGTTTGAATGGCGATAGAAAAATATAATTTTCATATAGGTAAATAATAAAAATTCAATCTTTATATAAGAAGTAGAAATATAAAAATATAATTTTTACATATGAAAGATCAGTTTAGAAATATGATTTTTAGTTATTGAATGAAGCAATAAAAATAATATTTTTGTTTGAACAACGTGAAAAGACTGTATTGGAATTACAAATGGATTCAGGCGATTCAACAGTTCAAAAGCAAAGCACGGCGGAGTGGAACCCTCTGTGAGAACTTCTCACCTTTTAATTTTGTTTTTCTAGTTAAAAATATATACTAGGATGCAGATGGTGTTTAGTAGCACCCGACACCCGTCATCCACAGACCATGGACGGCTTGTATGCTTGTTTGTTTGATTTTGATGTGTAGTTGATTGAGTGATGTAATGTGAAATGAAATAAAATATTTATATAGTTAAAAATATTTTATAGTTAAAAATAGAATTTTTAACGTGTATATGAAAGGAAATAAAAATAAACAAATCGGACGATTTGTTTATATACACACATTTGACTGATATTGATTGGGACGATAAATTTTACACATCGCCCAACTGCACAAATAAAATCTGTGTTTGATTGTTTGAAACCCCACACGGGTATTGCGATGATAATTGACGTACACTA
This sequence comes from Allium sativum, assembly GCA_030737875.1. NCBI lineage: Eukaryota > Viridiplantae > Streptophyta > Magnoliopsida > Asparagales > Amaryllidaceae > Allium > Allium sativum. The sequence goes on along the minus strand of CM060916.1, from coordinate 361,568,524 downwards.
ATCCCAATAATTAGTGGTATGTCGATCGATTGATTGACAGACTATTATGAGCGTTAAATATTTATATTTGATGCTTATACAGTGTAGAATGCACTTTGGATGATGGTTGATTATTCATCGTTGTTATTGTATACATGTGATGTAAATAAAATCCATATAATTAACATTATATGGTAATTGATTGGGCCTCATTCCATATTTCAAAAAGAAATATTTGAAATAGAAATATTTGAAAAGAAATATTTGAAATAGAAATATTTGAAAAAGAAATATTTGAAATAGAAATATTTAAAATAGAATATTTGAAAATAAAAATATATGAAGCCGTGTTGATTAGATTGACGCCATTTTGACGTGAACGATATTTATATCGATTTTATTCATTTTATAATGAATATCGAAAGTGATTTCAAAATCTGATTTTTCGAAAAGAATTAAAATTCGAATTGAAATTGAAAAGAATTGAAATTCGAATTGAAATTAAATAGAAATGAATTTGAATTGAAAAGATTTGAAATTCGAATTGAAATTGAATAGAAATGAATTCGAATTGAAATTGAATAGAAATGAATTCGAATTGAAATTGAATATAAATGAATTCGAATTGAAATTGAATATAAATGAATTCGAATTGAAATTGAATTGAAATGAATTTAAAACGAATTTATATTGGAAAATTCAATTTTGATTTGAATTTGAAAAGAAGTTGAAACCGTTTTGAAAAAGAATTTTAAATGATTTATAAAATACGTTTTAAAAGGAAATCGGCGAAGTATATATTATATATATATTATATATATAATATAATGGCCTGAATAGAACGCGCCGCGCCGCGGCAGTTCGCGAATTTCGACCATTGACTTCGAATGGATATTGCGGGAGATCCGACCGTCGGATTCTCCTAAAACTTGAACCATTGGGTTCGTATCGAAAAGAGATTTCTTATTAGAAATTAAAAATCTAATGGTTGGATTTGGAATTATGTCCAAATCAAATTTGGAAAAGGTCGTTGTAAGTGCAGTTCGATGGCTATTGATGGAAATCGACTGTACGGGCCTTGATAAAATTATTAAAAATAGTAGTAATTTGTGTAAAATCATAAGAAATGATTTATGAAGATTTGGGATGAAAAACTCCATATTTGAAAAGATAAAAATAGATTTTTATCGAAATGAACTAGTTTTGAACTAGAATAATAATTTATTTATTTTGAAATGAATAAATTAGATTTGAAAATGGTTTTAAAAGTAACCAGAATTTTCAATAATTGAATTGGAATGGATTTGAATCGAAATTGTCTTTGGAATATTTTGATGTTGGATTTCGTGATTGTACAGATATTGTTATGGAAATTTGAAAGATATTTATATCGTTATTTCCAATAGAATATTTGTTGGTCGTAGAATTTGATATTGAATATAAGCCGATATATTTTCTATTCAGAGCCTTGTATTTAATATCAAATGTGATTTGGGCTTGCCATGAATGGTGTCTTCATTAACACTGTTCTTAAGCCCAGTGGAGAAAAAGATTAAATCTTTTTGTTTAGATTTAATGAAGTGTACCAATTAAAGAATAATTAATTGGAATTGAATTGGTATTGATTTTTTGGTTTATCGTGAACAGTGTTTTAAATAACACTTGTTCTTTAACCCGACAATTAATGTAATGTGATTTTGGGTTTATAGTGAGCCGTGTTTTAAATGACATTGGTTCCTTAACCCAGCTAAAGACAGAATATTGATTTTTGTGAAGATTAAAACTAAGTGGAGTTTTAAGGAATCTTTAATTAGATTGAAAAGATCGAGGATGGAGTATCACCAGTTTTGCTCCAGGCGATAGTTAAATCTTTAATTAGATTTGAACGTGAAATGGTAATTGAATTTACCGACAACACCGTGGTGTTAGATATGAAGTATAACCAGTTTTACTTCATGGGATAAATAGGTTGGGATTGGGAAATAAAATAAATAATTACTTCGGTGTGGTTCGTTAATCCCGACTAGTTTGAAGTGATATTCAAAAGGAAGATTAAAGAATAAATTTAAAAGAATTTATCTTTGATAAAATTAATGGGAACCTTTCCCAAAGTATAAGAATATTTGAATAAAAGAATATTCTGAATTGGATTGAGGCGTATGTTGTGTTTGTGTCACACGTGTTTATTATATACGCGAGTTGTTCAGAAAGACCGGGTTTATCCCATTCTGAATAACTAATTCGACGTGGTGTCGAAGATGAAGACGGTGGTTGAAGACCGGAGGTCTTCACGTCGTTTGGGTGATTACTGATGATCTTTATTGGGCTGTACACCCAAGAAGATGGAAACAGTTGGTGATCGTCCAGACGTACTTGGAGATCGATGGATATGCGGGGTACTAGGTGCCTCCGGTTTCGTTCAGACCCAGAACGGACTAGTAAATGGACTGTGTGTCTGACATTGGATTTTAGTCTGTGTGATTGATTTCTATTAAATATATATCTGTTTGGCGGCGGAGAATTTATTCTCTTGCTTAATGCCCTTATCAGAGACGTACGAGCTCAGGGGTTATATACTGATGGATATCAAACGCATAGAGTGAATTGCCTGTGTGGCATGCCTAAGTGGCAAATGATCAAGGCTTCTGTTGAAAAGAAAAGTCTTGTGGTTGATGATCAAAGCACCGCCTGTGTGGCATAGCTTTGTGTAACGTGAATTCGCGAGCCTCACACCCCGATTTTGAACCAGAAACGGGAGAGGACCTCAGGGAGGGCATGCGTTTCCTTCTAGCTAGGGTGGTGTCAGTGACCTACCAGCCCTGACATTTATATACTTTTCAGCTGTGTGGTTGTTGCTGTTGCGAGGCGCCTCGGTTAGATCGGACGATCCGGGTCCGATGGAGCCATTCGTTGGCTCATTTACGCCCCAAAGGGCGGGGAAACGCAGTGTTCAGGCATTTTAATCCACATCGGTGGACCGGCCCTGACGCTCCAAGGGCCCACCTGAGTCTGGGTCCTAAGGCTCGGGCTAGAGAGTCTCGAATCGGTAGAGGACTATCTTTTGCCTTGGTTCATAGATGGAAATGCAATTTCCAAATACGTGATTTTGCGGTTTTGATTGTATAGCCTAGTATAGCGACATGATATATGGTACCCATGCCGTCTATGATTGATATTTATGATTGAAATTGTTTTATACACTATGCACTTAAAATAGTATCAAATTACTTGTTTTAAACGTATCAAGCATGCTTTGGCTATTATAAGGGAAAACCCTATCCCCCGGCTTGCGTTGCATTGTGTGATAGGAACTGGGTCTTATAATAGCTTCATTTTTCTTTATTTAGCATTGCGTTGTTTGTTTTATGCACTGGTATTCTTGGGAGGAAACCCGTTCCGTGTTATACGGCGTGGTCCCTTGGTTTACCTAATTTTAAAAATAAGGATTTACAACTGTTTTAGTTCTCACACCAGTCCCATGACTGACCTGGAGTTTATTGTTTTAACCTAAACTCTGGGTGCCCTTATTTTGACACGGGCAGCTATTAGTTTTGGTTTTGCAGATTTATATTCACAGGATCCTGGTTTACAGCTGGAACGATATCCGGAAAGCTTTGTATCCGTATATCTCCTTCTAGTTGTGTTTTGTATTATTTCCGCTGCGATGTATTTAAATGTAATTTTAATCTCTGATATTTCTGTGTAATATTCATTTATACTCTGTATATTCTTGTATTCTGATGGAATTGTTGTAATATACAATGAAATGTTCTTCCGTCTGCGTTCTATTTTGTCGTGTTCTCAAAACAATTCGTTCTTTCTCTTCTCTTCGGAGACCGGGGAAGTTCGGGTCGTTTCAATATTCGATGCTCCTTTTCGAAAAACTAATATTCGATAATCCTATTTTTCGAATAAACTATATTCGATTAATTCTCTTCTTCGAATAACCTTATTCGATTACTCTTTCTTCGAATTAACTATATTCGAATAACTTTAATCCGATTAACTCTAATTCAATTAACTCTATTCGTATAACTAATATTCTATAGTCTCTCTTCGAATAACTAATATTTGATAACTCCTTTCAAATAACACTAATTTGATTTAACTCTAACTGGTTAACTCTAAATGGTTTACTCTAACTGATTTACTTTAACTAGTTAACTCTAACTGGTTAACTCTATCCAATTTACTCTTCGTCCATATCTAGTTCAAATATCGATGTTGAAATCGATTCTTACTTCTCTATATAAGTCCTGACTTTTATATTTTATTTATCCAATGATAAATATTTTATTTAATTTATAAAAACTTATTTATAAATTAATCTTCTTACTTTATCTGTTAAATCAGATTTCTCTCAAATGTTCACTTTGAATTCATATTCTGTTATACCCGTGTACGAAGCAGGAGTCTAAATCTTCCTAGTGTAAAATTCTCTTTTTATACAATTCTATTCATTTTTCAAGTGTTTCCTTTTATAATCTATTTATTTTCGAAATAAATATTTCCTTTATAATTCTATTTATTTTCAAAATAAATATTTCTATTTATAATCTTTTTGTAAATGTTTTACCAATATTTTCTTTTCTATTTGTTTCACAAATATTTCCTTTTACAACTTTATTCATTTTCTAAGTAAATATTTCTTTCCTATTTGTTTCAAAATATTTTCCTTTTATAATTATCCTTTGATTTTATAATTATTTTCTTTTATAAAATCCTTTTCCTTTTATATAAAAACTCCATTGATTTTACATAAATAATTCATTTTCAAAATATACTTTGAAAATCCTTTTTGCTACATCCCAGTATTTCTTATGGTATTTAAAATACCAAATAACAATGATCGATATCATTCAACACACCTAATCAACAGCTGATTATATATCACATCATATATTACAATATATAAAAAGAACAGTATTATAAATATTGAGGAATCTAGTTGGATCCCTCTAACTTGTTTCCCTGCCTCACAGATGTTAAACAATTTAACTAACATCAACTTCATTTCACTATGAAATATTCTGATAAACAGAATCAATATATATATATATATATATATATATATATATATAACCAGATCTATAATTTCAAACAATTGCTTAGCAGTTCAACCAAACAGTCAATACACAACAATCAATCATCATTTATCAGTTCTAAATATACGTTATAAAAATATGAACTGGTAGAGTTGGTGAGTTTTAGTCACATTTGCAGTTCATCATTGAACAATGGTAAACTGTTGTTGATTCGGATCAGATAATTTATTTTTCTATAAATTGTAACAAACTCCAATTCACTCTCAATCAGTTCCAGTGTGTAGCCACCGTCCATACAATCCCAACGAATCTTATTTCACTGAGTTTCGACCATGTATGAGAAAGTTATGATCATTTGAAGTTGGTATAAACATTTAGATTAAAAAAACTTGGATTAAATATAAAACGGTCCTAACCCTTCAAATATCAGCCCATCCCCTCAGCCAACCCGACCTGCTGCTACAGCGCTTCTCCCCCAACCCAATAGAACCCGTCTCCTCTTGTTTTAATGACCATTAGCGCATCTCTTCCTCACTGTATCTCCCTAACCATCCCACTAAATTCAAAAAATGAGATCACCCAGCTACTTCTCTCCCCGAATGCAACTACTATATCACCTCCAAACTGAACTCGATCACCCCGATCAAAACCCATCGCCAGCCCTACCACCGATGACACAGTGAACCGCACAACACCATTCATCACCGAAACACTCCAAAATTCCACCACAGCTGCTAAACTCCATCACAAACTCAAAAACGATAACAAAAAGTTACATCGATCCCTGTATTGATCGATAATCCCAACCTTAGAAAAGAATGAGCGCTGGGTAATTTTGAGCAAACGAAATCACGATCGAGCCCTTTGAAACTTATATGGATCTGAAGCTCATGCTTATACGAATCCAAGTACATTTGTTTTAAGATTTAAGGAATTTTGTTTGATTTTATTTTTGAATTTAAGAGGATCGAAATGTTTTACTGTAAAGAGAAAATCCTATGGCGCAATTTTCTATTGACCTCAAAAAATGAATTTAGGTTTAGGAAATATGATAAGGGTATTATATAGGAGGATTTAGATATTTTTTTCGAATATTATATTAAATTATAACCAACTGCTATTTTTATTTGTCCTTTAAATTTCTTGTAATCACACTTGACATCCAAAAATCACGAAACTGGACATGCAGCTACAGTTCGACATTGCGGACCCAACAAAATTTGTTTCGTCGAATTCCGACTTCGTTTGCTCACACAACGTAATTTTAAAGGTCAAATTATCAACTGTATTTCACATTAAAATCCCATACGGCCACATACTGACTTTAAAAATCACGAAAATTGAAATCTAACAATAATTTAATATTACGGATCCAACAAAATTAGGTTTGTCGAAAATGGAGGTCGTTTGCAAATCTGGCTATTTTTAAAGCTCTAAATAACCTATTTAAATATATAAATATATTTAAAAATAATTAAATTAAATATTTAAAAATAAATATTATCGTATATATTCACACTAGAATACCGTACAGCTCCAATTGGATTTATAACTCGATATTTCAACATTCCCAGTTATATCGATATTCGATTTATATATAAAATCCTTTTATAATATAAATATATATTTATAAATTTCAAAGGAATTCCATAGCGACTTTTATAAAATTTGATTTGGATATAAATCAAAATCTACACAATGAAATCCCGATTTTTCTCTTCTACTAGAAAGATATACTTCACCAGCTCCATACGTTTCTTGTTTCAAAGAAATCCGATTTAAAACGGACCCTGTACATTTAGTTGAAGTTCAAATCGCCAAATAGCGAACTACCGCGCCATTTCGAGCTCGATTATAATTATAATATAAATTATACATTCAATTGTCATTTAAATAATATATTCGTTATTCTAATTCAAATTCTAAGCTGAATTAAATATTTTAAATTGTCCAGTTCACATCATATTGCCAATTCACTATTTCCGACTATTTCAGAATTAAATATATTATTATATTATTTAAATTAATTAAATATTCCATATAATTAAATTATATAACCATTTAAATCCCTAAATCACTTTTTAAATAATTAAATTAATTAATTATTATACCGTAATAATACGGGACATTACATTCTTCCCCCTTAAAATAATAATTTGTAAGGTAGAAAATAACCCTATTGACTAGGCTAACAATTATTTCTTTAATTCTTAACTCCAGTTTCAACTGAACAATCCATTCTAATTAAAATATTAATTTATTTCTATTAATGAAAATTTTCAAAAATTTCAAAAATTTTCTAACACCCGAAATTTTCGAAAATTTTCGCCAGCACCTCCTTTGTACTGGTCAATCGGTAAACTACAACTCGCCTCTCTGGGCCTTCTCCATCCCAAAAGAAAATCAAATAGCCAAGCGACTTGCCCAACAGGCTCATAAATCTCATACCCAATTTAAATATAAACTTGTACGTTTTTGTCGGGTATATCAACTCTTTCACTTTCAATCTGCTATCAATTATGCTAATACCAATGTGTCCATTCCAATTGATCACCAATCAATTTATTCTCAGCCAATTATTTGCTTATATCCAACCCATAATATCATTTCAAGCTCGAGTTCAATCCTCGATTCCAAACTCTTAACATACCCATCCAATTCCATTTTGGATTATCTCTAATCCAATCTAATTCTATATTTCTATCTCAATTCATTTTCCAATTAACTGGTTTCAATTAAATTTCTATTTGCTTTCCCAAATTTCAACTCAATTTGGTTTAGATTCAAACAGTCTTTCTTTGGGAATTTTAAATAGTTCACCATATCGAAAATCAACTTTCCTTATCAGGATTCAGAACTACCTGTTTTTCTCAAATCAATTCAAAAACAAAACCTTTAGTAGTAATCCATCACTTAGAACTTGAAAATGAACACTGATGATGCTGCGCAGTCATCATCAGAATTATTTTCCAGCGGTCGGAGTGAGTTCAGTACTATAACAATTTCAAAACCATATTTAAACATTTCCATTTTGAAATCATTTTCAAAACTATCCTTTTCAATGTTTGTAACAAATTTAAAATCTCCCAGTATTTTAAAACTCACGTATATTTAATCCAATTCCATTTACAAACATTTATTCAAATTTCCAGTGTTTTAATTTCATTTCTCATTTAAATTCAGCTTTAATTCATCTGGTTTCATACATTACACTTATATGAATTCTGGTTGATTATTTACGTAACCATTTTATTTATAATCTTACTCGATTATAATAACAACCAATTATCCAATATATATTATAATAATTCCAATATAAATTCTTTATATTAGAATATTATTTGGGTAAAATTATTCCATTTACCCTCTTTTCAAAACATATTGTGTCGACCCATCGTATTCGAGTGTTTAGAAACTAATACTGATACAGTGGATCAAACTGATCGACCAGAACCCATAAACGACTCAACCAATGCATCTCCACAATATAAAACCATTTTTATATCAAATAACAAATACGTTCACTCGTATATATACACTCAACTCAATCTAGGGTATTTCTAACCCCATCTCTATTGAGTCACACCACAGAGCCAAGGTAATTACTTAACCTTAACCTCTGATACCAACTGTAACGTCCCGGAAATTTGTGATCTTTGGTCGTCGACATAAAACCCACGTCGACTATCCAAACATCGAAAATACCGGTAGTTAATGAAAGAAATTAGAGGGTGAGAATAGATAAGATAGAAACTTAGAATAGAAGAAGATGAAGAAGAAGAAGAACATACAACATCAGAGTAAACACGAATCTCCCAACGGAACAAAAAAAAATATTTCATAACATAACTTTGAAATAAAACAGTATCTGTATACAATACCATTATTAGAGTATAACACTTACAACACAGCGGAAATAACAATAGCTGTATAATCTTGAAGCCTCTTGCTCTAGCTCTTCAAGTATCTGTAAATCCCGACTACTTGACTGCCTGTACAAAATTGGGCACCAAGAGTTTAGGAAAAAAAACAAAATAAACTCTGGGTCAGTCATGTGACTGGTGTGAGTAAACTCAAATCATTTGAATTTATGTGACGACCATAAGACCCCGTACGACGGTGGCAAGGGTAATCTTCCACGTTGTGACGACCCCAAGACCCCGTACGACGGTGGCAAGGGTAATCTTTGGAATATAACACATAAACAGATAATAGCAGAACTGAGCTAAATCAATACACCAGATAATGTACAAATAATACACTGGATAAACCTAATCATTAGAGTTACGAAGTATACAGGATCATACTTAGTTCAAAATACAGTTCAGCTATACATAAATGAAACGACCCGAACTTCCCGGTCTCCGAAGAGAAGAGAAAGAACGAATTGTTTTGAGAACACGACAAAATAGAACGCAGACGGAAGAACATTTCATTGTATATTGCAACAATTCCATCAGAATACAAGAATATACAGAGTAAGAATTAATATTACACATTATAAAATATCAGAGATTACAATACATTACATAGCAGCGGAAAATAATACAATACACAACTAGAAATAATACGCGGATACAAAGCTTTCCGAGTATCGATCCAGCTGTAAACCAGGATCCTGTGAATATAAATCTGCAAAACCAAAACTACTAGCTGCCCGTGTCGAAAATAAGGGCACCCAGAGTTTAGGTTACAACAATAAACTCCAGGTCAGTCATGGGACTGGTGTGAGAACTAAAACAGTTATTTAAAACTTTACTTTAAATCAGATATATCAAGGGACCACGCCGTATAACACGGAACGGGTTTCCTCCCAAGAATACCAGTGCATATAACAAAACGACGCAATGCTTTTTGGAAAAATGAAGCTATTATAAGACCCAGGTCCTATCACACAATGCAATGCAAGCCGGGGGATAGGGTTTTCCCTTATAATAGCCAAACATGCTTAGTACGTTTTAAACAAATCATTTGATACTATTATAAGTGCATAGTGTATAAAACAACTACAAATCATAAGTATCAATCATAGGCGGCATGGGTACCATATATCATATCACCATACTTGTTCTACAATTAAAACCGCAAAATCACGTATTTGGAAATTGGATTTCCATCTATGAACCGAGGCAAAAGATAGTCCTCAACCGATTCGAGACGCTCTAGCCCGCCCCTCAGGACCCAGACTCAGGTGGGCCCTTGGATCATCAGGGCCGGTCCACCGATGTGGATTAAAATGCCTGAACATGCGTTTACCCGCCCTATGGGGCGTAGGTGAGCCAACTAAATGACTCCATCGGACCCGGATCGTCCGATCAAATCGAGGCGCCTCACAACAGCAACAACCACATAAATCAAACTCGTCAGGGCATGTAAAACCACTGACGCCACTTCTAGCTAGAAAGAAACGCATGTCCTCCCTGAGGTCCTCTCCCGTTTTTGGTTCGCCACCGGGGTGTGAGGCTCGCGAAACAACCCTACACAAAGCTACGCCACAAAGGCTATGCTTTGATCATCACCACAATACTTTGCTTTTCAACAGAAGCCTTGATCAATTGCCACTTAGGCATGCCACACAGGCATTTCACTCCATGCATTTGATATCCATTAATATATAACCCTTGAGCTCGTACATCTCAGAGAAGGGCGTTAAGCAAGAGAATAAATTCCTCGCCGCCAAACAGATATATATTTAATAGAAATCAACCACACAAAATAAATTCCAATGTACGACACACAGTCCATTTACAAGTTTTTTCCGGGTCTGAACGAAACCGGAGGCACCTAGTACCCCGCATATCCATCGATCTCTAAATACGTCTGGACGACCACCAATTGATTCCCTCCTCTTGGGTGTACGGCCCAATCAAGATCATCAGTAATTATCCAAACGACGTGAAGACCTCCGGTCTTCAACCACCGTCTTCATTTGACTCCACGTCGAATCAGTTATTCAGAATGGGATAAACCCGGTCTTTCTGAATAACTCGCGTATATAATAAACAAGTGTTACACAAACACAACATACGCTTCATTCCAATTCATAATATTCTTTTATTCAAATATTCTTATATTTTGGGAAAGGTTCCCATTAATTTTATCAAAGATAAATTCTTTAAATTTATTCTTTAATATCCTTTTTGAATATCAATTCAAACTAGTCGGGATTAGCGAACCACACCGAAGTACTCATTTATTTTATTTCTCAATCCCAACCTATTCACCACATGAAGTAAAACTGGTAATACTTTATATCTAACACCACGGTGTTATCGATAAATTCAATTACCATTTCACGTTCAAATATAATTGAAGACTTAACTATTGCCTGGAGCAAAACTGGTGATACTCCATTCTCGACCATTTCAATCTAATTAAAGATTCATTAAAACCCCACTTAGTTTTAATCTTTACAGAAATCAATATCCTGTCTTTAACTAGGTTAAAGAACCAATGTCATTTAAAACACGGTTCACGATAAACCCAAAATCACATTCCATTAATTATCGGGTTAAAGAACCAGCGTTATTTAAAACACTGCTCACGATAAACCCAAAAATCAATCCCAATTCAATTCCAATCAAATATCATTTAATTGGCACACTTCATTAAATCTAAATAAAAAGATTTAATCTTTTTCTCAATTGGGTTTAAGAGCAGTGTTAATGAAGACACCATTCATGAAAAACCCAAATCACATTTGATATTGAATACAAGGCTCTGAATAGAAAATATACCGGCTTATATTCAATATCAAATTCTACAACCAACAAATATCGTATTAGAAATAACGATATATATATATCTTTCAAATTTCCATAACAATATCTGTATAATCACGAAATCCGACATCGAAATATTCCGAAGACAATTTCGATTCAAATCCATTCCAATGCAATTATTGGAAATTTTGGTTATTTTCAAAACCATTTTCAAATCCAATTTATTTATTCTAAAAACAAATAAATTATTATTCTAGTTCAAAACTAGTTCATTTCGATAAAAATCTATTTTTATCTTTTCAAATATAAATTTTTTACATCCCAATTCTTCACAAATCATTTCTTATGATTTTACACAAATTATTACTAATTTTAGTAATTTTATCAAGGCCCGTACAGTCGATTTCCATCAACGGCCATCGAACTGCACTTACATCGACCTTTTTCAAATTTGATTTGGACATAATTCCAAATCCAACCGTTAGATTTCTAATTTCTCACATTCGTTTGAAAGCTCTTTTCGATACGAACCCAACGGTTCCGGTTTTAGGAGAATCCGATGGTCGGATCTCCCGCGATATCCGTTCGAAGTCAATGGTCGAAATTCGCGAACTGCCGCGGCGCGTTCTATTCAGGCCATTATATTATATATATAATATATACTTCGTCGATTTCCTTTTAAAACGCATTTTATAAATCGTTTTAAATTCGTTTTCAAAACGATTTCAACTTCTATTTCAAATTCAAATCAAAATCGAATTTTTCAACATAAATTCATTTTAATTTCATTTCAAATCGATTTAATTCAAATTGATTTCTAATTCAATTTCAGTTCGTTTTCAATTCAATTTCAATTCGAATTCATTTCTATTAAATTTCAATTCTATTCAATATCAATTCGAATTCATTTCTATTCAATTTCAATTCGAATTCATTTCTATTCAATTTCAATTCGAATTCATTTCTATTCAATTTCAATTCGAATTCATTTCTATTCAATTTCAATTCGAATTCATTTCTATTCAATTTCAAGTCGAATTCGTTTCTATTCAAAATATCAGATTTTAAAATCACTTTCGATGTTCATTATAAAATGAATAAATCGATATAAATATCGTTCACGTCAAAATGGCGTAAATCTAATCAACACGCCTTCATATATTTCTATTTTCAAATATTCTATTTCAAATATTTCTTTTTCAAATATTTCTTTTTCAAAACTGGAATGAGGCCCAATCAATTACCATATAATGTTAATTTTATGGATTTTCTACAACGCATGTATACAATAACAACGATGAATAATCAACCATCATCCAAAGTGCATTCTACACTGTATAAGCATCCAATATAAATATTCAACGCTTATAACAGCCTGTCAATCAATCGATCGACAAACAACTAAACAATCAGGATTAGTGTACGTCAAATATCATCCCAATACCCGTGTGAGGTTTCAAACAATCAAACACAGATTTTATTTGTGCAGTTGGGCAATGTGTAAAATTTATCGTCCCAATCAATATCAGTCAAATGTGTGTATATAAACAAATCGTCCGATTTGTTTATATTTATTTATTTCATTTCATATACACGTTAAAAATTCTATTTTTAACTATAAAATATTTTCCACTATAAAATATTTTATTTCAACTATATAAATGTTTTATTTCATTTCACATCACATCACACAATCAACTACACATCAAAATCAAACAAACAAGCATACAAGCCGTCCATGGTCTATGGACGACGGGTGTCGGGTGCTACTAAACACCGTCTGCATCCTAGTATATATTTTAACTAGAAAATAAAATTAAAAGGTGAGAAGTTCTCACCGACTAGCTAAATCCATTCACCGCGACTCTTCGTATGTAGGAAATCTTCATCGTTCCTTCTTTCCTCACTTTCGTCATCCGTATTCACTACATATATAAAAATCGATTTTTTACTTCGCTATTCAATATATAAAAATCGAATTTTTACTTTGCTATTCAATATATAAAAATCGAATTTTTACTTCGCTATTCAATATATAAAAATCATACTTTTATTACTTCTACTTTATAAAAATCATATTTTTATATCTCCTACATAATAAAGATCGAATTTTTATTATCTATATTATATAAAAATTATATTTTTAACCTTTCTATCATATAAAAATATTGTCTTTCATAGATTAAAAATCACTACTTTATCTCGTTAAAAATCCATTCTTTTATAATTTAAAATTCCGACCTTTTATAATTTAAAAATCCGATCTTTCTCCTTATTAAAATATAATCTTTTCAATTCAAAAATCATATATATCTTTATAAAATTCCTGTTTTTTCCTTTAAAATAAAAATCAGTTTTCTCTTATTAAAAATTTAAATTCAAAACTGAAAAGAAAATCAAAATGAATGTAAATAAAAATAAACAAAAATAAAAATAAAAAGAGAACACACCTTCATTACATTTTTTATTGAATGGGAGAGGAGCGCCGAGCTGCTGCCGGGCGGTTTCGCAGGTTTTGGGCGCGGGTTTTCACTTCAGAGGGGGAGAGAGACGTTGCGTCGGGTGTTGGAGGGTCGGAAGTGGTGCAGGGGCCGAGGAGGGGCGTATGGCGGCGGCTATCGGGTCGGGTGGGTGCGGTTTGGTCGATTGGGGGTGAGGGCTACGGGTTCTTGTCAGAAGAGGGGAGATAGGATGGAGAGGAGGAAGCGAGCGAAGGGGAGGAGGAAGAAGATGGGGGAGGCGACGCGGTGGCCCCGCCTTGGGCGGCGGCGGCGATTGAGGGGGGGGGGCGATGGTAGCGCCCCCCTTCCTTTTTTTTTCTGCTTGACTTTTCTGAGGGAGAGGGTTAAAGGTAAGGGCTTTATATAATATATATATATATTAATTTATTATTTTTGATTTCAAAAAGTTATTTTAAATTTCAAACTCGAAATTAAACCCACCGACTGTCGTCCCTAGCTAATTACCCCCATTCCGAACACAATGGGATATGCCATATAGGCCAATTCGATCGTTTCGATCGGTTTTCGTCAAAATCAACAAATAACTCTATATATCGAATTTGAACGTACATTTCAAATTATCGGGATCACATACGGACTCGAAAAATTCCGGAAAAATATGTTCTAGCTTCTTATTGATGATACGGTCCTAACAAATCTAGTTTCGTCGAATTCTGAGACCATTGGAAAAATGGCACTTTTCCAGTCGATTAAAATCAACTGAAACTGGTGAAACGCGTTTTCCTTTGCCACGCTCACATATTGATTCGAAAAATTATGAAATTTGTAATCTAGCAATAACTTGACATCACAGATCCAACAAAAGTGGTTTCGTCGAAATCCGAGGTCATTTGCAAAATTTTCATTTTAAGGGCCTGAATTCCATAACGACTATTCTGAATTTTCAAATGGGCATATCTTTTTATCCCCGCTATGAAATTTCAATTTTTCGGATTCGTTGGAAAGATATTATCAATTAGATTCTAATATTTTTGGTTTCACTAAAATCCGGTTTATTTTGAATCCTGCACATCCATTTGAAGTTTGAAATCGAATTATCGAACTACCGCGCCATTTTCAATTCCTTTTCTAAATATAAATTAATATTTATATTCTATCGTCGATTCAAATGAATATATACGTTCGAATTATATTCAAAATAAATTTCTCGTCGATATTATTTAAAATAATTCATTTTAAATAATCAAAATTCGCTAAAATTGCCAAAATAAAAATTTTAAACTGGCCCAGATTTC
Source organism: Allium sativum (assembly GCA_030737875.1). NCBI lineage: Eukaryota > Viridiplantae > Streptophyta > Magnoliopsida > Asparagales > Amaryllidaceae > Allium > Allium sativum. The sequence goes on along the minus strand of CM060916.1, from coordinate 361,553,021 downwards.
CGGGTTATTACAATCTCCCCCACTTAAAACTTTTCGTCCCCGAAAAGGAACGAAGCCGAAAGTTGTTTTAAATACCCACTCAACTTTCATTATTTTTATTATGGCTTAAGTTCTTCAACTTTTCAGTTTCTAAGAACTTTTCAAATTTTTCAAAAATTTGGTTAACACCCTAAATTTTCGAAAAATTTCGCCATAACCTCCCCTGCACCGGGAGCACGGGAAAATCCCGAAATTGCCATACAGGCCCTCAGATCTCAAAAAGAAAAAGAAAAAGCCAAGCGGCTAGCCAATCGGCTCATAAAATCATCATCACCCAAACAAAACAGTAAATTATGGTAAACATGTACCTATTTGTCGGGCAAACAAATTTTAACTTCTGCTCTAGCCTCTTTGCTATGACCTGTTCAATGTAAGTACATGTATATGCAAGCAAATGCGACTAATTTTCAATACAATTCACTTTTTGGTCAATTTGGCTAAATGGTTAAAAAATTCAAACAAATAACCAAACAACACAAACATCAATCAATTAGTGAATTAACGTTTTAAATTCATAATTTTGATATATATACAAAAAATCATGTTTTTGATGCCAAATCACAACAATAAACCTATCTAGTTTAGGTTCTCACACCAATCTAATGGAAATATATAGAAATTACACCTTCGTCACCCGAATATAAATACTGATAACGCTGCAGCCTTATCAGAATCATCCTCGGACAACTAGAGTGTGATTCTATATCTATCAAGTATATTAAAACTTCGAATATACGTTTGCAAGGCGTATATGCAAAATCTTTATATAACGGATTGTCCAAATTCAATATAAATAAATATTCAAATACGTATACAACGATTTAAATTCAAAACAAAATTTGTTTTCTTGTTCAAAAATATACTCTTCACACTCGTCCTAGGATACTACTGATCCTGTCTCTAACTAGTCATTCCCATTGGATATTACTAATCCAATTTCTGATGAATTCTTTCGTTCGGTTCTAATGTGTCTTGTTCTCTGAGCTCTGTAAATCAGAGCTCTGATACCACGATGAAACGACCCGAACTTCCCCGGTCTCCGAAGAGAAGAGAAAGAACAAATTGTTTTGAGAACACGACAAAATAGAACGCAGATGGAAGAACATTTCATTGTATATTACAACAATTCCATCAGAATACAAGAATATACAGAGTAAGAATTAATATTACACATTATAAAATATCAGAGATTACAATACATTACATAGCAGCGAAAAATAATACAATACACAACTAGAAATAATACGCGGATACAAAGCTTTCTGAGTATCGTTCCAGCTGTAAACCAGGATCCTGTGAATATAAATCTGCAAAACCAAAACTACTAGCCGCCCATGTCGAAAATAAGGGCATCCAGGGTTTAGGTTACAACAATAAACTCCAGGTCAGTCATGGGACTAGTGTGAGAACTAAAACAGTTATTTAAAACTTTACTTTAAATCAGATATATCAAGAGACCATGCCGTATAACATGGAACGGGTTTCCTCCCAAGAATACCAGTGCATATAACAAAACAACGCAATGCTTTTTGGAAAAATGAAGCTATTATAAGACCCAGGTCCTATCACATAATGCAACGCAAGCCGGGGGATAGTGTTTTCCCTTATAATAGCCAAACATGCTTAGTACGTTTTAAACAAATCATTTGATACTAATATAAGTGCATAGTGTATAAAACAACTTCAAATCGTAAGTATCAATCATAGGCGGCATGGGTACCATATATCATGTCGCCATACTAGTTCTACAATTAAAACCGCAAAATCACATATTTGGAAATTGGATTTACATCTATGAACCGAGGCAAAAGATAGTCCTCAACCGATTCAAGACGCTCTAGCCCGCCCCTCAGGACCCAGACTCAGGTGGGCCCTTAGATCGTCAGGGCCGGTCCACCGATGTGGATTAAAATGTCTGAACATGCGTTTTCCTGCCCTATGGAGCATAGGTGAGCCAACTAAATGACTCCATCGGACCCGGATCGTCCGATCAAACCGAGGCGCCTCGCAACAGCAACAACCACATAAGTCAAACTCGTCAGGGCGTGTAAAACCACTGACGCCACTTCTAGCTAGAAAGAAACGCATGTCCTCCCTGAGGTCGTCTCTTGTTTTTGGTTCACCACCGGGGTGTGAGGCTCGCGAAACAACGCTACACAAAGCTACGCCACAAAGGCCGTGCTTTGATCATCACCACAAGATTTTGCTTTTCAACAGAAGCCTTGATCAATTGCCACACAGGCAATTCACTCCATGCGTTTGATATCCATCAATATATAACCCCTGAGCTCGTACGTCTCAGAGAAGGGCGTTAAGCAAGAGAATAAATTCTCCGCCGCCAAATAGATATATATTTAATAGAAATCAACTACACAAAATAAAATCCAATGTCAGACACACAGTCCATTTACAAGTTCGTTCTGGGTCTGAACGAAACCGGAGGCACCTAGTACCCCGCATATCCATCGATCTCCAAATACGTCTGGACGACCACCAACTGATTCCCTCCTCTTGGGTGTACGGCCCAATCAAGATCATCAGTAATTATCCAAACGACGTGAAGACCTCCGGTCTTCAACCACTGTCTTCATTCGACTCCACGTCGAATCAGTTATTCAGAATGGGATAAACCCGGTCCTTCTGAATAACTCGCGTATATAATGAACAAGTGTTACACAAACACAACATACGCTTCATTCCAATTCAGAATATTCTTTTATTCAAATATTCTTATATTTTGGGAAAGGTTCCCATTAATTTTATCAAAGATAAATTCTTTAAATTTATTCTTTAATCTCCTTTTTGAATATCAATTCAAACTAGTCGGGATTAGCGAACCACACCGAAGTACTCATTTATTTTATTTCCCAATCCCAAGCTATTCACCCCATGAAGTAAAATTGGTAATACTTCATATCTAACACCACGGTGTTATTGGTAAATTCAATTACCATTTCACGTTCAAATATAATTAAAGACTTAACTATCGCTGGAGCAAAACTGGTGATACTCCATTCTCGACCATTTCAATCTAATTAAAGATTCATTAAAACCCCACTTAGTTTTAATCTTTACAGAAATCAATATCCTGTCTTTAACTGGGTTAAAGAACCAATGTCATTTAAAATACGGTTCACGATAAACCCAAAATCACATTCCATTAATTATCGGGTTAAAGAACCAGCGTTATTTAAAACACCGTTCACGATAAACCCAAAAATCAATCCCAACTCAATTCCAATCAAATATCATTTAATTGGCACACTTCATTAAATCTAAATAAAAAGATTTAATCTTTTTCTCAATTTGGTTTAAGAACAGTGTTAATGAAGACACCATTCACGAAAAACCCAAATCACATTTGATATTAAATACAAGGCTCTGAATTAAAAATATACCGGCTTATATTCAATATCAAATTCTATAACCAACAAATATCGTATTGGAAATAACGATATATATATCTTTCAAATTTCCATAACAATATCTATATAATCACGAAATCCAACATCGAAATATTCCGAAGACAATTTCGATTCAAATCCATTCCAATGCAATTATTGGAAATTCTGGTTATTTTCAAAACCATTTTCAAATCCAATTTATTTATTCTAAAAACAAATAAATTATTATTCTAGTTCAAAACTAGTTCATTTCGATAAAAATCTATTTTTGTCTTTTCAAATATAGATTTTTTTCATTCCAATTCTTCACAAATCATTTCTTATGATTTTACACAAATTATTACTATTTTTAATAATTTTATCAAGGCCCGTACAGTCGATTTCCATCAACGGCCATCGAACTGCACTTACAGCGACATTTTTCAGATTTGATTTGGACATAATTCCAAATCCAACCGTTAGATTTCTAATTTCACACATTCGTTAGAAAGCTCTTTTCGATACGAACCCAATGGTTCCGGTTTTAGGAGAATCCGACGGTCAGATCTCCCGCAATATCCGTTCGAAGTCAATGGTCGAAATTCGTGAACTACCGCGGCGCGTTCTTTTCAGGCCATTATATTATATATATAATATATATAATTTATACTTCGTCGATTTCCTTTTAAAACGTATTTTATAAATTGTTTTAAATTCGTTTTCAAAACGATTTCAACTTCTATTTCAAATTCAAAACAAAATCGAATTTTTCAACATAAATTCATTTTAATTTCATTTCAAATCGATTTAATTTAAATTGATTTCTAATTCAATTTCAGTTCATTTTCTATTCAATTTCAATTCGAATTCATTTCTATTAAATTTCAATTCTATTCAATTTCAATTCGAATTCATTTCTATTCAATTTCAATTCGAATTCATTTCTATTCAATTTCAATTCGAATTCATTTCTATTCAATTTCAATTCGAATTCATTTCTATTCAATTTCAATTTGAATTCATTTCTATTCAATTTCAATTCGAATTCATTTCTATTCAATTTCAAGTCGAATTCATTTCTATTCAAAATATCAGATTTTGAAATCACTTTCGATGTTCATTATAAAATGAATAAAATCGATATAAATATCGTTCACGTCAAAATGGCGTAAATCTAATCAATACGACTTCATATATTTCTATTATCAAATATTCTATTTCAAATATTTTTTTTTCAAATATTTTTTTTTCAAAACTTGAATGAGGCCCAATCAATTACCATATAATGTTAATTATATGGATTTTCTACAACGCATGTATACAATAACAACGATGAATAATCAACCATCATCCAAAGTGCATTCTACACTGTATAAGCATCCAATATAAATATTTAACGCTTATAACAACCCGTCAATCAATCGACCGACAAACAACTAAACAATCGGGATTATTGTACGTCAAATATCATCCTAATACCCGTGTGAGGTTTCAAACAATCAAACATAGATTTTATTTGTGCAGTTGGGCGATGTGTAAAATTTATCGTCCCAATCAATATCAGTCAAATGTGTGTATATAAACAAATCATCTGATTTGTTTATATTTATTTATTTCATTTCAAATACACGTTAAAAATTCTATTTTTAACTATAAAATATTTTCCACTATAAAATATTTTATTTCAACTATATAAATGTTTTATTTCATTTCACATCACACAATCAACTACACATCAAAATCAAACAAACAAGCATACAAGCCGTCCATGGTCTGTGGACGACGGGTGTCGAGTGCTACTAAACAACGTCTGCATCCTAGTATATATTTTAACTAGAAAATAAAATTAAAAGGCGAGAAGTTCTCACCGACTTGCTAAATCCATTCACCGCGACTCTTCATATGTAGGAAATCTTCATCGTTTCTTCTTTCCTCACTTTCGTCATCCGTATTCACTACATATATAAAAATCGATTTTTTACTTCGCTATTCAATATATAAAAATCGAATTTTTATTTTGCTATTCAATATATAAAAATCGAATTTTTACTTCGCTATTCAATATATAAAATCGAATTTTATAACTAATTACCCCCCCCACCCCCGTCGCTCTCCCTTTCCTTTTTTTTCTGTTTGACTTTTCTGAGGGAGAGGGTTAAAGGTAAGGGCTTTATATAATATATATATATATATATATTAATTTATTATTTTTGATTTCAAAAAGTTAGTTTAAATTTCGAACTCGAAATTAAACCCACCGACTGTCGTCCCTAGCTAATTACCCCCATTCCGAACACAATGGGATATGCCACATAGGCCAATTCGATCGTTTCGATCGGTTTTCATCAAAATCAACATATAACTCTATATATCGAATTTGAACGTACATTTCAAATTACCGGGATCACATACGGACTCGAAAAATTCCGGAAAAATATTTTCTAGCTTCGTATTGACGATATGGTCCTAACAAAACTAGTTTCGTCGAATTCTGAGACCATTGGAAAAATGGCACTTTTCCAGTCGATTAAAATCAACTAAAACTGGTCAAACGCGTTTTCCTTTGCCACGCTCACATATTGATTCGAAAAATTATGAAATTTGGAATCTAGCAATAACTTGACATCATGGATCCAACAAAAGTGGTTTCGTCGAAATCCGAGGTCGTTTGCAAAATTTCCATTTTTAAGGGCCTGAATTCCATAGCGACTATTCTGAATTTTCAAATGGGCATATCTTTTTATCCCCGCTATGAAATTTCAATTTTTCGGATTCGTTGGAAAGATATTATCAATTAGATTCTAATATTTTTGGTTTCACTAAAATCCGGTTTATTTTGAATCCTGCACACCCATTTGAAGTTTGAAATCGAATTATCGAACTACCGCGCCATTTTCAATTCCTTTTCTAAATATAAATTAATATTTATATTCTATCGTCGATTCAAACGAATATATACGTTCGAATTATATTCAAAATAAATTTCTCGTCGATATTATTTAAAATAATTCATTTTAAATAATCAAAATTCGCTAAAATTGCCAAAATAAAAATTTTAAACTGGCCCAGATTTCCGGGTTATTACAATAAATGTCTACAGCGGAAAACAAAACATAATATGTACAATAGGAGCTGAACAGCATAAAAAGAGATAAATGATAGAATCCATCTTCAGCTCCAGCTATCCAGAAAGAGTCTGCTAAAACCTGAACACAAGGCTGCCTATGTAGGAAAAGGGGCACCCGAGTTTGCAAGTGAAACGAACTACGAGTCAGTCATGGGACTGGTATGAGAAATCTACTTATCACATTTTATAATATGGCTAATCATAGGACCACGCCACTTTCGCGGAACTGGTTTACTCTATTGGATTGCCGGTGCTTAAAACAAGTAAATATTTTAAACATCGCAATGCTTTTTAAAAAAATGAAGCCATTATAAGACTCAGTTCCCATCACACAATGCAACGCAAACCGGAGGATAGAGTTTTTACCTTATAATGGCCAAGATATGCTTGATACGAATAAAATAAAAGCCTTTGGTATTATTACTAGTATATGTTTCAAAAACAATTTCAAATCATAAGTATCAATCATAGACGGCATTAATTCCCCATACCACTATGTCGCCATATATAGGTATATAATCAAAACCGCACATGTCGTATTTGGAAATTGGATTTCCATCATGAACCAAGGCAAAAGATAGTCCTTACCGAATTCGAGATGCTCTAGTCCGTGTCTCAGGACCCAGACTCAGGTGGGCCCTTCGAGCGACAGGGCCGGTCCACCGATGTGGATTTCGGCACCATAGCTACAGGGTAGTTAAAACCGAGACTATCCCTAGTATGGCTCCTCGCTCTACCTTAAAACCTCGCGGTTTTTGACAATGGGGATTTTCAATATCAAGTTCGTACACAGACGAATTTTCCCATATACTAATCCTATTGGGATTTCAATCACAATCAATTATTTCAAACCAACCATTCATGTTATTCACCAAATTTTCACATCTACCAATAATCCAAACAATATCACAACCAATATATATCTTCCATGGTCTGTGGACGAGGGGAGTATATATGTATAGATATACGTATATAACTATATTTCGATTTCATTTCAATAACATTTCAATTTATTTCAACGCATATATCATTTTTACAACGCATATATAACTTACACATCGAACATACAACTTATACAACGCTTATACATGTGGTGTACAATGCTTATATAACTCATACTTCGACTATATAATTTATATATCGTTGTTTTCCATATCGTTTATAGTTTAGAAATCTCACATTGGGTTCTACTCCACCAAAAATAGCGGAAGGATCAGAAAAATATCCGGTTTCTTCTAGAATGTAGAAGGCGTCCACACGAGTCCACCGTCTCTTGTTTCACTGAATTTCGTCAACAAATGAAAAAGATATGATTTTTACAGTGAAATCACAAACCGTAGCTCTTTAAAGTGCTATTAAACAGTTTTAAAAATAATCAACCGTACCTTTCTGATTTGGTTCGAAACTAGGTTTTGATTTTTCTCGACAACCGTGAAGTTTGGACCCGATCAGCCTGCGCCACGTAGAAGAGGGTCGAGAGGCACCAGAACGGGGGGTGGAGCGGTCAAACTCGGTGGCAGATCGGAGCTCTGGCGGCGCTTAGAAGGGCACGACTTTCGAGGTCTCTAACTTGAGAAATAATGAGCGGTTGAAGGCGAGGTTGGGCTGGATTTTAAGAGGAGAGAGAGTTCTTCAGAAAGTTCAACTGGGTCGGGGTGAAAGGGTGAGCGGTTTCGTCGGAAAATGGCTAGGAAGGTTTGAACCTCCTCCGTCGTCAATCGCAGCTGTATCGGGAGAGAGAAGCGGGTGATGGCCAATCAAATTTATTTATTTATATATATATTTTTAAAAATCCAAAAATACCCCTTGCCTCATACGAACTCCAATCCACACCCAACGACTGTCGTCCCTAGCTAAATACCCCCATTCCGAACACAATAGGATATGTTTCATAGGCCCATTCGACTGTTTCAGTCAGTTTCTCTTCAGATTAAAATATAAAACATTCAATATTTATTTTGAACGTACATTTCAATTTGCCGGGGCCACATACTGATCCCAAAAATTCCAGAAAAATAAATCTAGCTATGTTTTGACGATATGGACCCAACAAAACTAGTTTCGTCGAATTCTGAGATCGTTTGAAAAATGGCCCTTTTCTGGTCGATCATATTTAACAAAAATCAACCAAACACATTTTCCTTTGCCACGCTCACATGCTAGCTTCAAAAATTATGAAATTTGAAACCTAGCAATGATTTAAGATCCCGGATCCAACAAAAGTGGTTTCGTCGAATTCTGAGGTCGTTTGCAAAATGGCCATTTTCACGAGCTATATAGACTCTATAGCGACCTTTCTGAAAATTCATTTAGCCATAACTTTTTCTTCCCGCTATGAAACTTTGATTTTTCAATATTCATAAACAGATTTAAATATTTTTGGTTTCATTAAAATCTGTTTTATTTTGCACCCGGTACAATCAGTCAAAGCTTGAATTAAAATTTCGAAATTGCCACGCCATTTCAGGCCTTGTTTATAATTAAAAATAATTATTTTTATTTTCAAACGTCGATTCAAACACACTTTTCGTCGTTATTATTTAAAGTATTTATTTTAAATATTTAAAATTCACTAAATTAGCCAAATTGAAAATTGAAAATTTTAAATTGGCTCAGATTTTCCGGGTTGTTACATTTAACTTTCAAAATTTCTTTTGAAACAAAGGATAATCATAAGACTGATTCACACATAAACATAGATGGCTTTTACCTTATGATAACCCAAAATATTTCTAAAACGATACTTTTTTTATATTATAATAATGTCTAAATCAAGTAAATAGAAATCTAGCAGAAACGCTTGTATCTAACGTTCTACATATATAAAATACAATCAAAACCGCGGGCTCTTATTTGGATAATGGATTCCAACTATGACAGGTATGGATCCACCTTCCGATCAGTGTACTCTAGAAGCAATACACTGGAGTTCAACAAGAACATCTTGTAACTCGGCCATACATGACCGACCATTCATTTCTCTTGAATGTATCGAATATATTGTCACCTACGGTTGGTATACCAACATAACCGTTCCCAAGAGATACAGAATTGAAAGAAGTAACAAATGAATATTCTATAGATGATAACAATATACCCTAGTTGGGTGCAGCCCACTTAGCCATGATGCCTGCCCAATTTCTGTCATTTCCCAGTTGACGAGGCTCGAGGTCATAACGTATCTTTTAACATATCACTCCTCATTTACTTTGAATGCCACATCGTCAAATCACAAATTGATTTCCCCGAAAATATCACTGGTATAAAGCTAAGAGAAATGAATTCCTCCACCACCAAATGTAAATGCATTTGAAGAGATCAACTTACGCGATCTATTAAATATACTCTGTCAGACATTTTCCATACAGGTTGTCCAGGGACTGGACAAACCGAAGGCACTATTCAGTACATCCATCTTAGGCAATCTCTAACTAAGATTTATACAATGGCCCTTGCACTTTACTCCGTCTTCAATATATTTAGCATTGCAATGCTTATGCTAATGCGGAGTGGTTCTTTGGATAATAATCCAACCGGTCTCTCCATATTAACAATGTAAAAATGGTCAAAAACTTTGATAGTCGGTGATTTAACTATCAAATGAAAACACAGTGCAAACAACAATCTTATTTCCAATTGGAATTTCTATTGATCAATCATATATATATATATATATTCATATTTCCTTATTTTCTATATTCAGAAAATATATGCTATGAACATTGGAAAACATTCCCATTGCTTATTTACTTATCACTATTCTTCCACATTTATCAGTCTCTGACTGTAAACTAGTATGAGAACAATTCCCTAAGTATCAATCCCGAAGGTCGAAACCAACATCAGATAGACACTAAAAGAACCATTCAACTTAACTAATCTCCAGTCAGTTTCTAATTTAGCTTAACTCCATTTCTTAACTCCTTATAAATAAAACATTCCATTTTCTATGTTTAGAAAATATCTCTGATTCTATATTTGGAAAACGTTTCCAAAACTCATTTATATGGATTTCAAACTAACGTTGTATAAAACATCGTTACGACCTCTCCATCCATAAGTCGCTTATTACTTAACTGTACTTCTAACTAACTCTCGCCCTCGAACCTCAACTATTTCTTAGTTAAATAAGGAAGTCAATCAAGTTGGGGTATAATTACCTCTCAGATCTTAACTGAACAACGTTCTTAACCTTGCAATAGACAAAGCTCACCGCTCCAATTTCTACAATCATTTGCTTAGGCAAATTCTCGAATTCATTTTATGAATCCACTTCTTTTATGAAAACATTTATAATAACGCTAAAGTTATAAACCCTACTTTCGAAATATCTAACTTCAAATATAACTTTTATTATTTAATTTGAATAAATAAATAAACACCTAATTTATAAATAAATAAATCTTGATTTAAAAACCGAAAAGTATAAATACTTTCCCGAATTCGATATAATCGAATTTGACGATTAACTCCCCTCGAATAATTAATATTCGATTAACTCACTTCGAGTGACTAATATTCGATTAACTCACTTCGAATAACTAATATTCGATTAACTCCTCTCGAATAACTAAATTCAAAAACTCATTTCGAATAACTTATATTCGATGACTCCTTTCGAATAAACTTTATTCGATAACTCATTTCGAATAACTAATATTCGATAACCACTTTTCGAATAACTAATATTTGATACTCCTTTTTGAATGACTAATATTCGATACTCCTTTTTTTCGAATAAACTATACTCGATTAATTCTCTTCTTCGAATAACCTTATTCGATTACTCTTTCTTCGAATAAACTATATTCAAATAACTTTAATCCGATTAACTCTAATTCAATTAACTCTATTCGAATAACTAATATTCGGTAGTCTCTCTTCGAATAACTAATATTCGATAACTCCTTTCGAATAGCACTAATTCGATTTAACTCTAACTGGTTAACTCTAATTGATTAACTCTAACTGGTTTACTCTAACTGATTAACTATAACTGGTTAACTCTGTCTAATTTACTCTTCGTCCATATTTAGTTCAAATATCGATGTTGAAATCGATTCTTACATCTTTATATAAGTCCTGAATTATATATTTTATTTATCCAATGATAAATATTTTATTCAATTTATAAAAACTTATTTATAAATTAATCTTCTTACTTTATCTGTTAAAATAGATTTCTCTTAAATGTTCACTTTGAATTCATATTCTGTTATAACCGTGTACGAAGCACAGGTCTAAACCTTCCTAGTGTAAAATTCTCTTTTTATACAATTCTATTCATTTTTCAAGTGTTTCCTTTTATAATCTATTTATTTTCGAAATAAATATTTCCTTTATAATTCTATTTATTTTCTAAATAAATATTTCTATTTATAATCTATTTGTAAATGTTTTACCAATATTTCCTTTTCTATTTATTTCACAAATATTTCCTTTTATAACTTTATTTATTTTCTAAATAAATATTTCTTTTCTATTTGTTTCACAAATATTTTCCTTTTATATTTGTTTCACAAATATTTTCCTTTTATAATTATCCTTTGGTTTTATAATTATTTTCTTTTATAAAATCCTTTTCCTTTTATATATAAAATTCATTGATTTTACATAAATAATTCATTTTCAAAATACACTTTGAAAATCCCCTTTTCTACATCCTAGTATTTCTTACGGTATTTAAAATACCAAATAACAATGATAGATATCATTCAACACACCTAATCAACAACAGATTATATAGCACATCATACGTTACAATATATGAAAAGAACAGTACTATAAATATTGAGGAATCCAGTTGGATCCCTCCAACCTGTTTCCCTGTATCACAGATGTTAAACAATATAATTAACATCAACTTCATTTCACTATGAAATATTCTGATAAACAGAATCAATATATATATATATATAACCAGATCTATAATTTCAAACAATTACTTAGTAGTTCAACCAAACAGTCAATACACAGCAATCAATCATCATTTATCAGTTCTAAATATACATTATAAAAATATGAACTGGCAGAGTTGGTGAGTTTTACTTACATTTGCAGTTCATCGTCGAATAATGTTAAACTATTGTTGATTCAGATTAGACAATTTATTTTGCTATAAATTGTAACGAACTCCAATTCACTCTCAATCAGTTCCAGTGTGTCGCCACCGTCCATATGATCCCAATGGATCTTGTCTCACTGAGTTTTGACCATGTATGAGAAAGTTATGATAATTTGAAGTTAGTATAAACATTTAAATTAAAAAAACTTGGATTAAATATAAAACGGTTCTAACCCTTCAAACATCAACCCACCCCCTTAGCCAACCCGACCCGCTGCTACAGCGCTTCTCCCCCAACCCAACAGAACCTGTCTCCTCTTGTTTTAATGACCATTAGCGCATCTCTTCCTCACCTATTTTCCTAACCATCCCACTAAACTCAAAAACTGAGATCACTCAGCTACTTCTCTCCCCGAGTGCAACTACTCCATCACCTCCAGACTGAACTCGATCACCCCGATCAAAACCCATCGCCATCCCTACCACCGATTACGCAGTGAACCACACGACACCATTCATCACCAAAACACTACAAAATTCCACCATAGCTGCTAAACTCCAACACGAACTCAAAAACAATAATAAAAACTTACATCGATCCCTGTATTAATCGATAATCCCAACCCTAGAAAAAGAACGAGCGCTGGGTATTTTTAAGCAAACAAAATCACGATCGAGCCCTTTAAAACTTATATGGATCTGAAGCTCATGCTGATACGAATCCAAGTACAGTTGTTTTGAGATTAAAGGAATTTTATTTGATTTTATTTTGAATTTAAGATGATCGAAATATTTTACTATGAAGAGAAAATCCTACGGCGCAATTTTCTGTTGAGCTCAGAAAATGAATTTAGGTTTAGGAAATATGATAAGGGTATTATATAGGAGGATTTAGATTTTTTTTTCGAATATTATATTAAATTATAATCAACTGCTATTTTTTTGTCCTTTAAATTTCCAGTAATCACACATGACATCCAAAAATCACGAAACTGGACATGCAGCTACAGTTCGACATTACGGACCCAACAAAACTGGTTTCGTCGAATTCTGACTTCGTTTGCTCACACAGCGTATTTTTAAAGGTCAAATTATCGACTGTATTTCACATTAAAATCCCATACGGCTACATACTGACTTCAAAAATCACGAAAATTGAAATCTAGCAGTAATTTATTATTACGGATCCAGCAAAATTAGTTTCGTCGAAAACAAAGGTCGTTTGCAAAACTAGCAATTTTTAAAGCTCTAAATAACCTATTTAAATATATAAATATATTTAAAAATAATTAAATTAAATATTTAAAAATAAATATTATCGTATATATTCACACTTGAATACCATACAGCTCCAATTGGATTTATAACTCGATATTTCAACATTCCCAATTATATAAATATTCGATTTATATATAAAATCCTTTTATAATATAAATATAAATTTATAAATTTCAAAGGAATTCCATAGCGACTTTTCTAAAATTTGATTTGGACATAAATCAAAATCTAAACAATGAAATCCCGATTTTTCTCTTTCACTAGAAACATATACTTCACCAGCTCCATATGTTTCTTGTTTCACAGAAATTCGATTTAAAACGGACCCTGTAAATTCTGTTGAAGTTCAAATCGCCAAATATCGAACTGCCGCGTCATTTCGAGCTCGATTATAATTATAATATAAATTATACGTTCAACAGTCATTCAAATAATATATTCGTTATTCTAATTCAAATTTTAAGCTGAATTAAATATTTTAAATTGTCCAGTTCACATCATATTGTCAATTCACTATTTCCGACTATTTCGAAATTAAATATATTATTTAAATTAATTAAATATTCCATATAATTTAATTAAATAACCGTTTAAATCCCTAAATTTCTTTTTAAATAATTAAATAAATTTCCTATTATACGGTAAAAATACGGGACATTACATGATCGCTAAAGATTTTATGTCGGTTTATATTGACATTAGTGACCCAATAAATTGGAAAGACATGAATCAATCACTAAGCAATTTAATTGTTCAAAAAGGCCCTATAAGATAGAATCATATTGATTATCCCAAAGATATATCACATAGACCTTTCTCTTTTACTCATTATTTTCGAAAATTATCCAACGGATTGAAGTATGGTAGGAAATTGTTAATATTTGGGTTCTGGTATGATTTAGAGAGACTAAAATCTTCTTCATGTGATAGTTTGAAGTCTTCATGTGTCCACCTGGAGAATGTCTTCAAGCATGAGGGTAGTTCCGATATCGATAGGACAGAGTTATTTGCGGAGTTGCAAATTTTAAGAAGGATTTTACCGGATGATGTCAAGAAAGCAATTGATGTATTAAATTATATTAAAAGGATGAATTGTCTTTATGTAAATACCTTGGTTTCATATAGAATATTGTTGACTATTCCAATTACTTTAGCTACGACAGAAAGGAGCTTTTCAAAACTAAAGCTAATTAAATCTTTTCTCCAAGCGAGTGTAATGGCCCGAGGAATTTTCGATCCCGAAAGTCGACACAAAACACCACGTCGAACATTCAAGCATCCAAAACATAGGAACGTTATTAAAAGAAATTAGAGGGTGAGATAAGAAAGAAAGAAATATTAGAATAGAAGAAGAAGAAGAACCAACACACCACAGAATAATAATCTCACATTGCAGCGGTACAAAATATAATATAAAAACAAATCTTTACCGAGAGCTTTAAAAATACTTACAATCATCAGAGTACATCAACACATCTGGAAAGTTATAATATCCTGTCCTCATATACAACACACAGCGGAATAACAACCATATATCATATGTTTGGACTTCTCCAGCCTATCTCTAGACTTCGCAGCATCCGATAACCTGAACCTGTACACCCTGGTCTAACCCGAGCACTACAAACGACGGGTCAGTCTGGTGAACCAGAGTGAGAAAAACCACTAAGTTTAAAGGTATCATCCATCTTGATTTTAAAGTCAAAATCTTTTCATAAGAAAAGGATAATCGTACAAACCGAATCCAAACATAAATACGGATGGTTTTTACCTTATAATAACCCAAAACATTTTTGAAATCAATATCTTTTCTGATATTATAATAGTGTCTAAATACAAATAAATATCAATCTAGCAGAACGTTTGCATCTCACGCTCCACACATATAGTATACAATCAAAACCGTAGGCTCTAATTAGAGAATGGATTTCCTGGCAAGGTATGGGACCACCTTCCCGACAATGTACCTCTGGAGATGAATACATTGGGGTTCACCAACAACATCTTGCAACCCAAGCTATACATGACCGTCCCCTCACTATACTTTGAGAGTACCGAATATATCATTACCACGGTTGGGGGCCAGCCAACCGAATAGATAACATACACACAAGAAATTAAATGGGACAACCGAAGGCATTTGATTTCACCAGATTATGTAATGATATACCCTTTTGATGGGTGCGACCCACATAGTCATGCGACCTACCCAATTTTATGCCATTTCCCGGTTGATGAGGCTAGAGGTCATAATTTACTTATTGAGTTATTTATTTTATGTTTTAGAACATCTGTCCGCCATTCACTTGGAATGTCACATCGTCAGTTCCGCAAAATCACTAATTGACGTCCACAAATATACTCCGGGTGTAAAAGAAGTGCGCTCTTCTTTGCCACCAACTCAGTATGTTTGTAAAAATCAACGTACATGGTTTTTGGGAAATACTCTGTCAGACACTCGTCCATACAAGTCGTCCAAGAATAGGATGAACCGAAGGCACCCACCTACCACATCCTATATAGGTATCACCCCAAGGATCAGTAGCGAATAGTCCTTGCAATCTGTAGATTCCAATCACGACAGAATCACTACCGAAATATCTATGGCCGCTAAACCAAAGAAATTCAACGAGCGGTTCTCCGTTTATGAAGATCCACTGTCTTCAATGCTCCAAATTCAATTAACATCTTTCATGTATTTGCTGGTCGGAATGGTTTTCGAATATAATTCGATTTCGGTCTTTCCGTACCAACAATCGTATTTAGCCAGATTTGATAGTTCGTTATTTAACTATCAAATAAATAATCATGTGAATGAAATAAGTTTACTGATTCAATAATCGGCATTACTTGGCCTCTCTAATTAAACATCTGTTAATTATATTATTAAAACCTTCCAATATTTGGAGTTTATCATATATTTCTTATTATAAATAAGAATGTTCTTAAAATCATTCATTCGCTTTAAACTTTTTGAATACAGTTTATAATATCATTTATGGAAATCATAACTTACGTTTCCCTCAATTGCTCTCATTCATAAACAAATACCATTCTTGGATAATCGTGAAGTCGTTCAAGTTGCGGTATTTTATTTACCTCTCAGACCTTGACCAACAACATTCATATCTTCAGAATAGATTTAAGTTTACTAATCACACCTTTTCCTTTGAATACCCTATTTAAATCTCAATAGAGTTTACTTAATTAATTATTAAGTAAACTGTTATTATGATAATTCTTTATTAACTTTTAGTGATCCCTTATAACATTATCCATGGGCTTCGATTCCAATAAAATAGAATCCTTTATAAAATTATTTACAACTCTTATATTGACATCGTACGAATCCTTTTTATCAAACAATTAATTTATCAAATGTTATAGATTTTATTTCTAACACTTCACTTCCATTTACAAAATCATTGTAAATCATTTACGACACTTATATTCGTTGCCATTTCGAAAATCTATTATTTAGCCTATACTCTCAATTTCAATTAACATTCCGAACTTCGGAATACCACATCCCGATCCTCGGAATAAATCGCACTTCATTAACCATTCTGAATTTCGGAATATCACATTCCAAACTTTGGAATAACCTCACTTAACCATTTCATACCATTTCCCCACTTCTCAATTTCCTTTTTTCTAATTTCAAATATTAAATAAATATTTAATTTAAACTGTCATATTTTTTTTTTAAAAATCCTTTTTGTAACTTCATTATAAAACTTAGTTTTAATATAAAATCCATTAACTCCTTTCATATTTCAATTTGATTTGATTTCAACTTTGATTACATTTTAAATGAACTAAAAAGTAATTTCCATAATTACTACTAATTAAAATGTTAATTAACTTTAATTATTAACTACAATAGCAGTAGTTTATTTCTTAATTAACTAAAATAAATAGTAAGTTTCTTTTTAAAATCTTTTTCAAATTAAAACAATTATTCATTAAACTATCTTATTAAATTAATTCAAACAAATTAATTTAATAATTATTCTCAGTTAAAAACTGTTGATTTAGTCAACTCAATACATGATTAATTCGTTAACCACTTTCAATTGGTCCTTCCTTTAAATTAATTAATAATATAATTAATGTAAATAATTCCATTTAATTGTTTCTTAACAAAAACAATTATCCAATTCTTAACCGTTAGGTTAATTTCAGTTCATTTGCTTATAAATCTGATTAACATAAGCATTTACTCTATAAAACCATTTAATACCAGCTTACAATTTGAATTATAAATAATGAATATTTTTTTAATAAACTTTATTTCAAAATAATAGATTTAAAAATTTATTTTCAGTTATTAAATAAATTGTATAACTTCATTCCCGTTGATTCACTTAACGTTAAATCCATATTTGAAAAATGATTGATTTATAGGCCATATACTGCCAATTACTCAATCAATATCACCCATCGGTTTAAAAAAATAAAATGTTGAATTTCAGGTTAACGGTCAACATCCAAATCAATCATTCAATCAAAACTGTTCATATAATGACAATATGAAAATGAACAACATTAAACATATTTGAGGAATCCGATTGGATTCCTCTAACCTGTACTTCCCTGCATTCACATATATTATTTCCAATAATATTATTCAATTAAATTTGACAGATAATTTCAATAACAGTGAATAATGACTATTTAACATCACCCAATTAACAAACAATTCAAACAATTAAACCCGTTTATTTTATAAACGTGACCAATAAGGTAAGTTACCTTAATTGGGACCAATAATTAAAATAATGCTTTGGTTTTTCACTGAAATTAAACAGTGTTTAATTTCATTGGTTCAATCAGTATATGCAATATATTTAACAACCAGTCAATCATTAGCACCCATAGCACACAAAATAAAAACCCGACTTATATAAAATATAAGTGGGGTAACTGAATGAGCTTAACTCAGCTTGAGTTGATTCTGTTGTCAATGACTCATTTTAATTAAATTAAATAGTCGTTTAATTTAATTAAAAATTCTAGTTGATTCCAATTCTGCCCAGTTCTACTCCAAGACGTAGTGTTCACGACTACGGTTCCAACACAGTCCGTTTGGTCAGATCCTGTTTCCATATGCACATGATATTAATAATATACATTTACAATTTAAATTAAATAATTAGTTTCTAATTAAATTTTAATAACTAAATTACTTTTTTATTTATGGTCAACAGTCCAATTAGCTTTCTACCACTTCGTTCGTTCAAAATGCTGTCTCCCGGTTTTTAGAATACCATGCTACATCTTGTTCAATTAATATAAATATGATTTAGTTAATATGAATTAAATTCCTTAATAATATTATTAAAACATAAATTACTTATATTTATCTCACCAGGGCCGACAATTCTACTTCGAGACCAACTGCATCCATCCTTTTCGGGACAAGAGAGTTAATCATTTATAAATAATATGATTATTTTTAGATAGTTAACTAATTTGGTTGCTAAATATTGTGTTTTAACCTTCCAGGCCTGACATTTTGAAAGCCCAAGCTCCAGATATTTTTCTTCCTTGTTTCTTTCTTCCTTCATCTCGAACACGTCTTCTGTTCGTTCTCCCGTTCTACAGTGTCTTTGTTTGCAACAAACACATGATGCTTCCCTTTTATCCTATGAATACATCCGGCTCCTCAACTTTACTACTACTCTTTGTTTCTTCACCACATGTGAACCGTGATTCATGCCTTCAAGTTATCATCAAACCTTTTGAATGCCCAACAAATTCCAGTTCTGGTGATCCTATATTTCTCACATCCCAAACATCTTTGGTTCCCGGATCCTCACTTTTGTATTGCTTCAGAAAACATCCCATTTTCTATATATATTTTCTCATGTGGGTGCCCCATACTTGCTATGCTATTTTCCATTTGCCACGTTAAACAATGACTAGGCCTTTTTGATACATGATTAGGCACAATAACATCCTATTGGGCAAATTATAACCTTCTTCTCCCCTGTTATTTAGTTCTGGGAACAACCTTACCTACTCGTTAAACCATTATCTCTAGCAAGCTTCTACCCGCCAATCCAACCCCATCGTACACGCACTGACCTCATGACAACTGCACCTCCTACATCGCTTCATGTGCCACCTGGACACTACCAGCAACCATCGCCACTTCCATCTGCCCTACGCCTCCGACCTCAGCTCGACTCTCCGCTGTCCTCAGCGTCAAAACCCAACTGCCGTTCTCGTCAATGCCGCCTTCCCGTTGTTCCTCAAAATCAGTCGTCATATTTTGGTCATGGCTCTCCCTAAAAGCCTCGCGTCTCAGTTCAAAATCGATGGCCGAGTCCTCGAAAACATGAAACGATGCTTGTAGTTGTTTCACACTCTAACCCCATAGTGTGCTGGCCTTTTCCTAGTTCGACGAAATAGGGTCGAGTGCTTTGAAATTGTTATGAGCGTGAGGAGAATTTAAATGCTAGTTTAATGAGATAAATCCTATAATTTTTCATACATTATAACTCTTAGGTTTGAGTTTTTTAATTGTATTTTGATGCCGTTAACTTACGGCAATTTTGCTTACTGAAGCAAAAACATGAAAGCTCCTGAGGATGATGATATATATATATGGGGTGGATAAGAACCACGTCATTTCTATGGGTACAAAGTTGGGTGGGTATTTCCAAATTTAGACCGAGTACGGTAGGAAGTAGCATGATTTGTTTCATCACTTTAAGACATGGCACATATGATATAGGTGTCAGTGAATTTATTTATTTGGGTGAAACGATGCATGTGCTGTGCTTTCAATAGAGTATGGTTTTGGTCAGGACGCTTTGTATTGGCCATTGGGTTAGAGTAGTGTAGGTTATATTCAATTCCTTACGGCTTAGGAAAATGGTAGGGTAGGCATATAGTTTTTAAATTTACTTAGGATGGAAGTTTCATGTTATTTTCTAGGGTTAATTTTATCCTACCATTAATTGCCACATTATACATTGTATTCATATCGATACGAACAACATCCAAACAATAGATATATATATATAAATATATATATATATATATATAACGTACCACTCGTCTTGATTTTCCAGTCCCAACGAAATTTGTTTCATCGCAAACGGAGGTCATCTGAAAATAGGCTATTTTTAAAACTATAAAATATCCATAAATTATTAATTAAATTCCCAAATAATTTAATTAATTAATAAGAAATTATTATAATAATAAGTATCTTACTGGAAATATCATATAGCCTCAATTATAAATTATATAACTCAATATCATCAATTCCGAGTTAAACGATGTCCAAATTATATTATAACCCTTTTAAATATACTAAATAAACATTATAATTTAATAAAGTTTTCCATAGCGACTGTTTCAAAATTTTATTTGGATATAAAACGACCCGAACTTCCCCGGTAAGGAAAGCACAGATTGAATTGAGAACAAGACAGATCAGAACGCAGACAGAAGAACATTTCATTGTTTATTACAACAATTCCATCAGATTACAAGAATATACAGAGTATGGATAAATATTACACAACAGAAAAATATCAGAGATTACAATACATTACATAGCAGCGGAAAATAATACAATACACAACTAGAAGTAATACACGGATACAGAGCTTCCCAAGTATCATTGCAGCTGTTAACCAGGTTCCTGTGAATATAAATATGCAAAACCAAAACTACTAGCTGCCCATGTCGAAATAAGTGCACCCAGAGTTTAGGTTAAAACAATAAACTCCAGGTCGGTCATAGGACTGGTGTGAGAACTAAAACAGTTATTATTCTTTATTTTTAAAGTTAGGCAAATCAAGGGACCACACCGTATAACACAAAACTGGTTTCCTCCCAAGAATACCAGTGCATAAAACAAACAGCGCAATTCTAAATAAAGAAAAATGAAGATATTATAAAACCCAGTTCCCATCACACAATGCAACGCAAGCCGGAGGATAGGGTTTTTACCTTATAATAGCCAAAAATGCTTGGTACATGAAATTTCATCTTTATTATTACTATAAGTGTACAGTGTCAAAACAATTTCAAATCATAAGTATCACTCCTAGACGACATAAGCGCCCCATACGACTATGTCGCCATACTAGGCTCTACAATCAAAAACTGCAAAGTCACGTATTGGAAGTTGGATTTCCATCTATGAACCGAGGCAAGGGATCGTCCTCACCGGCTTCGAGACTCTCTAACCCAAGCCTCAGGGTCAGAGCGCATCGACCCTTGGAGTGATAGGGCCGGTCCACCGATGTGGATTAAAATGCCTGAACACTGCATTTCCCCGCCCTTTGGGGTATAAATGAGCCAACGAATGACTCCATCGGTCCCGGATCGACCGATATAACCGAGGCGCCTCGCAACAGCAACAAGCACACAAGTGAAAATAATATAAATGTCAGCCAGTTTAAGCACTGACACCACCTCTAGCTAGAAAGAAATGCATGTCCTCCCCGAGGTCCTCTCCCGTTTCTGGTTCACAACTGGGGTGTGAGGCTCGCAAATCAACGCCACACAAAGCTATGCCACACAGGCCGTGCTTTGATCATCAACCACAAGACTTTTCTTTTCAACAAAAGCCTTGATCATCTGCCACTTAGGCATGCCACACATGCAATTCACTCCTTGCGTTTGATGTAACACCCTGAATTTTTGAATAATTGAATCAACTAAATTAAAGAATAATTAATTTCAGATGTGAGAATTAAGTGAAACGGGTTGCGCCATTGTGTTCGTCTCGGAATTCTGGTTGTTATAGAGTTCAAGTTTGCGTAAATTGGATTCCGTATGAAAAAGATATCTTTAAATTAAATATTGCAGCAAAATATGGAAAAAAAAGAATGAGAAAATAATAAATGTTTAGCATTATTCTAAGGTTTGTAAGCAAAAGACTTAGTAGCTCATTTGATTGGAACACGTGTCTTGCATACAAGGGGTACAGAGTTCGATACCCGCCAACGCCATATTTTTGTTTTAGGGGAATGGCTTAAAATGGCTGAGTGTGAACACAGTTCAAAAAGTGGTTTAGTGTGAAAATGGGTAATTGGGAAGATAGATAAAAAGAATATATATATATATAGAATATATATACATACATACATATATATATATATATATATATATATATATATATATATATGACGTGTACGCGTCATGTGGCGTACGTGGCGCATTTTTGGTTGTCAATGATTGTTTTTCTTATGTGGCCTTCTTTGATTGGCTTTTATGACAAATTAAAGGTAAGAAAGAATTATGTATAAATGGATATTTGTATATGGGTAATTAATGTATACGGTAAAAGGGAGAATATGTAATTAACAATAATAGATTTATAATTTACATATAAATATGAAGGATAAACATGAAAATTACATGGCATAAATTGGTTCATGAAATGGAATATTTAGTATACCATTAATTGTGAGCATAATTAAAAATATAGTTATGGCATAATTAAAATGGGAATAATTTACATATGGAATTTGTCATAAATAAGAAAAATGTAAATTATAGAAAAAAATGAACATTTAATACACTATGCTGAGTCATTAGGGCTGAGGTGTCACCCTATCTTGGTTGGATGGTTCAGGTTGCTTCTAGGTTGATCGGATGGCCTAAATTAATCCTAAACTCTATAAAAACACCTCGAATCAACCCTAAAATCAAAACAAAATTAGATTCATGGCCTCCATGCCGTCACCTAGCAACAAAGCATAGCCACCACCAATTAAAGAGGAAGAAAGCTAGTCTAAATCAATCCTTTTCAACTTTAACAACGAATCTTCTTCAAGGGAAAGCTATTACAACTTCAGAACTCAGAATTTATAATTCAAGACCTTCTATGAATTATGAGTTCGATAATTTTAATAAAATAATTAGCAAATTAATTGGATTGAGTTATGATGTGGACTATTTGGATATGATGTGAATTATTGACCGCATGTTATTATTCATGTAGTAAAATTGTGATGTTTATGTTGTAAATTCTATGATGCTATCTTGTAAAGTTGTGATCATCTATGTTGTAATTTTATGATTGGCTTATGTATAATTGAATCACCATGTTGTTCATATGTTAGTTTGGGTATTTTGATTCATATTATAAATCATAAGTATGTATGCAAGTTTAGATTTTTTTTATTAAGACATGAATCATATGCAAGTTGGGGAAAATTATATGTATAACCTTATATGCTTCATGGCGTCAATTTTAGATCTAAAGTTAGGCTATGACATGTGTGAGTTATATGCCAAATTCTACATACTGGATTACATTTTTAGATGTAAGTTTATACTATTGTTATGTTGCATAAATCACATATGCAAGTTTATATGAATACATGTGTTTGAATATGAATCATGTTATGCAAGTTTGTGGTTACTACCTATGCAAGATTACACCTTTAGATGTAGATCTATAACATACATGATTTATGCAAGTTTGTGACCATTATCCCAACAAGTTCACACCTTTAGATTTGGATTTATGACATATGTAATTTTATGCAAGTTGTAACTTTGGCCTATGCAAGTTTTAGATGTAGAACATCATTCACACATGCAAGTTCACCCCTTATGTTTAGATCTAGTTTTAATTATATGTATGTTTTGATGTTTTCTCTTTATTCCATGAGTTAGACTATTCGAGTCTAACATATATTTTACGTTAAACGAATGTACAACGTGGGGTAAAGGGGATAATATTAAAAAGATTTAATTGGCATAAATGCCTTAAAAGGCATAAAATAAATTTGTGATGAAAATTGGTATGATTTTACATACCATAAGTGGATGGACATAATTGAGTCAATTATGGGCACCGTTAAATTTGGAATTAAATGATAATTTGAATGGGGAAAGTAATTCAAATTGGGGAATGATTAATTAGGAGCAATTAATCGTCTAAGACACGAGGTTAGACTCTTTTGTGGTGTAAGACTGCCCAGACCCGCCCGGCAAGTCCAGCTGCCACAAATGCTAGTCTAATGTGGAGGTCTTAGGCATAAATTAAATATGTAACAATTGTAAAGACACGAGGTTAGGCTCTTTTGTGGTGTAAGACTGCCTGGACCCGCCCAGCAAATCCAGCTGCCACAAATGCCAGTCTAATATGAGAAGTCTTTATGAGGTTACGGTCTTAATGAATTAAGAAACACTTAACCAGATAAACATGTAGTGGGACATGAGGGGGTTAAGTGGGTGCCTTGGGTGGCATGTGGAATCTAGTGGGTGCCTTGGGTGGCATTTGAAATACGATTAGAAATACTTAACCAAAATTGAAACATGTAATTGAAACATGAATAAGAAGTGGGTTAAGTGGGAAATACAAGAGGGTACTAAGCTTAGGTGGATAGATTGTGTCAAGTCATGGGGGCCCATCTCAACCAGTAACCCATACGTATCTTTGTGGGCTAGACCCAAGTCGAGGACTGGACACGCATACTGGGATTGAATGTAAGAGGCCAAACCGGGTTAGCGGTGGCAACGCAAGTCCAACGGGTTCATATGCGTGTATGGACCCGGGCTGTTAGGTAAGACGTTGTTGCATCGTGTAGGTATAATCCGTGCATCCCTGGTAGTATTGGGTTGCCACTTTGGGGAGTGATACACCCCACTGTGGGACCAGCACGGGTATCTACGAGTTAGGGAGCCGATCGAATGGGGAAGGTAGTGGTAGACTAGTGGAGATAGGAGCAGGCGGCACCTATGACAGCAGCTAGGAGTACATCTACCATATTATGAATATTGTAATTAGAATGGGGAGGGTAGTGGGTACCACTAGTGGAGATAGGAGCAAGCGGCACCTATGATAGCAGCTAGGGGTACACGAAACTACCATTATTATTATCACTTATGTTCAGTAGGTAGGATCAACCTTAGCTTGACTAGTGGTGGTGCAATATACTAGTGGTGGTGCAATATAGCAATTATCTCATAGTGTTGGTGTAGTTTAGTAATTATCTTACAGTGGGTTAGGTGCGCTTTAACGATATCGTTGTTCATCATTTTTCCTTGTTTACTCTGCCATACTCAATGGTTCATGGTCATTTCCTGATTTTTCAACTTATGCCTTAGCCTAGTTACTTTGGTGATTATATTGTTAAAGTTATCGCACTCGCCAGACTTTATGTCTGACCCCCTTTGTTTCCTCCTCTTTTCTTCCTTTCCCCCCTCCCCTCAGGTGCTCAGGTTGGAACTAGCACCAGTGGAGCTTGATTTTGGACAGCTATGCTTCTTGCTTTTAGAAGATTGCTTGGATCGCTGAAGTAAAGTTCATCCTCTTTTTTATTTATGTCTATTTTGTATTGGGGATTATGTCTTTCAATTTGTGTACTTTGATTTAGTCAATATGGATATTATGTACTTGGCTCTAGTTTTGACAATGTAATCAAACATATGTTATTTTCGCTGCAATGAAATAAAGTTTTTAATTTTTCAAGTACTGTTTATATATGTCTTGTTGTTAAGTTTATGTTCTA
Source organism: Allium sativum (assembly GCA_030737875.1). Classification (NCBI taxonomy): domain Eukaryota; kingdom Viridiplantae; phylum Streptophyta; class Magnoliopsida; order Asparagales; family Amaryllidaceae; genus Allium; species Allium sativum. The sequence continues at coordinate 361,526,636 of CM060916.1, read as the reverse complement.
TACTCAATTAAAACGCTCCATAGAAGTTAATGCATTCCCTTTGTGAGTGACATTAATGGACATGGGGTGTTACACGTGGTATCAGAGCTGAAGGTTACCAGAACATATATGAATTTTGAAACGTTGTTTTTCAAAAACAATTTTATGAAGAAGTACCTTCAAAAGTATGTTTTAAGGAAAGTATATTCAAGAAAAAAGCTTATTTTAGAAAGCATAACCCCAAGGGCCATATATCTTATCTTTAGTATGTCCTCTCGTTAGTACCTTTGACCTTTAGGTAGGGTAGTCCTATGGTTGAAACATGTGTTTGAGACATGTTATGTATGATGGATGCATGTGTATGTAAGTGTTTGCTATTTGTTGCTCGTGGATGCATATACACACACTTTAGGTACTAGATCGGCTCAGTCACTTCATATTGCATATTGCATATAAATGTGTGTACATATTTAAGTAATGGATGTATAATGGTTGTACCATCATATGAATGTTGCATTTTGGTGAATGGTTGTGCACGCATGTAGAGATAATATGTATCGATAGGATTCTTTCGCATACATAATGGATGCATGGCACTATCATGGTTTGCATTAAGGAGGTCAATTGAATCAGTAGACCGCCTGATTTTGCATTAGATAAGGAACATATACACACACTTCTTGCATATGCTCATACAGCATTAGAAAATTTTAAGGACAATGAATGCCTGTGTTTGATGGTTGAGTAGATGGTTGTTTGGATGGTAGGATACGTTCTTCTTGACTAAGAGATTTCGAGGACGAAATCCTTTAAGTAGGGGAGAATGTAATACCCTGAATTTTTGAATAATCGAATCAACTAAATTAAAGAATAATTAATCTCAGATGTGAGAATTAAGGGAAACAAGTTGCGCCATTGTGTTCGTCTCGGAATTCTGGTTGAGATAGAGTCCGAGTTTGCGTAAATTGGATTCCGTATGAAAAAGATATCTTTAAATTAAATATTGCAGCAAAACATAAAAAAAAAGAATGAGAAAAGAATAAATGTTTGGCATTGTTCTAAGGTTTGTAAGCAAAACACTTAGTAGCTCATTTGGTTGGAACACGTGACTTGCATACAAGGGTACAAAGTTTGATCCCCGCCAACGCAATAATTTTGTTTTAGGGGAATGACTTAAAATGGCTTAGTGTGAACATAGTTCAAAAAGTGGTTTAGTGTAAAAATGGGTAATTGGGAAGATAGATAAAAAGAAAATATATATATAGAAAATATATATATATACACATATACATACATACATACATATATATATATATATATGACGTGTATGCATCAAGTGGCGTACGTGGCGCATTTTTGGTTGTTAATGATTGTTTTTTTATGTGGCCATCTTTGATTGGCTTTTATGACAAATTAAAGGTAAGAAAGATTTATGCATAAATGGATATTTGTATATGGGTAATTAATGTATACGGTAAAAGAGAGAATATGTAATTAACAATAATAGATTTATAATTTACATATAAATATGAAGGATAAACATGAAAATTACATGGCATAGATTGGTTCATGAAATGGTATATCTAGTATACCATTAATTGTGAGCATAATTAAAAATATATTTATGGCATAATTAAAATGGGAATAATTTACATATGGAATTTGTCATAAATAAGAAATATGTAAATTATAGAAAAAAAATGAACATTTAATACACTGTGCCGAGTCATTAGGGCTGAGGTGTCACCCTATCTTGGTTGGATGGTTCAGGTTGCTTCTAGGTTGATCGGATGGCCTAAATTAATCCTAAACTCTATAAAAACACCTCTAGACTCAAACCCTAAAATCAAAACAAAATTAGATTCATGGCCCCATACCGTCACCTAGCAACACAACATAGCCGCCACCAATTAAAGAGGAAGAAAGCTAGTCTAAATCAATCCTATTCAACTTTAACAACGAAACTTCTTCAAGGGAAAGCTATTACAACTTCAGAACTCAGAATTCAGAATTCAAGACCTTCTCTGAATTGTGAGTTCGATAATTTTAATAAAATAATTAGCAAATTAATTGGATTGAGTTAAGATGTGGACTATTTGGATATGATGTGAATTATTGACCGCATGTTATTATTCATGTAGTAAAATTTTGATGTTTATGTTGCAAATTCTATGATGCTATCTTGTAAAGTTGTGATCATCTATGTTGTAATTTTATGATTGGCTTATGTATAATCGAATCACCATGTTGTTCATATGTTAGTTTGGTTATGTCGATTCATATGATAAATCATAAGTATGTATGCAAGTTTAGATATTTTTTTTAAGACATGAATCATATGCAAGTTGGGGAAAGTTATATGTATAACCTTATATGCTTCATGGCATCTATTTTAGATCTAAAGTTAGGCTATGACATGTGTGAGTTATATGCCAAATTCTACATGCTGGTTTACATGTTTAGATGTAAGTTTATACTATTGTTATGTTGCATAAATCACATATGCAAGTTTATATGAATACATGTGTTTGAATATGAATCATGTTATGCAAGTTTGTGGTTACTACCTATGCAGGATTACACCTTTAGATGTAGATCTATGACGTACATGATTTATGCAAGTTTGTGACCATTATCCCAACAAGTTCACACCTTTAGATTTGGATTTATGATATATGTAATTTTATGCAAGTTGTAACTTTGGCCTATGCAAGTTTTAGATGTAGAACATCATTCACACATGCAAGTTCACCGCTTATGTTTAGATCTAGTTTTAATTATATGTATGTTATGATGTTTTCTCTTTATTCCATGAGTTAGACTATTCGAGTCTAACGTATATTTTACGTTAAACGAACGAACGTACAACGTGGGGTAAAGGGGATAATATTAAAAGGATTTAATTGGCATAAATGCCTTAAAAGGCATAAAATAAATTTGTGATGGAAATTGGTATGATTTTACATACCATAGGTGGATGGACATAATTGAGTCAATTATGGACATCATTAAATTTGGAATTAATTGATAATTTGAATAGGGAAAGTAATTCAAATTGGGGAATGATTAATTAGGAGTAATTAATCGTCGAAGACACGAGGTTAGGCTCTTTTGTGGTGTAAGACTGCCCGGACCCGCCCGGCAAATCCAGCTGCCACAAATGCCAGTCTAATGTGGGACGTCTTAGGCATAAATTAAATACGTAACAATTGTAAAGACACGAGGTTAGGCTCTTTTGTGGTGTAAGACTGCCCGGACCCGCCTGGCATATCCAGCTGCCACAAATGTCAGTCTAATGTGAGAGGTCTTTATGAGGTTACGGTCTTAATGAATTAAGAAACGCTTAACCAGATAAACATGTAGTGGGACATGAGGTGGTTAAGTGGGTGCCTTTGGTGGCATGTGGAATCTAGTGGGTGCCTTGGGTGGCACTTGAAATACGATTAGAAATACTAAACCAAAATTGAAACATGAATAAGAAGTGGGTTAAGTGGGAAATACTAGAGGGGACCATGCTTAGGTGGATAGCTTGTGTCAAGTCATGGGGGCACATTTCAACCAGTAACCCATACGTATCTTTGTGGGCTCGACCCAAGTCGAGGACGGGACACGCATACTAGGCTTGACTGTAAGAGGCCAAACCGGGTTAGCGGTGGCAACGCAAGTCCAACGGGTTCATGTGCATGTGTGGACCCGGGCTGGTAGGTAAGACGTTGTTGCATCGTGTAGGTATAAGCCATGCATCTCTGGTAGTATTGGGTTCCCACTTTGGGGAGTGATACACCCCACTGTGGGACCTGCACGGGTATCTACGAGTTAGGGAGCCAATCGAATGGGGAAGGTAGTGGGTACGACTAGTGGAGATAAGAGCAGGCGGCACCTATGACAGCAGCTAGGAGTACATCTACCATATTATGAATATTGTAATTAGAATAGGGAGGGTAGCAGGTACCACTAGTGGAGATAGGAGCAGGCGGCACCTATGACAACAGCTAGGGGTACACGAAACTACCAATATTATTATCACTTATGTTCAGTAGGCAGGATCAACCTTAAGGTGACTAGTGGTGGTGCAGTATAGCAATTATCTCATAGTGTTAGTGTAGTTTAGTAATTATCTTACAGTGGGTTAGGTGTGCTTTAACGATATCGTTGTTCATCATGTTTCCTTGTTTACTCTGCCATACTCAATGGTTCAAGGTCATTTCCTGATTTTCCAACTTATGCCCTAGCCTAGTTACTTTGGTGATTATATTGTTAAAGTTATCGCACTCGCCAGACTTTATATCTGACCCCCTTTGTTTCCTCCTCTTTTCTTCCTTCCCCCCCTCCCAGGTGCTCAGGTTGGAACTAGCACCAGTGGAGCTTGATTTTGGACAGCTGTGCTTCTTGCTTTTAGAAGATTGCTTGGACCACTGAAGTAAAGTTCATCCTCTCTTTTATTTATGGCTATTTTGTATTGGGGATTATGTCTTTCAATTTATGTACTTTGATTTAGTCAAGATGGATATTATGTACGTGGCTCTGGTTTTGACGATGTAATCAAACATATGTATTTTCCGCTGCAATGAAATAAAGTTTTTAATTTTTCAAGTACTGTTTATAACTGTCTTGTTGTTAAGTTTCTGTTCTATACTCACTTAAAACGCTCCATAGAAGTTAATGCATTCCCTTTGTGAGTGACATTAATGGACATGGGGTGTTACATTTGATATCCATCAATATATAACCTCTGAGCTCGTACGTCTCGGAGAAGGGCGTTAAGCAAGAGAATAAATTCTCCGCCGCCAAACAGACATATATTTAATAGAAATCAATCACACAGAATAAAATCCAATGTCAGACACATAGTCCATTTACAAGTTCGTTCTGGGTCTGAATGAAACCGGAGGCACCTTGTACCTCGCATATCCATCGATCTCCAAGTACGTATGGACGATCACTAACTGATTCCCTTCTCCTGGGTGTACAGCCCAATCAAGATCATCAGTAATCACCCAAACGATGTGAAGACCTCCGGTCTTCGACCGCCGTCTTCATCCTCGACACCACGTCGAATCAGTTATTCAGAATGGGATAAACTCGGTCTTTCTGAATAACTCGCGTACATAATAAACAAGTGTTACACAAACACAACATATGCCTCATTCCAATTCATAATATTCTTTTATTCCAATATCCTTATACTTTGGGAAAGGTTCCCATTAATTTTATCAAAGATAAATTCTTTAAATTTATTCTTTAATCGTCTTTGAATATCAATTCAAACTAGTCGGGATTAGCGAACCACACCGAAGTAATCATTTATTTTATTTCCCAATCTCAACCTATTCATCCTATGAAGTAAAACTGGTCATACTTCATATCTAACACCACGATGTTATCGGTAAATTCAATCACCATTTCACGTCCAAATCTAATTAAAGATTTAACTATCGCTTGGAGCAAAATTGGTGATACCCCATTCTCGATCACTTCGATCTACTTAAAGATTCATTAAAACTCCACTTAGTTTTAATCTTCCCAACAATCACTATCAATGATTCCCAACTTGTCTTTAACTGGGTTAAAGAACCAATGTCATTTAAAACATGGTTCACTATAAACCCAAAATCACATTCCATTAATTGTCAGGTTAAAGAACAAGTGTTATTTAAAACACAGTTCACGATAAACCCAAAAATCAATTCAAACTCAATTCCAATTAAATACCATTTAATTGGTACACTTCATTAAATCTAAATAAAAAGATTTAATCTTTTTCTCAACTGGGTTTAAGAACAGTGTTAATGAAGACGCCATTCACGACAAACCCAAATCACATTTGATATTAAATACAAGGCTCTAAATAGAAAATATATCGGCTTATATTCAATATCAAATTCTACGACCAACAAATATCGTATTGGAAATAACGATATATATATAACTTTCAAATTTCCATAACAATATCTGTATAATCACGAAACCCAACATCGAAATATTCCAAAGATAATTTTGATTCCAATCCATTCCAATTCAATTATTAGAAATTTTGTTTAATTTCAAAATCATTTCAAATCCACTTTATTTATTTTAAAAATAAATAGAATTATAATTCTAGTTCAAAACTAGTTCATTTCGATAAAAATCAATTTTTATCTTTTCAAAATTGGAGTTTTTCATCCCAATTCTTCATAAACCATTTCTTATAATTTTACACAAATAATTACTATTTTTAATAATTTTATCGAGGCCCGTACAGTTGATTTCCATCAACGGCCATCGAACTGCACTTACAGAGACCTTTTCCAAATTTTATTTTGACATAAATCCAAATCAAACTGTTAGATTTCTAATTTCTAATTTCTAATATTTGTTAGAAAGCTCTTTTCGATACGAACCCAATGGTTCCGGTTTTAGGAGAATCCGAAGGTCGGATATGCCGTAATATCCATTCGAAGTCAATGGTCGAAATTCACGAAATGCCGCGGTGCGGCGCGTTCTATTCAGGCAATTCTATATATATAATATATATATTTCGTCAATTTCCTTTTAAAACGTATTATATAAATCGTTTTAAATTTGTTTTCATAATGATTTCAACTTCATATTCAATTTCTAATTAAAATTGAATACTCCACATCATCGATATACAATTGATAATATTTTCCAAAACGTTATATTTTGAAATCACTTTCTTTTCTTTATTCATTATAAAACTGAATAAAATCATTATAAATATCATTCACGTCAAAATGGCGTCAATCTAATCAACACGGCTTTATATATTTCAATAACTTCGTTATTCTATTCAACAAATGAATATTTTCTTCAACACATGAACTTTTTTTTCCTATTCAACACATGAATATATATTTTACTATTCAACACATGAATATATATTTTATTTCAACACATGAAATTATTTTATTTCAACACATGAATTTATATTTCTATTCAACACATTTACTATTCAACACATGAATATATATTTCTTATTTTCCAAATTGGAATGAGGCCCAATCAATTACCAAATAACGTTAATTATATGGATTCCCTACAACACATTTATATAACAGCAGCGATAAATCATCAACCATCACCCAGAGTGCACCACACAAATGCATAAGCATTAAATATAAATAATTAACGCTTACACAGTCTGTCAACCCATTGATTGACATACAACTAAACAATCGGGATTAGTGTATGTCAAATATTATCCCAATACCCGTGTGGGGTTTCAAATCAACAAACACAGATTTTATTTGTGCAGTTGGGCGATGTAACACCCCCCTCCGCTAGGGTCACTCACAAAGGGAATGCACTAGTTTTGGAGAGGTATTATCGAGATAACATCACAGAATTATCACAAGACAGAACATAAATAAATAATTAAGTAAACAGTGGAAGAATTTATGAGCAAAACAGAACTTCATTTCATTCCAAAATAAACCATGTCTTTTACAAACATTTCAAATAACTTCATTACAACTGTCTTGTAATAATAGCCAAAGAAGCAATAACTTAAAAACAGAAAAACAGCTTATTCCCCAAGTGCAGTAAAATGAAGCAGCCATAGCAAACCGTACATGCTGAGCCAAAGCAAGTGATATCCAAGCTAAGAGCTAGTGTTTCCTCCCTGAGAACCTGGGGGGGGGGGGGGAAACGAAAGAAAAAGAGGCGAAAGGAAAAGGATCAGTCATAAAGACTGAGTAAGTCCTAGTGACTTTCAGTGTAAAAACGGTTAAAACAACAGGTCATGTATGGACTGGAACTAAACTTAAGAATGGTGTCAAGGTGAGCAAGATAACTAAGGTGATCATGATAAGTCAAGACAAGTCAAATAAAGCATCACATGTTCAAGATTCGTTGCATCGACTATACTAGTATACTAAGTCCATGTCACAAGTTAATCATGAAATAAATCCCACGGCCCAGTATCATGAAATGACCCTGAAACGGGGTCTGACCCAAGTACAGGGTCCTACGGAGCGATTATCTAGTCGATCAGCTCCCTACAAGGTCTAGCTCGTCAAGTGTCCGTGTCATACGGCTAATCACGAATGTAGTCACCTGTGCTGGGTCCACCTTCGGGTGTATCAGCCCTAGGGTGTCAACCCCTGACACGATTCAAGATGCACAGATAAATCTACGGATACCCAGTGTTTGCCCCGGAATACGTGCACGACCGTAGCCCACCGAACCTACACTGGCGTACCCCACTGCCGTCATTCACCTCTTACAATCAGCCCAGTAATCGTGCCCCACCCGGCCTAGCCCCAGGGTACCTTGATACATCTAGAGGGTTACTGCTGAAAAGGGTCGTGTCTAGGGTTTCGCCTACAGATTAGGTCATGTAATTCGTGACCTAACCCGCCTAACCGATTAAGTCATGTAATTCGTGACTTAATCCTAATTCCAGTCTAGTTATGTCAAGATGGTTAAGTATGTCATTTAAATTCGTGACTTAACCCGCTTACGTGTCATGTCAAGTTGGCTAAGTGTTGTCGTTTCAAGTTCATGACTTAGCCCTACAAATCGTGTTCAAGTGGGTTAAGTTGTCTTTTCATGTTCATGACTTAACCCTAATTGGCATTAATTGATTCGTTAATGCACCGAACCACTCACATTGGATCCTATTGTTCGTAGCCACTGGATTTTCCGGGCGGTTCCGGGAAGGTTTACGCTACGATCTCAACCCAACCTCGGGTTTCAAGTGCGATGTGACCAACTACCCACATTGGATCCTATTGTTTGTAGCAACTGGATTTGTCGGGCAGTTCCGGGCAGATTTACACTACAAACTCAACCCAACCTCGAGTTGGCCACTTTCTTGTTTTCTAAAGTCATGCCCATGTTCTTATCAAATTCGTGCTGTTTTCATAGCATGTTCATATGTCAATTTCGTGCCCAACTAAGGCATGTTTCAGGTCAAGTTATGGAATGTTCAAGTCAAGTTTTTCGTGCCATATTTCATGTTCTACTTATGCCAAATTTCACGATTTATGATTATAATCAATTCAAGTTTTGCCTATTCTACCCAATCGTATCCCCAACGCATATAAACGTACTTCGTTCGCAAGCATAAACAATTCAAGAGATAAAGGGGAATAACACCAAACATGTGATAGGCATATGTGACAATTCCAACATCACTTGCATAATAAACAGGCTATAACATATCACATGGTTTCAATACTAACATGATGATAACTTGGCATAATAATGGTTCCAACTTGGTTTAACATGATGATTACAACTTTACATCATAGGCATAATAATCCTTGCGGGCATAATAATCATTTTATTACAAACATGAAACATTAAAGGCATGGTAATTCTAATAGGCATAGTGGATTCCAATTTAGCATTTTTGACATAATGATTCTCATCTAGCATTATAAACATTATGATTCCAACTTTTCATCATAACCTAGCAATTCCCAATTTGTCCTTAACATGATAGGTATATTAACATCACAGGCATAGTTTCATTAATATCATAGACATGGTTTAATTAGCATCATAGGCATGGTTTAATCAACATGAGGATTTCAATGAACATAATGATTCCATGGACATGTATTTGTTCAACTTGCAATAAAATTAAGCCCAAGTGATTCATAACAACATCAACATCATGATAAGTTTAACTTGCAACATTAACATAGCAATATTACCAAATTTTGATTCAAAGTTAAACAATATAAACATGGATTAATAATAGTTCCTAAATCCGGTTTCAATTCATAGCATGTCCATGTTATTTTAGCGTTTTTGCCTAAAAAGTAACATAGAACTTACAATATGAAGCAAATAATCCAAATCAAAATTTCAAATCAAATAGCCCCAAATCCGTTGTCTAAAGAGTCGTAGTTGTTGTAGCTTCTAGTTGAAGCCTTCAAGAATCATCCTTCGTCTTCTTTAATTTTGTTCTTTGTATTTTTAATTTAGAGTTCTAGGTTTAATGGCGGCTGCATGAGTGCTAAAATGAAATAGTATGATTTAGGCTAGGTCTTAGGGTCTTTTTATAGTTGTAGGCAATTGATTTCAGCCTTTAGATTAACCCTAGAATAGGTCTGAGCCATCCAAAATCGTCACAAGCCCCCAAACAAGACCCAGGAGCCAAAACAGGTGCACCAGGCCGACCTGGCCGACCAGGGAGGTCGACCCCCAGGTCGACTCCCCAGTCGACCTGGGGGGGGGGGGGGGGGGGAGGTCGACCCCCAGGTCGACTCTAGTGTCGACCTGGTTAGGGGGAGGTTGACCCTAGTGTCGACCCCCCTGTCGACCTGTCTGGGCGGGATTTTTCCCGCCTACCCTGAATTCTGAAAATTTGAATCTGTTTTTGAATTTGAATTTTTCGTGAAACTTTGCGAGGCCATATCTCGATCATACGGACTCCGATTTACGAAATTTCGGACTCTATTTCGCGTATTTTTCCGAGACGAACGCAATGGCGCAACCCGTTTTACCTAATTCAGATATTAACATTTAATTCTGCCTTGATTCTTGTCTTAACATGTTGTTAAAATTCGGGTTGTTACATTCTCCCCTCCTTTAAGGATTTCGTCCCCGAAATCTCCAAGTTAGGAAGAACGCATCCTACCATCCATCATCCATCTACTCAAAACATCATCCACAAGCAACCATGGTCCTTAAAAGACTTCTAATGTTTTATGAACACATGCAAAGAGTGTGTGTATATGTTCCTTAGCTAATGCTAATGATCAGGCCTGATTGATTTTCTAAATGCAAAATATGTTTAGTGAAATGAATCCAATATGTATGCAAAATTTTCCTTATTATAATTCATAATTTCTACATGAGTGCTCAAACATTCAATCATATGCAACAACCAAATGATAGCACAACCAAGTTTCCAAAATAAACACTCATGCATATGCAACATGAAAATGTGTCTGAGCCGATCTAGTGCCTAATGTGTATTCATGCATCCACGAGCAACCACTTGCAACCATTTCGCAATCATAACATGTTTCAATTACATGTTTACATCCAAAAAGATTCTACCAATGGTTCTCAAGATAGGATCGAGGAGAGAAACAAGATAAAACAAAGCATCTAGAAAAAGAAGTTAACGATGTACCCCCAGAAGGTCTGGTCTGCTTCTTAGGGCAGTCCTTGCTGATGTGTCCAGTCTCCCCACAATGAAAACATTCACCTTGCTTTCTCTTCCTCTTTCTACAATCCTTGGCTATGTGCCCTTCCGTACCACAGAAATTGCATTTCCTTTTATCACGTGAGTTGTCGTTCTTGCCTCCTTTCTCGGAGTCTACCTTCTTATTCTGAGAATCGTTGGGCTTGACCTCTTTCTTACCCTTCTTATCTTCCTCATACAGTAGGGCCATATCCACCAAGCTTTCAAAAGTCGCCCCCATGGGCACATGAGTCATGGCCAAACCATGTAGTGGCTCGTTCAAGCCTCGTGCAAAACGTAGCGCCTTTTTTTGAGGAGTGTTGACTAACTCCAATCCTAAGCGAACAAGCTGATTGAAACGGTTCACATATTCTTTAAATGTCATATTTCCTTGTTTAAGGGCCAGAAACCGTTCCATTTGGAGACTCTCCTCTGCCGATGACAAGAACTTAAGCCCAAATCTCCCTCTAAAGTCCGCCCAAGTCTCAATGGGCCTAGTAGCGTTGGTGACTTCCCACCAATAAGAAGCTTCCTCTTTCATGAGCCACGCCGCCAACTGTACTTTCCAATTGTCCTCTACCTCAAAGATAACATACAAGTCTTCGGTTTCCTTCAACCAATTCCGTGCCTCAACAAAAGTCTCAGTTCCTAGGAAATTCTTTTCGCCCATGGCCTTAAAGTCCTTGCATATCTTTGAAAAAGCAGTTTCTCGCGGAGGTTGAGGAGGATGAGGAGGAGGATTGGCTGGGCCTGTCACATTAGCCCGAGCCTCGAGGAAACGACGGAACCAAGTGGGTATATTGACACCCTCGGGAAGATTAAGATCGTCGGCCATGATAAGCTGAAAACGAAAAAGGAAAAGATTCAAACGAGGAAACAAAGATAGTGCTAATGGCTTTTGGGGAATAGCCTTTTAAAATAGACCAACTTTTCTTGAAAAGTGCTTCTTTGTAAATGGTTTTGAAAAAAAAAATTCAAAAGGTTTTCAAAACATTTGCCCAGTCTTGGTAACCTTCTACTCTGATACCAAGTGTAACACCCCCCTCCGCTAGGGTCACTCACAAAGGGAATGCACTAGTTTTGGAGAGTTATTATCAAGATAACATCACAGAATTATCACAAGACAGAACATAAATAAATAATTAAGTAAACAGTGGAAGAATTTATGAGCAAAACAGAACTTCATTTCATTCCAAAATAAACCATGTCTTTTACAAACATTTCAAATAACTTCATTACAACTGTCTTGTAATAATAGCCAAAGAAGCAATAACTTAAAAACAGAAAAACAACTTATTCCCCAAGTGCAGTAAAATGAAGCAGCCATAGCAAACCGTACATGCTGAGCCAAAGCAAGTGATATCCAAGCTAAGAGCTAGTGTTTCCTCCCTGAGAACCTGGGGGGGAACGAAAGAAAAAGAGGCGAAAGGAAAAGGGTCAGTCATAAAGACTGAGTAAGTCCTAGTGACTTTCAGTGTAAAAACGGTTAAAACAACAGGTCATGTATGGACTGGAACTAAACTTAAGAATGGTGTCAAGGTAAGCAAGATAACTAAGGTGATCATGATAAGTCAAGACAAGTCAAATAAAGTATCACATGTTCAAGATTCGTTGCATCGACTATACTAGTATACTAAGTCCATGTCACAAGTTAATCATGAAATAAATCCCACGGCCCAATATCATGAAATGACCCTGAAACGGGGTCTGACCCAAGTACGGGGTCCTACGGAGCGATTATCTAGTCGATCTGCTCCCTACAAGTTCTAACTCGCCAAGTGTCCATGTCATACGGCTAATCACGAATGTAGTCACCTGTGCTGGGTCCACCTTCGGGTGTATCAGCCCTAGGTTGTCAACCCCTGACACGGTTCAAGATGCACAGATAAATCTACGGATACCCAGTGTCTGCCCCGGAATACATGCACGACCGTAGCCCACCAAACCTACACTGGCGTACCCCACTGCCGTCGTTCACCTCTTACAATCAGCCCAGTAATCGTGCCCCACCCGGCCTAGCCCCAGGGTACCTTGATACATCTAGAGGGTTACTGCTGAAAAGGGTCGTGTCTAGGGTTTCGCCTACAGATTAGGTCATGTAATTCGTGACCTAACCCGCCTAACCGATTAAGTCATGTAATTCGTGACTTAATCCTAATTCCAGTCTAGTCATGTCAAGATGGTTAAGTATGTCATTTAAATTCGTGACTTAACCCGCTTACGTGTCAAGTCAAGTTGGCTAAGTGTTGTCGTTTCAAATTCATGACTTAGCCCTACAAATCGTGTTCAAGTTGGTTAAGTTGTCTTTTCATGTTCATGACTTAACCCTAATTGGCATTAATTGATTCGTTAATGCACCGAACCACTCACATTGGATCCTATTGTTCGTAGCCACTGGATTTGCCGAGCGGTTCCGGGCAGGTTTACGCTACGAACTCAACCCAACCTCGGGTTTCAAGCGCGATGTGACCAACTACCCACATTGGATCCTATTGCTTGTAGCAACTGGATTTGCCGGGCGGTTCCGGGCAGATTTACACTACAAACTCAACCCAACCTCGAGTTGGCCACTTTCTTGTTTTCTAAAGTCATGCCCATGTTCTTATCAAATTCGTGCTATTTTCATAGCATGTTCATATGTCAATTTCGTGCCCAACTAAGGCATGTTTCAGGTCAAGTTATGGAATGTTCAAGTCAAGTTTTTCGTGCCATATTTCATGTTCTACTTATGCCAAATTTCACGATTTATGATTATAATCAATTCAAGTTTTGCCTATTCTACCCAATCGTATCCCCAACGCATATAAACGTACTTCGTTCGCAAGCATAAACAATTCAAGAGATAAAGGGGAATAACACCAAACATGTGATAGGCATATGTGACAATTCCAACATCACTTGCATAATAAACAGGCTATAACATATCACATGGTTTCAATACTAACATGATGATAACATGGCATAATAATGGTTCCAACTTGGTTTAACATGATGATTCCAACTTTACATCATAGGCATAATAATCCTTGCGGGCATAATAATCATTTTATTACAAACATGAAACATTAAAGGCATGGTAATTCTAATAGGCATAGTGGATTCCAATTTAGCATTTTTGACATAATGATTCTCATCTAGCATTATAAACATAATGATTCCAACTTTTCATCATAACCTAGCAATTCCCAATTTGTCTTTAACATGATAGGTATATTAACATCACAGGCATAGTTTCATTAATATCATAGACATGGTTTAATTAGCATCATAGGCATGGTTTAATCAACATGAGGATTTCAATGAACATAATGATTCCATGGACATGTATTTGTTCAACTTGCAATAAAATTAAGCCCAAGTGATTCATAACAACATCAACATCATGATAAGTTTAACTTGCAACATTAACATAGCAATATTCCCAAATTTTGATTCAAAGTTAAACAATATAAACATGGATTAATAATAGTTCCTAAATCCGGTTTCAATTCATAGCATGTCCATGTTATTTTAGCGTTTTTGCCTAAAAAGTAACATAGAACTTACAATATGAAGCAAATAATCCAAATCAAAATTTCAAATCAAATAGCCCCAAATCCGTTGTCTAAAGCGTCGTAGTTGTTGTAGCTTCTAGTTGTAGCCTTCAAGAATCATCCTTCGTCTTCTTTAATTTTGTTCTTTGTATTTTTAATTTAGAGTTCTAGGTTTAATGGCGGCTGCATGAGGGCTAAAATGAAATAGTATGATTTAGGCTAGGTCTTAGGGTCTTTTTATAGTTATAGGCAATTGATTTCAGCCTTTAGATTAACCCTAGAATAGGTATGAGCCATCCAAAATCGTCACAAGCCCCCAAACAAGACCCAGGAGCCTAAACAGGTGCACCAGGCCGACCAGGGAGGTCGACCCCCAGGTCGACTCCCCAGTCGACCGGGGGGGGGGGGGAGTTCGACCCCTAGGTCGACTCTAGTGTCGACCTGGTTGGGGGGAGGTCGACCCTAGTGTCGACCCCCCTGTCGACCTGTCTGGGAGGGATTTTTCCCGCCTACCCTGAATTCTGAAAATTTGAATCTGTTTTTGAATTTGAATTTTTCGTGAAACTTTGCGAGGCCATATCTCGATCATACAGACTCCAATTTACGAAATTTCGGACTCTATTTCACGTATTTTTCCGAGACAAACGCAATGGCGCAACCCATTTTCCCTGATTCAGATTTTAACATTTAATTCTGCCTTGATTCTTGTCTTAACATGTTGTTAAAATTCGGGTTGTTACAGCCGATGTGTAAAATTTATCGTCCCAATCAATATCAGTCAAATCAGTGTATATAAACAAATCGTCCGATTTGTTTATAAATATTTATTTTATATACACGTTAAAAATTATATTTTTAACTATAAAATATTTTCCACTATAAAATATTTTATCTCATTCCACATCACACAATCAGATTTCACAACACATCAATCAAACAAACAAGTCATCCATGGTCTGTGGATAACGGGTGTCGGGTGCTACTAAGCACCGTCTGCATCCTAGTATATATTTCAACTAGAAAATAAATAAAAATGAGGAGTTCTCACCTACTAGCTAAACCAAACGCCACGACCCTTCCTATGTAGGAAATCTTCGTCGTGCTCGCGTTTTGTCACTTTCGTTTCCCGTAGCCACTACATATATAAAAATCACATTTTTATATTGTTGCTATGTATATAAAAAAAATCACATTTTTATAATCATTCTATATGGATAAAAATTCCATTTTTATACCGCTATTATATAGATAAAAATTCTATTTTTATACCGCTACTATATGGATAAAAATTCTATTTTTATACCGCTACTATAATAAAGATCGGATTTTTATTATCTATATAATATAAAAATCATATTTTTAAACAAACCAAAAATCATATTATTTTTTCTAAAAAAAGATGATAAATTTTCATTTTCAAAGTTCAAAACTTTTTACAATGATTTTTCGTTTACATGAGGGAAAATCATACTCTTAAAACATTGCAACTTAACTTAAAAACCACATTTTTAAGCCCTATCATTTGTATTTAAAAACTGAAAAATATCCATGCTTATTTATATAAACTTTCTAAATTTAACATGTTAATTTATATTAAAAACTAATTTTTATTTACCTTAAAACAGATTACATTAAATAAAAACCAAAACAAAATAAAAATAAAAGAAACTCTTACAGTGTTCAACTGAAATGGGGGGGTGAGATGGCGTCAGATGTGGTCGTTGGTGGTGGTCAGAGCGGCTGCGCGGTCTGTGGTGGTGGAAAGACATGCGGCGGCGGATGTTCGGTGGAGTAGAGGCGGCGGATTGGGTAGAAGGGGTTAGGGTGTTTGGGTCTCGCGGATTTCAGAGGGTAGGGAGGAAAGAGAGGATCGGCGGAGAGAGAGAGGGGGTTGCGATGTGGAGGGGGCAGGCGGTGGCTCCTCCTGACGCGGCAGCGCCACGAGATTGGGGGGGGGGGGGGGGGACAATCGCGATTTCTGTTATTGAGGGGGGGGGGTTCAATCTGAAGGATATATAAGGGGAGGGGGGTTTCGTAAAAGTTTTATATTATTTTTATTTATTTATTCCTTAAAGCAACTTTTTATTTCGAACTCAAAATCGAACCCACCGACAGTCATTCCTAGCTAATTACCCCCATTCCGAACACAATGGGATATGTATCGTCGGCTGATTCGATCGTTTTGATCAGTTTTCATCAAAATCAAAATGTAACTCTATATATTGAATTTGAACGCACATTTCAATTTACTGGGGCCACATACTAACAAGAAAAATTTCCTAAAAATATTTTCTAGCTTCGTATTGATGATAAGTTTCTAAAAAAACTAATTTCGTCGAATTCTGAGACCGTTTGTAAAATGGTCATTTTCCAGTCGATTAAAATCAACTAAAATGGATCAAACGCGTTTTCCTTTGCCACGCTCACATATTGATTCAGAAAATTACGAATTTTAAAACCTAGCAATAATTTGATATCACGGATCCAACAAAAGTGGTTTCGTCAAAAACCGAGGTCGTTTGCAAAATTCCCATTTTTAAGGGCTAGAATTCCATAGCGACTATTCTGAATTTTCAACTGGGCATAACTTTTTAGTCCCGCTATGAAATTTCAATTCTTCGGTTTCGTTGGAAAGATATTGTCAAATGAATTCAAATATTTTTGGTTTCACTAAAATCCGGTTTATTTTGCACCCGGCACATTCATTTGAACTTTGAAATCAAATTATCGAACTACCATGCCATTTTCAATTCCTTTTATAATTTAAAATAAATATATATATTCTAATGACGATTCGAATAAATATATACTTCTATTTCTATTCAAAATAAATTTCTCGTCGAAATTATTTAAAATAATTCATTTTAAATAATCAAAATTCACTAAAATTGCCAAAAATAAAAATTTTAAATTGGCTCGGATTTCTGGGTTATTACAATCTCCCCACTTAAAACTTTTCGTCCCTGAAAAGGAACGAAGCCGAAAGTTGTTTTACAAATCAACTCAACTTCCATTATTTTCATTACGGCTTAAGTTCGTAAACTTTTCAGTTTCTAAGAACTTTTCAAATTTTTCAAAAATTTGGCTAACACTCTAAATTTCCGAAAAATTTCGCCATAACCTCCCCTGCATCGGGGACTTCGGGATATTTCATATAGCCTCCCATGGCCTTCTTCAATCCAAAAGAAAAAGTAAAAGCCAAGTGGCTAGCCAATCGGCTCATAAAATCATCATCACCCCAAACAAAACAGTAAATTATGGTAAACATGTACCTATTTGTCGGGCAAACAATTTTATTCTTCTGCTTTAGCCTCCTTGCTATGACCTGTTCAATGTATGTACATGTATATGTATGCAAATGCGACAAATTTTCAATACAGTTCAACATTTGGTTCAATTTGGATAAAGGTTCAACATTTTAATTAATCAACCAATAATCAAACAACACAACCATCAATCAATTAGTTGATTAGCTTTTCAAATTCATAACTTTGATACATAGTCCAAAGTTATTATTTTTGATGCCAAATCACAACAATAAGCCCTATCTAGTTTCGGTTCTCACACCAGTCTAATGGAAATATATAGAAATCTCACTTTCGAAACTCAAAAATAAATACGGGTGATGGTGCCCCATCACCAGAATTATCCCCGGGCAACTAGAGTGTGATTCTATAACTATCCCATACATTAAAACTTCGAATACACATTTGCAAGGCGTAAATGAAAAATCTTTATATATTGGATTGTCCAAATTTATTTAAAATAAATATTCAAATACGTATACTACGATGTAAATTTCAAAACAAAAATTGTTTTCATTTTTAAAAATATACTCTTCACACTCGTCCTACGATACTACGATTTAAATTTCGCCATAACCACTATGTCGCCATACTAGGCTCTATAATCAAAAACCGCAAAGTCACGTATTGGAAGTTGGATTTTCATCTGCGAACCAAGGCAAGGGATCGTCCTCACTGGCTTCGAGACTCTTTAACCCGAGCCTCAGGGTCAGAGTGCATCGACCTTTTGAGCGACAGGGCCGGTCCACCGATGTGGATTAAAATGCTTGAACACTGCGTTTCCCCGCCCTTTGGGGCGTAAATGAGCCAACGAATGACTGTCCCGGATCGAACGATATAACCGAGGCGCCTCGCAACAGCAACAACCACACAGGTGAAAATAATATAAATGTCAGCCATTTTAAGCACTGACACCACCTATAGCTAGAAAGAAACGCATGTCCTCCTTGAGGTCCTCTCCCGTTTCTGGTTCACAACCGGTGTGTGAGGCTCGCGAATCAATGCAACACAAAGCTATGCCACACAGGCCATGCTTTGATCATTAACCACAAGATTTTGCTTTTCAACAAAAGCCTTGATCATTTGCCATTTAGGCATGCCACACAGGCAATTCACTCCATGCGTTTGATATCCATCAATATATAACCTCTGAGCTCGTATGTCTCAGAGAAGGGCGTTAAGCAAGAGAATAAATTTTCCGCCGCCAAACAGACATATATTCAATAGAAATCAATCACACAGAATAAAATCTAATGTCAGACATATAGTCCATTTACAAGTTCGTTCTGGGTCTGAACGAAACCGAAGGCACCTTGTTCCTCGCATATCCATCGATCTCCAAGTACGTCTAGACGATCACTAACTGATTCCCTCCTCCTGGGTGTACAGCCCAATCAAGATCATCAGTAATCACCCAAACGATGTGAAGACCTCCGGTCTTCGACCACCGTCTTCATCCTCGACACCACGTCGAATCAGTTATTCAGAATGGGATAAACCCTGTCTTTCTGAATAACTCGCGTATATAATAAACAAGTGTTACACAAACATAACATGCGCCTCATTCCAATTCAAAATATTCTTTTATTCCAATATCCTTATACTTTGGGAAAGGTTCCCATTAATTTTATCAAAGATAAATTCTTTAAATTTATTCTTTAATCTTCTTTGAATATCAATTCAAACTAGTCGGGATTAGCGAACCACACCGAAGTAATCATTTATTTTATTTCCCAATCCCAACATATTCATCCCATGAAGTAAAACTGGTCATACTTCATATCTAACACCACGGTGTTATCGGTAAATTCAATTACCATTTCACGTTCAAATATAATTAATGATTTAACTATCGTTTGGAGAAAAACTGGTGATACCCCATTCTCGATCACTTCGATCTACTTAAAGATTCATTAAAACTCCACTTAGTTTTAATCTTCCCAATAATCACTATCAATGATTATTTTACTTGGGAAAGCACAACTTGTCTTTAACTGGGTTAAAGAACCAATGTCATTCAAAACACGATTCACTATAAACCCAAAATCACATTCCGTTAATTATCGGGTTAAAGAACAAGTGTTATTTAAAACACCATTCACGATAAACCCAAAAATCAATTCAAATTCAATTCCAATTAAATACCATTTAATTGGTACACTTCATTAAATCTAAATAAAAAGATTTAATCTTTTTCTCAATTGGGTTTAAGAACAGTGTTAATGAAGACACCATTCATGACAAACCCAAATCACATTTGATATTAAATACAAAGCTCTGAATAGAAAATATATCGGCTTATATTCAATATCAAATTCTATGACCAACAAATATCTTATTGGAAATAACGATATAAATATATCTTTCAAATTTCCATAACAATATCTGTATAATCACGAAACCCAACATCGAAATATTCCAAAGATAATTTCGATTCCAATCCATTCCAATTGAATTATTGGAAATTATATTTATTTTCAAAATCATTTCAAATCCATTTTATTTATTTTAAAAATAAATAGAATTATGATTCTGGTTCAAAACTAGTTCATTTCGATAAAAATCAATTTTTGTCTTTTCAAATTTGGAGTTTTTCATCCCAATTCTTCACAAATCATTTCTTATGATGTTACGGAAATTATTACTATTTTTAATAATTTTATCGAGGCACGTACTGTCGATTTTCATCAACGGCCATCAAACTGCACTTACAGCAACCTTTTCCAAATTTTATTTGGACATAATTCCAAATCCAACCGTTAGATTTCTAATTTCTAATGTTCTTTAGAAAGCTCTTTTCGATACGAACCCAACGGTTCCGGTTTTAGGAGAATCCGACGGTCGGATCTCCCGTAATATTCATTCGAAGTTAATGGTCGAAATTCGCAAACTGCCGCAGCGCGGCGCGTTCTATTCAGGCCATTCTATATATATATATATTATGTATTTCGTCGATTTCCTTTTAAAACATATTATATAAATCGTTTTAAATTCGTTTTCAAAACGATTTCAACTTCATATTCAATTTCTAATCAAAATTGAATATTCCACCTCATCGATATACAATTGACAATATTTTCCAAAACGTTATATTTTGAAATCACTTTCTTTTCTATATTCATTATAAAAATGAATAAAATCGATAACGTCAAAATGGCGTCAATCTAATCAACACGGCTTTATATATTTCAATAACTTCGTTATTCTATTTAACAAATGAATATTTTCTTCAACACATGAACTTTGTTTTTCTATTCAACACATGAATATATATTTTAGTATTCAACACATGAATATATATTTTATTTCAACACATGAAATTATATTTCTATTCAACACATGAATATATATTTTACTATTCAACACATGAATATATATTTCTTATTTTCCAAATTGGAATGAGGCCCAATCAATTACCATATAACGTTAATTATATGGATTCCCTATAACACATGTATATAACAGCAGCGATAAATCATCAACCATCATCTAGAGTGCACCACACAACTGCATAAGCATTAAATATAAATAATTAACGCTTACACAGTCTGTCAACCCATCGATTGACATACAACTAAACAATCGGGATTAGTGTACGTCAAATATTATCCCAATACCCGTGTGGGGTTTCAAATCAACAAACAAAGATTTTATTTGTGCAGTTGGGCGATGTGTAAAATTTATCGTCCCAATCAATATTAGTCAAATCAGTGTATATAAACAAATCGTCCAATTTGTTTATAAATATTTATTTTATATACACGTTAAAAATTATATTTTTAACTATAAAATATTTTCCACTATAAAATATTTTATCTTGTAACGACCACGAGATTTTCGACTCCGAAAATCGACACAAAACCCAGCGTCGACCAATCAGACATCGAAAACACCGGATCATTTAGAGAAAGAAGTTAGAGGGTGAGAATAGAAAGAAAGAAAATTAGAATAGAAGAAGAAGAAGAACACAGCTGAACATAATCAGAGTAATCACGAATCTCACAGCGGAATGAATAAAATATATTATATAACATAATCTTGAATACAAAATTTGTATCATACATACATACCATCATCAGAGCACAATACAATATTTAATACAGCGGAAATAACTCTAGATAACTAATGGTGAAGCCTCCTGCTTCTAGCTCCTCTAAGTGTATCTGTAAAAGCCTGAAACACTTGACTGCCCATACAAAATTTGGGCACCCAAGAGTTTAGGAAAAACAAAACAAAATAAACTCTGGGTCAGTCATGGGACTGGTGTGAGTAAACTCCAACCATATGGTTTAACTTCAAAAATTCTTTGAAAGAAAAGGATAATAGTAAGACCAGTCCACACATAAACACGGACGGTTTTTACCTTACTACAAACCAAACCATTATTGATATCAAAATCCAGTGATATTATAATAATGTCTACTCAAATAAATAACCAAATAGTAGAACGCTTGCATCTCACGCTCTACATACATAGAATAAAATCAAAAACCGCAGGGCGCTTATTGGAGATTGGATTCCAACTATGACAAGGTATGGGACCACCTGCCGATAGTGTATCTCTAGAGGCGAATACACCTGGGTTCAACAAGAACGTCTTTCAACCCGGCCCACACATGAACGACCACTCATTTCGCTTGAGTGTATCGAATGTATATCACCAACGGTTGGACTCAGACCACCATTTCCCGAATGGGCAGAATCGATAGAGTAAGAAACAAAAGGAATTTCTCTAGATAGGTGATTATACACCCTACTGGGAGCGACCCACATAGCCATGCTGCCTGCCCGATTTTTGTCATTTCCCGGTTGTGAGGCTTGAGGCTACGTCTATCTTTTAGAACATCTAGTCACCATATACTTTGAATGCCACATCGACAAACCCGTCGAATCACTAGTTGATCCTTCCAAAAATATCACGGGTATAAAAGCTAAGAGAAACGAATTTCTCCGCCACCAGATGTAATACCTTGAAAAGATCGTCTTATGTGACTGTTAGGAATACTCTGTCAGACATTCGTCCATACAAGTTGTCCTGGGACTGGACAAACATAACAGCTCTTTGAATTTCACTCAGTCTTCGATTATCTTCAACATAATCTAATTCGTAATGCCTATGCCTATACGGAGTGGTTCTCAGATATTAAATCCAACCGGTCTCTCCGTATCGACAACGATGGTAAAAGTCTTTGATAGCCGGTGTTTTAACTATCAAAGGAAAAATAAACATCCATCAAACATTCATCAAACAATTTCACACTCACTGGCCCTTTCTAATATCTCATTTTAATTTATTTCCTTAGCGAATTCAATATATATTGTTATATCGATTTCTATTACCAATTTTTCTTAAAAATATTCTAACTCCTTAAATTTCCGGAAAAATTCGCCATAACCTCCTTTGTACCGGCAAATAGTTCAAACCTCAACTCGCCTCTCTAGGCCCTTTCCATTCAAAAAGAAAATTAAAAAGCCAAGCAGCTGGCCGATTCGGCGCATAAAACCTCATATGGAAATATAAACATGTACCTTTTGTCGAGCACTTAAATTATAATCTCCACATTCTCTTCCAACTCTTCATCCCATACTTCATTTCGTACCTGTTCAACATATGCATATTCGCATGTCCAATTTGTCTCACACAGGTCCAATCATTTTAATTCAGGTTTGCTAATTTACTTTCCAACTAGCTTATTCGCATATTCTAATTTTACTTTGAACATCTCATGTTCGTACATACTTTTATTCGCTTATATGAATACAATTCCCATGCCAAATTTTCAAAGCATAACTCAAATCTGACTTTTTACCATTGGAAAAATCTGATTTTTATTCACTAAAAATCCCTTGAGTTTACTAAATGAATCGTTATGGTTTAAAGCGATTATGGCGCTGTTTTTCTGAAAATTTGATTTTGACGTAACTCACAATCTATACGACGAAATCAAGGTTTTTCTCTTCCATTTGAAAACCATCATTTAGTCGGTCCTGGCATTTCTTGTTTCATCGAATTCCGACTTATATTGAGCTCTGTATACTCAATTGAAGTTCGAATCGCCAATTTACGAACTACCGCGTTGCGGCTAGTTCGTTTTAATTAAATTAAATATAAATGTTTAAATCTTCGTCTATAAAATAAATCGACTCCATTCTTTAATATTGGAAAACAATTTTCCCAAATCTAACTTAACATCTCGATTTTTCCAAAACCATTGAATACTTCTTTCTTATTTCATAACTTGGTTATTATTTATTCAACACTCAACCTCTACATTTAAGATTCCAATTCCATTGGATATAAATTATTTTATAAAACACGATATAATCGAATTCAAATCATAAATTTCCTTTATGGGGAAAATCAATTTATTCAACACTCTTCACCATTACAAACTAATATCATCTCTTGACAATAGTGAAGTCGTTCAAGTTGGGGTATTTTAATTACCTCTCAGACCTTGATCGACGATGTTCTTATCGTGAGACGAATAAAAGCTTGTAATACATAAACTCGTTTTAAGTCTCACTTGCTACTCCATTTCTTACATTTGGAAACTTATTTCCAAATTACACGATGAACATTACTTCATCACATTTATAAACCTTGTTTATAAATTAACTTCTTTATTAGATTCAACTTCCATTTAAATAATCTATTGAAAACTCGATTTCTATTTTGGAGTATTTAATTTCCCTTTTGAATCTCAAGTTGATTTTAAAATACTTAATTACCATCACTTATATTTACATAATCTATTTCCATATTAAAACTTAAATTCACCTTTAATACAATTCCATTATCTTTTGAAATATAATTTTATTCTAGGTGTTCGACATAGTCGAGTTACAATCATAAATCCATGTGGATTTATTCAAATTCAGTTTACATTCCGAATATCGGAATAAACTCCATCGTTTCCTTTTGAAACGATTTCAAGGTATAAATCTCTTTTTAAATTAAAATTTGAATTTGAATACCCAAATCATCTCATGATAATTTATCCCCTTTTTTTTTATAAACATCGTTTATAAATTTTAGTTCTTGTTTTAAACATTTTAAAACAAGCTTATATTTCATATTCCATTAGAAATTAAAATTTCCACTTCGAAAGATAAATTTCCTTCTTTACATCCCTTACTTGAAATTAAAGTTTAATATTATCAAATGATAATATTTCTTTCCACTTATAAACAGTGTTTATAATTCCAGCAACTTGTTTTTATTTTAAAACAAGTTAATATTTCTCAATTTATTCGAAATACCATTTCTATTTCGAAAAGTAAAATTTCCCTTTCTTTCCCTTTTTTTTAAAAATCCCTTTTTAGTTCATACCTGGATTTAAATAAATTATCCAATAAAATTCCCTCTTTCATTTATAAAAATTATTTATAAATAACACCTCTTGTTTTAAATATATAAAACAAAATCTCTATTTCAAATTTAATTTGAATTCCCTCTTTCTATTTTTGGAGAATAAATTCTCCTTTTCAAAAATCATACTTTAATTTACATTTCTAGAATATCCAATGATAATATAATTTTTATTCATTCCCCTTCTTGTTTTAGATTATTTAAAACAAATCCTTATTTCAAATCTTATTTGAAATCAAATTCCCATTTTGGAAAATAATTTTTCCTTTTTTTTTCAAACTTGAATTTAAAAATCTAATATTACCAAACGATAACTTTTCTTTCCATTTATAACATTGTCTACAAATTCAACTACTTGTTTTTATTAGTAAAACAAGTTAATATTCCCCAATCCTTTCAAAATCCCATTTCCATTTTAGGAAGAAAATTTTCCCTTTTAAAACCAAAAATCCCTTTTTAATATTTTTATATTAGCATCTAGGGCCAGTGGTATTCTAATCCAAACACACAAATCATTCGTTCAATTCACACCTCACATAAACATGTAAATAGTAATAAATAAATTTAAGGAATCCAGTTGGATCCCTCCAACCTGTTTCCACTGCGTCCACAGATGTTAGTCAACAAAAATGATACCAATCCTGCTTCAAGGCAGGATATCGCGGTATAAAAAGGGGATCCACTTATGTACGTGGGCGTAGTGTCATCCGCTAATGATACTACGGGCATCCGCTAATAGTGTTGCGGGAAATCCAATAACCACAATAATTAAACAATTCATTCATGCACCCAAGCAACCAACAAATTTATTTTTTACGATAACAATAAATTTAAATATAAAACGGTGAGTGAGATTTACTCACCTTGATTTCCCATTGTCGAATATCCAATTAAACGTTGTAATGTCGCATCAACAAATCTACTTGTATGAAATTTACCTAGCACCTATGAATATTTATTTTCATAAATCGATTTAGCTATGATTTATTTATACTAATTAAAAAACGAATTATTCTATGTATTTAAATTTTGGAAAAATGTATATACCTTGGGTTATCGCAATCCCTCGATTAATCGATAAAACCGCTTCCCGATCAGTCCCAAAACTATATTTAGCTCCAATGCGGCATTCCATCAAATACCTTATATACAACAACTATTTCCTCTTCTATCATCTGCAGTCAAATACTGCTGCAACTGCTCAAAACTGCTCAAACACACTCCATCATCGCTGCCTGCTTTACTTCCATTAACATCTGATCACTGCAGTGCCACAATTTCATCCCCAAGCAGTTCAAACTCCACCGTTGACCCCTAAATCAACAGCTCCGGCTCCCCAATCACTTACCGTTCACCTTCATTATTGAATCCCCTCCAAACCATCACCAGAAACCCCATCGCATATGTCTGGATGTCGAGCTTCAAGGGGCCTCGCAACCCTCGAACCTCCATCCCCATTCGAACTTAACGTCGCACCCCTCCCTCCTTAATTCACGAACGCCCAAAATGATAGTTGATCTCAAGTAAAGTCGTGGCCTGCCATCTCTCTTGCGAACCCCTAAATCGCAGTTCGCGATTTCTAAACGGATTCCAGATTTCGATTCGAACCCTTTTTTTTATTGGATCGATTTCGCGATGATTGGGAAAAATAAATAGAAAGGGAAAAGACGGACTCGAATTGATCCCTTGGGAGTGATTTTCTGGTTGGAGAAGGATAGTTATCGGTTCATTATATAGGCCCGAATGGAGACATCTCGTACAACGCCATTAAATTCTCTGATTACTTAAGAACTAAGGAGAAACAAATTTGTCAGCTCGATGCAAAATAAGTCTGCGATGTTGAGCGTGGGAGACAATATTGTCTGCGAAATGAAAGAAGAGGTTGAAGCTAGAAGGTAGGCTTGCAAAGAAAAAAATATAGGTCGGCTCTCAGATTAATTCGATGTGAGTTTGAAGTGATCTAATTTTAACTACCAAATATCTCGGAGTCCTTAGACCCGAAATTCTGAACCGCCGTTCTAACCTAACGACCGGTGTTCCCAGATTATGATGTAATTCTAAACTCCACAGAACTGATTCTGGAATTTAATTTGACTGTATAAAGGAAATAACAGTTTAAATTAATGATTTTAATTAAATTCGATTTCAATTATAAATTGATTCCAAACAATTAAATCCATGAAAATAAATATTATTATTGTTCTAGTTCAAATGAAATTTATATTAATCTATAACATCGTTTCGACTCGGTTTTAAATTCTGAGTTCCATTAGTACCATTTCATATTACAATACACGGTATATTCGATATAAATTCGTATATCGATTATTAAATCGATAATTTCAATATAAAAATTCATTTATAATTATAATTAAATATTTAATGTTAATTTAAATATTCATTATAAACCAACTAAAAATTTAGGGACATTACATTCTTTCCCCCTTAAAAGAATTTCGTCCCCGAAATTACTAAGGCAGAAGAAATGCTGCAGACCCATTAACTTTTCAAAAAGCCCACTTTGTTATAACTCATCTTTTCTTATTTTATAACTCGAGTCTCATACATCTTTAAGTTTTCATATGAATATTTAATTTTAGTTCATTTAACTGGTTTTGATTTATTCAATTTGCTTAAGTTATATTCTAGAATTCAAATCCCCGGGTTTTTATTTCAAATCCTTTTTGAAATCATATAAATATACATACATATATTTATTTCTATCTCCAATTAAAAATATTTGAATTTTCCAAAACAACTTGTTTTTCTCAAATAATTTCCTTTGAAAATCTCACTATGGTAGCAATCCATCACTTGGAAACTCGAAAATGAACACTGATGGCGCTGCAGTCATCATCAGAATTATTTTCCAGCCACTGAAGTGATTTCAGTGCTTTATCACTGTCAAAATCCATACAAAACGTTTTTAATCCAAAATCCTTCCCAAAATAATGCTTTATTATTCTAATATACTTTGAAAAATATTTTCCGACCTTTCGGGATTTTAGACTCCAATTTTACGGTTTGAATTCAATTCAGTGTCATCTCGTTGCATATTTTTATTCATATACAAATTCTATTTGGTTATATATATAACTATTTCAAATGTATAATCGAGTTATAGCAACCAACTCATCCATATACAATAATTTTAGAAAATTATTCATTTTTATCAAAATATAATTTTGGGTAAAATAATTTCATTTACCCACTTTAAAACAATATTATGTCGATTCTTCTGTTCAAGTGTTTAAAAATTCCTATCAATGACGCGGCGTCCCACGATTCGACCAGAATTCATAAACTACTCAACAGACAAGCCAACACAATATAAACTAATTTTTATATCAACATACAAATACGCTCTCTCATATATATATATATATATATATATATATATATATACACACTCAACTCATTCTAGGGTACTACTGACCCTATCTGTAATGACTAAACCTCCACCAAAGCCTAGGTATTCGCTAAACCTCGCTCTGATACCACTGTAACGACCCAGAAAATTCCGGTAGGCTTTTCAACCATCCCTTCATCCCCCAAGGTAGAGGGATAATGTCCCCCCGTGGCTTACACTGGTACCCCACCAACTCATTTTACGGCCAGCCTTTCGACTTCACAACCAACCCACATTTTCGGGACATGTAGGGGTAAGAGTCTCCCGTCCGCCACCTAACGCGAAGCGAGAACCCCCTATCATCCGTACCAATTAAGCAACCAGCTCTGATACCACTGTAACGACCACGAGATTTTCGACCCAGAAAATCGACACAAAACCCAGCGTCGACCAATCAGACATCGAAAACACCGGATCATTTAGAGAAAGAAGTTAGAGGGTGAAAATAGAAAGAAAGAAAATTAGAACACAGCTGAACATAATCAGAGTAATCACAAATCTCACAGCGAAATGAATAAAATATATTATATAACATAATCTTGAATACAAAATTTGTATCATACATACATACCATCATCAGAGCACAATACAATATTTGATACAGCGGAAATAACTCTAGATAACTAACGGTGAAGCCTCCTGCTTCCAGCTCCTCTAAGTGTATCTGTAAAATCCTGAAACACTTGACTACCCATAAAAATTTGGGCACCCAAGAGTTTAGGAAAAACAAAACAAAATAAACTCTGGGTCAGTCATGGGACTGGTGTGAGTAAACTCCAACCATATGGTTTAACTTCAAAAATCCTTTGAAAGAAAGGGATAATAGTAAGACCAGTCCACACATAAACACGGACGGTTTTTACCTTACTACAACCCAAACCATTATTGATATCAAAATCCAGTGATATTATAATAATGTCTACTCAAATAAATAACCAAATAGTAGAACGCTTGCATCTCACGCTCTACATACATAGAATAAAATCAAAAACCGCAGGGCGCTTATTGGAGATTGGATTCCAACTATGCCAAGGTATGGGACCACCTGCCGATAGTGTATCTCTAGAGGCGAATACACCTGGGTTCAACAAGAACGTCTTGCAACCCGGCCCACACATGACCGACCACTCATTTCGCTTGAGTGTATCGAATGTATATCACCAACGGTTGGACTCAAACCACCGTTTCCCGAATGGGCAGAATCGATAGAGTAAGAAACAAAAGGAATTTCTCTAGATAGGTGATTATACACCCTAATGGGAGCGACCCACATAGCCATTTTGCCTGCCCGATTTTTGTCATTTCCCAGTTTTGAAGCTTGAGGCTACGTCTATCTTTTAGAACATCTAGCCACCATATACTTTGAATGCCACATCGACAAACCCGTCGAATCACTAGTTGATCCTTCCAAAAATATCACGGGTATAAAAGCTAAGAGAAACGAATTTCTCCGCCACCAGACGTAATACCTTGAAAAGATCGTCTTATGTGACCGTTAGGAATACTCTGTCAGACATTCGTCCATACAAGTTGTCCTGGGACTGGACAAACATAACAGCTCTTTAAATTTCACTCCATCTTCGATTATCTTCAACATAATCTAATTCGTCACGCCTATGCCTATACGGAGTGGTTCTCGGATATTAAATCCAACCGGTCTCTCCGTATCGACAACGATGGTAAAAGTCTTTGATAGCCGGTGTTTTAACTATCAAAGGAAAAATAAACATCCATCAAACATTCATCAAACAATTTCACACTCACAGGCCCTTTCTAATATCTCATTTTAATTCATTTCCTTAGCGAATTCTATATATATTGTTATATCGATTTCTATTACCAATTTTTCTTAAAAATATTCTAACTCCTTAAATTTCCAGAAAAATTCGCCATAACCTCCTTTGTACCGGCAAATAGTTCAAACCTCAACTCGCCTCTCTAGGCCCTTTCCATTCAAAAAGAAAATCAAAAAGCCAAGCGGCTTGCCGATTCGGCGCATAAAACCTCATATGGAAATTTAAACATGTACCTTTTGTCGAGCACTTAAATTAAAATCTCCACATTCTCTTCCCACTCTTCATCCCATACTTCATTTCGTACCTGTTCAACCTATGCATATTCGCATTTCCAATTTGTCTCACACAGGTCTAATCATTTTAACTCAAGTTTGCTAATTTACTTTCCAACTAGCTTATTCGCATATTCTAATTTTACTTTGAACATCTCACGTTCGTACATACTTTTATTCGCTTATATGAATACAATTCCCATGTCAAATTTTCAAAGCATAACTCAAATCTGACTTTTTACCATTGGAAAAATCGGATTTTTATTCACTAAAAATCCCTTGAGTTTACTAAATGAATCATTATGGTTTAAAGCGAATATGGCGCTGTTTTTCTGAAAATTTGATTTTGACATAACTCACAATCTATACGACGAAATCAAGGTTTTTCTCTTCCATTTGAAAACAATCATTTAGTCGGTCTGGGCATTTCTCGTTTCATCGAATTCCGACTTATATTGAGCTCTGTATACTCAATTGAAGTTATAATCGCCAATTTACGAACTACCGCGCTGCGGCGAGTTCGTTTTAATTAAATTAAATATAAATGTTTAAACTCTTCGTTTATAAAATAAATCGACTCCATTCTTTAATATTGGAAAACAATTTTCCCAAATCTAACTTAACATCTCGATTTTTCCAAAACCATTGAATACTTCTTTCTTATTTCATAACTTGGTTATTAGTTATTCAACGCTCAACCTCTACATTTAAAATTCCAATTCCATTGGATATAAATTATTTTATAAAACATGATATAATCGAATTCAAATCATAAATTTCCTTTATGGGGAAAATCAATTTATTCAACACTCTTCACCATTACAAACTAATATCATCTCTTGACAATAGTGAAGTCGTTCAAGTTGGGGTATTTTAATTACCTCTCAGACCTTGATCGACGACGTTCTTATCGTGAGACGAATAAAAGCTTGTAATACATAAACTCATTTTAAGTCTCACTTGCTACTCCATTTCTTACATTTGGAAACTTATTTCCAAATTACACGATGAACATTACTTCATCACATTTATAAACCTTGTTTATAAATTAACTTCTTTATTAGATTCAACTTCCATTTAAATAATCTATTGAAAACTCGATTTCTATTTTGGAGTATTTGATTTCCCTTTTGAATCTCAAGTTGATTTGAAAATACTTAATTACCATCACTTATATTTACATAATCTATTTCCATATTAAAACTTAAATTCACCTTTAATACAATTCCAATATCTTTTGAAATATAATTTTATTCTAGTTGTTCGACATAGTCGAGTTACAATCATAAACCCGTGTGGATTTATTTAAATTCAGTTTACATTCCGAATATCAGAATAAACTCCATCGTTTCCTTTTGAAACGATTTCAAGGTATAAATCTCTTTTTAAATTAAAATTTGAATTTGAATACCCATATCATCTCATGATAATTTATCCCCCTTTTTTTTATAAACATCGTTTATAAATTTTAGTTCTTGTTTTAAACATTTTAAAAAAAGCTTATATTTCATATTCCATTAGAAATTCAAATTTCCACTTCGAAAGATAAATTTCCTTCTTTACATCCCGTACTTGAGATTAAAGTTTAATATTATCAAATGATAATATTTCTTTCCATTTATAAACAGCGTTTATAATTCCAGCAACTTGTTTTTATTTTAAAACAAGTTAATATTTCTCAATTTATTCGTAATACCATTTCAATTTCGAAAAGTAAAATTTCCCTTTCTTTCCCTTTTTTTAAAAATCCCTTTTTAGTTCATACCTGGATTTAAATATCCAATAAAATTCCCTCTTTCATTTATAAAAATTATTTATAAATAACACCTCTTGTTTTAAATATATAAAACAAAATCTCTATTTCAAATTTCATTTGAATTCCCTCTTTCTATTTTTGGAGAATAAATTCTCCTTTTCAAAAATCATACTTTAATTTACATTTCTAGAATATCCAATGATAATATAATTTTTATTCATTCCCCTTCTTGTTTTAGATTATTTAAAACAAGTCCTTATTTCAAATCTTATTTGAAATCAAATTCCCATTTTGGAAAATAAATTTTCCTTTTTTTTCAAACTTGAATTTAAAAATATAATATTACCAAATGATAACTTTTCTTTCCATTTATAACATTGTCTACAAATTCGACTACTTGTTTTTATTAGTAAAACAAGTTAATATTCCCCAATCCTTTCAAAATCCCGTTTCCACTTTAGGAAGAAAATTTTCCCTTTTAAAACCAAAAATCCCTTTTTAAATTTTTATATTAGCATCTAGGGTCAGTGGTATTCTAATCTAAACACACAAATCATTCATTCAATTCACACCTCACATAAACATGTAAACAGTAATAAATAAATTTGAGGAATCCAGTTGGATCCCTCCAACCTGTTTCCCCTGCATCCACAGATGTTAGTCAACAAAAATGATACCAATCCCGCTTCAAGGCAGGATATCGCGGTATAAAAAGGGGATCCACTTATGTACGTGGGCGTAGTGTCATCCGCTAATGATACTGCGGGCATCCGCTAATAGTGTTGCGGGAAATCCAATAACCACAATAATTCAACAATTCATTCATGCACCCAAGCAACCAATAAATTTATTTTTAACGATAACAATAAATTTAAATATAAAACGGTGAGTGAGATTTACTCACCTTGATTTCCCATTGTCGAATATCCAATTAAACGTTGTAATGTCGCATCAACGAATCTACTTGTATGAAATTTACCTAGCACCTATGAATATTTATTTTCATAAATCGATTTAGCTATGATTTATTTATACTAACTAAAAAACGAATTATTCTATGTATTTAAATTTTGGAAAAATGTATATACCTTGGGTTATTGCAATCCCTCGATTAATCGATAAAACCGCTTCCCTATCAGTCCCAAACTATATTTAGCTCCAATGCAGCATTCCATCAAATACCTTATATACAACAACTATTTCCTCTTCTATCATCTGTAGTCAAATACTGCTGCAACTGCTCAAAACTGCTCAAACACACTCCATCATCGCTGCCTGCTTTACTTCCATTAACATCTGATCACTGCAGTGCCACAATTTCATCCCCAAGCAGTTCAAACTCCACCGTTGACCCCTAAATCAACAGCTCCGGCTCCCCAATCACTTACCGTTCACCTTCAGTATTGACTCCCCTCTAAACCATCACCAGAAACCCCATCGCATCTGTCTGGACGTCGAGCTTCAAGGGGCCTCGCAACCCTCGAACCTCCATCCCCATTCGAACTTAACGTCGCACCCCTCCCTCCTTAATTCACAAACGCCCAAAATGATAGTTGATCTCAAGTAAAGTCGTGGCCTGCCATCTCTCTTGCGAACACCTAAATCGCAGTTCGCGATTTCTAAACGGATTCCAGATTTCGATTCGAACCCTTTTTTTTATTGGATCGATTTCGCGATGATTGGGAAAAAGAAATAGAAAGTGAGAAGACGGACTCGAATTGATCCCTTGGGAGTGATTTTCTGATTGGAGAAGGATAGTTATCGGTTCATTATATAGGCCCGAATGGAGACATCTCGTACAACGCCATTAAATTCTCTGGTTACTTAAGCACTAAGGAGAAACAAATTTGTCGGCTCGATGCAAAATAAGTCTGCGATGTTGAGCGTGGGAGACAATATTGTCTGCGAAATGAAAGAAGAGGTTGAAGCTAGAAGGTAGGCTTGCAAAGAAAAAAAATATAGGTCGACTCTCAAATTAATTCGATGTGAGTTTGAAGTGATCTAATTTTAACTACCAAATATCTCAGAGTCCTTAGACCCGAAATTCTGAACCGCCAAACTAACCTAACTACCGGTGTTCCCAGATTATGATGTAATTCTAAACTCCACAGAACTGATTCTGGAATTTAATTTGACTGTATAAAGGAAATAACAGTTTAAGTTAATGATTTTAATTAAATTCGATTTCAATTATAAATTGATTCCAAACAATTAAATCCATGAAAATAAATATTATTATTGTTCTAGTTCAAATGAAATTTATATTAATCTATAACATCGTTTCGACTCGGTTTTAAATTCTGAGTTCCATTAGTACCATTTCATATTACAATACACGGTATATTCAATATAAATTCGTATATCGATTATTAAATCGATAATTTCAATATAAAAATTCATTTATAATTCTAATTAAATATTTAATGTTAATTTAAATATTCATTATAAACCAACTAAAAATTTAGGGACGTTACATATCTCATTCCACATCACACAATCAGATTTCACAACACATTAATCAAATAAACAAGTCATCCATGGTCTGTGGACGACGGGTTTCGGGTGCTACTAAGCACCGTCTGCATCCTAGTATATATTTCAACTAGAAAATAAATAAAAATGAGGAGTTCTCACCTACTAGCTAAACCAAATGCCACGACTCTTCCTATGTAGGAAATCTTCGTCATGCTCGCCTATTGTCACTTTCGTTGCCCGTAGCCACTACATATATAAAAATCACATTTTTATATTGTTGCTATGTATATAAAAAAATCACATTTTTATAATAACTCTATATGGATAAAAATTCCATTTTTATATATACCACTACTATATAGATAAAAATTCTATTTTTATACCGCTACTATATGGATAAAAATTCTGTTTTTATACCACTACTATATGGATAAAAATTCTATTTTTATACTGCTACTATAATAAAGATCGAATTTTTATTATCTATATATTATAAAAATCATATTTTTAAACAAACCAAAAATCATAATTTTTTTTCTAATCAAAGATCATAACTTTTCATTTTCAAAGTCCAAAACTTTTTACAATGCTTTTTCATTTACATTAGGGAAAATCATATTCTTAAAACATTGCAACTTAACTTAAAAACCACGTTTTTAAGCCCTATCATTTGTATTTAAAAACTGAAAAATATCCATGCTTAGTTATATAAACCTTCTAAATTTAACAT
This sequence comes from Allium sativum, assembly GCA_030737875.1. NCBI lineage: Eukaryota > Viridiplantae > Streptophyta > Magnoliopsida > Asparagales > Amaryllidaceae > Allium > Allium sativum. Next base: position 361,490,863 of record CM060916.1, on the reverse strand, counting down.
GTTAATTTATATTAAAAACTAATTTTTATTTACCTTAAAACAGATTACATTAAATAAAAACCAAAACAAAATAAAAATAAAAGAAAATGAAACGCTTACAGTGTTCAACTGAAATGGGGGGTGGAGATGGCGTCGGAGGTAGTCGTCGGTGGTGGTCAGAGCAGCTGCGCGGTCTGTGGTGGTGGCAAGACCCACGGCGGCGGATGTTGGGTGGAGTAGAGGCGGTGGATTGGGTAGAAGGGGTTAGGGTATTTGGGTCTCGCGGATTTCAGAGGGTAGGGAGGAGAGAGAGAGGATCGGCGGCGAGAGAGGGGGGTCGCGATGTGGAGGGGGCCAGCGGTGGCTCCTCCTGACGCGGCGGCGCCACGAGAGGGAGGGGACAATCGTGATTTCTATTATTGAGGGGGGGGGGGGGGTCAATCCGAAGGATATACAAGGGGAGGGGTGTTTTGTAAAAGTTTTATATTATTTTTATTTTATTTATTTATTTATTTATTCCTTAAAGCAACTTTTTATTTCGAACTCAAAATCGAACCCACCGACTGTCGTCCCTAGCTAATTACCCCCATTCCAAACACAATGGAATATGTATCGTAGGCTGATTCGATCGTTTCAATCAGTTTTTGTCAAAATCAAAATATAACTCTATATATTGAATTTGAACGCACATTTCAATTTACTGGGGCCACATACTAACTAGAAAAATTCCCTAAAAATATTTTCTAGCTTCGTATTGACGATACGGTCCTAACAAAACTAATTTCATTGAATTCTGATACCGTTTGTAAAATATCCATTTTCCAGACGATTAAAATCAACTAAAATGGGTCAAATGCGTTTTCCTATGCCACGCTCACATATTGATTCAGAAAATTATGAATTTTGAAACCTAGCAGTAATTTGACATCATGAATCCAACAAAAGTGGTTTCATCGAAAACCGAGGTCGTTTACAAAATTCCCATTTTTAAGGGCCAGAATTCCATAGCGAATATTCTGAATTTTCAACTGGGCATAACTTTTTATTCCCGCTGTGGAAATTTCAAATTTTCGGATTCTTGGAAAGATATTATCAAATGGATTCAAATATTTTTGGTTTCACTAAAATCCGGTTTATTTTGCACCCGGCACATTCATTTGAACTTTAAAATCGAATTATCGAACTACCGCGCCATTTTTAATTCCTTTTATAATTTAAAATAAATATATATATTCTAATGACGATTCGAATAAATATATACTTCTATTTCTATTCAAAATAAATTTCTCGTCGATATTATTTAAAATAATTCATTTTAAATAATCAAAATTCGCTAAAATTGCCAAAATAAAAAATTTAAATTAGCTCGGATTTCCGGGTTATTACAGGACATAACTAACAATCCATAGCACGAAAATCTGTATTTTTCTCTTCTATATGAAAATTATAATCAACAAGATTCCAGGGTTTCTTGTTTCACAGAAATTCGACATATATCGGATCATGTACATCCAGTTAAAGTTCAAAATTCAATATTACGAACTACAGTACCATTTCGAGCTCGATTTATATTATATATAAATTTAACGTTCAACTTCAATTTTAATAAATGAAATAAATATTAAAATTCATTAATATTCCAAATTCAATATTTAAAATAATAAATTATATTAAATATTTGGCTAACAAAAATACGGGACATTACAATCTTTCCCCCTTAAAAGAATTTCGTCCTCGAAATTACTAAAGTAAGAAAAATGCTATAAATCCCATTAATCTTAAAATCTAATTTATCATAAGTTGAAAACTACTTTATTATTGTAAATAAAAATTTCAAAAATGTCAAAAAATTTCTAACCCCTTAAATTCCGGGAAAAACTCGGTAGAGTCTCCCCTGTACGGAGTGACATCTGCGATATCGTAGGAACAAATAATATATATACATCGACCCACACGGTCGGAAAACGAAATTCAAAACCTAAAAATTATATTTTCGCTTAGGCATGCCTCATGCGAGCGCTATTGAGCATACTTGCTCAATCGTATATACGACTTACTCAACCAATATCAATCTGCCTAGCCCTATGGCACCTGTACTTAACTCATATCATCATGTAAGCAACAAATTCATGAAATTTTAAATAATACTCCATTAATCAATTAGTATAACTACACCAATTCCAACATCAACCATGAACTATCAATTCGCTTTCCAATACCAGTTTATATCATCCAATTCCATTCATATGCAGTTTCATTCCAGTATATAATATTGAAATTTTATTCTTTAGTTAATAATTCATTCAACTCCATTAAATTGTTGATTATTTCTATATGAACAATCTACTATTCAATAACAAACAATTCGCAATCAACAAGCAATACACAACCAAATCAATTGAATTCACATTTAATATTTATTTTGGTTCATCATATTTGAACATCAATCGGTTAATATTCGATTGAATTCTATTTAATATTATTCATATTAAATTTCCAAATGCCAATTTATTTAGTTTAATTTCAATATCATTATTGATTCAATTTCACTTAATCAGGTTAAGTTTCAATTCAAAATTTGAATCCAACTTGAATTCCATTCAAATCAAATAACTCACAGTGTCTCAATAATTTGATAAATTATTTCATTTCTATTCAAAAAAATATTTCGGGAAAAATTATTTCATTTACCCTATTCATAAAATAATATTGTGTCCATTGCCAGTTCAATGCTTCTCAACACTTGAACTTATCAAACAACACAATACAAAACATTTGTATATAAAATTTACAAATACGTGCTCTCATATCTATACACTCAACTCAGTCTAGGATATTACTAAGCCCATCTCGATCGAGTTATACCACAGAGCCATGGTTATTACTAAACCAATAACTCTGATACCATTGTAACAGCCCGAGGAAATTTTTGATCCCGAAAATTGACACAAAACACCAAGTTGAACATTCAAGCATCGAAAATACAGGAATGTTATTAAAAGAAATTAGAGGGTGAGATAAGAAAGAAAGAAATATTAGAATAGAAGAAGAAGATGAACCAACACACCACAGAATCATAATTTCACATCGCAGGGGAACAAAATATAATATAGAAACAAATCTTTACTGAGAGCTTTAAAAATACATACAATCATCAGAGTACATCAACACATCTGGACAGTTATAATATCATGTCCTCATATACAACACACAGCGGAATAACAACCACACGTCATATGTCTGGACTTCTCCAGCTCATCTCTGGACTTCGCAGCATCCGATAACCTGAACCTGTACACCCAGGTCTAACACGAGCATTACAAATGACGGGTCAGTCTAGTGAACTAGAGTGAGAAAAACCACTAAGTTTAAAGGTATCATCCATCTTGATTTTAAAGTTAAAATCTTTTCTAAAGAAAAAGATGATTGTAAGACCAAATCCACACATAAATACGAATGGTTTTTACCTTATGATAACCTAAAACAATTTTGAAATTAGTATCTTATTGGAGAATGGATTTCCTGGCAAGGTATGGGACCACCTTCCCGACAATGTACCTCTGGAGATGAATACATTGGGGTTCAACAAGAACATCTTGCAACCCAGGCTAAACATGACCGGCCCCTCACTATACTTTGAGAGTACCGAATATATCATTACCACGGTTGGGGGCCAGCCAACCGAACCTATAGCATACATACAAGAAATTAAATGGGACAACCAAAGGCATTTGATTTCACTCGATAATGTAATGATACAACCTTTTGATGGGTGCGACCCACATAGCCATGCGACCTACCCGATTTTATGCCATTTCCTAGTTGATGAGGTTAGAGGTCATAATTTATTTATTGAGTAATTTATTTTATGTTTTGGAACATCAGTCCACCATTCACTTTGAATGCCACATCGTCAGATCTGCCAAATCAATAATTGACGTCCACAAATACACTCTGGGTGTAAAAGAAGTGCGCTCTTCTTCGCAACCAACTCGGTATGTTTGTAAAAATCAACGTACGTGGTTTTTAGGAAATACTTTGTCAGACACTCGTCCATACAAGTAATCCAGGAATAGGATGAACCGAAGGCACCCTCCTACCACATCCTATATAAGTATCACCCTAAGGATCAATAGCAAGTAGTCCTTGTAATCCGTAGATTCCAATCACGACAGAATCATTGCCGAACTATCTATGGCCGCTAAACCAAAGAAATTCAACAAGTGGTTCTTCCGTTTATGAAGATCCAAGATCTCCAGTGCTCCATATTCAATCAACATCTTTCATGAATTTGCTGGTCGGAATGGTTTTCGAATATAATTGGCTTCCGGTCTTTCCGTACCAGCAATCGTATTTGGCCAGATTTGATAATTGGTTATTTAACTATCAAATAAATAATCATGTGAATGAAATGAGTTTACTGATTCAGTAATCGGCATTACTTGGCCTCTCTAATTAAACATCTGTTAAGTATATTATTAAAATCTTCCAATATTTGGAGCTTATTTTTATTTCTTATTATAAATAAGAATGTTCTTAAAATCATTCATTCGCTTTAAACTTTTCGAATACAGTTTATAATATCATTTATGGAAATCATAACTTATGTTTCCCTCAATTGCTCTCGTTCATTAACTAATACCATTCTTGGATAACCGTGAAGTCGTTCATGTTGGGGTATTTTATTTACCTCTCAGACCTTGACCAACAACATTCATATCTTCAGAATAGATAGAAGTTTATTAACCACGCCTTTTCCTTTGAATACCCTATTTAAATCTCAATAGCGTTTACTTAATTAATTATTAAGTAAACTATTATTATAATAATTCTTTATTAACCTTTAATGATACCTTATAACATTAACCCCGAGCTTCGATTCCATTAAAATAGAATCCTTTATAAAATTATTTACAATTCTTATATTGACATCGTACGAATCCTTTTTATCAAACAATTCATTTATCAAACGTTATAGATTTCATTTCTAACTCTTCACTTCCATTTACAAAATCATTGTAAATCATTTATGACACTTATATTCGTTGCCATTTCTATTATTTAGCTTATACTCTCATTTTCAATTAACATTCCGAACTTCGGAATATCACATCCAGATCCTTGGAATAAATCGCACTTCGTTAACCATTCCGAATTTCGTAATATCACATTCCAAACTTTGGAATAATCTCACTTAACCATTTCATACCATTTCCCCACTTCTCAATTTCCTTTTTCTAATTTCCAATATCAAATAAATATTTAATTGAAACTATCATATTTGCTTTAAAAAAATCCTTTTTATAACTTTGTTATAAAACTCGGTTTTAATATAAAACCCATTAACTCCTTTCATATTTCAACTCGATTTCATTTCAACTTTGATTACTTTTTGAATGAATTAAAAAGTAATCTCCATAATTATTACTAATTAAAATAATAATTAACTTCAATCACTAACTACAATGGCAGTAGTTAATTTCTTAATTAACTAAAATAAATAGTAAGTTTGTTTTTAAAATCTTATTCAAATTAAAACAATTATTCATTAAACTATTTTATTAAATTAATTCAAACAAGTTAATTTAATAATTATTCTCAGTTAAAAACTGTTGATTTAGTCAATTCAATACATGATTAATTCGTTAACCAATTTCAATTGGTCCTTCCTTTAAATTAATTAATAATGTAATTAATTTAAATAATTCCATTTAATTGTTTCTTAACAAAAACAATTTTCCAATTTTTAACCGCTAGGTTAATTTCAGTTCATTTGCTTATAAACCTGATTAACATAAGCATTTACTCTATAAAACCATTTAATACCGGCTTACAATTTAAATTATAAATAATGTATATTTTTTTAACAAATTTTATTTCAAAATAATAGATTTAAAAATCTATTTTTAGTTATAAAATAAATTGTGTAACTTCATTCCCGTTGATTCACTTGACGTTAAATCCATATTCGAAAAATGATTGATTTATAGGCCATATACCTCCAATTACTCAACCAATATCACTCATTGGTTTAAACAAATCAAATGTTGAATTTCAGGTTAATGATCAACATCCAAATAAATCATTCAATCAAAACTGTTCGTATAATGAAAATATGAAAATGAACAACATTAAATATATTTGGGGATCTGGTTGGATTCCTCCAACATGTACTTCCATGCATTCACATATATTATTTCTAATAATATTATTCAATTAAATTTGACTGATATTTCAATAACAGTGAATAATGACTATTTAAAATCACCCAATTAATAAATAATTCAAACAATTAAACACGTTTATTTTATAAACGTGACCAATAAGGTAAGTTACCTTAATTAGGACCAATCGTTAAAATAACGATTTGGTTTTTCACTGAATTTAAACAGCATTTAATTTCATTGGTTCAATCAGTATATACAATATATTTAACAACCAGTCAATCGTTAGCAACCATAGCACACAAAATAAAAAACCAGATTTATATAAATTATAAGTGGGATAATAGAGTGAGTTTAACTCACCTTGAGTTGATTATGTTGTCAACGGCTCATTTTAATTAAATTAAACAGTCATTTAATTTAATTAAAAATTTCGATTGATTCCAATTCTGCCCAGTTCTGCTCCAAGTCGTAGTGTTCACTACTACGGTTCCAATGCAGTCCATTTGGCCTGATTCTATTTTCATATGCACGGGATATTAATAATATACGTTTGCAATTTAAATTAAATTTTCTAATTAAAGTTTAATAACTAAATTAATTAAAGTTTAATAACTAAATTACTTTTTTATTTATGGTCAACAGTCCGATTAGCTTTCTTCCACTTCGTTCGTTCAAAATGTTGTCTCTCGGTTTTTCGAATACCATGCTACATCCTGTTCAACTGATATCAATAAGATTTAGTTAATATGAATTAAATTCCCTAATAATATTATTAACACACGAATTACTTTTATTTATCTCACCAGGGCCGACAATTCTACTTCGAGACCAGCTGCGTCCATCATGTTCGGAATAGGAGAGTTATAACCATTTATAAATAATATGATTATTATTAGATAGTTAACTAATTTGGTTGATAAATATTGTGTTTTAACCTTTCAGGCATGATTTATTTTGAAAACCCAAGCTCCAGATATTTTGCTTCCTTCTTTCTTTGTTCCTTCATCTCGAACACGTCTTCTACTCGTTCGCACGGTCTACAGTGTCTTTGTTTGCAACAAACACACGATGCTTCCCTTTTTTCCTTTGAATACATCCGGCTCCTCAACTTTGCTGCTACTCTTTGTTTCTTCACCACGTATAAACCGTGATTAATTCCTTTAAGTTATCAGCAAACCTTTGAATGCCCAACAAATTCTAGTTCCGGTGATCCTATAGTTCTCACATCCCAAACATCTGTGGTTCCCAGATCCTCGCTTTTGTATTGCTTCAGAAAACATCCCATTTTCTATATATATTTTTTCTCACGTAGGTGCCCCATACTTTCTATGTTATTTTCCATTTGCCACGTTAAACAATGATTAGGCCTTTTTAATATGTGATTAGGCACAATAACATCCTATTGGGCATATTATAACCTTCTTCACCCGTGTTATTCAGTTCTGGCAACAACCTTACATGCTCGTTAAACCATTATCTCTTGCAAGCTTTTACCCGCCACTCTAACCCCATCATCCACACACTGACCTCAATAACAACTGCTCCTCCTACATCGCTTCCTGTGCCACCTGGACACTACCAATAACCGCCGCTGCTTCCCTCTGCCCTACGACTCTGACCTCAGCTTGACTCACCACTGTCCTCATCGTCAAAACCCAACCGCTATTCTCGTAAACACCGCCTTTCCGCTGTTACTCAAAATCACTCATCATATTTTGGTCATGGCTCTCCCCAAAAGCCTCGCGTCTCAGCTTAGTACCGATAGCCGAGTCCTCGAATACATGAAACGATGCTGGTAGTTGTTTCACGCTCCAACCTTAAGGCGTGCAGGACTTTTCCCAGTTCAATGAAATAGGGTCGAGTGCCTCGAAATTGTTATGAGCGTGAGGAGAATTTAAACGCTAGTTAATGTGATGAATCCCAGAATTTTTCGTACATTATAACTGAAACACCCCACCCTCCATTAAGGTCACTCACAAGGGGAATGCCTTAACTTTGGTGGAGGTTTGTAAGTAAAAGTCACAGATAAAGCACAAGACATATATAAACACATATACATAAGCAGTGGAAAACAACAGACTTTTTATTTCATAAATATGTGTTCAAACAAAACATTTCCATAACTATCACATAATAACTTCCAAAACATTACAACATCATTTCTGTCTTGGTTATTAAATAAAGAAGCATAAATACATAATTAAAACTGCATAAATCCTCATAGAGTGTGTCCAACAGCCATAGCCAAAGAGAGTCCGAACCATACATCTACTATCTTGAAGCTTGCAAAGAGTCTGACTAAGCTGGGTTGTTTCCTCCCAGTGGACCTGGGGGGGAGGGGGACGAAAGAAAATAGGGTCAGACATAAAGCCTGGTAAGTCTAGTGATTCTTCAGTATGAGAATAAGAAAAAGGACATGATAAGTATAAATTGGAAATAGGAAAGTGTCATAAACTAAGGTAAGGCAGTTTGAATCGAATATACTATCGCACCCCCACACTATATCTCTGCACCTACTTGTATTTTCTCAACTGGCACCCCATGATCGGGTGAAGTGATCCCCTTTCTCTAAAGAACGGCTCCTACTCGCATAATCATCTGTGTCTTACAGCCCCCAAAGGTTGTAGATGCCTATGCTGGTCCCACCATGTGGTGTATCAAGTCCCATGGTGGCGGCCAGACACAATCCTTAGAATGCATAGGTTACACTACTGGTGCCCCCAGTGCCCTATTTGTCTGCTCCGAAGTGTGTGCACGCCCGCACTCCGTTAGAACCCACACTGTTGCACACACTGCCGTCGCTTTTGACCGCTTACAATCAGCCCAGTAATCGTGCCCCACCCTGCCTAGTTTCAGGGTACCATGATACCTAATTGGGTTACTGCTGAAATGGGTCCCCGTTACTAGGGTTTTCTAGTCAAACATGTTAAGTGGTTAAGTGTCTGAATTTACCTAACCCCACCCATCAGTTTAAATTAACATGTTGAATTGGTTAAGGGTTCTAGTTAGCTTAACCCTAGCATCCTAACTTGTCTGTCCTTAGCTTTTTAAAGCACCGACCACTCACATTAGACAGATATTGTTACGGTTACTGGATGTGCCGGTCGATTCCAGATAGATTTACACCGTAACTCAGTCTAACCTCGGGTCCTTATTAGGATCCATGCTTAACCACCCACATTGGATAGGTATTGTTGTGACTACTGGACAGCCGGGCGGGTCCGGGAAAGTTTACATCACAACTCAACCCGACCTCGTGTTAAGCATACTCGTATTTTCTAAATTTACGTATTTGTCTTTATTACTTAAGATATGTAAATTTGTCAACAATTAAATGTTGTGGCCCACTTTCCAAGTTTAACATTTTTGGTATAAGAATTTATACCATTTAAATGCCACCAATTTTGGCATGTGATAAACATGCCGAATTTAATATATTTTTACCAATTTATGTCAAGTTACCAATTTTCCCAACGTTACCCCGTCTAAATATTAGGCTAACAATCTTAGCCTAATTTTCGTTCGCATGGTTTTTAACATATAATATTAGGCTAAAAAATTAGCCTAATTTAGCGCACACAAAATTTGGCATAAGGGAATTCATAAACATAAACATGACATAGGTGTAAACTTGGCATTCTTGGCAAAATCAATATGAATATCATAGGTGTGAACTTGCAAAATAGTCAATATGAATATCATAGGTGGGAACTTGCATCATAGGCTAAATCAATTTACGTACATGTGAACTTGCATTGAAATAGGGGTCTAACCAAATAGGTGTCACATGAATTAACATATGATATAGACAACATAAGCCTAAACATGTTTAGATCTAGGCATAACATCGAACATCACTAGAATAAGAATATGACATGTTCATAAAGTATATATATAATTTCATCGCATGAGTGAACTACATCAAATCATATGTCCAACTACACACGAAACATGTATTAAAGTGGATCTTGGCATGGATCCAATTATTGACTTTGCAACTTTTGTATAAACATATTAGCATGTATATGAATTTAGGCATAGAGGTTTTAGCACATATATACATGAAATCTTAATAACATACAACCTATATAATCACATAAACATGTAGGTGTCGATTACAACATAAACTATACAACTTTCGTGTGATTCTAAATGTACAATAGGATCAATATCAATTCAACTATACCACAAACATCACAATACCACAATCATTTCAATATATAGGTATGAATTAACATCATTGTTACACAATAACACAATTCCATTTCCATTTTACATCGAATCAAATCCTAACTTTTATTCACATCGGAAAAATAACTATACTTACAACAAACGACGGTCTTGTTTTCTGATTTCTGAATTCTGAATTTGAATTGCTTTCCTTTCGGTAGACTAACGTTGATTTGACTATTTTTTTAACTTTAATTTGGCTCGTCTCTAAGCTTTTCTACAAGTGGAGGCTCCTCTTAGTTTTCTCCCGGCAGTGTGGCGGCTCTATTTCTATATTATTTATGAGAATTTAGGTTGAGTGTTGAGTTATATTTATAGAATTTCAGATTGATTTCAGCCGTCAAATGATCACAGATGAATCTAGACCATTCACTTCGAGAGGAGCCAACCAAAATGCGACAAGTCATCCCTAGTGACACAGCCAAGCCTCAAAAATCGACCAGAACCCGACCAGGCCAGCCAGGGCCAAACCAGGTCGACTGGGCAGGTCGACCCTATGGTCGACCTAGTCACCCAAGTTGACCCCCAGGTCGACCCTATGGTCGACCTGGTGCCTGGGCGGGAATTTTCCTGCCCAGCCCAGTTTGTCTATGAATTCGAAATTTGAACTAACTTTTGAACTGTTTGAAGTTTAAATTTGAATCCTGAAGCTTCCGGAGGTCATAACTCCTTCATACGGAGCCTGATTCACGCAAACTCGGACTCTATCACAAGCAGAATTCCAAGACGAACGCAATGGCGTAACCCATTTCCTTTAATTCTTTCAATTAGAATTAATTATACTATAATTTTTTGATTTACTGTTAACAGAAAATTCGGGGTGTTACATTCTCCCCTCCTTAAAGGATTTCGTCCCCGAAATCTTCACGTCTAGGAGAACGTAAGTCCTAACATCCAATCGTACATCTACTCAACCATCAAACACAGGCGTCCATTGTCCTTAAAAGACTTCTAATGCTTTATGATCATATGCACAGTGTGTGTTCATGTTCTTCTCTAATGCAAAAATTAGGCAGTCTATTGATTCAGTTGACCTCCTTAATGCAAATCATGTAAGTGTCATGAATCCATATGTATGCAAATTTTTCCTACTCATAATTCTACATGAGTGCGCAACCATTCATACAAATGCAACATCCATATGAAGACATATCAAGTTCCAACCACATACAAATATGAATACATATATGCATATGCAATATGAAGTGATTGAGCCGATCTAAAACCTAGGTTGTGTGTGTATATGCATCCACGAGCAACCACTTGCAACCACTTGCAGCCATCAACCATAACAAGTTTCAAATACATGTTTACATCCAATGGGGTTTCTACTTGAGGATAAAGGATAATATCGAGGAGATATACCTAAAAAGGTAGATACAAGCGCAACTTAAGGAAAAAGAGAAATCGAAGATGTACCCTCAAAAAGAAAAGGGTAGGCCGCCTGTATTCTGTCCTCAGTTTCCCAAGTCGCGTCTTCCTTGGCATCACTCCACTAAACCTTAACGAGCTTGACTTCGCGGTTGCGTAGCTTCTTGATTTCAGTTCCTACGATTCGAGTTGGAACTCTCCTCACAGTTGCTTCGCGTTCCACTTCGGCTTCTTCTAGAATGCTTGGCTCCACCACTTCCGCAGATTCAAGTAGACATTTTCGGAGATGAGAAACGTGGAAGACGTTGTGAATTCCAGCCAATCTTTCAGGCAGCTCTACTCTATAATCCATTTTCCCAATCTTCTCGATGATAGGGAACGGTCCTACAAATCTTGGTGCTAACTTTCCTGCGGATCCAAAGCGAATGACGTTCCTTAAAGGGGATACCTTAAGGAAAACCCTATCCCCAACCTCAAACTCAAGGTCGGTCCTTCTTTTGTCGGCATAGGATTTCTGTCTATCTTGGGCAGTCTTCATTCTTCTTCGTATCAAGTCTACTTTTTCTGAAGTCTCTCTAATCATGTCTGGCCCAAGTATAATCTTGTCAGTAGACTCCCACCAACAAGTTGTTGTTCGGCACGGTCTTCCATATAGAGCTTCGAAGGGCGCCATGCCGATAGTGGCTTGGTAGCTGTTGTTGTAGGCGAATTCCACTAAAGGAGGATGATCCTCCCAAGTCCCTCCGAAATCAAGAACGCACAGTCTTAGAAGATCTTCTAGTACTCTATTCAACCTTTCCGTCTGACCATCGGTTTGAGGGTGATAGGCCGTGCTCAAGCATAACTGTGTGCCTACAGCTTCTTGCGGACTCCGCCAAAATTCGCTCGAAAAGATGGGGTCTCTGTCACTCACTATGCTGGAGGGTATTCCATGAAGTCGAACTATTTCCTTGAGATAAAGAGGAGCTAAAGACGAAGCAGTCCTTCTACTCTTGATAGGTAAAAAGTGGGCGCTTTCAGTAAGCCTGTCCACTATTACCCAAATGCTAGTATTGCCTCTTCTTGACCTAGGCAACCCATCAATGAAGTCCATTGAAATGTTGTCCCACTTCCATTGCGGAACCTCTAGAGGATGAAGCAGTCCTCCAGGCTTCTTTTGTTCCGCCTTGACCTGTTGGCATGTCACGCACTTAGAAACGAAATCTACCATGTTCTTCTTCATGCCGCTCCAATAGAAAACTCTCTTTACGTCCTTGTACATCTTGTCTCCACCTGGATGTATTGTCATCTTGGAATGATGTGCTTCCTCGAGAGCCATCTTCACTAAATCCCTTGCTTGTGGGACACATAGCCTTCCATCCCGCCTCAGCCAACCCTTATCATCGATGGAGTACCTATTGAGGTGACTGGAAGTTTCACCCCTAATTAGTTTATCAATCACATCAACAAGCTGAGGGTCTTCGTGTTATGCGGCCCCTATTGAGTCTAAAAGAGTGGGCCGTACTTCTAGGGATGCCAATAAACCAGGTATAAAATCTGAGGAGGGCCTAAAGTCGAAACTGACTATATACTCCAAGCTTTGCCTTTCCACAAAGAGAGGGCTTAGGGTCAGCCTCTTTCTGCTCAACGCGTCTGCTACTACGTTGTCTTTGCCAGGAGTATAGGAAATCTCAAAATCATACAAGGCAAGGAACTCCATCCAATTTTGTTGCCTCAAGTTAAGATCTTTCTGTAAGAAAAGATACTTCAACGATTTATGGTCAGTGTATAATTTGAACTTCTCACCTAGGAGATAATGGCGCCAAGACTTAAGCGCAAAAATGATGGTGGCCAACTCAAGATCGTGGGTTGGGTAGTTCTTTTCATGAACTCTCAGTTGTCTTCCACCATAAGCTACTACCCTCCCTTCTTGCATCAGAACAGCGCCTAGTCCCGTACTACAAGCATCCGTGTATACTGTGAACATCTTGCTTCCATCTGGCAAAGTCAGAACTGGGGCTGTTGTGAGAGCCCTTTTTAAGCGTTGGAAAGCAATGTCACAATCCAGATCCCAAGCGAACGCAAGATTGTTCTTCGTTAGCCTTGTGAGTGCAACTGAGATTTTCACGAAATCCCTAATGAACTTTCGGTAAAAACCGGCTAGCCCAAGAAAGCTTCGGATTTCGGTTGCATTTCTTGGTGTCTTCCAATCTTGCACTACCACCACTTTCGCCGGGTCCACAGCCAATCCCTCTTTGGACACTATATGTCCAAGAAATCTTACTTCTTCTCTCCAAAAGTGGCACTTAGAGAATTTGGCTTTTAGCTGATGAAATCGAAGAGTTTCCATGATCTCCTTCAGATGCTGAGTATGTTCTTCCTCATTCTTTGAGAAGATCAAAATATCGTCTACGTAGGCAACCACAAACTTATTGAGGAATTCTCTGAACACCCTGCTCATTAGGTCCACGAAATAAGTGGGTGCGTTTATCAAACCGAAAGGCATGACAAGCCACTCGTAGAAACCGTCGGGGGTTCTGAACGTCGTTTTATCAATGCTATCTTCAACTACCCTTAGCTGATGGAACCCAGTAGCCAGATCAAGTTGGGAGAAGACTGACGCACCTACAAGCTGATCAAACAAATCGTCTATTCTGGGAAGCGGGTGTCTATTCTTTTTTAGTCATCTTGTTTAGCTCCCTATAGTCTACACAAAGACGTAGTGAACCATATGCTTTGGTGGCAAATACCACTGGAGAACCCCATTCCAAGATACTTCTCCTTATAAACCCCTTCTCGAGAAGCTCCTTAACTTGCTTATTGAGCTCCTTTCTCTCCTTTGGAGCCATGTGTCTAACAGGCAGAGCTACGGGCTTTGCATTATCAACAAGATATATGCGGATGTCTATTTCCCGCTTCGGAGGTAAGCCTTTTACCTCTTCAAAGACATCCGTATATTCCCGGACCACTCTACCTCATTGCAAATTCTCAACAGAAGCATCAAGCGACTCTAGATAACTAAGCATAACAGCATTCAAGGGATTACAAGAAATTTCTAGAGTGCTACCGAGCCGAGTCAATAGTCTAACAACTCTTTTCTCACAATCAAGAATGGCACCATTACTGTATAACCAGTCCATGCCTAAGATCAGTCCATATACTGAGAAGCCCAAAACAAAGGCACTACATCTAAATTCAACACTTAGAATAGAGATTTTCAAATCCAAGCAAACCATCGACAAATAAGCCGAGCCCCCAATTGGATTTGAAACAACCAAGGGATCTTCTACCATACTAGTGTCTAGGTGCAGAGATTCTACTAAGGCAGATGAAATAAGGGAGTGTGATGCACTAGAATCAAAGAGAGTGCACATTGGATGATCATAGAGATAAACTAAGCTTTCTACAGAAATATTTCTACCTTAGGTTCTCAAGATAGGATTGAGAAGATAAGCAAGATAAAACAAAGCATCTAGGAGAAGAAGTTAAAGCGGTACCCCCAGAAGGTCCTGCTTGTGGGCCTTGCCCTTGCTTCTTAGGGTAGTTCTTGCTGATATGTCCAGTATCACCACACTGAAAGCATGCTCCCATCTTCATCTTCTTCTTTCTACAATCCTGGACTATATGCCCAACGATGCCATAGAAATAACGTTTCCTTTTCTCACGTGCCTTGTTACTATTATTGTGGCCCTTTCCTCCTTGACTATTATCCGTCTTCTTGTTCTGCGATTCTTCCGCTTGCTATTTCACGTAGAGGAGGAGGAGGAGTAGAAGCGTCTGTAGCTAGGGAGTAAGGTCCCCAGACATGCTAAAATGAAAAGGAAAGATTCAAGACAAAAGGATAGAGAGATAGTGCGTATGGATTTGGGGGAGACTATGCCTTTTAAAAACAACGCTTTTTCTTGAAAAAAATATGCTTCTTTAAGATTCTTTTTGAAAATAGTTTCAAAAACTTTTATCTAGTCTGGTAAAACTGTGCTTTGATACCAAGTGAAACACCCCACCCTCCATTAAGGTCACTCACAAGGGGAATGCCTTAACTTTGGTGGAGGTTTGTAAGTAAAAGTCACAGATAAAACACAAGACAGATATAAACACATACACATAAGCAGCGGAAAACAACAGACTTTTATTTCATAAATATGTGTTCAAACAAAACATTTCCATAACTGCCACATAATAACTTCCAAAACATTACAACATCATTTCTGTCTTGGTTATTAAATAAAGAAGCATAAACATATAATTAAACTGCATAAATCCCTATAGAGTGTGTCCAACAGCCATAGCCAAAGAGAGTCCAAACCGTACATCTACTATCTTGAAGCTTGCAAAGAGTCTGACTAAGCTAGGTTGTTTCCTCCCTATGGACCTTAGGGGGGAACGGAAGAAAAGAAGACGAAAGAAAATAGGGTCAGACATAAAGCCTGGTAAGTCTAGTGACTCTTCAGTATGAGAATAAGAAAAAGGACATGATAAGTATAAACTGGAAATAGGAAAGTATCATAAACTAAGGTAAGGCAGTTTGAATCGAATATACTATCGCACCCCATACTATATCTCTGCACCTACTTGTATTTTCTCAACTGGCACCCCATGATCGGGTGAAGTGATCCCCTTTCTCAAAAGATCGTCTCCTACTCGCATAATCATCTGTGTCTTATGGACCCCAAAGATTATAGATACCTATGCTG
The DNA here is from genome assembly GCA_030737875.1 of Allium sativum. Lineage (NCBI taxonomy): Eukaryota > Viridiplantae > Streptophyta > Magnoliopsida > Asparagales > Amaryllidaceae > Allium > Allium sativum. The sequence continues at coordinate 361,474,443 of CM060916.1, read as the reverse complement.
GTCCCACCATAGGGTGTATCAAGTCCCATGGTGGTGGCCCGACACAATCCTTAGAATGCATAGGTCATACTACTGGTGCCCCCAGTGCCCTGTTTGTCAGCTCCGAAGTGTGTGCACGCCCGTACTCCGTTAGAACCCACACTGTTGCACCCACCGCCGTCGCTTTTGACCTCTTACAATCAGCCCAGTAATCGTGCCCCACCCTGCCTAGTTTCAGGGTACCATGATACCAAATTGGGTTACTGCTGAAATGGGTCCCCGTTACTAGGGTTTTCTAGTCAAACATGTTAAGTGGTTAAGTGTCTGAATTTACCTAACCCCACCCATCAGTTTAAATTAACATGTTGAATTTGATAAGTGTTCTAGTTAACTTAACCCTACCATCCTGACTTGTCTGTCCTTAGCTTTTTAAAGCGTCGACCACTCACATTAGACAGATATTGTTACGGTTACTGGATGTGCCGGTCGGTTCCGGGCAGATTTACACCGTAACTCAGTCTAACCTCAGGTCCTTATTGGGCTCCATGTTTAACCACCCACATTGGATAGGTATTGTTGTGACTACTGGACAGCCGAGCGGGTCCAGGAAGGTTTACATCACAACTCAATCCAACCTCGTGTTAAGCATACTCGTATTTTCTAAATTTACATATTTGTCTTTATTACTTAATATATGTAAATTTGTCAACAATTAAATGTTGTGGCCCACTTTCCAAGTTTAACATTTTTGGTATAATAATTTATACCATTTAAATGCCACCAATTTTGGCATGTGACAAACATGCCAATTTCATATAATTTTACCAATTTATGTCAAGTTACCAATTTTCCCAACGTTACCCCGTCTAAATATTAGGCTAACAATCTTAGCCTAATTTTCGTTCGCATGGTTTTTAACATATAATATTAGGCTAAAAAATTAGCCTAATTTAGCGCACACAAAATTTGGCATAAGGGAATTCATAAACATAAACATGACATAGGTGTAAACTTGGCATTCTTGGCAAAATCAATATGAATATCATAGGTGTGAACTTGCAAAATAGTCAATATGAATATCATAGGTGGGAACTTGCATCATAGGCTAAATCAATTTACGTACATGTGAACTTGCATTGAAATAGGGGTCTAACCAAATAGGTGTCACATGAATTAACATATGATATAGACAACATAAGCCTAAACATGTTTAGATCTAGGCATAACATCGAACATCACTAGAATAAGAATATGACATGTTCATAAAGTATATATATAATTTCATCGCATGAGTGAACTAGATCCAATCATATGTCCAACTACACACGAAACATGTATTAAAGTGGATCTTGGCATGGATCCAATTATTGACTTTGCAACTTTTGTATAAACATATTAGCATGTATATGAATTTAGGCATAGAGGTTTTAGCACATATATACATGAAATCTTAATAACATACAACCTATATAATCACATAAACATGTAGGTGTCGATTACAACATAAACTGTACAACTTTCATGTGATTCTAAATGAACAATAGGATCAATATCAATTCAACTATACCACAAACATCACAATACCACAATCATTTCAATACATAGGTATGAATTAACATCATTGTTACACAATAACGCAACTCCATTTCCATTTTACATCGAATCAAATCCTAACTTTTATTCACATTGGAAAAATCACTATACTTACAACAAACGACGGTCTTGTTTTCTGATTTCTGAATTCTGAATTTGAATTGCTTTCCTTTGGGTAGACTAACGTTGATTTGATTATTGTTTTAACTTTAATTTGGCTCGTCTCTAAGCTTTTCTACAAGTGGAGGCTCCTCTTAGTTTTCTCCCGACAGCATGGCGGCTCTATTTCTATATTATTTGTGAGAATTTAGGTTGAGTGTTGAGTTATATTTATAGAATTTCAGATTGATTTCAGCCGTCAGATGATCACAGATGAATCTAGTCCATTCACTTCGAGAGGAGCCAACCAAAATGCAACAAGTCAGCCCTAGTGACACAGCCAAGCCTCAGAAATCCAGAACCCAACCAGGCCAGCCAGGGCCAAACCAGGTCGACTAGGCAGGTCGACCCCCAGGTCGACCCTATGGTCGACCTGGTGACTGGGCGGGAATTTTCCCGCCCAACCCAGTTTGGGTCTGAATTCGAAATTTGAACTAAATTTTGGACTGTTTGAACTTTAAATTTGAATTCTGAAGCTTCCGAGGTCATAACTCCTTCATACGGAGCCCGATTCATGCAAACTCGGACTCTATCTCAAGCAGAATTCCGAGACGAACGCAATGACGTAACCCGTTTCCCTTAATTATTTCAATTAGAATTAATTATACTATAATTTGTTGATTTACTGTTAACAGAAAATTCGGGGTGTTACAATAACTCTTCGGTTTGAGCTTTTTTTATTGTATTTTGATGCCATTAACTTACGGCAATTTTGTTTGCTGAAGCAAAAACATGAAAGCTCCTGAAGATGATGATATATATATGGGTTGGATAAGAACCACGTCATTTCTATGGGTACAAAGTAGGGTGGGTATTTCAAAATTTAGACTGAGTATAGCATGATTTGTTTCATCAGTTTAAGACATGGCACGTATGATATAGGTGTCAGTGCGTTTATTTATTTAGCTGAAATGATGCGTTCGTTGTGCTTTCAATAGGGTACGGTTTTGGTTTGTATGCTTTGTATTGGCCATTGGGTTAGAGTAGTGTAGGTATTGTTCAATTCCTTATGGCATAAGAAAGTGGTAGGGTAGGCATATAGTTTTTAAATTTACTTAGGATGGAAGTTTCATGTTATTTTCTAAGGTTAATTTTATCTTACCGTTAATTTCCGCATTATACGTTGTATTCGTATTGATACGAACAACATCCAAACAATATATATAACGTATCGCTCGTCTTGACATTCCAGTCCCAACGAAATTTGTTTCATCACAAACGGAGGTCGTCTGAAAATAGGCTATTTTTAAAACTATAAAATTTCCGTAAAATATTAATAATAAATTATTATAATCATAAATATCTAACTAGAAATATCATATAGCCTCAGTTATAAATTATATAACTCAATATCATCAATTCCGAGTTAAACGATGTCAAATTATATTAGAACCCTTTTAAATATACTAAATAAACATTATAATTTAATAACATTTTCCATAACGACTGTTTCAAAATTTGATTTGGACATAACTAACAATCCATAACACAAAAATCTGTATTTTTCTCTTCCATATGAAAATTATAATCAACAAGATTCCAGCATTTCTGGTTTCACAAAAATCCGACTTATATCGGATCACGTGCATCCAGTTAAAGTTCAAAATTCAATATTACGAACTGCAGCGCCATTTCAAGCTCGATTTATATTATATATAAATTTAACATTTAACTTTAATTTTAATAAACGAAATAAATATTAAAATTCATTAATATTCCAAATTCAATATTTAAAATAATAAATTAAATTAAATATTTGGCAACAAAAAATACGAGAGATTACAATCTTTCCCCTTAAAAGAATTTCGTCCCCGAAATTACTAAGGTAAGAAAAATGCTATAAATCCCATTAATTTTAAAATCTAATTTATTATAAATCAAAAACTAATTTATTATTGTAAATAAAAATTTCAAAAATATCGAAATTTTCTAACACCTCAAATTCCCGGAAAAATTTGGTAGAGTCTCCCCTGTATGGAGTGACATCTACGATATCGTATGTGACGGCCCGCCCCGCACCAACCGACGTTTACTCCAAATGTGTGTTGTACACATGTCCAGTTAGCACGGGACGGATCGTCAGAAAGAAAACGGAAGAAGGAAATGAACTAACAAGGAACCTGTAGAATGTCTCACAGCGCATAGAACAAAATATAATAACAACATACTTGACATAAAACGGGTGAGACAGTGCATAAGCTAAAACAACTAACATAGAAGCGGAAAATCCAAGTACAGCTTATGATCCAAAGTCAACATTATTACAACTTTTCAAACTGTCTCAAAAGCAAAAGCAAGGTAAAGGAGGTACGCTACTAATTTCCAAGTAGCGACCACCAACGACACAGGGAGAATATCTATATATCATACGTGGAAGCCTCCTGCTTGCCTCCGAATCATCTACTCGCGCGCCACCAGCTAATCTGTCTCTAGTCTGCTCGTGTGAGCACCTAGCGTAATAAGAGGAGACATAAAACTCTGGGTCAGACATAAAGCCTGGTATGAGCGATAAGCATCTGAACAGAACAATAACAGGTAGACTAAAACATACCTGAACCTGGACCTGCAATCAAAGAGTTAGCACTACATACTGTACAACACTCTAAGGTGCCAATTCAAATGGTGTAAGGATAACGGGGGTGGGGGTGTGCATGTCATAGTGATGGCAAACAATCAAACATAGCATCCATCCTCACTTCTCTCACTCAATGTATAAAGCATACGATATTCATCACTTCGATCACCTAACATACCTTGCTAGATCATTTTGCCCCATGAAGTCATAAATGGCTTACTGCACTGATAACGTAGCCACTAATCCTTCGCTTTGTCCACTTGCCCCATGGAGTTATTCACTCCATCTGCGCTGGCTCATAGCCTTACCAATCCTTTACTATGTCCACTTGCCCCATGGAGTTATTCACCACATCTGCGCTGGCTCATAGTCTTACTAATCCTTTACTATGTCCACTTGCCCCATGGAGTTATTCACCCCATCTGCGCTGGCTCATAGTCTAACTACGCATCACTTTGCCCCTCGAGTCGTAAGGACTCTACTGCACTGATAACGTAGTCTTGCAACCATCACCTTGCCCCTCGAGTCATAGTGACTCTACTGCACTGATAAGTAGCCCATTATTCATTTTCAGTGGTGAATCGAAGTTATGAATGTCGACAACTCCTTAGCACACGCCCCACAGCAAAGCCCAATCATGAAGTGAACTATCGGTTCCCTACTGGATCCTGATCTCTAACTTCCCATATTGGACTACCTTTGCATCTCGGGTTATTGGTCAATACTGGATCGGGTCGGGTTCCCCTTCTAGCCATCGGTTCGGGTCGGGTCCTCTACTTTGAATTGATTCGATTCGTGATCTTCCTCTGATAATGGTTCGGTTCGAGTTCACAACGTTACATTGGTTCGGGTCGGGTGTCCCACTTCGGGTCGAGTCGGGTTGCCATCTCCCATCCAGTTCGTGCTCCCGCTCCGATCAGCTCCCTCGTTCTTCATTTACTACGATCCGATCCCCCTCCTTTAGCCGATCCGATCCCAGTTCAATTAGCATGGCCTTCCTTTTTGCCAGGTTTCTCAAGTGCCAAGTTCCGATCCGATCGAATCCCTTGCCCAGTTCACTTATCTGATCCGAGCCCATTTCTCCGATCCGATCCGAAAACCTGCACTGTTTCCTGAAACCTTTCCAGCGGGTGTTTTACGCCATCCGACGACGTTTTCGACCATTCCAACTATTCTAATCAATCACAAAGCATACCATACAGTCATAGCAACATGTATAATCAACTACAAACATCAAAACAACAAAATGATAGGTTAAAATGGATCAAACCTAGCCAAAACCCCATGTTTCCCCTTAAGCATGTTTAGGTGGAACTAATGATATGATTAGCAAAACTTAACCAAATTAACCCAAATTCATATCAGAGGTCTAAAACATCATTCTGAATTTTATAAATATTTTTCCAAAATTTTATCATGTTTAAATTCGCTAATTAACACTAATTACCCTTAATTAGCCATAATTAGTGAGGAACTATGCAAATCACTCACCTTAGCCACAAATAAACTAAGATCTGAAATAAATCTATGATTTGGTGCGAATCCCGATGCTAAACAGCAGCTCTCACATTGACTTGGTGTAGATCTCCCTTGATTCGATGTTACTAAGCTTAACCCTTGATTAGGAGATGATTTGGAGGTGATTTAGAGGTTGGAGGCCATTTTTAGGGTTTCTTGGAGATAAGTGGAGGCTAGAAAACTGAAATGGAATGATTCTCTAACTCCTTTCATCCTCCCCATAACCCTAATCCCGAAATGGGTTGTGGGCCTATTCACTAATCACCTTATTTGGCCCGATTAAGCAGTTTTTCACCTTCCAAACCTTATTTCAGCCATATCTCCCAAACGGTAAGTCCGTTTTTCACATGTGACCACTCTACGGAAAGGTAAACCATCAAACAAATCTAATGGAAGTGGTTTCAGGTCAAAATTCTTTTCCAATCAAAAGTTATGGCCAAAACAAGATCAGCTAGGGGCAAAACAGTCATTTAAAAATCGACAAAAATCATGAACATGGGAAATGAGTCAAATGGCTGTTTCGCAAAGTTACATGACCATACGACTTCATATGGGAAAGAAATAAATATTCTACGATCCTCCGATGCGTAGAATGCGGGTTGTTACATTCTCCCCCCCTTAAGAAATTTCGCCCACGAAATTCCCTAACCAAAACACACAAAAGGGTCCTGTATGCCTATCAACCGTAAAACAACAATCAAACATGCAAAACAAGCAAAACAAGTCTATCCTAGCATGTGGAATAACTAAATTACAAAGTAAATCTTACCAGGCAAAGAGTTCTGGATACATCTTCCTAATGCTCTCCTCTGTCTCCCAAGTGCAATCATTCTCGTTCTCGGCCCACTGAATCTTGACTAGCTTCACCGCCTTCCTTCGAAGTTGCTTCGTATCGTGCTCGACAATACGGATCGGCTTGCGGTTCCCAACCGCCTCGGGTTCTACTTCGAAGTCCTCTAACTGATCAGGAAAAATAGTCATATCTGGGTCGTGAACGAACTGCCTTAGTTGGGAAACATGAAATACGTTGTGAACTCCCGCCATCTTCTTTGTTAAGTCAACTCTATATGCTAAATTCCCGAATAGTTCAAGAACAGGGAATGGGCCAACAAATCTTGGTGCCAACTTGCCTCTCCTGCCAAATCGTATCACGCTCTTCAACGAAGAAATCTTGACAAACACCAAGTCACCAACGGAGAATTTTAAGTCTCTTCTCCTCTTATCAGCATAACTCTTCTGCCTATCTTGGGCAGCTTTCATTCGTTGTTGAATGATCTTAATCTTATCCGAAGTTTCCCTCACCACATCTGGTCCAAGCATAAACTTCTCGCCAGTCTCTATCCAACATGATGGTGAGTTGCACGGTCTCCCATACAAAGCTTCATATGGAGCCATACCGATACTGGATTGGTAGCTATTATTATATGCAAACTCTACTAGATGCAAATGGTCATCCCATGATCCACCAAAATCCAATATAAAAGCTCTCAAGAGATCTTCCAATATACGATTCACCCTCTCCGTCTGACCGTCGGTATGAGGATGATATGCAGTACTGAGATGTAATTCTGACCCTAGAGCCTCTTGTAAGCTCTTCCAAAACCCACTACTGAACAACGGGCTCGGTCACTCACAATGCTTTTAGGTACTCCATGAAATCTCACTACACACTTCATATACAATTCTGCTAACTTAGCTGCCGTTCTGGTCGATTTGACCGGTATAAATCTTGAACTCTTAGTCAATCGATCCACAATTACCCAAATGGTATCAATCCCGATCTAGTCCTTGGTAAACCATCGATGAAATCCATCGAGACTTGCTCCCATTTCCATTCAGGAATTTCTAATGGTTGCAACAAACCACTAGGCTTCTTTTGCTCGGCTTTAACTAGCTGGCAATTCATGCATTTGGATATAAACTTCCCAACGTCTCTTTTCATCCCTTCCCAGTAGTAAGTCTGCTTCATGTCTCGATACATCTTATTACCACCGGGATGTATAGTCAATTTTGAGTGATGACATTCTCTAAGAACTTCATCTCTCAAACATTCACGTTGGGTACAACTAGTCTTCCATTTTTTCTAAGCCATCCGTCTCGATCAAGCCCATACAAATTCATCTCCTCACCGTCGATGTCCATATCTAACTTGGAGATGATTTCCAATAGATTAGGATCGTCCCTCTGGCTGGAACCAATCCGCTCTATCAAAGTGGGTCTGATCACCAAACTAGCTAGCACTTCTGGATCCAATTCGCACTTTGGTCTGAAATCAAACCCCGCGATATACTCCAGTTGCTTCCATTCTAGAAACATAGCCCCCAAACTGGCATGTCTCCTACTCAAGGCATCGGCTACCGCATTACCTTTCCCAGGTGTGTATGCGATATCAAAATCATACAAAGCCAAGAACTCTAACCATCTCTGCTGACGGAGATTCGGATCCTTCTGGGAGAAGAGATACTTTAACGATTTATGATCGGTAAACAACTCAAATCTTTCTCCCAAGAGATAGTGTCTCCACATCTTCAGCGCAAATACGATCGCTGCTAATTCCAAATCATGGGTAGGATACTTCTTCTCATGCAGCTTTAATTGCCGACTAGCATAAGCTACAACCCTACCTCCTTGCATCAACACAACACCTAGTCCGGTACCATAAGCATCCGTGTATACCTTCATTTCTTCATTCCCTTTAGGAATGACTAACACTGGCATGCGTCAACTTTTCCTTTACACTCTTGAATGCCTTTTCACACATTCCGTCCCAGACGAAGGACTGATTCTTCTTAGTCAACTGAGTCAACGGTGCCGCTATCTTGGAGAAGTCCTGGATAAACTTACGATAATACCTAGCTAACCCCAAGAAACTTCTTACATCTGTTGCATTCTTGGGCGTAGGCCAATCCTGTACCGTAGCCACCTTCGCAGGGTCCACGGCAATACCATTCTCGGAAACAACATGGCCCAAGAATCTCACTTCCCTTCTCCAAAAGTGACACTTAGAGAATTTCACTTTCAATTGGTGTTTCCTCAACACCTCCATCACTATCCTCAAGTGTCCCTTGTGTTCCTCCTCTGTCCTTGAATAAACAAGGATATCATCCACAAACACAAAAACAAACTTATTCAACTGATCTATGAATACTCGATTCATAAGATCCACAAAGTATGCTGGTGCATTGGTCAACCCAAATGGCATGACCAACCACTCATAGAATCCAGACGGCGTCCTAAATGCCATTTTCGGAACACTCTCATCTACTACTCGAAGCTGATGAAATCCTGTCGCGAGGTCCAACTGGGAGAACACTCTTGCTCCTTCCAGTTGATCAAACAAATCATCTATCCGCGGTAGAGGATACTTATTCTTCCTCGTCACCTTATTCAACTCGCGATAGTCCACACACAAACGAAGGGAACCATCTGCCTTAGTGGAAAACACAACTGGTGCTCCCCACTCGGAGACACTTCTTCTAATAAATCCCTTCTTCAAAAGATTGCTGACTTGCACCCCGAGCTCTCGCTGCTCCCTTGGTGCCATACGATGAAGTGGCATCACTATAGGTCTGGCATCTTTCACTAAATCAATACGGAACTCAATCTCTCGGTGTGGTGGAAGCCCAGTCACCTCCTCGAAGACGTCCGGATACTGGCCAACCACGGGCACATCTGACAGCTCATCATGCGGGATGTCGAGGGAATTTATAAAACTAGCCATTACCCCATCACTAGGTAGACTACCAAACACTACCCTCCGCCCATCATCCGCCCTAACTGTCACCAAAAAGCCCTCACAGTCTACCACCACCTCGTATCTTTGGAGCCAATCGACTCCCAATATAATGCCATACCCACTAAAGTCCAAAACAAAGCAATCGCAAACAAACATACATCCATGACTCGATAAGACCAAATTTTTGCAAATCATACTAAGGCTAGTCGAACCACCAATCGGGTTCGTCACAACCAATGGTCTATCGACTATCTCGGGTTCCAGTCCCAACCTATCTACCAGGTCACTAGATATGAAGGAACGGGAAGCCCTGGTATCAAACAAAACTCGAACTGGTACATCATAAATAGAAAGCATACCTTGAATAACAACATTCTTTCCTTTCTCCGCCGCAGTTGGGGCATTCGACGAAGAAGGAACAGCATCAATAGCATATGCTTTCACAATTTGCTTCTCCTTAAGAGGTTACGGACACTTATCCTTGAAATGTCCCACTTGACCACAGTTGAAGCACTTCTTATCCGCTGTCTTGGCCCGACAATCTTTGGCATAATGGCCCTTCTTACCACAGCTGAAGCACTCAACATCCTTCTTTCTCTTTTTCTGGCCATCCTTAGCTTGGCTCTGCTTCCTCTTTCTCTGAGAGTTATTCTTGCCTCCACCGCCTGCTTGCGGCTTTGGCCCTTCTGCAGATGCAGCCTCAGTCTTTGACTTAGGGTAAAGACTCTCTGATCTCAAAGCTTTCCCCACAATCGATTTAAAAGTCTCATCGATGTGGTTGATAAGCCTTCCCCCAAGTATCCATCCAACCCCGTAATGAACTTCTCATTCTTCTTCTCAGGAGTATCGATAAGAGATAGTCCATACTTTGACAAGGTGTCGAACTCAGCAATATAATCAGAGATTGCCCTACCATTCTGCTTGAGTTGCAAGAATCTCTTAAACAACACTGACTTCTGGGCAGCTGGAATGAACTTCTCGCTAAAGCGAGCCTTGAACTGATCCCAAGTAACCTGATCTTCTGGAGTAGCTGTTCTAATGGCATTCCACCAATTCATCGCTCGCCCTTGCAGCTGACGAGACGCTAGCCTTCTCTTCATCGCATCCTCAAGACCCAAGTCGTCGAAGATACGATCACAGCTATCCATCCAATCCTGAACATCTGTGGCCGACTCCGTTCCGTGGAACGGCTTCCCACCAAGGTTAGTGTAATCCTTGCACAACCTGGCGAAATCGACCCTAGGCGCCTGCACTACTGGGCCAACACCAATTCCGGGATTGGGAACTGCCCCTTGCACTTCTCTAAGCATGTCCCTCATGAGGTCAGCAAACATCGCCCTCATGTCAGCAGCATTCCCATTATTGGCTCCCCTACCAGCACCTCTAGCATATCGGCTCATCGTCAATCTGTAAAAGGAAACAATTAACGACCCCATAGTGGTGCTAGTGCAGTACGACTTCATTCTTATACTACTAATAGTATATACATATATAGCTTTTGAAAACCAAAGTAATCACAAATACGCGCTTTCATATACGTACTATCTCTCCCTAGTGTCTTTCCCTAGGTTAACTACGCAACCTAGAGCTCTGATACCAAATGTGACGGCCCGCCCCGCACCAACCGACATTTACTCCAAAAGTGTGCTGTACACATGTCCAGTTAGCATGGGACGGATCGTCAGAAAGAAAATGGAAGAAGGAAATGAACTAACAAGGAACCTGTAGAATGTCTCACAGCGCATAGAACAAAATATAATAACAATATACTTGACATAAAACAGGCGAGAAAGTGCATAAGCTGAAACAACTAACATAGCAGCGGAAAATCCAAGTACAGCTTATGATCCAAAGTCAACATTATTACAACTTTTCAAACTGTCTCAAAAGCAAAATCAAGGTAAAGGAGGTACGCTACTAATGCCCAAGCAGCGACCACCAACGACACCGAGAGAATATCTATATATCATACGTGGAAGCCTCCTGCTCGCCTCCGAATCAGCTACTCGCGCGCCACCAGCTAACCTGTCTCTAGTCTGCTCGTGTGAGCACCCAGAGTAATAAGAGGAGACATAAAATTCTGGGTCAGACATAAAGCCTGGTATTAGCGATAAGCATCTAAACAGAACAATAACAGGTAGACTAAAACATACCTGAACCTGGACCTGCAACCAAAGAGTTAGCACTACATACTGTACAACACTCTAAGGTGCCAATTCAAATGGTGTAAGGATAACGGGGGTGGGGGTGTGCATGTCATAGTGATGGCAAACAATCAAACATAACATCCATCCTCACTTCTCTCACTCAATGCATAAAGCATACGATATTCATCACTTCGATCACCCAACATACCTTGCTACGATCACTTTGCCCCATGAAGTCATAAATGGCTTACTGCACTGATAACGTAGCCACTAATCCTTCGCTTTGTCCACTTGCCCCATGGAATTATTCACCCCATCTACGCTGGCTCATAGCCTTACCAATCCTTTACTATGTCCACATGCCTCATGGAGTTATTCACCCCATCTGCGCTGGCTCATAGTCTTACTAATCTTTTACTATGTCCACTTGCCCCATGGAGTTATTCACCCCATCTGCGCTGGCTCATAGTCTTACTACACATCACTTTGCCCCTCGAGTCGTAAGGACTCTACTGTACTGATAACGTAGTCTTGCAACCATCACCTTGCCCCTCGAGTCATAGTGACTCTACTGCACTGATAAGTAGCCCATCATTCATTTTCAGTGGTGAATCGAAGTTATGAACGTCGACAACTCCTTAGCACACGTCCCGCAGCAAAGCCCAATCATGAAGTGAACTCATCGGTTCCCAACTGGATCCTGATCTCTAACTTCCCATATTGGACTACCTTTGCATCTCGGGTTATTGGTCAATACTGGATCGGGTCGGGTTCCCCTTCTAGCCATCGGTTCGGGTCAGGTCTTCTACTTTGAATTGATTCGGTTCGTGATCTTCCTCTGGTAACGGTTCGGTTCGGGTTCACAACGTTACATTGGTTCGGGTCGGGTGTCCCACTTCGTGTCGGGTCGGGTTGCCATCTCCCATTCAGTTCGTGCTCCTGCTCCGATCAGCTCCCTCATTCTTCATTTACTCCGATCCGATCCCCCTCCTTTAGCCGATCCGATCCCAGTTCAATTAGCATGGCCTTCCTTTTTGCCAGGTTTCTCAAGTGCCAAGTTCCGATCCGATCGAATCCCTTTCCCAGTTCACTTATCCGATCCGAGCCCATTTCTCCGATCCGATCCGAAAACCTGCACTGTTTCCTGAAACCTTTCCAGCGGGTGTTTTACACCATTCGACGACTTTTTCAACCATTCCAACTATTCTAATCAATTACAATGCATACCATACAGTCATAGCAACATATATAATCAACTACGAACATCAAAACAACAAAATGATAGGTTAAAATGGATCAAACCTAGCCAAAACCCCATGTTTCCCCTTAAGCATGTTTAGGTGGAACTAATGATATGATTAGCAAAACTTAACCAAATTAACCCAAATTCATATCAGAGGTCTAAAACATCATTCCGAATTTTATAAATATTTTTCCAAAATTTTATCATGTTTAAATTCGCTAATTAACACTAATTACCCTTAATTAGCCATAATTAGTGAGGAACTATGCAAATCACTCGCCTTAGCCATAAATAAACTAAGATCTGAAATAATTCTCTAATTTGGTGCGAATCCCGATGCTAAACAGCAGCTCTCACATTGATTTGGTGTAGATCTCCCTTGATTCGATGTTGCTAAGCTTAACCCTTGATTAGGAGATGATTTGGAGGTGATTTAGAGGTTGGAGGCCATTTTTAGGGTTTCTTGGAGATAAGTGGAGGCTAGAAAACTGAAAGGGAATGATTCTCTAACTCCTTTCAGCCTCCCCATAACCCTAATCCCGAAATGGGTTATGGGCCCATCAACTAATCACCCTATTTGGCCCGGTTAAGCAGTTTTTCACCTTCGAAACCTTATTTCATCCATATCTCCCAAACGGTAAGTCCGTTTTTCACATGTGACCACTCTACGGAAAGGTAAACCATCAAATGAATCTAATGGGAATGGTTTCAGGTCAAAATTCCTTTCCAATCAAAAGTTATGGCCAAAACAAGATCAGCTAGGGGCAAAACGGTCATTTAAAAATCGAAAAAAATCATGAACATGGGAAATGTGTCAAATGGTTGTTTCCCAAAGTTACATGACCATACGACTTCATATGGGAAAGAAATAAATATTCTACGATCCTCCGATGCGTAGAATACGGGTTGTTACATCGTAGGAAAAAATAATATATATATACATCGACCCACATGGTCGAAAAACAAAATTCCAAACCTAAAAATTATATTTTCGCGTAGGGGTGCCTCATGCGAGTGATATTGTGCATACTTGCTCAATCGTATATATGATTTACTCAGCCAATATCAATCTGCCTAGCCCTCTGACACCTGTACTCAACTCATAACATCATGTAAGAAACAAATTCATGAAATTTTAAATAATATTCCATTAATCAATTAGTATAATTACACCAATTCCAACATCAAACATGAACTATCAATTCATTTTCCAATACCAATTCATAACTTCTAATTCCATTCATATGCAGTTTCATTCGAGTATATATATTGGAATTTTGTTCTTTAGTTAATAATTCATTCAACTCCATTAAATTACTGATTATTTTTATACCAACAATCTACTATTCAATAACAAACAATGCACAATCAACAAGCAATACACAACCAAATCAATTGAATTTACATTTAATATTAATATTTATCTTGGTTTATCATATTTGAACATCAATCGGTTAATATTCGATTGAATTCTATTTAATATTATTCATATTCAATTTCCAAATTCCAATTTATTTAGTTTAATTTCAATACCATTATTGATTCAATTTCATTTAACCAGGTTAAGTTTCAATTCAAAATTTGAATCCAACTTGAATTCCATTCAAATCAAACAACTCACAGTGTCTCAATAATTTGATAAATTATTTCATTTTTATTCAAAAATATATTTCGGGTAAAATTATTTCATTTACCCTATTTATAAAATAATATTATGTCCATTACCAGTTTAATGCGTCTCAACACTTGAACTTATCAAACAACACAATACAATACATTTGTATACAAAATTTACAAATATGTGCTCTTATATCTATACACTCAACTCAATCTAGGATATTACTAATCCCATCTCTATGGAGTTATACCGTAGAGCCAAGGTTATTACTAAACCAATAGCTCTGATACCATTGTAATGGCCCGTGGATTTTTTGATCCCGAAAATCGACAAAAAACACCATGTCGAACATTCAAGCATCGAAAACACAGGAGCATTATTAGAAGAAATTAGAGGGTGAGATAAGAAAGAAAGAAATATTAGAATAAAAGAAGAAAAAGAACCAACACACCACAGAACCATAATCTCACATCGCAGCGGAACAGAATATAATATATAAACAAATCTTTACTGAGAGCTTCAAAAATACTTACAAACATCAGAGTACATCAACACATCTGGACAGTTATAATATTGTAACAACCCGTATTTTCAATAACCTGTTATAACATAAATCGAGACAGAATTTAATTCTAAAATCTGAATCAAGGGAAACGGGCTGTGCCATTGCGTTCGTCTCGGAAAAATACGCGAAATAGAGTCCGAGTTTTCGAAAATCGGAGTCAGTATGAAGAAGATATGGACGAACGAAGTTAGGCAGAAAAACCGAAAATCAAGCCAGAATGCACTGGCGCACTTGTGAAGTGCGCCAGCACAAAAATACACTGGCGCACTTGGGAAGTGCGCCCGTGTCGAGCCAGAAGCCTGCACAGCTTTCTGGCTTGACCCTGGCTGGCTTGGTGCACCTGTTTTGGTTCTCTGGTCTGTTCTGCTGGCCTATGACGATTTTTGATGGTTTAGATCTAAACTAGGGTTAATCCTATGGCCTAAACTAACCTAAACTTCTATAAAAGGACCCCTAAACCTAGCCTAAATCATCATTATTCATTCATACAACTAAACTATGGCAAAATCAATCCTCTCATGGCCTCCACTCTCTTCATAAAATTCCTAAATAAATTTCTAAGTGATTTTCCATGCATACAAGTGTTTTCAAACTTGTATGAGCATCATTAGCTTGCATTCAAGTCAAGTTTCTATATTTGCATCATAAAGAAAGAGTTTTGATCATTTTGGCTCAAGGTTTTTTATGTTAGAGCTTGCATTTTGGGTCTATTTGATTGCATAAGGGCTTTGTCATATCTTTTGTGCCTTCATAAGTATTGTAAGCCCTATTCTACTTTCATACTTAAACTCTAAAGTTAAATGTATGATATGCAAGTTTGCCATAATATGCAAGTTTACTATGATGTGTTATGCAAGTTCATCAAGTTATGTAATGCAAGTTCATCAAGTTATGTTATGCAAGTTCATCAAGTTATGTTATACAAGTTCATCAAGTTATGTTATGCAAGTTCATCAAGTTATGTTATGCAAGTTTGATATGTTATGATATGCAAGTTTGCCATGCTATGTTATGCAAGTTAATCATGTTATGATATGCAAGTTTATCAAGTTATGTTATGCAAGTTTGATATGCAAGTTTGTCATATGATATGCAAGTTATGTTATGCAAGTTTGGGTTGATCATTTGGTTCATGTTATCATGTTATGCAAGCTTATCTTGAGTATATGAACATAAAGCTCCAAGCTTTATGCTAAAGGTTGCATTTTGGCAACATGTAAGTTATCATATCTCTTATGATAACTTGCATGTGACGCTAAATGTGAACTTATGGCCATGTCTACATGTCATTTAGCACCATGTATCACCAATATGCCAAGTTTGGTTTTATGCATGCTTTTGAGGCCTAAAAATGTAATATGCAAGTATATGAACATATGTACATTTCTTATGCCACCATGTTGAACTTGTGGCTTCAACACCTTTATGTCACTATTATGCCAAGTTCCCTCTTTCTATCCTTTATGCGCTATTGCGATATGTAAGCGATGGGATTGCGTTTGGGGTTAGGTAAACTTAAAAGACATAAAAACATAAGCTTGGGAATTTACCTATTAAGTTAGGTCTACCCATTGGGAATTTACCTATTAAGTTAGGTCTACCCAATTGCTTGAAAACTTGTAATGTGTTTTGGAAACATGATGGACATGACACTTAGAAAATATAAGTGTGACCAACTCGAGGTTGGGGTTGAGTTTGTAGCGTAAACCTACCCGGAACCGACCGGCTTAACTAGTTGCTACAAACAATAGGACCCAACGTGAGAAGTTGGTCATGTTGTACCTTGAACCCGAGGTTAGACCAAGTTGTGGTGTAAAGCTACCCGGAACCGACCGGCTTAACTAGTAACCGCAACAAAGTCTAATGTGAGAGGTTAAGGCGCATTAAATTAATTAATGCCTCATGATTAGGGTTAAGTCATGGACCGCTTGAATACTTAACCAATTAAACACGATGGGTTGGTAGGGTTAAGTCATGAACCTTGGGTACACTTAACCAACTTGGTACTTGAATGGGTTGGGTTAACCACGTTTAACCCATTAAGGAAACCCTAGTTACGTGGTCCTTTGCACCAGTAACCCTCTTAGTTGTATCATGATACCCTAGGGACTAGGCTAGGGAGGGGCACGATTACTGGATGCCATGTAAGCGACTAAAACGACGGCTGAGTAGGTGCGCCGGTGTAGGTTCAGGCGGGCCATGGTCGTGCACATGGTCCGAAGTTGAAAAAGCAGGCACGGGCACCAGTAGGGTTAGACTGTGCGTGCATTGATTTGTGTCAGTGGTTGACACCCTAGGACTTCATACACCCTAGGGTGGACCTAGCACAGTTTAGCTACACTTCGTAGTTGGGCCGTATGACACCGACACTTGACGAGTTAGGCTTATAGGGAGCCGATCGACTAGACCGTGCTAGTTGGACCTTGGTTTAGGTCATTCATGATGTTTGGGCCAAACTTGGGCCTGGGGATCACTTCCTGTTTACACTTTGGACCTCGTATTGGGGTCACTACATGTTATTGGGCCAAAGCTTGGGCCAAGGGATCAATACTTGTTTATTCAAGTCATGTTAGTTTGCTAGTACACCTGTGGTGCAAAACCTTAAACCTGATTATGCGATGACACCTTTATCTACCTTGTTAGTTAATCACCATGCTAGTATGTTGTTATCCTTATGATCATACCTGCTTCTCATGCCAGTTAACTTTATCAGTTTACATTGATTGTAGTAGGGCTTACTCAGTCTTTTTGACTGACTTGTTTTCTTTCGCCTCTTTTCTTCCGTTCCCCCCCCCCCCCCCAGGTTCTCAGGGAGGGAATATTGGAGTTTAGCTGGATTTCTGATCGCTTGCTTGTGGGATTTTAGCTCATGTACGGTCTTGACATGAAGCTAGCTATGGTTATCACTTATTTTGGGGATAGTACTTATGTATTTCAGTTTTTCAGTAATGTTGTTTTTATCTAGACTTGTGTATTTGGAAAGTTGACATTATGATGTATCAGACTTGTTTTGAAATAGATTGAAATCTTCCGTTGTTTTACTTATCTTATTTACTCTGTTTACATATATACATATGTTCTTGTTCTGCCTTGATTTATCATTATGCATGTTTACCTGATTCAAACGCCCCTCCAAAGTCAGAGTGCTTGCAAGAGACACCCTGGCGGAGGTGGGGTGTTACAAATATCATGTCCTCGTATACAACACACAACGGAATAACAACCATGTATCATATGTCTGGACTTATCCATCTCGTCTTTGGACTTTGCAGCATCCGATAACCTGAACCTGTACACTCCGATCTAACTAGAGCATTACAAACAACGGGTCAATCTGGTGAATAAGAGTGAGAAAAACCACTAAGTTTAAAGGTATCATCCATCTTGATTTTAAAGTCACAATCTTTTCGAAAGAAAAGAATAATCGTTAGACCGAATCCACACATAAATATGGATGGTTTTTACCTTATGATAACCCAAAACATTTTTGAAATCAATATCTTTTCTAATATTATAATAGTGTCTAAATACAAATAAATATCAATCTAGCAGAATGCTTGCATCTCACACTCCACATATATAGCATACTATCAAAACCGCAGGCTCTTAAGAATGGGTTTCCTGGCAAGGTATGGAACCACCTTCCCAACAATGTACATCTGGAGATGAATACATTGGGGTGCACCAAGAACATCTTGCAACCTAGGCTAAACATGATCGGCCCCACACTATACTTTGAGAGTACCGAATATATCATTACCACGGTTGGGGGCCAACCGAACCAGTAGCATACATACAGGAAATTAAATGGGACAACCGAAGGCATTTGATTTCACCAGATCAGGTAATGATATACCCTTTTGATGGGTGCGACCTACATAGCCATGCGACCTACCCGATTTTATGTCATTTCCTAGTTGATGAGGCTAGAGGTCATAATTTATTTATTGAGTTATTTATTTTATGTTTTAGAACATCTTTCCACCATTCACTTTGAATGCCACATCGTCAGATCTGTCAAATCATTAATTAACGTCCATAAATATACTCTAGGTGTAAAAGAAGTGTGCTCTTCTTCGCCACCAACTCAGTATGTTTGTAAAAATCAACATAAGTGGCTTTTAGGAAATACTCTATCAGACACTCGTCCATACAAGTCATCCAGGAATAGGATGAACCGAAGCACCCTCCTACCACATCCTATATAGTTATCACCCTAACGATCAGTAGCGAGTAGTCCTTGAAATCCGTAGATTCCAATCACGACAGAATCACTGTCGAAATATCATTGGCCGCTAAACCAAAGAAATTCAACAAGTAGTTCTTCCGTTTATGAAGATCCACGGTCTTCAATGCTCAATATTCAATCAAAATCTTTCACATATTTGCTGGTCAGAATGGTTTTCGAATATAATTCGATTTTGGTTTTTTCGTACCAACAATCGTGTTTGGCCAGATTTGATAGTTGGTCATTTAACTCTCAAATAAATAATCATGTGAATGAAATGAGTTTACTGATTCAGTAATCGGCATTACTTGGCCTCTCTAATTAAACACCTGTTAATTATATTATTAAAATCTTCCAATATTTGGAGTTTATCTTTTATTTCTTGTTATAAATAAGAATGTTCTTAAAATCATTCATTTGCTTTAAACTTTTTGAATACACTTTATAATATCATTTATGGAAATCATAACTTATGTTTCCGTCAATTGCTCTCATTCATAAACTAATACCATTCTTGGATAATCGTGAAGTCGTTCAAGTTGGGGTATTTTATTTACCTCTCAGACCTTGACCAACAACATTCATATCTTCATAATAGATAGAAGTTTATTAACTACACTTTTTTCTTTGAATACCCTATTTAAATCTCAATAGCGTTTACTTAATTAATTATTAAGTAAAAAACTATTGTAATAATTATTTATTAACCTTTAATGATCCCTTATAACATTATCCTCGAGCTTTGATTCCATTAAAATAGAATCCTTTATAAAATTATTTACAACTCTTATACTGACATCGTACGAATCCTCTTTATCAAACAATTCATTTATAAAATGTTATAGATTTCATTTCTAACTCTTTACTTCCATTTACAAAATCATTGTAAATCATTTATGACACTTATATTTGTTGCCATTTCCAAAATCTATTATTTAGCTTATACTCTCGCTTTCAATTATCTTTTCGAACTTCGGAATATCACATCCCGATCCTCGGAATAAATCGCACTTCGTTAACCATTCGGAATATCACATTCTGAATTTTGGAATAACCTCACTTAACCATTTCATACCATTTCCCCACTTCTCAATTTCCTTTTTCTAATTTCCAATATTAAATAAATATTTAATTTAAACTATAATATTTGCTTTGAAAAAAATCCTTTTTATAACTTCGTTATAAAACTCGGTTTTAATATAAAACCCATTAACTCCTTTCATATTTCAATTCGATTTCATTTCAACTTTGATTGCTTTTTAAATGAATTAAAAAATAATCTCTGTAATTATTACTAATTAAAATATAATTAACTTCAATCATTAACTACAATAGCAGTAGTTAATTTCTTAATTAACTAAAATAAATAGTAAGTTTCTTTTTAAAATCTTATACAAATTAAACAATTATTCATTAAACTATTTTATTTAATTAATTCAAACAAATTAATTTAATAATTATTCTCACTTAAAAACTTTTGATTTAGTCAACTCAATACTTGACTAATTCGTTAACCAATTTCAATTGGTCCTTCCTTTAAATTAATTAATAATATAATTAATTTAAATAATTCCATTTATTTGTTTCTTAATGAAAACAATTATCCAATTCTTAACCGTTAGGTTAATTTCAGTTCATTTGCTTATAAATCTGATTAAGATAAGTATTAACTCTATAAAACCATTTAATACCGACTTACAACTTAAATTATAAATAGTGAATATTTATTTTTTTAACAAACTTTATTTCAAAATAATAGATTTTAAAATCTATTTTCAGTTATAAAATAAACTGTATAACTTCATTCCCGGCGATTCACTTGATGTTAAATCCATATTTGAAAAATGATTGATTTATAGGCTATATGCCGCCAATTACTCAACTAATATCACCCATTGGTTTAAACAAATCGAATGTTGAATTGAAGGTTAACGGTCAACATCCAAATCAATCATTCAATCAAAACTGTTCGTATAATGGCAATATGAAAATGAACAACGTTAAATATATCTGAGGAATCCGGTTGGATTCCTCGAACTTATACTACCCTGCATTCACATATATTATTTCCAATAATATTATTCAATTAAATTTGACTGATAATTTCAATAACAGTGAATAACGACTATTTAACATCACCCAATTAACAAACAATTCAAACAGTTAAACACGTTTATTTTATAAACGTGAACAATAAGGTAAGTTACCACAATTGGGACCAGCCGTTAAAATAACGATTTGGTTTTTCACTAAAATTAAATAGCGTTTAATTTCATCGGTTCAATCAGTATATGCAATACATTTAACAACCAGTCAATCATTAGCAACCATTGAACACAAAATAAAAACCCGACTTATATAAAATATAAGTGGGATAACTGAGTGAGTTTAACTCACCCTGAGTTGATTCTATTGTCAACGGCTCATTTTAATTAAATTAAACAGTTTTTTAATTTAATTGATAATTCCGGTTGATTCCAATTCTTCCCTGTTCGGCTCCAAGACGTAGTGTTCACTACTACAGTTCCAACGCAGTCCATTTGGTCTGATCCTGTTTCCATATGCACAGGATATTAATAATATACATTTACAATTTAGATTAAATAATTAGTTTCTAATTAAAGTTTAATAACTAAATTAGTTAAAGTTTAATAACTAAATTACTCTTTTATTTATGGTCAACAGTCCGACTAGCTTTCTACCACTTCGTTCGTTCAAATGTTGTCTCCCGGTTTTCAGAATACCATGCTACATCCTGTTCAACTAATATCAATACGATTTAGTTAATATGAATTAAATTCCTTAATAATATTATTAACACACAAATTACTTTTATTTATCTCACTATGGACGACAATTCTACTTCAAGACCAACTGCGTCCATCTTATTCGGGACTGAGAATTATAACCATTTATAAATAATATGATTATTATTAGATAGTTAACTAATTTGGTTGCTAAATATTGTGTTTTAACCTTTCAGGCCTGACTTTATTTTGAAAACCCAAGCTCCAGGTATTTTTCTTCCTTGTTTCGTTGTTCCTTCATCTCGAACACGTCTTCTGTTCGTTCTCACGTTCTACAGTGTCTTTGTTTGCAATAAACACACGATGCTTCCCTTTTATCCTCTGAATACTTCCGGCTCCTCAACTTTAATGCTACTCTTTGTTTCTTCACCACGTGTAAACCGTGATTCATGCCTTCAAGTTATCAGCAAACCTTTTGAATGCCCAACAAATTTCAGTTCCGGTGATCCTATATTTCTCACATCCCAAACATCTTTGGTTCCCAGCTCCTCGCTTTTGTATTGCTTTAGAAAACATCCCATTTTCTATGCATATTTTCTCACGTAGGTCCCCCATACTTGCTATGCTATTTTTCATTTGCCACGTTAAACAATGATTAGGCCTTTTTAATACGTGATTAGGCACAATAACATCCTATTGGGCATATTATAACCTCTTCTCCCCTGTTATTCAGTTCTGGGAACAACCTAACCTGCTCGTTAAACCATTATCTCTTGCAAGCTTCTACCCGCCACTCCAACCCCATCATCCACGCACTGACCTCAAAACTGCACCTCCTACATCGCTTCCTGTGCCACCTGGATACTACCTGCAACGGTCGTCGCTTCCCTCTGCCCTACGCCTCCGACCTCAGCTTGACTCTCCACTGTCCTCAGTGTCAAAACCCAACTGCCATTCTCGTACCGCCTTCCCGCTGTTCCTTAAAATCACCCGTCATATTTTGGTCACGGCTCTTCCCAAAAGCCTCGTGTCTCAGCTCGAAACCGATAGTCGAGTCCTCGGAAACATGAAACGATGCTTGTAGTTGTTTCACGCTCCAACCCTAAGGTGTGCTGGCCTTTTCCCATTTCGACGAAACAGGGTCGAGTGCCTCGAAATTGTTAAGAGCGTGAGGAGAATTTAAACGCTTGTTTAATGAGATGAATCCCAGAATTTTTCGTACATTATAACTCTTGGGTTTGATTTTTTTTTAATTGTATTTTGATGCCATTAACTTGTGGCAATTTTGTTTACTGAAACAAAAACATGAAAGCTCCTGAGGATGATGATATACATATGGGGTGGATAAGAACCACATCATTTCTATGGGTACAAAGTAGGGTGGGTATTTCAAAATTTAGATTGAGTATGGAAGGAAGTAGCATGATTTGTTTCATCACTTTAATACATGGCACATATGATATAAGTGTCAGTGCATTTATTTATTTGGCTGAAACGATGCGTGTGTTGTGCTTTCAATAAGGTACGGTTTTGGTCTGTACGCTTTGTATTGGCCATTGGTTAGAGGACTAGTTGTGACGGCCCGCCCCGCACAAACCGACATTTTCTCCAAAAGTGCGTTGTACACATATCCAGTTAGCATGGGACGGTCGCCAGAAGGAAAAGAAAGAAGAGAATGGACTAATCAAGGAACCTGTAATATGTCTCACAGCGCATAGAACAAAATATAATAATAACATACTTGACATAAAACAGAAGAGACAGTGCATAAGCTAAAAACCAGAACTGAGCATCATAGCAGCGGAAATCCAAAATATAGCTTATTACAACTTTTCAAACTGTCTCAAAACAAAAGCAAGATAAAGGAGGTACACTACTAATGCCCAAGTAGTGACCACCAACGACACAGGGAGAATATCTATATATATCATACGTGGAAGCCTCCTGTTCGCCTTCGAATCAGCTACTCGCGCATCACCAGCTAACCATAACCTGTCTCTAGTCTGCTCGTGTGAGCACCCAGAGTAATAAGAAGAGACATAAAACTCTGGGTCAGACATAAAGCCTGGTATGAGCGATATGCATCAAAACATAACAATAACAGGTATAATCCAATCATACCTGAACCTGCAACCAAAGAGTTAGCACTACATACTGTACAACACTCTAAGGTGCCATTTCAAATGGTGTAAAGATACGGGGGTGGGGGTGTGCATGTCATAGTGATGTCAAACAATCAAGCATAGCAATCATCCTCACATCCCTCACTCAGTGCGTAAAGTATACGATATCCACTACTCTGGTCACCTAATACTTTGGGCCATGACGGAATCCAATCCCGTGTAACTATCACTACAAGCCCACTATCCATCTCTCAGTGGTGAACCAAAGTTATGAATACCGACAACCCCTTTGCACACGTCCCGCAGCAAAGCCCAACCATGAAGTGAACTCATTGGTTCCCAACTGGATCCTGAGCTCTAACTTCCATTTGGACTACCTTTGCATCTCGGGTTATTGCCTTCACCTCCGGATCGGTCTTCATTCAGTTCGCAACCTCCTGGTTCGGTTCGTGACTCGCCCCCTCGCATCAGCTCGACTCGCGGATCGTGGTCATTGCCTTCGCTCGGATCGAGTCACGCCTGTTACGTCAGCTCGGGTCGGATCGCACCATTCGTCAGCTCATTCTGATCGCGCCTGCTGCATCGGGTCGGGTCGCGATGCACTCATGGTCACCATCCCCTTTCGGTTCGGTTCGCAGTCCTCCTTCGCGAACGGTCGGATCGCCATCATCGGATCGTGCTTCACCCCTTCATGGTATCGGTCGAACTTGGAGTGGCTCATGACGTCAGGTCGGATCGTGACCTTCGAAGTGGAGTGGATCGGGTTGTCTCGTGGCGCGAGCTTCAATCGGATCGGTTCGCATGGGGTAGGGGCGATCCGGTCCGGGGTATTTCCTGCACTTCGTTCCAGCGACTGTTTTTCGCCATTCGACAGCGTTTTTGACCAAACTAACACTTCTAAACAATCACAAAGCATACCATACAGTCATAGCAACATATAGTATCGACCACAAACACCAAAACATAAATCATAGCATGTAAAATGGATCAAACATAGCCAATACCCCATATTTTCCCTTAAGCATACTTAAGCAAATCTAACAATAAGGTTAGCAAATCTTAACCAAATTTAACCAAACTTTTAACAGAGGTCTCAAACAATATTTCAGAATTTCTGAACATTTTTCCAGATTTTTAACATGCATAAATTCGCTAATTATCACTAATCACCCCTTAATCCCCCAAATTCCGGGATTTGCAAAATTAGTCGAAATTAACCCAAATTCATATCAGAGGCATAAAATGGTGTTTTAGAATTTTAGGAATTTTTCTAGATTTTTCTGAGCCATAATTTCGCTAATCTTCGCTAATTACCATAATTAGCCGTAATTAGTGAAAACAATGCAAATCACTCACCTTTGCCACAAAGTAAACTATAGATCTGAAATGATTCTCTGTTTGGGTCGAATTCCAATGCTTAGCAGCAGCTCCTATCTTGATTTGATGCTAATCCGCCTTGATTTGATGTAGATTAGGCCAAGACTTGATTAGAAAGTGATTAGAAGGTGATTTGGGATAAAATTAGAAGATGGAGGTCATTACTAGGGTTGAAGAAACTAAGTGACGGCTGGAAAAATGAGTCTAAAACCGAAATCCAAACCCTAGCAGCCCTTAAATACTCCCAAACCCGAAATTACCCAATGGGCCTAGCTGCTAATCACCCGGTTAAGCCCAATTAGCTGAAATTAACCCTTTAAACCTTAATTCAGCCATATCTCCCAAACGGTAAGTCCGTTTGGCTATTATGACCACTCTACGGAAAGAGAAACCATCATTCGAATCCAACGGAAGTGGTTTCAGGTCAAAACTCCTTTTCAGTCAAAAGTTATGGCCAAAACAGTGCCAACTAGGGGCAAAACGGTCATTTAAAAATCGACAAAAATCATGAACATGGGAAATGACCCCAATAATCGTCTCCCAAAGTTACATGACCATACGAATTCATATGTGAAAGAAATAAATATTCCACGATCCTTTGATGCGTAGAATGCGGGCCGTTACACTCTTCCCCCCTTAAGAAATTTCGCCCCCGAAATTCCCTAACCAAAACACAAAAAGGGTTCTGCATGCCTATCAACCATAAACAACAATCAACATGCAAAACAAGTCTATCCTAGCATGCGGTTTACTAACAAGGGAAGAAACTATCACTACCAAAACCTTACTAGGCAAAGAGTTCTGGATACTTCTTCCTTATATCCTCCTCTGTTTCCCAAGTACAGTCTTTCTCATTCTCACCCCACTGGACTTTGACTAGTTTCACCGCCTTCCTTCAAAGCTGCTTCGTATCGTTCCCAACGATACGCATAGACTTGCAGTTCCCAACCGCCTCGGGTTCAACTTCGATATCATCCAACTGATCAGGTGAAATAGTCACATTAGGGTCGTGCACGAATTTCCTTAACTGGGAAACATGAAATACGTTGTGAACTCCTGCATCTTGTCAGGTAGCTCTACTTCATACGCCAAATTCCCAACTTGCTCGAGGACTGGGAATGGACCAACAAATCTTGGTGCTAACTTACCTCCCCAACCAATCTGAATCACATTCTCTATGGGGAGATCCCGACGAACACCAAGTCGTTAACGAAGAATTCCAAATCTCTTCGTCTCTTATCGAGATAAGCCTTCTGCCTATCTTTATCCCTTCCCAATAGTAGATCTGCTCTATGTCTCAATACATCTTGTTACCACTGGAATGTATAGTCAATTTCGAGTGATGATATGCTCTAAGCACTTCACCTCTCGGTCCATCTACGTTGGGTACAACTAGTCCCTTATTCTTTCGAAGTCACCCTTCTCGATCAAATCCCTACTTGATCATTCTCTTTCCATCGATACCCATCGCTATCCTAGAGATGGTTTCCAATAGATTAGGATCGTCCTTCTAACTGGAAACAATCCTCTCAATCAAAATCGATCTAATCGTCAAGCTTACTAGCGTTTCTGAATCCAATTCAGTCTTGGGTCTGAAATCATATCCTGTGACATACCCTAGTTGCTTCCATCCTAGAAACAAAACCCCTAAACTGGCATGTCTCCTACTCAATGCAACTAGTACTGCACCCAAATCATTTACTATGATCACTCTGCCCCCATGGAGTCATGGCGACTCCACTGCACTGATCCATAGTCACTAGTCCTTTGCTATGTCCACTCTGCCCCATGAAGTCATAACAACTCCACTGCACTGGCTCATAGCCTTACTAATCCTTTACTATGTCCACTTTGCCCCTCGAGTCATGACGACTCTACTGCACTGGCTCATAGTCCTACTACAATCACTTTGTTCCCCATCGCTGGAACCCTACAGGTGATAGTCTACTCAAGAGAAGAAAGATAGGAACAAACATAACAACCATAACATCCATCAAACAAATCCTATCTATCACCTGCTAAAGTCATAAACACATCGACACCTACATGATTGGTCTAACCAATCCCAATATGTCGATTCCAGTCTGTCTGGTCCAACCAACATCAATAACTAATGGAAGCCCAGCCTCCATACACCGATGCCTACTTGACTGGTCCAACCAATCCCAGGCCAATGGAAGCCCCGCCTCCCTACTAACTATCGTACGTCCAACGCACGTTTATCCTCCAAGGATAATTAAACTAATGGAAGCCCAACCTCCAATCGGACTACCGTACGTCCAACGTACGTTTATCCTCCAAGGATAACTAGATCACGTCCAACGGATCCAAGGTAACGGGCGTCCCCAGATACCCCTGCTTTTAGTCCTCCTAAAATACTTGAGTCCAACCCAAGTCTATCCATTACCTTGCTGCCCTCTCGAGTCCAACTCGAGCTGAATCCAATTCCTTGCAACCTTCTCGAGTCCAACTCGAGTCAATCTATAACTCAGACCCAGTCTTGAGTACCGACAAACTCTAGTCCAACGTGAGTCGTCTCCCTATTCGTTGCATCTCCAAGATTAACGAACACCTATTTCTTTTACGAGTTCAAGTCCAACTTGAATCACTCTAATCTTCGTTGTGTCTTCCATGATCAACGAACACATCCTATTCCTTCAGAGTTCTACTATCCAATAGAGAACATAAATATAGGGTCCTAAAGAATCCATTACTTTGCATCTTTCTCGAGTCCCACTCGAGCAATCTCATAACCCTATCGAGTCTAACTCTGGGCAGTCTATACCATTGAACAGTCTTATCATGTTCCGTCTGCCCGTCACTCTTCGAGTAAACCAAGATATCATCCAATGAAAAATCACAATAACTATTTACCCCTCACGCAACCCATCCTAGTCGAAATCGACATTCCCCAAGCACAAGCCCCAAAGGCCTAAACCAATATCAGACAAGCACCCAAGGAACATCTCCTCCGAGTTCAGACAATCCACATGAGGTGATACTAGCAAAACAATCTAGCACTGGAGTACTCATTTGCCTCCCAGAGACAACTAGAACTTATTACAACGATAACCTCTTAGCTTCCTTAACTCCAGTTACTATCGCCATCACTAGGTAGGTACCTAATACCACCCTATTCCTTTGGAGTAAATCGACTCCCCAAAATAATGCTAAACCCAGTAAAGCCCAAAACAAAGCAATCACCAGGAAACATACATCCATGACTCGATAAGACCACATTAACTAATCATGCCAAAACTAGTCGAACCACCAATCGGGTTCGTCACTACTAAAGGTCTATCGACTAACTCAGGTTTGTCAAACAAAACCCGATCAAAACATCTTAAATAGAAAGCATACCTCGAATAACGACACCTTTTTCCTTCTGCGCCGCAGTTGGGGCATTTGACGAAGAAGGAACAGCGTTGATAGCATACGCTTTCACAATCTGCTTCTCCCTAGGAGGTTGTGGGCAATCATCCTTGTGATGTCCCGCCTGGCCGCAGTTAAAGCACTTCCTTTCCCCGGGATTTTCTCGACAATCTCTGGCGTAATGGCCCTTCTGGCCACAACTAAAGCATTCGCCATCTTTCTTATTCTCACCATCCTTGGTCGGGTTCTGCTTCCTCTTGTTCTGAGAATTCTTCTTGCCTTCACCGCCTGCTTGCGGTCTTGGCTCCTCTGCAGATGCCGTAGCAACTTCGGCCTTCGACTTAGGGAAAAGGCTCTCTGACCTTAATGCCTTTCCTACAATAGACTCGAACGTCTCATCGATATGGTTTATAAGTCTTTCCCCCAAGTACCCATCCAAGCCAGTTATGAACTTCTCGTTCTTCTTTTCGACTGTATCGATAAGGGACCATCCATATTTCGATAAAGTGTCGAATTCAGCGATATACTCCGAGACTGCTCTACCGTTCTGCTTAAGCTCCAAGAACTTCTTGAACAGTTCTGATTTATGAGCAGCTGGAATAAACTTATCACAAAAGCGAGTCTTAAACTGATTACAAGTAACTTGATCTTCTGGAGTAGCTGTTCTAATGGCATTCCACCAATTCATCGCTCGCCCTTGCAGCTGACAAGACGTTAGCCTTCTCTTCATCGGATCCTCAAGACCCAAGTCGTCGAAGATACGATCACAGCTATCCAACCAGTCCTGAACATCTGTGGCCGACTCCGTTCCGTGGAACGGCTTCCCACCAAGGTTAGCGTAATCCTTGCACAACTTGGCGAAATCGACCCTAGGCGCCTGCACTACTGGACCACCACCATTTCCGGGATTGGGAACTGCCCCCTGAACATCTCTAAGCATATCTCTCATGAAGTTAGTGAACATTGTCCTCATGTCAGGAGCATTCCCATGGTTGGTCTCTCTAACAGCACCTCTAGGATATCGGCTCATCTTTAATCTGTAAAAGGGGAAACGATTAACGATCCCATAGTGGTGCTAGTGCAGTACAACTTCATTCTTATACTACCAATAGTATATATATATATAGCTTTTGAAAACCAAAGTAATCACAAATACGCGCTCTCATATACGTACTATCTCTCCCTAGTGTCTTTCCCTAGGTTAACTACGCAACCTAGAGCTCTGATACCAAGTGCGACGGCCCGCCCCGCACCAACCGACATTTTCTCCAAAAGTGCGTTGTACACATATCTAGTTAGCACGGGACGGTCGCCAGAAGGAAAAGAAAGAAGAGAATGGACTAATCAAGGAACCTGTAATATGTCTCACAACGCATAGAACAAAATATAATAATAACATACTTGACATAAAACAGAAGAGACAGTGCATAAGCTAAAAACCAGAACTGAGCATCATAGCAGCGGAAATCCAAAATATAGCTTATTACAACTTTTCAAACTGTCTCAAAACAAAAGCAAGATAAAGGAGGTACACTACTAATGCCCAAGTAGTGACCACCAACAACACAGGGAGAATATCTATATATATCATACGTGGAAGCCTCCTGCTCGCCTCCGAATCAGCAACTCGCGCATCACCAGCTAACCATAACCTGTCTCTAGTCTGCTCGTGTGAGCACCCAGAGTAATAAGAAGAGACATAAAACTCTGGGTCATAAATAAAGCCTGGTATGAGCGATAAGCAGAAAAACATAACAATAACAGGTATAATCCAATCATACCTGAACCTGGACCTGCAACCAAAGAGTTAGCACTACATACTGTACAACACTCTAAGGTGCCATTTCAAATGGTGTAAAGATACGGGGGTGGGGGTGTGCATGTCATAGTGATGTCAAACAATCAAGCATAGCAATCATCCTCACATCCCTCACTCAGTGCGTAAAGTATACGATATCTACTACTCTGGTCACCTAATACTTTGGGCCATGACGGAATCCAATCCCGTGTAACTATCACTACAAGCCCACTATCCATCTCTCAGTGGTGAACCAAAGTTATGAATACCGACAACCCCTTTGCACACGTCCCGCAGCAAAGCCCAACCATGAAGTGAACTCATTGGTTCCCAACTGGATCCTGAGCTCTAACTTCCATTTGGACTACCTTTGCATCTTGGGTTATTGCCTTCACCTCCGGATCGGTCTTCATTCAGTTCGCAACCTCCTGGTTCGGTTCATGACTCGCCCCCTCGCATCAGCTCGACTCGCGGATCGTGGTCATTGCCTTCGCTCGGATCGAGTCGCGCCTGTTACGTCGGCTCGGGTCGGATCGCACCATTCGTCAGCTCATTCTGATCGCGCCTGCTGCATCGGGTCGGGTCGCGATGCACTCATGGTCACCATCCCCCTTCGGTTCGGTTCGCAGTCCTCCTTCGCGAATGGTCGGATCGCCATCATCGGATCGTGCTTCACCCTTTCATGGTATCGGTCGAATTTGGAGTGACTCGTGACGTCAGGTCGGATCGTGACCTTCGAAGTGGAGCGGATCGGGTTGTCTCGTGGCGCGAGCTTCAATCGGATCAGTTCGCATGGGGTAGGGGCGATCCGGTCCGGGGTATTTCCTGCACTTCGTTCCAGCGACTGTTTTTCGCCATTCGACAGCATTTTTGACCAAACTAACACTTCTAAACAATCAAAAAGCATACCATACAGTCATAGCAACATATAGTATCGACCACAAACACCAAAACATAAATCATAGCATGTAAAATGGATCAAACATAGCCAATACCCCATATTTTCCCTTAAGCATACTTAAGCAAATCAAACAATAAGGTTAGCAAATCTTAACCAAATTTAACCAAACTTTTAACAGAGGTCTAAAACAATATTTCAGAATTTCTGAACATTTTTCCAGATTTTTAACATGCATAAATTCGCTAATTATCACTAATCACCCCTTAATCCCCCAAATTCCGGGATTTGCAAAATTAGTCGAAATTAACCCAAATTCATATCAGAGGCATAAAATGGTGTTTTAGAATTTTAGGAATTTTTCTAGATTTTTCTGAGCCATAATTTCGCTAATCTTCGCTAATTAGCCGTAATTAGTGAAAACAATGCAAATCACTCACCTTCGCCACAAAGTAAACTATAGATCTGAAATGATTCTCTGTTTGGGTCGAATTCCAATGCTTAGCAGCAGCTCCTATCTTGATTTGATGCTAATCCGCCTTGATTTGATGTAGATTAGGCCAAGACTTGATTAGAAAGTGATTAGAAGGTGATTTGGGATAAAATTAGAAGATGGAGGCCATTACTAGGGTTGAAGAAACTAAGTGGCGGCTGGAAAAATGAGTCTAAAACCGAAATCCAAACCCTAGCAGCCCTTAAATACTCCCAAACCCGAAATTACCCAATGGGCCTAGCTGCTAATCACCCGGTTAAGCCCAATTAGCTGAAATTAACCCTTTAAACCTTAATTTAGCCATATCTCCCAAACGGTAAGTCCGTTTGGCTATTGTGACCACTCTACGGAAAGAGAAACCATCATTCGAATCCAATGGAAGTGGTTTCATGTCAAAACTCCTTTCTAGTCAAAAGTTATGGCCAAAACAGTGCCAACTAGGGGCAAAACGGTCATTTAAAAATCGACAAAAATCATGAACATGGGAAATGACCCCAATAATCGTCTCCCAAAGTTACATGACCATACGAATTCATATGTGAAAGAAATAAATATTCCACGATCCTATGATGCGTAGAATGCGGGTCGTTACAGTAGTGTAGCTTATATTCAATTCCTTACAGCTTAAGAAAATGGTAGGGTAGGCATATAGTTTTTAAATTTACTTAGGATGGAAGTTTCATGCTATTTTCTAAGGTTAATTTTATCTTACCGTTAATTGCCGCATTATGCGTTGTATTCGTATCGATATGAACAACATCCAAACAATATATGTATAACGTACCGCTCGTCTTGATGTTCCAGTCCCAACGAAATTTGTTTCATCGAAAACGGAGGTTGTCTAAAATTAGGCTATTTTTAAAACTATAAAATATCCATAAAATATTAATTAAATTCCCAAATAATTTAATTAAATAGTAATAAATTATTATAACCATAAATATCTAACTGGAAATATCATATAGCCTCAATTATAAATTATATAACTCAATATCATCAATTTTGAGTTAAACGATGTCCAAATTATATTAAAACCCTTTTAAATATACTAAATAAGTGTTATAATTTAATAACGTTTTCGATAGCGACCGTTTCAAAATTTGATATGGACATAACTAACAATCCATAGCACGAAAATATGTATTTTTCTCTTCCATATGAAAATTATAATCAACAAGATTCCATTGTTTCTTGTTTCACAAAAATCCGACTTATATCGGATCACGTACACCCAGTTAAAGTTCAAAATTCAATATTACGAACTGCAGCACCATTTCGAGCTCGATTTATATTATATATAAATTTAACATTCAACTTCGATTTTAATAAACGAAATAAATATTGAA
This sequence comes from Allium sativum, assembly GCA_030737875.1. NCBI lineage: Eukaryota > Viridiplantae > Streptophyta > Magnoliopsida > Asparagales > Amaryllidaceae > Allium > Allium sativum. The sequence goes on along the minus strand of CM060916.1, from coordinate 361,440,928 downwards.
ATTCATTAATATTCTAAATTAAATGTTTAAAATAATAAATTAAATAAAATATTTGGCTACCAAAAATACAGGACATTACAAAGAGTACATCGCAAGAAAGATTAAATCGAGTAGAATTTACTTGATTTAACCGAATTGCTTGATACTTTTATTAGTCGAAATGTAAGAAGGTTGAACCTTATGTAAAAGACGTGTTGTAACTTGTCTATGTAATCTTGTTGAATCATTTTGCTTAATTGAATATATTCACTTTTATTTTCTTTATTTTATTTTTCATATAGTGGGCCTCTAATATAATGTCGCCTTGGGACTCCTATAACTCAGGGTCGACCCTAATCAAATATCCACTACGATGAAAAATTAAATGTGAATTCTTCCAATAGATTTATCAAATTTCAATTATGTTTTGACTATTAAATCATAGATTTTAGTTTCTTTTTACTAAGATCCTTACATCATATGTTTTGATGATTTTTTTCTAGTAAATATTTGCCTCTCGAATATGTGTTTGAGTAGAGTGATACTGGTGGTTAAGTGAGAATGTAGGGCTCGTAGGTTGTTGTTTGAATGAGATTGATGTTGGTGATAACTAACTGTATATGGTGCTCTTGGTTAGTAAGGAAGGAAGTGGAGTTATAGAAAGTTTCTATATATGGTGAAGGTGAGATGATGGAGGCGGAAAGCGATATATTTTGTAAGGGAAAACATTTAACTGGAAATATTTGAAATCATCACATAGATTATCTTATGATTTTTAATACATGTATAATTTATAATTAAAAAATACAATGTGCAAGGTCTTGAAAGAGGCAAACCTTTTGTAGGAAGCAAAGAAAAAAATAACGAGTGCAAATGAGAAGTTACCGTTAGTAATTACAGGCGAGTTCTAAAGGGCATAAAAATAACTGACATCTTCATGCTTGTTATAAGATTGTTTTCAAATGCGTAAGTCATCAAAATAATTCAAATGTACAACAAAGACTTCAGGGGTCGTAAATACACAGGTCCCATGTAAGCAGAAATAGATTGACGCAACATGATTTAAATCCAGTAGCTGTATGTAGTGAAAAATTAGTGACAATCATGTTCTAAGAGTTTAACCCAGTAGTAGTTTGTTTATCTCACTTTTGGTGGGGGTGAAAAAACACTACCATCTAATTGGTGGCAGTCAGTGGGTTCCATATGGGACCCCCTGATTTCCACCATTTAGGGTCGATGTTTTGTTCACCTCACCAAAAGTGAGGTGAATAAACTCATACTCGAGTTTAACCTACATAAAAAATATGCATGTATAATCATGCACACATGAAGTGTATAGTTGTAGCCAAGTAAATTAAAATGTGAAAGCAAGAAGGGAGCGATCAATGTAGTGGCGGTCCTATGCCTTGGTTTGCCCAAGGTAGATGGGCAACAATCAAAAAGTAGGAGGAAAAAATGTTGCCCTCAAGGATCAAACTGCAGACCTGAAACATCCTGCGTGCACATCATACCAATTGCTCCAAGTGTTTCCTCATTAAATTTAAGGTATATAATATTATTTAAAATATATTTTCAGTATCAATATGATATTCTCCGCCTTATTGCCCCCTTTAAGGGGGGATGTCCAAGGCGGGCGCCTGCTGGGTCTTGCCCTAGGGCCAACACTGGATCAGTGTTGCATCAACTAGCCAAGTATGCGAGAAAAAGTACTTTACCAAGGAGATGAGGGTCAGGCATGATTAAAGTGAAGCATATAACTGAAGATAGTTGCTAAAGTAGGAATTATGTAGCAGCAAACAAAGTGGGTAGAAGTAGTCCAATGTTGGCAAATGAGTGTTCTAGAATTTCAAGTCGTTCAATGATTTTTCACTGGTAGAAAAATAAATGTTGTTTGGCAAATATAACAGGAGGTGATGTGAATTTTTCCAAGCAAGTATTTATCTGAAAGATTGAAGGCCAAATATTTGAATTTGTAAAAGATTTTGTTAAAACATATAATATATGAATGTTAGTCGGAAATAATAAAATTTATGATTTAATGGTGGAAACGAAATTAAAATCCGATAAATCTACTAAGAGATGGCATAGTTTTAATATTGCAATTTAATTTTACATAACTGTTTATGCGCAAAAGATTATGTAGTATAAATAATTCCAAAGTTGCAGTTTGTATTTCAAAATATGGAGGGATGTAGGCTTAATTTTATGTAGAAAGAGATGTGGGCAAAAAGTTCTCTTTATTTTATTTGTAATAGTTGTAGATTTAATGTGCACGATCATAGATTTTTAGCCTGCTATCTCACTGGATTTTTTCACATCCATCTCTTCTGAGATAATCATGCATACACTTCGCCGACTACAGTTTTATATACGATAATTTTTTTCCATATGTTGTTACCTATTGTTATGTGTCAATTCATTATGGATATATGTTATTCCTCTTTTCATTTATATAATTAAATATTTGCATTTTAAAGTGTCTCTTATTAATATATATTTCATAGACAAAATTAATATGATAGATAACATGAAAAGGTCAGTGTAAATTTTAAAAATTTCCATGTATAGGCTTCTTTGGGAAACATTTGCATCTAAGTCAACTTCAAATGATGTTTGAATCAATTCAAATGACAAAGCTTTAAACATTATTCATATCTCTTTACATTATAAGATACGCTTCATTTTGTGACGGAGCTATGCAATGGCTAAAAAGAGAGGCCATTGCAAGCCGTTGCTAACCGCAGCTCGACCTGCTTATACCTATCAATCCAACAATATACCACTTCACTTCCTTTCTCCTCCAATTCAACTCAAAAAACCCCACCACTGCTGCCTCCGGTCGTCAGCCGTCACCCTGTGCCTCTAAGGCGTTCAAACACTACCAAACCTCTTCGGTATGTCTCCTATCTTTGATTTTAGGTTAATTTAGGTTTTATTTTCAACCTATATCTGAAACCCTTATTTTAAAAATTGGTGGTTTATAGGCTTGAATTTGATGGCTTAGTGGTGTTAATTAATGATGCTAGTTTTGTAAGCCAATTAGGGAATAAAATTAGCTTATTATGAGATTGGTAATGATGAATAGCGTAGTAGTTATCATAATATTGTGTTCGTTAATGTAGAGATATTACTTGGTGGTTTGATTTAGAAACTAGTGTATATTATTATTAGCATACTTGTTGATGAGTTTATGTGAATATTTGTTTTAGTTTAAAGCAATGTTTAATATAGTCTAGATGAAAATATGTGTAGTATTGATTAATATAAATGTTGATATATCAGTACGATTAATCAAAAGAATTAATTTTAATTAATTATCATGTGTTAATTGTAAGTTTTAGCGTTGTAAAATTTAATATAATTTAGTTTACTATAATTAAATGCTAGCTTCTAATTATAGTCCAAAAAATCTGTAAATTAGATTTTTAAATAGGTTGCTAAATATTAAAGTACGTTTTATTTATAAATTATTTTTGTAGTTTTAAAATAGAAATTACAAAACGTGTTTTATTTATGTGAATCCCTTAGAGATTTTTTTGGCCCCGTCTGATAATTGTTGTATATGATCGTTATATGAATTTCCGTTTTTTTCCATAAAATAGACATTCGTATTCATATGATACAATATTTGTTGGATTTGCCCCAGTATTGGACAATTTACAAACACAATAAGGTAATCACATTTTATAAATCATCTTAGTTTAAATGGTTCACAAAATTTTGATGGAACTTCTTTCATTTCCATGTGTACACTCATTTGTGTACGATACAGGGAATAAAAGGAAGTGCTGCCAAAATTTTGTTGAATCGCTTAACCTGAAATGATTTATAAAATGCATTACGTTATTATGTTTGTAATGGGAAGTCAGATGACCGTTAATCAAAGTAAAAAATAATAAACTAAATAAAATTAAGTTGTTATTTGGATTTGTTACAATAGTGAAGGGTTATAAATGAATTTTTAAACCAATTTTGATATTAAGTGCTTGATTGAATTTTCTAACTAATTTTTTGTAAATCAGGAAATATGTTCGATTATTTTCTCCATCGTAGTTGGATGTATGAATCCCGAACTATTATTTATTAGATTTGCTAATTGTAATAATCGAAATAATGTAAACACATTATCCGTATAGTAAGTGCAACCATATGAAACATTGGAAACCAGATGTAGTAGTACATTTGTTTAAATTTGGTTTTGTGCCAAATTATTATTTATGGGATCATCATGGAGAAATTGTTCAACCTATACCTAATCGTGTAGTATTAGAGGACGATCAACGTTTCCTATGATTGATTAAGGTGACGATGAAAATTGAAATATTGAAGAAGAACTTACTATAAGAGTTAATTTTAAAATATGGTGCAAGATGCAGCACGACCAATGTTTCCTATGATTGATTAAAGCGACGATGAAAACGAAAATATTGAAGAAGAAGAAACGACTATGAGAGTTAATTTTTTATGATTTATTTCATTCTGCTAAGAGACCGTTGTGGCATGGTGTAAAAGTGGAACTGAATTATCTGCAACTGCCAAATACATCACCATGAAATCAAAATTCGAAGTTATGTTAACAGTAGTTGTAAAAACTGCAAAAATGAGACATATCACCCAATAATTTGATGTGCGATAGTCATTATAAAATAAAATAAATTATGTTTACTTTTGGACTGTCATACCAAAAGATAAATACTGTAATGTCTCGGATTTTTACTGATTTTGTTAAAATTATAATTTTAGATTATATCTGTAAAAGTAATTCAGATAAATGATGTTGGATATGAATATTATATAAATTAGAATAATTTTTAGTTAAAGTTATATGCATATATTTCGAACTTGTTTTTTATATATTTAACAAGTAATCGATGTTTTAACATCTTTTTTCATCTCGGAAGCTTGTTGTAAATTTCTTTAACTATTATATGTACATAAAACCAAGTAAGTATTTATGTCAATTTGTTTTGTGTTTGGAAACTTGTGTTTAACTCTTGTAAAATATATACTTAAGCACATATTAATTACTTCTCATAAGCGTATAAGAAGATATGATTTATTAATGAAAAATACATCATTAAATTTATTTAATACAATCAAATACAATTAATATGAATATTTGTTTTGTACAATGATGTGCTATTCAAATTATATTTAGCACAAGACACTTATATGATAAGATTTAAGGATATATTCATTTGATACAAAATATAGCATTGAATTGATGAATATGCAGGATTTGTTTGTATAACTAAGTATAGATTGAAAACAATTTAAGCATTTACACATATCCATGTGCATCACATGGCTAGCTACACACGTGCAGATGGAAAATAAATCAAAATATTTGTGCGTTGGTTTACTTAAGAACAAAGCATGTGTTTGTACAAAGATAGGCACTTCTATATATTCTAGATGTACCCATTATCCTATGAGGCAAGTCTGAAATGCCTAAACACAACTTACTCTCAATCAAGTAAGAACAACCCAGTTTTATCAATCAAAACATCAATAGTTGAATTGCTTAAGAGTGAAGCATGGGTTTTAAAACATTTTGCACATGCATTTGTACCTTTCAATAGTCTGGTCGTGCCTAGTAACATGGAGAGATTGAAAGGAAAATACCCAACACATCACTCTTTTCAATCAAACATGCTGTAGCTAAACACATTCCAGTCTACCCCTGTTTTTGTCCCCTACCAAGCCTATAAGTTATGCAATATTCTATTACTTGAATTCAACTATAAATATATGGCAAACTTTTGTTAGATTCATTTAAAAATTCAAGAAAAGAACTGAAACAAAAATGGCAGCAACCAGCGGACACATGCTCTACCTTAAACCAGAAACAGTGAGCAAATTTTTGTGAGCAAAACTCATTTTTTTTTTCATTTCTTCTTTTGTATGGTGTGATGCATAAACTTATATATATATATGCAATCATGTTGTAAATGTGTGTGCATAGCTAATTGGTTTATCCTGTCTAAAACAGAATACAAAATATGAGAAAAGAAAAATAGTGTACATGATGTGAGTAAATATCCTCCTATCCTTGTTTTCCTGAACCTGGTGTATGATTATGTGTATAACCACATATATATGAATTGACATTAACTAAACAATGGATGGTTGTAGAGTCAAATGGCTGAACCTATTGGATGTTTTTTTTAATGGTGTAACACCCCGTGTATTCTATAACTGTGGAATTAACAAATTAAAGTATAATTAATTTGAAATCAAAGAACTAAGGGAAACGGGATACGCCATTGCGTTCGTCTCGGAAAAATACGCGAAATAGAGTCCGAGTTTTCGAAAAACGGAGTCCGTATGAAGAAGATATAGCCTCCGGAAGTTTCTGAATTAAGTTTAAAATTAAAAATCGGGCCCAATTGGCCAGGGCGGGAAAATTCCCGCCTAAGACACCCATGTCGACTGGGCTGTCGACCTGGTCTAGCCAGGTCGACAGGGCTGTCGACAGGGCTGTCGACAGGGCTATCGACCTGGTCCAGACCCAGGTCGAACCCAGTCCACCCTGGCTGGCCTAGTCTATGTTGGTCGATTTTCAGAAGCATGCTTTGTCATTAGGGCTAGGTGGCAGGCTCTAATTGGTCTCTCTTTCAAATGAATGGCTACGATCAATCCAAGCAACATCGATGGTCCTAATCAGTTCATAAACTCTATAAAAAGGACCCTAGACTCTTCCTAACCTAAGTCTCTAACACAATTCTCTAGCCTCCATTGCTCTCTCTCCTTCTAATTAAAAATAAAAATGGCGTCGCTACTCTGCTAGAATCAAAACTAGAAGTCAATCAACATCATCCTAAATTCAAATTTGAGATAAAAGCTTCTGCAACAATTCTGTAACAACTAAAGTTCTTTCTTTAACCCAATCAAGGCAAGTACAGTTATTTTCCGCTATAAACGTTAATTATAATTTTGATATGTTTTTAATTCTGAATCTGAGATTGTATATATATATTCTCTTCTGTCAGATCTGTTTTTCTATGACTGTTCTGTATCCCTTTTCTTCTTTTCTGTTTCTATAGCCAGGCTACCACGAGCCTGTGCCTAATCTCATAAGAGATGAACGTATGAACGCAAATTTTGGGATGAATGATGCGAAATTTGACAAGACTAAATTGAATGTATGACTTTAGGTCTGAGGCATAAAATATATTGGACATATGCATAAATTTGACTATGAACATATAATTTATGCATGTTGTATGCATAGTTATGTTGTAATTTAGATCTGTAATTAATGAGCATATGTTGTAAACTAGATTTGGATCTATGCATATTCTATGATAGAAGAAAAGAGGAACCATTGTATGATTACATATGATTTGAGACTTTGGACAAAATGCATATAAAAGTCAAGATCGGATTTTTAGAAGATATGATTTAAAGATTGTTAGGTATAGTTTGCATAATGATTCATGACTTAAAAAGAAGAAGATATGGAAACTTAGGTGTAAAGATTTACATTAATTAGGATATCTATTATTGTGATTACACCTAAATAGGGATTTTTGGATATATGGTATGCATTGAAATTAATGGTTATATTTGGTACAATTTATATGTGAATCTGCTATAAAAGGCTAGTTTAACAAAAATTGGAACATATGTTATATGGAAAAATTATGTCTATATTCTGCGCTTATGCAAACATGGAGTATATGATATTATTGTGAATCACGACAATTATTTAGGCATATGAACTTAGGCCAATTTATGATTAGGCAAGGCATGTAAATAGAACCTTTAGAAATATTAAATTTGCTAAATATGCTAATTTGCCAAGTTGCCTAAATTGCTAGTTTTGTTATATTGCCTAGTCTGCTAATTAGATTGAAATGCCTAATTTGTTCAATTTGTCGGTTGAAATGCCTAACCTGTTATATGCCAAAATCTGCTAAGTTGCTAAATCTGTTAAATCCGTTAAGTCATATAAAATATGTTATCTGCTAAAGTCTGTTATCTGCTGTGTTGATATAATCATCCTGTTATTGATATAATCTGAATTGGCATATATATTGGGCGTGCGCATAAACGGTAAATTATTAATTAATTGGCCGCAAAGATAAACATGGCTAACTCGAGGTTAGAATGAGTTTGCGGCGTAATTCTGCCCGGAACTGCCCGACACATCCAGTGGCCGCAAACAATAGGTTGTAATGTGAGAAGTTAGTCATAACCTGCTTAAGACACGAGGTTAGGTCTGGCTTGTGGCAGAAGTCTGCCCGGAACCGCCCGGCCCATCCAGCGGCCACAAGCTAGCGACCTAATGTGAGAGGTCTGGGCATTAATAATTAATTAATGCAAATCTAAGATAAGAATGACGTCTAAAACGTATTGGGGGAAAATAGGGTTAAACCAACTGGATTAATAGGTGTAGTAAACCCGTCCATGAATCTGTAGGCCCAATACAAAGTTAGACAAATCTAAAAAATCTGTACATCTGATCTGTTAGTCTGAAAACTTGTTAGCTTAATCTATGAACTAGTAAATCTGAATTCTGTATGTCTGAACTTGTAAACAAGTTAATCTGAGATCTGTTAGTCTGGGGACACAAGGTTAGGAGGGGAATTACTTGTGTCATCTGTTGTTTGGGACCCATATTAGTCAGTAACCCTTTCTGGTATCAAAACTTTGACCCAACAGTAGGTAGGGTCCGGGTACGCTTACTGAACTAATTATAAGTGGTTCATTCTGATAATGGCGAGGGGTGTTGATGGTGCTTTCCAACCGGGTCATGTGCGTGCATGGATCCCGGTCTGCCTCTGAGGATGTAAGACGCCGTGACATCTGTAAATAGGTCTGTGCCAATTGGTTGTCACTTTAGGGAGTGATACACCCTACTGTGGGGCCGACACAGGATATTTATGTATTAGGGAGCCGATCGCTTGGGGTAGGGTTTTAGGGTACGCTTAGTTCTGTCTGTTTCTGTTGGTACCGTCTGTTTCTGTTGGGTGGTAACACCTGTCTGTTTCTGTGTGGTACCGTCTGTTCGGGTGGTAAAGGCCCATTACTAGTGTACACCTAATTCTACATTCTGTTTCCGTAGAGATAAATCTGTTCCTGCTTCTGTCTGTTTCTGATCGGGTGGTAAAGGCCCATTACTAGTGTACACCTAATTCTACATTCTGTTTCCGTAGAGATAAATCTGTTCCTGCTTCTGTCTGTTTCTGATCGGGTAGTAAAGGCCCATTATTAGCATTCTGTTTTTGTTAAAGTATTCTGTACCCGTTCCTGCTTCAATTTAGACATTAGGGAGACACCTAATTCTGCTATACTAGTATTAGTGCAGAGAAGTGTAAAACAATAGTTTATATCATTCTGTTTTTCTGTTATATTTGCTACACCTGTTATAGTTATCTCACATCCAGTTTTATGTTCATATCATATTATTATTATCTGTTCATATCCTGAAAGTCACTGGACTTGCCAGACTTTTTGTCTGACCCTTGTTGTTTCGCCTCCTTTCTTCCGTTCCCCCCCAGGCTATCCGAGGAGGGAAATACTTTAGCTTGATCCGGATTTCTCTTTGCTTGAAGTGCTTAAAGTATGGCTTGGCTCTGTATAGCTTCCGTTCCATGGGGATTATGATTTTAAACATGCATTTTGAAGGCTTTTGTACAAGACTGATATTTGTACTTGAATTCTGAGATTTGAAAGGATGTAACCATATTGATTTCTGTTTCTACTGTAATAAAGTTAAAATTTTTCAAATACTGTTTTATCTGTCTTGTAAGTTTCTGTTCTGTTTACTAAAATGCTCCACCAAAGTTAAGGCATTCCCTTTGTGAGTGACCTTAACGGAGGTGGGGTGTTACACTTGGTATCAGAGCTGAAGGTTACCAGATTTTATTAAAAAAAAAAGTTTTGAAAAATTATTTTCAAAAAAAAAGGTTTTAAAAGGAAGTATTTTCAAAAATAAAGCTTATTTTGAAAAACATGATCCCCAAGAGCCATATATCTTTCTTTCAGTCCTTTTTGTATTGAACCTTTCCTTTTTCGTTCCAGCATGTCTGAAGCATCTGAGATACCAGAGGGTGTTCATGTACCCGGTTGGTTTCGTCAATATCTTGAGGCTAGGACCGCCGCTGCAGGTCCAGCAAATGATCCGCCTCCTCCACCCCCTCCTCGTGCAATTGCTTTCTCAAAGATCTGTAGAGATTTTAGGGCCATGGGTAGGAAGGATTTCAAAGGAACTGAATCATTCGTAGAAGCAAGGAATTGTCTCAAAGAAACTGAGGATCTATTCGTTATTTTCGAGGTGGACGATAGGCAGAAGGTACAGTTGGCAGTATGGCTGCTCAAAGACGAAGCTTCCTACTGGTGGGAAGTCACTAACGCCGAGAGGCCGGTTGATACATGGATGGATTTCAGAACAAGATTTGAGACAAAATTCCTCTCGCAAGCTGAACGAAGTTTACAATTAGAAAAGTTCTTGTCTCTTAAGCAAGGAAGTATGACGGTCAAGGAATACGTCAACCAGTTCAACCAACTAGCAAGATTCGGATTGGATTTAGTCAACACTCAGCATAAAAAGGCTCTACGCTTTGTTAAAGGATTGAATGAGCCACTGCACAGCCTTGCCATGACCCATGTACCCATGGGAGCAACTTACGAGAAATTGGTGGATATGGCACTACTGCACGAGGAAGACAAGGGCCCGAAAGAGACAAAGAAGGAAGAACCACAGAATAAGAAAGCGGGGCCCAAAAAGGAAACACAAAAGAAGGATGAGAAGTCTGAAGATAAGAAGGGGAAAAAGTGCTTTACTTGTGGGAGCTCAACTCATCTGAACAAGGATTACAGAAAAAGGAAGGGTGCTTGCTTCAACTGTGGGGAGATGGGACACTTCACTAGGGACTGCCCGAAGAGACGAGGACAAGGAGGGCAGGCGAACACCCTTGAGGCTAGTGGCTAGGATAGAAATAGGAAAATTTCTATAGTAGGTTTAATTTCTTTATCTGATTGTGACTTTTTCTGATTCTAGTATTTTGATTTTGTAATCGATACTCTGCACTTTAATGCTAGTATTATTTATGAATTCCGCTATAGACTCAGACCCATAAGGGTTATGGATCATCTGTTTGAGATTGGCGTTTGAGGGATATCTGTGTTAGGCGTCAAGTATGACGCATACATTCTGAGTTTTCGTGGGGTATGATTTTATCATGCTTAGCTTCCTAAGAATCATTAGGGAACCTGATATGTACCAGTAGTCTGTAAATATCTAAATACTTTTGATAGGATTTCCAGTTTTGACATGGTCTAAAGAAGGTACTCCTCTGGATGTCAATTTGATATTGGTTTCGGTCTTTGGGGCCGATACTTAGGACCCATGTCTAATGGGAACCAAATTTTCGTTCTATCTATACTCGCTTCCATCATTCGACTGTATCCTATCGATCGAATATTTGAACTTTAGGTAGAAACTAATGGGTGTAAACATGTGTTTGAGACATGTTATGTTTGATGGTTGCAAGTGGATGCAAGTGGTTGCTAGTGGTTGCCCGTGGATGCATATACACACACTAGGCACTAGATCGGCTCGAAAACACTCTCATACTGCATATGGATGGGTGAGCATTTTTCAATTCTTGTGGATGAAAAATGGTTGATTCAGCACATGGATGTTGCATTTGAGTGAATGGTTGTGCACTCATATAGAAATAATATATATCATAAGAATTCTATTGCATACATGTTGGACTCATGGCACTGACATAATTCGCATTAAGGAGGTCAACTGAATCAGTAGACCGCCGGATCTTTGCATTAGATAAGGAACATATACACACACTTCTGCATATGTTCATACAACATTAGAAGTTTTCTAAGGACAATGGATGCTTGTGGATGATGGTTGAGTAGATGGGTGATTGGATGGTAGGACGCATTCTTCTTAACTTGAAGATTTCGGGGACGAAATCCTTTTAAGTGGGGGAGAATGTAACACCCCGTGTATTCTATAACTGTGGATTTAACAAACTAAAGTATAATTAATTTGAAATCAAAGAACTAAGGGAAACGGTATACGCCATTGCGTTCGTCTCGGAAAAATACGCGAAATAGAGTCCGAGTTTTCGAAAAATGGAGTCCGTATGAAGAAGATATAGCCTCCGGAAGTTTCTGAATTAAGTTTAAAATTAAAAATCGGGCCCAATTGGCCAGGGCGGGAAAATTCCCGCCTAAGACACCCAGGTCGACTGGGCTGTCGACCTGGTCTAGCCAGGTCGACAGGGCTGTCGACAGGGTTGTCGACCTGGTCCAGACCCAGGTCGAACCCAGTCCACCCTGGCTGGCCTAGTCTATGTTGGTCGATTTTCAGAAGCATGCTTTGTCATTAGGGCTAGGTGGCAGGCTCTAATTGGTCTCTCTTTCAAATGAATGGCTACGATCAATCCAAGCAACATCGATGGTCCTAATCAGTTCATAAACTCTATAAAAAGGACCCTAGACTCTTCCTAACCTAAGTCTCTAACACAATTCTCTAGCCTCCATTGCTCTCTCTCCTTCTAATTAAAAATAAAAATGGCGTCGCTACTCTGCTAGAATCAAAACTAGAAGTCAATCAACATCATCCTAAATTCAAATTTGAGATAAAAGCTTCTGCAACAATTCTGTAACAACTAAAGTTCTTTCTTTAACCCAATCAAGGCAAGTACAGTTATTTTCTGCTATAAACGTTAATTATAATTTTGATATGTTTTTAATTCTGAATATGAGATTGTATATATATTCTCTTCTGTCAGATCTGTTTTTCTGTGACTGTTCTGTATCCCTTTTCTTCTTTTCTGTTTCTATAGCCAGGCTACCACGAGCCTGTGCCTAATCTCATAAGAGATGAACGTATGAACGCAAATTTTGGGATGAATGATGCGAAATTTGACAAGACTAAATTGAATGTATGACTTTAGGTCTGAGGCATAAAATATATTGGACATATGCATAAATTTGACTATGAACATATAATTTATGCATGTTGTATGCATAGTTATGTTGTAATTTAGATCTGTAATTAATGAGCATATGTTGTAAACTAGATTTGGATCTATGCATATTCTATGATAGAAGAAAAGAGGAACCATTGTATGATTACATATGATTTGAGACTTTGGACAAAATGCATATAAAAGTCAAGATCGGATTTTTAGAAGATATGATTTAAAGATTGTTGGGTATAGTTTGCATAATGATTCATGACTTAAAAAGAAGAAGATATGGAAACTTAGGTGTAAAGATTTACATTAATTAGGATATCTATTATTGTGATTACACCTAAATAGGGATTTTTGGATATATGGTATGCATTGAAATTAATGGTTATATTTGGTACAATTTATATGTGAATCTGCTATAAAAGGCTAGTTTAACAAAAAATGGAACATATGTTATATGGAAAAATTATGTCTATATTCTGCGCTTATGCAAACATGGAGTATATGATCTTATTGTGAATCACGACAATTATTTAGGCATATGAATTTAGGCCAATTTATGATTAGGCAAGGCATGTAAATAGAACCTTTAGAAATATTAAATTTGCTAAATATGCTAATTTGCCAAGTTGCCTAAATTGCTAGTTTTGTTATATTGCCTAGTCTGCTAATTAGATTGAAATGCCTAATTTGTTCAATTTGTCGGTTGAAATGCCTAACCTGTTATATGCCAAAATCTGCTAAGTTGCTAAATCTGTTAAATCCGTTAAGTCATATAAAATCTGTTATCTGCTAAAGTCTGTTATCTGCTGTGTTGATATAATCATCCTGTTATTGATATAATCTGAATTGGCATATATATTGGGCGTGCGCATAAACGGTAAATTATTAATTAATTGGCCGCAAAGATAAACATGGCTAACTCGAGGTTAGAATGAGTTTGCGGCGTAATTCTGCCCGGAACCGCCCGGCACATCCAGTGGCCGCAAACAATAGGTTCTAATGTGAGAAGTTAGTCATAACCTGCTTAAGACACGAGGTTAGGTCTGGCTTGTGGCAGAAGTCTGCCCGGAACCGCCCGGCCCATCCAGCGGCCACAAGCTAGCGACCTAATGTGAGAGGTCTGGGCATTAATAATTAATTAATGAAAATCTAAGATAAGAATGACGTCTAAAACGTATTGGGGGAAAATAGGGTTAAACCAACTGGATTAATAGGTGTAGTAAACCCGTCCATGAATCTGTAGGCCCAATACAAAGTTAGACAAATCTGAAAAATCTGTACATCTGATCTGTTAGTCTGAAAACTTGTTAACTTAATCTATGAACTAGTAAATCTGAATTCTGTATGTCTGAACTTGTAAACAAGTTAATCTGAGATCTGTTAGTCTGGGGACACAAGGTTAGGAGGGGAATTACTTGTGTCATCTGTTGTTTGGGACCCATATTAGTCAGTAACCCTTTCTGGTATCAAAACTTTGACCCAACAGTAGGTAGGGTCCGGGCACGCTTACTGAACTAATTATAAGTGGTTCATTCTGATAATGGCGAGGGGTGTTGATGGTGCGTTCCAACCGGGTCATGTGCGTGCATGGATCCCGGTCTGCCTCTTAGGATGTAAGACGCCGTGACATCTGTAAATAGGTCTGTGCCAATTGGTTGTCACTTTAGGGAGTGATACACCCTACTGTGGGGCCGACACAGGATATTTATGTATTAGGGAGCCAATCGCTTGGGGTAGGGTTTTAGGGTACGCTTAATTCTGTCTGTTTCTGTTGGTACCGTCTGTTTCTGTTGGGTGGTAACACCTGTCTGTTTCTGTGTGGTACCGTCTGTTCGGGTGGTAAAGGCCCATTACTAGTGTACACCTAATTCTACATTCTGTTTCCGTAGAGATAAATCTGTTCCTGCTTCTGTCTGTTTCTGATCGGATGGTAAAGGCCCATTACTAGTGTACACCTAATTCTACATTCTGTTTCCGTAGAGATAAATCTGTTCCTGCTTCTGTCTGTTTCTGATCGGGTAGTAAAGGCCCATTATTAGCATTCTGTTTTTGTTAAAGTATTCTGTACCCGTTCCTGCTTCAATTTAGACATTAGGGAGACACCTAATTCTGCTATACTAGTATTAGTGCAGAGAAGTGTAAAACAATAGTTTATATCATTCTGTTTTTCTGTTATATTTGCTACACCTGTTATAGTTATCTCACATCCAGTTTTATGTTCATATCATATTATTATTATCTGTTCATATGCTGAAAGTCACTGGACTTGCCAGACTTTTTGTCTGACCCTTGTTGTTTCGCCTCCTTTCTTCCGTTCCCCCCCCCCCCAGGTTATCCAAGGAGGGAAATACTTTAGCTTGATCCGGATTTCTCTTTGCTTGAAGTGCTTAAAGTATGGCTTGGCTCTGTATAGCTTCCGTTCCATGGGGATTATGATTTTAAACATGCATTTTGAAGGCTTTTGTACAAGACTGATATTTGTACTTGAATTCTGAGATTTGAAAGGATGTAACCATATTGATTTCTGTTTCTACTGTAATAAAGTTAAAAAATTTCAAGTACTGTTTTATCTGTCTTGTAAGTTTCTGTTCTGTTTACTAAAATGCTCCACCAAAGTTAAGGCATTCCCTTTGTGAGTGACCTTAACGGAGGTGGGGTGTTACAAATGGTGAGTGACTGACCTGAGGTAGTGAACAAACAGGTGAGAAAAACCTTTTTGTTCAACTCTGTTTTCATACACTGGTTCATGAAAATCAAAGACAACAAATATGTTGATATGCATATGAATTTGTAGTAGCAAATAGAAATATCTTATTGAAGTTAAATAGCTAATGTAGTTGATATTATATCGAATGATATATGTCTGAAAGAAAAACTTAGAGAATAAATAATAAGTACTCTTCACCCTATTTCATTAAAAATCTATTTCAATTAAAGGATATAACTTATACATATGTGTATACACATGTTATACTATAATGATAGTAGGTAGCTTGATTGTTAGATTAGGAACGTTACAGTAATCCATGATCAATCAACTCATGTTCATCAAAGGACGGATTAAGGAATTTAGTTCAACATAGTTCACAAGTAATACCGTAATGGTGATAAATAATTAGAGTTGTACAAGGAAGAAAGAGAATAAAGTGTCATTCATAGCAAGAATGATTTTTATCAAGTCATACCCTTGTACTCCTATCTGGTGCTTTCAACTTAATTTATCGAGCAAGAGTTCATTGATTAATGATGATAACGGTGACTCTTCAAAAGGGTCTGAAGCTGGTGCTATTTTTTTTTATTTTTTTTTTGAAGAAGGATGCATGAACAACATTCTTAATGGAAGAACTCTTTTTCGTCAGGTCAAAAAGAAGTAAGTAGTAGGATCTAATAAAATTTGCTTCTGCCAAAAAATTCATAAAACTGAGAAAATAACAGTAAGAGGTGATGCGGACCTACGAGTGCTAGTATGGTGATCCGAGGTGATGCGCATATGCACAACATGCATGTAGTGCATGGGAGAAGCAATGAAGAAGAAACAAAGGACGGTCAAGTTTTTAGGCATGGCGATCACGTGTTTTACTTTGCTAAACTCAAGTTTGGCACACTGGTATTTGGCAAAATCAGAATAGGGCGGATCGACATTTGGTAATGTGAACGAGTCACGGTGTGGACCGGTTGTTTTTAGGGTGGGAAACAAACTAGGATTTGGCAAATAGGAAAAAGGGAAAGGGAAATTGGGCTGGGAGCTTTTGGGTCACGTTCGAGCCAAGAAAGAAGAGTAGACAAAAGAAAATTAAAAAAAATGAAAAGAGTAGAAGGCTTGGACCTGAAATGATGGACTGGAAATAAAATAAAGAAAATAAAATATATAATAAAAACAAAATAAAGAGAATAACAACATAGTAAGAAAAGAAAGGGATGTTTAATTTAAAAATAATTTAATTAAAATAAATATACATATATAAAATAAATATTTGTATAAACAAGGATAATAGTCGATGAGTCGACTATGGACCGATACAAAAGGAAAAAAATTCAGTTTTTTTTTTGGATTTTTATTATTTAAACTTATTGGATAGTTAATAAAAACTTATATGTATATGAATGAGATAAAGTGTGTTGAACTATAGTTGACGAGTTATCGTAACTATGGAAATAAGATTGACTATTAGGAATGATTCATTTACGGTAGGACAAACGTTTTGAAGTAAACCTGTAAATATTACCGACTTATACAGATAACCAAGGTATAATAAGAAATAGGGTTTTTATAAATTATTTCGAGTAAATAGGTTATAGAAATTAAGTGTGAATGAGAAATGACTCGATAAACTGAACTTGAATCTGTAATAGTATTTACAAATAATACCGATGATTACAGTAACAGAAGTAGATTCTTAAACTAAATCCAAATTTAAACAAATATTATATGAAATGCTATTATCCGAGACCAGCAAAATTATAAACAAAGATTGGTTGAGCTTTAATTGTCGAACTATAGTTGACAAGAATTGTTGTGATAATTGATTGATTGATTGGAATGATTATAATGTTGTATAACTTCGTTTGTTAAATTAATGTGGACACATTTAATCATTCTGTAGTAGATCATTGTTTTAAATCTAAAAGTCGAATCTTACATGTGAAATATTTTTAGTACATTAGTTTGATAATTAATTAGGATATAGAAACCCATATGAAATATATTGATTTGATTGCGATTAAGTATCACTTGATCCTAAAAGATATTAACGTAATCGTTTCGAAGAATCCAGAATCTAAATTCCACTTCGATTTGATTTATATGTGGCAGGTCAGATTTATTGAAGACAAAATCAAAGACAAAGTGTTATGCAAGGGCTGCTCTGTCAATCGTAGGTAGAAATTACCCCAGATGGATTTACAGGATATTGCCTTCGTTTGTCCAGTCCCAGGACAACTTGTATAGACGAATGTCTTCTAGAGTATACTAATAAATCATGTAAGTTGATCTCTTTAAACTATTTACATTGGTGGCAGAGGAATTCATTTCTCTTGGCTTTATACCCGTAATTATTTTTGGGGAAGTCAATTTGTAATTTAGTGGGTTTTACGATGTAGCTTTCAAAGCAAATGAAGAGGTGAACTATCTAAAGGTAAGTATAACCTCAAGCTTCACAACTGGGAGATGACAAAAATTGGGCAGGCAGCATGGCTTAGTGGTCACTCCCAATTAGGGTGTAATATCACCTATCTAGAGAAATTTCACTTACTTCTTTATTCTATCGATTTTATATGCTTCAGAACGGTGGTTTGAGCCCAACCGTTGGTGACACTGTATTCGATACACTCAAGCGAAATGAGTGGTCGGTCATGTGTGGCCGGGTTACAAGACGTTCTTGTTGAACCCAGTGTATTCCCCTCTACAGATACACTATCAGAAGCTGGTTCCATACCTTCTCATAGTTGGAAATCCATTATAAAAATACGATTTTTATATAGCGAAATAAAAATCAGTTTTTTTTATTATATATATAGTGAAATTAAAATGTCATTTTTATAGCGTTGAAATAAAAATGTGATTTTTAAATGTGAACAGCGTGACAAAGACTATGTTGGAAGTACGGGCAAATACAGATCGATCAGAAATTCAGAAAACAGGAGGAGTGGAAACTTCTGTGAGAACTTCTCACCTTTTAAATTTTCTTTTTCTAGTTATATTATAATATATACTAGGATGCAGACGGTGTTTAGTAGCACCCGACACCACTGTCCACAGACCATGGACTTGTTTGTTTGGTTGCATAGATTAGTTAGATTATTTGATTTGGAGTTGGTTGTTTGGTGAATTGAAATTGATTTGATTGATATGTGTATGGCGTGGGCCATCACTAGACCGGGGATAAGGCTAGACCTTGTCCCGTTTCTAGTATTGCGTCGTTATGCCGCCGAAATTTTCTAAAATAAGTTAGAAAAATAAAGATATCATTTTATTTAATAAATGAACCGAATAGAATATTCATAAGTTGAATAAAATAATTTGGTCGTTAAAAATATAATTTTTAACGTGAATGTGAATAAATAAATATTCATTTACAAACCGGACGGTTTGTTTATGTACACCTATTTGAAGGACAGTGATTGGACGATAAATTTTACACATCGCCCAACTGCACAAATAAAATCTGTGTTTGATTGTTTGAAACCCCACACGGGTATTAGGATAAAATACGGCATACACTAATCCCAATAATTAGTTATATGTCGATCGATTGATTAACAGGATGTTATAAGCGTCAGATATCTATATTTGATGCTTATACAGAGTAGTGCACTTTGGATGATGGTTGATTATTTATCGTTGCTATTATATACATGTGTGTATGGAATTCATATAATTAACGTTATATGGTAATTGATTGGGCCTCATTCCAATTTAGAAAATGAAGAAAAAAAATAAAGGTTCATGTGTTGACCGTACTCATCCGTTGAGATTAGGCATGTGTTGAACGAAATATTTTAACAATAAAATTTACATCTTTATCATTATAAAATAAAGGTTCATGTGTTGACCGTATTCATCCGTTGAGATTAGTCATGTGTTGAACAAAATATTTTAACAATAAAATTTACATCTTTATCATATATAAAATTAGAAACTAATTGGAAAATAGATAAGATGAGTGGTCTCCTGGATATTGATCTGATGTTGGTTTCGGCCTTCGGGGTTAATATTTAGGGAATCGTTCTCTTACTAATTTACGGTTGGAGTCTGATTTGAAATCAAATGATAGATACCATAATTTTTATAAAATATATTAAATAACAAAAATAGTCACACGTGGACAGTACTCATTCGTTGAGATTAGTCATGTGTTGACAAAAATATAGATTCATGTGTTGAATAGGAAAAATATTCATTTGTTGAATAGAATAACGGAATTATTGAAATATATAAAGCCGTGTTGATTAGAGATGCGCTATTTTGACGCGAACGATATTTATATCGATTATATTCATTTTTTTATAATTGAATTGAATATATAAAAGAAATTTGAATTGAATTGAATATATAACGAATTCGAATTGAATTGAATATATAACGAATTCGAATTGAATTGAATATAAAACGAATTCGAATTGAATTGAATATAAAACGAATTCGAATTGAATTGAAAACGAATTGAAATAGAATAAAAATCGATTTGAAATGAATTCAAATTGAATCGAAATTTGAATTAAATTGAAATGAATTTAAAACGAATTTATAAGGAAAAATTCAATTTTGATTTGAATTGGAAATAGAAGTTGAAATGTTTTTGAAACGAATTTAAAACTATTTATAAAATTTGTTATGAATAGAAATCGACGAAATATATATTATATATATTATATATAATGTAATGGCCTGAATAGAACGCGCCACGCCGCGGCAGTTCGTAAATTTCGACCACTGACTTCGAACGGACATTACGGGAGATCCGACCGTCGGATTCTCCTAAAACCAGAACCGTTGGGTTCATATCGAAAAGAGCTTTCTAATGAATATTGGAAATTTGAAATCTAACGGTTGGATTTGGAGATACGTCCAAATCAAATTTGGAAAAGGGTCGCTGTAAGTGCAGTTCGATGGCCGTTGATGGAAATCGACTGTACGGACCTTGATAAAATTATTAAAAATAGTAATAATTTGTGTAAAATCATAAGAAATGATTTGGAAAAATTTGGGATGAAAAACTCCATATTTGAAAAGATAAAAATAGATTTTTATCAAAATGAACTAGTTTAGAACTAAAATTAAAACCCATTTATTTTTAAATAAATAAGTTGGATTTGAAATGGGTTTTAAATAGAATTGATTTGGGGGTTTATCGTGAACGGTGTTTTAAATAACACTTGTTCTTTAACCTGATAAGAAATAGAATGTGATTTGGGTTTATCGTGAATTGTGTTTTAAATGACAGTAGTTCTTTAACCCCGTAAAAGGAGTTTTAATGAATCTGCAATTAGATTGAAATGTGAATTGATAATTGAAATTATCAAATTTGGAAAGGGCGCGAGAATGGAGTATCACCAGTTTTGCTCCAAAGAGATAGTTAAATCTTTAATTAGATTTGAACGTGAAATGGAAATTAATTTTACCGATAACACTGTGGTGTTAGATGTGGAGTATTACCAGTTTTGCTTCATGGGATGAATAGGTTGGGGTTGGGAAATAAAATAAATAATTACTTCGGTGTGGTTCGCTAATCTCGACTAGTTTGGAAAACCATAATCTGGTTTGAAATGATATCCAAAGGAAGATTAAAGAATAAATTTTAAAGAATTTATCTTTGATAAAATTAATGGGAACCTTTCCCTATGAATAGGAAATTTAGAAACTAACTGTAGGTTAGTTAAGAAGAATGGTTTCCTGGGTATTGATCTGAAGTTGGTTTCGGCCTTCAGGGTTAATATTTGGGGAATTACTCTCTTACTGATTTACGGTTAGTGACTAATGAATTGGAATGAGGCGTATGTTGTGTTTGTGTAACATTTGTTTTTAATATACGCGGGTTGTTCGGAAAGGCGGGTTTATACCCATTCTGAATAACCGATTCGACGATATGTCAAAGATGAAGACGGTGGTTGAAGACTGGAAGTCTTCACATCGTTTGGGTGATTTATGACGATCTTGATTGGGCTGTACACCCAAAATGAGGGAATCAGTTGGTGATCGTCCAGACGTACGTGGAGATCGATGGATATGCAAGGAAAGTGCCTCCGGTTTCGTTCAGACCCAGAACGAACTTGTAAATGGACTGCGTGTCTGACATTGGATTTTATTCTATGTCGATTGATCTCTATTAAATATACATCTGTTTGGCGGCGAAGAATTTATTCTCTTGCTTAACGCCATTCTCTGAGACGTACGAGCTCAGAGGTTGTATATTGATGGACATCAGTCGCATGGCATGAATTGCCAATGTGGCATGCCTGAGTGGCAAATGATCAAGGCTTCTGTTGAAAAGCAAAGTCTTTTGGTTGATGATCAAAGCACAACCTACATGGCATAGCTTTGGGTATAGCGTGGATTCGCGAGCCTCACACCTCGATATGAGTCAGAAACGGGATACGGACCGTTGGGAAAACACGACGTTTCTTTCTAGCTTTGGTGGTGTCAGTGACTTACCAGCCCTGACATTTATATACTTTTCACCTTTGTGGTTGTTGGAATGAGGTGCCTCGATATTAGGTCTGATAGGACCAGGAAACGTGTGTTCAGGAATTGCCAATCCTCAAACGTAAGAGAGGACCGGCCCAACCGATCCAAGTGGCTGCCCAGAGTGTGTAGTCCTGGGACATTTGCTAGAGTGTCTCGAAGCGGAGAGGAGCTTGCCCCTTGCCTCGACTCATGACGGAAATCCAATTTCCAATATGTGTATTTCGGTTTTATTTGTAGAGCCTAGTATGGCGACATAGTGGGATGGGGCACTTATGTCGTCTATGATTGATACTTATGATTTGAAGTTGTTCCGTGTTATACAGCGTGGTCCCTTGAATTACTCTCTTTTAAAGTAATGTTTTAAATAACTGTTTTAGTTCTCACACCAGTCACATGACTGACCTGGAGTTTATTGTTTTAACCTACACTCTGGGTGCCCCTATTTTCTACACGGGCAGCTAGTAGTTTTGGTTTTGCAGATTTATATTCACAGGATCCTGGTCTACAGCTGGAACGATGCTCGGAAAGCTCTGTATCCGTGTATCACTTTCAGTTGTGTTTTGTATATTTTTCCGAAGCTATGTAATTTATTGTAATCTCTGATATTATTATAATGTATTTTATTCATTTATACTATGTATATTCTTGTATCTGATGGAATTGTTGTAATAACAATGAAATGTTTTTCTGTTTGCGTTCTATTTTGTCGTGTTCTCAAGGTAATCCGGGCTTTCCTTACCGGAGAAGTTACGGGTCATCACATCCATTATCCCTAAGAGCCTTGCATTTTGGTTTGTATACTATGCATGTGAAATGTGAGATGTAAGCATTTTGCTAGATTATAATTTATTTGTGAAAAACCATAGACATTATCATAATGTATGATTTCGATATACAAATTATGTTGATTCTCATAAGGAAAAAACCCGTTCCATACTTACGGCGCGGTCTTATGCGATTCCTTTTTATTTCCTTAACCTGTTTTAAAATCATTTAATCATACTGGTCCCATGACTGACCCAGAGTTTATTTTTCGTTGTTTTCCCTAAACTCTTGGGTGTCCAAATTTGGATAAGCAGTCAAGTAGTTCAGGATTTTTCAGATACTGGAGGGATCTTAAAGAAGGAGGATTAAGTGTTAGATATATAGAGAGAGCTTTATTTCGCTTTATTATATATGTGCTGTACTTTGATGATGTATGTAAGTACTGATACAATTTTGTATATCAAATGATGTTAGATAATATATTTTGTTCATTCCGCTGTGAGACTCATGTTATTCTGATTTTGTTGTATTTTTTCATTCTTTTTCTTCTATCCTACTTTTATATCTTTCTATTTCTCACCCTCTAACTTCTTTCTATTAATGATCCGATATTTCTAGTACTCGAAGGGTCGACATGTTATACAGGAGACATATGTATGTCGATTTTCGGGTTTGGAAATCTTGGGTCGTTACAGATGCATGTGTAAAAGATTGCGTGTTGCATTGAAAAAAAAAAGGCTCACCTTATAAAATGAAGAATATGTAATGAGGAAAGATACAAACCAAGAAAAAAAGAAAGGAAAAGTTGTTCCATATATGATAATGCATTATTTACCCCTTACTCCCAGACTTCAACGGTTATATGCATCTTTTGCTATAGCATTTCATATGCGATGACACAGTGTGAGGACACCAGAAGAGCGAACTTGGATACATATATCTGATGGAGAAACATGGTAACATTTCGATAAGACTTATCCTGAATTTGCTATAGAGAGTCGTGATGTTAGGCTCGGTTTATGTACGGATGAATTTTCGCTATCTCTCGGTTTGGTAGTAAATATTCATCTTGGCCTATTATTGTTACTCCTTATAATTTACCTTCATGGATGTGTATGAAAACTCCATATGTGTTTTTAATAATTGTCATCCTTGGTCCCGATGATCTGATACAAGGAATTGATATGTCTCTACAACCATTGATTAAAGAATTGAAAACCATGCGGCATGTAGGAGTTGAAACATACGACATTTCAAGAAAAAAGAATTTTCATATGTTCGCTTCTTTATTATGGACTATTAGTGATTTTCCTACCTATGACATGCATTTAGTTTGGAGCATAACTGGACGTCTAGCATGTCCTCTATGACGACCCCAAATCCCCGCTCCACGGTGGCAAGGGTAATCTTTGGAATATAACACATAAACAGATAACAGTAGAATAGAAATATATAAGTACACCAGATAATGTACAATAGAATACACTGGGTAAACATAATCATCAGAGTTACACATTATACAGGATCATACTTAGTACAAAATACAGTTCAGCTTTACATAAAATGTCTACAGCGGAATCAAAACATAATATATACAACAGGAGCTGAACAGCATAAAAAGAAAAAAGTGATATAATCCATCTTCAGCTCCATAGCTATCCAGTTCGAGCCAGCTAAAACCTGAATACAAGGCGGCCCGTTTAGAAAATAGGGCTCCCAAGTTTGCAAGTGAAACAAACTAAGAGTCAGTCATGGAACTGGTATGAGAAATCTACTTAACTTATTTTATAATAAAGCCAATCACAGGACCATGCCGCTAACGCGGAACGGGTTTACCCCATTGGATTGCCAGTGCTCAAAACAGGTAAATCATTTAAACATCGCAATGCTTTATATAAAAATGAAGCCATTATAAGAGTCAGTTCCCATCACACAATGCAACTCAAACAGGAGGATAGAGTTTTACCTTATAATGGCCAAAATATGTTTGATACGAATAAAACAAAAGCATTTGATATCATCACTAGTGTTTATACGTTTTCAAAATCAATTTCAATCATAAGTATCAATCATAGATGGCATAAATGCCCCATACCACTATGTCTCCATATATAGGTAGACAATCAAAACTACACGATGTCATATTTGGAAATTGGATTTTCGTCATGAACCAAGGCAAGGGATCGTCCTTACCGCTTCGAGACAATCTAGCCCATGGATCATGATCAGAACGCATCGATCATTGGAGCGACAGGGCCGGTCCACACGGAGTGAATTAAAATGCCTGAACACTGTGTTTCCCCACCCTATGGGGCGTAAACTGGTCATATCCCGACCAAGCTATCGGCACCGTAACGACCGATATAACCGAGGCGCCCCGCTATCCATCATCCACAAAAGTAAAATGTCCGAGCGTGTAAAACCCAAAACACCACTCTTAGCTAGAAGGAAACGCAAGCCCTCCCTGAGGAACTCTCTCGTTTCTGGTCCATACTGAGGTGTGAGGCTCGCGAATTAACGCTATACACAAAGCTATGCTATTTAAAGTCGTGCTTTGATCATCAACCACAAAGCTCTTCTTTTCAACAATGCCTTGATCACTGCATCTCAGCATGCCACACAGGCAATTCACGCCATGCAACTGACGTATATCAATCACACAGAATGAAATCCAATGTCGGACACACAGTCCATTTACAAGTCCTTCTGGGTCTGAACGAAACCGGAGGCACCTTATTCCTTGTCCCATATGTCCAATACAGAAGAGAGGCCCTCGCACATCCGGTCGATCTACAAGCATTTCTGGACGACCACCACTTATTACCTTGTCTTGGGATGCCTCCCAATCAAGACATCAGCAATCATCCAAACAATGTGAAGACCTCTGGTCTTTAACCACCCTCTTCATCGCTGATTTCTAATCGTCGACCATTTATTTGAAATGAGATTTAACTCGGGCTTTTCAAATAATTCACGTATATTTAGAATTCCAATCAATTCATTTCCATGGTTAAATTATTTGAGTCCATAATTCAGTTCATTATTGTAATTTTCTTGTCAAACACATTCAACCATCAAATATCCAATAAACTGGGTAAATTCGGTTTATTTCCATTCCATATGGTTCATAATATTTTATAACGATTTATCGCTATTTTTATTTATTTAAAAATAGCCAATTTATCCGAACGACGCTTCAGGCCATAACGCGGCCATGGCGCTATTTTTCTTCAGATTTGATTTACACGTATCTGAAAATCTAACTGTTGGATCTTTACAAATTTTATATCATTGGAAAGATCTTTTCAAAGCGGACCCAAACCCAACGGTTCCAGTTTTGGGAAATTCCGATGGTCAGATCTCCCGGAACAATCATTTAAAGTTACGATTTCAAAATACGAACTACAGCGCCGTTATTCGTTTTATTTTAATTATATATATATATATATATATATAATCCATTCTGGAGCTGTTTTCATTCAGATTTAAATTAGACATTTCACACAATCTAACCATTGGATCTTTACAAATTTGGTGTCGTTGGAAAGATATTTTCAAAGATAACTCAACGGTTTCGGTTACGGAAAAATCCGACGGTCGAATCTCCCGCAATAATCATTTAAATTCACGACTTCAAAATACGAACTGCTGCATCGTTATTCGTTTTATTTTAATTATATTTATATATATATATAAATAAATAAATATAATCCGTACTTCAATTTCCAAACCATTTTAGTTTCATATATTTGATAAAAATAATATTTTATTCCTAACAAATATTTATCTCAACACTTGACTAATTTTAACAATTCATATATATAATAAAAATGTGATTTTTATTGTTAAAACAATTTATTTAAAACATGAATATTTTAGTGATTCGTATATAATAAAAATGTGATTTTTATTGTTAAAACAATTTATTTCAAACATGAATATTTTATATACTTCATATGCATGATAAAAATGTGATTTTTATCTTTCAACAATTTATTCGTCATATGAATATTTTTCCTTTACATGAATATATTTCAATACATGAATATAAATCAAACACGTGAATATTTCAGAAAATTTCGGCAGCATAACGGCAGGGAGTTTAAAACCGGCACCGTCCCGAGTGCGGCTCCTCGCACTACCTTATGCCTCGTAGCGTTCCCTAAGGGGCTTATCCTTATAATCTAAATATTTCAATCATTTTCATATCCCAATGGATTTTTCCACAAACAATTCCGATTTGGTTTCAACTACAAACAATCATTATCAACCATTCGCATTTATCAACCAAATTTCACATCAATCAAAATCCAAACAATCACAACCAATATATATCGTCCATGGTCTATGGACGAGGGGAGTATATATATATATATATATGTAGATATACGTATATAAATATATTTCAATTTCATTTCAACTCCATTCAATGCACATATATTTTTGCAATGCATATATAACTTATACATCGCACATATAATTTATAAAATGCTTATACATGAGGTGTACAACGCTTATATAACTTATACATCGATTATATAATTTATACATTGCCACTCCATATCGTTTTAAATTTATAAATCTCACATTGGGTTCCACTCCTCCAAAAATTGTAAGAAGCTCCAAAAATTCTTCGTTCTCTTCTAGAATGTAGAAGACGTCCACACGAGTTCAATGTCTCTTGTTTCACTCTCGTTTTTCGTTCCAAACTAGGTTTGGATTTTTCGTTGAATCCGTGAAGTGGTTGGACGATCAGGCTCCGCAGCGTCGAAGCAGGACGGAGGGCGCACGTGTGCAGGGGGTGGGGTCCACTTTGATGGCCTGTGCTGGCATTGGCGGCGGTTGCAAACGGCGGCCTTTGGAGCTTCGAAACTCGAGATTCAGTGAACGATAGGTGGCGAGACTTAGATGGATTTGTAGAGGAGCAGATGCTCTTCAAAAACCCTAACTGGAGCTCCTGTTTTTATTGAGTGGATTAGGCGGATTTGAGGAGAGAAGGTAGGGAAGCATGGTCATCATCTGTTCTGAGAAAGTCGGGGAGAGAGAAATTATGATGGAGGATTATGATTGGTCAATAATATATATTTAATTATTTATTTCCAAAAATACCCCTTTTCCTTACGAACTCCAATTCAAACCCAACGATTGTCGTCCCTACTAATTACCCCCATTCTGGATTCAATGGAATATGTTTCATAGGCCCATTTGACTATTTCAGTCAGTTTTTCTTTAAATTCAAATATAAAACATTCAAACACGGATTTGAACGTACGTTTCAACATACTGATCCCAAAAATTCCATAAAAATAAATCTAGCTATGTTTGGACGATACGGTCCCAACAAAACTGATTTCATCGAATTTGGAGACCGTTTGAGAAATGGCTATTTTCTGGTCGATCCAAATTGATTGAAATTAACCAAACACATTTTTTTTGCCACGCTAACATATTGATTTCAAAAATTATGGAAATTGAAACCTAGCAATAATTTGACATCCCGGATCTAGCAAAGGTGGTTTCGTCGAAAACGGAGGTCGTTTGCATAATGTCTATTTCAAGGGCTGTATTAACTCTATAGCGACTTTTCTGAAAATTCATTTAGCTATAACTTTTGATTCCCGCTATGAAACTTCGATTTTTTAGATTTGTTAGAAAGATATTCATAAATAGATTTAAATTTTTTTGGTTTCACTAAAATTCATTTTATTTTGCATCCTATACAGTCATTCAAAGTTCGAATTCAAATTTTCAAACTACCGCGCCAATTCAGGCCTTGTTTTATAATTAAAATGAATATATTCGCTATAACTTCGATCCAACAGAATTTTTAGTCGTTATTATTTAAAATAATTTATTTTAAATATTCAGAATCACTAAAATAGCTAAATTAAAATTTCTAAATTGGTTCTGATTTTCCGGATTGTTACAATCTCCCTCACTTAAAATTTTTTCGTCCCCGAAATGGAATTTAGCTGAAATTTGTTTAACTAAAAACTCAACTTTCATTTTGGTTTTCATTCTTCAACTTTTCAGTTTCCAAGAATTTCCTAATTCTTCAAAAAAATTGCTAATACCCTAAACTTTCGAAAAATTTCGCCATAACCTCCTTTGTATGGGGAGGGGTTTGGAAATTTATTGGGTCGTATTAGGTACCTAATAAATCCTAAAAAAGCATACACATATTTATAGTGATATATTCCGGTGTCCACAGGGGAGTGTGTATAGATCATAACTCAAGAGAATAAATTCTCGTCACCCTATAAATGGTTTTTGTGCCTTAATGACCAGAGAGATGTGTTTATTGTTATCTCCAGACCCGTGTTTGGTTTTTATTAATATGGCAATTTACCGTTACATTTTATACAGTCCATATCAGTCTTCGGTTCAACCTGTAATATAGTCATCGCCATACAAGCCTCTCGCTTGCACGGTAAATCTTCCACCTCGTCACATAAGCTCCAAATGCTTATGTGGTATGTGATAAAGTATGTTATCTTCAAGAAGTATGCCATGTAGTGTAGTTCAAAATTAATTGTTACTATCCTATGGCAATGTTTATTATTTCACACAGAAGAACTAGCACTCCGCATCCAATGACATTCACAGGAGTTGATATCAAAATAAAACTGCGCGTCCAACTTATTAAGGTTTACCTATTTGTCGAGCATGCAAATAAATTCTTTACTCAGCGAAAAATCCATTTACCTGTTCAAACATATATAATGTACATGCATGTATTTCAATCAAATTTTAAATCAGTTCCATATTTGATTCAATTTGCATAAATTTACCTTTCTTTCTCTTATGGGTTTTATTATTCCAATGTTATTAATTAAAATAGCAGTCACGCGACACAAACAACAATCAATTTGTTGATTAACTTTTCAAAAACCTACTAATTAATTCATATACTCTTTTAAAATCATTCAGATTATATAATAAAAAAAATTACGTCCATGAAAAGGAAACAACAACAAGGTAGAAAATAATACGGAAATGCAAAATACAGTAAATGTACCTTGCACTAGAGTTAATTAGAGATATCCACCCTGCAATTGGGATAGGCTTTCTTAATGCTCTCCTCAGTTTCCCAAGTACAGTCTCGCGGATCTCCACTCCATTACACTTTGACTAATTGAACCTTCTTGTTCCTCAGTTCTTTAGTTTCTTTTCCAACAATCTTTATCGTCTCTCTTCTCACAGCTAATTCTGGAGTAATTTCCAAATCCTGTTGCGCGGCTTCTTCCACGACCAAGTCTGGATCATGTGCATGCTTTCGAAGTTGAGATACGTGAAACATGTCATGTACTCCAGGCAACCAATCAGGCAATTGAACTCTATAAGCGAGATTTCCAATCCGTTCGAGCATAGGAAATGGACCAATAAATCTAGGCGCCAATTTCCTGTTTTACCAGATCGGACTACTCCTTTCATCGGAGAAACCCTCAGATACACATGGTCACCAACAGAAAAAGACAAATCTCTTCTTCTCGAATTTGCATAGCTCTTCTGTCGGCTTTGAGCCATTTGCAATCGCTTCTTAATGAAATCGACTTTGTCAGAAGCTTCGTGAATCATATCTGGTCCCAATACAAGTCTATTGTCAGGTTCTACCCAACAAGCGGGAGATTTGCACGGTCTACCATACAATGCTTCGAATGGTGACATTTTTAGACTCGCTTGGTAACTGTTGTTGTATGAGAACTCGGCCAAATGCAAATGGTCTTCCCATGATCTGCCAAAATCAATAAAACAAGCCCGTAATAAATCTTCTAGAATACGATTGACCCTCTCAGTTTGGCCATCTGTTTGAGGATGATAAGCGGTGCTCAAGTTCAGCTTTGTTACCAATTCTACATGGAATGCTTTCTAGAATTTACTAGCAAATATCGGTTCATGATCACTAACGATACTCATGGGAACTCCATGCAGTTTAACAATTTCTTTAGAATAAATCTGCGCTACACTTTGAGCGGTTCTATTCGATCTAACAGGTATAAAATGGGCGGTCTTCGTGAAATGATCCACAATCACCCAAATACTGTCATTTCCTTTCTGAGTCCTGGGCAAACCATCTATGAAATCCATAGAAATATGTTCCTACTTCCAACCTGGAATTTCCAATGGTTGCAACAATCCGGCGAGTTTCTGTTGATCGCCCTTGATCTGTTGAAAAGTAGAACACCTACTAACATATATAGAGATGCCTCTTTTCATTGCCTTCCACCAGAAGGTTCGCTTGAGGTCATTATACATTTTACTAACCCCTGGATGGATACTGAGCTTAGACTTGTGACACTTGTCCGTTACTTCTCTTTTGAGCTCAAGGATGTCAGGAACACAAATTCTTCCTCTCAACCTTAGAACTCCTGCGCTATCCACTTGGAAACTGGAGACTTCTCCCCTTTGAATTCTTTTAATCATCTCTTTAACAAAACTATCGTCTTTCTGAAGAATAGATATTTTATCAATCAATGATGGTGTAATGATAAGATTGGCAATGATCACATTCTTTCAGCTGAGCGCATCAGCCACAACATTGGCTTTTCCCAGAGTATACAAAATATCAAGATCATATGCTGCGAGAAATTCTAGTCAACGCTGATGCCTCATATTCAGATCTTTCTGGGTGAATAAATACTTCAATGATTGATGATCAGTATCTAGTTCGAACTTCTCACATAATAGATAATGCCTCCAGATTTTCATATCAAACATGATGGCTAACAATTCAAGGTCGTGAGTTGCATAAATTTTCTCATGTGGCTTCAACTAACAGCTAGCATAAGCGACTACTTGGCCTCTTTGCATTAGCACAGCACCAAGACCTTCTTTAGAAGCATCTGTCCAGACTTTCAAGTCCTGATTGCCATCAATAATTGTTAACACTGGAGCAGTTGTTAATCTTAACTTCAGCTCTTGGAAAGCTACCTCACATTCTAGAGTCCAATTGAACCTTGAATGTTTCTTAGTAAGCTTTGTTAAGGAATTGGATATCTTCAAAAAATCTTTAACGAACTTCCGATAATAACTAGCCAACCCAAGAAAACTTCGGACTTCTGTGGGAGTAGTTGGCTGCTTCCAATCTTGAATAGCTGTGATTTTACCGGAATCCACAGAAATTCCTTCCTTTGATACAACGTGACCAAGGAATTTTACCTCTTCTTGCCAGAATATACATTTGGAAAAGTTTGCCTTTAAAACATTCCTTCTCAGAATCTCTAACACTTGTT
Organism: Allium sativum; assembly: GCA_030737875.1. Classification (NCBI taxonomy): domain Eukaryota; kingdom Viridiplantae; phylum Streptophyta; class Magnoliopsida; order Asparagales; family Amaryllidaceae; genus Allium; species Allium sativum. The sequence goes on along the minus strand of CM060916.1, from coordinate 361,408,808 downwards.
CCAAATGTTTCGCATGCTCTGTCCCTGACTTAGTGAAGATCAATATGTCATCAATGAAAACTAGTACGAATTTATTCAATACTTCTCTGAATACTTTGTTCATTAGACCGACAAAATAAGCTGGAGCGTTACATAAGCCGAACGACATTACTAACCATTCGTAGAATAAATCTGGACCTCTGAATGCTATCAAAGGAACACACTCTTTGGCAATACGAAGCTGATGGAAACCTGTAGCTAGGTCCATTCATGAAAATACTTGTGCGCCATTCAATCAATCCAACAAATCATCAATCCACGACAATGGATATTTATTCTTTAATGTCTGCTTATTCAAGTCACGATAGTCCACACATAGTCGAAGAGTACAGTCTAACTTTGGGACAAATACCACTGCTACTCCCCAATCAGAGAAACTAGGTCTGATCAGACCCTTCCATGCAAGCTGTCGAGTTTGATTGTCTAACTCTTCTTTTTCCTTCAAGGTCATTATTCAGATAGCGTGAACTATGGGCCTTGCATTCAAAACTAAAGAAATCTTGAAATCAATTTCTCTACGCGGAGGTAAGCTAACAACTTCTTCAAACACATCCGCATAATTCTTGACGATAGGAATATTTTCTACACTAAATAAAAGGCCTGCTCGGGAAGACTGTCTAATTCTCCAGAAAGGATCAATTGATACCCCTTAATTGGTTCGGCGAGACCAACATATTTCCCTGGAGAACCGGTAAAGACTTCTGCCATGAAGATGGGTTGTGAAATGTTCCATTTTTCGTGCTCTCGACCGGAGTATTCTCTATAACAACAAGAATATTTTCTTTTTGAGCAGGAGAAATATCTAGAGCTGACCAAAAGTCTTTTCTACCAGAATTCGTACCTTCACAGGGAATGGTTATATAGTCCCCTAATTTAATCTTTGCCTTAACGACTCTGTCGGCACATTTAACCTTAGCTTCATATTTAGTTAACCAATCCAATCCTATAATAAGATCAAATTCTGTAAAATTCATGATGATCGCGATGGTAGGGAACCGATAACGGGAAAAAGAAACAGGCACCCCATGAATCCATCTAAGATTGATGGAACCCCCAACCGGATTATGGACAGTCATGGGTTCTTTGAACTTTTCATTTTCAAATCTAGTTTCTTAACCGCATTGCTTGCAATAAAGCTTCGCGACGCGCCTGTATCAAACAGTACTTTAACTAGAATATCTTTGAAAGGAAGCATGCCTTCCAAAACATCTGGCCTTGCTTTACTGAATGAGGGTGACGGAACTTTTGCCACTTCATCAACTTGTACTATATTAGACTTCTTTAATAGTCGGCAATCTTTCTTTACATGACCAGCTTGATGGCAAAAATTGCATTTTTTTGTTATCTTGAAACTTGTCATTGGATTTTGACCCAACATTTCTTTCTTTCTTCGAGCATTTACAATTCCCTTGAAAATGCCCTAGCTTCTTGCAGTTACTGCATATGGCAGTCGTTACCGCTCCTTTCTCAGACTTAACCTTTTTTCTGTTGACCCTAGGCTTCTTACTGACCTCAGACTTCGTACTTGCCTCAGGCTGTGTACTTGTCTTTAGGCTATCAGTTTCAAATTTTCTTTTGTTGCTAGAACTACATTCCTCTTCATCCTTCAAAAGGCCTTGCTTATCAAGATCTTCATACTGTAAGCCATATATATCATTTTAGAAAAAGGATGTTGCACATGTGTGGTTACACTTCTTTGGTACTTTCTTTGGAGCCCATTAATAAACCTCAAATTCTTCCTCTTAGGATCTTGAATTAGATGTGGGGCAAAACGAGAAAGTTCATTGAATTCATTATGATATTTCGGAATGGTAATATCTCCTTGTATCAGATAGTAGAATTCATCACTCAATCGCTCAGTTGCTTTTGGAGGAATAAATCTTTCATTGAAAATTTCTTTAAATCTATCCCAGGTAATATTACCTTCTAGATTATCCTTAATAACGGTTTCCCACCAGATTAAAGCTTCGTCTTTGAGTGGCCAAGATGCCAGTAATCTTTTCTGATCATCTCTCAGCTTCGAACCTTCAAAAAATTTTCAGTAGAGCGCACCCATGCTTGTGTTTGAATAATGGATTCATTGCCCGAGAATGGTACTCCACCCAGATTTCGATATTTATTTAATAGAGCTTCAATATCTGGTTCCGACCTACCTCTTCTACTTCTGCCACTCATTTTTCAATGTCTGCAAATAGCAGACAAAGTGTTAGGCCAACAGAAAAGGTATATTATTTTTAAAGCATAGAGACATATACTTGAATGTAAATGTGTCTACTGGGGTGCATTTCATTCTGCTACACTCATTCTAGGATATTACTGATCCTATTTGAAACGAGTAACCCGTCTTAGAACACTACTGGTTCTATTTCTGACGAGTTTGTTAATATGTTATATTCCAGAATTAAGCTTAACCAAAGCTCTTATACCACATGTGACGACCTCAAGCCTCCGTTCCACGGTAGCAAGGGTAATCTTTGGAATATAACACATAAACGGAAAACAAAAGAATAGAAATATATTAGTACACCAGATAATGTACAATAAAATACACTGGATAAACATAATCATCAGAGTTACATAGTATACAGGATCATACTTAGTACAAAATACAGTTCAGCTTTACATAAAATGTCTACAGTGGAATCAAAACATAATATATACAACAATAGCTGAATAGCATAAAAAGAAAGAAGTGATAGAATCCATCTTCAGCTCCAAAGCTATCCAGATAGAGCCTTCTAAAACCTGAATACAAGGCTGTCCGTGCAGAAAATAGGTCACTCGAGTTTGCAAGTGAAACAAACTACGAGTCAGTCATGGGACTGGTATGAGAAATCTACTTAACTTATTTTATAATAAGGCCAATCAAAGGACCATGCCGCTAACGTGGAACGAGTTTACTCCATTAGATTGCCAGTGCTCAAAACAAGTAAATCATTTAAACATCGCAATGCTTTTATAAAAATGAAGCCATTATAAGACTCAGTTCCCATCACACAATGCAACGCAAACCGGAGGATAGAGTTTTACCTTATAATGGCCAAAATATGATTGATACGAATAAAACAAAAGCATTTGATGTTATCACTAGTGTTTATATGTTTTCAAAATCAATTTCAATCATAAGTATCAATCATAGACAGCATAAATGCCCCATACCACTATGTCGCCATATATAGGTATACAATCAAAACCGCACGATGTCATATATGGAAATTGGATTTTCGTCATGAACCAAGGAAAGGGATCATCCTTACCGCTTCGAGACAATCTAGCCCATGTATCAGGATCAGAACGCATCGATCCTTGGAGCGACATGGTCGGTCCACACGGAGTGGATTAAAATGCCATAACACTGCGTTTCCCCGCCCTATGGGGCGTAAACTGGTCATATCCCGACCAAGCTATCGGCCCCGAAACGACCGATATAACTGAGGCGCCTCGCTATCCATCATCCACATAAGTAAAATGTCAGGGCGTGTAAAACCCAAAACACCACTCCTAACTAGAAGGAAACGCATGCCCTCCCTGAGGTCTTCTCCCGTTTCTGGTCCATACCGGGGTGTTAGGCTTGCGACTTAACGCTATACACAAAGCTATGCTATTTAAAGCCGTGCTTTGATCATCAACCACAAGGCACTACTTTTCAACAAAAGCCTTGATCAATGTATCTCAGCATGCCACACAGGCAATTCACGCCATGCAACTGACGTATATCAATCACATAGAATGAAACCCAATGTCGGACACACAGTCCATTTACAAGTCCGTTCTGGGTCTGAACGAAACTGGAGGCACCTTATTCCTCGTCTCATATGTCCAATCCAGGAGAGAGGCCCTTGCACATCCGGTCGATCTCCAAGTACGTATAGACAACTACCACTTATTACCTTGTCTTGGGATGCCTCCCAATCAAGACATCAGCAATCATCCAAACGATGTGAAGACCTCTGGTCATCAACCACCGTCTTCATCGTCGACCAATTATTTGAAATGAGATTTAACTCGGCCTTTTCAAATAATTCACGTATATTTAGAATTCCAATCAATTCATTTCCATTGTTATTTGACATCCATAATTTAGTTCATTATTGTAATTTTCCTGTCAAACACATTCAACCATCAAATATCCAATAAACTGGGTAAATTTGGTTTATTTCCATTCCATATCATTAACAATATTTTATAACGATTTATCTCTATTTTTATTTATTTAAAAATAGCCAATTTATTCGAACGACGCTTCAGGCGATAACGCGGGCATGGCGTTGTTTTTCTTCAGATTTGATTTACACATATCTGAAAATCTACCCATTGGATCTTTACAAATTTTATATTATTGGAAAGATCTTTTCAAAGCGGACCCAAAGGTTCCAGTTTTGGGAAATTCCGACAGTCAGATCTCCCTGTACAATCGTTTAAAGTTACGATTTCAAAATACGAACTGCAGCGTCGTTATTCGTTTTATTTTAATTATATATATAATCCATTCTGGCGTTGTTTTCATTCAGATTTAAATTAGACATTTCACACAATCTAACCGTTGGATCTTTACAAATTTGGTATCGTTGGAAAGACATTTTCAAAGCGAACGCAACGGTTTCGGGACAATCCGACAGTCGGAACTCCCGCAATAATCATTTGAAATCACGACTTCAAAATATGGACTGCAGCATTGTTATTCATTTTATTTTACTTAATATATATATATATATATATATAATCTGTTCTTCAATTTCGAAACCATTTTCACTTCATATATTTGATAATAATAATATTTTTACCTAACAAATATTTATCTCAACACATGACTATTTTTAACACTTCATATATATAATAAAAATGTGATTTTTATTGTTAAAACAATTTATTTAAACATGAATATTTTAGCGATTCATATATAATAAAAATGTGATTATTATTGTTAAAACAATTTATTTCAAACATGAATATTTTATATACCTTATATACATGATAAAAATGTGATTTTTATCTTTCAACAATTTATTCGTCATATGAATATTTTTCCAATACATGAACATATTTCAATACATGAATATAAATCAAACACGTGAATATTTCAGAAAATTTCGACAGCATAACGGCAGGGAGTTTAAAACCGGCACCGCCCCGAGTACGGCTCCTCGCACTACCTTACGCCTCGCAGCGTTTCCTAAGGGGCTTATCCTTATAATCTAAATATTTCAATCATTTTCATATCCCAATGGATTTTTTCACAAACAATTCCAATTTGGTTTCAACCACAAACAATCATTATCAACCATTCGCATTTGTCAACCAAATTTCATGTCAAACAAAATCCAAACAATCACAACCAATATATATCGTTCATGGTCTGTGGATGATGGGAGTGTGTGTGTGTATATATATATATATATATTTCAATTTCATTTCAACTCCATTCAACGCACATATAATTTTTACAACGCATGTATAACTTATACATTGCATATATAATTTATACAATGATTATACATGAGGTGTACAATGCTTATATAACTTATGCATCGATTATATAATTTATACAACGCCATTTCATATCGTTTTAAATTTAGAAATCTCACATTGGGTTCCACTCCTCCAAAGATTATAGGAAGCTCTAAAAATTCTCCGGTCTCTTCTAGAATGTAGAAGATGTCCACACGAGTCCAATGTCTCTTGTTTCTCTCTCAGTTTTCGTTCCAAACTAGGTTTGGATTTTTCGTTGAATCCGTGAAGTGGTTGGACGATCACGCTCCACAGCGTCGAAGCTGGACGGAGGGCGCACATGCGCAAGGGGCGGGGTCCACTTCGGTGGCCTATGCTGGCCTCGGTGGCGGTTGCAAACAGCAGCCTTCGGAGCGTCGAAACTCGAGATTCGGTGAACGATATGTGGCGAGACTTAGATGGATTTGTAGAGGAGGAGATGTTCTTAAAAAACACCAACTGGAGCTCTTGTTTTTATTCAGTGGATTAGGCTGATTTGAGGAGAGAAGGCGGGGAAGCAAGGACTTCGTTGGTTCTGAGAATGTCGGAGAGAGAGAAATTATGATGGAGGATTATGATTGGCCAATAATATATATTTAATTATTTATTTCCAAAAATACCCCTTTCTCCTTACAAACTCCAATTCAAACCCAATGACTGTCGTCCCTAGCTAATTACTCCCATTCCGGACATAATGGAATATGTTTCGTAGGCCCATTCGACTGTTTCAGTCAGTTTTTCTTCAAATTCAAATATAAAACATTCAAATATGGATTTGAACGTACATTTCAATTTGCCAAGGCCATATACTGATCCTAAGAATTCCATAAAAATAAATCTAGCTATGTTTGGACGATACGGCCCCAACAAAACTGATATCGTCGAATTTGGAGACCGTTTGAAAAATGGCCATTTTCTGGTTGATCCAAATTAACTGAAATTAACCAAACACATTTTCCTTTGCCACGCTCACATATTGATTTCAAAAATTATGTAATTTGAAACCTAGCAAAAATTTGACATCCCGGATCCAACAAAAGTGGTTTCGTCGAAAACAGTGGTCGTTTGCAAAATGTCTATTTTCAAGGGCTATATTAACTCCATAGCGACCTTTCTAAAAATTCATTTAGCCATAACTTTTGATTCCCGCTATGAAACTTTTATTTTTCAGATTCGATAGAAAGATATTCATAAACAGATTTAAATATATTTGGTTTCACTAAAATCCGTTTTATTTTGCATCCTACACAGTCAGTCAAAGTTCGAATTCAAATTTTCAAACTACCACGCCATTTCAAGCCTTGTTTTATAATTAAAATGAATATATTTGCTATAACTTCGATCCAACAGAATTTTTAGTTGTTATTATTTAAAATAATTTATTTTAAATATAAACATCGACTAAAATAGCCAAATTAAAATTTTTAAATTGGTTCCGATTTTCCGGGTTCATTACATGGATGAAACCTAAGCATTTTCATTAAAGCATGGAAATAAATTTCTTGGTTTGATTGTCGTCAGTGTTTTTATATGTCAATCGTAAATTTAGAATGGATAAAAAGAACTTTAAAGCTAACAAATGAGATGGCACGACCCGAAATCCCTGTCCGGCCTAGACCGAACGAGAACGCGGATTGTTTGAGAACATGACGCATCAGAACATAGAACACGAGAATTTTTCATTTCTATTACAACAATATTACATCATAGTACAGGAATTTCATAGTGCGAATAAATAATATACACAGCGGAAATACAATATCAGAGAATAAATTACATAGTAGCGGAAATAAATATATATAAATACATTGCATAGCGGAAATACATCAACTAACACAACTGAAAGAAATACATGGATACAAAGCTTTCCAAATATAGATGCATCTGTAAACTAGGGTCTTGTTAAACAGAAATCTGCAAAACCCAAACTACTAGATGCCCATGTGAAAAATATGGGAACCCAGAGTTTAGGCGAAAACAATAAACTCCAAGTCAATCATGGTAATGGTGTGAGAACTTAAGACAATTATTAAAACTTTAAAATGAAATAGGGTAAATCATGGGACCATGCCGTATGACACGAAACGTGTTTACTATGTTAGGGATTGTGGAATGGATCGTTAAGGAAAAACTAACACTAGACGGGGGTGAATAGTGTTTTGAAAAATTAAACAAAATCTAAAACTATATGATCTACTATATAAATCACACATGTGACGGCCCGCCCCGCACCAACCGACATTTACTCTAAAAGTGCGTTGTACACATGTCCAGTTAGCACGGGACGGTCGTCAGAAGGAAAGGGGAAGAAGGAAATGAACTAACAAGAAACCTGTAAAATGTCTCACAGCGCATGGAACAAAATATAATAACAACATAATTGACATAAAACAGGTGAGACAGTGCATAAGATGAAAATAACTAACATAGCAGCGGAAAATCCAAGTACAGCTTATGATCCAAAGTAAACATTATTACAACTTTTCAAACTGTCTCAAAAGCAAAAGCAAGATAAAGGAGGTACGCTACTAATGCCCAAGTAGCGACCACCAACGACACAGAGAGAATATTTATATATCATACGTGGAAGCCTCCTGCTCGCCTCCGAATCAACTACTCGCGCATCACCAGCTAACCTGTCTCTAGTCTGCTCGTGTGAGCACCCAGAGTAATAAGAGGAGACATAAAACTCTGGGTCAGACATAAAGCCTGGTATGAGCGATAAGCATCTAAACAGAACAATAACAGGTAAACTAAAACATACCTGAACCTGGACCTGCAACCAAAGAGTTAGCACTACATATTGTACAACACTCTAAGGTGCCATTTCAAATGGTGTAAAGATAACGGGGGGTGGGGGTGTGCATGTCATAGTGATGGAAAACAATCAAGCATAACAACCATCCTCACATCTCTCACTTAGTGCATAAAGCATACGATATTCACCACTTCGATCACCCAACATACCTTGCTATGATCACTTTGCCCCATGAAGTCATAAATGGCTTCACTGCACTGATACATAGCCACTAATCCTTTGCTATGTCCACTTTGCCCCATGGAGTCGCAATAACCCCACTGCACTGGCTCATAGCCTTGCTAATCTTTACTATGTCCACTCTGCCCCATGGAGTCACAATGACCCCACTGCACTGGCTCATAGTCTCACTACGCATCACTTTGCCCCTTGAGTCATAATGACTCTACTGCACTGATAACGTAGTCTTGCTACCATCACCTTGCCCCTCGAGTCATAATGACACTACTGCACTGATAAGTAGCCCATCATCCATTTTCAGTGGTGAATCGAAGTTATGAACGTCGACAACTCCTTAACACACGTCCCGCAGCAAAGCCCAACCATGAAGTGAACTCATTGGTTCCCTATTGGATCCTGAGCTCTAACTTCCACTTGGACTACCTTTGCATATCGGGTTATTGGTCATCACCGGATCGGTTCGGATCTCCCCCTAGTCACCAGTTCGTTTTGATCGGGGTGCTCCTTCTTCGCTGGATCGGATCGGGTCATCATCACCTCAGCGGATCGGATCAAATCTCCACGTTCAGTTGCCATCACCGGTTCGGGTCAGAGTCCTCCAATGTGCCACAGTTCGGATCGGCTTCTTCTAATCAACTCGGGTCGGGTCGTAGTCTCCAAGCCTCGTCGCAGAACATTGGTTCGGTTTGGGTACTATGGCGGATCGGGTCGGAGAACATCAGGCGAGTCAGATCGGAGAACATCAGGCGGGTCGGATCGGACGATGCATGCCACGAGAAGAGCGAATAGATCGAAGAATGAAGTGTGGGAGCGGATCGAGTCCTCCCTCCATTTCGATCCGGATCGGTCTATTTTCTGCACTTTTCCAGCAAGCATTTTTACGCCACTCGACGGCGTTTTCGACCATTCCAACTATTCTAATCAGTCACAAAGCATACCATACAGTCATAGCAACATGTGTAATCAACCACAAACATCAAAACAACAATATGATAGGTTAAAGCGGATCAAACCTAGGCAAAACCCCATATTTCCCCTTAAGCATGTTTAGGTGAAACTAATGATATGATTAGCAAAACTTAACCAAATTAACCCAAATTCATATCAATGGTCTAAAACATCATTTCGAATTTTATAAATATTTTTCCAGAATTTTAGCATGTTTAAATTCGCTAATTAACACTAATTACCCTTAATTAGACATAATTAGTGAGGAACTATGCAAATCACTCACCTTAGCCACAAATAAGACTTAGATCTGAAATAGATCTCTGATCTGGTGCAAATTCCAATGCTAACAGCAGCTCTAATGTTGATTTGGTGAAGATCTCCCTTGATTTGATGTTGCTAAGCTTAATCCTAGATTAGAAGATGATTTGGAGGTGATTTAGAGGTTGGAGGCCATTTTTAGGGTTTCTTGGAGGTAAGTGGAGGCTAGAAAACTGAAATGGAATGAATCTCTAACTCCTTTCAGCCTCCCCATAACCCTAAGCCCATTCACTAATCACCCTATTTGGCCCGGTTAAGCAGTTTTTCACCTTCCAAACCTTATTTCAGCCATATCTCCCAAACGATAAGTCCGTTTGGCTACTATGACCACCCTACGGAAAGGTAAACCATCAAACGAATCTAATGGAAGTGGTTTCAGGTCAAAATTCCTTTCTAGTCAAAAGTTATGGCCAAAACAAGATCAGCTAGGGGCAAAACGGTCATTTAAAAATCGACAAAAATCATGATCATGGGAAATGAGTCAAATGGTTGTTTCCCAAAGTTACATGACCATACGACTTCATATGGGAAAGAAATAAATATTCTACGATCCCCCGATGCGTAGAATGCGGGTTGTTACAACACATCACAGAAACAGTCACAGACACAGAATCAAACACAAACACAAAGATAAACAAAAATAAAATGGAGAAAAGGAAAGAACACACCGAATTTTATACTAGTTCAGAATTGCTCCTACGTCCAGTCCCACGCAACGCTAGATTGTGCAAAGTTTTATTACTATATCAATATACAAGTACAACCCCCTTGATTTCATGGCCACAAGATTACCAATGATTCCGAACACCCTTGATCAAGTATATTACCCTTGATTTCCCAACTACAATGTTAACACCACTCTGTTTCCTTGATTTCAAGGCTATAAGGACACATCTTTTTCCCACACTACCCAAACAATTACAAAAGCCCTATAACTCTTCAATAGCACTTCGATTCAGAGAGTAATGAGTAGAGAGTGAGAAGAGAAGAAGTTTTGTATAAATACAATTGAATTCGATAGAGTATAAGTGTATAAATCATAAAAAATATGAAATATTAATGGTGTAAAGAAAGAGGATGGAGATAGTGAAGAAGAATGATAAAAAAAAATCAAAATCATTCCCTATTTATAAGATTTGAAAGGTTGCAACGCTTCTGGAATGTTACAAATAGTGAAAAGATACTTCCTTTCAAAATCAAAAATATGACAGCTATATGTTGACATATCAACATATGTATGTCAACATAACCCTTACAAAATTGAGTTTTGAGCAATTTTGAAGCATTTAAATATGTGTGTGTATATATATAATTCTGGAAATTCTTGAGTTAGAACAAAGTGTTATAAATAAGTATTATAAAGTAGAAAATCATATGAAGATAGAATTTGAGTAAAATAGAAAAAGTAAAATTGAGAAACTTAATAAAGATTGAAGATAGAATTTGAAAACAGAAATTGAAATCAGAATTGAAAATCAGAAATTGAATTTGAATTTGAATTTGAATTTGAATTTTAACCTGGAGTGCTATTCAGAGTCTTACATAAACTAGACTCTACTACCATATTTGTCTCTAACTCTTGAATCTTGATTACTTATGAGTCTTGAATTATCTTTGAATTCTAAGTCTCTAGAAGTTCTTAAACTGTACAGTCTTCAATATTAATTCCTGTATGTAATGCGAATATGTATATATATATATATATGTATATATATATTCTAGATAAAAATGTTGGTATATATTTTATAATTAATTAACACTAAAATATGGTTGTTGTCATCAAAATTCCATTCTCCAACAATCTCCTCCTTTTTGGTGATGACAAACTTAGTTTATAAAATATCATACTTGTTCATAACTGTTAATGATGATCGTTCTAATATTCCCGCCATTTATATGAATCATATAAACTAATTCTATATTATTTTTTGATTTCTCCCTGTTTGGCATTATCAAAAAGAAATTCTAAAAATATTCCCCCTAAATCCTATAATTATCTAAATAGTTCCTATACTAAAGTAAAGTACTCCCCCTTAATCCTATACATAATCCTTATACTAAAGAAAAATACTCCTTCTGAATCCTAACTATATCCTATAATCGTAATAATACTTCTTAAATCTTTGATTATACATCAATGAAAACTAAGTATCAAAGTATTATAATTACATAAGTTTTATGTCATATATACAAACCAAATCAAGCACACCACACGATATGTTTAATATATACAAGTTTTAAGTCATAGAATCCAAATCAAACACATTCAAACAAATCAATCGAATCATACCAAACAATTAAACGTTTCTTGGGACTTCTACCCAACCATCTTCTCTAAAGATTGGATCCTTCTTGATGTCCAATCTTCATCTTCTTTGGTTGGTGATTCTTTAACGAGATTGTTATCTTCATCTCTAAAAAAAGAGGAGATTAGCCAATGTATTGCATCAAAGTGCTTCTCTTACTGTTCAAACATCTTTATTTGGCTTAATTCAAGATGACGTTGGTTTCGTAGAATTATAGAGAGGATGCTCTTGAAGGAATTCAAGGTTTCTTCAAGATTTTCACTTAGATTATGAATTGGATTTACAATAGTTTTGATAAGAAATGAATAGAGAAGAAGAAATGAAATAATATAGTTTTCCAGAAGAAATAGGTTTAAATAGGGTTTGGAATTCGTTGGATTAGTTATTTAATTTTAAATTTTGAAAAGTTTTGAAAATCTGGCGGTTATATGTCGACATAACAAAGTACATATGTCGACATACTTGCGTCTAAAATTTTGAAAATTTTCAAATTTTGAATTTTTATTTCTATATTATATTATATTTAATTCTAAAGTTTTTGCAGTAACTTAAAGATAATTTTAACATAAATAAAACTCCATTCATTACTTCATAAAAGCAAATACATCCAACTAATTAAGATACAATAAATACGAGATTCAAAAGCAAATACAAGCAAATATTTAAAGATAAATAAAACTAGATAGGCTAGTTTTTAGCGGATGATAAGGAGGAAGATGAATTTCCAAGCTTTCTTCCTATCTTGACCATAAACTTAGTCATTTTGGAAAAGTTCTTTTTGAGATTCTTTTGAATGTTGATAATCTTCACTTGATTTTGAACAATCATCTCTCTGGAAATGGTTCTAGTTTTGATTAGATACTCAACACTTTCTAAAGAAGTTTCTTCTTCTTCTTCGACTTCCATAGGTGCTTGTTCTTGTTGCATTCAAGCATGTTTGGCTTTGAATGTCTCTGATGGTTTGAAAGTGAAAGGAATTTGCATGAGGTGTATGTTTGAGGAGTCAAAACCTTTCTTGGAAAAAATTCTTCTCTATGACAACCAACTCCAAAGTAATTGAAAATGTGGGTGAGATATACTCCATAGTAAAGAGTGTTCTCTCTGGATGAGGTTTCTATGGGCTTGAATTCTCTTAAGATCATGTCGGCCCAATTGATGTTATAACCACCAATAATAGCAAAGAAAGCTTTTGGGACCTTGAGAGTTGGATTATTAAATTTTCCGGAATGAGGAGTTATGGTATGTTGGAGGAGAAGGTTTACAATTCTTGTTTTTGGACGGAAAAAGCGATTTTTGAAATCCATTTGAGTATTGCTTTCGAATATGTCATGAAAAGTCTCTAAATTGGTTTCATCGATTTGAAATCCGAAAAATATGAGCCTATGCTTCTACAATTTAAGATATTGCCCAAGATTTCGGCATCTAGAATAATTTGAGTGCCTTTGACGCTACACCAATTTTAGTCTTCATTGCCTTCATAAAATTCGTGATCAAGATTCACATAGAACATCTTGACAAGCTTAGGATAACATACTTCGTCGTTATCCTGAGAGTCAATTAGACTTAAGATTTCATTATGGTGAAAGAGAGAGATAAGATCATATGAAGGAAAATCTTCAAAGATGGCGAAAGCTCCCGTATTTACTTTTGCTTTTGCAGATAGTCAACATAGGTTTTGATAGCATCTCTATCATTATGAAGATAACTTTTGATGGTTTTGGTTAACTTCAATTTCTGAGATGAACTAGAGGAAGTCAATGAATTGATTGTTTTGCAGAGAATAGATATGACGAATGTAGTTTGAATTGTGAATGAAAGGTAGAGAGAATATATATATATATATATATATATATATATATATATATATATATAGAAATTGAATGGATATGAATTGAATAGGCACAACTTTTCAGAAAACAATGAGACCTTTTCAGTCCTTGGGAGTTGGTGAAAAGTTGGAGGGATGTTTGGAAGTTTAAACCTTTGAAATTCAACTTTTAAATTTCAAATTACAGGCCGGTATGTCGACAAACGGACATATGGATGTCGACGTATGTGTTAATTTTAAAAGGACATTTGGTTTTTGTGACTTGTGATTTAAATTATCGATTTATATTTCAGGTTTAATGATTTCTTGAAACAATTCTAATCCTAGCAAACATCCAAAAAATTATTTTATTATTTTATTCATTTTTATATTTTTTGAATTTCAAAATTCAAAATTTTAATTTTAAATTTCAATGTTTAATTTTAAATTTCAATGTTTAATTTTAAATTCAAAACAAACAAAGCAAAGAAACGAAACAACCATTCAACCAAGGAAAAATTAAAAATTAATTAGGGTGTACCCGGTTTTTAGATCCTTTTCTTCAAAATTTTCTGAATCCTGAATTGCCATGAAGCACATATTTGAGTTTCTGGTTTCTGGCTCTTCATCACTTGATGATGAATCTGAATCATCTAACATTGTTATCTATGCTTTCTTTCTCTTCCTTGATGAATTGTTGTTGTCCGTTTGTTGAATCGATTTATCTGGAATTGGACAAATTCTCCTTATATGACCTGGTTTATTGCAGTTATAACATCAACCATCATTTCTTCCTGAACTTCCTCGATTATTATTTTGAGGGTAATTTTTCTTTCTATATCTCAAAAATTTTCTAAATGTCTTGTCATTAGGGTTGTTTCTTCATCGTCTTCACTACTCGAGTCAGAATATTTTGTCGTTGCTTTAAAAGGGATGGATTTCTTCTCAGTTGGCTTGTTTTCCTTTCTTTTCTGTAATTGGACTTCAAAAGACATCAAAATTCTAATTAAATCGTCAATCTTCATTTCACTGACATTATTGGCTTCTTCAATCGCCAAAGTTTTCTGATCCCATTCTGGAGTCAATGAACTCAATATTTTTCTGACTTGGTTTTCTTCAGAATAAATTTTTCCAAGTGTTGTTAATGAATGCACTATCTCTCGTAATCTGCAATACATATCGTAGATAGACTCATTCTCGTTCATTTTGAATAACTCAAACTGATTAACTAACATTGATATCTTAGTTTGTTTAACTTCACTAGTTCCTTCATGTGTAACTTGTAAAGTTCTCCAAATTTCATAAGCAGATTTACAAACTAACATTCTATTAAACGCATTCTTATCTAATGAGAAAAACAACATATTTATGGCTTTAATATTTCTTTGTGTAAACAGCCTTTTATTCATTTGTCCATTGTGTAAAGTTAGTTGTGGGTTCGACAAACTCATTCTATGTACTATTCCATGTGTCTAATCCTATTGATTGTAAATATATTTTCATTCTACATGCCTAATATGAATTATAACTACCATTAAAAAGTGGTGGTCTAATAGTGGACTGACCCTCAACAAAAGAACTATTATTGCTACCAGTGTTGGTTGCTATTATAACTATTTTCAAAAATCAAATTATGAACTTTTTGAAAGACCTTACTCCGATACCAATTGTTAGGGATTGCTGAATGGATCGTTAAGGCAAAACTAGCACTAAAGTGGGTGAATAGTGTTTTTGATAAACTAAACAAAATCTAAAACTATATGATCTACTATATGAATCACACACCACAGAAACAATCGCACACACAGAATCAAACACAAACACAAATATAAACAAAAATAAAACGAAGAAAGGAAAGAACACACCGGATTTTATACTAGTGCAGAATTGCTCCTACGTCCAGTCCCGCGCAACACTGGATTGCGCAAAGTTTTATTACTATATCAATATCCAAGTACAACCCCCTTGATTTCATGGCCACAAGGTTACAACCAAGTCCAAACACATTTATCTAGTATATTCCTATTGATTTCCCGACTATAAGGTTAACACCCCTCTTTCCTTGATTTCAAGGCTACAAGGACATACGTTTTTCCGAAACACTACCCAAACAATTATGATAGCCCTATAACTCTTCAATAGCACTTCGATTCAGAGAGTAATGAGTAGAGAGTGAGAAGACAAGAAGTTCTATATAAATAGAATTCAATTTTGCAGAGTATATGTGTAGAAATCATAAAAATTTGAAATATGAATGGTGTAAAGAAAGAGGATGAAGATGGAGAATCATAAAAAAATCGAAATCATCCTCTATTTATAAGATTTGAAAGATTGCAACGTTTCTGGAACGTTACAAATAGTGGAAAGACACTTCCTTTCAAAATAAAAAATATGACAGTTATATGTCGACATATCAACATATGTATGTCGACATAACCCTTCACAATATTGAGTTTTGAGCATTTTTGAAGTGGTTTAATATATATATATATATATATATATGTGATAACCCGCAAATTCTGAGCCAGTTTAAAATTTTTATTTTGGCAATTTCAACGAATTTTGAGTATTTAAAATGAATTATTTTAAATAATATCGACAAAAAATTTATTTTGTATAGAATTCGACATATATATTATATACGCCGTCGTTAGAATATATAATTTTATATATAATTATTTATAGAATTGAAAATGGCGCGGTTGTTCGATAATTCGATTTCAAACTTCAATTGAATGTGCCGGGTGCAAAACAATCTGGATTTTAGTGAAACAAAAAATAATAGGATCTAATTGAAAATATCTTTCCAACGAATCCGACAAATCAAGATTTCATAGCGGGAATCAAAAGATATGTCCAGTTGAAAATTCTGAATAGTCGCTATGGAATTCAGGCCCTTAAAAATGGGAATTTTGCAAACGGCCTCGGATTTCGACGAAACCACTTTTGTTGGAACCGTAATGTCAAGTTATTGCTAGGTTTCAAATTTCATAATTTTTCGATTCAATATGTGAGCGTGGCAAAGGAAAACGCGTTTGACCAGTTTCAGTTGATTTTAATTGACTGGAAATTGGCCATTTTTCCAACGGTCTCAGAATTCGATGAAACTAGTTTTGTTAGGACCGTGTCGTCAATACGAAGCTAGAAAATATTTTTATGGAATTTATAGAGTTGTTATGTGACCCCGGTAATTTGAAATGTACGTTTAAAATTCAATATAGCGGTTTAAATGTAAATTCAATGGAAACCGATCGAGACGAGCGAATCAGCCTACGATACGTATCCCATTGTGTTCGGAATGGGGGTAAAACACTATAGACGACAGGCGGTGGGCCTCGTTTCGAGGTCGTATGTAAAAGTCAACTTTTTGAAATATAAATTAATTAAATAAATTAAAACCTTCTTTTGCATATACCCCCCCCCCCCCCCGATTTCATTTCGAACAAAGAAGAAGAAAAAGAAAGAAAAAAAACAAAATCGCTATGCCCCGTGCCCTCGATCTCGACGCCACCGCCCTCCACCCAATCGCCACCGCCCTGATCCAAACCCCCACCCCCTGCCCTCCTCGACAGAGCGAAGCCCCCCCCCCAACGGTGCGACGACCCCGAAGCCCCCCCCCTTCAGCTCAGAATCGAAGCCGCCACCGCCCTGAGACCGCCGTCCACCTGCAGCGCCCCACCGCCTCGGCACCGTCGTCTCCACTCCAACTCCCTTCCTCGCGAATCAAAGTAAGTTTTATGATTTTTAATTATAAAAATAGGATTTTTACTATGCGATTTACCCCATAAAAATGGTGATAGTTATCATAGGAAAAGTTAGGGTTTTTAAACATTAAAGCTAGGATTTTTGTTCGTATAAAGATATGATATTTTTTATATGAGGTAGAAAGATGAAAAGATCGTATTGTTTAAAAGTGAAAAGATCATATTTTTATATTATGGGAAGGCTTAAAAATATAATTTTTACATGATAGGAATATTAGAAATACCATCTTTATATGTGTAGAGAAGTAAAAATGTGATTTTTATATATTGAACATCTATATAAAAATGTGATTTTTATATATTGAACATCGAAGTAAAAATATGATTTTTATATATTGAACATCGAAGTAAAATTGTGATTTTTATATATTGAACATCGAAGTAAAAAATTCGATTTTTATATATTGAATAGCGAAGTAAAATTCGATTTTTACATATATAGTGGCTACAGCAACGAAGATGACAAAAATGCGAAAACGACGAAGACTTCTGCAAAAGAAGAGTCAAGATGTTTGGGATAGCTATCGGTGAGAATTTCTCACCTTTCAATTTCTTTTTCTAGTTATATATATATACTAGGATGCAGACGGTGTTTAGTAGCACCCGACACCCGTCATCCACAGACCAGGGATGGCTTGTTTGTTTAATTGTTTGGTTGTGTAGTTGGTTAGATTATTCGGTTTGAACTGAATTGTTTGGTGAAATGAAATTGATTTGATTGATGTGTGAATGGCGTGGGCCTTCACTAGACCGGGGATAAGGCTAGGCCTCGTCCCGTTTCTAGTATCGTGCCGTTATGCCACCGAAATTTCCTAAAAAAATGTTAGAAAAATAAAAATATCATTTTATTGTGTAAATGAATTGAATAGAAATTCATATGTTAAAATAAAATGTTTTATCGTTAAAAATATAATTTTTAACGTGAATATGAATATAGTGAAAGTGAATAAATAAATATTCATTTACAAACCGGACGGTTTGTTTATGTACACCGATTTGACTGACATTGATTGGGTCGATAAATTTTACACATCGCCCAACTGCACGAATAAAATATGTGTTTGATTGTTTGGAACCCCACACGGGTGTTGGGATGAAATTTGAAGTTCACTCATCTTGATTGATTAAATATGTCGATCGATTGATTGACAGGCTGTTATAAGCGTTAGATATCTATATTTGAGGCTTATACAGTGTAGTGCACTTTAGTTGATGGTTGATTATTTTTCAATGCTATTATATGCGTGTGATGTATGAAAATCCATATAATATTAATTATATGGTGATTGATTGGGCCTCATTCCAATTTAGAAAATAAAGAATATTATAAAATAAAGGTTCATGTGTTGACTGTACTCATCCGTTGAGATTAGTCATGTGTTGAACGATATATTTGAAATAGAAATATTTGAATAGGAAATTTTTGAAAAAGAAATATTTGAAATAGAATATTTGAAAATAGAATTATATGAAGCCGTGTTGATAGAGATGCGCCATTTTGACGTGAACGATGTTTATATCGATTTTATTCATTTTAAAATGAATATTGAAAAGTGATTTCGAAATCGCCGATTTCGAAATGAATTGAATATATAACGATTTCGAAATGAATTGAATATATAACGATTTCGAAATGAATTGAATATATAACGATTTAGAAATGAATTGAATATATAACGATTTCGAAATGAATTGAATATATAACGATTTCGAAATGAATTGAATATATAACGAATTTGATTTCAATTGAATATATAACGAATTTGATTTCAATTGAATATATAACGAATTTGATTTCAATTGAATATATAACGAATTTGATTTCAATTGAATATATAACGAATTTGATTTCAATTGAATATAAAACGAATTTGATTTGAATAGAAAACGAATCGAATCGAATAGAAAACCAATTTGAATTGAATCGAATAGAAAACGACTTTGGAATTGAATTGAATTGAAACCGAATTCAAATTGAACTGAAAGCAAATTGAATTGAAATTTGAATTGAATAGAAATGGAATTTAAAACGAATTTATAAAGAAGAATTCAATTTTGATTCGAATTGAAATGGAAGTTGAAATTGTTTTTGAAACGAATTTAAAACTATTTATATAATTCGTTTTGAAATCGACGAAATATATATTATATACATTATATATATAATATAATGGCCTGAATAGAACGCGCCGCGCCGCGGCAGTTCATGAACTTCGACCATTTATTTCAAACGGATATTACGGGAGATCCGACCGTCGGATTCTCCTAAAACCAGAACCGTTGGGTTCGTATCGAAAAGAGCTTTCTAATGAATATTAGAAATTTGAAATCTAACGGTTGGATTTGGAGTTACGTCCAAATCAAATTTGAAAAAGGTCGTTGTAAGTGCAGTTCGATGGCCATTGTTGGAAATCGATTGTATGGGCCTTAATAAAATTATTAAAAATAGTAATAATTTGTGTAAAATCATAAGAAATGATTTGGGAAAAATTGGGGTGAAAAACTCCATATTTGAAAAGATAAAAATGGATTTTTATCGAAATGAACTAGTTTGAACTCAATTTAAAACCCGGGTTTTTATTTTTAAATAAATAAATTAGATTTAAAAAGGGGTTTTAAACAATCGGAATTGCTAATATATTTGATTGGATTTGAAATGGGTTTATCGTGAACTGTGTTTCAAATAACACTAGTTCTTTAACCCGATAATAAATAGAATGTGATTTGGGTTTGTCGTGAACTGTGTTTTAAATAACACCTAGTTCTTTAACCCAGTAAAAGGAGTTTTAACGAATCTGCAATTAGATTGAAATGTGAATTGTAATCTAAATTTCCAAATTTAGAAAATGAACGAGAATGGAGTATTACCAGTTTTGCTCCAAAGCGATAGTTAAATCTTTAATTAGATTTGAACGTGAAATGGTAATTAATTTTACCGATAACACCGTGGTGTTAGATATGGAGTATTACCAGTTTTGCTTCATGGGATGAATAGGTTGGGATTGGGAAATAAAATAAATAATTACTTCGTTGTGATTCGCTAATCTCGACTAGTTTAGAAAAACCATAATTTGGTTTGAAACGACATCCAAAGGAAGATTACAGGATAAATTTTAAAGAATTTATCTTGGATAATATTAATGGGGACCTTTCCCTAAGAATGTGGAATTTAGAAACTAGCTGTAGGTTGGCTAAGAAGAATGGTTTCCTGGGTATTGATCTGATGTTGGTTTCGGCCTTCGGGGTTAATGTTTGGGAAATTGTTCTCTTGCTAATTTGCGGTTAGTGACTAATGAATTGGAATGAGGCGTATGTTGTGTTTGTCTAACATTTGTTTTTAATATACGCGGGTTGTTCGGAAAGGTCGGGTTTACACCCATTCTGAATAACCGATTCGACGATATGTCGAAGATGAAGACGGTGGTTGAAGACCGGAAGTTTTCACATCGTTTGGGTAATTACTGACGATCCTGATTGGGCTGTACACCCAAGAGGATGGAAATAGTTGGTGGTCGTCCAGACGTACCTGGAGATGGATGGATATGCGAGGAAAGTGCCTCCGGTTTCGTTCAGACCCAGAACGGACTTGTAAATGGATTATGTGTCTGACATTGGATTTTATTCTGTGTTGATTGGTTTCTATTAAATATACATTTGTTTGGCGGCGGAGAATTTATTCTTTTGCTTAACGCCCTTCTCTGAGACGTACAAGCTTAGAGGTTGTATATCCATGGACATCAGTCGCATGGCATGAATTGCCTGTGTGGCACGCTGAGATGCAATGATCAAGGCTTCTGTTGAAAAGCAAAGTCTTGTGGTTGATGATCAAAGCACGCCTACGTGGCAGCTTTGTGTATAACGTTAATTCGTGAGCCTCACACCTCGGTATGAGTTAAAAACGGGATACGGACTGCAGGGAGAGCACGACGTTTCTTTCTAGCTTTGGTGGTGTCAGTGACTTACCAGTCCTGACATATATATACTTTTCACCTTTGTGGTTGTTGGATGAGGCGCCTCGATTATAGGTCTGTAAGGACCGGGAAACGTGTGTTCAGGCATAATTAATCCTCTAACGTAAGTGAGGACCGGCCCTGAAGATCCAGGGTTGCCCAGAGTGCGTAACCCTGAGGCATTTGCTAGAGTGTCTCGAACGCGGAGAGGAGCTTGCCCCTTGCCTCGACTCATGACGGAAATCCAATTTCCAATACGTGTATTGCGGCTTTATTTGTAGAGCCTAGTATGGCGACATAGTAGCATGGGATGCTATGCCGTCTATGATTTATATTTATGATTGAAATTGTTTTGACACTATACACTTATTATAGTATCAAATGATTTGTTTTAAACGTACCAAGCATATTTGGCTGTTATAAGGTAAAACCCTATCCTCCGGCTTGCGTTACATTGTGTGATGGGACCTGGGTCTTATAATAGCTTCATTTTTCGAAAAAGCATTGCGTTGTTTATTCTATGCACTGGTATTCTTGGGAGGAAACCCGTTCCGTGTTATACGGCGTGGTCCCTTGAATTACTCTCTTTTAAAATTGAATTAATAATTGTTTTAGTTCTCACACCAGTCACATGACTACCTGGAGTTTATTGTTTTAACCTAAACTCTGGGTGCCCCTATTTTCCGCACGGGCAGCTAGTAGTTTTGGTTTTGCAGATTTATATTCACAGGATCCTGGTTTACAGCTGGAATGATATCCGGAAAGCTCTGTATCCGTATACCACCTTCAGTTGTGCTTTGTATTATTTTCCGCTGCTATGTAATTTATTGTAATCTCTGATATTTATCGAATGTAATTTATTCATTTATACTCTGTATATTCTTGTATCTGATGGTATTGTTGTAATAGCAATGAAATGTTCTTCTGTCTGCGTTCTGTTGTGTCCTATTCTCAACGATCAGGGGTTTCGAACGGTCTAGATCGGTTTAACGACTGATTCGGATCGAGCGAAATTCCTTGTCGTCACATTTGGTATCAGAGCTTTGGTTTACAAAGCTCAGAGAATAAGGCACATTAGAACCATACGAAAGAATTCATCAGATATTGGATTAGTAATATCCAATTAGAATGACTCGTTAGAGATAGGATCAGTAGTATCCTAGAACGAGTGTGAAGAGTATATATTTCAAATGAAAACAATTTTGTTTTGAAATTCAAATCGTTGTACACGTATTTGAATATTTATTTGTATTGATATGGACAATCCGATATATAAAGATTTTGCATATACGCGTCATGAACGTATATTCGAAGTTTTAATATACTGGATAGATATAGAATCATACTCTAGTGGCCCGAAGATGATTCTGATGATTGACTAGTCGTCATTAGTATTCATGTTCGAGTAACGAAGGTGTGATATCTATATATTTCCATTAGACTGGTGTGAGAACCAAAACTAATATAGTTAGAACACATTGTTGTGAATTGGCATCAAAAACATGATTTTCTTTATATATAGATATCAAAATTATAAATTTGAAACGTTAATCCACTAATTGATTGATGTTTGTGTTGTTTGTTTATTTGTTTGCTAATTTTGAACCATTATGCCTAATAGAACCAAATATTGAACGGTATTGAAAATTGGTCGCATTTGCTTGCATATACATATACTTACATTGAACAGGTCATAACAAGGAGGTTAGAGCAGAGAATAAAATTTGTTTGCCCGACAAATAGGTACATGTCTACTACATAATTTACTGTTTTGTTTGGGTGATGATGATTTTATGAGCCTATTGGCTAGCCGCTTGGCTTTTTCTTTTTCTTTTTGAGATTAGAAGGACCGGGGAAGCTATTTGAAATTCCCCGATGCTCCCGGTGCAGGGGAGGTTATGGCGAAATTTTTCGAAAATTTAGGGAGTTAGCCAAATTTTTGAAAATTTGAAAATTCTCAGAAACTGAAAAGTTGGAGAATGGAAGCCAGATCGAATGTAGAGTTAATTAATCAAACCACTTTCGACTTTGTTCCTTTTCGGGGACGAAAAGTTTTAAGTGGGGGAGATTGTAATAACCCGCAAATTCTGAGCCAGTTTAAAATTTTTATTTTGGCAATTTCAACAAATTTTGAGTATTTAAAATGAATTATTTTAAATAATATCGACGAAAAATTTATTTTGAATAGAATTCGACATATATATTATATACGCCGTCGTTAGAATATATAATTTTATATATAATTATTTATAGAATTGAAAATGGCGCGATAGTTCGATAATTCGATTTCAAACTTCAATTAAATGTGCCGGGTGCAAAACAATCTGGATTTTAGTGAAACCAAAAATAATAGGATCTAATTGATAATATCTTTCCAACGAATCCGACAAATCAAGATTTCATAGCGGGAATCAAAAGATATGTCCAGTTGAAAATTCTGAATAGTCGCTATGGAATTCAGGCTCTTAAAATGGGAATTTTGCAAACGGCCTCGGATTTCGACGAAACCACTTTTGTTGGAACCGTAATGTCAAGTTATTGCTAGGTTTCAAATTTCATATTTTTTCGATTCAATATGTGAGCGTGGCAAAGGAAAACGCGTTTGACCAGTTTCAGTTGATTTTAATCGACTGGAAATTGGCCATTTTTCCAATGGTCTCAGAATTCGATGAAACTAGTTTTGTTAGGAC
Source organism: Allium sativum (assembly GCA_030737875.1). Classification (NCBI taxonomy): domain Eukaryota; kingdom Viridiplantae; phylum Streptophyta; class Magnoliopsida; order Asparagales; family Amaryllidaceae; genus Allium; species Allium sativum. The sequence goes on along the minus strand of CM060916.1, from coordinate 361,384,498 downwards.
CGTATCGTCAATACGAAGCTAGAAAATATTTTTATGGAATTTATAGAGTTGTTATGTGACCCCGGTAATTTGAAATGTATGTTTAAAATTCAATACAGCGGTTTAAATGTAAATTCAACGGAAACTGATCGAGACGAGCGAATCAGCCTACGATACATATCCCATTGTGTTCGGAATGGGGGTAAAACACTATAGACGACAGGCGGTGGGTCTCGTTTCGAGGTCGTATGTAAAAGTCAACTTTTTGAAATATAAATTAATTAAAACCTTCTTTTGCATATACCCCCCCCCCCCCCCCCGATTTCATTTCGAACAAAGCAGAAGAAAAAGAAAGAAAAAAAACAAAATCGCTGTGCCCCGTGCCCTCGATCTCGACGCCACCGCCCTCCACCTAATCGCCACCGCCCTGATCCAAACCCCCACCTCCTGCCCTCCTCGACAGAGCGAAGCCCCCCCCCCCCCAACGGTGCGATGACCCCGAAGCCCTCCCCCCCCCCCCCCCCCTTCAGCTCAGAATCGAAGCCGCCACCGCCCTGAGACTGCCGTCCACCTGCAGCGCCCCACCGCCTCGGCACCGTCGTCTCCACTCCAACTCCCTTCCTCGCGAATCAAAGTAAGTTTTATGATTTTTAATTATAAAAATAGGATTTTTACTATGCGATTTACCCTATAAAAATGGTGATAGTTATCATAGGAAAAGTTAGGGTTTTTAAACATTAAAGCTAGGATTTTTGTTCGTATAAATATATGATATTTTTTATATGAGGTAGAAAGATGAAAAGATCGTATTGTTTAAAAGTGAAAAGATCATATTTTTATATTATGGGAAGGCTTAAAAATATAATTTTTACATGATAGGAATATTAGAAATACAATCTTTATATGTGTAGAGAAGTAAAAATGTGATTTTTATATATTGAACATCCATATAAAAATGTGATTTTTATATATTGAACATCGAAGTAAAAATATGATTTTTATATATTGAACATCGAAGTAAAAATGTGATTTTTATATATTGAACATCGAAGTAAAAATTCAATTTTTATATATTGAATAGAGAAGTAAAATTCGATTTTTACATATATAGTGGCTACAGCAACGAAGATGACAAAAATGCGAAAACGACGAAGACTTCTGCAAAAGAAGAGTCAAGATGTTTGGGATAGCTATCGGTGAGAATTTCTCACCTTTCAATTTCTTATTCTAGTTATATATATATACTAGGATGCAAACGGTGTTTAGTAGCACCCGACACTCGTCATCCACAGACCATGGATGGCTTGTTTGTTTAATTGTTTGGTTGTGTAGTTGGTTAGATTATTTGGTTTGAACTGAATTGTTTGGTGAAATGAAATTGATTTGATTGATGTGTGAATGGCGTAGGCCTTCACTAGACCGGGGATAAGGCTAGGCCTCGTCCCATTTCTAGTATCGTGCCATTATGCCGCCGAAATTTCCTAAAAAATGTTAGAAAAATAAAAATATCATTTTATTGTGTAAATGAATTGAATAGAAATTCATATGTTAAAATAAAATGTTTTATCGTTAAAAATATAATTTTTAACGTGAATATGAATATAGTGAAAGTGAATAAATAAATATTCATTTACAAACCGGACAGTTTGTTTATGTACACTGATTTGACTGACATTGATTGGGTCGATAAATTTTACACATCGCCCAACTGCACGAATAAAATATGTGTTTGATTGTTTGGAACCCCACACGGGTGTTGGGATGAAATTTGAAGTTCACTCATCCTGATTGATTAAATATGTCGATTGATTGATTGACAGGCTGTTATAAGCGTTAGATATCTATATTTGATGCTTATATAGTGTAGTGCACTTTGGTTGATGGTTGATTATTTTTCAATGCTATTATATGTGTGTGATGTATGAAAATCCATATAATTAATATTATATGGTGATTGTTTGGGCCTCATTCCAATTTAGAAAGTAAAGAATATTATAAAATAAAGGTTCATGTGTTGACTGTACTCATCTGTTGAGATTAGTCATGTGTTGAACGATATATTTGAAATAGAAATATTTGAAATAGAAATATTTGAATAGGAAATATTTGAAAAAGAAATATTTGAAATAGAATATTTGAAAATAGAATTATATGAAGCCGTGTTGATAGAGATGCGCCATTTTGACGTGAACGATGTTTATATCGATTTTATTCATTTTAAAATGAATATTGAAAAGTGATTTCGAAATCGCCGATTTCGAAATGAATTGAATATATAACGATTTCGAAATGAATTGAATATATAACGATTTCGAAATGAATTGAATATATAACGATTTAGAAATGAATTGAATATATAACGATTTCGAAATGAATTGAATATATAACGATTTCGAAATGAACTGAATATATAACGAATTTGATTCCAATTGAATATATAACGAATTTGATTTCAATTGAATATATAACGAATTTGATTTCAATTGAATATATAACGAATTTGATTTCAATTGAATATATAACGAATTTGATTTCAATTGAATATAAAACAAATTTGATTTGAATAGAAAACGAATCGAATCGAATAGAAAACCAATTTGAATTGAATCGAATAGAAAACGACTTTGGAATTGAATTGAATTGAAACCGAATTCAAATTGAATTGAAAGCGAATTGAATTGAAATTTGAATTGAATAGAAATGGAATTTAAAACGAATTTATAAAGAAGAATTCAATTTTGATTTGAATTGAAATGGAAGTTGAAATTGTTTTTGAAACGAATTTAAAACTATTTATATAATTCGTTTTGAAATCGACGAAATATATATTATATACATTATATATATAATATAATGGCCTGAATAGAACGCGCCGCGCCGCGGCAGTTCGTGAATTTCGACCATTTATTTCAAATGGATATTACGGGAGATCCGACCGTCGGATTCTCCTAAAACCGGAACCGTTGGGTTCGTATCGAAAAGAGCTTTCTAACGAATATTAGAAATTTGAAATCTAACGGTTGGATTTGGAGTTACGTCCAAACCAAATTTGAAAAAGGTCGTTGTATGTGCAGTTCGATGGCCATTGTTGGAAATCGATTGTATGGGCCTTAATAAAATTATTAAAAATAGTAATAATTTGTGTAAAATCATAAGAAAAGATTTGGGAAAAATTGGGGTGAAAAACTCCATATTTGAAAAGATAAAAATGGATTTTTATCGAAATGAACTAGTTTGAACTCAATTTAAAACCCGGGTTTTTATTTTTAAATAAATAAATTAGATTTAAAAAGGGGTTTTAAATAATCGGAATTCCTAATATATTTGATTGGATTTGAAATGGGTTTATCGTGAACTGTGTTTCAAATAACACTAGTTCTTTAACCCGATAATAAATAGAACGTGATTTGGGTTTGTCGTGAACTGTGTTTTAAATAACACCTAGTTCTTTAACCCAGTAAAAGGAGTTTTAACGAATCTGCAATTAGATTGAAATGTGAATTTGTAATCTAAATTTCCAAATTTAGAAAATGAACGAGAATGGAGTATTACCAGTTTTGCTCCAAAGCGATAGTTAAATCTTTAATTAGATTTGAACGTGAAATGGTAATTAATTTTACCGATAATACCGTGGTGTTAGATATGGAGTATTACCAGTTTTGCTTCATGGGATGAATAGGTTGGGATTGGGAAATAAAATAAATAATTACTTCGTTGTGATTCGCTAATCTTGACTAGTTTAGAAAAACCATAATTTGGTTTGAAACGACATCCAAAGGAAGATTACAGGATAAATTTTAAAGAATTTATCTTGGATAAAATTAATGGGGACCTTTCCCTAAGAATGTGGAATTTAGAAACTTGCTGTAGGTTGGCTAAGAAGAATGGTTTCCTGGGTATTGATCTGATGTTGGTTTCGGCCTTCGGGGTTAATGTTTGGGAAATTGTTCTCTTGCTAATTTGCGGTTAGTGACTAATGAATTGGAATGAGGCGTATGTTGTGTTTGTCTAACATTTGTTTTTAATATACGCGGGTTGTTCGGAAAGGCCGGGTTTACACCCATTCTGAATAACCGATTCGACGATATGTCGAAGATGAAGACGGTGGTTGAAGACCGGAAGTTTTCACATCGTTTGGGTAATTACTGACGATGCTGATTGGGCTGTACACCCAAGAGGATGGAAATATTTGGTGGTCGTCCAGACGTACCTGGAGATGGATGGATATGCGAGGAAAGTGCCTCCAGTTTCGTTCAGACCCAGAACGGACTTGTAAATGGATTGTGTGTCTGACATTGGATTTTATTCTGTGTTGATTGATTTCTATTAAATATACATTTGTTTGGCGGTGGAGAATTTATTCTTTTGCTTAACGCCCTTCTCTGAGACGTACGAGCTCAGAGGTTGTATATCCATGGACATCAGTCGCATGGCATGAATTGCCTGTTTGGCACTCTGAGATGCAATGATCAAGGCTTCTGTTGAAAAGCAAAGTCTTGTGGTTGATGATCAAAGCATGCCTACGTGGCAGCTTTGTGTATAACGTGAATTCGCGAGCCTCACACCTCGGTATGAGTTAAAAACGGGATACGGACTGCAGGGAGAGCACGACGTTTCTTTCTAGCTTTGGTGGTGTCAGTGACTTACCAGCCCTGACATATATATACTTTTCACCCTTGTGGTTGTTGGATGAGGCGCCTCGATTATAGGTCTGTAAGGACCGGGAAACGTGTGTTCAGGCATAATTAATCCTCTAACGTAAGTGAGGACCGGCCCTGAAGATCCAGGGTTGCCCAGAGTGCGTAACCCTGAGGCATTTGCTAGAGTGTCTCGAACGCGGAGAGGAGCTTGCCCCTTGCCTCGACTCATGACGGAAATCCAATTTCCAATACGTGTATTGCGGCTTTATTTGTAGAGCCTAGTATGGCGACATAGTAGCATGGGATGCTATGCCGTCTATGATTTATATTTATGATTGAAATCGTTTTGACACTATACACTTATTATAGTATCAAATGATTTGTTTTAAACGTACCAAGCATATTTGGCTGTTATAAGGTAAAACCCTATCCTCCGGCTTGCGTTACATTGTGTGATGGGACCTGGGTCTTATAATAGCTTCATTTTTCGAAAAAGCATTGCGTTGTTTATTCTATGCACCGGTATTCTTGGGAGGAAACCCGTTCCGTGTTATACGGCGTGGTCCCTTGAATTACTCTCTTTTAAAATTGAATTAATAACTGTTTTAGTTCTCACACCAGTCACATGACTGACCTGGAGTTTATTGTTTTAACCTAAACTCTGGGTGCCCCTATTTTCCGCACGGGCAGCTAGTAGTTTTGGTTTTGCAGATTTATATTCACAGGATCCTGGTTTACAGCTGGAATGATATCCGGAAAGCTCTGTATCCGTATATCACCTTCAGTTGTGCTTTGTATTATTTTCCGCTGCTATGTAATTTATTGTAATCTCTGATATTTATCGAATGTAATTTATTCATTTATACTCTGTATATTCTTGTATCTGATGGTATTGTTGTAATAGCAATGAAATGTTCTTCCGTCTGCGTTCTGTTGTGTCCTGTTCTCAACGATCAGGGGTTTCGAACGGTCTAGATCGGTTTAACGACTGATTCGGATCGAGAGAAGTTCCTTGTCGTCACAATATATATACATATATATATAATTCTGGAAATTCTTGAGTTAAAACATAGTGTTATAAATAAGTATTATAAAGTAGAAAATCATTTGAAAACATAAATATAAAATATATGAACATATTTATAAAATTATAAAGTTTAAAATTATATGAATATTAGTATATAAAAGTGTAAATATTTGAAACTTATAAAATATAAAAATTGAGTAAAATTGAAAAAGTAAAATGTAGAAACTTAATAAAGATTGAAGATAGAATTTGAAAATAGAAATTGAAATCACAAATTGGAAATCAGAATTTGAATTTGAACCTGGAGTGATATTCAGAGTCTTACATAAACTAGACTCTATAACTATATTTATCTCGAACTCTTGAAATCTTGGTTACTCATGAGCCTTGAATCATCTCTGAATTCTGATTCTCTAGAATTCTTAAACTGTACAGTCTTCAATATTAATTCTTATATATAAATCCTACATTTGTGTGTGTGTGTGTATATATATATATATTCTAGATGAAAATGTTAGTATATATTTTATAATCAATTAATATTGAAATAAGGTTGTTGTCATCAAAACTCCATTCTCAAACATACTCCACATGAATACTAGTTTAAAGATAAAACAACGCAATGCTTTTTGAAAAATGAAGCTATTATAAGACTCGGGTCCCATCACAAAATGCAACACAAGCCGGAGGATAAAGTTTTACCTTATAATAGCCAAACATGCTTGATACGCTTTAAAACAAATATTTTTGTTATTATTTTAAGTGCTTGGTGCAGAAAACAACTTCGAACATAAATGTATCAATCATAGGCGACATAGGTACCATATATTATATCATCATATAGGTTTACAACTAAAACCGTAAAAGTTGTGTGTTAGAAATTGGATTCCATCTATGAGTCGAGGCAAGGGATCTTCCTCACCTGTTTCGAGACACTCTAGCACATGCATTAGGATCACACTATAGGAAACCTATGGATCTTCAGGGTCGGTCCATACCTAACTTTTGTGGATTGGTTATTCATGAACAATACGTTTTTCGGTCCTGTCGGACCTGTCACTTGGTTAGTATGTCGACCAATCATATCTGAGGCACCTCGCAATCCGTCATCCACATAAGTAAAATGTCAGAGCTCCATACCATGACATCACCCATAGTTGGAAAGAAACGCATGCACTCCCTGCAGTCCCTAATCCCGTTTTTGACTCATGTCATGGTGTGAGGCTCGAGAATCAACGTTATACACAAAGCTACGCTATATTAAAGTCTTGATTTGGTCATCATCCACAAAGCTCTGCTTTTCAACAAAAGCTTTGATCATTGCATCTCAGCATGCCACATTGTCAATCCGTAACATCCCATTGATATCTACCAATATACAACCTTTAAGCTCGTGCATCTCAGAGAAGGGTGTTAAGCAAAGAGAATAAATTCTCCGCCACCAAACAGGTATATACGTAGCAAAGATCAACGAATATAACACACAATACAATGTCAGACATACAATCTGTTTACAAGTCCGTTTTGGGTCTAAACAAAATCGGAGGCACCTTATTCCTCGTCCCATATGTCCAATACAGGAGAGTGGCCCTCGCATATCCAGACAATCAACAAGTACGTTCGGACAACTACCACTATAACCCCTTCAAGGCATCAACTCAATTGCAGGGCATCAATAGTAATCCATTTGATGTGAAAATTGTCGGTCTTGCGTTGTCATCAATATCTTCTAATTTTAATTGTCTTAACAGTCATTTAGAATGGGTTAAACCCGGTCTTTTAGAATAACTTGTGCATCTTATAATCAAGTGATATATGTAAATGCATCATATGCCTCATTTCAATCCAGAATATTCTTTTATTCAAATATTCATAACTCTGGGAAAGGTTCCCATTATTTTTATCAAAGATTTACATCAGTAAAACCTTTGTTTACTCTTCCTTTGGATATCATTTCAAGCGATTTTATTATATCTTTTCACAACTTATAAATAAAATTAAGGTTTATATAACTAGTTGGGATTATCGAGCCTTACCGAAGTAATTATTTATTTCATTTATCCCAATCCCAACATATTCATCCCATAGAGAAAAACTGATGGTACTTCATATTTAACACCCATAGTGTTATCGGTAAATTTAATTGCCACTTAACATTTCAAATATAATTAAATTTTTATCAATCGTATGGACTAAAATTGGTGATACTCCATTTCAAACAATTCTCGAATTTGGTAGATTTAATTACTTCTTTTTACATTTCAATCTAATTAAAGATTCATTAAAACTCCAACTTAGTTTTAGTCCCAAAAATCAATACTTAGTGATTATTCAACCTTTGGAAATTAATCTTGTCTTTACTTGGGTTAAAGAACAAACGTCATGTAAAAACACAGTTCACAATAAACCCAAAATCATCTTCCATTTAATATGGAATCTTCATGGAAATCTAAACAATATATAATTGATATAAATTTCCATATTCGACCAATACTATAAGTGGAATAACGACAAACCCTTTTAAATACCATAAATAGTGAATGCCCACTTTCACAGAAGCTCGTCTCGATTATTATTAATCGAATTCCATTCAATTCCAATTTAATTAAATAAACGGGGAAAACTTCCTTAAATCTTCAGTGAAAGATTTATTCCTTTCACAATTGGATTCAAGAACAGTATTATTTAAAATATATTCACAACAAACCCAAAATCCTATTTGATATTACATATAAGATCTTAAATGGAAATGATGTCGACTTGCATTCAATACCAAATTCTGAAACTAACAGATATCGTTTTGCAATAACGATATCAATATCTTCCAAATTCCTCAACGATATCCGTATAATCACGGAACCCAATATCGAAAATATCCGAAGATAATTTTCATTCAAATCCATTCCAAATTATATGTAGGAAACTTCTGGTTATGACAAAACCATTCACAAATCGAATTTATTATTTTAAAAATCGTTGGATTATTACTCTAGTTATTAACTAGTTCATTCAGATAAAAATATCTTTTATCTTTTCAAACATGGAATATTTCATCCAAAATCTTTTCAAATCATTAACTACGATTTTACATAATTTATTTATATTTTGAATAATCTTATTATGGCCCTTACAGTCGGTTTTCCATATTAGCCAGCGAACTACATGCATATCGACCTTTTCCAAAACTGATTTGGACTTAAATTAAAATCTAACCATTGGATTTCCAAAATTCTCATTTTATTGGAAGATCATTTCATTACAATTCCAACGGTTCTAGTTTCAGAAGAATCCAACGGTCGGATCTCCCGGTACGTCTGTTCGAAGTTACAGGTTGGCGTTCGTGAACTATCGATGTGCGATGCGTTCTATTCAAGCTCGAATTCGATTTAAATTTCAAATTTAAATCGAAATGAATCCAAACCATTTTATAAATTATATATAATATATATAATCATCATTGAAAACACGTTTCAGTCGTTTATCTTTAAATTGCACATTTCACTGTTCAGTCAATTTTAATATTTTTGTGTCCGTACAAAATCGGACATCAAAACCAAACTTCAACTGTTAATCGAATTTTATGTTAAATTATTCGTTTTATTCCAGGTTGAAATGATATTCAACCAATTACCATATAATTTCAGTTATGGATTTCATACGTCACATGTATTCAACAATAGTTATAAACAACTATTGAACATCCAATTCACATCCAAAGTGTGCTTACATCCATATAAGGCTTAAATAATTATTTAATGCTTATATTGGTCTTTCAACCAATCAATAACATTCAATCTAAATACTTGGGATTAGTGTAAATCAAATATCATCCCAATACCCACGTGGGGTTTCAATCAACAAATAGTCAATTTACATCAATACGGATTCATGTATTTAATCATTACTAGTCCAATTTAATTATTTTTCTAACTAACAATTTTTTTAAAAAGGTAAAAATAATTTTACCGTTCAGATTATAAATGAATATTTATATCCAATTTCAACTACCACTAGTATATTAACATCATTTTACATGTTAAATATCTCAAATTCACAATCACAACAAAATACAAGAAATCAACAATTCATCCATGGGTTTTCAAGCAACTGTGATGTGAGCAACCAGGCACTGTATACAATTTGTGATAACTAATTTAATAAAAATCAGCATAAGCAATCAATATGTTTTCAGTTATAAAAATAAATAACTTAACAAAATATTTGATTAAGAGAGTTCTCACATTGGTTTTTTGTCGCTGAATTACTATAAACAGCCGATTGAACGAATCCGACAATTTCTTCTACCAAAAATTGAGACGAGCTCCAAATCTCTCCAAATTAGTTTTATTGCGAATCTTTCATTGATATAGTTCCAATGCATCTTGAATTGCTGAATTTCGAGTTCATACGAAAAAGTTATGATTTTTGCAAGTTTGCATACACATGTATGTCATTAACAATTCATATAATAATTAATTACTCCTTAGTCTCTTCTAATCCTCTCCTCTAATTACTTCTTCCTCCTCCAGAACTCACATACAAAACATCCCTCTTCATTCCAATTATGCAACCTTCTTCTTCCCTTCTCTCCTTCGTTTCTCAATGAAAACACAAACCGTAAACACCGTTGTTCTTTTCTTCTTGACCTCTTTCAAACCATACCAACTTCGCTCCACTCAATGCCCACCCCAAAATCACGACTTTAGACCTGGAACGCACGACCAAGAGCAGCCCTCGGCATTTTCCGGCATCAAATCCCCTTAAAATTTATGTACACATTCCATTCTCCCTTCTCAACTCAAATATAATCACCAATCCTTGAACTAAAGCTTCTATCTCGTGAATTCCGGAGCCCTAGCTCATGAAACCAATGCTGGAAACATCACAGCGAATGACGTTGATGTCGAACCCTTCAAAATTCACCTCAACTCGTAGAGAATCACCAAAGAAACTCACATATACTTATTCCATTATTTTTAGGATTTGATTTTATTTTCTTTTGATTTTTGGAAGATTGTTTTTGTCATTTATGGAGAAGAGAGTGGCAGCGTGAGTGAAGGGTGAAAGTGAGGGTTTGGAGAAGGTTAAGATATTATACAATAGGAGGAAAAAAAATATTTTTTTAATTATTATTTATATATCTTACCCTATCCAACTTATGTAGGTTTTCGTGGTTTAAAAATTCGTGTGATCACATGTGGATCACGTTTTCAATGAAAATTGACTTGCAGCTACTCTTCGAGATTATAGACCCAACGAATCTGGTTTCGTCGAATTCTAAGTCCGTTTTATCAAACAACGAATTTTCAAAGCCAAAACATTGATTGTTTTTCACAGTAAAATCATGCTCGGCCACATACTAACTCTAAAAATCATGAAACTTGAAATCTTACCATTATTCGACACTACGGATTCAACAAAAAAAGTTTCATCGAATTCCAAGGTATTTTCAATAATGTTCCTTTGTAAAATTGCTCAAATTATTACATCGACTAGTTTTATCGTGCAGGACCACATACTAAGTCCGTTTGGCGCAAAATTTGAAATCTAGCAGTAATTTAATATTTCAAATCTAACAAAATTAGTTTCATCGAAAACAGATATTGTTGCAAAATATCCATTTTTAAGGGCTATGTAATATTATTATATTAATAAATTCAAAAGCAGTTTAAATAAATAATAATAATAAATTAATGTTATCATATATATCCAAATAAAATATCATATAGGTGTAAAACAAATAAACTTGAATTTATAACTCGATATTAAAAATTTCTAGTTATATGATTTTCAATTTACATGAAAAATCCTTTTATTTAATTTAATAAATAGTTATAATCTATATACAGTTCCATAGTGACTATTTTCAATTTTTATTTGGATATAACTTCCATTTTGTAAAGGGAAATCACAAATTTTTGCATTCATTAGAAAGATATATTTTAATAGATGCTAACGTTTCTCATTTTATCAAATTCTGACTTATAACAAATTCTATATACTCGTTTAAAATTTAAAAATAAATTTTCAAACTGTCGCGCCATTACGAGCTCGTTTTATATATATTATAAATTTTTACACTCAAACCTCGTTTTAAATAAATTCTAAGTCATTTATTCTCAAGATAAATCATTCAAAATATTTAATTTCCATTAAAATCAATTAAAGATAAATTTTAAATTGGTTCCAAAATTATGGGTTGTTATAGTAGAGAGGATGCTTCCACCTAAGGTTTGGTCGATTGAAGAGATATATGGAATCGCAGAAGACTATCCAAAGTTGCAAAAAACTAGGGTACATGTTGAAATTCGAGGTAAGTTGGATATTCATGACTGATGCAAACAAAATATATTTTGGGAGTTACCTCACTGGAAATATCTTCTTTTCCAACATAATATTAATGTCATGCACAATGAAAAAAATGATTTTGATAACATGATTGATACGATTTTGAATGTAAAGGGAAAAACTAAGGACGATGTGAATTCAATACGTGATATATTACACTTTTGTAAGTGGCCCGAACTTCATTTGTACGATGATAATAAAAAGCCTGAAGCATGTTATACGCTAGACAATAAGCAAGTAAAACTTGTGCTAAAGTGGACGGAAAGACTTAGATGTCCTGATAGGATTTCTTTTGACCTCCACAGATGTGTTGACTTTAAAAACAGTAAATTGAGTTGGATGAAAAGTCATGATTGTCATATCATGATGGAATATCTTTTACTTGTGATTTTCAAAGAATTGTTGCCTAAAAATGGAGTGTTATAATAAATTTATGTATCTTTATAAACATCTTTCTTCATCTATATCAAAGGTTTCATTAATGTTATGGAACATTTACTATTTCATTTTTCATCTGAAGCACTAGTTTGAGGACTTTTGCAATATGGATGGGTGTATCCATTTGAGAGGTAAATTTGAATATTTGCGATACTTGTGTTAGTTTAAAATTTGGACTTATATACCAAAATAGAAATTAAATTAATTTTGTTATAAGTACTTGAAGAAAAAAGTTAAGACAAAAAGCACATGTGGAAGGTTCGATTAGCAAATCATATCATGAAGAAGAAGCTTCATTTTTGTTCTCTCGTTACTTTGGCAATGATGTAAACTTACCATTAATAAGTTTTCCCCGTAATGAAGAAGTCGTTAACCAAGATTCTTCCCGAAAAATGTTACCTATATTTATACAACATAGAAGACCTACTAGAAAATGTATAGAAATATGGTTAGACGATAGAGATTACCATGTAGTACACACATATGTTCTATTAAATTGTGTTGAGGATGCACCATTTGTCAGGTAATAATGAATTCATATATAATTCAGTTATGCATATATATATTAATAATAAAGGAATATAATACATATTTGCAGCATATACGAATCACAGCAACCATCTTCGGGATATAAAATGGTTTATTATGGGGCAAAAGATTCGGGTAACCAAGAGGACTAAAAGTATGGGTGTGACACAGTTACCTTAAATGGTCAGTGGTTAGTGTAGTCCTACCCCGATAATGGGAGGTGCACACACAAACACACACACACACACACAAATATATATATATATCGTGTGAATGATGGTACGTGCCCTTTGTCTGTTGATGGGAGAAACATCTCGATATTTGTTTGCATACATTTTGTTATGCATTGATTGTGATATTTTGGAATTTAAATTTCCAAGTGATTTGGTTTTGAGATCCCAAAGTGAAAGCTAAATTGATATGAAAGCTAGGTATGTATTTCAAATGATTTGAAATAAGAAATCGGGAATAAGGTCCAAAGAAATAACTTTTGTAAAGTTAATTATATTTTGAAAACCTAAGTTTGGGGATTAAGCCAAAATGGGTAGTTTGAGGAATTGCATATTGTTTGGTGCATCATAGGCTCCGTAAGTTTTTTTATAGTTGTTTGTGCACTGGCATTCATGGTATGACTCACTTTCAAATAAGTTAAGAAAAACTGTTTTGGTTCTCATACCAGTCCCATGACTGACCTGGAGTTTATTGTTTTCCACCTAAACTCTGGGTAGCCATATTTTCCACATGAGTAGTAAGTAGTTATGGGTTTGCAGATATTTTTAAACGGGGTTATGGATGGAGCTATTCTCTTGATTATTTCGGGTCTTCCGCTGTATATATTTATGTTTCCGTTGTATTGTAATTTATTTATCTCTGATATTTTTCTGTTGTGTATCAATTATTTGTACTATGATATATTCTGTACTCTGAGGTAAAAAATTTGTAATTACAATGAAGTATTATTTTGTTTCTGTCTCATGCGTCGTATGCCCAAATTTAACCGTTTGAGAAGTTCTGACTTTTGGATCGGACCTATGTGGTTTATGGTCAATTCGAAAGGTGGGGATTTTCAGGTCGTTACAGAACGGGTTTCCTCCACATGAAATACCAACTTAAAAAAACTCGCAATGCTTTTTGAAAAATTAAGTTATATAAGACTCAAGTCGCATCACACAACTCAAGCGCAATCCAAAGGACATAGTTATACCTTGTAATAGCCAAACATGCTTGATATGCGAAATTTCTCTTTTATTATTACTAGTTCATAGTGTGGAAATCAATTTCGAAAATAAATGTATCAATCTTAGAAAGCATAATACCCCATCCTGTTATGTCGCCATATAGGTTTACAACTGAAAATGAAAGGTTCATATTGGGAGTTGGATTTCCATCAATGACTAAGGCAAAGGATCTTCCTTATCCGATTCGCAGCATCTCTGGCAAGATGTCTTGGACTCACGCGCACACGAACCCTAGATCGACAGAACCGACCCACCAACTCCTGATGAGTTTGGTTATTTCTGAACAGAACGTTCCCCGGTCCTATCAGACCTACAATATGGTCTATGTTTGACCATCATCCAAGGCTCCTCAATTCCAACATCCACATAAATAAATTGTCTGGGATCCATACCATGGTAGAACTTTTAGTTAGAACAAAACGTATGTCCTTACTCTGCTATCCTTCATCCAGTTTTAGGGCATTCATGGGTTGTGAGGCTTGTCGAAGTTATGTTCCAACACAAAGGCACACTATATAATCCATGCTTTGATCATCATCCACAAAGTTATGCTTTTCAACAAAAGCTTTGATCAATCAGCAACTTAGCATGCCACCTTGTCAGTTCACACATATGGTCAGTTTCTATTAATAATATAACCTTTGAGTTCATGTGCCTCAAAGAAGTGTGTTAAGCTAAGAGAATAAATTCTCTGCCACCACGGATATATCATCAACAACAACTTATCGATTATGTTATAAAATACAACATCAGACACATGTCCATTTACAAGTTCGTTCAAGGTCTGAATGAAACCGAAGGCACCTTATTCTTCGTCCGCTAAGGGAGAGAGACCCTCGCATATCTGGTCGATCTTTATGTAAGTCCAGACGACCGGCACTTTAACCTTACAACGGGAGCTACCCAAAGCATCAACAATATTCCAAACGATATGAATATATCCGGTCTTCAACCACCATAATCAATTTCTTTGACAATCGTCGTATTAGTTATTCAAAATGGGTTGAAACCCGGTCTTTCCAAATCACTATTGCATCATTAAAATCAAGTGATATATAAACATATCATACACCTCATTCCAATTCAGAATATTCTTTTATTCAAATATTCTTTACGTTGGGAGTTACTCCCACAAATCTTATCAAATATTTACATCATTTAAACTTCTCGTTTAAATCTTTCCTTGGAAATCATTTCAAAAGATTGTAAAATCTATTTTCATAAACTTAACTCAAATTAAGGTTTATAAGCCATACCAGGATTATCGAGCCCAACAAAAAGGTAATCTCTCGTATCATTATCCTCCTCCCATCATATTCATCCCATGGAGCAAAATTGGTGGTACTCCATATCTACATCCCTCGTATTTCGATAAGTTTAATTACCTACTTTCATTTCAAATCTTTGTTTAAAGATTTATTACAATACTAACATAGTTTTAATATTCATTTCGTTCAATGAGATCTTTTATTGAAAGATTAATTAAAAGTTTAACACGGTTTTAGTCTCCATTTCCATTTGTTCAATTCTTGTTGAAAGATTCATTACAACTCAAATTGAGAAGTCATCTTTTCTTTAATTGAGTTAAAGAACAAATGTTATTTAAAACATCGTTCACGATAAACCCAAAATCAAACTTCCAACAAAAATGGAATTTTCGCTGAAAACATATCAATTCACAATTGATATAAATTTCCATATCAGACTAATACTATAAGTAGAATAACGACAAAGCCTTTTAAATTCCTTAAATAGTAAAGGTCTTCCTCCATGGAGGTTCATCTTGATTATCACTGCATCGATTTCCATTCGATTCAAATTGAATTTTTAATTGAAAAACTTCACTTTGGAAAATTCCATTAAATCTTAGTCAAAAGATTTATTTCATAAACTTTATTTACAACTCGGTTTAAGAACAATGTTACTGAAGACACCATTCACGACAAATCCAAAATCCAATTTGGAATCAAATATAAGGATTTGAATTAGAAATCATATTGACTTATATTCAATATCAAATTCTGAAACCAACATATACCGTATAGAGAATAACAATATCTCTATCTTCCAAATTCCTCAAAATAGTATCTGTATAACTGCGGAAGCCAATATTGAAATATCTGTAGATTATTTCCATTCAAATCCAATATTCATACATTGGAAAAACTTTGCTTGGTTAAGTATTTATGAACTTCAAACCATCTCAATCACTTTTGTTAAATAGCTAAATTTCACGAAATATCTTTATACTATCAAAAACTAAATATATTTAGTCTACATTGCTTTTTAATCATTTAGTATGATTTATCATAATTTTTCCTTATTTTTAATAATTTAAAAATAGCTCAATTCATTAAAAACCAATTTCAGGTCATTTACATCAGTAGCGTTGTTTTTATTCAAATTTGACTTGAATTGATCTCGAAATCTAACTGTTAGATTTTAAAACTTCCCATATCATTGGAAAGCTCTTTTCATTCTAAACCAAACATTTTTCGTTTTCGGAAAATCTGACGGTCGGAACTACTGGTACGTCAATTTGAAGTTAGTGGTCGAAATTCGCGAACGATCACTAAGCGAAACATCCTATTCAAATCATTTTATTATTTATAATAAAATTCGTTGTTTCGGTTCAAATGTGTTTTATAAAACATTTATAAACTCATTTAAAAATGATTTCATTTACCCATTCAATTTTAATTCAAAATTGAATACTCAATATTATTATAATATTAAAATAATATTTTTTTTTCAAAATATCGGATTTTGAAATCCAAATTTCCTCGACATTCATTATAAAAATAAATATGATCAATGGAAAAATCTGTTCGAGTTAAAAATGTCGTTTATATACCTAACTTGAGTTCACATTTTGAAATTACTATTCATTTTGAAATAAATCTGAAAACAGGACTTTATAAATTGATTTTTTTTAAATCAAATTCTAACTTTTAAGAAATTTATTCGTTATCATTTAAACTCTCTTTCCAAACCAATTTGAATTTAAAATTCAAATTTCCATTTCCACTGAATGTTTCATTAATAAAATATTCAAATTAAATTCTGAACTGGAATGTGATTCAACTAATTACTATACAATTCAATTTATATGGATTACACAAATCATCAACAACCATATCAACTATCATCCATCAACCAATCATTATAATATAAGTGTTTCCGTTGTCATTGCTTATATTCACAGTTTAATAATAATAACAGTAAAAAACTGTAAACATCATCTATCAACCACAAAACTAACGTTGCAATCATAGGAAAGCAATACATATTCAGGAATGAATATAATAACTATAAAATTTAATTGAGAGAGTTCTCACATTGGTTGTTTATCGTTAAATAACAATAAACGTCGATTGCTTCAAAGCAGGCATTTTATCTTGCCATAAACTGCAACAAACTCCAAATCTCTCCAAATCAATTTCATTGTGGACCCTACGTCCATACGGTCCCGAGGGATCCTGTTTCGTCAGATTTTGATAATGTATGCAAAATTATTCATTTTACAAACAAAGATACATATATAAGTCATTAACATTTAAATTAATTTAAATTATACCCTTAATTACACTTAGGCTACACTAGTCTCTTCCTCATCACCCTTCTTCCCTACCAGTTCACGCACACAGCAGCATTCTTCCTCCATTGCCATTGCTTCCTACTTGCACATATCCCCCTCCTCTTCACTTAGATTCAATTAAAAATAACCATAATACTACTCTCCAAATTCTACATCACTCCACCCCCAACATCTTGAAGCTTGCACTCCTCTTCCAGTGTGTGTTCGATTAGCCTTTTCACGCAAGCACAGTAGCATGCTCGACATTTCTATTCTCTAATTTCAACCAAAATTTGCATACAACCTCTACTCTTCCTCCTCAACTCAACAATAACAACCAATTCATGCATTGAAGCTCCAAATTCATGCAACACTCAACCCTAACATATTAAGGAACGCTGTAGGAATTTTACGCGACCAAAAACATTTCTGAGCCCATTAAAAAACACATAGAAGCAAAGAGAATCTCCCAACGAATTCAAAGATACTTGTTTCGAAATTTAGGATTTTATTTTGATTTGTTTTGAAATTTTAGACCTTATGTTTGTTGAAAGAAAGTCAAGGAGAAGCGGTGGTTACTGTTTTGACCTGATAAGAAGGAATTTAGGGTTAGGGTAATGTTAAAGGCATTATATAGGTTAGAAAAAATATTAATTTATTCGATTATTCTATTTATTTTATATGATTGTTACCTCCATTTGTTTAAAAATCAGTATGATCATATATGAATCCCTTTTTGACGAAAATGGACAGATAGCTATAATTTGACGTTACGGACCCAACGGAACTTGTTTCGTCGAATTCCGTATCAGTTTTCTCACACAGCGTATTTTTTAAATCAAATTATTGACCGTTTCACATTTAAGTTGCATACGATCATATACTAACTCCAAACGGCGCGAAACGTCAAATCTAGCAATAGTTTAATAATCCAGATCCAATAAAATTGGTTTCATCGAAAACAGAGGTCGTTTGCAAAATGGCTGCTTTTAAGGCCTAAATAAAACTAATAAAATATAAATAAATTTAAAAACAGATCAATTTTTTTTTTAATATTATCATACATATTCAAATAGAATATCATATAGTTCCGAAATAAATACACTTTGGATTATAACTTGATATTTTCAAAATTCAAGTCAAATCGATATTCGATTTTAATAACAAATCCTTTTATTTTATTTAATAAATCGTTATAATTTATAAACGATTTCAAAGCGACTATTTAAAATTTTGATTTGGACATAACTTACAATTTATAACATGAAATCTCAATTTTCTACTTATTGGAGATTGATGATGTTTTACTGACAACAACCTTGTTTCAATTATTAACATTATTGATTATAAAATATATACTAGCATAGTAACACTGATATCTAGAATATATATATATGCAGGATTTATGTGCAGGAAATAAATATTAAAGACTGTACAGTTTAAGAGATTCAAGATTTCAAAGGAGATTCAAGACTCATGAGTATCAAGATATCAAAATATCAAGATTTCAAGAGATCAAGAATATCAAATTAATAGAGTCTAGTTAGTATGTAAAACTTTGATTAGCACACCCCACTTCTTTTTTCAAATTACTCTTTTAAATTGATTTCTATTGACCAACTTTTTGGCAAAAGTTGTCGCGGTTCAACGGATTGAAGCCCAATGTCCAAAAGCTCACTTTTCAGTGTCGGTCGATCGACCGACAGAACGACCTGTACTTCAAAAAGTCCGAAAAAGATTTGGTTCGAGCTAGTTTCCTTCGAGCAGCGGTATCTCGTGCCTTGGCATAATTTCTCTCGCGGATCGACCGAGTTAAGCACTTCCTTAAAGTTCGGGTTGATCAGATATCTCCGAATCTATGTGGAAATATTTAGTTGAGTCATTCAATACTCGGCTTTATTCTCAAGGCATTAAAGGCGGTCAACCACTTCCGAACGAAGCTCTACTTATGATACACCTAATATTGAGTGCCACGAAAGACACAATTTTCGAGGATACTATTAATCAATAGTAGACCGGGTCCCACCACCGCAACTACTTCAAATGATCGGGCTCCATGTGTCTGAGCTCCGCAAAAGAGGCAAGCCACGTGACGGCCAACTCGATCCACTTCTTCATCAATAAATAAATACCACCAAGCTCAAAATGTAAAGGACCTTTCTCTTTGGAGACCTTCTTTCGGATGCTCTATTCTGCACCTAAGACTTCCGATTCTAAGCTCTTGTTATGGCTAACTCCAAAAATAGCTAATTCTCCTTCTTTCTTCAAATAGAAAAAGCATTGTACTTGTAATCAAAAGCAAGTCAATACATATAAAGTGGACGTATGCACCATTTTTTGCGAACATCTATAAAAAGTCTTGTTTTCCCTGTTTTCTTTAATTTACTTCATTTTTGTGATTGTTATTCATGTGTTATTCACATGATTGGGGGTTGGCTGTCACTAATTACCAACTTTTGACGTCAACACTTTGGCGTGCCAAGAAGGGGGGCATGCATCGACATACTCTACGACATTCAGCAAGTTCTGACCTATGGTGAACAAGCAGAAGAAGGATGCAACATCTTCTCGCCCCACAAGCACTGATGCAGTCGAGATAAACGCTGCAGAGGCAAGTCAGGAAGCCTCCTCTCATGAAGTCATGTCCCGATATCTGGCATGGATAAGATTATGGCTGAGTTCAGAGGCCAGATCACATCTCAAGGTAAACTGCTCGAACGACAACAATAGTTAATGGATCACCTTCTCGCTCAGATGGAAAAGGGATTTAATGTTTTAACATTAATTCCTCCACTGAGTGAAGCTGGGGCAGTAACCGATCTTCGATCTGCATAAATGCAAGCCGTAGATTAGATTGCACCTTTGCTTCCTACTGACTCGGCTCCACCTTCCGACCTATCACAGCCAGGATAATCGCTTCCAGCAACCAGCGCAACTGCAGAATCACAGGAGGCCCGCGATCAAGATCTAGGTCATTTGACCAAATTACCTCCACTTTCGGGACCAGCTCGACCACTAGAACCAATCGAGCAACTGCTGGGTCTATCACGATCAATGCAATTCCCATTACAACCCAACACCTTTCAGAAGACTTGTCTTATGCCGCCTCTTCTTCAGCCAAGAGCTGGTGGAGCCTTCCCTTTAAACCAGGGAGACAACTCTACCATACCGGTTCTCACCATGGCGGAGGAAAGAGATACCATAAAACCTTCTAACATTGCTTCTGGCGGGGGCACCAGGGAGCCCCAAATATCACATGCTATGTTAGATCAACCTGGACCTTCCATCACGGACATGGCTCGGACCAATTCTCATCAGGTACAAGAGGTGCCAGTCTACCCAGAACCAACAACTGCAATAGACCCTCGGCCTGACCTTCACTCAACCCTCGGAGGTCAAGCCCAATCAACGGCCACCGTTCCGAGCATGCTTTCTTTAAACCCTGGTGCTGGAGCTCTCCAGAATGTAGAGCTAGATTCATGGCAGCAACTCCTCGGAGATGGAAGCCAGCTTGCAAGCATCATCTGACGCTTCACCCGGGGCACTTCTTCTCAGGAGGATATAGATAATATCCACTACAACCCCTTAACCAGGGAAATTAGAAACTTCTGCAATCCTCCAGACTTTTAAGTTTCTAGCTATTAAACCTTACAATGGTCAGACCGACCCGACCATCCACCTTATATGATACATGCGTCAATGGAAGTACTCTCTGCATCGACCAATGTTATGGCTATGTGCTTCCAACTCTTTCTCACAGATATATCCAGATTGTGGTTTCGGCAGCTAACAACAGAGTCGATTGGCAGTTTGAACGCCCTGGTTACTCGCTTCATCGAGCAATTCAGAGTTCACATTTCCCAACCAAAAAGTCTCATGCTTCTGACCTCCATCAAGCAACGTCCGGGATTGACACTTTGATTTTTCCTCAAAAGATTCAATGTGGCCGTTGCATCAGTCGATCGACCGCCATCGACGTTGCTTATGGCTGCCATCGCAGGTATCCAGAACCGATCAGAATTCTTGATTTCTTTGACCAGAGATCCCTCTAAGGACATTGAAGATTTCTATGCAGAGGCCGAGTGGTTCCTCCAACAAGAAGATGCCAGCATTGAGATGGAGATCCTCGAGGTCCTTGCCACCAAAGGAGGAGGTCCATCCAACACTATTGGCCAAAATAAAGGAAGAGGAAAGGCCTCGAAAAAGAATGAACGCAATGTATGACCCCGGAGAGAGAACAAGTACGATCAGTATACCGAGATCATTTCTTCCCTGCTCGACATCTACCTTGACGTAAGAGGGTCCTTACCTTTCCCAAAACTTCCTCAAAGAGATCCGACCAAGAAAGAGTTTGATTCTGGAAAGCACTACATGTTTCACAACATAGCCGGTCACAACACCAATGAATGCTGACACTTACACGATCTCATCGAGGATAGGGTCAGGCGAGGAGAACTTCCCGAGTATGTCAAGAAAAATACACCGATCATGCCGCCATAATCTTCTACCCAAGCTCCTCAGGCAGGTCCTCGGGCTCCTGGAAACGGAAAGGACCCTGAGATCAGCACTCGCGGCATCATTATCAATTAATAAGATTTATATTTCTTATTTTTAATGTATTTTTGTTTCTTTCAATAAAACGGGTATGTTGATGTACACATGTACGTGGTTAGGATTTAGCTCCTAGGTATGCTCTAGAATTAACGTTCGCCCTCTTAGAATTTATTACCATTTCCTTGTAATAGTTCTTTAGTAACAATAAATTTTCTTTTACAATCATGGACTATGTTTGAATGATTTAAGTCGAGCATGACTGACGCTCACCAACCCGAATCTGGTTAGTGCTAAGCCATCGTCCGTAACACACGATCAAAGCCTGCCACCATAACTAAACCTACTCCTCGAGCCAAGTATGGTAGGACTTTCCTAAGACGAGTATTGATTATACTCGCCCCTTCTCTAAGACGAGTGCACTATCCACTTGCCGTGATTTAATAATATCATTTATCCATGACTTCGTACGTCTGGTTCCATCGGCTAAGTATGAACAAAGTTATATATGACCGAGCAAAATCAACACTTGCCATAAGCCGAGTATGGATAATACTCGCCGTCTCCAAAAGCCGAGTATGGATAATACTTGTCGTCTCTATAAACCTAGTATGGATAATACTCGACGTCCCCATAAGCCGAGTATGGATAATACTCACAAGCTCTCTAAGCCGAATGTGATTACTGCTCGCTATTATCTTCAAGTTGAATATGGTTTAATCTTGATCAATTAAGCTCGCAGCTATCTCTATACCGAGAACGGTCTATATTGTCTTTACAGGTACCAGGAGATGCTACTAAACCTTCTTGGATTAATACAATCTTTAATGGTTGTTGGTTTCCTGGTCTTAATATGATCCATACCGATCGTCGGTTTTTTGATCTTAATACAGCCATCAGGACCGTCGAATTTTTGGCCTTAATACGGTTCGGCACAACCATATCTACCCGCACATTGACCATCGATACTACATTCAGAACACGCCTCCTTTACCAAGAAAGATGTATTCTGAGGGGCAAAGTGTTGACCAAATTTTTGGCAAAAACTATCGCAGTTCAACAGATTGAAGCCCAATGTCCAAAAGCTCACTTTTTAGCATCGGTCGATCAACAGATAGAATGACCTATACTTCAGAAAGCTCAGATCGATCAGGTATCTCCGGATCTATGTGGAAATATTCAGCTGAGTCATTCAATAATCGGCCTGATTCTCAAGGCATTAAAGGAGGTCAACCACTTCCGGACGAAGCTCAACTTTTGATACACCTTATCTCGAGTGCCCGTAAGCCGCAATTTTTAAGGATACTATTAATCAACAGTATACCGGGTCCTACCGCCACAACTACTTCAAATGATCATGCTCTATGTGTCCGAGCTCCGCAAAAGAGGAAAGCCATGTGGCGTCCCACTCAGTCCACTTCTTCATCTATAAATATACCTCCAAGATCAAAATGGAAAGGACCTCTCTCTCTCTCTGGAGACCTTCTTTCGAATGCTCTATTCTACACCTAAGACATCTGATTCTAAACTCTTCTTATGGCTAACTACAAAAATAGCCAATTCTCCTTCTTTCTTCAAATAGAAAAAGTGTTGTACTTGTAATCAAAAGAAAATCAATACATATAAAGTGGAAGTAAGCACCATCTTTGCCAAACCACTATAAAAAATCTTGTGTGTTCTCTATTTTCTTTACTTTACGGCATTTTTATGATTGTTATGCATGTGCTCTTCACACGATTGGGGGTTGACTATCACTAGTGACCAACTTTTGACGTCAACACTTTCAAATTATTTCAAACTCTTTTCAGAATAATTTTAAATCATCCAAAGTTTTTTACTTATGATTTCAAATATATATAAGTTCCTTTTATAGTTTATATATATTATATATGTGTTTATAATTATACTATATAACTTTTATATCATTTATATATATATAGTTTTTATATTATATGGTTAAATAATATTTTATATGTTTTTATACTTTAGAAATTATATTTTAATCAACTAGTTTTGTCGTTTCAGAAATTTTAAAATATATATTAGCTTAAATACTCTAAAAATGATTTAAAATACAAATTTCAAATACATATGTCGACATACAAGAAATGACATGTCGACATATAACTATCACAAATTTTAAATTTAAAAAGATGTGTTTTTTCATATTTGAAACATTTCAGGAATGGTTGTGTCCCTTGAAACACTATATAAAGGGTCTGATTTCGAATTGTTTTCAACATATATTTTCTCCATCTTCCTCCTTTATCAAACCATCATTACTCTTCTTAATTTTCTAAGATTCTACACTTATACTTTGCCGATTTCAATACAAATTATATCATTCTTCTTCTATTTTCAATCTCTATCATATACTCTCTGTTTGGAGGTGCTACTCATGAGTTCTAGGGCAATTGTAACCGATAAGGAAAGGGCGTGTTTCGTGTTCCGTGTAGCCCGTAAACCAAGGAAAAGGATTGGTGTTAACCTTATAGCCGTGAAATCAAGGGTGTTGAATCGGTGTTAACCTTGTAGCAATGAAATCAAGGGTGTTGTAATTGGATACTGACATTAATAAAACTTCGCAAAATCCAGCGTTGTGCGGGACTGGACGTAGGAGAAATCCGAACCATTGTAAAATCCAGTGTGTTTTTTCCTTTTCCGCATTTTACTTTTGATTATATCTACATCTGTGATTGTTTCTATAGTGATATTCATTCCATGATTCATAAAATAGTTTGAGTAATTGTTAATTCTTTAAGATTTCCATAATTTATTTAAGAACTCTATTCACCCCCCTCTAGTGTTAGTTTTGCCTTAAGATCCTTGATTCTCATCCCTAACACCACTTTAGTTAAAAAGATGTAATTAAATAGATCTTAACGCTTCTCGTTTTACAGAAGTCCGACTTATAATTGTTGATTCATGAGAATTTCGATTCATGACAACAAAGAAATGGAGATTAATGGAGATCATATTGAAAAGCTAAGTTCATATATATGAGAGTATTTAGTCGTGTTAGATATTTGTTAAAATCTATCCTCATAGTATAACATGAATGCACAAAACATTTTATATATATATGTGTGTGTGTGTGTGTGTGTAAATGGTCATAAATAGCCATGACTGGAAAAAATTCATTTGAACCAGTCGATTGGCTCAAAACAGACCAATCGACTGATGAGAGAAATTTTGCCTAGTAATGGCTAGTTTCTACAAGTTTTAAATATATACTATTTTCAGTATTTTAACCAGTTGACTAGCGATTTACATACCAGTTGGTTGATTTGAAATAGCAGCAATTTTTATGAAGATTGTCATTCTTAATGAAGGGGTTTCTCTTCATTTCTAAAACGAAATGGGTGCATCTCTTTGATTAAACACTTCATGAAGTATCACTACCTTTTAACTATTATATATAATTCAAACTCAGATCTCTAATCACCGATTCTTTGAAAATCTATTCTATTTTTTGATCTTCATCTCTAGAATTTTCCATTCTAAAAAGCTTTCGAATATTCAATTACTTGTTGAATCATTAAAGTTAATTCATATCTCTTAATTCAATAAGTAATATAATTCCTTCAATCTTCACATACATGTTATATTCTTGAAGATAAGATTATAGGAAGGGTGTACTCAATCATTGGCTATTCAGTGTTTCAAGAACACAAGCAGAAGACAAACTCTTGTAATTTGTAAAAGTCCTGTGTCGGTTTTCAGGCGGGAAAATCCTTGTTGGGGCTCGGATCATTGTGAACCCATTCCTCCGGGTGAAGAGAGGGTGTTGATAGTGAATTCCAAAAGGAGTTTGGGACTGGACGTAGGACAGAAAGTCTTGAACCAATATAAAAATCATGGTGTCACTTTATTACTACATTTACTTATCGGTGATATATCATATCTGTTAATATTTATTTGCATAACTTTTGTATTAGTCAAACTAGGATATCATAGTCAATTCCACTATATTCCATATATAAAGATTCTATACTAAGCCACATGACTTTTCATTTGGTATCAGAGTCTGGCGTTCTAGAGATCGTAACAACATCCTAGAACAAATGGGAATAAAGAAGTCTAGTCAAGGAATTAGAAAATGGAAAGGCAACAATGCAAAATCAAGAGAGCAAGGAAGAAAATGTCTCATGGATAAAGTCAGATCACAATCGATATGTATAGATTCATTATACAAACTTCTTCTGTTAGACCATGAAAAATTGTTAAAAGATTTTAAAAGCTTTGGTAGACTTAATGCAGTTATTTTAGCCAAGCTTAAAGATTGCGAGCAAGAAATTTCCAAATTAAAAGAGGAAAACAGTTTTTTAGTTAAACAAACCAAATGTTTTGAAAATTCCATAAAAAGAGCTTGTTTATGAAAAAGATTTCCTTCAAAAAGAAAATGAGCTGCCAGAAGATAAAAATATTGTTCTTTAAAGGAAATTGATATTTTACAAAATAAAAATACATCTTTAGAAGATTCTTTAAATAATTCTAGTTCTTTAATTTTGTCATTTAAAAAGGATAATGGAGCTTTAATTGAAAAGAATCAATAATTATCTAAAGAATGTGAGTTTTTAAAGGTTAATCATAATATTTTGCAAAATGAAATTTCGAACTCAAAAGAAATTTTTGGAAAATTACAATCTTCTTTAGATAATTTAGAATCTCAAATTTTTAGTCTCAAATTTGAGAATGGTTCTTTAAAATTGAAGAACTCCAAATTAAATAAGGGAATTGATGATTTAAAAAATAACAAAATTTCTTTTGAAAATGTCAATCGCGACTTTGGAATCAAATCTGATAAATGTACAAGTAAGTTCGTGAAATTTACTAAAGGTCGAAATGATTTAAATATGATTTTATCTAGATCTCGACCTTTACATGACAAAAGTGGTTTAGGATATAATAAAACTAATCAAAGAAATAGTACTAGATATGCTTTTATGTACAACAAAAATATCATTGCTGGTACTAATACACACCCAAGATCCAATTACTCAAATACTTCTATGGCTTGAGATATTTATAACAAATCTAGAAGTACAAAAGGAAATACCAATAGAAATTATTTAAGTAGTTGGGTTACCGTAAATTGGAAAAACAGATAAAAATATATTGACGATTACTTTAATTTTGTAGTTAATAACGAAAATTTCATTTTTAAAGGTTCCATCAAACCCTCTTGGGTATGGTTACCTTCCATCTAACACCTGGACCCTGACGAAGAAAGTGGGTACCAAAGTATATATATCATATTTTTTGCAGGTACACCACAACAAAAAGAAGGCTATTTTCAGTATCTCTAAATATCTATGGAAAAAAATTTCATCTTATTGAAATACACATGATCCAATATATCCTAAAGGTGCCTTAATTATTTATGTTTTACGATCGATTACTACTGTTTATCATTATTTTATTCTTTTTAATCGATGACAATGAGGGAGAAATATGGGTCAATATATTCATATATAATTTTATACACTAACATTTTGTTACAGGAATGATAAGTTTATTATACATTAACAAAATGTTGCAGATAAGCTTTCTAGTCAGGGAGAGATGAATATATACAAGTATACATTCAGGGGGAGCAATTCATTATCTCAACGAAAATGCAAAGTGTTATCATCAATCAGAAAAGGGGGAGAATGTTAATTCATGAGATTTTCAATTCATGACAGCAATGGAATAACGATCATATTGAAGAGCTAAGTTCATATATATATATATATATATATATGAATATTTAGTCATGTTAGATATTTGTTAAAATATATCCTCATAGTATAACACGAATGTACAAAACATTATATATACATAAACACACACACACACACACACACATACATATACATATACATATACATATATTGCTATAAATAGCCATAACTGAACATAATTCATTCGAACCAGTCGACTGGTTCAAAACAGACCAGTTGACTGGTCAGAGAAATTCTTCCCAGTAATGGCCAGTTTCTACAAGTTTTAAATATATACGATTTTTAGTATTTTTAACTAGTTGACTGGTGATTTACAAACCAGTTGACTGATTTGAAACAACAGCCATTTTTATGAAAGGTTACCATTCTTCATGAAGGGGTTTCTCTTCATTTCTGAAACGAAATGGATGCATCTCTTTGATTAAACTTTTCATGGAGGATCACTACCTTTTAACTATTATATATATACTTCAAACTTAGTTTTCTAATCACTGATTCTTTAAAAATCTATTCTATTTTCTGAACTTCATCTCTAGACTCTTGCATTCTAAAAAGCTTTCAAATATTCAAATTACTTGTTGAATCATCGCAGTTAATTCATATCTCTTGATTCAGTAAGTAATATACTTCCTACAATATTGACATATACATTATATTCTCGAGGATAATATTATAGGAAGGGTGTACTCAATCATTGAATATTCAGTGTTTCAAGAATACAAGCCGAAGTCAAACTCTTGTAATTCTTAAAAGTCCTGTCTTGGTGCTCAAGCAAGAAAATCCTTATTAGGGCTTGGATCGTTATGAACCTGTTCCTCCGGGTGAAGAAAGGGTGTTGATAGTGAATTCCTGAAGGAATCTGGGACTGTACGTAGGACTGTTGTAAATAAGCAATCAATGATGCATGTCTAGCGGCTACTTTGTCTTGGCCTTGGAGATGTTTCAATTCTTCATGATGCGTGTACAAAATGGATTCTTTGTGGAAAAGATAATGTCTCCAGTGCTTGATAGCTTGGATTATAGCACAGAATTCAACATTATAACTGTTGTACCTTATCTCTGCCCCCAACAATTTCTCACTGAAGTAAGCAATAGGTCTTTTATTTTGGCTTAACATTTCTCTAATTCCAATCATTGAAGCATCAATATGAAGTTCAATAGGTAAATGAAAGTTTGGTAGCACTAGAATAGGCGCTGAAGTCAACAGACGCTTGATTCGCTCAAAAGCATTTTCAGCTTCTTCTGTCCAAACAAATTGTTTTCCTTTAGGCAATCCGTCACAGGTACCATAATGTTATTGAAATGTAGAATGAATCGTTTGTAAAAAGATGCTAAACCATGAAAACTACGTACTTCTGTAATTGTCTTTGACTGTGGCCAATCTCTGATTACCATCACTTTACTTTGGTCAACCCATAAACCTTCTTGGGAAACAACATATCCTAAAAATAGCACACTTTAAGTCATGAAGGTACATTTCTTCATCGCGACATAAAATTGTTCTTCACATAAGATGTTCAAAACCGCACGTAGAAGTTGTAGATGTTCCTCCGTACTAGTATTGTTGATAAGTATGTCATCGAAGTAAACAACTACAAACTTTCCAATATATGGCCTAAAAATTTGATTCATTACTCTCATGAAGGTGCTTGGTGCATTAGACAACCCGAAAGGCATGACGAGCCATTCATACAACCCTTCACAAGTCTTAAAAGCATTCTTCCATTCATCACCTGGTCGAATTCTGATTTGATGATATCCACTCTTTAAATCAATCTTCGAAAAGATAACTGATCCACTAATATGATCTAATAAATCATCCAATCGTGGAATAGGGAAGCAATATCTCACTGTTATCTTGTTAAAGGCTCGACTGTCTGTACACATTCTCCATGATCCATCCTTATTTGGTACTAGTAATGCAAGAACAGAACAAGGACTAAGGCTTTATCGAACTTGGCCATGGCTTAGAAATTCCTCCACTTATCGTTGCAACTCATTATGTTCTCTAAGACTCATGCAATAATGCGGTCTATGCGGTAAAAAAGCTCTAGGTTCCAAATCAAGCTGATATTGGATGTCTATGAGCAGTGGCAAACCATTTGGTAGCTCTTTTGGAAACACATCTTCAAATTCATGTAGCAATGACTTGACTGGCTCTAGAATTTCTTCATTCTCTATAGAATCGAATCATACTAGCAAATATATTTCACCATCTTTTTTGATATCATTGACAAAGTCTTTTAATGAAAGCAAGCTAACAATCTCTGTCTTCTGATCAGGCTTTGCTTCACTTTTAGTATGCCTCTTTGGAACCAGCGTGATCTTGGTACCTTCGAATATAAAAGAGTAGCTATTTGCGCACCCATCATGTTACACAGCCCTGTCATATTGCCATGGTCTCCCCAATAAGAGACGACAGGCATCCGTATTCACAACATCACACTAAATTTCATCTTTATATTTTAAGCCAATTGAAAAAGGAATAAAAGCTCATTTAGAAACTTTTACCTCTCCTCGTTTCTTTAATTATGCGAGCTTGTAAGGTCGAGGATGTTTTCCGTCCTTATTCCAAGCTTTTGCACAGCTTCCTCTAAAACGATATTGTCACAGCTTCCTATGTTAATCACGATTCGACACACATTTCCTAGAATAGTGCATATAGAATGGAAAATGTTGCTTTGTACCATTTAGATTCGTCGTTTAGCATAGGCGTTAAGCAAGTTCTTTTAATCATCAAATTATTACCTTCGTCAGCAACCACAATTTCTTCTGGGTCTTCATCAAATCGCAGTGGAGATGAAAAATCTACCATAACCTCTTCATTGCATTCTTTAATACCATATGTGACCATAGTTCTTTTCTTTGGCTTGGAACATTTAGAACTTCTATGGCCAAATTCTTGCAATTGTAACACTTCATAGTGCTGCCTTCTTTTGCCTTGGTAGGATATGGATTAGTAGGCTTACTAGCTGGAAACTACTACAAACATTCTTACTCTGACTATTAGAAGTCGAGTAACTACCACCACATCTACCCTGTTTCTCTCATGCAAGTGCTCTGTGATGTGCCTCAACAATTAATTTTGGATTAAACATGTTGACCACGTCCTGGATCTGAATCTAAAGTCCTCCAATATACCTTGCTGCTAACTGTTCTTCAGTCTCTGATATATCATTATGAGCAATTAATTGAAAAAATTCCTCTGTGTAATCATTAACATAACATTTGCCTTGCCATAAATTCTGTAATCGTTGATACATTAACGACTGATAATTATAAGGTAAAAATGTAGCCCTCATTAACTTCTTCATCTTGTCCCATGTAACCACCTTTGAATTTCCCATTCTTGCTCGAGTCAACTTAATTTGTTTCCACCATGTTGTAGGTCTCCCTTTTGATCTTGTAGCGACTACTTGTACTCGATGCTCTTCTGGAACTCCCTTGTATTCGAGAATTTCTTCGACATTAGAAACCCAATCCAAAAATTCCTCAACTTGCATACTGTAACACCCCACGCCCGCTATGGTCACTCACTATGGGAATGCCATAGCATCGGTGGAGTATTTTAGTGAATATAGAACAGAAAAATCACAACAAGACAGATATAAATAGTATTTGAAATTTTAAAACATCGTCTCATAACAGCGGAAATAAACATGTCTGGTTACATCATAAAACCATGTTAGAAGTTAGGTACAATATCCATCAAATATAAAGAAGTACATAATCCCACTCTCTCATACAATAGCCAGAACAAAAGAAAAGATAACTGGATAACTGAAGCTTTACATCTACCCAAGCTCCTAAAGACTGGAACAGCAATCCGATCAAGCTCTACTACCGCTAGGATCCACCGTAGGACCTGAGGGTTAGGAAAAAGATAAAAACAACGGGGTCAGACATAAGTCTGAGTGAGCCCTATAACTTTAACAATACAATCATTAAAGTAACCAGAGAAGACATAAACTTGACCTACGGTAATATCTGGGGATGAATGGCTACACTAAGCAGCTTGGTAGACTTAGGATAAACTAAGATAACCGTAAGGACGCATCTACCCACCCAAGGATAATTACTAACTGCACCACACCAGTCGTTCCTACTTAAAGGTTGATCCCTTCCAAGGACTTAGAAAATTTTCCCAGTAGTTTCATGTACTCCTAGCCCACTACATAGGTGCCGTCTGCCCCTATCTCCACTAGGT
This sequence comes from Allium sativum, assembly GCA_030737875.1. Taxonomy (NCBI): domain Eukaryota; kingdom Viridiplantae; phylum Streptophyta; class Magnoliopsida; order Asparagales; family Amaryllidaceae; genus Allium; species Allium sativum. The sequence continues at coordinate 361,352,239 of CM060916.1, read as the reverse complement.
GTACTCAGTAATTCTTACCCAGTAGTTTTGTGTACCCCTGCATAGGTGTCGTCTGCCCCTATCTTTATTAGGTGTACCTACTACTACCCATCGATCGGCTCCCTACCGTAGATACCCGTGCTGGTCCCACAATTGGGGTGTATCATTCCCCTAAAGTGGCTACCAGATAATATCAACAGTGCACGGCTTTATATCTACACGATGCAACAACGACTTACCAACCAGCCCGGGTCCACACACGCATATGAAACCCGTTGGTCCCGCGTTGCCACCGCTAACCCGGTTTGGCCTCTTACAGTCAAGCCCAATATGCGTGTCCCGTCACCCGACTAGAGTCGAGCCCACAAAGATACGTTTGGGATATTGGTTGAAATGGGCCCCCACAAGCTACTACTTAAGCTTGCTACTTTTATCTAGTGCATCCCACTTAACCCCTTATATAGTCATGCCCACTTACATGTTAAGTTTTGGTTAAGTCATCAATCATATTTCAATTGCCACTTAGGGCACCCACTAGATTTCTACATGCCACCCAAAGCACTTACTTAACCCTTCACCCATGTTTTAATTACATGTTCCACTTTGGTTAAGTATTCTAATCGTATTTTCACATGCCACCCATGGCATTTACTTAACCCTTTGATCATGTTTAATTACATGTTCCACTTTGGTTAAGTATTCTAATCGTATTTTTCTATTGCCACCCAAGGCAACCCACTAGTCTCATCATGCCACCCCAAGGCACCCACTTAACCCCTCGTGTTCCACTACATGCTAATATGGTTAAGTGTTTCTTAATTCATTAATTAAGATCATGACCTCATAAAGACCTCTCACATTAGACCGTCTTTTATGACTGCTGGATATGCCGGTTGGTTCCGGGCAGACTTCTGTCATCAAAAGGGTCTAACCTCGTGTCTTTACTTTAATCATGTATTTAATTTATGACTAAGACCTCTCACATTGGGCCAATCATTTGTAGCCGCTGGATGGCCGGTCGGTTCCGGGCAGACTTCCGCTACAAAAGGGTCCAACCTCGTGTCTTAGTTGATTAATTACACCTAATTAATCACCCCCATATTAATTATCCCTAATTAATATCAAATTTTCCATAACATGGGTAGACCTAACTCAATAGGTAAATTCCCATGGGGTAGACCTAACTCAATAGGTAAATTCCCACTTATGGTAATTTATTTTTATGGTATGCTTAATCATACCCAATCATATTTTTATTAACATATTTACCAACCCCATCGTTCCCCACGTAAATCGTTCTCTTTTCATGACATAAATAAGGGGAAGATCATCACAAATATCATGGGTTTAGCATACAACTTTGTCATGGGTTAAGAGGATGTCAACTTGCATATATGAGCATATATTAACCCAACTACATTTAACCCAAACTTGCATATTATCATACACATGATTTGCATAACACGTTGCATATGAGCTTGCATATTATCATACACATATCTTGCATAACATGTTGAACTTGCATATAGGCATTCTCATAACTTGCATAACATGTTAAACATGCATTTAAGCATACACATAACTTGCATAAGCATTCACATACTTGCATAAGCATCCACATACTTGCATAAGCATTCACATACTTGCATAAACATGCATAACTTGCATATCATGTCATTTAAGCATATACATATCTTGCATAAGCATTCATATACTCGCATAAGCATGCATAACTTGCATATCACATAAATCTTGCATTTAAACATATACATGACTTGCATAAGCATCCATATACTTGCATATTAACTCTTAAACTTGCATAATGTGTCATCATGAACTTGCATATTAACAAACATGTAACTTGCATAGCATATCTTGCATATTAACATACATGTAACTTTCATAGCATATCTTGCATATTAACATACATGTAACTTGCATAGCATATCTTCATGAACTTGCATAACATGTATATGATCACATAGTCCACAACTTGCATATTTAGCATCATGTAAACATAACATACATCATACTAAACTTGCATAAACTTACATACTCAACATGCATAAAACCACTTGTTAAACATGCATAAACCAACTTATTAATCATGCATAAATCCACTTATCAAGTATGCATAAATCAACTTATTAAATATGCATAAACCAACTTATTCAATATGCATAAACATAGAAAAACATAGAGTAACATATCATTACAAATGATTCAAACTCACTAATCCGCATTCAAGACCATAAGTCTCATTACACCTAATCTACTTACTTTAACAATTGATGTTAAAGTGATAGAAACTCACCACTAGCAATTTGCACTCCAAATGAAGAAGATTAAGATGCTTAGAAGAGATTAGAGGTTGATTAGAGAGGTTAATTAGCTTGTTTTCCTCTTCATTGATTTGTGGTGGCCATGATTCAAGTTCCATTTTGCCATAGTTTAGTTACAAGATCTAATTATGAATGAATTAGGATAGGGTTAGGGTCTTATTTATAGGATTAGGTTGCATTTTAGACCCTTAGATTAACCCTAGATTGGTTTAGACCCGTCAGATCCAAGAAGCTTTCAGAACCAGCCCTCCAAGCCAGCCCAAGAACCTAAACTGGTGCACCCAGTTTCACTGGGCGTCGCACCCCTGTCGACAGGCAAGTCGACAGGGCAGTCGACACCCCTGTCGACAGCCCTGTCGACAGCGCTGTCGACATGGCTAGGGCGGGAATTTCTCCCGCCTGCCCCGCTGCTTCTGTTTAAAATTCTGGTTTTAAATTATTAAATCTGTTTTAAGCTTTAATTTTTCTGCAAACTTCATTGGGCCTTAACTGGGCCATACGGACTCCGATTTTCGAAAACTCGGACTCTATTTCGCATATTTTTCCGAGACGAACGCAATGACGCAGCCCGTTACCCCAAATTCCCACACCTGAGATTATTTATCCTATAATTAGTGAATTTTAGTATTAACTAAAATTCAGGGTGTTACATTCTCCCCTCCTTAAAGGATTTCGTCCCCGAAATCTCTAAGCTAAGGAGAATGCATATCCTACCATCCAAACAACCATCTACTCAAACCATCAACCACGGGCATCCATTGTCCTTAAAACAACTTCTAACGATGTATGAGCATATGCAAAAAGTGTGTGTATATGTTCCCTATCTAACGTATGAACATATGCAAACCATGATAGTGCCATGCATCCATTATGTATGCGAGAGAACCCTATCGACACATACAATATCTACATGAGTGCACAATCATTCACCAAAATGCATCATCCATATGATAACACAATCATTATACATCCATAATATAGCTTCCTACACACAATTTTATGCAATATGCAATATGAAGTGATTGAGCCGATCTAGTGCCTAGAGTGTGTGTATATGCATCCACGAGCAACCACTAGCAAACACTTGCATCCACTTGCATCCATCATACATAACATGTCTCAAACACATGTTTCAACCATAGGACTATCCTTATCTGAAGGTCAAAGGTACTAACGAGAGGACATACTAAAGATAAGATAAGCACAAGATATGCGATGAAGAAGAAGCAAAAAGGACATACCCTCCGAAAGAAAAGGGTACCTCGAACGCATCTTCGCTTCCGTCTCCCAGGTAGCGTCGCTCTCTTCATCTCCCGTTCGTACTTTGACTAGTTGAACCTCTCTGTTTCTAAACTTCCAAATCTCTGACCAAAGGATGCAAGTAGGAGCTCGTCGAATCGTCGCATCACGCTCTACTTCCAAAACTCGGCTCCACCACCTCTGCGGTCTTATGTAGGCACTTCCTCCCATGGAATACATCATGTACACCACTAAGTCTGTCGGGCAACTCCACCAATGGAAGATGCTCCTCCCATGTACCTCCAAAATCCAAGATACATAGCCTCAAAAGGTCTTCTAAAACATGATTCACCCTCTCGGTCTGGCCGTCCGTCTGAGGATGATATGCGGTACTTAAACACAGCTGAGTCCCTACCGCCTCTTGCAATCTCTTCCAAAACTCTCTAGTGAAGATAGGATCTCGATCACTCACTATGCTTAGAGGGTACCCCATGCAATCTAATAATCTCTCGAATGTAAACTGAAGCTAGTCATGGAGCAGTTCTCTTACTCTTCACGGGTATACGATGGGTGCTCTTAGTAAGTCTATCTACCACAACCCAAATTCCCGTATTACCTTTTCTTGATCTGGGTAACCCGTCAATAAAATCCGTCGAGACGCTATCCTACTTTCATTGCGGAACTTCCAATGGGTGAAGCAACCCACCTGGTTTCTTTTGCTCCGCCTTCACTTGTTGGCACATCGAGCGATATACTCGGCCACATCTTTCTTCATACCGGCCCAGAAGAAAACCCTCTTCATGTCTTGATACATCTTATCCCCACCGGGATGAATGGTCATCCTAGAACGGTGTGCCTCATCCAGAACAACCTTCCTCAAACCCTTGTCTTGCGGTACACAAAGTCTACCGTCTCTACGCAAACACCCCCTATCGTCTAGGGTGTACCTACTCAAATGGCTGGACGACTCCCCCCCCCCCTTATGAGCTTTTCTACCAACTCAACCAACTGTGGGTCGTCCCTCTGTGCTTCTCCAATCCGCCCCAAAAGAGTAGGCCTAACCTCCAAGGAGGCTAGCAAACCGGGTACAAAGTCAACGGAAGGTCTAAAGTCAAACATAGAAATAAACTCTAAGCCCGTCGTTCAACGAACCACAAACTCGAGGACGACCCCTTTTCTACTTAAGGCGTCCGCTACCATGTTACCCTTACTCATAGGATGCTAAGGATCCCATCCACTTTTGCTGTCCTAAGACTATGCGCTAGAAGAGTCTCCAACACTTCCCTAAGATGTAGGGCATGCTCTTCTCCACCAGGATATCATCCAAAATCATCACAACTGTCTCCCACGCAGACCACCCTAGTCGAATTCGGCATCCCCCAAATGCAAGCCCCAAAGGCCTAAACCAATATCAGACAAACACCCAAGGGATACCTCCTTCGAATTCAGACGACCTACGTGAGATGATACTAGTAAAAATGGCTAAATAATTAAGCCCTTGTCCAATTCTGGATGTTCTCGCCAGTCTCGCTCCAAAACCGTCGTTTATCCCATACTGGCTCTGCTCAGCCTATTGAGCACATACGAAAACTTATTTCGCTCCTAGAAAAGACCAAAATGTCATCCATAAAGACCATCACAACTTATTTAGGTACTTCTTGAACACCCTTCTCATCAAATTAACAAAATATGCGGGGCGTATGTCAAACCAAATGGCATCACCAGCCACTCATAAAAAAAAACATCCGGAGTCCTAAAGGTAGTCTTTTCTCTGCTATCCTCAGCCACTCTCAACTGATGAACTACCGTGGCTGAGTCCACTACTAAAACACTGAGGCGCCAACCAACTGATCAAAGAGACCATCAATCCTTGGCAATGGGTGTCTATTCTTCTTTGTGAGTTTCTTTAGTTCTCTTTAGCCTACACAAAGTCTGAGGGACCCATCCGCCTTCATAACAAAAACTACTGGAGCGCCCCACTCCGATATACTTCGTCTTATGAACCCCTTCTCAAGCAAATCGCCTATTTACTTATGGAGTTCCCTCCTCTCACTAGGAGCCATGTGGCACACTGGCCAAGATACTGGTTTAGCTTTGTCTACCAGATATATTTGGAAGTCAATTTCCCGCTCCGGAGGTAAGCCCTTCACCTCCTCCAAACACATCCGAGTATTCCCGGACCACTCTATAAATTGCAAACTCTCGACCGACGTGTCAAGCGATTCTAGATAACTTAGCATAACAGATTCTATGGGATTACAAGAGATCTCAAGAGTGTCACCCAAGCGGCCCATAAGCCTAACAACTCTCCCCTCAAAATCAAGAACGGCACCCCTACTGGATAACCAGTCCATGCCCACTAACCCATAGCCCGTGAAGCCCAACAAGCATCACATCTAAACCCAACGCTAAGTATAGAAACTTTCAAACCCAAACACATCATGGAGCCCAATTGGGTTTGAAACAACTAAGGGATCATCTACCAACTGGTGTCTCAGTGCAGTGACTCTACTAGTAATGATGAGATAAACGAACTCAATGCGTCAAAATCAAATAAAGTACGGACATGATGGTCGATCGGAAAAACTAGACTTTCAATAGAAGTAGTTCTACCTCTTTCCCGAATTGCGAGAGCCTGTACTTGCCCCCTAGCCTGACCTGGTGCCACATGAGCTTGCACCTGTCATCCTGAGGTAGACCCCGTCCTTTGCCCTTTTCTTAGGACAGTCTTTCACTAAATGCCCTGCTTCGTCACAGTGGAAGCAGCCAGTCTTCTTCTTCTTGCGACAATCCTTGCTTAGGTGGCCTAGTGTTCCACAACTGAAGCACTTCTTCTTTCCCTTGCCACCATTGCCTTTCCCACCCTTGTTTTGCTGTTGCTGTTGAGGTCTCTTCTGATCTCCTTTCTTCTCGTGTGTTTTGCTAGCATTGGGACCTTTCTCTTCCTCATACATATTTTCTTCCGCTTTTGAGAGAAACTTTGCCTCAAACCTATGCCTGAAATCCACCCAAGAGTCAATCGGGCGTTCTCCATTAGTGACCTCCCACCAGAACGAGGCCTCTCCTTCCATTAACCAAGCGGCCAACCTGACTTTCTTTCCCTCTTCTACTTCCAAGATTTCCATCAATTCTTCCGTCTCATTAAGCCAATCCCTAGCTCCCACAAAAGGTTTTCCTCCCATAGCCTTAAACTTCCTACAAGTCATAGCAAAAGTATCCGCGCGAGGAGAAACGAGTGCAACGGGTGGAGGAGGAACATTTGCTGGACCTGCAGCGGCGGCCCTAGCCTCTAACAACCTCCTATACCATACTGGTACCGCTACACTATCCGGAAGATAAAGATCTTCAGCCATGCTGAGACGAAAAAGGGAAAGATTCAAAACGGAGAATTCGAAAGATAAAGATATGGCTATCGGGGATTATGCTTTTCTTTCAAAAACTTTTCTCTTAAAAGACATGTTTTTGAAAATATTTCTTCCAAAAATGTTTTTAGAAAAATAGTTTTCTAAAACTTTTATCTGTTCTGGTAACCTTTGCTCTGATACCACGTGTAACACCCCACGCCCGCTATGGTCACTCACTATGGGAATGCCATAGCATCGGTGGAGTATTTTAGTGAATATAGAACAGAAAAATCACAACAAGACAGATATAAATAGTATTTGAAATTTTAAAACATCGTCTCATAACAGCGGAAATAAACATGTTTGGTTACATCATAAAACCATGATAAAAGTTAGGTACAATATCCATCAAATATAAAGAAGTGCATAATCCCACTCTCTCATACAATAGCCAGAACAAAAGAAAAGATAACTGGATAACTGAAGCTTTACATCTACCCAAGCTCCTAAAGACTGGAACAGCAATCCGATCAAGCTCTACTACCGCTAGGATCCACCGTAGGACCTGAGGGTTGGGAAAAAGATAAAAACAACGGGGTCAGACATAAGTCTGAGTGAGCCCTATAACTTTAACAATACAATCATTAAAGTAACCAGAGAAGACATAAACTTGACCTACGGTAATATCAGGGGATGAATGGCTACACTAAGCAGCTTGGTAGACTTAGGATAAACTAAGATAACCGTAAGGGCGCATCTACCCACCCAAGGATAATTACTAACTGCACCACACCAGTCGTTCCTACTTAAAGGTTGATCCCTTCCAAGGACTTAGAAAATTTTCCCAGTAGTTTCATGTACTCCTAGCCCACTACATAGGTGCCGTCTGCCCCTATCTCCACTAGGTGTACTCAGTAATTCTTACCTAGTAGTTTTGTGTACCCCTGCATAGGTGCCGTCTGCCCCTATCTTTATTAGGTGTACCTACTACTACCCATCGATCGGCTCCCTACCGTAGATACCCGTGCTGGTCCCACAATTGGGGTGTATCATTCCCCTAAAGTGGCTACCAGATAATATCAACAGTGCACGGCTTTATATCTACACGATGCAACAATGACTTACCAACCAGCCCGGGTCCACACACGCATATGAAACCCGTTGGTCCCGCGTTGCCACCGCTAACCCGGTTTGGCCTCTTACAGTCAAGCCCAATATGCGTGTCCCGTCACCCGACTAGAGTCGAGCCCACAAAGATACGTTTGGGATATTGGTTGAAATGGGCCCCCACAAGCTACTACTTAAGCTTGCTACTTTTATCTAGTGCATCCCACTTAACCCCTTATATAGTCATGCCCACTTGCATGTTAAGTTTTGGTTAAGTCATCAATCATATTTCAATTGCCACTTAGGGCACCCACTAGATTTCTACATGCCACCCAAAGCACTTACTTAACCCTTCACCCATGTTTTAATTACATGTTCCACTTTGGTTAAGTATTCTAATCGTATTTTCACATGCCACCCATGGCATTTACTTAACCCTTTGATCATGTTTAATTACATGTTCCACTTTGGTTAAGTATTCTAATCGTATTTTTCTATTGCCACCCAAGGCAACCCACTAGTCTCATCATGCCACCCCAAGGCACCCACTTAACCCCTCGTGTTCCACTACATGCTTATATGGTTAAGTGTTTCTTAATTCATTAATTAAGATCATGACCTCATAAAGACCTCTCACATTAGACCGTCTTTTATGACTGCTGGATATGCCGGTTGGTTCCGGGCAGACTTCTGTCATCAAAAGGGTCTAACCTCGTGTCTTTACTTTAATCATGTATTTAATTTATGACTAAGACCTCTCACATTGGGCCAATCATTTGTAGCCGTTGGATGGCCGGTCGGTTCCGGGCAGACTTCCGCTACAAAAGGGTCCAACCTCGTGTCTTAGTTGATTAATTACACCTAATTAATCACCCCCATATTAATTATCCCTAATTAATATCAAATTTTCCATAACATGGGTAGACCTAACTCAATAGGTAAATTCCCATGGGGTAGACCTAACTCAATAGGTAAATTCCCACTTATGGTAATTTATTTTTATGGTATGCTTAATCATACCCAATCATATTTTTATTAACATATTTACCAACCCCATCGTTCCCCACGTAAATCGTTCTCTTTTCATGACATAAATAAGGGGAAGATCATCACAAATATCATGGGTTTAGCATACAACTTTGTCATGGGTTAAGAGGATGTCAACTTGCATATATGAGCATATATTAACCCAACTACATTTAACCCAAACTTGCATATTATCATACACATGATTTGCATAACACGTTGCATATGAGCTTGCATATTATCATACACATATCTTGCATAACATGTTGAACTTGCATATAGGCATTCTCATAACTTGCATAACATGTTAAACATGCATTTAAGCATACACATAACTTGCATAAGCATTCACATACTTGCATAAGCATCCACATACTTGCATAAGCATTCACATACTTGCATAAACATGCATAACTTGCATATCATGTCATTTAAGCATATACATATCTTGCATAAGCATTCATATACTCGCATAAGCATGCATAACTTGCATATCACATAAATCTTGCATTTAAACATATACATGACTTGCATAAGCATCCATATACTTGCATATTAACTCTTAAACTTGCATAATGTGTCATCATGAACTTGCATATTAACAAACATGTAACTTGCATAGCATATCTTGCATATTAACATACATGTAACTTTCATAGCATATCTTGCATATTAACATACATGTAACTTGCATAGCATATCTTCATGAACTTGCATAACATGTATATGATCACATAGTCCACAACTTGCATATTTAGCATCATGTAAACATAACATACATCATACTAAACTTGCATAAACTTACATACTCAACATGCATAAACCCACTTGTTAAACATGCATAAACCAACTTATTAATCATGCATAAATCCACTTATCAAGTATGCATAAATCAACTTATTAAATATGCATAAACCAACTTATTCAATATGCATAAACATAGAAAAACATAGAGTAACATATCATTACAAATGATTCAAACTCACTAATCCGCATTCAAGACCATAAGTCTCATTACACCTAATCTACTTACTTTAACAATTGATGTTAAAGTGATAGAAACTCACCACTAGCAATTTGCACTCCAAATGAAGAAGATTAAGATGCTTAGAAGAGATTAGAGGTTGATTAGAGAGGTTAATTAGCTTGTTTTCCTCTTCATTGATTTGTGGTGGCCATGATTCAAGTTCCATTTTTCCATAGTTTAGTTACAAGATCTAATTATGAATGAATTAGGATAGGGTTAGGGTCTTATTTATAGGATTAGGTTGCATTTTAGACCCTTAGATTAACCCTAGATTGGTTTAGACCCGTCAGATCCAAGAAGCTTTCAGAACCAGCCCTCCAAGCCAGCCCAAGAACCTAAACTGGTGCACCCAGTTTCACTGGGCGTCGCACCCCTGTCGACAGGCAAGTCGACAGGGCAGTCGACACCCCTGTCGACAGCCCTGTCGACAGCGCTGTCGACATGGCTAGGGCGGGAATTTCTCCCGCCTGCCCCGCTGCTTCTGTTTAAAATTCTGGTTTTAAATTATTAAATCTGTTTTAAGCTTTAATTTTTCTGCAAACTTCATTGGGCCTTAACTGGGCCATACGGACTCCGATTTTCGAAAACTCGGACTCTATTTCGCGTATTTTTCCGAGACGAACGCAATGACGCAGCCCGTTACCCCAAATTCCCACACCTGAGATTATTTATCCTATAATTAGTGAATTTTAGTATTAATTAAAATTCGGGGTGTTACACATACTACCCTTGAATTCTGGTATTTTAGTTCGCGTTCCTAACTCGCATCGTCTATCTATGACTTGAGTTTGAAATTGCGATCTCATATCCTCATGATATTGAGATTGATAACTACCATGGTCCTCTTCCTCACCAAACATGTTTTCCGATGTAGGTTGAGTTCTTTGTCTTGGATTTCACTTCATGTCCAAAATCATCCTTTCTAATCATCCAATTCCATCATCGATGCTCACATTAAGATACACCTCTATTAGATTTGCATCTTCTTGACCATAAAAATCTTCAACATTGCGATGTCTATTCGCTCGTCTTAGCGGCATTTCAATTCGCATAGAAATAAATGCTTCGAACTAAATTTCAAATTACTGATATTCTCTGAATTCCAATCTGAATCAGTATCGAACTCAAGAATTGCTTTGGTTCTAATACCATACTGACGCAACAGATATATTAAAATTTCTAAATTATATTCGAAACTTAAGAATTCTTTAATTTCACAAATCACTTTTGACTCGGATGTAGTACAACACCATAGAACAAGATAATTCCCAATTCTGTTGATCGGAATCGATGCTGGAAAGGTACTAAGAACCGTAATCTCGATAAACTCGAGATGTACAATTAAACAAAATTTCTGTTGATCACAATGATGCCAGAAACGTGATCACAAACTCTCCGTTGATCAACCTGATGTTGGAAAGATAATCTTCCAAGTCGTTGATCCACAAATGGATATAGTAAATGGAACCAAAGCTATACAAACCGGGACCGGAAATTTCTTTACAACTCATACACCTATCCTATTTATAGGCTTTAGATAGACATGAGCCAACACCGATAGCAGTAATGAAACGGAACCGGAACTATACAAACCGGGACCAATAATAAAAACAACAACAACAAAAAGAAATAAGGAACAACAATGACATAGTAATAACACCGAAAGCAGTAATGACCGAAACTGGAACCCTTTATGCCAAGAGACTCATCCGAAAGTATATGTTCTTGTGTTGATGTTGAATCCCGAAAGCATTACTAGTAAACCGAAAGCAAAAGAAACCAAAACCGAAAAGACTTCATTAACAGACCCAAAACAAAAACGAAGAATTCTCCACACCGGTGGTTTTTGCACTGGTAACAACACTTGTGGAAGAAAAAAGCAAACCTGTCTGATGGAAACCAAAGAAAGAAGACCTTTATTACAAAATCAATAGTAGAAAGAAGCAGAGACGTCTTCCGATCAAGTAATATCTCCGAGGCTTAACATTGGCCGAAAGACACATCGTTCTGACACTGACAATGCAGTTGTGATTTTCGGAATGACTACTTTCCAAACCTTCACATTCCTGTGCTGCATCAGGCTCTGTCTTCTCCTCCTGCTATAGTTGACCATGATCCCCAATTAGAAGCTACTTTAGAGGTTCCATCCTTTGGATCCTTTGTTTCAGAGGTTTCTTTCTGTTGTAATGCTACTGAGCGTACTCGGGTTCATTCTAGTTCAAAAATGAGATAATGGCTGTGTCATGACAGTTATTTTATATTTGTGAGAGGGGAAGGTGAAGTAAGGAAATTATTGTATCATGTTGATGGCGAGGAACTGGTTTTGTAAATTGAAGGAGAGGATTGTAATAGCAGTGTGAAACTATTGAACGATGAATCTTAGGATATGTGTTATCTTTATTCCAAGTTATCACTACATTATGTCTTGGATCTCACTTCTCTTTTTTCTAAAGTTTAAACAAGTGATTAGTCATAGTGATGCTGATGGGGATTAACTTCCCTGTGTGCTCTTAGTAGTCTTGGTACCTTTACCATACTCATGTGTTTACTTTGAAGTACATGTACAGTGTTATGGCAATTCAAACCAGGTTAGCGTGTAGGCAATCTACCCATCTCTTGTTATCTCTTGTATTCATTATTTATTGTAATGGAAAGTGTTACAGATCACTATAAAAACCGGTCAGCTTTGATAAAAAATTATTATGACAATTACGTTTTATAAATAGAAATCAATTTAAAACGTCAAAACTATACTATACGAACAATCATAGTCCAATGAGAGAGACAATATCACTCACTTTAGCCAAATCATTCAAAACAAGATCAAAAGCATGTAGCTTGTCAATAGAGTATATAGGAAGAAACTACATCCAATTCCACCCTCATATGCAAAAGTTATAAAAGATACAAGTTTAACAAATTTTTAATAATTAAATTAGTTGAGATGTAATTAACAAATGATAATCATCTAATTAATCCTTATTTAACATCCTACATCTCCTGTGAAAATCATGTACACGCACAAACCCAAAAACATAACTTCAAACCCCATTTTCTCCCTCTTTGATCGAAGAAATCCGTCGCCGCCTTTGCCAAAAATTCTCTTTTTCCATCCTCTCGGCAACGCACCCCCTCTTCTACGACTCGATGGCCCCTACTATAATGCGACCTAAGCATGCTCTTCCTCCTCTTACTTGACGCGTCACCAAATGTGGTAGAATCCGAATTTTTTTTGGGAAAGATTCCCCTTGCCATCCGAAGTCCAATACCAACCTGCGTACCCTTCCCGTCCACCATAGCTCGCCAAAAATGGAACCTTAGTTCCCAACTTTCATGGCCAGTATGCATCGCGTATGGTGGAAATGATACGGGCTTGGAGCCTCTTTGCACCTAAATTGATTTCACATATTTTCGAGATTTTTAAGAGAGTATATCAATGAATTTTTATTTTTGAAGGCAGAACCAAGAATGGACATATTTCTCAATGAAACGGTAGCTTAAAAAGAATGACTTTGGGAAGAAAAAGATAACGGGTTGGGCTTGGAATAAATGTTTGGGCTTTATTCATTTTATTAATACTATATTTATTAATTTATTCCCAAACAAGCAAAAAAATCGCAACCTCAGGTCGACACGTGCCCCCTATCGTCATCTATGTAAAAATGAATTTGAAAACAACGAGACTAGTTTCGAGACCCAAATCGATCATATATCGAAATCATCTTTTAAAACTCGACTTACAATGTCATGTTCTTACAGAAATTGACGCACATTTAATTTACTCCCCATTGAACAATACGTTTGTTCGCTATGAAACTTGACGGTGTACAACAAGTCAGTATGATGATTCCAAAAATATAAGTTTTGTCGCAATCTGACATTGTGCTCACAAAACGACTATTTACGCATATTTCGAGATCGATATAACCACCGACTGGTCCAAACTCGAAGTATAGCGATCCAAGTACTCATTTTCTATGTAACGAATAATCCAGACTCAATGGCTTTAATCCTGAGTCATGATTCGATCATTTGTAGAAATCCCATTTTCGAATCGTTAATTGAATAATTAACAATTAATATTTAAATATTCAACTGTTAAAATATAGATCGTTACATTCTTATTATGCCCATCTTAAAATCTTGAAACAATTTATTACCTTGAATTTGTTCCTATCAGTATTTGTCAAAAGTGAAAGTTATTTAAAAAACATATTTGTAACACCCCGCATTTTTAATATAATTAAGAATGAGATATATGTATATATGCATGGATATGTTTAAAGGAAAGATTAAATGATATTAATGTAATTGCATGTAAGAAGTTTATGCAGTGAAATAAAGAAAAAGATTAATAAAAAAATTACATGCAATATTTGAAATAAGAAGAAATACAGTGAAATGCGAAGAAATACATGCGAACATTTAAAAAGAAATAAAAAGGGGAATTTGAAGAGACTCTAGAATTTGGTCATGAAATTAGCGTTATTACGTTCATGGCGATTTTTTGGTCAATTTAGACCTATAGTTTGTAGAAAACTAATTTAAAACGAAGATGTTATCCTTAATTTGAGAAATGCAACAAAACATGAAAAAGAGCAATGGGAAAAGATTAATATGTAGCTTGGTCCTAAGTCTTGTTAACAAAAGACTTAGTAGCTCATTTGGTTAATACATGAGACTTGTACATAAGAGGTTGTGAGTTCAATCCCCACCAGTGCCATATATTTTTTGTTTTGTTTTAAGGAGCGGCTAAATAGTGGCTTAGCAAATTGGTTCAGTGCGAAAGGGGATAAGTTAATTGGAGGTTTAATTGAAAGAATGGAAATAAACCATTAATTGATTAAGGAAGATAATTTCCAAATAAAATAGATAATTGTTCGCATATAAAAATTAGTATACGCATAAGAGATGGATGCGTATGAACAAGATTCAAATTTGAAGTTGTGCGCGAGCATAGAGGAAAACAAAAAGGGGGCATATATGTATACATGTTATTTGAAATTAATGCAATAAGGGAAAGAGGATATGTGAAATTATTGCATTAAATAAATGGATGATGCATGAACCTGAATAAAAATAAATTAATGTGATGCAAATAAAAGAAAGAGAATATGGAATGCAAAACATGTCAAATGTGCAATTAAAGCATGCATAGAAAAAGGTTGTAAACATTAAAATGAAGCAATTAAATGTGAAGGGGATCAACTTTTGAAATTTAAACGTTTAAAAAGTAAACTAATAAGGCCATAAGCAAGCCACAATTGGAGGAAGGTTAATGTTATTAAATAACATTCAAATCAGAGACGCATGCACATGTGATTAGATGTAAATAAATAAAAGAAAATGGTTTAAGGACATGCGGTTTCTTTTCAAAAAGAGTAGACAAAAAGAGAAAGAAATCAGTTAATTGATTAGGAGAAGAATATAGCAAATAAAGGTTCACGTATAAGTGCAAATAAATAAATAAATAATTTAATGCATGAAGGAAAGAGGTTGCTATATGTTAAAAATAGTATGTAATGCATTAATTAGAAAGAAATAAAGCAGTTTCTTTTTTTTATTTTATTTAAAGGATCACTAAGTGTGAAAAGGGTTGTTCTGGATGGTTCTTTTCTAGGGTGAGGTGGACGGTTTAGATGAATTTTTATTTAATCCTAAGGTCTTAGTTGCTCTAATCCACCGATAAAAGAACACCTAACCTAACCATAAAATCATTCTATCTCTTATAAGCTACTTCCATGCCACCAAACTTCAACCCAACATAGCCGCCGCCTCTAAACTCTAAATTAAATTGCAAGTTCTTCGTCAACTTTGGAGTTTAATCAAATCAAATAGCAAGTTTCTTTAACAACAATTCACGTTCTGCGTCAATAATCAAATAAGAAGCCTAAACCAACGTTCTACCTCAACAACCCTTTGTTTATTTCTCCAATCCAGTCAAGGTGAGTGGTTTAAAATACAGTTGTTGTATAATTGTACTTCTATCGTTTTCCATAATGAATATGATGATAATTTAATAAGATCAGTTATTTCATTTATGCTTACGATTGAGTTCTCTACTTTTTATTCTTTCCCCTTTTTATTTTTATAGCTAGGCTATCTCAAGCCTACATCTATCATGAATTTATGCGTTGTAAACGAGAACGAGAAAGTAAAAGGGAAAAAAGGGTTGTTTGGGCATAATATGGGTTGGAAGGATTTATGTATGATTTGAATAGAATTATGGACATAATTATATGTCAATTTTAAATTTATGTAGTTTGGCATGATTTAAATTGGATATGGAATTAATACAATTTAATATTAACAACATGTAATTGGATAACATGGATTGGTGAAATTTATTGGTAAGATAAGCCTAAAAGGTGAATTAGGTTATATGTATGAACATGGGAACGTTAGGAAATATATTGGAAAAATATTGATTTTATGAACTTGAGTATTATTGGATATTTTGGATAATTGGAATATAAAAGAAATTGGCATATTTGGGTATGGATTACATGGAATTAATGAAATTGCCTATAACTGGAAATTTGTAATTAAGGCTAATTAATATGTAACTAGTGACAAGTTGGAATAGGCAAAATTGTAAACATGACTATATGTTGAATTGGAAACACATAACATGAAAATTGGGATTTGGGTGAAATACGATGTTAATGAACGTTTGACACGAGGTTAGGCGCAATTGTGGTGTAAGACTGCCCGGAACCGGCCGGCAAATCTAGCTGCCACAATTGGACGTCTAATGTGAGAGGTCAAAGGCATGAATTATAGGCGTAACGGTTGGTGACACGAGGTTAGACCCGCTTTGTGGTGTAAGATTGCCTGGAACCGCCCGGCAAATCCAGCAGCCACAAAGTGTTCGGTCTAATGTGGGAGGTCATGCACCGTTCGTCATAATGAATGAATTAAGGAATACTAATCATAATAATACATGTGGGTGACATGGGTATGGTTAGAGGATTAAGTGGGTGACATGTAAAATATGACATGTAAATTTGACTTAACCGTAGTAAGACAAGACATGTAAAACATGTAAATATGGACTTAACCGTAGTAAGACAAGACATGTAAAACATGTAAATGTGGACTTAACTGTAGTAAGATGCGTGAAGTAAAACATGACTAAGGTGGACTTAACTGTAGTAAAGCATGTGTAAGACATGGAAACAATAATAAAAGAGGTTAAGTGGGACATGGGCGACATGTAGGACATAAATAAATAATGCTTAACCAAAGGGTACCCATTATGGCATCACAAATTAATTGAATTGGGTAAAGTTTAGGTAACGGGTTAAATAAATGGAAAGGGTTAAGTAAATCTAAATTAATGACAAAAGTGGGGAATGGTAAATAACCTATTATGAATGAATTTGAATAAGAAAAGGAAGGATAATAGGTTAGACTTGTCCTAGGGATAAGTGGAAAGTATAACTTATGGGATAAGGTAAGTTACAAGAAACGATAGAGGAAAATAAGGTAACTTATATGTGAAGATATACTTAATTATAAATTAAGTAGTTTGGGAAGGAGAAGTGTGAAATTTAAGATGATATAAGTTATATGAATGGAAAAGAAGTAAATTAGAATCATATATGTTGGTTGGGTTGAGTAATTCTCTGGGTGCCAGTCTGATGTTGATTTCGGT
The DNA here is from genome assembly GCA_030737875.1 of Allium sativum. Lineage (NCBI taxonomy): Eukaryota > Viridiplantae > Streptophyta > Magnoliopsida > Asparagales > Amaryllidaceae > Allium > Allium sativum. The sequence continues at coordinate 361,334,518 of CM060916.1, read as the reverse complement.
CTTCGGGGCTGGTGTTTAGGGGATTATTCTCCTAATCAGTATATATATGGATAAGACATACTTAACTATGAATTATGTATAACATGTTGTTGTAAACCTAAAAGGGAATAATTTATGAAGTTGGAAAACAACATGTTGTGGTCTTATTAATGGACTTAAATGGGTTAAGTATAAATTGAATTAATAAGCGAGGTTAACTTGGTAAACTTGAAAAGGAAGTCAATATGAATAAGAATAACCAAGTTAAATAAGAAAAACTGACGAGGTAACACAAGCGCGTAAGAATTGATTAGACGTAGGGTCTAATGACATATAAAATCAAGGTGCTTGTAGCAATCCGTACGTTGTAGGATGAATAACCCAACAAGGTTAATCATCACGATGTCATAAGGCATGAGGGGAGCGCACACTCGTTATTTTGGCGGCTCCAACGGACTGGAAGGGAAAGCACGCGGCTTCCTGAGACGTTAAAGGTGCTCCTAGTAGTCCTCTGTGTGGTGGCAAATGTTTCAAGCTGTTCCCGTAGAGGTTGGGTCTGCGCGTAACTACTAGGTGGCTGGGCCTCGACTGCAAGAATAGCTGGGCAGTCAAAATGCTGTTCGCGGTGACGGAAAAGGTGATTCGACGGCTGCCTCAACGGAGGTGGAGGGTTAGGACCAACAAGGATAGTAGGTCGTCGAGTGCCTGTTACCACAGCCAATAGGATGCGGAAAGACTAGAGCTAACCATTCACTATCGTGGGACGGTGGTTGAGGGGAGACGCCACATGGATGTTTAGATTGGTTGCTTAGGGGCTTGTCGCTTAGCTCTCGTAGTCTTTATTAGTTATGGAAGGGGCCGAGGTGGGGCCATAGCCACCATAGAAAGCAGACCCTAGGGATATTTGTGTGGGAGGCTCTTAAAGGCGGGCCTTGCACAAATATAAGGAAAGCTCCCGACCGAGTTCCGTGTTTCTTGTGTAGCCCTGCCACGGAACTCGGGCACGCACACACGATGGGTGTGCGTGTTAGATATCGAATACGATAGAGAATACATACGTGGAAGAGTCTAGACATAACCATGTCTGCTCTGGATGGTGTATCGTAGACTGGTGGGCATTATTCGATAACGGTAGTCAAATTAGAGTGATCCTATGTGGCGTAGTGTTGTATTATATATATAAGAGGAATATACATTACTATGACATAGGACGGGGGACTACGTATATCACAGCGAGGATACTGTGGGGACCATGTGAGTGGGGTACCATAGGATGTACCTCAGTTTGGGGGTAGCTACATATACATTATATTAGGTTAATCTACTGGGAGTAGATGGGTGCGACGTGTGTGTAAGCCTTGAGCGCTAACGACACAAATAACCTAAAAAACAATAAAATGTAATTGAATGGTATATGTAGGATTATTCAAGAAGTGTAGTTTAAACTCATTAACACAGAACTTATGTTCTGACCCCCTCCTCATAACATTCGTAGGTTAGATTCATGACAGAGACTTGTAGCTTTGGAGATACTGATTTAGCAGTATTGTAATTAAGGTAAAGCTATGTTTATATATATTATATTTTATTCCTTCCGCTGTGAGGTGTTTTCCAAACTCTGACATATTTCTTGTCTCTGTATTTTCTGCAGGATACCAGAGCAACCAACTCGGGTATTAATGGATTGGGTTTTTGAAAAAAATCAGTCCGTCGGAATTCGGGTTGTTACAATATTCGTTCGAGCATGATCAAAGTTAAAATTTCGATCGATACCACTTTACCCTCATGTATATATAATAGGAATAGTTCACACATAGATGCCCCAATAAAATCATACGTTGAGCTAAGGGTATTATTGCTAATTTACAAGCACATTTCATGCCTTCCATATGCAGACCTTTTTCCATAGTTCTTGACAGCCAATTCTCATCCCAAAAAACTTCAATGTTTTTAAACCTCCTACTTCTAAACCCTAACCTTAGTTTGCACTGTTCAGTATCATCATGCCTTGATTATTGAATTTGAAAGAGACTCAAGTTTTAGCTAAAGAAACTACACTTAGGTAATTTATTTTCATTAACTACTTTGGATTGAACAATTTAGAATTTTAGCTATTGTATGGATTGATTGCTATATGAGTGTCTAAATGCATCGACTTGAAGTAATTTCTATTGGTGCAGACAACTCTAAAATGAATAACTACGGATTGTAGGACAACATATAGATTTAACGCTAATTAGGCTATGGTTAAAATTGGTTTCCACCCATTGAATTTTACTGAGCCAAAAATCAATTAATAATCTATTACTACAAGTATCTATAACTATGCTATACTTTTAAAAATCAAGGTTTAAAATATTGTATTTTGGTAATGAGTAATGCTAATGGAAGAAAATAAAAAGGCATTTTAAACCAAATATATTATCTGCCTTAGTCATAATTATATAATTGTTTATTTTTAGTTCTTTGTTTTTTTCTAAGTTTTGACTTTTTTGGTGCGATTGACTAATTTCATGTTGATTGCTTATTTTAGTATATTTTCTATAACATTACTTTTTCATTACCAAGGTTCTTTAGAATTTACCGAAGCAAATATACTTATATTTGTTATTTGTTTTACAAGTTGTTAATTATTGGTAACCTTTCATTACTTTGTTGAATACATGGTACAATTAAGCTTTGGTAAATTCAGAGTGAAGCTATTATATGGTAAATGATATAGTACATTTTTTTTTAAAGAACCATTGTAACCACCTGAAATTTTAATGGTTTAAATAAAGTGTTTAACGGAAATTTTACTTAAAAAAATAATTTTTTACTTATTTTGAATAATAAAAATGTGTGCATTTAATTCTAGATAAAAATTAAAGTACATACGTCTAACTTAAATAATAAAATCGGAATGATCGTTTAGTTCAAAACACATTTTCTTATAACTAGCATGAAATCGATTATAAATTAAACACTGTAATATTGATTTATAACATATAATATTTTATATAAAACTGATGTTGTAAATTTTATAAAAAAAACGTCACCTTTCGTTCACCCCGTTTAAATCGATTTATAAGATAATTTATGGTACCAACAACCAATATGGAGCAACAAACGTTGAAATCTTAAAATTTGAAATAAAATCCAAAATATAATATTTGAGATGTGTTTAACTGAACACAGCGTAGGAATAAATTTCAATGAAAAATATGCAAATTTGTTCTGTTAGCGTATTTAGTTAAATTTGAATAAATCGTTTTGAAATTCTAGATGTTTTTCGTTTCGTGAAATTCAAACGTTTATTGCTGCAAATTTTTAGTTTCGACTGAAAAATGCGCAAAATCAGTTAAAACGTATGCATATTGCTTCAACCTTTATTTCCATTCATTTTCTATTTTATCTATACTTATCACCAATTAGTATGTATTTTGAATTCTATAGTTTCATGTTACGATAAGGAATTTCGCTCGATCCGAATCGATCGTTAAACCGACCAAGACCATTCGAAACCTCTGATTGTTGAGAACACGACAAATCAGAACACAAACAGAAGAACATTTCATTGTTTATTACAACAATTCCATCAGAATACAAGAATATTACAGAGTATGAATAAATATTACATAGAAAATATCAGAGATTTAAATTACATTTAAATACATCGCAGCGGAAAAACAATACAAAGCACAACTGAAAACAGATACATGGATACAGAGCTTTCTGAATACCGCTTCAGCTGTAAATCAGGATCCTGTGAATATAATTCTACAAAACCAAAACTATTAGCTGCCTGTGCAGAAAATAAGGGCACCCATAGTTTAGGATAAAATAATAAACTCCAGGTCAGTCATGTAACTGGTGTGAGAACTAAAACAGTTATTTAAAACTTTACTTTAAATCAGATATATTAAGGGACCACGCTGTATAACATGGAACGGGTTTCCTCCCAAGAATACCAGTGCATATAACAAAACAGCGCAATGCTTTTTGAAAAAATGAAGCTATTATAAGACCCAGGTCCCATCACACAATGCAACACAAGCCGGAGGATAGGGTTTTCCCTTATAATAGCCAAACATGCTTGGTACATTAAAAACAAATCATTTGATACTATTATAAGGGTATAGTGTCAAGACAAATTCAATCATAAATATCAATCACATACGGCATGGGTACCATATATCATGTCGCCATACTAGGCTCTACAATCAAAACCGCAAATGTCACATATTTGGAAGTTGGATTTCCATCTGTGAACTGAGGCAAGGGGTCGTCCTCTACCGAATTCGAGACGCTCTTGCCTGCCCCTCAGGAACAACCGCAACTGCCCCTTGGATCGTCAGGGCCGGTCCGCTGATGTGGATTATAATGCCTGAACACTGTGTTTCCCCACCCTTTGGGTGTAAATGAGCCAAATGACTCCATCGGCTCCACATAGTCACTGATATATCTGAGGCGCCTCGCAACAGCAACAACCACACATGTGAAAATAATATAAATGTCAGGGCTGGTAGGTCATTGACACCACCCTAGCTAGAGGGAAACGCATGCCCTCCCTGAGGTCCTCTCCCGTTTCTGGTTCACAACCGGGGTGTGAGGCTCGCGAATCAACGCTACACAAAGCTATGCCACACAGGAGGTGCTTTGATCTTCAACCACTAGACTTTGCTTTTCAACAGAAGCCTTGATTATTTGCCACTTAGGCATGCCACACAGGCAATTCACTCCATACGATTGATATCCATCAATATATAAACCCTGAGCTCGTACGTCTCAGAGAAGGGCGTTAAGCAAGAGAATAAATTCTCCGCCGCCAAACAGATATATATATATATATATTTAATAGAAATCAATAACACGGAATAAAATCTAATGTCGGACACACAGTCCATTTACAAGTTCGTTCTGGGTCTGAACGAAACCGGAGGCACCTTGTACCTCGCATATCCATCGATCTCCAAGTACGTCTGGACGATCACCAACTAATTCCCTCCTTTTGGGTGTACATCCCAATCAAGATCATCAGCAATCACCCAAACGATGTGAAGACCTCCGGTCTTCAACCACCGTCTTCATCCTCGACACCACGTCGAATCAGTTATTCAGAATGGGATAAACCCGATCTTTCCGAATAACTCGCGTATTTAATAAACAAGTGTTACACAAACACAACATACGCCTCATTCCAATTTAGAATATTCTTTTTTTCAAATATTCTTATACTTTGGGAAAGGTTCCCATTAATTTTATCAAAGATAAATTCTTTAAATTTATTCTTTAATCTTCTTTTGAATATCAATTCAAACCATATTATAGTTTATCCAAACTAGTCGGGATTAACGAACCTTACCGAAGTAATCATTTGATTTTAATTTCCCAATCCCAACCTATTCATCCCATGAAGTAAAACTGGTAATACTTCATATCTAACACCACGGTGTTATCGGTAAATTCAATTACCATTTCACGTTCAAATCTAATTAAAGATTTAACTATCGCCTGGAGCAAAACTGGTGATACTCCATTCTCGATTATTTCAATCTAATTAAAGATTCATTAAACTCCACTTGGTTTTAATCTTCCCAATAATCACTATCAATGATTATTTAACTTGGGAAATCACATACTGTCTTTAACTGGGTTAAAGAACTAATGTCATTTAAAACACTGTTCACGATAAACCTAAGATCACATTCTATTCAGTTCCAATTAAATACCATTTAATTGGTATACTTCATTAAATCTAACTAAAAAAATTTGATCTTTTTCTTAATAGGGCTTAAGAACAGTGTTAATGAAGACACCATTCACGACAAACCTAAATCCCATTTGATATTAAATACAAGGCTCTGAATAGAAAATATATCGGCTTATATTCAATATCAAATTCTACGACCCACAAATATCGTATTGGAAATAACGATATAAAAATATCTTTCAAATTTCCATAATAATATTTGTATAATCACGAAATCCAACATCGAAATATTCCAAAGACAATTTCGATTCAAATCAATTCCAATTCAATTATTGGAAATTCTGGTTATTTTCAAAACCATTTCAAATCCACTTTATTTATCGTAAATATAAATGGGATTATAATTCTAGTTCAAAACTAGTTCATTTCGATAAAAATCTTTTTTTATCTTTTCAAGTATGGAATTTTTCGTCCCAATTCTTCACAAATCATTTCTTATGATTTTACACAAATTATTACTATTTTTAATAATTTTATCAAGGCCCGTACAGTCGATTTCCATCAACGGCCCTCGAACTGCACCTACAGCGACCTTTTCCAAATTTTATTTGGACATAATTCCAAATCCAACCGTTAGGTTTCAAATCTCTAACATTCATTAGAAAGATCTTTTCGATACTGACCCAAGGTTCCGGTTTTAGGAGAATCCGACGGTCGGATCTCCCGTAATATCCATTCGAAGTCAATAGTCGAAATTCGCGAACTGCCGCGGCGCGGCGCGTTCTATTCAGGCCATTCCATATATATAAAATATATATTATATATATTTCGTCGATTTCCTTTTAAAACGTATTTTATAAATCGTTTTAAATTCGTTTTCAAAACGATTTCAACTTCACATTCAATTTCTAGTCAAAATTGAATATTCCATATCATTAATCTATAAATGATAATATTTTTAAAACTTTATATTTTGAAATCACTTCTTTTTCTATAATCATTATAAAAATGAATATAATCGATATAAATATCGTTCACGTCAAAATGGTGCATATCTAACTAACACGGCTTTATATATTTCAATAACTTCGTTATTCTGAATATTTTCTTCAACACATGAATAGGTATATTTTTATTCAACACATGAATATATTTTTTATTCAACACATGAATCTATATTTTCATTCAACGCATGAATATATATTCTATTCAACACATGAATTTATATATTTTTATTCAACACATGAATATATATTTTATTCAACACATGAATTTATATTTTTATTCAACACATGAATATATATTCTATTCAACACATGAATTTATATATTTTTATTCAACACATGAATTTTTATTCTATTCAACACATGAATTTTTATTCTATTCAACACATGAATTTTTATTCTATTCAACACATGAATTTTTATTTATAATATTCCTTATTTTCCAAATTGGAATGAGGCCCAATCAATTACCATATAATGTTAATTATATGGATTCCATACAACACATGTATATAATAGCAAAGATAAATCACCAGCAATCATCCAGAGTGCACCACACAACTGCATAAGCTTAAATATAAATAATTAACGCTTACACAGTCTGTCAACCCATCGATTGACATACAACTAAACAATCGGGATTAGTGTACGTCAAATATCATCCCAGTACCCGTGTGGGGTTTCAAATCAGCAAACACAGATTTTGATTTGTGCTGTTGGGCGATGCGTAAAATTTACCGTCCCAATCAATATCAGTCAAATCAGTGTATATAAACAAATCGTCCGATTTTTTTATAAATATTTATTTTATATACACGTTAAAAATTATATTTTAAACTATAAAATATTTGTTCAATTCCACTTCACACAATTAACTTTCACAACACATCAATTAAACAAACAAGTCATCCATGGTCTGTGGACGACGGGTGTCGGGTGCTGCTAAGCACCGTCTGCATCCTAGTAAATATTTCAACTAGAAAACAAATTACAACAAAAGTGAGGAGTTCTCACCTTTGGGGTTCCACTCCACCATTTCATTTCTGAACGGTTTGGATTCGCTTGATATTCTAACTCAAACTTTTCCACGCTGTTCACAATAAAAATCACATTTTTAATAACGCTTTCCAAACATAAAAATCATATTTTTAAGTTCTCTACATATATTAAAAGACCGAATTTTTATTTTCACGTCATATATATAAAAATCGAATTTTCCACGCTTTGATACCACCCTCTATCTTATAAAAATCGTATTTTTATAATCTCTACTATATAAAAATCATATTTTTATAATCTCTATTATATAAAAATCATATTTTTATAATCTATATTATACAAAAATCATATTTTTGTTACTTACATAATTAAAATTTATATTTTTATATCATTAAAAATCTAACCTTTTTTGCCATAAAAATCTTAACTCTTTCTACTTAAAAATCTGAACTTTACTTCCTAAAAATCTATACTTTTCATTCACAAAGGATCTGTTATTTTCCCTCATGAAAATCTAATTTTTAAATTAATTAAACTAAACTAAATATTTAAAATAAATTAAAAAACTTACTGCGCAAAAAAGGGGGAATTTGCTGATTGAATCGGAGGAAGGGGGTCGTCGTTGTTCAGGTGGAGGAGCATTGGGCGGTGGTGGCTGTTTTGTGGATTTGGAGGGCTAGGGGTTTAAATCGACGGAGAGGGAGGTATGGGGGTCGCGGCAACGCCATCGATAAGGGGAGGGCTCCGATGGCTGTCAACGGTTGTGGGTGTTTTGGGGGTATTTGGGCCTCGTAGAAGAGGAGAGGCGCGAGGGGAGCGAAGAGAGGACGAGAGGGAGGCAGCGACACCGGAGAGCGGGGGAGGCTATCGTCGGCGCCGACGATGGTGGATCGTGGCGCACGAGGGTGCTAGGGCATGAACGCCCTTTTTTTATTATTATTATCTTCTGATCGAGAATGAAGAGAGAGAGGAGGGAAGAGGGGTAAGGGTAAGAGGGAGAATTATATATCTCAATTTATTTCAATTTATTTAATTTTATTTAATTTTATTTTAAAATCCTCATAAAGGAACTTTTTACAACGAACTCAAAATTGAACCCACCGACGGTCGCCCCTAGCTGATTACCCCCATTCCGAACACAATGGGATATGTTTCACCGGCCAGTTCAGCTGTTTCGATTAGTTTCCGTTTAAATTAAAATTTAAATCTATATATTCTATTTTAAACACACATTTCAAATTACCTGGGCCACATACAGACTCTAAAAATTCCATAAAAATTCTTTTTAGCTTCCTATTGACGATAGGTTCTAACAAAAATAATTTCGTCAAATTCCAAGACCGTTTGAAAAATGATCATTTTCTAGTCGATCAAAATCAATTGAAACTGTTCAAACGCGTTTTCCTTTGCCACGCTCACATATTGATTCAGAAAATTATGAATTTTGGAATCTAGCAATAAATAGACATCCCAGATCCAACAAAAGTGGTTTCGTCGAAAACCGAGGTCGTTTGCAAAATTTCCATTTTTAAGGGCTAGAATTCCACAACGACTATTCTGAATTTTAAACTGGGCATAAATTTTTATCACCGCTATGAAATTTCAATTTTTCGGATTTGTTGGAAAGATATTCTCAATTAGATTCTAATATTTTTTGTTTCGCTAAAATCCGGTTTATTTTGAATCCTGTACATTCATTTGAACTTTGAAATCGAATTTTCGAACTACCACGCCATTTTCAATTTCTTTTATAATTGTAAATAATTATTTATATTCTAACGTCGATTCAAATAAATATATACGTTCTAATTCTATTCAAAATAAATTTCTCGTCATTATTATTTAAAACAATTCATTTTAAATATTCAAAATTCACTAAAATTGCCAAAATAAAAAATTTAAATTGGCTCTGATTTCCGGGTTATAATAATCTCTCCCACTTAAAATTTTTCATCCCCGAAAAGGAACGAAGCCAAAAGTTGTTTAACCAATCAACTCAAATTCCATAATTTTCATTACGGCTTAAGTTCTTAAATTTCCAATTTCTAAGAGCTTTTCAAATTTTTCAAAAATTTGGCTAACACCCTAAATTTTCGAAAAATTCCGCCATAACCTCCCCTGCACCGGGAGCTTCGAGATATTTCAAATAGCCTCCCATGGCCCTCACCAATCCAAAAAGAAAAAGAAACAGCCAAGCGGCTAGCCAATCGGCTCATAAAATCATCAAAATCCCAAGAAATACAATAAACATGTACCTATTTGTCGGGAAAATAATTTTATTCCTCTTCTCTAGCCTCCTTGCTATGACCTGTTCAATATAAGTACATGTATACGTATGCAAATGTGACAAATTTTCAATACAAATCACTTTTTGGTTCAATTTGGCTAAAGGTTCAAATTTTAATTAATCAAACAACACAACCAGCAATCAATTAGTTGATTAGCTTTTCAAATTCACAACTTGGATACATAGTCAAAAAATCAGATTTTTGATGCCAAATCACAACAATAGGCCCTATCTAATTTTGGTTCTCACACCAGTCAATTGGAAATATATAGATATCACACTTTCGACACTCGAATATAAATGTTGATGATGATGCACCATCATCAGGATTATCCCCGGGTGTCTAGAATGTGATTCGATATCTATCCAGTATATTAAAACTTCAAATACACGCGGATCGGACGTATACGCAAAATATTTATATATTTGATTGTCCAAATTCAATATAAAATAAATAATCAAATATGAATAATTGAATTAAATTTTAAAAACAAAACTTGTTTTCAATTTTATTTTTCAAAACAACACTCTTCACACTCGTTCTAGGATACTACTGATCCTATCTCTAACGAGTCATTCTCACTGGATATTACTAATCCAATCTCTGATGAATCCTTTCGTTTTGTTCTAATGTGTCTTGTTCTCCAAGCTCTGCAAACCAAAGCTCTGATACCAACTGTAACGATAAGGAATTTCGCTCGATCTGAATCGTTCGCTAAATGACCAAGACCGTTCGAAACCCCTGATTGTTTTGAGAACACGACAAATCAGAACACAAACAGATGAACATTTCATTGCTTATTACAACAATTCCATCAGAATACAAGAATATTACAGAGTAGGAATAAATATTACATAGAAAATATCAGAGATTTAAATTACATTTAAATACATCGCAGCGGAAAAACAATACAAAGCACAATTGAAATCAGATACACGGATACAGAGCTTTCCGAATACCGCTTCAGCTGTAAATTAGGATCCTGTGAATATAAATCTGCAAAACCAAAACTACTAGCTGCCCGTGCGGAAAATAAGGGCACCTAGAGTTTAGGTTAAAACAATAAACTCCAGGTCAGTCATGTGACTGGTGTGAGAACTAAAACAGTTATTTAAAACTTTACTTTAAATCAGATATATCAAGGGACCACGCCGTATAACACGGAACAGGTTTCCTCCCAAGAATACCAGTTCATATAACAAAACAGCGCAATGCTTTTTGGAAAAATGAAGCTATTATAAGACCCAGGTCCCATCACACAATGCAACACAAGCCAGAGGATAGGGTTTTCCCTTATTATAGCCAAACATGCTTGCTATGTTAAAAACAAATCATTTGATACTATTATAAGGGTATAGTGTCAAAACAATTTCAATCATAAATATCAATCACATACGGAATGGGTACCATATATCATGTCGCCATACTAGGCTCTACAATCAAAATCGCAAATGTCACATATTTGGAAGTTGGATTTCCATCTGTGAACCGAGGCAAGGGTCGTCCTCTACCGAATTCGAGACGCCCTAGCCCGCCCCTCAGGAACAGCCGCAACTGCCCCTTGGATCGTCAGGGTCGATCCACTGATGTGGATTATAAGGCCTGAACACTGCGTTTCCCCGCCCTTTGGGGCGTAAATGAGCCAAATGACTCCATCGGCTCCACATAATCGCTGATATATCTGAGGCGCCTCGCAACAGCAACAACCACATAGGTGAAAATAATATAAATGACAAGGTTGGTAGGTCAGTGACACCACCCTAGCTAGAAGGAAACGCATGCCCTCCCTAAGGTCCTCTCCCGTTTCTGGTTCACAACCGGGGTGTGAGGCTCGCGAATCAACGCTACACAAAGCTATGCCACACAGGAAGTGCTTTGATCGTTAACCACAAGACTTTGCTTTTCAACAGAAGCCTTGATCATTTGCCACTTAGGCATGCCACACAGGCAATTCACTCCATACGATTGATATCCATCAATATATAATCCCTGAGCTCGTACGACTCAGAGAAGGGCGTTAAGCAAGAGAATAAATTCTCCGCCGCCAAACAGATATATATTTAATAGAAATCAATCACACAGAATAAAATCCAATGTCAGACACACAGTCCATTTACAAGTTCGTTATGGGTCTGAACGAAACCGGAGGCACCTTGTACCTCGCATATCCATCGATCTCCAAATACATCTGGACGATCACCAACTGATTCCCTCCTCTTGGGTGTACAGCACAATCAAGATCATCAGCAATCACCCAAACGATGTGAAGATCTCCGGTCTTCAACCACTGTCTTTATCCTCGACACCACGTAGAATCAGTTATTCAGAATGGGATAAACCCAGTCTTTCCGAATAACTCGCGTATTTTATAAACAAGTATTACACAAACACAACATACGCCTCATTCCAATTCATAATATTCTTTTATTCAAATATTCTTATACTTTGGGAAAGGTTCCCATTAATTTTATCAAAGATAAATTCTTTAAATTTATTCTTTAATCTTCTTTTGAATATCAATTCAAACCAAATTATAGTTTATCCAAACTAGTCGGGATTAACGAACCTTACCGAAGTAATCATTTGTTTTTAATTTCCCAATCCCAACCTATTCATCCCATGAAGTAAAACTGGTAATACTTCATACCTAACACCACGGTGTTATTGGTAAATTCAATTACCATTTCACGTTCAAATCTAATTAAAGATTTAACTATCACCTGGAGCAAAACTGGTGATACTCCATTCTTGATTATTTCAATCTAATTAAAGATTCATTAAAACTCCACTTGGTTTTAATCTTCCCAATAATCACTATCAATGATTATTTAACTTGGGAAATCACATATTGTCTTTAACTGGGTTAAAGAACCAATGTCATTTAAAACACGCTTCACGATAAACCCAAGATCACACTCTATTCAATTCCAATTAAATACCATTTAATTGGTATACTTCATTGAATCTAATTAAAAATATTTAATCTTTTTTCTCAACGGGGCTTAAGAATAGTGTTAATGAAGACACCATTCATGACAAACCCAAATCCCATTTGATATTAAATACAAGGCTCTGAATAGAAAATATATCGGCTTATATTCAATATCAAATTCTACGACCCACAAATATCGTATTGGAAATAACGATATAAATATATCCTTCAAATTTCCATAATAATATTTGTATAATCACGAAATCCAATATCGAAATATTCCAAAGACAATTTTGATTCAAATCCATTCCAATTCAATTATTGGAAATTCTGGTTATTTTCAAAACCATTTCAAATCCACTTTATTTATTGTAAAAATAAAGGGGATTATAAATCTAGTTCAAAACTAGTTCATTTCGATAAAAATCTTTTTTATCTTTTCAAATATGGAATTTTTCGTCCCAATTCTTCACAAATCATTTCTTATGATTCTACACAAATTATTACTATTTTTATTAATTTTATCAAGGCCCGTACAGTCGATTTCCATCAACGGCCCTCGAACTGCACCTACAACGACCTTTTCCAAATTTGATTTGGACATAATTCCAAATCTAACCGTTAGGTTTCAAATCTCTAACATTCGTTAGAAAGATCTTTTCGATACTAACCCAAGGTTCCGGTTTTAGGAGAATCCGACGGTCGGATCTCCCGTAATATCCATTCGAAGTCAATAGTCGAAATTCGCGAACTGCCGCGGCACGGCGCGTTCTATTCAGGCCATTTTATATATATAATATATATATTTTATATATTTCGTCGATTTCCTTTTAAAACGTATTTTATAAATAATTTTAAATTCGTTTTCAAAACGATTTCAACTTCACATTCAATTTCTAGTCAAAATTGAATATTCCATATCATTAATCTATAAATGATAATATTTTCAAAACGTTATATTTTGAAATCACTTCTTTTTCTATAATCATTATAAAAACGAATATAATCGATATAAATATCATTCACGTCAAAATGGCGCATATCTAACTAACACGGCTTTATATATTTCAATAACTTCGTTATTCTATTCAATAAATGAATATTTTCTTCAACACATGAATATATATATATATATATTTATTCAACACATGAATATTTTTTTTTATTCAACATATGAATCTATATTTTTATTCAACACATGAATATATATTCTACTCAACACATGAATTTATATATTTTTATTCAATACATGAATATATATTTTATTCAACACATGAATTTATATTTTTTATTTAACACATGAATATATATTATATTCAACACATGAATTTATATATTTTTATTCAACACATGAATATATATTTTATTCAATACATGAATTTTTATTTTATTCAACACATGAATTTTTATTCTATTCAACACATGATTTTTTATTCTATTCAACACATGAATTTTTATTTATAATATTCCTTATTTTCAAAATTGGAATGAAGCCCAATCAATTACCATATAACGTTAATTATATGGATTCCCTACAACACATGTATATAATAGCAAAGATAAATCACCAACCATCATACAAAGTGCACCACACAACTGCATAAGCATTAAATATAAATTAGTTAACGCTTACACAGTCTGTCAACCATTCGATTGACATACAACTAAACAATCGGGATTAGTGTACGTCAAATATCATCCCAATTCCGGTGTGGGGTTTCAAATCAACAAACACAGATTTTTATTTGTACAGTTGGGTGATGTGTAAAATTTATCGTCCCAATCAATATCAGTCAAATCTGTGTATATAACCAAATCATCCGATTTGTTTATAAATATTTATTTTATATACAAGTTAAAAATTATATTTTTAACTATAAAATATTTATTCAATCCTACTTCACAAAATCAACTTTCACAACACATCAATTAAACAAACAAGTCATCCATGGTCTGTGAACGACGGGTGTCGGGTGCTACTAAGCACCGTCTGCATCCTAGTAAATATTTCAACTAGAAAACAAATTAAAATAAAAGTGAGGAGTTCTCACCTTTGGGGTTCCACTCCGCCATTTCATTTCTGAACGGTTCGGATTCGCTTGCTATTCTAACTCAAACTTTTCCACACTGTTCACAATAAAAATCACATTTTTAATAACGCTTTCTATACATAAAAATCATATTTTTCTGTTCTCTACATATATAAAAAGACCGAATTTTATTTTCACGTCATATATATAAAAATCGAATTTTCCACGCTCTGATATCACCCTCTATCTTATAAAAATCGTACTTTTATAATGTCTACTATATAAAAATCATATTTTTATAATCTTTATTATATAAAAATCATATTTTTATTACTTACAAAATTAAAATTTATATTTTTATATCATTAAAAATCTAAACTTTTTCGCCCTAAAAATCTTAACTCTTTCTACTTAAAAATCGGAACTTTACTTCCTAAAAATCTATACTTTTCATTCACAAAAAATCTATTCTTTTCCCTCATGAAAATCTGATTTTTAAATTAATTAAACTAAACTAAATATTTAAAATAAAATAAAATAAAATAAAATAACAAACTTACAGTGCAAAAAAGGTGGAATTTGCTGATTGAATCGGAGGAAGGGGGTCGCCGTAGAGGAGCATTGGGCGGTGGTGGCTGTTTTGTGGATTTGGAGGGCTAGGGGTTTAAATCAACGGAGAGGGAGGTATAGGGGGATCGCGACCACGCCATCGGTGAAAGGGGGCTCTGTTGGCTGTCAACGGTTGTGGGGGGTTTTGGGGGTATTTAGGTCTCGTGGAAGATGAGGCACGCGAGGGGAGCGAAGAGAGGACGAGAGGGAGGCCGAGGCATCGGAGAGGGGTGGAGGTTATCGCCGGCATCGACGATGGTGGATCATGGCGCACGAGGGTGTTAGGGCACGAACGCCCTTTTTTATTATTATTATCTTCTGATCGAGAATGAAGAGAGAGAGGAGGGAAGAGGGGCAAGTGTAAGAGGGAGAATTATATATTTTAATTTATTTAATTTTATTTTAAAATCCTCATAAAGGAACTTTTTATAACGAACTCAAAATCGAACCACCAACTATCGCCCCCAGCTAATTACCCCCATTCCGAACACAATGGGATATGTTTCACTAGCCAATTCAGCTGTTTCGATCAGTTTCAATTTAAATCAAAATTTAAATCTATATATTCTATTTTAAACGCACATTTCAAATTACCGAGGCCACATACTAACTCTAAAATTTCGTCAAATTCCGAGACCGTTTGAAAAATGGTCATTTTCTAGTCAATCAAAATCAACTAAAACTGGTCAAACGCGTTTTCCTTTGCCACGCTTACATATTGGTTCAGAAAATTATGGATTTTGGAATCTAGCAATAATTTGACATCCCGGATCTAACAAAAGTGGTTTCGTCGAAAACCGAGGTCGTTTGCAAAATTTCCATTTTTAAGGGCCAGAATTCCACAGCGACTATTCTGAATTTTCAACTGGGCATAACTTTTTATCCCCACTATGAAATTTCAATTTTTCGGATTTGTTGGAAAGATATTCTCAATTAGATTCTAATATTTTTGGTTTCGCTAAAATCCGGTTTATTTTGAATCTTGTACATTCATTTAAACTTTGAAATCGAATTTTCGAACTACCGCGCCATTTTCAATTTCTTTTATAATTATAAATAATTATTTATATTCTAACATCGATTCAAATAAATATATATGTTCTAATTCTATTCAAAATAAATTTCTCGTCGTTAGTATTTAAAATAATTCATTTTAAATATTCAAAATTCACTAATATTACCAAAATAAAAAAATTAAATTGGCTCAGATTTCTAGGTTATTACATTTCAATTTTTAGTGTGCTTGGAATTTTAAAAACAAAATAACACGATAATCCAAAAGTCAGATACCGGTTCACTATAAGAGCAACTCCAATAGTTGTTGATTCGTACGTTGAATTAGTAATTGGGGACCGAAATTTACCCCAACATATACTTCATCATGTAATATTATGGCAAATATTACGGGGTCAATCCTGAATTCCGAAATGGCCCCAAGCACCGATTTTATCGGAGCGCAAGTTAGTGCGTTGGTTTTATCGGAGTGTACCGAAATATTCAATGCGCTATCTAGCACATTGCTAAAATAGGCGCTGACCCAAACACCCAATAATTAACCCACTCCTAACGAACTTATAACGATCATATCTTGCTCCAACAAATATAAAATGCTCATATTGTCGTTGAACAAATCTAGAAAGGTCAAAGTAAAGTTACAAAGGATATATTTAATTTGACTGGATTTGGTGTTTTTCAAATTGCATCCAAAAATACATTAGCTTTAGATGTTAATAATTGTGGGTTAATACCATGTAAATACTCAATTTTAAAGGATTCCGAGGGTTAGGGTCGACCCCTATTGTTAATCGAAAAGGAGATGAACAATTAGGGTCGGCCCCTATTTTTAAACGAAAATGAGTTGAACTGTTAGGATCATCCCCTATTGTTAATCGAGAAGGAGTCGGACGTTAAGGGTCGTCCCTTATTGTTAATCGAAAAGGAATCGCACGATATGGCTCATCACTAATTTTAAATCGAAAAGAAGTCGCACGATATGGGTCGTCCATTGTTTTAAATCGAAAAGGAGTCGTACGATATGGGTCATCCCCTATTTTTAATTGAAAAGGGGTCGCATGGTTAGGGTCATCCCCTATCGTTATTCGAAAAGGAGTCGGACATGAAGGTTTGTCCCTTATTTTTAATCGAAAAGGAGTCGATTGGTTAGGGTCATCCACTTTCTTTAAATTTCATGATGTTCTGTGTGTATATTCGATTGATTAACCTTTAATACGGAATCTACAATATGAAATTTAAAGAACATCATGAAATTTAAAGAACATCACTAAATATAGTTGTCATCCATAGACTCCTCACCATCCTACTCCATTTCATCATCACCATAATATGGAATAAGGTCGTCCTTGTCACCAACCCCTCCTGATCCTCCAGCGGTACATGATCCTCCAACAGTACCTGATGCTCCAATATCACCACCACCACCTACTGCTGATAGTCGAGCCTGTAATTCGTCGATCTGGGCCTACAAACCCTACACTATCACCTGGTGCTCCCGATATAATGACTGAGAATGTAGCAGGGCCATCTCCTGAATATTAGCTATATGTCGTCTATGATGGTCCAACCTGGGTGCAAACTATAAATAAAGAACATATAAAATCAGTTTGTATACCTTAAAACATATAAGCTAATAAATTTACAAGTACGAATATTACCTTATGTGCAAAATACAATCCAGCTGTAGGGATGCCAACAACCATGTGATCAGGTGAGTATACAATATGCAGGGATAACAGTGTACCACTAAGATTATATGCCTGAAATGTGTCAGCAAGAGCAAAATCCATAGGCTGATCGGAGTACTTTGAAGCGGTCGAATCAAAAGTAAACGGTTGAGGATGAACTCTACCCATAGCCACTCAGGAGCCAATGTGATCGAAGTTCATACCCCAACTTAAACTAGCAACATGTACCGCCGAGGAGCTACTCGATGCCAATAAGTATCAAAATCTACTCCCGATAATAAAAAAAATCTTACGTATCAACCCATCCGGCCTGTCGCAAACCCTTTATTATTATCTCCCTATGGAACGACGTCGTCCGAACATATCATCAGGAGGAAGTGGATCTCCGGATAAGAGCAACTCACTGGGCCCCTGATAGTAACAGCGATCTCCCAAGTACCAAATAGGAAGGTAGGCTGGTCGGAGTAAGACGACACTGTGCCCATATAAACGACATGCAATGACTAATGGGTATGCATTAGGTAGCGGGTTACCCTCTATTAGTAACATCCAATAAGAAGTCCATGATGCTTGTAATATGTTGGACCTCGACCTCAAATCTATCTGAGAATGGGCCTTCATCAAGTCGTGTCTCACACTAGCGGGAACACGTTGGACTACGTAACTAGTCTCCCATCTATGTATGCGTAGGAAAAGGACCCGACGGTATGACTGGCGGTCGCCTCTATGGGTGTATGCTTGTTAGTCATGTACTCGTAGTACCAACATAGCAACATGTACCAAAATCGAAACATCTGCTGAACCTCTCCAAAAGTGTAAGACTCAAGAGTGATGTATAGAAATCCCAATATAGTTGAACCCCAATCAATCATATGCAGATGCTCTAAATCGGTTAGTGCTGCTAGGTAGCCAAATCGAATCATACTCTTTTGGTTCGAAAAGAATGTCGAACCAAAGTGATATAAAAGGGAAGCCCGAAATACAGCGTCCTACATATCCACTACATTGATATGCGCTAGAATGTACTCAAGTAAACATGAGATGGAAACAAAACCATTAGATATAAGATCGGTGGAAAATCGGGAAAATACTGTAAGTAATACTTGGGTGACTCATAGGAGGAGTCATATGGGCATGAAAGTCTATCAGGAAGGCCTATCTCAATCCATGTAAGCATACAAAAATCGGATGGGGTGATACCTAGCTCAAAATCAGGAAAGTGGAAAGTGTGTGTCGTAGGCCACCATCTCTCTTATAAGGCCTCTAGCAATGTTTGATCGAGGGACTGGGATGGTATCTCTAAGAATAGACCGAATGGACTCGCCAGTAGCCTCTGTCGAATAACTAGTGTTAGTACGTCAAGGGCCTGTGAAAAAAACTTTTCCTAACTCCTACCAATGCAAATGTATTGCGTCTATTCAAAACAATTTTTTCATCGGTTACTAAACTATAATTATAAAACAACAGTTCATACTATCTACGTAATTTGGTAAACTATTTAACAATTAAATATATATATATATATATGTTAAATTTATGATTTGTACTTGAATGGTATCGGCCGCGGTAAACGAACGGTGAGTGAATCCCTGTGGCAACTCATGAAGCATCCGTAAGTCATGAACCGCCGTGCCCACAGTTGGAGGAGGGTGCACTGGACTAGTTGCGTCGTCTAACTGAGCTGGAGTTGTACGTCTATCGATCTTAATCACATGTGGCAGCATCTGAATATCCCGACCAATGAAAAAAATTAAAATGAGAGTTGTTGGGGGGAGTTTGGCCTAGCACGTTCTATTTGTAGACGTGTAAGGCCAGGCGCTGATTTAATCGACACGTTAACCCAACGCGTCGATTAAATCGAAGCGCACTGGGAAAACAAACGCGCCGAGAAAAAAACGCATGCTGATAAAATCGGTGCGCTCCCATTGGGAAATTTCCCCACTTCTCCCTGAATCTTACGAGTCATAAGATTACGACTCGTATGATTGTTGGGGATGCTCTAAGTGCCAGATGAAATAATTCACGCATGTTTACGTTCTCCCCTTTCTTTATTTCCCATGTATTAACTTCCTCTCATTATTTACTTTCCTCTCCACTTTTTCCATGTATCTTCCTCTAAAAACCAGACTCCATCTCTTCATTTCCTATGATTTTCTTCTCTAGAAGCAATTTATACTCAATGCCACTTTTCAATTTCAATTTTCCTATAGTTCCTCTATGAAAACATATAGTCCATGTTTTATCCATGCAACTCCACTGGATCTCTTTCCCACCATCATTGATCTCACCCACATGCACTTCACCATCGCCCATGGCCATGCTTCGTGCTACCTCGTCAAACGCCTCCATCTGCCCTTGCTTCGACCATCCCGAAGAGCGCAACCCAAGAAGTAGCACAGCAAACCCAAACTACAAAAGCCAAACACACAAATGCTTCCTCTCCCTCCACCCATAACCTGCACGCACATTTCGAGCCCCCGCCCTCACTGACCCTCACCCTCTTTTAGGATCCATCCTATCGCCAAAGTCTAAAACCTATGACCTTCTTCCATCAAATCCCCACCTGCATTTACTCTCGGCCTAGTCTAGCTATGGCCACCGAAACCATCACTCGAATACTGACCTTCTCTGAACCTATGATGCACCCACGTTAGGTCCGTGCCAAGCTTAAAAACTGTGTTGCCAAACCCATATGCACTTCATTGGACCATTTTTGTGTGTCTCCTTCTTCGTTTTAAAATACAAAAAATATGTATGCACGATGAAACAAGGTCTATTTGTGCTGGTCATCTTATTTGTCATCGCTGCCGCGATTGAATTGCCCTAATGGTCACTGTCCCCTATCGGTATCAAGGCCATTGTATTGATCAAACTGTGCATTTTCTAGTTTATTGTGCTTAGATGTGTTTCGTTATTTGTGTCATGCCTATTCAGATTATATTGTTTGATGTTGTACCTTGAATTTCGTGTCTATGTCAGTTTTTACATCTTCTTTCAATAACCAAGAAAGGTGAGAATTCTCACTTACAACTAACAATTTCAATATGTGATTTGACATCATTCGAAATGACATATAAAATGTTAGAATTGCTCTAGAAAACCCGATTTTGTTTATTATGCAACTTATGCACTTGTGACATGCACACTTGTGGTGTATATGACACGAATTTGAATGTTATGACATGATTTGATTTGTATGTGTTATCTGAAATGTTATATTTACTTCGTTCTCACACTTCAAGTTCTATATACATTTATGAAATTGTTATGGACTAAAATGATATATACCCAAATCACTATATAGATTTAGAAATTGAAACTGAATTCATGGGGATGCGGGTTGAAATATTAAATACTCGTAAATTGAATATTAAACGGATTGAAATTATATATATGTGTGTGTGTGTTACTAGGCCTAGGTAGAAAATTAAATACATTCACCAATGGTCAATTTTGAAAAGTATTTTCTATATATAAAAAATCCTTATTTAAATAAAATATTTTAAAAACTAAATTTAGAATTTTATTTAAACTTTTATTTTATAAAGCTTTAAATTTAGATTTTTAAACAAAATTTTAATGTATAAGTTATTATTTGTTTTAAACTATAAATTTAAGAGCATAAATTGTAATATTACAAGATTTTAAAATGTAAATAACTGAAATCTAAATCTTTTAATATAGTTAATAATTATTTAAAACTTTAAAATTATATATAAATATAGATTTTTATAACTATAAGTACAAAAAAGTTTTACAAAGAAGTTATAGAAATTAATGATAACTTTATTTGTATAAATGAGTTAATAAAAATGAAATTTATCAATTTAAGATAAAATGATTTTAAGATGCGAATTAAAAAAATGGTTTGTAATAACCCGGAAATCCGAGCCAATTTAAAATTTTTATTTTGGTAATTTTAGTGAATTTTGATTATTTAAAATGAATTATTTTAAATAATATCGATGAGAAATTTATCTTGAATAGAATTCGAACGTATATATTATATAGATCGTTGTTAGAATATAAATATTTATTTTAAATTATAAAAGGAATTGAAAATGGCGCGGTAGTTCGATAATTCGATTTCAAATTTCAAATGAATGTACCGAGTGCAAAATAAACCGGATTTTAGCAAAACCAAAAATATTAGAATATAATTGAGAATATCTTTCCAACGAGTCCGAAAAATCGAAATTTCAAAGCGGGAATCAAAAGATACGTCCAGTTGAAATTTCTGAATAGTCGCTATGGAATTCAGGCCCTTAAAAATAGCCTTTTTGCAAACGACCTCAGATTTCGACGAAACAACTTTTGTTGGATCCGTGATGTCAAGTTATTGCTAGATTCCAATTTTCATAATTTTTCGAATCCATATGTGAGTGTGGCAAAGGAAAACGCGTTTGACCAGTTTTAGTTGATTTTAATCGTCTGGAAAATAGCCATTTTGCAAACGGTCTTAGATTTCGATGAAACTAGTTCTGTTAGGACCGTATCGTCAATACGAAGCTAGAAAATATTCTTCTGGAATTTTTCGAGTTAGTATGTGGCCTCAGTAAATTGAAATGCGCATTCAAATTCAATATATATGGTTATATTTTGATTTTGACGAAAACTAATCATAACGATCGAATCAGCTTACGATACATATCCCGTTGTGTTCGGAACGGGGGTAATTAGTTATGGACGACAGGCGGTGGGTCTCGTTTCGAGTTCGAATGAAAAAGTTGCTTTTTGAAATTAAAATAAAATAAAATAAAAATTATTATATAAAAAAACTTTGCCCTCCCCCTCTTTCTCTTACATTCAGTCAACGAAGAATTAAAAAAAAACCTAATCGCTCGTCGCCCCTCGACTCAGCGTCGCCCTCCACTGGCGATCATCGCCACTGACGCCACCCCCTCTTCTCCAATGCCCTACCTCGTCGGATCCGCCCTCCGTCCCCATCCCCCGACCAAACCACGAGCACGAGCAGTCGTGGCCCCACCTCCGCCACCGTGGGTCAACGCAGCACCACCTCCAACCCCTCATCGATCCCCTTCCCCCCCCCCCCCCCCCCGACGTCCTCTGCTACGCCTCCTCCTCCTCCGAATTGAAGACCTCGACCAAAACCCCTGCCTCAGCACGAGAACCCCCTCCTAGATCCACCGCAAGCCGACTGCGCTGCTACCCACTGGCGCATCCCCACCAACGACCAGCGATGAGGGTGGCGAACTCAACTCGATGGTGGCAGCGCTTTAAAACGAGAAGGAGAATAAGGTGATTCTTTTATTTATTTTATTTTTTTATTATTTTTTTCTTTCTTTTATACACTGTTGTAAAAATCTGAAAATGTAGAGAAGAAAAGGAAATAATTACATTATATAAAATCAGTTAAAAGATAAAAATATAGATTTTTATAGTTAGAAAGTTTATATTTTTATTATAGAAAGTTAATATTTTTATGATAGGAAGAAATCATATTTTTATGTTAGGAAAAGTTCGATCTTTAATGTAGAAAGGATGAAGTTTTTATATGAGATGTAGGATTTTTGAAAAACTAAAAATATATGATTTTTAGCATACAAAGTAATGGTTTTTACCTTAAGAAATCCAGGATTTTAAATTGTTTAAAGTTTATATTTTTAATTAAAAAGGGTGGATCTTTGAATAAATAAAAATCCGATTTTTATTGTATATGAAGAGAATTTAAAAATATATTTTTTGATAAGTAAAAATGCTTTCATTTTTGATAAGGAAAGCAATGATTTTTAAAGGCGAAATTTTTATATAATGTAGATAATCAAAATATAATTTTTATATAGAAAGAAGCGTTGTAAAAATATATTTGAAAGGCCGAAATCTTTATATTTGAAAAGGCGAAATCTTTATGTAGAGAATAGCGTGATAAAAATATAATCTTTATTATATGAACACCGTTGTAAAAATAGAATTTTTATCTATATAGTAGCGGTGTAAAAATAGAATTTTTTATCTATATAGTAGCGGTGTAAAAATAGAATTTTTATCTATATAGTAGCGGTGTAAAAATAGAATTTTTATCTATATAGTAGCGGTGTAAAAATAGAATTTTTATCCATATAGAGCAAATTAAAAATATGATTTTTATATACATGGCAACAATATAAAAATGTGATTTTTATATATGTAGTGGCTACGGGCAACGAAAGTGGCAAAAGGCGAGAACAGCGATGACTTCTACATAAGAAGAGTCGTGGTATTGGATTAGTTATTGGTGAGAACTTCTCACTTTAAATTTCCTTTTCTCGTTAAAAATATATACTAGGATGCAGACGGTGCTTAGTAGCACCCGACACCCGTCGTCCATAGACCATGGATGACTTGTTTGTTTGGTTGCTATGTTGTGAAATTTGATTGTGTGATGTAGAATGAAATAAAATATTATATAGTGGAAAATATTTTATAGTTAAAAATATAATTTTTAACGTGTATATAAAATAAATATTAATAAACAAATCGGACGATTTGTTTATATACACTGATTTGACTGATATTGATTGGGACGATAAATTTTACACATCGCCCAACTGCACAAATAAAAATATGTGTTTGTTGATTTGAAACCCCACACGGGTATTGGGATAAAATATGGCATACACTAATTCCAGTAATTAGTTGTATGTCGATCGATTGATTGACAGTCTGTTATAAGCGTTAGATATTTATATTTGATGCTTATACAGGGTAGTGCACTTTGGATGATTGTTGATTATTTATCGTTGCTATTTATATACATGTATTGTATGAAATCCATATAGTTAACGCTATATGGTGATTGATTGGGCCTCATTCCAATTTAGAAAATAAAGAATATTATAAAATAAAGGTTCATGTGTTGACAGTACTCATCCTTTGAGATTAGTCATGTGTTGAACGAAATATTTTATCAATAAAATTTACATCTTTATCATATATAAAATTAGAAACTAACTGGAAAATAGATAAGATGAGTTGTCTCCTGGGTATTGATCTGATGTTGGTTTCAGCCTTCGGGGTTAATATTTAGGGAATTGTTCTCTTACTAATTTACGGTTGGAGTCTGATTTGAAATCAAAAGATAGATACCATAATTTTTATAAAATACATTAAATAACAAAAATAGTCGCGTGTTGACAGTACTCATCCGTTGAGATTAGTCATGTATTGAAAGAAATATAGATTCGTTTGTTGAATAGAATAATGAAGTTATTGAAAAATATAAAGCCGTGTTGATTAGAGATGCGCTATTTTGACGCGAACGATATTTATATCGATTATATTCGTTTTTATAATGAATATTGAAAAGAGATAAAAATCGAATATTTATAACAGGGAATCGAATTGAATTGAATATAAAACGAATTCGAATTGAATTGAATTGAATAGAAAACGAATTCGAATTGAATTGAATTGAATAGAAAACGAATTCGAATTGAATTGAATTGAATAGAAAATGAATTCGAATTGAATTGAATTGAATAGAAAATGAATTCAAATTGAATTAAAATTTGAATTGAATTGAAATGAATTTAAAATGAATTTATAAGGAAAAATTCAATTTTGATTTGAATTTGAAATGGAAGTTGAAATTGTTTTGGAAACGAACTTAAAACTATTTATAAAATTCGTTTTAAGTAGAAATCGATGAAATATATAATATATATATTATATATATAATGGCCTGAATAGAACGCGCCGCGCTGCGGCAGTTCGCGAATTTCGACCATTGACTTCGAATGGACATTACGGGAGATCCGACCGTCGGATTCTCCTAAAACTAGAACCATTGGGTTCGTATCGAAAAGAGCTTTCTAACAAATATTAGGAATTTGAAATCTAACGGTTGGATTTTGAGATACATCCAAATCAAATTTGGAAAAGGTCGTTGTAAGTGCAGTTCGATGGCCGTTGATGGAAATCGACTGTACGGACCTTGATAAAATTATTAAAAATATTAATAATTTGTGTAAAATCATAATATGTGAATTGGAAAGAACTAGGATGAAATTTCCAAATTTGAAAAGATAAAAATAGATTTTTATCGAAACGAACTAGTTTTGAACTAAATTTAAAACCCAATTATTTTTAAATAAATAAATTGGATTTAAAAGGGGTTTTAAATAATCGGAATTTCTAATATATTTGATTGGAATTGAATTAGAATTGATTTGTGGGTATATCATGAACGGTGTTTTAAATAACACTTGTTCTTTAACCCGATAATAAATAGAATGTGATTTGGGTTTATCGTGAACTGTGTTTTAAATGACATTGGTTCTTTAACCCAGTAAAAGGAGTTTAAATGAACCTGTAATTAGATTGAAATGTGAATTGATAATTTAAATTATCAAATTTGGAAAGTGAACGAGAATGGAGTATCACCAGTTTTGCTCCAAAGCGATAGTTAAATCTTTAATTAGATTTGAACGTGAAATGGTAATTAATTTTACCGATAACACCGTGGTGTTAGATATGGAGTATTACCAGTTTTGCTTCATGGGATGAATAAGTTGGGATTGGGAAATAAAATAAATAATTACTTCGGTGTGGTTCGCTAATCCCGACTAATTTGGAAAAACCTTAACATGGTTTGAAATGATATTCAAAGGAAGATTAAAGAATAAATTTAGAAGAATTTATCTTTGATAAAATTAATGGGAACCTTTCCCTAAGAATGTGAAATTTAGAAACTAACTGTAGGTTAGCTAAGAAGGATGGTTTTCTGGGTATTGATCTGATGTTGGTTTCGGCCTTCGGGGTTAATATTTGGAGAATCGTTCTCTTGCTAATTTACGGTTAGTGACTGCTGAATTGGAATGAGGCGTATATTGTGTTTGTGTAACATTTGTTTATTATATACGCGGGTTATTCAGAAATGCCGGGTTTATACCCATTCTGAATAACCGATTCGACGATATGTCGAAGAGGAAGACGGTGGTTGAAGACCAGAAGTCTTCACATCGTTTGGGTGATTACTGATGATCTTGATTGGGCTGTACACCCAAGATGAGGGAATCAGTTGGTGGTTGTCCAAACGTACTTGGAGATCGATGGATATGCGAGGAAAGTGCCTCCAGTTTCGTTCAGACCCAGAACGAACTTGTAAATGGATTGTGTGTCTGACATTGGACTTTATTCTGTGTTGATTGATCTCTATTAAATATACATCTGTTTGGCGGCGGAGAATTTATTCTCTTGCTTAACGCCCTTCTCTGAGACGTACGAGATCAGAGGTTGTATATCGATGGACATCAGTCGCATGGAGTGAATTGCCTGTGTGGCACGCCTAAGTGGCAATTGATCAAGGTTTCTGTTGAAGAGCAAAGTCTTGCGGTTGATGATCAAAGCACGACCTTTGTGGCGCAACTTTGTGTATAAAGGGAATTCGCGAGCCTCACACCTCGGTATGAGTTAAAAACGGGATAAGGACTGCAGGGAGAGCACGACGTTTCTTTCTAGCTTTGGTGGTGTCAGTGACTTACCAGCCCTGACATTTATATACTTTTCACCTATGTGGTTGTTGGATGCGAGGCTCCTCGATTTTAGGTCTGTTAGGATTGGGAAACATGTGTTCAGGAATTGCCAATCCTCAAACGTAAGAGAGGACCGTCCCTGAAGATCCAAGGGTTACCCAGAGTGTGTAGTCCTGGGACATTTGCTAGAGTGTCTCGAAGCGGACAGGAGCTTGCCCCTTGCCTCGACTCATGACGGAAATCCAATTTCCAATACGTGATGTTTCGGTTTTTATTTGTAGATCCTAGTATAGCGACATAGTAGCATGGGATACTATGCCATCTATGATTGATATTTATGATTGAAATTGTTTTGACACTATACACTTATTATAGTATCAAATGATTTGTTTTAAACGTATTAAGCATGTTTGGCTATTATAAGGGAAAACCCTATCCTCCGGCTTGCGTTGCATTGTGTGATGGGACCTGGGTCTTATAATAGCTTCATTTTTCGAAAAAGCATTGCGCTCTTTATTCTATGCACTGGTATTCTTGGGAGGAAACCCGTTCCGTGTTATACGGCATGGTCCTTTGAATTACTCTCTTTTAAAGTAAAGCTTTAAATAATTGTTTTAGTTCTCACACCACTCACATGACTGACCTGGAGTTTATTGTTTTAACCTAAACTCTGGGTGCCTCTATTTTCCACACGGGCAGCTAGTAGTTTTGGTTTTGCAGATTTATATTCACAGGATCCTAATTTACAACTGGAACGATGCTCGGAAAGCTCTAAATCCGTGTATTACTTCTAGTTGTGTTTTTTTATTATTTTCCGCTGCGATGTATTTAAATGTAACTTATTGTAATCTCTGATATTTATCGAATGTATGATATTCATTCATACTCTATATATTCTTGTATTCTGATGGAATTGTTGTAATAAACAATGAAATGTTCTTCTGTCTGCGTTCTATTTTGTCTTGTTCTCAAGGTAATCCGCGCTTTCCTCACCGGGGAAGTTACGGGCTATCACAGTTGGTATCAGAGCTCTGGTTTACAGAGCTCGAGAACAAGACACATTAGGACCATACGAAAGAATTCATCAGATATTGGATTAGTAATATCCAATTAGAATAACTCGTTAGAGATGGGATCAGTAGTATCCTAGAACGAGTGTGAAGAGTATGTTTTTCAAATGAAAACAAATTATGTTTTGAAATTTAAATCGTTTTATACGTATTTGAATATTTATTTATTTTGAATTTGGACAATCGAGTATATAAAGATTTTGCATATACGCATCATGAACATATATTCGAAGTTTTAATATACTGGATTGATATAGAATCACACTCTAGTCGCCCGGAGATGATGTTGATAATGACCATGGCATCATCGATATTTATGTTCGTGTTTCGAAGGTGTGATATCTATATATTTCCATTAGACTGGTGTGAGAACCAAAACTTATATAGTTAGATTTATTGTTGTGATTTGGCATCAAAAACATGATTTTCTTTATATGTATCAAAATTATGAATTTGAAACGATAATTCACTAATTGATTTCTGATTGTGTTGTTTGTTTATTTGTTTGATAATTTTGAACCATTATGCCTAATTGTATCAAATATTGAATTGTACTGAAAATTAGTCGCAATTACATGCATATACATGTATATCTTCTGAACAGGTCATAGCAAGGAGGCTAGAGCAGAAGAATAAAATTTGTTTGCCCGACAAATAGGTACATGTTTACCATAATTTATTGTTTTGTTTGGGTGATGATGATTTTATGAGCCGATTGGCTAGCCGCTTGGCTTTTTCTTTTTCTTTTTGAGATCAGAGGGCCTATATGGCAATTTCGGGATTTTCCCGGTGCTCCCGGTGCAGGGGAGGTTATGGCAAAAAAATCGAAAATTTAGGGTGTTAGCCAAATTTTTTGAAAAATTTGAAAAGTTCTTAGAAACTGAAAAGTTGAAGAACTTAAGCCGTAATGAAAATATGGAAAGTTGAGTTGATTAGTTAAACAACTTTCGGCTTCGTTCCTTTTCGGGGACGAAAAGTTTTAAGTGGGGGAGATTGTAATAACATGGAAATCCGAGCCAATTTAAAATTTTTATTTTGGCAATTTTAGTGAATTTTGATTATTTAAAATGAATTATTTTAAATAATATCGACGAGAAATTTTTAAATAGAATTCGAACGTATATATTATATAGATCGTCGTTAGAATATAAATATTTATTTTAAATTATAAAAGGAATTGAAAATGACGTGGTAGTTCGATAATTCGATTTCAAATTTCAAATGAATGTACCAGGTGCAATATAAACCGGATTTTAGCGAAACCAAAAATATTAGAATCTAATTGAGAATATCTTTCCAATGAGTCCGAAAAATCGAAATTTCATAGCGGGAATCAAAAGATACGTCCAGTTGAAATTTCTGAATAGTCGCTATGGAATTCAGGCCCTTAAAAATAGCCATTTTGCAAACGACCTCGGATTTCGACGAAACCACTTTTTTTGGATCCATGATGTCAAGTTATTGCTAGATTCCAATTTTCATAATTTTTCGAATCCATATGTGAGCGTGGCAAAGGAAAACGCGTTTGACCAGTTTTAGTTGATTTTAATCGATTGGAAAATAGCCATTTTGCAAACGGTCTTAGATTTCGATGAAACTAGTTTTGTTAGGACCGTATCGTTAATACGAAGCTAGAAAATATTCTTTTGGAATTTTTCGAGTTAGTATGTGGCCTCGGTAAATTGAAATGCGCGTTCAAATTCAATATATAGAGTTATATTTTGATTTTGACAAAAACTGATCATAACGATCGAATCAGCTTACGATACATATCCCATTGTGTTCAGAATGGGGGTAATTAGCTATGGACGACAGGCGGTGGGTCTCGTTTCGAGTTCGAATGAAAAAGTTGCTTTTTGAAAATAAAATAAAATAAAATATAAATTATTATATATAAAACTATGCCCCCCTCCTTTCTCTTCCATTCAGTCAACGAAGAATTAAATATAAAAAAAACCTAATCGCTCGTCGCCCCCCGACTCGGCGTCGCCCTCCACTGGTGATCATCGCCACTGACGCCACCCCCTCTTCTCCAACGCCCTACCTCGTCGGATCCGCCCTCCGTCCCCATCCCTCGACCAAACCGCGAGCACGAGCAGTCGTGGCCCCACCTCCAACCCCTCATCGATCCCCTCCACCCCCCCCCCCCCTCGACGTCCTCTGCTACGCCTCCTCCTCCGAATTGAAGACCTCGACCAAAACCCTTGCCTCAGCACGAAAACCCCCTCCTAGATCCACCGCAAGCCGACTGCACTGCTACCCACTGGCGCATCCCCACCAGCGACCAGCGATGAGGGCGAGGAACTCAACTCGATGGTGGCAGCGCTTTAAAACGAGAAGGAGAATAAGGTGATTCTTTTATTTATTTTATTTTATTATTATTTTTTTCTTTCTTTTATACACTGTTGTAAAAATCTGAAAATATAGAGAAGAAAAGGAAATAATTACATTACATAAAATCAGTTAAAAGATAAAAATATAGATTTTTATAGTTAGATAGTTTATATTTTTATTATAGAAAGTTAATATTTTTATGATAGGAAGAAATCATATTTTTACGTTAGGAAAAGTTCGATCTTTAATGTAGAAAGGATGAAGTTTTTATATGAGATGTAGGATTTTTAAAAAACTGAAAATATATGGTTTTTAGCATACAAAGTAATTGTTTTTACCTTAAGAAATCTAGGATTTTTAAATTGTTTAAAGTTTAGATTTTTAATTAAAAAGGGTGGATCTTTGAATAAATAAAAATTCGATTTTTATTGTATATGAAGAGAATTTAAAAATATAATTTTTGATAAGTAAAAAGCTTTCATTTTTGATAAGGAAAGCAATGATTTTTAAAGGCGAAATTTTTATATAATGTAGATAATCAAAGTATAATTTTTATATAGAAAGAAGCGCTGTAAAAATATATTTTAAAGGCCAAAATCTTTATATTTGAAAAGGCGAAATCTTTGTGTAGAGAATAGCGTGATAAAAATATAATCTTTATTATATGAACACCGTTGTAAAAATAGAATTTTTATCTATATAGTAGCGGTGTAAAAATAGAATTTTTATCTATATAGTAGCGGTGTAAAAATAGAATTTTTATCTATATAGTAGCGGTGTAAAAATAGAATTTTTATCCATATAGAGCAAATTAAAAATAAGATTTTTATATACATGAAAACAATATAAAAATGTGATTTTTATATATGTAGTGGCTACGGGCAACGAAAGTGGCAAAAGGGGAGAACAACGATGATTTCTACATAAGAAGAGTCGTGGTATTGGATTAGCTATTGGTGAGAACTTCTCACTTTAAATTTCCTTTTCTAGTTAAAAATATATACTAGGATGCAGACGGTGCTTAGTAGCACCCGACACCCGTCGTCCACAGACCATGGATGACTTGTTTGTTTGGTTGCTATGTTGTGAAATTTGATTGTGTGATGTAGAATGAAATAAAATATTTTATAGTGGAAAATATTTTATAGTTAAAAATATAATTTTTAACGTGTATATATAATAAATATTTATAAACAAATCGGACGATTTGTTTATATACACTGATTTGACTGATATGGATTGGGACGATAAATTTTACACATCGCCCAACTGCACAAATAAAAATATGTGTTTGTTGATTTGAAACCCCACACGGGTATTGGGATAAAATACGGCATACACTAATTCCAGTAATTAGTTGTATGTCGATCGATTGATTGACGGTCTGTTATAAGCGTTAGATATTTATATTTGATGCTTATACAGGGTAGTGCACTTTGGATGATTGTTGATTATTTATTGTTGCTATTTATATACATGTGTTGTATGAAATCCATATAGTTAACGCTATATGGTGATTGATTGGGCCTCATTCCAATTTAGAAAATAAAGAATATTATAAAATAAAGGTTCATGTGTTGACAGTACTCATCCGTTGAGATTAGTCATGTGTTGAACGAAATATTTTAACAATAAAATTTACATCTTTATCATATATAAAATTAGAAACTAACTGGAAAATAGATAAGATGAGTGGTCTCCTGGGTATTGATCTGATGTTGGTTTCGGCCTTCGGGGTTAATATTTAGGGAATCGTTCTCTTACTAATTTACGGTTGGAGTCTGATTTGAAATCAAAAGATAGATACCATAATTTTTATAAAATATATTAAATAACAATAATAGTAGCGTGTTGACAGTACTCATCCGTTGAGATTATTCATGTATTGAAAGAAATATAGAATCATTTGTTGAATAGAATAATGAAGTTATTGAAAAATATAAAGCCGTGTTGATTAGAGATGCGCTATTTTGACGCGAACGATATTTATATCGATTATATTCATTTTTATAATGAATATTGAAAAGAGATAAAAATCGAATATTTATAACAGGGAATCGAATTGAATTGAATAGAAAACGAATTCGAAAGAAAACGAATTCGAATTGAATTGAATTGAATAGAAAACGAATTCGAATTGAATTGAATAGAAAATGAATTAGAATTGAATTGAATTGAATAGAAAACGAATTCGAATTGAATTAAATTAAATAGAAAATGATTTCAAATTGAATTGAAATTTGAATTGAATTGAAATGAATTTAAAACGAATTTATAAGGAAAAATTCAATTTTGATTTGAATTTGAAATGGAAGTTGAAATTGTTTTGGAAACGAACTTAGAACTATTTATAAAATTCGTTTTAAATAGAAATCGACGAAATATGTATATTATATATATAATGGCCTGAATAGAACGCGCCGTGCTGCGGCAGTTCGCGAATTTCGACCATTGACTTCGAATGGACATTACGGGAGATCCGACCGTCGGATTCTCCTAAAACCGGAACCGTTGGGTTCGTATCGAAAAGAGCTTACTAATGAATATTAGGAATATGAAATCTAACGGTTGGATTTGGAGATACGTCCAAATCAAATTTGGAAAAGGTCATTGTAAGTGCAGTTCGATGGTCGTTGATGGAAATCGACTGTACGGGCCTTGATAAAATTATTAAAAATATTAATAATTTGTGTAAAATCATAATATGTGAATTGGAAAGAACTAGGATGAAATTTCCAAATTTGAAAAGATAAAAATAGTTTTTTATCGAAATGAACTAGTTTTGAACTAAATTTAAAACCCAATTATTTTTAAATAAATAAATTGGATTTAAAAGGGGTTTTAAATAATCGGAATTTCTAATATTTTGATTGGAATTGAATTAGAATTGATTTGTCGGTTTATCGTGAATGGTGTTTTAAATAACACTTGTTCTTTAACCCGATAATAAATAGAATGTGATTTGGGTTTATCGTGAACTGTGTTTTAAATGACATTGGTTCTTTAACCCAGTAAAAGGAGTTTTAATGAATCTGTAATTAGATTGAAATGTGAATTGATAATTTAAATTATCAAATTTGGAAAGTGAACGAGAATGGAGTATCTCCAATTTTGCTCCAAAGCGATAGTTAAATCTTTAATTAGATTTGAACATGAAATGGTAATTAATTTTACCGATAACACCGTGGTGTTAGATATGGAGTATTACCAGTTTTGCTTCATCGGATGAATAAGTTGGGACTAGGAAATAAAATAAATAATTACTTCGGTGTGGTTCGCTAATCCCGACTAGTTTGGAAAAACCTTAACATGGTTTGAAATGATATTCAAAGGAAGATTAAAGAAAAAATTTAGAAGAATTTATCTTTGATAAAATTAATGGGAACCTTTCCCTAAGAATGTGAAATTTAGAAACTAACTGTAGGTTAGCTAAGAAGGATGGTTTTCTAGGTATTGATCTGATGTTGGTTTCGGCCTTCGGGGTTAATATTTGGGGAATTGTTCTCTTGCTAATTTACGGTTAGTGACTGATGAATTGGAATGAGGCGTATGTTGTGTTTGTGTAACATTTGTTTATTATATACGCGGGTCATTCAGAAAGGTCTGGTTTATACCCATTCTGAATAACCGATTCGACGATATGTCGAAGAGGAAGATGGTGGTTGAAGACCGGAAGTCTTCACATCGTTTAGGTGATTACTGATGATCTTGATTGGGCTGTACACCCAAGATGAGGGAATTAGTTGGTGGTCGTCCAGACGTACTTGGAGATCGATGGATATGCGAGGAAAGTGCCTCCAGTTTCGTTCAGACCCAGAACGAACTTGTAAATGGATTGTGTGTCTGACAATGGACTTTATTCGGTGTTGATTGATCTCTATTGAATATACATCTGTTTGGCGGCGGAGAATTTATTCTCTTGCTTAACGCCCTTCTCTGAGACGTACGAGCTCAGAGGTTGTATATCGATGGACATCAGTCGCATGGAGTGAATTGCCTGTGTGGCACGCCTAAGTGGCAATTGATCAAGGCTTCTGTTGAAAAGCAAAGTCTTGTGGTTGATGATCAAAGCACGACTTTTGTGGCGCAGCTTTGTGTATAACGGGAATTCGCGAGCCTCACACCTCGGTATGAGTTAAAAACGGGATAAGGACTGCAGGGAGAGCACGACGTTTCTTTCTAGCTTTGGTGGTGTCAGTGACTTACCAGCCCTGGCATTTATATACTTTTCACCTATGTGGTTGTTGGATGCGAGGCGCCTCGATTTTAGGTCTGTTAGGACCGGGAAACGTGTGTTCAGGAATTGCCAATCCTGAAACGTAAGAGAGGATCGACCCTGAAGATCCAAGGGTTACCCAGAGTGTGTAGTCCTGGGACATTTGCTAGAGTGTCTCGAAGCGGACAGGAGCTTGCCCCTTGCCTCGACTCATGACGGAAATCCAATTTCCAATACGTGATGTTTCGGTTTTTATTTGTAGAGCCTAGTATGGCGACATAGTAGCATGGGATACTATACCGTCTATGATTGATACTTATGATTGAAATTGTTTTGACACTATACACTTATTATAGTATCAAATGATTTGTTTTAAACGTATTAAGCATGTTTGGCTATTATAAGGGAAAACCCTATCCTCCGGCTTGCGTTGCATTGTATGATGGGACCTGGGTCTTATAATAGCTTCATTTTTCGAAAAAGCATTGCGCTGTTTATTCTATGCACTGGTATTCTTGGGAGAAACCCGTTCCTTGTTATACGGCGTGGTCCCTTGAATTACTCTCTTTTAAAGTAAAGCTTTAAATAAATGTTTTAGTTCTCACACCACTCACATGACTGACATGGAGTTTATTGTTTTAACCTAAACTCTAGGTGCCCCTATTTTCCACACGGGCAGCTAGTAGTTTTGGTTTTGCAGATTTATATTCACAGGATCCTGATTTACAGCTGGAACGATGCTCGGAAAGCTCTGTATCCATGTATTACTTCTAGTTGTGTTTTTGTTTTATTTTCCGCTGCGATGTATTTAAATGTAATTTATTGTAATCTCTGATATTTATCGAATGTATGATATTCATTCATACTCTGTATATTCTTGTATTCTGATGGAATTGTTGTAATAAACAATGAAATGTTCTTCTGTCTGCGTTCTATTTTGTCTTGTTCTCAGGGTAATCCGCGCTTTCCTCACCGGGGAAGTTACGGGCTATCCCATGATTTTAGTGAATTTGTTACGATTTTAAAATCTAGTATACTAGTTAGAAAATATTTTGTTAAGCTAATGTTTAAATCCATATTTAATTAAAAAAATTTAGATTTAAATGATTTAAAACTTTTAAGATGTGATTTAAAAGAAAATGAGATTTTGATGTAAGTTTTGAAACCGAATCAAACTTGAATATTGTGTTGAAATAAGTTGAAATCAAGAATATACTAAAGGTTTTACTTAATTTGAGTTGAAATTTCGAATCTGAAATTAATGATAAGCCGAATTTGGAAATATAGATATGTATTTTGGATAGGACTGTCTTAGATTATTTGAAAGTTGTTTGATCTATGTTAGACTAATTTAAGTTATGCTATTAAAATGTTAACTATTACTTTATAACTATTTTACATTTACTAACTTAACTACTATACTTTCTATAACTATTTCAGTTATATTACATTATTTTAATTTTAACTATTATTTATATTATAATTATTTTAAATCAAAATATTTTATATAAATATATTTTTTAACACTGACCTATTTTATATTATATTAACTATTTTAAATAAAGGTTATCTTCAGTTCAAGCTATCAAATCCAAAATGTTGATATAGAGATTTTTAAAATAATGAAATTTGAGATATACAGATGTGAAATTAAAATGAAATTTTGTTAATAAACTGTTTGTGAATTGAAATCTGAATCTTGAACCTAATCCGATAATGAATAGATTGGAATCTTGATTTATGAACTTAATCAAATAATGAATTGATTCGAATTATGATTTGTGACACTGAAATATAGAACATAATTGTTTGAATATAAACCAATATTTTTATTACTTGATTTATGATATTTTAGAATATGATTTTTAAATATAAATGACCACGATGAGAAATAAGTGTTTAGTTGGTAAAGAGATTGGGGCAGGATATTGTCATACTCTCTACCAATACCGAGAACCACTTTTACAAGTGTGCACGTAGTGGAGAATCCAGAATGAAGTAGGTTTTGGTTTGGTGAATGCTATTGGAATGAAGTAAGAGAACGATGATGGATATCCTTGACCTTCGGATTATAATTAGAATGACTAAAACAAGAGTTATACAGTGATTGATAGAGGTAGCACCTCTTATCGGACACACTTATTCAATATCATATCTATTACTTTGTGATTTGATTAGGGCCCTTTGATTTCGGCAGTGTGTTACAAGGTGGGTGGTCGTTGCGGATGTGCGTTACCACTGGTCCGACCATGCAATTGGTAGAATCCTAATCAGGATATTGTCTCGCATGTCATATCATATTATCTTGATCGAGCCCCCTACGATTTTAATATGACATTGTCGTATAGCGGCGCATCCCTATCTACTGACTGTTTAACAGGTGTTTTATATGCAATGTTTACGACAATATTTATAAACACTGTAAGGGTAATAATGGTAATCCCGATTATGCTATTTTCAATATTACATTTAACCTAGACAATATTATAATAGCTTGTTGTATTATATAATATCTAATTTAACGGATCCTTAGAAAATGGAATCCTAAACATTTGTTAAGTTAATTATGCATTTAATTTGAGCATTTAAGTTGGTTTACTACTAAGAATGTTAATCCTGACTCGAGTGTTTTGTTTTTTTGGACTTGATGCTCAGGTCAGATTGAGAAGTTATCTTACGTAATTCATCTTCTTCGGGGCTGGAGATCTATTGGAGATTCAGCTTATAATGTTATCTCGGTGATTCTGTTATTTCATTGCCATCTTATGCTTATGTACTAGGTATTTTATGTCTAAGATTTTTCTTATGTATTAAATTATGACTTTGATATTACGAACTATATTTTAAGATTAGTAGCTTCCTGAACTACTAAGTTATTATTCCCCTGCGAGTTATTCTGTTATTTTGTATATGTGATATGTGATTTGATTTTATTAAATCCCATAATTAAAACAATATGTTATTTCGTACGATTTGAGTTGGTTTTATTACCGACTTAAATTGTAAGAAAAGGCAGGTCGTTATAATGATATATATAGTGTGTGTGTGTTTGTGTGTATCATTTCTTACCTTAGACTTTAGCAATGTTATGCTAACATTTTAGTTTCTTTGATTTTTGACATCAACCAATCGATTATGCTCATGCATGCTATATGTTTGATAGTTATGAAACTGTTAATATTAATATCAACAAAATTAGTAATAATAACATAAACTATAAGTGTAAAATGAAATGTCTTGACCTCACTGAAAATATTAATTAAAAACGAGTAACTTAGTTATTACAATGTTATTTGATTCATGGAACATTCTCTTATTCTTTTGAACAAATGAGTAAATTTGGGTGAGTTTCTAATTTCTTAGAATAAAAATTAAATTCATGGTTGTTGAAGACACATTTCGGTTTTATAATTGTTCTTACAAACCAAGCAATACTAAAATTTTAGTTTTGTAAACTGCCTGATAGGAGATCTATTCAGTTTCATACTTTTTTGGACATTTTGAACGTTCTTGTTTTTAGATGAGCTTTTGAAGCTCATATTCTGTAATTAGTGCACAGTTTTTATAGTTGACAAATTCTTACCTTTAAATTGTTATTTGTGTGCCATTTCATTAGTATTAAGTTTTATTAAATTCATGATGATATCTATCATTAAACATTCTCATGACATCATCACTGAATTTGAGTGTTTATATTTACATCTTCATTCAACATTTTAAAAATGTTAGTATAATTTGGGAATTGTACAATATATATATATATATATATATATATAATTTCCTTTTATCACCAGTCAGATCTAAGATTGTTTTACCACTTCGAAAAAAATGGTTTCGATTCCAAAAATCAGATCCAAATCTAAATCACTACGGCAATCAAAATCGCATCGCCAGTCACCAGATTCCTTCTGCTTAGTTCTCCACTGTCTGCTCTAGATATTTGTTCGACGATGCAAGATCAAGCCATTTAGAGTTTGGGTTCCTGCAGCTCTGGTGCAACTGAATCATCTTTAGTTCAAGATTCCTAAAACCGATCTCCCACTATTTGAATGAGATTTCTCTTTGCTGATCAGTATCGGCGATTGGGTAAGTACTCTTGAGTTATTGGCAAATGGATGGTTCGATTGAGGTTTTAGTCATTATGTGATCTGTTCTTAACCAGTCAATTTAGATCTATACTTTTATCTAATCGTATAACCGCTAAATCGAGCCTCCTCGGATTCTAAAATACCTGATGTTTTTATTCAATCTGATTGGGATCAAGACATATGAGAAAAGCGAGTTTTCAGCGCATCTCATGCTGAATATCCTTTTTCTCACAACCAATCCATTTATGATCCGATCTCGTAATGATCAGCGATTCCATTAGATTTGCATATGGTAAGATTTATTATTAGAATTGGATGATTGGTTTGAAACCTACCGCTGAATTTATTGGATTTAAATGGTACTGCTTTTAGTTTAAGGTTTCATAAAACGGTAGAGTGATTTTTCAGATTTTGCTTGGCTTCCCAGTTAAACAATTATCTTGGAACTTGTTCTCAAAAGTTTGATTGGGTTTTATTGGGTGAATTGAAAATATCATGAATCCTAGTTTTGCATCAATTTAGTGGCATTCTAGATTCAATCCAAATTTTTACTTCTTACTAGAAAGCAAGTTTGGAAACTATTTTACACTTTGGTTGTAAAACGAGAGTTTGCTAAATTACATGCTGAATTTTTCGGTTTGTGTTCCTGCTTTTCTAGTTGATTATTCGGCATGTTAAATATTTTAAGTTTCGATGGTTGTTTCATATTGCTACAAAGGAAGGTCCAAAGATACTTCTTCTTATTTGATTCCCAAAGCTAACTGCCATGCTGATGTTAAGCAGATCCAATGATAAAACAAAGTCACCTCATTAGAACAGGCAATATGAAATGTGTTTGGATATTAAGTGCTTGATGAAGATGCAGGTTAAATGTACAAAAAGTTTGGAGTATTTCCAGATTTTGGCACTAGGTTGTAGTTTTGGTCATGCCTGAAATGGAAGCATGGATTGCTGCAGCAACATAGGATAACATCAGTAGTAGAACACAGGATGGTTACTGGCAATGAAAACCAGTTTTCTTTACATATGATAACCCATACCCCGGTCATATGATATGGGAAAACTGCACGGGGATGGAGCAGTAATTCAATTAAGATTGTGGGTAGAATTGAAGTGTAGAGGGGTGCACTTGAAGATGTGGAAAAATGACCTTATCATAGGTCCAGTTATCTTTACTTTATATTTACTTGTGTTTGTATTTCTTGTTTTCTTATGATGTTTTGTTCAAGTTAGTATGCTAACTTGATATATGTAATTTTATTCTGCAGGTTAATAAAGCTTACCAATTTTCAATATATATATATATATATATATATATATATATATATATATATATATATATGTGTGTGTGTGTGTGTGTGTGTGTGTGTGTGTGTGTGTGTGTGTGTGTGTGTGTGTGTTTTGAATACGTTACAAACTAGTAAAACTGTCGCAGTCCATGTGATAATTCTGGATGTGTAAAGTGACACAAAAGGGTGTTAATTTGGAAAGTACTTCTAAAATCTAGGACAAAATTGCCAAAATCAATATTTAAAAAGAAAGGTATTTACAAGTTTCACCTCCTTTTCCATAATGCTAAACTTTTATTATGATATTTTATTCCAACGTTATTCGTGTTATTTGAATAGAGGAAGCAAAAAA
Organism: Allium sativum; assembly: GCA_030737875.1. NCBI lineage: Eukaryota > Viridiplantae > Streptophyta > Magnoliopsida > Asparagales > Amaryllidaceae > Allium > Allium sativum. The sequence continues at coordinate 361,293,461 of CM060916.1, read as the reverse complement.
AACTCAAACAAACTGTGCTTCAAAGAGAAGCAAACAAATAAATCGGAACATTCAAGCAAATGGCTGATATGATGTCAAAGGTTGTTAATTTGTTTGTTTTTTTAATAAGCTCTACAAATTCGCTTAAATTAGTCTTAAGTTGGTTTTGCTCATATTTTGTGGCTCACATCCAGTCATTTATTTTATTTGAAATCTAAAGGACTTTATAATTTCTTTTAGCTAATATTGCATAGTGTATAATGTGACTTTTAACCATTTTAACAACACGTTTTGTATCAAAATTTCTTTATTCATTGTTGTTAATGTACATCATTATATACTGTCCAAGTTCCATCTTAAGTTTCATTGATGTTGTAAGTGTGCATTTAACATAAATATGTAGTTTTCCATGTTAAATTCTTTAGTGGATACATAAAATGGTACTATTTAATTGTTAACTAATAAAGATTTTACTTGTAATGGTGTTAGACCAAATTTTGATACTAACATCCAAATGTAGTGTGAAGTCCTTACAATCACAAATCACAGATCACAGAATGCAGAAAACAGTAAATAACAGCAGACACAAGAGGTTTTTATAGTGGTTTGGCTCAAACCAAGCCTACGTCCACTTTTTGTTTCTTAAATCCTAAGAAATTACAAATACAATGTCGTCTTATAATCCATAAGATTCATTCACATACAACATCCTTGTATTTTAATGAAGAAGAGGATAAAAGAGAATGATTTAGACACGAAATCCTCGTGTTGATTTAGTCTGAGAAGCACAAAGTTCTTATGTTGTAGCAATGGTAGATGTTGTGAGGAACCAGTGCCAAAAGTCTCCTGAAAATGCCATATACCGGTGTATTTATATGGGTGGAGAGGTCCCGGGTCGGATGCCACGTGTTACATCCAGAGGAGATCTCGAAAAGTAGTGGAGAATGCTCTCAAATTTGTGATATACCAGGTGGCGATTGATCCATGCATGTAAGAGGAAGTTATGCCTTAAGAAAGGTCAAAGTTGACGTGTAGCAGTAGGTCCTGGCGACTCAATCCAGGGGGTGACCCAACCTGGGGGGCAACCCGACCCGGGGGGGAGGGGGGCGACCCGACCTGGGGGACGACCCGATCTAGGGGGTGACCCAACCCCGTGGAGCGACCCGACCCGGGGGTGCGACTCGATCCAAAAGGCTGTGCAATTCAAGTTCGTGATCCTCTGTAACTTTGGCATTTCGTCCAAGTGTTCTGCCAATCTATGTTTGCTTGTACTCAAGTCCCGAGTAGCTCAAGAGATAGAATCTGAGGTGTGACAGCTTTAACCAAAAAGAGTGTCAACATTATTTTCCCCTCAGTACATATCTTGCTGGCTGAAGGAAGATCTGTTCTGAATAATCCAAGAAAACCAAGGCCACACCAGGCCTGCCAAGTGCTTGTATAATCCATATCTACAAAGACGAGAAGGAAAACAGGTGTGTCAAAACCTGACAAAACTGATTACACTTACGAGCATAAACCATGCTTGGGCATCCAATTAAGCATAAACCATACTCAGGGAATGTTCAAATCATCCTGCCAAGACCTGGCGAGGGAGCTAACCTTCCAGGCATAAGTCGTACCAGAAAGTTCAAACTGAGCATAAGCCATACTAGCGTTTTATTGAGTTCCTTTGCCAGACCCTGACAAGATCGTTTGTCATTCCTAAGTATAATCCATATTTAAGAATTCAACTAGGTACAATCCATACTCATGTCGGGATAGAGTTATGCTTGCCACAACCTGACAAGATAGTCCGTCCCTAGGCATAATCCATACCTAGGGTTCCGAGATAAGTATAAGCCATACTTTAATTGAGATTTAGAATCCTGATACAACCTGACAAGATACTTAAATTAGCCAAACATAGTCCATGCTTGGAATGTTCTTCCTTATTCAATTCAAAATACAAAACCAAAGCAAATCCTGATTGGTTTATCATTGAATCCAGAGCACGCTTTGAGGCTAAAACCTAACCCCGTATGTGCATAATCCAATTTAGCTAGTCGGAAAACCTAAAGAAAGCAAAAAAACATATCTTAAATCCTAAGAAATGCAGAAAATCCAGACTGGTCTCATACAGATTAGTTGATGATGAGCCCACAAGAGCTCGATCCAAGTTCATTCCCTCTCCGGGGAGTAGGTGGTGGCAGCGCGGATACATGCGCCGTTGGTTATTTCACATACTCGGGTAGCCCTCCACGTTTAACCCGTTCCTCTATCAGATCTCGCAGATACCTGTAGTCATTTGTGTCATGACCGTCCATATCATGAAACAAGCCATGTTTTCGGGAATCATGACCCCTTTGTGATGGCTCCCTCTGGGAGGCTTCGGGTAGGAGATAGTACCATTTGTATCCGTGTAAATGTCGAATAGTGAAGCACTGAGTTCAGTGTAATTTTCGTATCTGGGCCCTCTCCGTGGCTGCGTATTGCGGTCATTCTTGATGGCAGCTTTTCCCTTGCCTTTTCCAGAATCAGGCGGTCCTCCATCTTTAAGCATGTTGACCTCGAGAACATTCTTCTCGGAAGTCGCATCCTCTTTCCGTAGAAATCTATCCGTTTTAAGGTAGAATCTACTGAGGTTTCGCGGTGGGTCTTGGTGCAAAGATTTTTTGAATTCCGAGTTATCCAGGATAACGGATACTGCTGCCATCAGTACCATCGATGGCTCAGGTCGATCAACCGATGTTGCTGCAACGTTGAATCTTTCTATAAATGAGCGCAGAGTTTCTCTAGGTTTCTGCTTGATTATAGTGAGTGATATTACGTTCTTCGGTCGTGCAATGTGGACACAAAATTGTTCAATGAATCGGGCGACCAACATATTGGAGTTGTTGATCGATTGCGATTCTACCTGCCAAATCAACATAGTAGTTATATCAATCAGGAAAAGGGGAAGCATATTGCCATGACATTTTCCGATGCCGATTGAACTTCTATATGTCTTTTGTATCGCATCAGGTGCACGGTAGGATCTATCATGTCGTTGTATGGTTCCAGAACAAGAAGTTTGAAATCCATGGGATTGCGAGAATTCCCGGTTTCCTATGTGAACGGATTGTGATTGACGTCATATACGTCATTCTAATAAGTGTGGCCTCTTGAGAGGTGTTGAATTAAATTAGCAAGTCGATCGCCTTGAAAGAGCTGTTGCAAGCTCCAAGATCAGAGTTGGTGCCCCTAGAGAGCGAGGGAGCTTTTGATGAGTCGCTGTATGCGGGTCGCAAGTCGCGGGTTAAGGGACCCGACCACACTTGGCTTTAGCTCTCCATCCTGAACAGCTTCCTGTTGTTGTTGAATTGAAGTTGGTGCTCGGGTATCCATTCGAACTGAGGCAGAAGAGGGTCGAGTCATGAGGGGGTTGCCCATGAGTCCAGGTGGTGCCACGGATTGGGTAGGACCCGATCCGATCCTATTGGACCTGCTGCTCGAGAGACTTGGTGAGCTGACGTATGCGGATCGTGGGTCGAGAGACCTGACACGATCCGGCCCTAACTCTTTATCTTGAGCCTCTACCATGCCACTTCCATAGAGTTGTACATTGTTTCTTGGCCTTCCATCCATTCGAGCAAAGAACTCATCCATCATCTCCTGTTGTTTCCGTAGGAGGTCATCTTGCCTTATCATCTGGCGTTTCAGTTCAGCTAAACACGGTCCATCTCCTCTTTAGTCAAGTAGGATGATGAACCTCCATGAGAGGTGTTGATATCAAAATTGGTATCAACACCCCAAAAATACAATCAAAACTTCAAAATATACATTAAAAAATAGTGATTAGTGTAGTGGTTAAGTGAGTAGACTTTGATATATGAAGTCATGAGTTCAGTTCCCATCAAACATATTTTGTGAAACTGCGTTGGTCTGGTGGTAGTGCGTAAAACTTCAAAATATAATCAACACAAAGTCAAGAGTGATAAGATGGGGAAAATAAATAAAGTGCACACGGTTTAGAGTAGTTCGGTCAATCTAGAGCTGCGTCCACTATAGGAAGAGCTTTCATTATCACTTTTGGAATTACATAGTACATGACTTCACTTATATCACATTTCTCTCTCTTATAATGATCTCCTTTATGTTCTTCTCTTTTTGGCCCTTGAATTGGCTTGAATTCATGAAGGAATCAGCAAGATCTCTTGATTTGTTATAATAGCGATGTAGATCTTCAATCACTTGAATAATCAAATGATCTTCATTAGTTCCATGGCGAATTTATGTTAGATCTAAGCTTTAGAGAGAATTAATGGCGGGTTGGAGATCACTTGAATTGCGTTGGAGAAATTTTTAACAGTGTTTGGAGAAGATTCGATCCATTTGAGGTTGGAGAGAGATGGATTTAGCTTGAGAAGCCATTAATGGAGCTTGAGTGCTTGAGAGAGGTAGAGAAATGATTTGGGCAGCCCTTTAGGGTGGAAAAATCCATCCCTTGAATGGTAGAGAAGTGGGGTATTTATAAGTGTAGTTTAGAGGTAGTGGCAGAGCTGTAATTATGGTGTGTAGGGTTTGGGTCGTTCGTAGAAGTATTTACGAAAATGCCACTGGACAACTGGAGCTAGCGGCAGCCAGCTGTAAGACCGACCCCATAAAGTATGTGCGACCCAAAAATATATTGCACGAGCAGATGCTTGTGACCAGGTTTATTTGCACGACCCTATATTGAAAACGTGACCGACCCTTCAAATAACGTGTGACCAACCCCTGCCAATTCTTCACTTCTGTGAGCTATCCCATCTAACTACAAATGCCACTACTTCATATAGCAACAGATCCATGGTCCTACGTGAAAAATTCTTCTAGTTTCTATTGTAATGTGGGAATGATCCATACCCTTTTTACATTTAACTGTACGCTCATCTTTATACGTACTCGACCTTGCATGCAAGTGGACTGCTCAACCGGCCCATTTGGCAAAATGTGCATGTTCGAGCAGCTGTGCTCGACCATCACTTTCACGATCCACGTGGCAGGATGTGCTTGACCGAGCAACTGTGCTCGACCCGCTTCATGATGAATTGAACGAACCATGCCTCCAGGAACGCTGCTTGACCAGCTTGGAGAATGACGCTGCTCGACCAATTGAGATGTCCACGTCACCTTTGTTGACTACTTCATTGCACTAGTATATTTCAGTTCATGCATTCATGTTCTCCACTATAGCTATATTATAATTGGTACATGCCATGCTGATGTGGAGAACTCATTTTATCCTTTTTTTCATGTAAACCTACGGTTCCAATCATGTATAAAAATGATCACGCAGATTGACCTATAAACATGATCTTGATCTGTATTTGTTACAATATGAAATGCCTAGTCTAAATAATTACAATTTTGCCATTGCTTATTTTGCCGTGACTAGTTCATGATCCATCTTATTGAATTACACTAGTCCAAAGAATAGTTTACGTGCCCATGCTTTATGAAGTATACATCAATATGACCCATCGATGTTACTTCTAAAGTGTACGCCGTACATTATTATTCATGAAAGACCATGCAATGTATTTGAAGAGCTGATCCATTGTGATGTTCTCGACCGGTCCATGCAAATGTTTTGTGACCGACTCATGCAATAAGCAGTGCGAACCGATCCGTCTGAACAGTATGTATCTGACTTGATTGCGTTACTAGATAGTTGATGTGTTAGTTCTTGAACCACGTTAATAACGGGGTTAACAAGAGGAACCCTCCTGGCTTGCCTCGTTCCTAGCGACTTCAGTACCAACATCCTCGGTATGAGAGAAGGTTCCGTCTTTCTTTCGTCTGACCACTAATCCAGTAGCCAAATAATTCGCATCTTTCAAGCTAGAAGAAGAAGTTGTATCGTGTGCCCCCTTCCCGGCGCGCCAAAATGTTAAACCAAATTTTGGTACTAACACCCAAATGCAGTGTGAAGTCCTCACAATCACATATCATAGAATGTAGAAAACAGTAAATAACAGGAGACACATGAGGTTATTATAGTGGTTCGGCTAATACCAAGCCTACGTCCACTTTATAGTTTTTTAACTCCTAAGAAATTACAAGTACAATGTTGTCTTACAATCCGTAAGATTCGTTCACATACAACATCCTTGTATTTTAATGAAGAAGAGGAGAAAAGAGAATGATTTAATACACGAAATCCTCGTGTTGATTTAGTCTGAGAAGCACAAGGTCCTTGTGTTGTAGAAATGGTGGATGTCGTGAGGAACTAATGCCAAAAGTCTCCTCAAAATGCCATGTAATGGTGTATTTATAGGGGTGGAGAGGCTCTGAGTCGGATGCCATGTGTCACGCCCAAAGTAAATCTCGAAAAGTAGTGGGGTATGCTCTCAAAATCGTGCTATGCCAGGTGGCGATTGATCCATGCACGTAGGAGGAAGTTATATCTTAAGAACAGATCAAAGTTGACGTGTACTAGTAGGACCTAGCGACCCGACCCGACTCAGGGGGCGAACAACCCGAGGGGGGGACCCGACACAGGGGGCGACCCCATCCAGAAGGCTGTGCAATTCAAGTTCATGATCCTCTGTAACTTTGGCACTTCGTCTAATGGTTCTGCCAATCTATGCTTGCTTGTACTCAAGTTCTGAGTAGCTCCAGAGATAGAATCCGAGTTGTGGCAGCTTTGACCAAAAAGCGTGTCAAAAATGGCTATACATTTAATGTGCATAGTTTTGCTTATTTAACCATTAATCAATAAAAAAACTTAACTGTCATGACTATCACTTCAAATATAATATACACACTACTTTGCCAACCATAGGCTCATGCAATGTAGCCTGTATGTATCTCCATATGTTTTTACAATTATCGCATGTCAATTTCATATAACATGGCAATCAATGTAAAAATATAAGCAAAGTTACTAGCTTATTACTTTTAATGTTCAACTTACAAACTTCACCTACAAGATAACCTCGACAACATATAAAATAGACCCTATAATTTGAGTAAAGTGAGTTTTATATAACAAGAACCCTGATACTAAATTATTTCTTATATCTAGAGTATGCATCATATCTTTAAATAACAAGGTCTTTTTGAAGGAAAAATTTAACTCCATATTCCATCATTGGTAGTGGTGTGAGAGTCTCCTAGCACCATTTTCATATAATCTACATCACTACATAATTTGAACATAATACTATTATAGCAGACATGATGAGAAACATTGGAGTCTATCTACCATCCTTTAGTTCTACCAATTATGTTGATCTCATAAATCATAGCGGCTAAAGCCTCTTCAGTCGGGCTAGTTTACGGTGTACGATTTGACATATTCCCATACTAAGGTGCCATATGGCTCGACTTGCTACAATTATAACATAAGATTAACTATAAAACCTCACTCTTTAGGGGTGCACTTTGTTGGTTCCGAGATTGGTTGTTGCGGTTTAGATTTTGCTTGTGGTTTTGATTTTTAAAAGTTTCACATAAGATTTTGGAACTACATTTAGTTTTTGTTAGTGTTGTATAGATTTTGGAACTACATTTAGTTTTTGTTAGTGTTGTATTAGAAAAAACAAGGACATCATCTTTCTTGTCCTCTTTTTGGGCCTTCCCCTTGATAAAATTGCGGTTCTAGGAAAAACTATTTACTCTTGTACCCAAAATGTTTTCAAACTATTTCTAATTATAAGGTAATTTGTCTATCAATACAGCCGACAAAAAAATTCATCAAAAGTCAAACCTTTTTCATTACTAGATATAATTGCATCATTTGCTTTCATATTTTGAAATGAAGTGTCTCAAATTTGAAAGGTTTGCTTGCATCATGACCGAGAGGGTTGTTAGTCATCGAAATCATGATTTAAAAACATCTTAAAATCGTTGTATTTGGACACCGAACTAAATTGCATGTCGTACTCTGTCGTTTTCTTAAAGACATTTTATCGCTTTATCCAAAGTTGTGTAAGTCAGAAAATAAGCAGCATTGCTTTTGGATGGAACAGTTGGATTGTTTTTTACTAAACATCTACATCAAGATTAATGATCAAAATTTGCAATATCGAATGGTTAAGGTAGCGCTCGTTATCTTGAAAAGTGTTAGCTATTTTGTGAACTATGCTACACAAAATTGGAAGATTAAATAGTGCAGAATGTTGACCAAGAGAAACACTCCTTGGAAGATCGGATCGCATCGGACCTTCACAGCCAAGTTGAGGTTACATGGAACAGAAAACAGAAGAACGAGAACATGACCGGATCGGTTCGGAGAACCCCAATCCGACCCCTTTCTCCTCTACATACCCGATCCGATCGCAGGGAGCTTCTGCAGTTACAGACCACGTTCCCTAAAGACTCGGAGCAGTTAGAAGACCATTCCCCCATGTTCACCTACTAACTTGATGTGCTGGCACCATCTTAAGAGATCCGGACCCAATACTAATGGGATAGGCTCCACGTGGATCCGAACCGAAGTCATTCCAGAAGTATTTTCCGCCTATAAATACACCACCAAGGCACATTTGAAAGGATCTTTTGGCATTTTCAGAACTCAAACTCCTTAGCTATCCGAATTTCATCATCATTTTCATATTTCAATCATCATTTAAAAGCATATTTCAGAGGAGATTGAGTGAATTCATACCTTGTATGAGTGAAATTGAGTGAAAATCATTGTTGTATTTGTTTTCAAATCATTAATTCAAAGAGTAGAAAGTGGACGTAGGCTATCTAACGTCGAACCACTATAAACCGTGTGTTTCTTCTTTGTTTTCGATTTCATTTCCATAGAATTATTTCTGATTTGGGTGTTAGATCCATTTTTGGATCTAACATTTTGGTGCTTTCACTGAGAAATCTTTGAATTCTCCGCTTTTTGGGATTATCGTTCTACTATTTGGACCTTCAAGTTCAAAGAAGTTAATCCTCCATTTCCAATATTTTCAAGTGTTTGCTTATTAATTACCGAAGAATTGAACATTATGGCTAAGGGAAAAGGAAAATAAGTGCAAGGCACTTGGGAGAATGATGCTAGAGAAGATCAACAAGCCATCGTATTGAAGAGGTCACGAGGACAAAGCTCTGGAACAATGCGATCAGAATCGAATGTTCTGAATTGAGCTGATTAAGATAATACAAACCGAACTGGAAGCGCTGGAGCTGCTCAGACCCCCCTCGAACCGATCCGACTCCGGCACCCTACTCCGATCCGAACCAAATGAGACTGAAGCTGGTACGTCTACTCAAGCACCCACCAATGCTCTGATGCCGGCCGCGACGACTGGTGATCAACCTGCTCCATCTGCACCCATCACGGACCGGGATTTTTTGCGTTTTCTTGACATGCTTGAGAGTACTAGAAATGCATTGGAAGCCCATAAAAATGACAGTCTTCGCATGCAAGAGAACATGATCACCATGAGTAGGGAACTCAATGAACTCTGGAGGAAAAAGACACCTTCTCCAACACGCTGCCTTGCTGCAGACTATTCATCTTCTTCGAATGAAGGACGTCCTCGTGAAAGAAGGCCACTTGAGCGACCTCAAAATCTTGATTAGTTGACCATTGGATCCTTGGGATCCCATGAAGATGTTGCTCGTGTGTTAGGACCTGATGACCCAAGCCTGAAAAAACCAATGTTGTTGCCCATGTGTGGATCCCACGTTCTTCCCCGGGATCCTAATATTACTAATCCTATGCAACAAAAACTTCTCCAACCCCTTCCTCCCGTGAATGACCGGGAGTGGAGGGAATAGAGTAAAGAAGCTGCCGCCAGAAACAGGAGGATATCCCCTAATCAGGAACATAGGGGTAATCCGTATATTAGGCCTAGAGAACCTGTGCAAAGGTTAACAAATGTCGATGTATGGGCAATGGTGCGGCAAATCAGGTCCGAAAGCCGACATTACACTAATGAACACTGGGGCATTGAGCGAAGTCACACCCCCTTCACAAATGATATATTGGACTTTTAGTTCCCTCGGTGATTTAACTTGCCACAGATGGATGGGTATTCATGGAGAACCGACCCAGGACAGCATCTGATGAGGTATGCATGGTTCATGAATGCTGCAGCGGCTCCAGATGCTGTAAAATGCAAGGTCTTCCCGATTTATCTAGAAGACGTGGCGTTAATGTGGTTCACCCGACTCCCTCCATGGTCGATATCAACTTTCACAAAATTAAGTGAACGCTTTATGAACCAGTTTCGACTTCACGCTCGAAAATCTAAAAGCGTCATAGAATTGTCAAGGATTAAGAAAGCTCCAGGAGAATCTTTGAAATCGTACTTAGATCATTTCAACCTGGCTGTTACCTAAGTCGGTGATCCTCCCGAGCCCACCATTTTGATGGCCTTAATTGAAGGAGTCAACCCGAACACAGAATTCGGGGATTATCTATCTGGAAAACCACCCCCCACTAGCGAATTGTTCTATGAAAAGGCCAATATTCGCTTAAGGTGAGAAGAAGCTCATGCAAATAGAAAGAGAAAGTCTGAAGGGGCCTCGAGGGAAGGCGTCCAAAGTAATGTTGCTGTGAAGCAATCCGGTGGCAGTTCTGGGAAGGGTGAGGTAAACGTCGGCAACCAGAACAGAGATAACAATAGGAATAGAAACAGAAATAGGAGGAATAGGAACCGAGGGAACAACTCCAGCAAAAGACCTCGATTCTAGACTTTTGAGAACTATTCGCCGTTGAATGACACATTGGAAAACATTTATCTAGACACATACAACATATTGCAATATAAAAAGCCACAACTTAGAGACTCAACCAAAAAAGAGATTGCTACAGGAAAGTTTTGTTTGCTCCATGGAACCCACGGTCATTCTACCAATGAATGCCGTCATTTGAGAGATGTAGTTGAGAAATTGTTGCGGGAAGGCAAGCTAGATGAGTATAAGGTTGCCCCACGGGACAGGGGGCAAGGAGGGCAAACCCCGAACCAAAATCAGCCTACTTCCAAACCGATAGCCCAGCAGAAAGGTAAAGGGATCGTTATCAATACTATTATCGGTGGTCCCCATCTAGCTAGCCATAGTTTCAAAGCAATGGTTCAGTACGTTAATGCCGCTAAGCACTTTGAGGTAGGAGAATGTAGTAACCTTGAAGACATCACTCTAATGAAACAACAAAAGACAATGTCAGATGATGTTATATTCCATGGTAGAGATGATACCGGAATTCAATCACCAACTGAAGACCCGCTTGTAATTACCACGGCCATCGGCCCCGCCTTAGTCCATAAGGTGTTAGTGGACAATGGAATCTCAGTTAATATCCTCTTTAAGAAAGCCTTTGAACAAATGAGACTCGAAGCGAAAGATTTAAAGACATGCGAAGGATGGATACGAGGCTTCAATGGGGCATCAACGGCTCCGATAGGTTACGTAGAATTACCTATGACGTTAGGATAAGGAGATCGCCAGAGAGTGAGAATCCTGTCATTTGTAGTTTTGGATGTTGAGTAGCCCTACAATTCCTTCTTGGGCCGACCGGCCCTCGCAGAATTTAGAGCAAGTATTGCACCATGGTGACGCAGGTGTAGGGGTGATGAGAGGTGACCAAGCTACGGGACGAGCTTGCTACATGACAGAGTTGAAGATGCTAATGAAGGGGTTACATATAGAACCCAAGGATGTTTCTCCCCCTTCGAAGGAAAACTCAGCATAGCAATTAAGGGGTCCAGCCCCAGGAGAGTCGCCCATAGATGTGCTCGAGGATATAGATCCCAGAGAGGATAGGGAACCCGAGGACAGAAAGGCAATTCCCAACGAGACAGCAGTAGATATATCCATTGATAATGTGGATCCGATAAAAGTATTGAAGATTGGATCACAGCTAGATCCAATTCGAGTGAAAGAGTTGACTGATTTCTTGAAGGCAAACTTAGATGTGTTTGCCTGGGCTCACACTGACATGTGTGGGATTTCGCATGCTATTATGAGCCACTCTTTGAGCATCAATCCAAAACACCCGCCAGTCAAGCAGAAGAGATGGATGTTAGGCCCAGAGCGGTCAGCAGCTTTGAAGGAAGAGGTAGAGAAATTGAAGGATAATGGATTCATTAAGGACTCGAAATATCCCGATTGGATATCTAATCTTGTCCTGGTCAAAAAAACTAACGGGAAGTGGCGTACGTGCATTGACATCTCTGACTTGAACAAGGCTTGTCTGAAAGATAGCTTTTCTCTTCCTAAGATTGATCAACTAGTGGACTCAATAGCCGGACACGAGCTCTTATCCTTTATGGATGCCTATTCGGGATACAATCAAATTCCCATGCACATACCAGTCAGGAGCACACAAGTTTCATCACAGACTTGAGGTTAAATTGTTATGTAGTAATGCCATTTGGATTAAAGAATGTAGAAGCCACATATCAGCGCTTGGTCAGCCGCATGTTCTATAATCAAATCAGAAAAACCATGGTGGTTATGCTTGTGAAGTCTAGACAATCTTCCGACCAAACTAAAGACTTAGCGGAAATGTTCGGCATTCTCCGAAGGTATGGGATGAAGTTGAACCCTCAAAAATGTTCGTTTGGGGTCGCATCTGGGAAATTCCTCGGGTTTATCATGGGCTCTCGAGGGATTGAGATAAATCCTAGTCAGATAGTAGCAATAAGGAATATTGAAGAACCACGAAAGATTAAGGATGTTCAAAGCCTGGCCTGAAAAGTTGCTGCATTGAGCAGGTTTATCTCCAAAGCCATAGATAAGTGTGTACCTTTCTTCGATCTGATAAAACGAGGGAAACGTAACTTTGAGTGGACTCCCGATTGTGTGGAGGCTTTCCAAAACCTATTAGAGAAGCCTCCAATATTGTCAAAACCCGTGGAACATGAGGATTTGTTTGTCTACCTGGCGGTATCGTCTCATGCCGTCAGCACAGCGTTGGTGCGTGAAGAAGATAAAGTACAGAGGCATGTATACTACGTAAGCAAGAATCTAGCCACCGCAGAGCGTAATTATCCAAGAATAGAAAAGCTTGCTTATAGCCTCCTGATTGCTTCCCGAAAGCTCTGCCATTACTTTCAAGCTCACCCGATACTTGTATATACTAATCAACCTTTAAGCAGGTGCTACAAAGACCTGAAGCATTAGGGCGATTACTTAAATGGAACATCGAGTTGAGCCAATTTGATTTGAATTTTCAACCGCGGAAATCAATAAGGGGGCAGGCCTTAGCCGATTTCATAGCAGAATTAACGATACCCACAGAGGAAACGATGGACGACAAGGTTGTTGCTTCAGAACAAGAGTTAGAGCTCAATCCGTGGAAGTTATATACGGATGGGGCCAAGAATGATCGAAGATCCGGCGCCGGAGTTGTTTTAATCACTCTTGAAGGACGATCTATTTACTATGCCCTGCGATTAGAATTTCCTGCTACCAATAACGATTTCGAGTATGAATCCCTGATTGTCGGGCTAAAGCTCGCTAAGGAATTAGGAGTAAAGACACTAGATATATGTTGTGACTCCAAGATAGTAGTCTGTCAAGTACGGGAAGAGTTTGTTACCAAAGGACCTTGGCTTGTTACTTATCTAAGAAAAGTAAAGGAGTTATTGGACAATTTGGAGCGTTACAGCATAACACACATCCCAAGAGTAGAGAATCAGAAAGAAGACAGGTTGGCAAAACTAGCAAGTTCTGACAACCCTAAAGAAACTAAAATAGTTCCAATAAAGATATTGGAGTCACCGAGTTTCGACCTAATGAAGGTGGAACTAGCCCTAGAAACCGAGCCAGAGAGGGAATCGTGGATGACACAATCAAGAACTTCCTCAAGAGCGGAATTCTCCTATTGAAGAAAAGCGAAAGACGAGCTGTAACACGTAACGCTGCAAGATACGTTTTACAGGACGGCGTCCTTTATCGCCAAGGGTTTTCCATGACCCTACTACGATGTATCGCACACAACGACATCAGACGTGTACTGCAGAGAAGGTGAGTGTGGAGATGACACTGGGGGCCAGACTCTAACAAAGAAAGTATTGCGGTATGGATATTTTTGGCCTACTGTGAATAAAGACGCGACTGATTAATCATGGCGCTGCGATAAATGCCAAAGATTCGCCAAAGTTCCCAGAGCACCTCCGACCCAGCTCAAGTCAATGGTAAGCCTATGACCGTTTGCCATGTGGGCAATTGATATTATTGGAGTGTTACCCATCGCCAAAGGAGGAGCAAAGTACGCAATCGTCATCGTGGATTATTTCACAAAATGGGTGGAAGCCGAACCCTTAACCACGATCACGACAAGGAAGGTGATAAGTTTTTTGGTCAGAAACATTATCTGCCGATTTGGGATACCGAAGACCATTATAACCGATAATGGGACACAGTTCGACAGCGCTGGATTCAGAAACTTTTGTTAGAAATATAAGATCGATAAAAGGTATACCGTTGTAGCTCACCCACAGACAAATAGGCAAGTTGAGGCAATAAACAAAGTTATTAAATCCATTCTTAAGAAGCGATTAGAAAGGGCCAAAGCCAAGTGGGTGGATGAGTTGCCGTTAGCTTTGTAGGCCTATGGGATAACCTTTAAGACGACAACTGGCCAAACTCCCTTCTCACTCTCCTTCGGGTTGGGGGTAGTGATCCCAGTGGAGCTCGAAGTCCCCTCTCACAGGGTAGCATACTATGACCCAATGACGAATAGAGCACTCCTCCTAGAGTCTCTTGACATAGTTAAAGAAAAAAGAGACGAAGCTGACTTACGTGCCTCAAGACATCGACACCAAATACCACGTTATTATGACCGAAAAGTTCGCTTTAGAACTTTCGAACCAGGGGACTTAGTATTAAAACGAATCTTCCCGCCTTCAAACCAATTGGGTCCAAAGTGGGAAGGACCATATGCCATCCAACAGAAGCTTGATACAGGAGCCTTCAAGCTAATGACAGTGGATGGCGAGGAGATTCCCAGAGCTTGGAATGCTCAGCACTTGCGGCGATATCTGGGTTAAATATGCAATGTTTTCCTTTTTGTTTTTGTAGACTATGTAAAAAGGCACGACTTGCCTTAAAAAGCCAGTTTACACGAATAAAGGGTCATGAAGTGGATGTAGGATACGACTTAGCTGAACCACTATAAAAATATCGTGTGTCATTTATTTTCTTGCATAATTTCTATCTTCAATGATTATTCTATCATGACTATGAAACACAAAACATTAAATTAGACTTGTAAAATTGGAGACAATTCGTGTGCAAGAGCGAACGAAATGACCGTTTGCATAATAAGATAGAAGGAATGGGAAGATGGCATTCATAACTCTAACTCTCATGAATCGAGAGAGAGTATAAAGGACGGGAAGACGACGTCCCATGAGGCGTGAAGGTGCACCCCGATAAGAGACCTCCTCGATTGTACTCTAACCTGATTATGAGACAGGACAGTATAAAGGTGCTAGAAGAATAAGCATCAGTGACAAAAGAAATTTAGCCCTGCCAGAGAATATATGGCAACTGGATGCTGAATTTAATCAATCTCGCATAAGCCTTAGTTAATCGGTCTATTCAAGATTGATTGGGGGCATATACATACACATATTCCCTTTATCATGACTTTGTTGTATAACTGTGATATGACATGTTGTTTATCTGCATTTTTACTTAAATAGTAGATTCACAAACATTTGACATTACAGGGAACAAACTACTTTATTCACAAATAAGTGAGTTTATACAGAAAGACTAAGCAAAAGATGCGAGGGCTGCGCTCGCTACAACAACAACGGACTAGTGGAATATCAAAACAAAAGATAAAATGCGTTTTCACTTGGACTTCGGAGTGGATTTTGCCTTCTTGGCATCCTTGAGTGAAACACGCCACCTCCGTTAAGGTCACTCACGAAGGGAATGCCTTAACTTCGGTGGAGCATTTTTCGTACAAGATGCAGAAAAATTACAAGACAAACAAATAAAGCATCGGCAAACAAATAAAACTTTATTGATAAACAGCTTGTACAAAGATTGTTTTACAATACCAAAGTATCCTGTCTTGTTTAAAAAAAAAAAAGAAGCATAAAATGATTTCCCCAAATAAAACATGAGCCAGCCATAGCAGTAGAAGAGAAAGTCCAAAGCAACACGTCAAAGAGTCTTCAAGCTTGGAAAGAGTAACGGTCCAAACAAACCTGAGCTATTCCCTCCCTGACTACCTGGGGGAAACGGAAGAAAAGAAGACGAGAGAAAACGGGTCAGATAATAAGTCTGGTAAGTTCAGTGATTACTAACATTTAAACAAGGAAAAGGGATCGTGACAGGAGTAACAGAACATAGAGCAATACCCTAATATAAGACAAGATAGGTTGAACATGTGATCGCACCCATTACTATAATCTCTGCACCACCTAACTAGTGTGTCAACTAGTAATCTGTATAGTACGATCCCAATCCCCGCAGTGGTGGTAGCCTTCAGGTGTACATCTATATTTGAGGATTCCACCTCAATCATCCCAATTGCCTGAATATGCTAGATGTACCCTTACTACCCTATCGATCGGCTCCCTACCTGTGTTAACTTGCCATGCGCCTGTGTCTATCGGCCCTCCGTTGCGTGTAGCTACCCTGTGCTGGTCCCATCATAAGGTGTATCAATCTTTATGATAGCGACCCCGACACGATTCAAGAATGCACAGTGTAAAACTACTGGTACCCAGTGCCTGCTTTTTCCACTCCGGAGTACGTGCACGCCTGTAATCCGCCCGGAACCTACACTGACGTACCCACAGCCACTATATCGACTGCTTATAATCAGCCCAGTAATCGTGCCCCACCCTGCCTAGCTCAGGGTACCGTGATACATCTATGTGGGCTACTGCTGAAATGGGTCTCTATTGCTAGGGTTTCCTACTAGTTAAGTTTATGGGCCTATATTTACTAATACTACCCACCAACCCGATATGTACTTAACCTTCCCACCTATTCAAGCATGTTTATATAATGGTTAAGTTTTGTGGGCCTACGTTTACTAATATTACCCACCAACCCGACATGTACTTAACCTTCCCACGGATTCAAGCATGTTTATATAATGTTTAAGTTTTGTGGGCCTATATTTACTAATATTACCCACCAACTCGATATGTACTTAACCCTCCTACTCGTCATGTCATGTTGGTTAAGTGTTCTTATTAACTTAACCTTTCTCACTTATCATGTTGGATTGGTTAATTATGACTTATTAACTTAACCTTGTTCATTCATCAGGTTATATTGGTTAAGTATTTCCCATTTAACTTAACCCCATTTGCTCATCAAGTTATATTGGTCAAGTGTCATTAATCAATTCAAGTTAACTTAAACCATCCACCCGTCACGTCATGTTGGTTAAGTGTTTCCTTCTGGTGTTGACTTGACCCTACCTCAAATCATGTTATACTGGTTAAGTGTTGCCCTCTCGTTTAACTTAACCCTTCCCATACATCATGTTATATAATTGGTTAAGTGTTTTCCTCTTGTATTACTTAACCCCACTACATGTCATTATATATTTTGGTTAAGTGTTCTAAATTTACTTAACCTCACCTACTTGCCTAGTAACATGTTATTATGGTTAAGTGTTCTAAATTTACTTAACCTCACCCACTTGCCTAGTTAACATGTTATTACGGTTAAGTGTTCTAAATTTACTTAACCTCACCCACTTGCCTAGTTAACATGTTATTACGGTTAAGTGTTCTAAATTTACTTAACCTCACCCACTTGCCTAGTTAACATGTTATTACGGTTAAGTGTTCTAAATTTTCTTAACCCTACTATTCAACTCTTGTCTTAGCATTAATTTATTCATTAAAGCACCAACCACTCACATTAGACAGGTATTGTTGCGGTCACTGGATGTGCCGGTCAGTTACGGGCAGTTTTACACCACAACTCAGTCTAACCTCGGGTTCTTATTGGGCTCAATGCCCTAACCTCTCACATTAGATAGGTATAATTGTGGTCACTGGACAGCCGGTGTAACGACCCGTATTCTACGCATCATAGGATCGTAGGATATTTATTTCTTTCACATACGAAGTCGTATGGTCATGTAACTTTGGGGGACGACTATTGGGGTCATTTCCCATGTTCATGATTTTTCCCGATTTTTAAATGACCATTTTACCCCTAGTTGGCACTGTTTTGGCCATAACTTTTGACTGGAAAATATTTTTGACCTGAAACCACATCCATCGGCTTCGGATGATGGTTTCTCTTTCCGTAGAGTGGTCACATTAGCCAAACGGACTCACCGTTTGGGAGAAATGGCTGAAACAAGTTTCAGATGGTGAAAAGCAGCTTAATTGGGCTTAACCGGGTGATTAGCAGCTAGGCCCAAAGGGGAATTTCGGGTTTAGAGGTATAGGAGGACTGATTAGGGTTAGAAAATCACTTTCATTTCAGTTTTGAGCCGCCACAAACCTTCTTGAGACCTTAGTAATGGCTTCCATCCTCTAAAACCTCTCCAAAACACATTTTAGTGAAGATTAAGCCTAAACCACATCAAAACAAGACCAAATAGCATCAGAGCAAGGTTGGAGCTGCTGCTATACATAGGAATTCGACCCAAACAGAGAGTATTTCAGATTTGGCGTTTCATTTGTGGCCAAGGTGAGTGATTTGCATAGTTTTTGTACTAATTACAGTTAATTAAGGGTAATTAGTGAATATTAGCGAATTTATACACTAATAAATTCTGGAAAAATGTTTAGAAATTCTTAAATAATATTTTATACCTCTGTTAGAAAATTTAGACGATTTGATTAAGTTTTACTAAGTGTGTGCTTAAACATGATTAAGAGGGATTATGGGAAAATGTGAGGTTTTAGCCACTTTTGATCCGTTTTGATTCATTTGAATTGTTGTTTGGTGTTTGTGGTTGCTCTTACATGTTGCTATGACTCTATGGTATGTTTTATGATTGATTAGAATAGTTAGATTGGTCGAAAACATCGTCGAATGGCGTAGAAAGCTCGCTGGAAAGTTGCAGAAATGTGCAGGTTCCGAACCGGATCGGATCGGAGAAAGGGGTCGGATCGGATTTGTGAACTGACCAAGGGAATTTGAACTGGATTGGAACTTGTCACTAGAGGAGGCTTGGCGAGAAGGAAGGCCGTTTACTTTGAGTTGGAGTGGACAAGGGGATCGGATCGGAAGAGTAATGGAGGCCAGATCGGATCGACTCAAGAATGGAAGGCTACGACTGGAGTAAGGCGAAGGAAGCGGATTGGATCGGAGTGGATGGAAAACGGGAGTGGATCGGATCGGGGTAGATGGAAAACGAGGGAGCTTATCGAAGAAAACTGGAAGGAAGACAGTAACCCGACCCGGAGGAGGACGCCGACCCGACCCGAAGTGGAGTATCCGACCCGAACAGAGCTAGACGAGGAGCACCGAACCGAACTGTACGTGGGCTACTACTACTACTACACGATGACTCTTCTGAAGACCCACTCCAATTCGACCAAACCCGAGATACAAAGGAAGTCCAAATGAGAAGTTAGAGCTCAAGACCCAAATGGGAATCAACGAGTTCGCTTCATGGGTGGGCTTTGTTGCAGGACGCGTGCTAAAGGGTTTACGATGTCCATAGCTTTGGACCACTATGGTAGGAGGTACGGAGGTGGATTCAGGGCCATTATGGCATTGGTAGAACCAAGGGCTACGACCAATGAAGTGGGTCATTGAAATGTTTGGTCATGACTCCATGTGTTTAGCTTGGTCACAGCAGGGTTTCTACAAGTCGGGATTCGTCGTTACCTCAAGTCGTCTAGTGTTCCAAAGTGATAGACATCGTATGCTTTATGCCCTGAGTGAGAGATGTGAGGATGGTTGCTATTGTTGATTTGGTTGCTATCATTATGACATGCACTCCCCACCCCCGTATTCTTTACACTATTCATTATGGCACCTTGGAGTACTGTACGGTATGTGGTACTAACTCTTTGGTTGCAGGTCCAGGTTCAGGTATGGTTTAGTATACCTGTTATTATTCTGTTTAGATGCTTATCGCTCATACCGGGCTTTATGTCTGACCCAGAGTTTTATGTCTCCTCTTATTACTCTGGGTGCTCACACGAGCAGACTAGAGATAGGTTAGCTGGTGATGCACGGGTAGATGATCCGGAGACGAGCAGGAGGCTTCCACGTAATATATATAGTATTCTCCCTGTGTTGTTGAAGATCACTGCTTGGGCATTGGTGGTGTATCTTCTACTTTAGCTTTCTTTTGTTAGAGACAGTAAATTTGAAAAGTTGTAATAAGCTGTATTTGGATTTCCGCTGCTCTGATGATTGATGTTAACTTTAGTTATCAGCTTATGCACTGTCTCACCTGTTTTATGTCAAGTATATTATTATTATATTTTATTCCATGCGCTGTGAGACATTCTACAGGTTCCTTGATTAGTCCATTTCCTTCTTTCCTTTCCTTGGCGACCGTTCTGTGCTAGTTGGGCATGTGTACAACGCACTTTCGGAGGAAATGCAGGCTGGTGTGGGGCGGGCCGTCACAGCCGGGCGGTTCCGAGCAGTTTTACACCACAACTCAATCTAACCTCGGGTTAGGCATAATTATCTTTTCTACTATTTACATATTTCTTATTTATAACAAACTCCATATGTAAATTATTCCCAATTTAATTATGCCATAATTATCCTTTTAATTATGCTCATAATTAATGGTATACTAAATATACCATTTCATGAACTAATCTATACCATGTAATTTTCAAGTTTATCCTTCATATTTATATGTAAATTATAAATCAATTATTGTCATGGCCCACTTTCCCCCTAAATCATGTTCATAATCTTTGGTATATAAAAATTATGCCATTTAAATGCCACTAATCATTGGCATGTGCCAAACAAGCCAATTACATATAATTTCATGTTTACCCCAACAATATCCCCCATTTGTACGTTCGTAAAATTATAAGGAATGTTAGGATCGATATTTTAGCCTAACTTATAACCACAAAAGGGAAAAGCGAAGAACATGAAATATTCTAACAGCATAAAAATACGTGACATATAGATTTGGAATAGGATAATGAACTTGCAAAATTTAGATCCGATTAACATGAATTATAGCATATGAATTTACATAAAACTTACACAAATTAAACTTGTCATGTAAAGGGGAACTTATGACTAAGTTGGATCTAATTATCATGTGAACTTGATATAGGTCTAGCATGGAGGTTTAACATATAAACACAATTTTAAACCACAAGTTAGCATATTAACTTATGTATGTCAAAACATAAGAAAGCTACTATAAACATATTTAAATCACAACTTAGCATAATAACTTATGTGTCAAAACATAAGAGAGCTACAAATCCAATCTTGCAACATAAATAGATTCAACTTAACATGGTTCTAAATATACATGAATGTTGATCTAACATGTAAGCATGTGCTTTAGATCATAAGCTTGCAAGTAACCACCAAATTATAACATGACATGTTTCACCATTCAGTTGGCATAATACGTTCATTTCCCAATCATAATAGATCCCAGTATATAAAATATGGTTTGTTCATCACCATAAGCATATAGACATGATCAATCGCAACGGTAATTTAATATAAATGAGAATCAAACTTTATTTATCTTATACATAAGCATCATTCTATATTCGAAATACAACATGTCATAATTCAATTAAAAGAGCATTTAAATCTACGTAATAACCAACTTACAAACTAAAAAGGAATTCTTGATTTCTGAAATCTGAATTCTGAAATTGGTATGTTCGCCTTTGATATAGATCGTTGAATTTGATTACTTTAATTTGATTTTGATTCAGGTTTTTATCTTGTCTTTGAATTGAAAGCGGTGACGGCAACTCCAAGTTCTCTATTGACGGCATGATAGTTCCAGGATTATTTTTGTGTGATTTCAGTTTTTAGCATTGGGTTGTTTATATAGAATTTCAATTTAATTAGAGCCATCGGATGATCCTAGAGTTAACCACAACCATTCAGTCAGGATAGGGTGACACCTCAGCCCTAATGACTTAGCAAGGAGTCAGAAAGGACTCAGCAATGACTCACAGTATGGATCAAAACACACCAGAAAGCTGTGCAGGCCCTCAGCTCGGCCTCGGCGCACTTGGCAGGTGCACTAGTGCAATTTTTGTACTGGTGCACTTCCCAAGTGCGCCAGTGCATTTTTTCTTCTTCTTTCTTCTAGTTTTCTGCTTAACTTCGTTCGTCCATATCTCCTACATACAATGTCCGTTTTACGCAAACTCGGACTCTATCTCAAGCAGAATTTCGAGACGAATGTAGTGGCATAACCCGTATCCCTTAATAATCGCATTTGAAATTAATTATTCTTTGATTAGTTACTATAACGTTAATAGAAAATACGGGGTGTTACATTGAGCTTTTCCTTCTCTTCTTTCTCAGTCTTAGTGAAAATACGCTTCGGTTACTTCTTCCCTAGGATAGTGACACTGGGATCAATAGAAGATTTTTTAGCAAGTTCCTCAGTGATCGATCTAGTTGAAAGTTTAACGACTAACCTTGACCCGGGATGTACTGTCGCAAGAGGTTTAAGATTTTCAGGATCTATCTCCTCAACTTTCAACTTCGCACGCTTATCTTGCTTGGCCTTCATCTCCGCCAAAGTCAGATCATCGACATTCCCAGCATGCTCAGTTATAGTAACGTCAGGGTCTTCATCTTGCCCGTCATTACCACCGTCATCTTTCAAAGCAGCTATTATTTCATCATCTTGAGGAGTTTCGGTGTTAGGTGGTACAAAAGCCTTGTCGACAAACTCCTTTCTCTCGTCCTCATCACCTTCCCAGGTTTCGTAACAGCGACTTTATCCTGCTTCTCCTGGGTCTCTTCAGTAGACTTTTACCTGGAGGTGTCTTTTGCAAATCGTCAGCCCTTTCAACTAGCTTAGTACCTACAGAGCGAGAAGCAACAGTCATTAACTTAGGAGAAAACATGGGGTCTTCAATAGACTGTCTGATAATATAACCAAAGATTGAAATGGCTTTGATGAATTGAGGCGAAAAGGTAGAAATACCTTCAGTAGACTTCTCGACTTGAGCGGCAGTAACGTCGGAGGTAAACTCAGTTATAGGAGACAAAAGGGAAACCTCAGGAATTCCTGGCCTTTCTGGGTCATATCCCTCTACTCCAATGTCTTCAGCTGTAATAGAAGAGGAGCCGACTTCGATGGTATTTTTTCCTTTGACCTGACGCTTCTCTTCCTCCACAGCAGCAGCAATAAGACTTCGCCCTTCGGCCAAGCTCACTAGTTCCTCACCTCTAAGAAATGTCTCCATAAGCTTATTTTCATCAATCGAATCCACTCCGAGTTCTGCTTTCTCCCATTCGACTAGTTGGTCCCATACATACACAAGGGGAGTGGGATAGTCCTTGTAATATCCTGTATTTTTACTGTGTACTAATTAATTTATTTAGTTAAGGTGATTTTGAGATTTTAATGGCCGTTTAATTAAATAATATTGAATATTTAATTAAAATAAATAATATAATAATATATTTAAATTCCGAAATAGTCAAAAATAGTGAGTTGACAAAATAATGTGAACAGGACAATTCAAAATATATATAATTCAGTTCGGAATTGAATTCGAATAACGAATATATTATATAAATGAAGTTTGAACATATAATTATAATCGAGCTTAAAATGGCGTTGTAGTTCGTAATTTGGCGATTCGAACTTCAATTGAATATACATAATCTGTTTTAAATCCGATTTCTATGAAACAGGAAACGTTAGGAGCTGTTGAAGTATATTTTTTCTAATGGAACAGAAAAATCGGGATTTCATCGTGTAGATTTTGATTTATGTCCAAATCAAATTTTCGAAAAGTCGCTATGGAATTCCTTTATAAATTATAGCGATTTATTTATATTATAAATGGATTTTAAATATAAATCGAATATCGATTTAATCGGGATTTTTAAATATCGAGTTATAAATCCAATTGGAGCTATACGATATTCTGTGTGAATATATGTACAATAATATATATATTTATAATTAATTTAATTGTTTTTAAATATATTTATATATTTAAATGGGTTGTTTAGAGCTTTGAAAATAGCCAGTTTTGCAAATGACCTCCGTTTTCGATGAAACTAATTTTGTTGGATCCCCAATATTAAATTATTGTTAGATTTCAATTTCCGTCATTTTTGAAGTCAGTATGTGGCCGTATAGGATTTTAATGTGAAATACAGTCGATAATTTGACCTTTAAAAATATGTTGTGCGAGCAAACGGAGTCGGAATTCGACTAAACCAGTTTCGTTTGGACCGTAATGTCGAACTGTAGCTGCATGTCCATTTTCATGATTTTTGGGTATCGTATGTGGTCACAGGAATTTCTAAGGACAAGTACAAGTAGCGGTTGCTTAAAAATAAATATAATAATGAATATAAAAATAATATATTTCTTCTATAAATAACCTACACTAATTCTAAACCCAATTTCAATTCACTTCTTCTGGTCAACAAATATTTCCCTCGCTGCCTTCTCTTCTTTTTCTTCAGCAACAAGAGTTTGGAAAATCCAAACTAATCATATGAAATTCCTTAAATCAGCGGATAAATGTTTTTGAGATCATATCAGTTTAAGCTTCAATCTAGTGTACACTGTGTTGAGCTTGACCTATTTTTGGCTCGTTGGATTTATGCGGCGTAAGCTAGGGTTAACGAAATGGTGAAGAGGAGTCATCGATGTTGGTTTTCGATATTGTTTTTGGTCTTAGCATGGACTTTATCATCACGCAGGGTTTTTTGGGGCAGTTCAGTGCTTTTGGAGGTCGAGGTCTGTACGGGTGCTGAAGGGAGAACTGGCGACGTGGTCTTCAGGGAGGACGTCGAGTGCTGCTTTAGAGGGGTAAAGGGAAAGCCTGCGCGATGAGATGAATTTTGGTTAAGTTCTTTTCGAACTAGATAGTGGGTAGAGGGAGAAAGGGCTGATCAAAGTATGGTAATGGACTGTTGAATGATTGACGAGCAGCGTTTTAAGTCATTGGGGAAGAAGCGCTAATTAGAAGGCGGGTCGGGTCTGTTCAAATAGGGTATGGGCTGGAGAAACGCGTAAGGCCCAATTAACGGGAAAAAAGGGTTAAGTTTATTTTAATTTAAATTGTTTAAAAACTTGTAAACTAAATAACTTTGACATACGTAATCAGAATTTAACGAAACAACATCCATTGGGATTGTATGGACGGTGGCTCCACAATGGAACTAACTGGGAGTGAATCAGAGCTCGTTACGATTTATAGCAAAATAAATTGTCCGTTTGAATCAACTGACAATTTTCGTTATTTAACGATGATCGTCCAATGTGAGTAAATCTCACTAACTTTGTACAGTTTATATTTTTATAAATATAATTTGGTATTGATAAATGATGATTGATTGTTGTGTGTTGATTGGTTGGTTGAATTGCTGATGTATTGGTTGAAATTATAGATAATGATATATATAAATCGTTAATCAAATGTTGATTTGTTTATCAGAATATTTCATATCGAAATGAAATCGATGTTATTATATTGTTTAACATCTGTGGACGCAGGGAAACAGGTCAGAGGAATCCAATTAGATTCCTCAATGTTTATTTTATTGTTTTTCATATGTAGTAATATATGATGTGATATATAATCTGTGGTTGATTATATGTGTTGAATGATATCGACCATTGTTATTTGGTATTTTAAATACCATATATAATACCGGAATTTAAAATGGGATTTTCAATGTGTATGTTGAAAGTAAAATATATTTATATAAAATCAAATGATTTTATAAAAAGGAATTTCAAAGTGGATATTGAATAGAAAAGGTCATATTTGAAAAATAAAAATTGGAAAATATAATAATGAAAAATTGGGAAATGAATAGAATTTTATAAAAGGTTTCATATAAAATAAATAGAATTATAAAAGGAATATTTATTTAGAAAGTAAATAGAATTAAAAAAGGGAAACATTTGGAAAATGAATAGAGTTTTATAAAAATAAAATTTTACATTAGGAAGGTTTAGACCCGTGCTTCGCACACGAGTGTAACATGATATTGATTTAAAGTAAATATTCTGCAAATAAAATATTATAAAGGAAATAGGGTTTGAAATAGGAATTTAAAATGGAGTTAAAGGAATTAGAACTGACTGGAAATTAGTTGAATTGAATGACTTCCTAGGTATCGATCTGATGTTGGTTTCGGCCTTCGGGGTTAATACATAGGGGGTTGTTCTCTTGCTAGTTTACAGTTAGAGACTGATATATGTGAAAAGATAGTGATGTGTGAATCAGAAATGGAAACTTTTTCAAAGTTAATAACGTATATTTTCTAAAATTAGAAAATAAGGAATTAATGAATATATGGAATGAGAAATGGGGAAATGAATAAATGTTGATTGATGATTGATCAATAGAATTTCCATCTAGAAATAATATCGTTGTTTGCACACATGTTTTCCTTTGATAGTTAAATCACCGACTATCGAAGTTTTTTACCATTTCCATTGTCAATACGGAGAGACCGGGATCAGAAATATTATCTGAAACCCACTCCATATGGCATTAGCATTGCGAATCAAATATGATGAAGATAAGTGAAGACGGAGTTATGCAAGGGCAGTCCTGTTTACAGAAAAGTGCCTTCGGATTGTCCAATCCCAGGACAACTTGAATGTATAAATGTTTGACAGAGTATATCTGGTAGATCGCGTAAATTGATCATTTCAAACGTATTTACGTTGGTGGCGGAGGAATTCGTTTCTCTTAGCTTATACCCGTGGTATTTTTTGGGAAATCAATTTGTGATTTGACAAGTATGACAATGTGGCATTCAAAGTAAATGAAGGAGTGATTTATTAAAAGATATGTTATGACCCCAAGCCTCATCAACTGGGAAATGAAAGAAATCGGACAGGAAGCATGGCTAAGTGGGCCGAACCCAATTAGGCTATATTGTCACCATCTAGAGAATGTTCATATTTGTTACATCTTTTCGCTTCTGTATCTCCCTGGAACGGTTATGTTGCTAGCAACCGTAGGTGACAATATATTCGATACACTCAAGAGAAATGAGTGGTCGGTCATGTATGGCCAAGTTACAAGATGTTCTTGTTGAACTCCAGTGTATCGCTTCTAGAGTACACTGATCGAAAGGTGGATCCATACCTTGTCATAGTTGGAATCCATTCCCCAATAAGAGCCCGTGGTTTTGATTGTATCTTATATATGTAGAACGTGAGACGAAAGCGTTTCTGCTAGATTTCTATTTACTTGATCTAGACATTACTATAATATCAGACAAGTATCATTTTAGAAAAATATTTGGGTTATCGTAAGGTAAAAACCATCCGTGTTTATGTGTGGATCGGTCTTACGATTATCTTTTGGTTCAAATGGTTTTTTTTGAAAGTTAAATCAAATGGTTTGAGTTTACTCACACAAGTTACATGACTGACCTAGAGTTTATTTTGCTTTGTTTTCCCTAAGCTCTTGGGTGCCCAATTTTGTACGGGCAGTCAAGTAGTCGGGATTTACAGATACTTGAAGAGGTGGAGCAGGAGGCTTCAGGATTATATAGATTGTTATTTCCGCTGTGTTGTAAGTGTTATACTCTAATAATGGTTTTGTATACAAATACTATTTTATTTCAAAGTTATGTAATGAAATATATTTATTCGTTCCGCTGTGAGATTCATGTTTACTCTGATGTTGTATGTTCTTCTTCTTCTTCTTCTATTCTAAGTTTCTATCTTACTTTTTCTCATCCTCTAATTTCTTTCATGGACTTTCTGGTATTTCCGATGCTTGAATAATCCACATTGAGTTTATGTCGGTTACTCAGGATAGCGAATCCCCGGGTCATTACAGTGGTATCAGAGCTTAAGGTTAAGTAATTACCTTGGCTCTGTTGCGTGGCTGAGTAGAGATGAGGTTAGTAATACCCTAGATTGAGTTGAGTGTATATATACGAGTGAACTTATTTGTTATTGACATAAAAATCATTTTATATTGTGGAGATTTATTGATTGAGTTGTTTATGAGTTCTGGTCGATCAGTTTGATCCACTGTATCGGTAGGGGTTTATAAACACTCGAATACGATGAACCGACACTGTATGTTTTGAAAAGAGGGTAAATGAAATATTTTTACCTAAAATATATTTTGATATAAACAAATTATAGATGTTTGATATATAATAGTATATTGGGTGTGTTGGTTGTTGTCATAGTCGATAAGATTATAATTGGAATGGTTATAGAAAAAACCAATCAGAATTCAGATAAGTGTAATATATGAATTGAAATGAATTAAATCTGAATTTAAATCAGAATTGAAATTCAACACTGGAAAAGTTGGAAAAGTATTTGTAAATGGATTTGAATTAAATATATGAGAATTTTAAAATCCTGGGATATTTTAAATTGTTTTACAAGCATTGGGAATAATATTTTGAAATGAGTTTCAAAATGGAAGTGTTAAAAGATGGATTTTGAAAGTGATATGGTATTGAACTCACTTCGATCACTGGGAAATAATTCTGATAATGACTGCAGCATCATCAGTAATCATTTTCGAGTTTTTATGTGACGGATTACTACCAAAGGTTTTGATTTTGGAAATGTTTTGCGAAAACAAGTGTCTGAATCTCGAAAAGGAAAGTTTGACTTTTGAGAAAAGCAAAGCTGTTTAAAACTCCCAGGAAGAGATTGTTTGAATTAAAAACAAATTTAAATAAAAATTTGTAGAAGTAAATTGGAATTGAATTGAAAACCAATTAAGTGGAAATTGAATTGGATTAGAATGATATCGAGAAAATTGGATTTGTGACATAGGAATCCGAAATGGTATTGAAATGATGAGTAAAGAATTTGAAAATCGAGAATGGAACTTTGATTTGAAATTGAGTTTGGCTTGGATAAGCGAATGGTTGTGTTGGAGATAAAAATGGATTGGATATTGATTGGGATGACATCAGTATATGTTGAATTGGTAGCATATGTAAAGGATATAATGATATGCCTGACAAAAAGGTTCAAGTTTATATTTCATATGAGTTTGGTGATTATGATCCGAATTAGCAAGCCGCTTTGATTTTCTTTTGGGTTGGAGAAGGCCCAGAGAGGCGAGTGGTAGTTGTACCGATTGAGCCGTACAAAAGGAGGTGCTGGCGAAATTTTTCGGAAATTTAAGGTGTTAGAAAATTTTCAGGATTTTTGAAAATTTTCGTTGATAAGAATTAATTAATATTTTAATTGATGTTTATTTGTTCAATTGAAATTGAAATTAGAAAAGTAAACAAATAATTTTTAACCCAGTTAATAGGGTTAGTTTTCTACCTTAGCAATTTCGAGGACGAAATTATTTTAAGGGGGAAGAATGTAATGTCCCGTATTTTTACTATGTAATAATTAATTAATTTAATTATTCAAAAGGTGATTTAGATATTTTAATGGTCGTTTAATTAAATAATATTGAATATTTAATTAAAATAAATAATATAATAATATATTTAAATTCCGAAATAGTCGGAAATAGTGAGTTGACAAAATAATGTGAACTGGACAATTCAAAATATATATAATTCAGTTCGGAATTGAATTCGAATAACAAATATATTATATAAATAAAATTTGTACGTATAATTATAATATAATTATAATCGAGCTCGAAATGGTGCTGCAGTTCGTAATTTGGCGATTCGTACTTCAATTGAATATACAGAATCCGTTTTAAATCGAATTTCTGTGAAACAAGAAACATTAGGAGCTGTTGAAGTATATTTTTCTAATGGAAGAGAAAAATCGGGATTTCGTCGGGTAGATTTTGATTTATGTCCAAATCAAATTTTTCAAAAGTCGCTATGGAATTCCTTTATAAATTATAGCGATTTATTTATATTACAAATGGATTTTAAATATAAATCGAATATCGATTTAATCGGGATTTTTAAATATCGAGTTATAAATCCAATTGGAGCTATACGATATTCTGTGTGAATATATATACGATAATATATATTTATTTATAATTAATTTAATTGGTTTTAAATATATTTATATATTTAAATGGGTTATTTAGAGCTTTAAAAATAGCCAGTTTTGCAAACGACCTCCGTTTTCGACGAAACTAATTTTGTTGGATCCGCAATATTAAATTGATGTTAGATTTAAATTTCCGTCATTTTTGAAGTTAGTATGTGGCTGTATGGGATTTTAATATTAAATACAGTCAATAATTTGACCTTTAAAAATACGCTGTGTGAGGAAACGGAGTTGGAATTCGACGAAACCAGTTTCGTTGGGACCGTAATGTCGAACTGTA
The DNA here is from genome assembly GCA_030737875.1 of Allium sativum. Classification (NCBI taxonomy): domain Eukaryota; kingdom Viridiplantae; phylum Streptophyta; class Magnoliopsida; order Asparagales; family Amaryllidaceae; genus Allium; species Allium sativum. Next base: position 361,263,156 of record CM060916.1, on the reverse strand, counting down.
GCTGCATGTCCATTTTCGTGATTTTTGGGTATCGTATGTGGTCACAAGAAATTTTTAAGGACAAGTACAAGTAGCGATTGCTTAAAAATAAATATAATAATGAATCTATAAATAATATATTTCTTCTATAAATAACCTACACTAATTCTAAACCTAATTTCAATTCACTTCTTCTGGTCAACAAATATTTCCCTCGCTGCCTTCTCTTCTTTTTCTTCAGCAACAAGAGTTTGGAAAATCCAAACTAATCATATGAAATTCCTTAAATCAGCGGATAAATGTTTTTGAGATCGTATCAGTTTAAGCTTCAATCTAGTGTACACTGTGTTGAGCTCAACCATGTTTTGGCTCGCTGGATTTATGCGGTGTAAGCTAGGGTTAACGAAATGGTGAAGAGGAGTCATCGATGTTGGTTTTCGATATTGTTTGTGGTCTTAGCATGGAGTTTATCATCACGTAGGGGTTTTTGAGGCAGTTCGGTGCTTTTTGAGGCAGTTCTGTGCTTTTTGAGGTCGAGATCTGTATGGGTACTGAAGGGAGAACTGGCGACGCGGTCTTCAGGGAGGACGTCGAGTGCTGCTTTAGGGGGGTGAAGCGAAAGCCTGCCGATGAGATGAATTTTGGTTAAGTTCTCTTCGAACTCGATAGTGGGTAGAGGGAGAATGGGCTAATCGAAGTATGGTAATGGACTGTTGAATGATTGAGGAGCAGAGTTTTAAGTCATCGGGGAAGAAGCACTAATTAGAAGGCGGGTCGGGTCTGTTCAAATAGGGTATGGGCTGGAGAAACGCGTAAGGCCCAATTAACGGGAAAAAAGGGTTAAGTTTATTTTAATTTAAATTGTTTAGAAACTTGTAAACTAAATAACTTCGTCATATGTAATCAGAATTTGATGAAACAACATCCGTTGGGATCGTATGGACGGTGGCTCCATAATGGAACTGACTGGGAGTGAATCAGAGCTCGTTACGATTTATAGCAAAATAAATTGTCTGTCTGAATCAACTGACAATTTTCGTTATTTAACGATGATCGTCCAATGTAAGCAAATCTCACTAACCCTGTACAGTTTATATTTTTATAAATATAATTTGGTATTGATAAATGATGATTGATTGTTGTGTGTTGATTGGTTGGTTGAATCGCAGATGTATTGGTTGAAACTATAGATAACGATATATATAAATCGTTAATCAAATTTTGATTTGTTTATCAGAATATTTCATATCGAAGTTAAATCGATGTTATTATGTTGTTTAACATCTGTGGATGTAGGGAAACAGGTCAGAGGAATCCAACTGGATTCCTCAACATTTATTTACTGTTTTTCATATGTAGTAATATATGATGTGATATATAATCTGTGGTTGATTATGTTTGTTGAATGATATCGATCATTGTTATCTGGTTTTTTAAATACCATATATAATACTGGAATTTAAAATAGGAATTTTCAATGTGTATATTGAAAGTAAAATATATTTATATAAAATCAAATGATTTTATAAAAAGGAATTTCAAAGTGGATATTGAATAAAAAAGGTCATATTTGAAAAAGAAAAATTGGAAAATATAATAACGAAAAATTGGGAAATGGAAAGAATTTTATAAAAGGTTTCATATATAATAAATAGAATTATAAAAGGAATATTGATTTAGAAAGTAAATAGAATTGAAAAGGGAAACATTTGGAAAATGAATAGAGTTTTATAAAAAGAAAATTTTACATTAGGAAGGTTTAGACTCGTGCTTCGCACACGGGCGTAACATGATATTGATTTAAAGTAAATATTCTGCAAATAAAATGTTATAAAGGAAATAGGGTTTGAAATAGGAATTTAAAATGGAGTTAAAGGAATTAGAACTGACTGGAAATTAGTTGAATTGAATGATTTTCTAGGTATCGATCTGATGTTGGTTTCGGCTTTTGGGGTTAATACATAGGGGGATGTTCTCTTACTAGTTTACAGTTAGAGACTGATATATGTGAAAAGATAGTGATGCGTGAATCAGAAATGGAAACTTTTTCAAAGTTAATAACGTATATTTTCTAAAATTAGAAAATAAGGAATTGATGAATATATGGAACGAGAAATGGGGAATGAATAAATGTTGATTGATGATTGATAGATAGAATTTCCATATGGAAATAATATCGTTGTTTACACACATGTTTTTCCTTTGATAGTTAAATCACCGACTATCGAAGTTTTTGACCATTTCCATTGTCAATACGGAGAGACCGGGATCAGATATATTATCTGAAACCCAATCCATATGGCATTAGGGTTGCGAATCAAATATGATGAAGATAATTGAAGACGGAGTTATGCAAGGGCTGTCCTGTTTACATAATAGTGCCTTCGGATTGTCCAATCCCAGGACAACTTGAATGGATGAACGTCTGACAGAGTATATCTGGTAGATCGCGTAAATTGATCATTTCAAACGTATTTACGTTGGTGGCGGAGGAATTCGTTTCTCTTAGCTTATACCCGTGGTATTTTTGGGGAAATCAATTTGTGATCTGACAAGTATGACAATGTGGCATTCAAAGTAAATGAAGGAGTGATCTGTTAAAAGATATGTTATGACCTCAAGCCTCATCAACTGGGAAATGACAGAAATCGGGCAGGAAGCATGGCTAAGTGGGCCGAACCCAATTAGGCTATATTGTCACCATCTAGAGAATGTTCATATTTGTTACATCTTTTCGCTTCTGTATCTCCCTAGAACGGTTATGTTGCTAGCAACCGTAGGTGACAATATATTCGATACACTCAAGAGAAATGAGTGGTCGGTCATGTATGGCCGAGTTACAAGATGTTCTTGTTGAACTCCAGTGTATCGCTTCTAGAGTACACTGATCGAAAGGTGGATCCATACCTTGTCATAGTTGGAATCCATTCCCCAATAAGAGCCCGCGGTTTTGATTGTATCTTATATATGTAGAACGTGAGACGAAAGCGTTTCTGCTAGATTTCTATTTACTTGATCTAGACATTACTATAATATCAGACAAGTATCATTTTAGAAAAATATTTGGGTTATCGTAAGGTAAAAACCATCCGTGTTTATGTGTGGATTGGTCTTACGATTATCTTTTGGTTCAAAAGGATTTTTTTTGAAAGTTAAATCAAATGATTTGAGTTTACTCACACAAGTTACATGACTGACCTAAAGTTTATTTTGCTTTGTTTTCCCTAAGCTCTTGGGTGCCCAATTTTGTACGGGCAGTCAAGTAGTCGGGATTTACAGATACTTGAAGAGGTGGAGAAGGAGGCTTCAGGATTATATAGATTGTTATTTCCGTTGTGTTGTAAGTGTTATACTCTAATAATGGAATTGTATACAAATACTATTTTATTTCAAAGTTATGTAATGAAATATATTTATTCGTTCCGCTGTGAGATTCGTGTTTACTCTGATGTTGTATGTTCTTCTTCTTCTTCTATTCTAAGTTTCTATCTTATCTATTCTCATCCTCTAATTTCTTTCATGGACTATCTGGTATTTCCGATGCTTGAATAATCCACATTGAGTTTATGTCGGTTACTCAGGATAGCGAATCCCCGGATCGTTACAGTCCTTAAGCCAAGCAAGGTCTCGGTGACGAATCACTTGAGCAAAGAATCCAACCATGGTTTCACCACTCTCGTCAATCTCTCTTTGAGCATGTTTCAATTGTTCATTGACTTCCTCAACTTGCTGCAAAGCCATATTTACATTTCCTTCAGTAAGAGCCGCCCTTGTCTTAACTTCCAATAACTTAGTCTCGAGCTCTGCATTCTTTTTGATTAAATCTGATTTCTCTTGAGCAAGATGAGTATTCTCAGATTTGACATCCTCGACCTGCTTCTCTAAATCTATCCGCTTCTGACTATGGGATTCAAGCTCGGAATGATAGCGCTTTTGTAATTCCTCGAGCTGCTTCTTATTGTTATCTGCGTCACGTTGTACAAGGGCAAGCTTAGCTTGGGCATCCTCCAGATCTTTCTCAGAGTTTTAAATGGCCCTCGCATCATACTCAGCAGCGTCGGCCATGGTCTTTATGTCTGCCATCAGGTCACTAATAATTTTAGAAAGAGCCTTTGCATACTTATTCACCTCCTTAAATTGTTCATCCACAAAATCTATGGTAGCCTTGACATCGTTGGCCCAATCAGATTTTACCGGTTGGAGTTTTGGGACAAAATGCATGTGCCCGAAATGGTGTTCGAGAAATTGTTGCCTCAGAACTTCCAGTCCTGCCTGGTTCTCGTCATTGAAAATAACCGGCCTTGTGGTAGTTATGTCAATAGTGCGACGAGATAATTTCGTAGTGGGTCGTTTCTTTCCTGCATCCTTCCCCGATTCTGGTTACTTCCTTTTTGGATCAAGAACTTGCCTTGAGGTATCATCTTGAGGAATCATGCCCTTAGATGGAGCAGGAGGCTTAGTGTTGTACTTATCTTTCTCATGATGTGAACGAAGGCTCTTGTGTTTGTCCGAACCTTTGCGATGTAGGGATCGAGAACGGGAAGGTCGGTAAGGCTTTGAAAGTTGATCCCTCATGTCGTCTCTACCCCTACTTTCATGCCGATCATGCCTCTCATCGGGATCTATTGGGGGCATACTCGAACGAAAATCTCGCATATGATATTGTTGCCTCCCCATTTGACATATAAGAAGAAATGAAAGAATATTAGAGTCAACTTTAACATAAAACTCGAGTGTTGTGACGTGTGGTACTAGAGTGTTGTGTGTTTCCTAAAGTGGTGATTTCCCCCCAAAAAAACCAGAGCCCGGACTGAGGTCGGTATATATGAGCTGTCTCCTTGGACTTTACTGGAGTAACTTCTTCTTCGGAAGTGAAAGCAAGAGGATTGGTCGCAAAGTCATCTGCAGTATAAAAGGTTTCGGGCAAGGGAAGATTTCCTAAATCCCGATACATGGGGTCATCAAATGTAGTCTTATCTCCTAAAGGACTGACTAAAGGTAACTCCTTCGGAGAGATTGGCCTTTCAGGCGTAGCTACGTCTTCAGGAGTAAAATATTTATCTCTGTTCTTTTTAGTTATATTCGCTAGTTCGTCATCCTGAGTCGAAGAAGGAGAAGGAGAGTCCCTAAGGGGTACCGTTGGATTTTTCGAGCTATCCCCTACCTCAGGAATAATATCAACTGGGGGTAAGTACACGTAAGGGCCTTCTCCATGCCCTATACTACGAGTTATAGCAACAAGACGATGCCTATGAAGATATTCATTGTAACGACCCACATTCTAGGCATCATAGGATCGTAGAATATTTATTTCTTTCACATACGAAGTCGTATGGTCATGTAACTTTGGGAGACGACTAGTGGGGTCATTTCCCATGTGCATGATTTTTGCCGATTTTTAAATGACAATTTTGCCCTTAGCTGATCTTGTTTTGGACATAACTTTTGATTGGAAAGGAGTTTTGACCTGAAACCACTTCCATTGGATCCGGATGATGATTTACAATTCCGTGGAGTGGTCACATTAGCCGAACGGACTCACCGTTCAGGAGATATGGCTGAAATAAGTTTCAGAAGGTGAAAAACTGCTTAACCGGGCCAAATGAGGTGATTAGTAAATGGGCCCATAACCCATTTTGGGATTAGGGTTATGGGGAGGCTGAAATGAGTTAGGTTTTCATTTCATTTCAATTTTCTAGCCGCCATTTACCTCCTAAGAACCCTAATAATGGCCTCCAACCTCTAAAACATCTCCAAATCACTTTCTAATCAAAGATTAGGCTTAGCAACATCAAATTAAGGAGGAATAGCACCAAAACAAGGTTAGAGCTGCTGTGTTGCATTGGGAACAACGCCAGATTTGGTATTTTATTTGTGGCCAAGGTGAGTGATTTGCATAGTTTTGCACTAATTACGGTTAATTAAGGGTAATTAGTGGAGATTAATGAAATTAGACATGATAAAATTTTGGAAAAATATCTATAAATTCGAAAATAATGTTTTAGACCTCTGTTAGGAATTTCGTTTGATTTGGATAAGTTTTACTAATCATATCAATAGTTTTGCCTAAACATGCTTAGGGGAAAACATGGGGTTTTGGTTATGTTTGATCCATTTTACATGCTACAGTTGTTGTTTTGGTGTTTATGATTGATTGTACATGTTGCTATGACTGTATGGTATGATTTTTGATTGTCTAGAAGTGTTAGATTGGTCGAAAACGCCGTCGAATGGCGTAAAACAGTCGCTGGAAAGAAGTGCAGGAAATTGCCCGAACCGGATCGGATCGAAGGGGGAAAGCACGAACCGACCCGCTCGCCTGGAAGCTCCACGATCCAACCCGCTGGTGAGAAGGAGCTCCGATCCAAACCGATGCCACTCACGAGCTGCTTCAGGAGCTAAGGAACCAATGGCCAAGGAGGATCACGAACCGATGCTGGGCCACGACCTGAAGTCCTCCGATCTGAACCGCCTTCCACGTGAGCTGCTCACACCACCCGACCCGATCCACCCTCATGAGCATGAAGCTACCCTGACCCGAACCACTCTAGAGGGGGCGCGATCCGAGCCGTTTAGTGGACACCGAACCGATGGCGTTGCATCACGAGTAGGACCTGACGATGAGTGACGAGCTGGAGGAGTACGACCCGACCCATATGGGGTATTCCGATCCGAACCGAGGAGCTGATGACATGACCTGAAGCAAAGTGAAGTGAAGAAATAGAGACTGATCCATGAAAGAAGGAGGAGACCAAAACACGAGATGCAAAGGTAGTCCAAATAGGAAGTTTGTACTCAGAATCCAGTTGGGAACCAACGAGTCAACTTCATGAGTTGGGCTTTGCTGCGGGACATGTGCTAAGGAGTTGTCGATGTCTATAACTTTGGACCACTATGTGTAGGGGGTACGTGAACGGATTCAGGTCCACTGTGGCCTAGGTACGACTAAAGAGCTATAGACCAATGAAGTGGGGTCATTTGTAAAGGTTTGGTCATGACTCCATGGGGTGAGCTTGGTTGTAGCAGTAGTTGTACAAGTTAAACTCCGTCACTACTTCGATGGGTCTAGTGATTGAAGCGGTAGATATTGTATGCTTTACGCACTGAGTGAGAGATGTGAGGATGGTTGCTATGTTTGATTTGTTTGCCATCATTATGACATGAACACCCCCACCCCCGTTATCTTTACACCATCTGTTCAGTGGCACCTTAGAGTATTGTACGGTATGTAGTGCTAACTCTTTAGTTGCAGGTCCAGGTTCAGGTATGGTTTAATATACATGTTATTGTTCTGTTTAGCTGCTTATCGCTCATACCAGACTTTCTGTCTGACCCAGAGTTTTATGTCTCTTCTTATTACTCTGGGTGATCTCACGAGCAGACTAGAGACAGGTTAGGTGGTATGCACGAGTAGCTGTACCGGAGACGAGCAGGAGGCTTCCACGTATGATATATATAGACATTCTCCCTATGTTGCTGCGGTCACTACTTTGGGCATTAGTGGTGTACCTTTCTTTCTTTTGTTTAGAGACAGTAATTTGGAAAGTTGTAATAAGCTGTATTTGGATTTCCGCTACTCTGATGTTGATGTTGGTTTTAGTTATCAGCTTACGCACTGTCTTGCCTGTATTATGTCAAGTATATTATTATATTTTGTTCCATGCGCTGTGAGACATTCTACAGGTTTTCGATTAGTTCATTCTCTTCTTTCTTTTCTTTGGCGACCGTTCTGTGTTGGTCGGGCATGTGTACAGCGCACTTTCGGAGGAAATGCCGGATGGTGCGGGGCGGGCCGTCACACTTGGTATCAGAGCTCTAGGTTGCGTAGTTAACCTAGGGAAAGACATTAGGAGAGAAAATACGTATATGAGAGCGTGTATTTGTGATTATTTCGGTTTTCAAAAGCTATATACATATATATACTATTAGTATAGTTAAGAATGAAGTCGCACTGCACTGGCGCCACTATGGAGATGGTTAATCGTTTTCTCTTTACAAATTGAACGATGAGCCGATACGCAAGAGGTGCTGGTAGAGGAGCCAATAATGGGAATGCTGCTGACATGAGGACGATGTTTACTGACCTCATGAGAGAGATGCTTAGGGATGTGCAGAGGGCAGCTCCCAATGCTGGTAATGGTGGTGGTCCAATAGTAAAGGCGCCTAGGGCCGATTTCGCCAAGCTGAACAAGGATTATACTAGTCTTGGTGGGAAGCCGTTCCACGGAACGGATTCGGCTACAGATGTTTAGGATTGGTTGGATAGCTGTGAGTGTATCTTCGAAGATTTGGGTATCGAGGATGCAATGAAGAGAAGGCTAGCATCCTGTCAGCTGCAAGGACGAGCAATGAATTGGTGGAATGCTATAAAGGCAGCTACTCCCGAGGATCATATTACTTGGGATCAGTTTAAGGTTCGCTTTAGCGATAAATTCATTCCAGCTGCTCAGAAGTCAGTACTGTTTAAGAAATTCTTGGAACTTAAGCAGAATGGCAGAGCTGTCTCTGAGTATATTGCCGAATTCAACACTTTGTCGAAATATGGGTTATTCCTAATAGATACTGCCGAGAAGAAGAACGAGAAGTTTATAACAGGTTTGGATCAGTACTTGGGGGAAAAGCTTATTAACCACATCGATGAGACGTTTGAATCGATTGTGGGGAAAGCATTGAGGTCAGAGAGTCTTTACCCTAAGTCGAAGATTGAGGTTGCATCTGTAGAGGAGCCAAAGCCGCAAGCAAGTGGTGGAGGCAAGAATGGTTCCTAGAATAAGAGAAAGCAGAATCAGACTAAGGATGGCCAGAAGAAAAAGAATAAGAAAGATGTTGAGTGCTTCAGCTGTGGTAAGAAGGGCCATTATGCTGTAATTGTCAGGCCAAGCCAGCGGATAGGAAGTGCTTCAACTGTGGCCAAGTGGGACATCACAAGGACAAGTGTCCGCAACCCCCTAAAGAATAGCAGGTGGTGAAAGCATATGCCCTTAATGTTGTTCCTTCTTCTTCGAATGCCCCAACTGCAGCGGAGAAAGGAAAGAATGTCGTTGTTCAAGGTATGCTTTCTGTTTATGATGTTCCTGTTAGAGTTTTGTTTGATACCGGAGCTTCCAGTTCTTTCATATCTAGTGACCTGGTAGATAGGTTGGGATTGGAGCCCGAAATTGTCGATAGACCTTTAGTAGTGATGAACCCGATTGGTGGTTCGACTAACCTTAACATGATTTGTCGTAATGTGGTCTTATCGAGTCATGGATGAATGTTTGGTTGTGATTGCTTTGTTTTGGGCTTTACTGGGTTTGGCATTATTTTGGGAGTCGATTGGCTCTAAAGATACGGGGTGGTGGTAGTCTGTGAGGGCTATTTGGTGACAGCTAGAGCGGATGATGTGCAGAGGGTAGTGTTTGGGGGTCTATCTAGTGATGGGGTAATGGCTAGTTTTCTAAATTCCCTCGACATCCCGCATAGTGAGTTGTCAGGTTTGGTCGTGGTTGGCCAGTATCCGGACGTCTTCGAGGAAGTGACCGGGCTTCCACCACACCGAGAGATTGAGTTCCGTATTGATTTAGTGAAAGATGCCAGACCTATAATGATGCCACTTCGTCGTATGGCACCAAAGGAGCAGCGAGAGCTCGGGGTTCAAGTCAGCGATCTTTTGAAGAAGGGATTTATTAGAAGGAGTGTTTCTGAATGGGGAGCACCAGTTGTGTTTGCTACCAAGGCGAATGGTTCCCTTCGTTTGTGTGTAGACTACCGTGAGTTGAATAAAGTGACGAGGAAGAACAAGTATCCTCTGCCGCGGATAGATGATTTGTTTGATCAGTTGAGTGGCGCGATAGTATTCTCTCAATTGGATCTCGCGACAGGTTTTCATCAGCTTATAGTGGAAGTTGAGAGTATAGCTAAAACGGCATTTCAGACACCGTCTGGGTTTTATGAGTGGTTGGTCATGCCATTCGGGTTGACCAATGCCCCAGCATATTTTGTGGATCTTATGAATAAGGTATTCAGAGATCAGTTGAATAAGTTTGTTCTTGTGTTCGTGGATGATATTTTGGTCTACTCGAGGACAGAGGAAGAACATAAGGAACATTTGAGGATAGTAATGGAGGTGTTGAGAAAACACCAACTGAAAGCGAAGTTTCCTAAGTGTCACTTCTGGAGGAGGGAAGTGAGATTCTTGGGCCATGTCGTTTCAGAGAATGGTATTGCCGTGGTTCCTGCGAAGGTGGCTACAGTACAAGATTGGTCTACGCCTAAGAATGCGACAGACATAAGAAGTTTCTTGAGGTTAGCTGGATATTATCGTAAGTTTATCCAAGACTTCTCCAAGATAGCAGCACCGTTGACTCAATTGACCAAGAAGAATCATGCTTTCGTTTGGGACGAAAAGTGCGAGAATGCATTCAAGAGTCTAAAAGAAAAGTTGACATGTGCACCAGTATTAGTCATTTCTAAGGGGAATGAAGAGATGACAGTATATACGGAAGCATGTGGTACAAGGCTAGGTGTTGTATTGATGCAAGGAGGTAGGGTAGCCTATGCAAGTCGGCAACTGAAACCGCATGAGAAAAGATACCCTACCCATGATTTGGAATTGGCAGCGATCGTGTTCGCACTGAAGATGTGGAGACATTATCTCTTGGGAGAAAGATTCGAGTTGTTTACCGATCATAAGTCATTAAAATATCTCTTCTCTCAGAAGGATCTCAATCTCCGGGAGAAAAGATGGTTAGAATTCTTAGCTTCCTATGATTTCGACATCGCATATACACCAGGAAAGGGCAATGCGGTGGCTGATGCATTGAGTAGAAGACATGCCAGTTTAGGGGCTATATTTCTTAAATGGAAGCAACTGGAGTACATCGCTGGGTATGATTTCAGACCAAAGTACGAGTTGGATCCAGAAATGTTAGCAAGTTTGACGATCAGACCCACTTTGATTGAGCGGATTGGTTCTAGTCAAAGGAACGATCCTAACCTATTGGAAATCATCTCAAAGTTAAAGATGGGAATTGACGGAGAGATGAACAAGTATGGGCTTGATCGAGATGGATGGCTTAGAAAGAATGGAAGATTAGTTGTACCCAATGTCAATGGATTGAGAGATGAAGTGCTTAGAGAATGTCATCACTCAAAACTGACTATACACCCCGGTGGTAACAAGATTTATCGAGATATGAAGCAGGCCTACTACTGGGAAGGAATTAAAAGAGACATTGGGAAGTTTATATCTAAATGCATGAACTACCAGCTAGTTAAAGCTGAGCAAAAAAAGCCTAGTGGTTTGTTACAACCATTAGAAATTCCAGAATGGAAATGGGAACAAGTGTCAATGGATTTCATTGATGGGTTACCAAGGATTAGATCGAGCCATGATAGCATTTGCGTGATTGTGGACCGATTGACTAAGAGTGCAAGGTTTATACCCGTCAAGTCAAACAAGACAGCAGCTAAATTAGTGGAACTGTATATAAAGTGGGTAGTGAGATTTCATGGAATACCCTAAGGCATTGTAAGTGACTGAGATCCGTTGTTCACTAGTGGATTTTGGAAGAGCTTACAAGAGGCATTAGGATCAGAACTACATCTCTGTACCGCGTATCATCCTCAAACCGATGGTCAAACAGAGATGGTGAATCATATATCAGAAGACCTCTTGAGAGCCTGTGTATTGGATTTTGGGGGGATCATAGGATGACTATCTGCATCTATTAGAGTTTGCATATAATAATAGTTATCAATCCAGTATTGGTATGGCTCCATTTGAAGCTTTGTATGGAGACCGTGTAACTCACCGTCTTGTTGGTTAGAGACCGGTGAGAAATTTGTGCTTGGACCAGAAGTAATAAGAGAAACATCAGACAAGATCAAGGTTATCCAACAGCGAATGAAGGCTGCCCAAGATAGGCAGAAAGGTTATGTTGATAAGAGGAGAAGAGGATTAAAGTTCTCCATTGGCAACTTGGTGTTTGTCAAGATTTCTCCGTTGAAGAGCGTGATACGATTTGGCAGGAGGGGCAAGTTAGCACCAAGATTTGTTGGTCCATTCCCAGTTCTTGAGAAAATTGGGAATTTGGCATACAAAGTTGAATTACCAGAGAAGATGGCAGGAGTTCACAACGTATTTCATGTTTCCAAGTTAAGGAAGTTCGTAAACGACCTAGATGTGGTTATTTCGCCAGATCAGTTGGATGATATCGAAGTTGAACCCGAGGTGGTTGGGAACCGCAAGCCTATCCGTATCGTTGGGAACTATACGAAGCAACTTCGAAGGAAAGCGGTGAATCTAGTCAAAGTTCAGTGGGGCGAGGATGAGAATGACTGTACTTGGGAGACAGAGGAAAGCATTAGGAAGACGTATCCAGAACTCTTCGCCTGGTAAGATTTCAGTTTCGGTTTAGTTTTCTGCATGCTAGGATAGGCTTGTTTTGTTTGTTTTGCATGTTTGATTGTTGTTTGTGGCTGGTAGGCATGCGGGATCCTTTGCATGTTTTGGGTTAAGGAATTTCGAGGACAAAATTTCTTAAGGGGGGAGAGTGTAACGACCCGCATTCTACGCATCATAGGATCATAAAATATTTATTTCTTTCACATACGAAGTCGTATGGTCATGTAACTTTAGGAGACGACTAGTGGTGTCATTTCCCATGTTCATGATTTTTGCCGATTTTTAAATGACTATTTTGCCCCTAGCTGATCTTGTTTTAGCCATAACTTTTGATTGGAAAGGAGGTTTGAGCTGAAGCTACTTTCATTGGATCGGATGATGGTTTACAATTCCGTAGAGTGGTCACATTAGCCGAACGGACTCACCGTTTGGGAGATATGGCTGAAATAAGTTTCAGAAGGTGAAAAACTGCTTAATCGGGCCAAATAAGGTGATTAGTAAATGGACCTATAACCCATTTCTGGATTAGGGTTATGGGGAGGCTGAAATGAGTTAGGTTTTCATTTCATTTCAATTTTCTAGCCGCCATTTACCTCCTAAGAACCTTAATAATGGCCTCCAACCTCTAAAACATCTCCAAATCACTTTCTAATCAAAGATTAGGCTTATCAACATCAAATTAAGGAGGAATAGCACTAATGCAAGGTAAGAGCTGCTGTGTTGCATTGGGAACAGCGCCAAACAGAGATTCATTTCAGATTTGGTATTTTATTTGTGGCCAATGTGAGTGATTTGCATAGTTTTGCACTAATTATGGTTAATTAAGGGTAATTAGTGGAGATTAACGAAATTAGACATGGTAAAATTTTGGAAAAATATTTATAAATTCAAAAATAATGTTTTAGACCTCTGTTAGAAATTTGGTTTGATTTGGTTAAGTTTTACTAATCATATCATTAGTTTTGCCTAAACATGCTTAGGGGAAAATATTGGGTTTTGGCTATGTTTGATCCATTTTACATGCTATAGTTGTTGTTTTGGTGTTTATGATTGATTGTACATGTAGATATATGGTATGATTTGTGATTGTCTAGAAGTGTTAGATTGGTCGAAAATGCCGTCGAATAGCGTAAAACAGTCGCTGGAAAGAAGCGCAGGAAATTGCCCGAACCGGATTGGATCGAAGGGGGAAAGCACGAACCGACCCGCTCGCCTGGAAGCTCCACGATCCGAGCCTTTGGTGAGAAGGAGCTCCAATCCGAACCGATGCCACTCACGAACTGCTTCAGGAGCTAAGGAACCAATGGCCAAGGAGGATCACGAATCGATGCTGGGCCACGACCTGAAGTCCTCCGATCCAAACTGCCTTCCACGTGAGCTGCTCACACCACCCGACCCGATCCGCCCTCGTGAGCATCAAGCTACCCCAACCCGAACCACTCTAGAGGGAGGCGTGATCCGAGCCGTTTAGTGGACACCGAACCGATGGCGTTGCATCACGAGTAGGACCTGACGATGAGTGATGAGCTGGAGGAGCATGACCCGACAAGTATGGGGTATTCCGATCCGAACCGAGGAGCTGATGACATGATCTGACGCAAAGTGAAGTGAAGAAATGAAGACCGATCCGGGGAAGAAGGAGGAGACCAAAACCCGAGATGCAAAGGTAGTCCAAATAGGAAGTTTGTACTCAGAATCCAGTTGGGAACCAACGAGTCGACTTCATGAGTTGGGCTTTGCTGCGGGACGTGTGATAAGGAGTTGTCGATGTCTATAACTTTGGACCACTATGTGTAGGGGGTACGTGAACGGATTTAGGGCCACTGTGGCCTAGGTACGACTAAAGAGCTATAGACCAATGAAGTGGGGTCATTTGTAAAGGTTTGGTTATGACTCCATGGGGTGAGCTTGGTAGTAGCAGTAGTTGTCCAAGTTGAACTCCGTCACTACTTCGATGGGTCTAGTGATCGAAGCGGTAGATATCGTATGCTTTACGCACTAAGTGAGAGATGTGAGGATGGTTGCTATGTTTGATTTGTTTGCCATCATTATGACATGCACACCCTCACCCCCGTTATCTTTACACCATTTGTTTAATGGCACCTTAGAGTATTGTAAAGTATGTAGTGCTAACTCTTTGGTTGCAGGTCCAGGTTCAGGTATGGTTTAGTATACCTTTTATTGTTCTGTTTAGCTGCTTATCGCTCATACCAGACTTTTTGTCTGACCTAGAGTTTTATGTCTCTTCTTATTACTCTGGGTGCTCTCACGAGTAGACTAGAGACAGGTTAGGTGGTATGCACGAGTAGTTGTACCGGAGACGAGCATGAGGCTTCCACGTATCATATATATTGACATTCTCTCTGTGTTGCTGTGGTCACTACTTTGGGCATTAGTGGTGTACCTTTCTTTCTTTTGTTTAGAGACAGTAATTTGGAAAGTTGTAATAAGCTGTATTTGGATTTCCGCTACTCTGATGTTGATGTTGGTTTTAGTTATCAGCTTATGCATTGTCTTGCCTTGTTTTATGTCAAGTATGTTATTATTATATTTTGTTCCATGCGCTGTGAGACATTCTACAGGTTTTCGATTAGTTCATTCTCTTCTTTCCTTTCTTTGGCGACCGTTCCATGCTGGTCGGGCATGTGTATAGTGCACTTTCAGAGGAAATGCCGGCTGGTGCGAGGCGGGCCGTCACATTCATCCACCAAACACTCTTTGATGGTCAAGAATTTTTTATCACCATTGAGTAGTCGGTTCAAGCGATCAAATTGTATTGGATGTTTTTCTTGTGGCGGATTAGGAACTGCAAGTAAAAACAAGCGATGTTAGTATGTTTCCGTGGTCTGAAATTTAAAACATTGATGTCCTTACTTGACTTGAGCCACCTTCTGGAGCACTCTGGCTGTTGTTTAATGTAAAACCACTCAGGCTTTGGATCCCCAGCATTGCTACTAAACGGAACAGTGATAATTTTCCTTTTAGCACAGATTCGAAATATACAAAGGACAGAGTGTCGTTGTTTCGATGTTTGAAGTTGTAAAAGAAATGAACATCTTCAAAAGTCAACTCTTCACCAAGAATTTCTCTATAGGCTATGTATAGGGTATACAAGTAGGCGTAAGAATTGGGAAGAAGCTGCATGGGGGCAATCCTTAACTGTCTCAGTAAATCGACTATGAATGGTGGGAATGGAGGTATCGCTCTAACAAGACATATTAGTTTGGAAATAGCCATATATCCTTCTGGTGGATTATGGGGACGATCTGTTTTCGAGGGTAAAAGGGTATCTCCTTGAAGAATCCCATGCTTGAGGCGTATCCGTAGTAGTCTATCGTTATCAATTGTCGACTCAACTGAATCTTTAGGCAAGTCTAACATAACTGCATCCCTAAATTCGTTAGGGGCACGATTATCTCTTATCCCGCCTTCTTCTTCTTTGCCGAGAGAGACATTACCTCCAGAGGATGCTTCGTTATTATGAACTTCTATCTCATAGTCTGGGCCTTCACTATTACATCTTGAGTCTGAGGTGGAATATACATCCTTGACAGGTGGATTCTCGGATGATCTGGCAGCGTCTCTCCTTTCAGCTAGTCTAGATGAGTGTCTTTCTGCCATGGTCGTTAAGCTATTGAAGAAGGAATAGTGAGAGTTAGAGTAAATTTGCCCGTGTTCCCCTGTGCATGTGTGTGAGCTAAAGTATACAAGTTTATATGCAATGACACTAGATAATACAGTAAAGAAGTGCAGTGCAAAGATGGACAATGCAGTTATGCATTTACAAGCAGTCCAAAAGTTAAGTCAGAAAGGCTCTATCCTAACTGTCCATAAAGTTATTGACCACGGCCAACGTTGGTTAAGTTAACTGAATTATTTTTTAATAAGTTCTCTTGGATCGGTTCGGAAGTTAAATGGAAGTAGCTTCAGATCGGTTCGGGTGTACATGTTGTGATCGGGTCAGCTCAAGTTCCCTTTGTTGTATTAAAATCGGATCGAGTGCCCAGATCATCAGCAGCCAAGTTCGAATATTTCACTGCATCAGGCCGGATCGGAGAAGTCCCAGAGAAGGTGATTACGACCGGTTTGGTTGACCCCGAACCTCCCTTATGCCTTCAAGCCCATCCTCCCAATTTAACTTTCCTCTGCGGTTGCCATCAGTTCCACCGACCCGACCCGGCCAGATGAATCCTTTTCTCCTCCCTCTTGTGCCTCCCACTCCGAACCGATCCCTTTCCTTTCTCTCTTCTTCTCCTTCATTTCTCCATCAACACCGAACCCATCTCCTTCCAAAGACTCATGCATTTTTGAGAAATTTGTCATGGCAAAACACCCATAAGCTAAATCCCATCCACCAACGCCTCGAGGTGGTGACAAGGCCGCCAACGACGACGGCGAGGAGAAAGAAGACACCGCACCACGCTTGGTATGACGTTGAACATAAATTCACTCAAATTACTTCTAAAATTCGAATGAGAATCAGTTAAAAAGGAATTGATCGAAGTTTTTTACCTACTTATGTGATCGATTCAAAGATTAAAGAGGAATTCTGAAGATTTAAGAGCTAGGGTTTTTCTCGTCTTTTGAGTGAAACCTGGAAAGCGAAGGAAATAAAAAGAAAAGAAGGAAAAAAGGGAGAGATAGTGAATTTATATAAACGTGGAATGACCTTTTGTATTCTTGCCAACGTGTCATCCTATTCCGATCGGACCGGAAGGCAGGCCCGTGGTTATTTGGCCCATTAGCTTAATGGCGTCAGTATGCAAGGAGGATCATTTGGATCAAATCCGAACCCAAGCATAGCCCCAGGTATTAACTCAACATATGAAATTAACTTCAAAGAAGAAGCAATGATTTCAAAGAAAAACATACAAAAGTTTACTTGGAGGAGCTTCTGGACATCAAGTAGGGTTCTCAAAGTTATTTGAAATGAAGGAAGCGACTTGCACATCCTTTGGTGTATTTATAGAGCGCAAAAGAAGTGAATTAATGAAGCAGCACGTCCCTACAAACGAATGGAAGCAATTATTCAACGGTTTTGGTTCAGAAACCAATAGTCAGACTATTTCGAAGCACACTCTATCTTCAATAGAAACGTACTTCGAGGGGGCAAAATGTTAGCCTATTTTGTGAACTAGACTACACAAAATTGGAAGATCAAATAGTGTAGAATGTTGACCAAGAGAAACACTTCTTGGAAAATCGGATCGGATCAGACCTTCGCAGCCAAGTTGAGGTTATGTGGAACAAAAAACAGAAGAACGAGAACATGACCGAATCGGTTCGGAGACCCCCGATCCGACCCCTTTCTCCTCTACATACCCGATCTGATCGCAGGGAGCTGGTGCAGTTACAGACCACGTTCCCTGAAGACTCGGAGCAATTAGAAGACCATTCCCTCACGTTCACCCACTAACTTGATGTGCTGGCACCATCGTAAGAGATCCGGACCCGATACTAATGGGATAGGCTCCACGTGGATCCGAACCGAAGTCATTTCAGAAGCATTTTCCGCCTATAAATACACCACCAAGGCACATTTGAAAGGATCTTTTAGCATTTTTAGAACTCAAACTCCTTAGCTATCTGAATTTCATCATCATTTTCAGATTGCAATCATCATTTAAAAGCATATTTCAGAGGAGATTGAGTGAATTCATACATTGTATGAGTGAAATTGAGGGAAAATCATTGTTGTATTTGTTTTCAAATCATCAATTCAAAGAGTAGAAAGTGGATGTAGGCTATTTAACGTCGAACCACTATAAACCGTGTGTTTCTTCTTTGTTTTCGATCTCATTTCCATAGAATTATTTCTGATTTGGGTGTTAGAGCCATTTTTGGATCTAACAAAAAGATTTCTGACATATATGGGAAATGACAAAGAGGTAATTGTATTTTTTTTAACCTTTTCTCATTTGGTTTATTAAGCAGTCAATAATGAAAATGTAGGAGTATTAAAAACTTTTTGTTATCATTTTATTAATGAAAAAGGGATCTAAAATGAATGTTATAAAATATTTTCTAAATTAGCTGATCTTATGATAGTTTTTATTCATTTAAGCCAAATATAAAGAACATTTCTGTTAATTTGTATTTAACATTAATGTTATAAAATGTTTATAGTTTAGGAAAAAAATTATTCAAAAGTTTAATTATATTATAAAATGAACACAAAACAGAAGAAATAAGGGAGGGAGGACATTTCTATTCATTCAGATGTATATCCTTTCTATTACATTGGCTCCTTTATATATAGGCTTTTGGAGCTGATTTTAGCTAATTCTCATGATGTGGGACTAAACATAGAAATAATAAAAGCATATTCACAACATTCATATATATATATATATATATATATATATATATATATATATATATATATATATATTACAACACTCCCCCTTGAATATGCATCTTCAAAAACTTGAATGCTCTGTTAACTTAAAGTTGTCCCTTTTAAAACATATATGATGATTGCTCTCCTTTATTATTATCTTGCTTGCATATATCCGTTCAGTCAATACAACTATTGTCTTTTGCCTTTAAAACTCTATCAGGAAAACCCAATGGGAAAAGTCTTGAACGAGAAAAAGAGTACAACGTCTGACATTATGAATATCATATTAAAATGATATTCCTCAAAAGAGTTTGATTCTTCAGGATCAAAACAATGCCTCATTAAAAACCTTTTTATGAAAAACCCTATGGGAAAGATCATAAACAAGGAAAAGAGTGCAAATTTATTTCCTCTTTAAGTAACATGTTTTACAATGTTACCGTAAGGGTTGATACTTCAGGATCAAGATAATGCCTCATTAAAAACCTTACTAACAAAAACCCAGTGGGAAAAATATTAGTGAAGGGAAAGAGTACATTATAGCATATTTTTATATGATCCCCCTTATTTATAACTCATTACTCAATTAATCTACTAATGTAGTCGACGCATGCCAATTTTGTACATCATATTCCGGAATGTTGATTTGGAAATTGCCTTTGAGAACAGATCTACCCGCTTTTCTTGAACTGAATTTGTTTCTACTCTTTCTTGTTATCCTTTAATTCATGTGTGAAGAGAAATTTAGAATAAATGTGCTCCATCCTTTCACCCTTGGTATAATTCACTTGAATTTGAGTCATGCAAACTGCCTTGTTTTCTTCATAAATTATAATTTACTGCATCAAAAGATGTTTGATACTTTTGGATCAAAATGTTGCCTCGTCAAAACCTTAATAAGAAAAACCCGATGGGAAAAATCTTAGTGAAGGAAAAAGAGTACAATATACAATGTCATATTTACTACATCAAAAGTAGTATGATACTTCTGTATCAATGTAATGCCTCGTTAAAACCTTAATAAGAAAAACCCAGTGGGAAAAATCTTAAATAAGGAAAAAGAGTACATTATAACTTATTTTTGTATGTTACTTTTGGGTTGATACTTATGGATCATGACCCATGCCTCATTGAAACCTTACTAAGAAAACCCAGTGGGGAAAAACTTAGTTAAGGAAAAAGAGTGCATTATATCATACTCATGGATGCTCTCCCTGATTTAATAATTTCCTCTGAATTCATATTCTTTTTTCAATAACTCAAATTGCTTGCAAATACTTCTTAATGAACTTTTTTTTAAAACTTCATGTGCATTTCCATGCTTTAGGCATGCTTTCTTATTTAAAACACCTCCCTTTTGTGATTTGTATGATACTAATATTCATTTATGAATACACGTCAGGTGCTTATAATTTTCTGTTTCAATCGGGCTTGAATATTGCAATACACATTTGATGAGTGAGACAACTTTCATTACAACAACACTAAGCAGGAAGTAATCTACTCATCTTGAAGTATATCAAGATTTTCATTATAACAATACTTAGAAGAATACTGTAATCTATCGGACATGTTCTTTGTATTCTTTATAATAACAAATGTTATTTATGTTTTTCAGGTACTTATATATTATAATAATTTTTGCATATCGCAATTACCACTTCAAAGGATATTAAGAGTTTCACTACAACAATTCTTGAAAGCAGGAAGTGATCTATTCATCATGAATTATTTCAAGATTTTCATCACAACAATACTTAAAAGAATGTTGTAATCTACATTTCTTGCTCTTTATCACTACCAAAGTTTTTCAAATTCTTCTAGAATTTGTATACTTTCATCGTTTATACCTTCAGGGTATTGTAAGCGTTTTAAACACTTTCACCACTTTAATCAATTCAATTATCTCTGAAAAGTACAATGCTCATGGCACTTGACACTCTATGATGTTTCAGTAACTTCCATGTGCTTTTGTCATCATCTATATTTCTTGAGACGACCCCAAATCCCGTACTGACGGAGACAAGGGTAATCTTTGGAATATAACACAGAAACAGATAATAGTAGAACAGGATTAAATAAATACATCAGATAATGAACAATAGAATATACTGGATAAAAGCAATCATCAGAGTTACACAGTATACAGGATCTTACTTAGTACAAATACAGTTCAGCTATACATAAATGCCCACAGCGGAAAACAACAAAATATGTACAATAGGAGCTGAACAGCATAAAAAGAGATAAATGATAGAATCCATCTTCAGCTCCAGCTATCCAGATAAAGCCTGCTAAACCTGAATACAAGGCTGCCCGTGTAGAAAGAGGGGCACCCGAGTTTGAAAGTGAAACAAACTACGAGTCAGTCATGGGACTAGTATGAGAAATCCACTCAACCCATTTATAATATGGCTAATCACAGGACCACGCCACTTTCGTGGAACGGGTTTACTCCATTGGATTGCCAGTGCTTTAAAACAAATCTTTCTTTTAAACATCGCTATGCTTGTTATAAAAATGAAGCCATTATAAGACTCAGTTCCCATCACACAATGCAATGCAAACCGGAGGATAGAGTTTTTAACTTATAACAGCCAAAATATGCTTGATACGAATAAAACAAAGGCATTTAATATTATTGCTAGTGTTTATATGTTTTGAAAGCAATTTCAAATCATAACTATCAATCATAGACGGCATGGGTACGATATATCATGTCGCCATATATATATATATATATATATATATATATATATATATATATATATATATACACAATCAAAACCGCACAGTCACGTATTTGGAAATTGGATTTCCATCATGAACCAAGGCAAAAGATAGTCCTTACCGAATTCGAGACGCTCTAGCCCGCCCCTTAGGAACAGCCACAACTGTCCCTTGGATCGTCAGGGTCGGTCCACCGATGTGGATTATTATGCCTGAACACTATCCCCGCCCTTTGGGGCGTAAACGAGCCAACGAATGACTCCATCGGACCCGGATCGTCCGATCAAACCGAGGCACCTCGCAACAGCAATAACCACATAGGTGAAAAGTATATAAATGTCAGGGCTGGTAGGTCACTGACACCACCCTAGCTAGAAAGAAACGCATGCCCTCCCTGAGGTCCTTCTCCCGTTTTTGCTTCATACCGAGGTGTGAGGCTCGCGAATTCACGTTATACACAAAGCTACGCCACACAGGCGGTGCTTTGATCATCACCACAAGACTTTGCTTTTCAACAGAAGCCCTGATCACTGCATCTTAGCATGCCACATAGGCAATTCATGCCATGCGACTGATGTCCATCGATATACAACCTCTGAGCTCGTGCGTTTCAGAGAAGGGCGTTAAGCAAAAGAATAAATTCTCCGCCGCCAAACAGATGTATTTTCAATAGAGATCAATCAACACAGAATAAAATCCAATGTCAGACACACAGTCCATTTACAAGTCCGTTCTGGGTCTGAACGAAACCGGAGGCACTAAATACCTTGCAAACCCATCGATCACCACGTACGTCTGGACGATCACCACTCATTACCCATATTTCGGGATGCCTCCCAATCAGGACCTCGGTTACCATCCAAACGAGGTGAAGATCTCCGGTCTTCGACCACCGTCTTCATCTTCGACTTTTAATCGTCGGTCAATTATTTGAAATGAGAATTAACTCGGTCTTTTTCAAATAATTCACGTATATTTATAATTTCAAATTAATTTATTTCAATGGTTTAATCATTCGACAACACCAATTTTGTTCTTTAATGTAATTTTCACACCTAACACATTCAACCATCAAATACCACATAAATCGAGTAAGTTCAGTTTATTTCCATTCCAAATCGTTTATGATATTTTATAACGATTTATCGCTATTTTTATTTATTTTAAAATAGCTAATTCAGCCAAAACGACGCTTCGGGCCATAACGCGGCCGTGGCGCTGTTTTTCTTCAGATTTGATTTACACATATCTGAAAATCTAACCGATGGATCTTCACAAAATTTACATCATTAGAAAGGTCTTTTCAAAACGAATCCAACGTTTCTAGTTTTGGGAAAATCCGACGGTCGGATCTCTCGGTACAACCGTTTGAAGTTTCGATTTCAAAATACGAACTGCAGCGTCGTTATTCGATTAAATATAATTATATTTATATATATATAATCGATTCTGGCGCTGTTTTTCTTCAGATTTGAATTAAACATTCCAAACAATCCAACCGTTGGATTTTTACAAAGTTGGTGCCGTTGGAAAGATATTTCCAAGGCGAACCCAACGGTTGCGGTTTCGGGAAAATCCAATGGTCGGATTTCCCGCACTAGTTGTTTGAAATCACGGTTTCAAAATACGAACTGCACGGCCACGTTTCGTTTTAATTTTATTTATATTTATATATTTATATAAATATAGTTCATTCAACAATTTCAATATCATTTTCACTTCAAATATTTCACTAACGCCTTTAAATTTTGGAAAATTTCGCCATAACCTCCTTTGTACGGGAGGGGCTGGGAAAATTCCCAAATAGCCACATGGGCGTCTCATGTCAATAAGAAAAAGAAAAAGCCAAGCGGCTAGCCAACAGGCTCATAAAATCATCACCCAAACAAAACAGTAAATGTGTACCTATTTGTCGGGCACAAAATTTTATTCCTCTTCTCTAGCCCCTTTTTCTATAACCTGTTCAATAAATATGCATGTACATATATATAGTTCTTATCACTTATCATTTTCCATTCAACTTCATATTTGATTCCATTTGGTTTAAAAACACCATTCATTCTACTGTTGCATGTATAGGCAAAAATCATACCATAAGCTAATTAATGAATATTTCAACTCATGCATATTTATTTGAACGAGTTGCTATTTTTAACACTTCACATTTCAACAATTCATGTATATAATAAAAATGTGATTTTTATTGTAAAACAATTCATTTCAAAACACTATTATTTTATATAGTTTATATAGGTGATAAAATTAGGATTTTTATTGTAAAACAATTTATTTTAAAACAAGGTCATTTTACATAGCTCATATAGATGATAAAAAGGCGATTTTAATTATAAAACAATTTATTTCAAAATATGAATACCATTCAACACATGAATTCTAATCAACGAATGAATATCGATTCAACACATGAAGGTTTTCTATAGTTTCTATATATAGATAAAAATGTGATTTTTATATGTAAAACACGAATACCATTCAACACATGAATTTCTAATCAACGAATGAATATCGATTCAACACATGAAGGTTTTCTATAGTTTCTATATATAGATAAAAATGTGATTTTTATATTTAAAACACGAATACCATTCAACACATGAATTTCTAATCAACGAATGAATATCGATTCAACACATGAAGGTTTTCTATAGTTTCTATATATAGATAAAAATGTGATTTTTATATTTAAAACACGAATACCATTCAACACATGAATTTCTAATCAACGAATGAATATCGATTCAACACATGAAGGTTTTCTATTTAACGAATAAATATAGTTTCAGCAAATGAAAATAATTCAAGCACATGAATATTATTCAGAATTTCGGCAACATAACGGCAGGGTAGTTAAAACCGGGACCGTCCCTAGTACGGCTCCTCGCTCTACCTTAAAACCTCGTGGTTTTTGACAATGGGGATCATGCATCTAGTTCGCACGCAGGCGGCATGTATATATTTATTTCATTTCCACAAAACTGTCCTATGTGGTTTCAACCAAATATTTCTCAACCACAAATGGGTATTTTCCAACCACAATCCATCAATATCAACCACAAACAATCCCAAACAATCATTCGCTATCAATCAACTTTCACACCAATCACAACCAATAAATATCGTCCATGGTTTGTGGACGAGGGGCGTATATATATATATATATATATATAGCAATTCACTTCTATTTCAACACATATATACTTTTTTTTCAACGCATATATAACTTATACATCGAACGTACAACTTATACAACGCTTATACAGGAGGTGTACAACGCTTATATAACTCATACATCGACTATATAATTTATACATCGTCGTTTTCCATATTGTTTATAAATTAGAAATCTCACTTTGGGTTCCACTCCACCAAAAATAGCAGAAGGCTCAGAAAAATATACGATCTCTTCTAAAATGTAGAAGACGTCCACACGGTCACGATGTTTCCTGTTTCACTGGATTTCGACAAGAAACGAAAAAGATATGATTTTTCAAAGTTTGCAACGGTTTTAAACTGTCGAAATTAGTTAAATAATTAACAGCCGTATACCTTCCTTTTGATTCAAAACTAGGTTTTGGATTTTCTTTCTATCCGTGCAGCGATGTTCAGATCAGCCAATACCACGTCGGAGAGGCTGGAGAGGGCTTCAGATCGACGGTGGGGTGGTCCCCTGCGATCGTCGGAGGAGGGAGAAAAATGGATCGGCGCTGGCGAACTTCGGGGGCTCGACCTGGGCAACTGGCGAGGCGAGGCGAGGCAAAGGTGGGTCGGATTTGTAGAGGGGGAGGAGGTGGATTGGGTTTGGGTGGTGGCGGCGGCTCTGGTGGCCTGTATCGGTGGCGATGTGAAGGGGAAGGAGGGAGCGATGGGGATCGTCGAAATCACTGAGCGGGGAGAGAGAAAAAGGATTTTTCTAAATTTTTTTTATTTGAATTCTGATTGGTCGGTAGATTTTATAAGGGGTTTTCTGACGCGACCACCAATCCAAACCCAACGACTGTCGTCCCTAGCGTTTTACCCCCATTCCGAACACAATGGGATATGTTTCGAAGGCCCATTCGAATGTTTCAGTCAGTTTTCCTTCAATTTAAAATATATAACATTCAATATTTGATTTGAACGTACATTTCAATTTGCCAGGGCCACAAACTGATTCGAAAAATTCCAGAAAAAATAAATCTAGCTATGTTTTGATGACACGGTCCCAACAAAACTAGTTTCGTCGAATTCTGAGACCGTTTGCAAAAAGGCTCATTTCTGGTAGATCCAATTTAACTGTAATTGATCAAAACACGTTTTCTTTTGCCACGCTCACATACTAGCTTCAAAAATTATGAAATTTGAAACCTAGCAATAACTTCACATCCCGGATCCAACAAAAGTGGTTTCATCGAATTCCGAGGTCGTATGCAAACTGGCCAATTTCACGGGCTATATAAATTCCATAGCGACCTTTCTGAAAATTCATTCGGCCATAACTTTTGCTTTCCGCTATGAAAATTCGATTTTTCAGATTCGTTAGAAAGGTATTCACTAACAGATTTAAATATTTTTGGTTTCACTAAAATCAGTTTTGTTTTGCACCCGGTACAGTCCGACAAAGTTTGAATTCAATTTTTGAAACTACAGCACCATTTCAGGCCTCGTTTATAATTATAATTAATTATATTCGTTTTCAATTGTCGATTCACCTCACTTTTCATCTCTATTATTTAAAATATTTATTTTAAATATTTAAAATCCATTATTTTAGCCAATTTAAAAAATTTAAATTGGTTCAGATTTTCTGGGTCGTTACATTTCTATTTTATCTTATGAACTACAGGTTCACATCTTATGGACTACAGGTCCATATATCTGATTTAGGAGAATTTCATGATGGCCAATCATGTTTCTCTCTAATGTGGGATTTTAATCCATTTATAAATGTAAGCGCTTTATTATTTATTAATTTATCATCGATGATTATTTTCTGTCAGTTCTATACATGATTTATTGAGATCTCAAAAAATTATCATACTTTAGGTACCTAAACCACTTCTGGGGTTATTTTGACAATCATGTCATGAGTTTCTTTCAAAGCACCTTTAAGTGTTTCTTCAGGAACACTCACCTCCTTTATTTTGCATCTTTATGACTTACTCCAAAGATATTTTGAACTGAATTTTATACCACATTTTCAGCTGTGATTTACACCATCTGATCCTTCGGGGATTCAAATGTATATTAGAGAAAATCTATTAGGGACATAATTGATAATTTATGCAAGTTACTTAATACTTTGCATAATTCTATATGTTAGCAAATATTTAACATCGATGATTCCTTTATCCTCCCCCTCAATGTTGACAAACATTGTCACTTTAAATAATAAACCTACTTTGGATTCATTTTTGATCCATTATAGCATCATAGCTAGCAAATACATTAGATGTATTTCAATTGTAGGAGGTTAATGCTCTTATTAGTTAATAAGATGCATTCATATTCTATTGCTTATTCTCTTTCATTGATCTGATGACTTAGAGGAATTTTCTATCATTTGAATATGCACATGACTTCAGGTCAATCAATATTGATGTCAATCGACTTTTTGAAATATTAAATAATATATGCATAATTTTTAATATGAGCTCATGACAACTTCATGTTGTTAATAAAATTTTCGCATATATGTGTATATACGTGCGTCATCGTATTACATATGTAATTGATTTGCATATTCTTTCTCATTCGAGTTACCTATTTTAAACCAAATTGTTCATAAGGTTCCAATCGTTTTTTTTACTTATCAAGCAATGTTAATGCGAATCTTAAAGATCATATCATAATATCTAAAATATCTGATTTGGAACTGTATTGAACTTCTGGTTCAAATGAAATATATGACCAACTTCAAGTTGTTAATCTATATTGAGCTTTTGGTTCAAATAATATATAAACAATTTCAAGTTTGTTAAACTGTATTGAATTTCTGGTTTAACTGTATTGAACTTCTGGTTCCACTGTATTGAACTTATGATTCCACTGTATTGAATTTCTGGTTCCACTGTATTGAACTTCTGGTTCCACTGTGTTGAACTTCTGGTTCAAATAAAATATATAACAACTTCAAGTTGTTAAAATTTATTCTTCAATACAACATGTAAATATAAATATATAAGCAAGATACAACTCATTTTGAAAATTATGCAATCTTTGGATGCTTTATTATTGTCTCATATGATTTAACTAAGAAGTGTAATGTTATTATTTCATACGATTTGGATAAAGCTTCAGGCTTTTAAATTATGAAGTATTTCAAATTCATTGATTGAGGAACTTCGAGTTCCTATGCATATATATACACATACATATGCATATCAATTTTATAAATTTATAACGAACTTCTGGTTCTAAATCTTTTAACATACTTCTATTTTAGAGGCTTTTACATTCTTGCTAATCGACAGGATTTCAAACTTGTATACTTCATCAAAAATGTTTATATGTATATACATATATATAATTCAAGACTTCAGGTCCAAGTCTTTGAGTTATACAACTTCCAGTATAAATATTTTCTTTGCACAACTTCAGGTTGTGGTTCTATCCTTTCTTCCATAACATTAGTTATTACTAGCTAAATACATTGAATAATAATACATATGTTTATTCTTATTCCAAATACAAGCATACATCAATTAACTAACAATAACTAATGTATTTAATGCATTTACGACAATAAGGTAATATAGTATATTATCATAACAATGCATTCTCTAACATTCAATGCATTTATGACAATAAGGTAATATAATATATTTATCAATCACATAATCAACATTTTACATTCTCTAACATAAATGATTCAAAAATTTACAGATCTCACTACACCAAAAAAACGCCTTCGGTAGCGTTTAAAAAACGCTACCAAAGACTTTGGTAGCGTTTTAGAGAACGCTACTACAGGTCACGTAACTAAAAGTCTGATTTTTTATGTTGTGTTTCCATAAACGCTGCCAAACTGAAGCAACCAAATATTTTCTGCAGCGTTTAAAAAATCCAACCAAAACTAACATATTTTGGTTGCGTTTGTGCTTAGCTCTTTTGTTGAAGTTTCTGTAGCGTTTATTTTATGTAACTAAAAACTTGTCGTTGCATTTAATTTATGCCACTGTAAATTCAAATATTATTTTACGTTTGTTTCAGTAACGTTTCAGAAACGCTGCTGAATTGTATTGATTGTTTTGTAGCATATTTTAAATGCTACTATCTACCGGTAATGGCTTACATTGTTTTCAGCAGCCAGCTTTATAATAATCATACCAAAATCATCAACAATCATATAAAGATCATATTTAAAACAACAATCAACCAATCATATAATCAACATATTTATATAATTGAAAACAAGTAATTACAAAACTACTATCCATAACCATTTAGATAATAATTGTTTGACAAAATGAGCAAGTTCACATACCACAAACATTTTCAAAGAGTTTTACTTAACTACCGACTAATATCATATTACATATAACAATTGAAGTCACGTCCGTTGTTGGTGATGGTCTTTACTCCGGAAAAGCTAATTACCTGTAAACACATTCAATAATCAACAATAAGTGTTTGTCATGAATTATCAAATAACATTCAAATAATGGTAATTGATTGTTATTAAAATAAACACATAAATAATTGAAATGAATATCAAATAACATTCAGACAATACTGTACATTATGATTCATTTCAAATGAAAGTACAATCAATGAAATGCTAACTGGAATAACACTTACATACGACAACCCTACTAAGCTACCACTTCAACTAATACACATTGGTTTACCTAATATTCATCTGCCCGCAAACATAGTAAGACTTGCAAGGCGCATATATTGTTAAAAATCATCATTAAATTTATTTCATTTTTGTATTTCATGATCATTATAGAAATTTGGAAACATTAAACCAACAAACACAGTAAGACTTGCTAGCAAACAAAATTCCAATATTGTTTCCTAAACGTTTCCAATAATAAATAACATTGGAAAAAATTTGTTATATTATTAATCTAACTTCTAAGAGGGATTTTTTTTCTTCAGTAAACGCAATACTGAGGTGGAGGATCCTGAACATCAACGCTGCAATCTATTGGCCCACCAACAATATCAAATGCACATAGATAATCATACATTATTAATTACCATGCCTCTTCTTGTGTATGATCTGAAATAAAGCTTGCTTAAATATATAATGTTGATGGTGCATTGATCTTTACTAACTTATTACAAGGGTGAATTTTAAAATTGATATTGAAGGAGTCAAATCAAAATTGACATTGAATTTAAATACTGCTCACAACATCAGCAGTTACAAGGGTGAATTTTAAAATCAGAATCAACTGCATATATTTATAGTGTTAAAATTTGTGGTAATAAATTATTACAATGCATCTTTATCAATGAAATACAAAGCTTGCACTGCATAGCTTGCACTGCAAAGCTTGCAGTGCAAAGCTTGCACTGCATAGCTTGCACCGGCAAGCTTGCCGCGGCAAAGCTTTGCCTGCAAGCAAGCGGCAAGCTTTGCCTGCAAGCTTATGCAGTGCAAAGCTTACACTGCATGCAAAGCTTTGCAGTGCAAGCTTATGCAGTGCAAGCTTACACTCCATGTACTTCTTGTTTGGTAGTTTTTATTGCTTTTTGTGAATTAATAATGTTTTGAAAAGACCTAAAACACTAAGAAAAAAAATCCAATTTCAGTTCTCTTTTTTGGGGTTGAATTCCAAAAAAATATATGACATGGTGCACCGTTTTCATCTGTAGCTTAGTTTCAGTTTACTATCATTATTGTCCGTGTGTTGACCAGTGCAAATATTAGGGCGGTGATAAAGGAACTTCGAAACTAGACGAGGGGGATAAAAAATTCTGCGGACTGCCAGACCCACACTAGATTCAGTGACCCCTTCCTGAAGTCATCCCCGAATTCAGCACCCCTCCCTTACCGAAATCCCCCCTTTATCCAATTTTAGAGTTTCTTTATCACTTCCCGGATATTGTACCACAAGAAGTGGTCGTTAAGTTTTAAAAAATAAAACAAACTATAGCATGAGTTTTAGTTTAACCACCAAGTCCTCATTTCAATCCCAAGTCCCAACCGTCTTATATGTTAAAAAACCATTGCTAGAGGTAAACCATTATGTATCTAGAAGATTTTACGTTGAAAATAAATGTTCATACTTGATATGTAACTAGCGACTATCTATTTTGTACGGCACGTTTATACATGATCATCTTTAGTTTAGTCTTAGAATTATTTCATAACCACTCATTTTTGTCACTTGTTTATGCATTACTTTGGGTATCACCTTCAGAAAAACACATGGAAAATTATTCTCCAGTCCAAAGTTTGTTTTATAAATGAATCATATTTTAAATATTGAATATAGACGAGAGAAAATATAAATACATTTAGATTAACTCTATGTTATAAATAAGCATACAGAGTTTGTTGAAGAAATATTGGATTAAATTGCAATATTTTTTATACTTGGTTGCTGACTATTCATTTTTTTGATATTAATAAAAAGCATTCCTGTATCATAAGATTTCAGAAAGAACGACTATATTTTCATAGAATAAAAATCTTTGTATCTATCGGTTTGACTACTCTGAATTTTATAAAACAATTGGGCATCACATGGGTCGAGATAGACAGCTAAAGCTTTTCTTATTTTTTATATTATTGAACTTAGATTAACGAAGTCTCGAAGTTTAAATTATCATATATAATCACTTGTGATGCATAGCATCAACTAAAAGTTGTCCACAGTTTTTCAAAACAAAATGCTTAAAATTCATATGATCGATTAATTCAATGGTCTCCATCAAACACCCTTTAACCAAACTTCATGATTCAGTGACAGTCTAACATGTTATTTTGAACATCACAATCTGGGAAAAAAGGAGCCCACACCCCCACCCCCACCGGCAAGCTTGCCGCGACACAGCTTTGCCTGCAAGCTTATGCAGTGCAAAGCTTGCACTGCATGCAAAGCTTTGCAGTGCAAGCTTATGCAGTGCAACACTGCATAGCTTGCACTGCAAAGCTTTGCCATAGTTGCATTGCAAGCTTTGCACTGCAAAGCTATGCAGTACAAGCTTATGCAGTGCAAAGCTTGCACTGCATAGCTTGCACCGGCAAGCTTGCCGCGGCAAAGCTTTGCCTACAAGCACGCGGCAAGCTTTGTCTGCAAGCTTATGCAGTGCAAAGCTTGCACTGCATGCAAAGCTTATGCAGTGCAAGCTTATGCAGTGCAACACTGCATAGCTTGCACTGCAAAGCTTGCCGCGGCAAAGCTTTGCAGTGCTAACCATATTTACAGTTCTAAGCGTATTCCTACATTCACAAAGTGTGATTTACTGTTATGCTAACTTTTCAAACGCTAAAGAAAATGATAGATCTTGAATAGTCTGATAGGAAGAATACATAAAAAAAATATTGTTAAACTGAAATATAATACTTACTTGAACTTGATTCCCCAATGACATAGGCCGTCGGCCAAGCTACGGTAGTTCCAAAAGTATCTTCCATGTATGTGCACTCCGATGTAGGTCTCCACAGTAATGCGTCATTAACTCTCACATAGTCTACCCAAACTTTTACCACATCTTTTCCTAAAGGAACACAGTGCACCGTTGATGTTGGATCAGTCGAAGCGATAGTTCCTTCGGCCACTACTCGTCCAGTTTCAGCCACGTCAATCAACTTGCATTTATTATTTGCTACCTGAATCGAGCCATGCTGGATAAGTAAACCAAAATAACATTTTTTTTACAAGATAGATCAGTCAAAATATTATGTGATTTGTTATGAAAACTGAAATGAAGCATTTACAACATAAATGCAATATATTTTACCACTTTACCATGATGATTCAGTGTCCAATAAATTACCTGACAAGTTGATTTAGCCTTGCAAGGAGAAGTTGAAATGTTTGTTGCAGCCTTGAAAGGAGAAGACACGAAGCTTGTTTTTTCAGCTACAACTTTTGACTTTGGCCATGCTATTTTCTTGCCAACGGCCTCTTTAATGCATGACATTTCTACTGTGGGGCGCCACAAGTAAGCATCCTCTTTTTTTTTTTGCGCAGTCTACCAAAACCACCACGGCTAACGGACCAAGCGGAATACCATTCACAATCATGTTTGAATCACTCGAGCAAAGTCTACCTTCGGCAACCAACACCTCATCCTCATACCAATCATAAAGCTTGCATTTGTTGTTAGTGCTACTAGTTTTACTCTAAAAATAACAATAAATGTATTTAAAGGAAAATATATGTATATACAATCACAAACAGTTACCGTGAATCATAAATTTTACCGTAAGGTCTTCTATCATATGTCCTCCTAGAGCAACAACACGATTTGCAGGCCATGCCACTGACTTATCCTTAGCTTCTCCTAATATTGATAAACTAGATGTAGGCCTCCATAAATAAGCATCTGGTCTCTTTATGCAACTTACAACAACTTTCACAGCATTTGGTCCAATACAGATGTCATTGACAACTTCATTTGGATCGGTGGATATCACTCTTCCTTCGGCCACAATTTCATCGGTCCCATCCCAGTTCAACAGCTCGCATACGTTGTCATTATTCTACAATCATTCAATCAAAAATTATGTTGATTATTGAATTTAAAACTAAACTCTACATGGTGTTATATCAATATAAATGATTTATACCATTTCAACTATGCTTCCTTCTTTTGAACATTCGTTACCCTGCCAAATTGTCAAGGTAAAATACATGTTAACATTCATAGAAAACCAGCAAAAAGCAAAAGTCATTTGGCTAATGAAATTTGAATGATTAACTAAGATTACTAGAATTCAAGCAGATATGTAAATCTGTAGTAGATAACCAACCAGACTGATCCACCTGAATTTGATAACCATTACACAACGTCCAGAATTTCCATTTTAGATGTAGCCCATATAAATACCATAAATTTATACTTAATTGCGGTAGCTAACCAACCAATAAATTGGTTTAACTTAATGTGAACATGACACGTCTGCCCCATCTTAATTCTCATAATATAATCAATGCACAAAACAAATACGTTTGCATATACTTAATTCCCACTAAAAACTGCAAGAGTATTAAAGGAGGCAAATTAATATAGGTTACTTAAACACCCATAAATCCCAAATATACATCGAATCTCTTCATACATTCTTTCTTTATCCAGTGTTTTCTATATAAAACTATATTTTGCTTAGATAGAAGGGAAGTATTTGTTAAGATTGTAAGGCAGTGCATAAAATTCTTCATTTCTTGCATCGGTTTTATAAGACCTGAATTTTTCCCACTAGTGCCACCCTCTATCTCTTCATATCTGCAAAAAAATTCTTTGGAGGTGGGGAGTCTTATTATACATCTCTCTGTTTAGATTGAGAAAACCAATATATAAAACAGTAAACAAATAAAACTCCTTTAATTTTTGTCTCTATTTATGACCAATAATCTTATAGTACAATTCAATAAGCTATAAAAAATATGCTGCCATAATTCATATAGTCAAAACCTTTTTAAAATAACTGGATTAGTTTGTCAACATTTGCCAAATCAGATGGTTTCTGTGACTTTTTATGCAGTGTACGCATTCATTATAAAGTTATACAATTATGTCTTAAAATCCGATTGCCAATTGAGTGTCACCGGATGAAATGATCTCACAAACGTCAACTATTTGAAAACAAGATTGATCATTTACTAACTCTATTATCTTGTCAATAACTATTTAATTTTAAATTTGCTATATTTTCAATAGACAATAAACATCTTTTAGGAAAATAGAAGTTCATGTTAAATATATTTTTCAACGTAACTTTACCTTTAGTCGTAATTTTCTACCCACAACACGTTCAAAACTGGTACAATAGTAGTTTTTATGGATACAATCATGGATATGCCACTTTTGGATGCCAGAATTTGGAGAGCAAGTTTAAAGAAGACAACACCAATTTAAAGAATTTGTAAGATAAGAATAAAGAGCATGAAAACCAGCTTGAGTCCAAAGTGCAATTACAAGATTTTCTGTTAATGATAGAATCAAATTTGATGTTGTAGCACTATAAGACTGGAGCATGGGAACAAATGCAATGACATGATGTCCATATTCAATTAGCATACAGTCTGATGTCAAAATAACACAAAAGGCATAAATAAAAATATTGTGCATTTAAAAGTATACCTGTTTGTTTATTAGAAAGCGAACCATATTCTCCAAGTCTGAAATTCTTTTATGACACTGAGTTATTTGGGTATCGCTTGATTGAGACAAAGCTAATTTGGTTTTGGTATACCCCCTTCCTAGTGCTCTTATACGTCCAGGTTAATTTATCTTGTCCCAAAATTTGTACAATCGCATCTTCTTGGATATTTTTTGTCGAGTCAGATTGTTTCGCATTTTCAATTTTTTTAATCTCTTCCTATTTAAATTAACATACATGTATGTTATATACAATCGTAAAAATGTCACAATATTCAATTATTGACCAAAAAGAAAATTAGAATACTTACAATAACATTTGCAACATCTGTATTCACTGGTTCACCATTCTTTTTGGTATGAGATTTAATCCAAATATCCGTTCTACATATGGAAGATGAATCTTGACTATGCTTTTTCTAAATTTAAAAACACAAAAAATAAATCAATCGATATCTATTAACTAGCTAGATAAATAATGCTACGTTTAATTAACTAACCAAATCTTCGGTAAATCTAGCCAGTCCTCTTCGTCCAGTTGTGTGTGGCAATTGCTTTTGCATAATGGATCTATATTTCTCACTTTTTGCCTGAAAATACATAATTTAGCCTTAGACTCTAAACATAATTTAATCCACAATTTAGCTTTATAGTAAATAAGCATACCTTAAACTCCAAACTTAATTTCTCCTTTACAAACGATCTCCACTCGTTCATGCTTTTTATATTGTACAGTTTCAAGCTAAGTCTTTCCTCTTCCGTCGTTACATCAACTAATTTTCGGACCAATTTGCTTTTTGACGATCTCCAAATAGTTCCCATTTGTTGAAATATGGAATTTTTTTGCCATTCTTCCACTTTGAATCTAGCCTACAAGTAAAAAAAATAAGAAGAAACTAATCAAGCAATTTGATAACATGCATTATTTTCAGTTTAGTGACCATTAGCAACTGAAATTAAAATAAATTAGTAATATCTAAACTGGACTAAATTTAATAAGAAGTCTAATATTAAATTACTATTAGACTTATTAGTGACTATTAGACTTATTAGTAACATACATTAGTTCTGTCAGTTTAGTGACTATTAGACTTATTAGTCACATACATTAGTTCTGTCAGTTTAGTGACTATTAGACTTAGTAGTAACATACATTAGTTCTGTCAGTTTTCTCCTTTAAACAAAGATGCATCAATTACTAATTTTAATAAGCCAATTCATGTAGACAGATCAAAATGCCTGAAGCCATACAAGCAAAGAATGAAGTTGTATACGGTAATCGTATACCCATGTGCATTCCGCTAAATTGTTTTCAACCCCATGAATTTCAATCTTTAAACTTTGCTAAAATTGCTATGGACATTGTTTAGAAGACTATACAACAAAAGAAAAATGTCATTGTTATATAAGATGTGAGATCCAAACCACACTACATATTTTTCAAAGCCTACATACATAGGATATGAAAACCGGCAAATGACTTCGCTATTTTATGCAAGAAAATGGTTTTTGTGCTATTAAATTTGAGAAAAAAGAATTGTGACAAAGTATTAGAGGATGACCCATAATTTTTATAATAAGAAACCAATGACGATGAAAAGATGGACATTCGGAACAAAGATCTTCTATATACCATCCATATTTGGATGACTCTTTGGCTTGTCATTAAACTATTGGACTAAATATGGTATTAGTCATCAATCCGCTCAAATTAGATAAATTTACAAAATGTGTTATTAAAATAGGGTATTTGCGCATTCTAGTTGAAGTCTAGATGTCATTTAAACACCAAAACTGAATTCTAATCATAACAGAAAAAGGCATGTTGTTTATGCAATATGCCGAGTATGAATGAAAACCCACAAATGTTTGAATTGTAATAACAGAAAAATGTGTTAAATTTTTTGCTAAGTTTGTCCTTTAGTCTATTTTCTACTAGATTCTATATGTAATTTTACTGAAGTATAGGTGCCAAAACAGTTTAACTGAAGTGTAGGTCCTGTGCTAGTATTATTTGGTTTGATAAGATCTTTTACACCTACAATTTTATGTTTGATAGGAAATATAGAAATCTTGAAAGCAACCAACCATTCCACTTGTGTTTCTTTAAGTAATCAACATGATTTAAATGATCGACATTGGAGATGTTGTACTTGAATACCAATCTTATTCAGCTAAAGTTAAATGGGAAAATGAGATGGGTATATGAAAATAATAATGGCAAATTGTTAATAGGGTTAGATTAATAGAACTTTCAAATTAATTCAGAGAGTTGGACTAATTAATAGCACATTCAACTTGATAAAATTTGTGGTTAATTATATATTCTGAAAACAAATTTAGAAAGTCCGAATCAACAGTATGCAAATGATAATAACATGAGAATAATATAATATTTATATTAAGCCATGTTTTAAGAAAAGAAGATCACTAATACAAGAGTTTATGGACCTATGGTAAATCAAAAAGGAAAACAAAAAATATGTACAAAAAAAAGGCTGAGTATAATGTGCCTTAATAGATGCTTCATCGTAGCAGCTAAACACTATAAGGATGTTTGTATATCACAGTAATATAATGCAGAGTAAATTGATTTTTATTTTGCTGATTAAGGTCCTAACATTATTCCAAGTATGTGTAATTAATTGATCGCATATCGCAACAAATTCTATGAAGATGCTACAATTTTATGTTTGATAGGAAATATAGAAACCTTGAAAGCAACCAACCAACCCTTCTCACTCGTGTTTCTTTAATTATTCAACATGATTTAAATGATCGACATTGCAGATGTTGTACTTTAATAGCCATCTTATTCAACCAAAGTTAAACAGGAAAATGAGATGGGTATATGGAAATAATTATGGCAAATTGTTAATAGAGTTAGATTCATAGAACTTTCAAATTAATTCAGAGAGTTGGGCTAATTAATAGCACTTTCAACTTGATAAAATTTGTGGTTAATTATATATTTTGAAAACAAATTTAGAAAGTCCCAATCAACAGTAATACTGAGTCTGAGTGTAATGTGCCTTAATAGATGCTTCATCGTGGCAGTTGTGGC
Organism: Allium sativum; assembly: GCA_030737875.1. Lineage (NCBI taxonomy): Eukaryota > Viridiplantae > Streptophyta > Magnoliopsida > Asparagales > Amaryllidaceae > Allium > Allium sativum. The sequence continues at coordinate 361,225,374 of CM060916.1, read as the reverse complement.
TATAAGCTTATCCAAGTATATTGCCGTAATGTACTCACTATTACGACCACGTTCTCCACTAGCAGATAAATGAAAGATATACAGTAAAATAATCGCTTGTTTACTATGAGTAACACAGACATCAACGGACCTAAGTAATATATCAACTTAATTATGCATTAGTTATAAATTTTCCAAAATAAAACATCCATACCTGAATTGATTCCCACAATACAACTTTCAATTCAACGCTTAGAAGCCTCCAATCGACAAGTGTAACCGGTACATGTTCTCGTACAAGCGGCCCAAGAAAGAAAGATAAATGTACTGAGCCCTCTCCTATGGGTACGGATACCTCATTGACTTCAATTTCAATTTGATTCCCAGGACATAACGGAAGTTTTTTTGCTCTTGTTGGACCTCTAGGACGTTTTTTCACATTCATATTTGCAGCTTGAACTTCAGTTGATCCATTGATTTCCTCCTCGGCATGAACATTTTCTTCGGAAGCTATTTCGACTTCTTCACGTATTTCATTTTCTTCATGGAGCATTTCAGTTTCCTCACGCATTTCAGTTTCTTCACGAGCCATTTCAATTTCTGCACACGACATTTGTATTGTCTTGTGCCGTAATTCTCGTTCTTTGTCTACATTACAAGCTTCAACGGTTGACTTGTTATATTTGACTTTTGGCTTATACTTTCGGGATTTCTCGTTCTTCAATTGTTGGCGAGTACGTATTGAGCTTATGTGCATATCCTTATCCTTTGGCTGTGAAAACAATATCGACAAACAAAACAAAATTAGATGAGCACTCAATTAAAATTTAATAACAAACACTACATACACTCCCATATAAGTCTAATATTCTCTAAATACGGATAGGTATATATTGTCTTTATCACATTTTCTATTTTGTCTTCCATATTCAGCAATGATTCTCGTTCAGTTTGCCCAGGTGAACTCAAATGCATAGTGATGCTATGCATTTGTGCTATTCGAGGGTATTCCTTTCCATGCATGCACATAAAATAGTTATGGTTTGCGGTCTTGGACATAATTTCTAAACATCTCTTTTTTCTCAAATTAAATAAAAGAGAACCCATGTGAAATCCTTTTTTAAGCAATAGCAATGTATGTTCAATGTTATACCTTACACCCTACCGGATTTGTATATGCCTGATAAAAGTACTTGAAAGCATGCAATGTAATTTAACGGGAGACTTTTTAATGGATCATTACCCATATGAATCCTTTTTAATTGTTTCATCTCAGCATCCTATGCTAACATATTATCACTGAAATACTGCCTGAATTAATCCGATGTTAACATATTTCAAGTGACTTTTAACTTTTACAACAAAAAAAAAACATAGACACAAAATCATCTTTTCTAGCAATATATGGGGTTGATGTTGTGCTTTTATGCTCAAGCGACATTATGTAATGTTATCGAGGTAGATTACTTGTACTGAGTCATTTGACTTATGCATTAAATATCTACAACTATGTTTAGGCATAAACTTTAATAGTTCTTTCAAATTATTGTTACGTGGTCTTTCAGATTCTAGCTATGCATGTGTACAAGTAGAGAAAAGTTGTATAAAATAATATGGTGAGAAAGGCAGACAATACTAATTCTAAAACAAATTGCTTAGGAAACATAATGCTAGTGTTAACTGAGATTTACCATGTGGTTGTATAATAATGTTTACACAGTATTGCTTAGGAAACAACTAGAGATTCAATGCTATTAAATGATAAACTAACTTGACATATTTCACCAGAAAAAAAAATGATTTAAAAGTAACTTCATACCTTCATGATCAAGATTATGAGCGTCTTCAAAATATGAAAATCTCTATGACAACCAATAACTCGATACCTGCATATATGAAATAATAAATTTTATGAGATATATAACTCAATAACTCCTCTACTGATCACCAATTTTTTTATAATTAAATGTATCTTATTGATTTAGATATTGAAATGGAAAAGATGAAGTCAAAATCATTTATATAAATCAACACATATCAAACACAATAATTATTGCATAAAAACTAAAATACTGAAATATAACATAGCTATACCTCTCTTAAATAATGCATGTAACAATATTTATTGACTCTCTATAGGGTAACAAATTCAGCAATATTGAGTTATTCGAGTATGCCTTCGCAGTCCTCTCTAACATAGCTAACATTGTCAACTTCCATATCGGTTACATCGAGTTCTTCTCGAATATTGATAGTTTCTTCAACATAATCATTTGTTTCTAAATCAAGAAAACCTCGTGGCGGTGCTTTCATTACGACGTACCAACTTGAAGAATCGTTTTCTCTTGAATAAAATACTTGTTTCGCTTGAGATGCAAGAATGTATGGATCTTTTGAAAATGATGCTTGGTTTTGATGTAAATTGACAATGGTGAAACCATCTTCATCAACTCTTACTCCATTTCCAACATGCGCCCAATGACACTTAAAAATAGGAATATAAAACACGTGATAATCTAATAAAATTATATCGGTCAATATTCCATAATAAGTGACCACATCGGCTACTTGAGAAATATCTTTTGCACTTGCTCTACACAAAGTAGTCGCGTCGTAAGTCACCCACTATTATGAGTTTCTCTCGCTACATCTTTTATGTGAAATCGTTGTACATTGATGACATATCCTTTGTAAGACAAAGCATCATTTTTCGGACCATATGCAATCCACCTCAGCATTTCATCGTGATCATTGGAGTTAATAGGTATCTATAAAATATTTAGAATTACATTGGCTATTTTAGAATAATATTCTTACAAAAAATGAGAGTATGTTTAAAAAATTCATTTTACCTTATTTTTTATCCAATCAGCAAAAAAATTTGTATGCGTTTGCCACAACAAAGCCGAATTTCTCTCCATGCGCTTGTTTGAATTTTGTAATTCCTCTAAGTGCAAACTAGTATAAAACAAGGAATTTAATGTTATATTTACTACCAGAAACATATTAAAATAATTGAAACATAATATAATATATACTTACTCTAAAAATGGTTCAACCACGGCCATATTCATTAATACGGCTAAATGAGCACTTTCTTTCTCATTTGAGGATAATGTAATTGTCTTAGACGCTGAAATTGGACGTCCCTCGAGTATTACATTGCTTTCGTAATCTTCATTTCGACCATCTGTCTCCTCAATGTGCCCTGATTTTTTCAAGAATTCGCTAAAAAAATTCATGCATTCCTCCATAAGATAAGATTCTGTAATACATCCCTCGGGTCGTGAGTAGTTTCTTACATAATCTTTGAGTGTCTTCATATATCTTTCAAAAGGATACATCCAGCGAAATTGAACCGGTCTACATATAAGTGCTTCTCTACCAAGATGAATTGACAAATGCACCATTATGTCAAAAAATGAGGGTGGAAAATATTTTTCAAGCTCACATAAAATTTCTATAATCTCAATGTTCATTTGTTGCAATTTTTCTCTATCAATGACACGTTGACATAATTTGTTGAAAAATGAACATAAGCAAATTATTGATTTTCTTGCCTTTTTTGACAATAACCCTCATACTGCTACAGGTAACAAGTGTTGCATTAAAACATGATAATCATGTGATTTCAAGCCACCAATTTTACAATTCTCTAACGATATACGATTTTTTCAAATTTGAGCAGTAACCATCGGGTCCTTTGAAATCATACAGTCTTTTGCAGAATATTTTTTTTCCTCTGAATTTGACAACGTATAAGGAGCCGGCGGAAGATATGTTTTCTTCCCACGAGGTTGTGCATGAAGCTCAGGTCGAATTCCCCAATCCTCTAAATCCTTTCTAGAGTTCGTTCCATCTTTTGATTTGTTATCATGCAACATTGATCCTAAGATGCTTTCACCAATGTTTTTCTCCACATGCATTATGTAACAACCCGTATTTCGATAAAATGTTAAGACGAGAATCAAGGCAGAATTTAATTTTAAATTCTGAATCAAGTAAAACGGGCTATGCCATTGCGTTCGTCTCGGAAAAATACGCGAAATAGAGTCTGAGTTTTCAAGAATCGGAGTCCGTATGACCAATTTATGGTCCGACGAAGTTTTCAGAAAATTCAAGTTCAAAAACGAGTTCTAATTTCAAAAATAAGGGCTGGAAGGCTAGGCGGGAAAAATTCCCGCCAGATACCCCAAGTCGACAGCCCTGTCGACTTGGGAGTCGACATGGCTTGACCCAAGTCGACAGCCCTGTCGACTTGGGGGTCGACTTATGGTGGCCGGGCAGTTTTGCCTGGTGCACCTGTTTTCTGTTTTGGCTAGGTTTTTGGGCCTAGTTCGAAATCTGATGGTTCAGGTTGATCCTAGGGTTAATCTAAGGGTCCTAACTAATCCTAATCTCTATAAATAAGCCCCTAACCTACCCCTAAATCCTCATTATTCATTCATGCAACTAAACTATGGCAAAATCATTCCTCTCATGGCCTCCACTCTCTTCATAAAATTCCTAAATAAATTTCTATGAGAGATTTTCCATGCATACAAGTGTTTTCAAGCTTGTATGAGCATCATTAGCTTGCATTCAAGTCAAGTTTCCATATTTACATCATAAAGCAAGGGTTTTTATTGATTTGGAGCTTTCATCTTTGGGTTTTTGGATGATGGCATGCATAGGCTTTGTCTCAATCTTTAATTTAATCGATTTGTGCCTTCATAGCAATGTAAGCCCTTTCCCTACTCTTAGATATTAACTATGAAGTTAAATGTTCATGTTGCAAGTTTGGGTTTGATCATTAAGTATGATACATGCTATCATGTCATGCAAGTTTATGAAGTCATTATCTTGATCTTATGGGCTAAAAGCTACAACCTTTATGTTGAAATGTTGCATTATGCAACATGAGAACCCTCATAACCTTTATGTCAACTTGCATATGAAGTCATAACCCTTATATGATGATATATGCGAGTTACTAGTCATCATTCCATGTCTTTTGTCACCATGATTCGCTTATGTGCCAAGTTTGGGTTTATGCATGTTTTTGAGGCTTAAGAATGTAACATGCAAGTTAATGAACACATTTGTGTCTCATTTGCCACCATGATTAACTTGTGGCTTAATATCCATTTTTGTCATGCCTTTGCCAAGTCTCTTCTTTTAATCCATTACGTTGTTGCGAACGTATATGCGAGTTTAAAAGCGTTGGGTTATGTTATGGGTAATTTCTAATGACATGAAAATACAACTTGAAAACATGACTTGAAATATAACATGGAAGTTGACATGTGAGTATGTTTGAAAATATGAAATTGGGAATTTACCTATTAAGTTAGGTCTACCCATACTATGGAATTGGGAATTTACCTATTAAGTTAGGTCTACCCATATTCTTAAAAACTTGAATATGAACATGACACTAGACTAAACATGAAAGTGACCAACTCGAGGTTGGGTTGAGTTTGCAACGTAAAACTACCCGGAACCGACCGGCCTAACTAGTAGTTGCAAACAATAGGACCCAATGTGAGAAGTTGGTCATGTTGTGCTTGAACCCGAGGTTAGACCAAGTTGTGGTGTAAAGCTACCCGGAACCGACCGGCTTAACTAGTAACCACAACAAAGTCTAATGTGAGAGGTTGAGGTGCATTAAGTAATTAATGCCACATGATAGGGTTAAGTTAATTTGATTAATGACTCTTAACCAAATATGACATGGACAAATGGGTTAAGTAATTTGATTAGGCTAACGATACTTAACACAACATGACAAGGTTGGGTAGGTTAAGTAACTTGATTTGCCTAATGACACTTAACCATTTTGATACGACTAGTGGACGGGGTTAAGTTAACCAACACTTAACCAAACCAACACGTGAATTTGATACGGTTAATTAAGCTTTCCTAATTACACTTAGCCGTATAATACAGTTAGGGGATGTGGTTAAGTTAACCTAGACTTAACCCATCCAATTCGGTGATTTTGAAGTGGTTAAGTTAACCAACACTTAACCAATCTAACTCGGTAATTTTGAAGTAATTAAGTAACCTATACTTAAACACTCCAACTCGGTTATTTGATAAGGTTAAGTTAACCAATACTTAACCAATCTAACGTGATAACATGATAAGGCTAAGTCACGAATCGTTTGAATACACTTGACCAATTTGACTCAGTAATTTGATAGGGTCAAGTTAATACATACTTAACCAACTTGAGCATGGTTTGTAGGGTTAAGTCTTGGACTTGGATACTTAGCCAATTTTGACATGATTTGTAGACGGGTTAAGTCATGAACTTAAGTGACACTTAATCCATTATATAAACCCTAGTTCGGAAAATTAGGTGGATAAACCGTAATTAACAGGGATAACGGGAATGAGGCTAAGTGGTAAACCTTAGTTGAAGAATAACTAAGTAATAATTCTTAGTCAAGAAAATTTAGACCAGTTCATAGATAGATGAGTAACCTGATACGGTAGGTCATCGTTTAAGCACACGAGTAGGAGCAAGTTATCTGATTTAGATAAAGGCTCCAGCGAACTGGGTAACGAAGCAGCGGCTTCAGGGAACGTGAGGATATTCTTGGTATCCCTCTGTGAGCTGCCAGGTGATTGCACTAGGCTCATGAGAGGTTAAGGTCTGCGTTAGAAGAACCAAGAGTATGCCTTGGTTGCTATACGAGCGACCTAAAGACGGGGATGGATAGGGGATAGTCGACGATACACAGTCGTGCCCTAGATAGCATTTCGTCAGGCTACCTACCATCTTTGGTCAAGCGTGTAAGTACGGAAAGGCAGAGAACACCCAAAATACCATAATTGCTATCTAATTATGGTTGCGGTAAGGCTAGGATGTGGGTTGGCCAGTAGTGTGTTCTCATACAGGATTTATCCTATCTTGTCTTTCACTAATTGAGGGAGTGGTCTCGTGGGACCATAGCCACGTATAGGAAAAACAAACCTATCTGCATCGGCAGATAAATCGAAAGCTCCCGACCGAGTCCTGTATTTCTTGATCTGCCCTGTGACAGGACTCGGATGGCACGATGTGATACATGTGCATACAGTCATGGAAAAACGATTCACGATGAATGCGTGGGAAAAAGGGCGTGGTTGACGGTTAGCGTAATTCCTAGTGGCCCTGGGTGGTTGAACCTAAACCGAAATACGAAAGCGTGCAATAGGTAAGCATAATCACTAGTGGTCCTAGGTGGCATAAGTCCTAGTTGCACAAACGATGATCCATGTTGGGAAAGCCTAGCTAGGTCTAGGGTAACAGTCCAAACGAGCGTAAGGATCATGGAATTACATTGGAGTAGTATAGAACCTCATGGGAAAGTCCGTACGGTCTACGGCAAGGAACGGAACATTTACATGGAAAGAAACATACGAGTTGAGTAACCTATAAATGCGATATATTAGGTTGACATGAACCATTACACGACTTTTGAGTAAGGGTCATTCATGGTTAACACGTGATACGGTGGGGATACTAGTATGGTAGGTGCAGAGTTAAAATACAGGATAGATACCATGGGATGTTATACGTGATAGATATCTTGGGGATATTATACTTGATAGGAACCTGACGATGGGATACCTTGTTTTATCTTGACATCGTAATTTATCATGACACCTTAGTTTATCTGAGTTCAGTAGTTCATCCTGTTATTTTGATTTAGCTTATCTATCTTTTCATCATGCTTATGTTCATCTCAGTTTCTCATGTCAGTTAACTTTACTAGTTTTATGCTGATAGTAGATAGGGCTTACTCAGTCTTTTTGACTGACCCGTTTTGTTTTGCTTCTTGTCTTCCGTTCCCCCCCAGGTTACAGGGAGGAAATACTGTTGATTAATTCGGACTTCTTCTGCTTGAAGGTCATCATGGATGGCTTGGACTTTTCTTGGCTATGGCTACTTTACTGTTTTACTTGGGGAATAATTTTCGAAAATGTCTTTATGCTTCTTTACTATTGCAAGACAGGTTTTGATGTACTTTGATGTAAAAGGCTTTAGACATTATTTATTCATGTTATGAAAGTTTGATTTTACTTCCGCTATTTTATATGTTCTGTCTTGTGATATTTCTGTGCATGTTTACCAATAATGCCCCTCTAAAGCTAGTGCATTCCTTTGCGAGTGACCCTAGCGGAGGCGGGGTGTTACACGTGGTATCAGAGCAGAAGGTTACCAGACTGGGCAAAAGTTTTTAAAGACCTTCTGAAAACTATTTGAAAATCGTTTACAAAGAAGCATTTTTCAAGAAAATTTTCTTTTAAAAGAAAAAGGCTATTCCCCAAAGGCCATTAGCACTATCCTTGTTTCCTTAATTGAATCTCTTTTCCTTTCTTCCCTCCATCTGTAGTCACAGTGGTTTTAACTGCGACTAGTCTTTTCTATTTACGAAAGTGCTTTCCATACGATGGAGGTGGTTCTCGAGAGACCAGTGGCCGCGTTATAAGAAAGGATAGTGAGAAAGAGGATAAAGGATACGAGCTTAAGGATGAGCAACTTGTTGGTATGGCTTAGTCCTCAAAGGAGGGAGAAAGATGAACAATGAAACCCATGACGAGAGAGTACCTTTGGTATGGTAAAACGGGGCGGATAGTTAAGTATTATGGGACAAGGACAAGATCATCGGGAGGGCAATAGTATGCTCTCATTTCTAGGGTACCTCGGAAGGAGGGTAACGATCTTGTTAAAGGTTTAGCTTTTCTTCTGTATCATCCCGTTAGGACTTCGTTTTTCGTATCATTTAAGTCTGCTTCGATAGTTGAGTCTCTGCACCTTAAGTACTAGCGTAATAGAGAATCCCATTTTTGTCTCAAAGTCCTATTGGAGAATCAGTCCATTTATACATGACTTGTTTGGATTTGAGAATGTCTATGCCAAGTGTTGAATTTGGAAATAATGCTTATGTTTATAAGCTATGGATGGATTCTAGGGATGAAGTGGTTATCCAGTAGGGGGTGCCACTCTCGGTTTTGATAGGAGGGTAGTTAGACCTTTTGACTAGCCTTGGTAATACCCTCGAAGTATCGTGTAACCTTTTTGAGGTTCTGTCATGACTAGTTACTTAGAATCCCTTGATGCCTTTATTGGAAATTTGAAGCCCGATCGAGTGGTGTTCACCGATAAGACGGATGGTTTACTTCATTTATGCATGGGTTATAGAGATCACCCTAGTAAGTGCGCTTGATAACCTGGTTGACATCTGTTTACTTTCAAGAGAAAGTTCTTCTACATGGAATACCTTATAGTATATAAACGAGATCCAAGATTCACTAGTGAATTTTGGAAAGCTTGCATGAGATCATGAGTACGCAGTCATGTTTGCGCCAAGTATTCTAGAAAAAGGATAAGTGCAAGTGGAACGAGAGGCGACGAAGAAATGAATTCCAGCTCATGTTATGGAAACAGGAAATAAGAAGCTACGAAATCACGAAGTTAAAAGACGGTCAAGGCACCATGGAATTAAGCTCAAGGAAATACGACTTTGATGGTCAAAGACTAGATACGCGCATAATATCTCTTTTTGGGAGTATATCCTTGATCCCTGTTTTCTGTAGAGCCTACTTGTAGGCTATCTTTTGTGGACATCCTCTCGGTCCTATTTTCTGTTACAAACCCCGTAAGGAGTTTGTCTTGTTTATCTTCTCGACCCTGTTTCAGGGAATCCTAGGTAGAACCCTATGGATGTAAACATGTATTTGAAACATGTTATGATTGATATGGTTGCAAGTGGTTGCTCGTGGATGCGCGAATACACATTAGATACTAGCTCGACTCGGTCACATTTCATATTGCATATGCACGAGTATTTATACTTGTTTATGGATGAAATCGAATGTATTATCATGCGGTTGTTGCATATGAATGAATGATTGTGCATGCATATAGTATCTATATATGACTAGGACTATTTGCATACATGTTGGATTCATGGCACTATACATATTTTGCATTAGAAAGATTATTCAGGCCTGATCATTAGCATTAGCTAAGGAACATGTACACACACGTTTTGCATATAATCATACAGCATTAGAAATCATCTAAGGACAATGGTTGCTTGTGGATGATGTTTTGAGTAGATGAATGATGGATGGTAGGATATGTTCTTCCTAACTTGGAGATTTCGAGGACGAAATCCTAAAAGGTGGGGAGAATGTAACAACCCGTATTTCGATAACATGTTAAGACGAGAATCAAGGCAGAATTTAATTTTAAATTTTGAATCAAGTAAAACGGGCTATGCCATTACGTTCATCTTGGAAAAATACGCGAAATAGAGTCTGAGTTTTCGAGAATCGGAGTCCGTATGACCAAGTTATGGTCCGACGAAGTTTTCAGAAAATTCAAGTTCAAAAACGAGTTCTAATTTCGAAAATAAGGGCTGGAAGGCTAGGCGGGAAAAATTCCCGCCAGGTACCCCAAGTCGACAGCCCTGTCGACTTGGGAGTCGACATGGCTTGACCCAAGTCGACAGCCCTGTCGACTTGGGGGTCGACTTATGGTGGCCGGGCAGTTTTGCCTGGTGCACCTGTTTTCTATTTTGGCTAGGTTTTTGGGCCTGGTTCGAAATCTGATGGTTCAGGTTGATCCTAGGGTTAATCTAAGGGTCCTAACTAATCCTAATCTCTATAAATAAGCCCCTAACCTACCCCTAAATCCTCATTATTCATTCATGCAACTAAACTATGGAAAAATCATTCCTCTCATGGCCTCCACTCTCTTCATAAAATTCCTAAATAAATTTCTATGAGAGATTTTCCATGCATACAAGTGTTTTCAAGCTTGTATGAGCATCATTAGCTTGCATTCAAGTCAAGTTTCCATATTTACATCATAAAGCAAGGGTTTTTATTGATTTGGAGCTTTCATCTTTGGGTTTTTGGATGATGGCATGCATAGGCTTTGTCTCAATCTTTAATTTAATCGATTTGTGCCTTCATAGCAATGTAAGCCCTTTCCCTACTCTTAGATATTAACTATGAAGTTAAATGTTCATGTTGCAAGTTTGGGTTTGATCATTAAGTATGATACATGCTATCATGTCATGCAAGTTTATGAAGTCATTATCTTGATCTTATGGGCTAAAAGCTACAACCTTTATGTTGAAATGTTGCATTATGCAACATGAGAACCCTCATAACCTTTATGTCAACTTGCATATGAAGTCATAACCCTTATATGATGATATATGCGAGTTACTAGTCATCATTCCATGTCTTTTGTCACCATGATTCGCTTATGTGCCAAGTTTGGGTTTATGCATGTTTTTGAGGCTTAAGAATGTAACATGCAAGTTAATGAACACATTTGTGTCTCATTTGCCACCATGATTAACTTGTGGCTTAATATCCATTTTTGTCATGCCTTTGCCAAGTCTCTTCTTTTAATCCATTACGTTGTTGCGAACGTATATGCGAGTTTAAAAGCGTTGGGTTATGTTATGGGTAATTTCTAATGACATGAAAATACAACTTGAAAACATGACTTGAAATATAACATGGAAGTTGACATGTGAGTATGTTTGAAAATATGAAATTGGGAATTTACCTATTAAGTTAGGTCTACCCATACTATGGAATTGGGAATTTACCTATTAAGTTAGGTCTACCCATATTCTTAAAAACTTGAATATGAACATGACACTAGACTAAACATGAAAGTGACCAACTCGAGGTTGGGTTGAGTTTGCAACGTAAAACTACCCGGAACCGACCGGCCTAACTAGTAGTTGCAAACAATAGGACCCAATGTGAGAAGTTGGTCATGTTGTGCTTGAACCCGAGGTTAGACCAAGTTGTGGTGTAAAGCTACCCGGAACCGACCGGCTTAACTAGTAACCACAACAAAGTCTAATGTGAGAGGTTGAGGTGCATTAAGTAATTAATGCCACATGATAGGGTTAAGTTAATTTGATTAATGACTCTTAACCAAATATGACATGGACAAATGGGTTAAGTAATTTGATTAGGCTAACGATACTTAACAAAACATGACAAGGTTGGGTAGGTTAAGTAACTTGATTTGCCTAATGACACTTAACCATTTTGATACGACTAGTGGACGGGGTTAAGTTAACCAACACTTAACCAAACCAACACGTGAATTTGATACGGTTAATTAAGCTTTCCTAATTACACTTAACCGTATAATACAGTTAGGGGATGTGGTTAAGTTAACCTAGACTTAACCCATCCAATTCGGTGATTTTCAAGTGGTTAAGTTAACCAACACTTAACCAATCTAACTCGGTAATTTTGAAGTAATTAAGTAACCTATACTTAAACACTCCAACTCGGTTATTTGATAAGGTTAAGTTAACCAATACTTAACCAATCTAACGTGATAACATGATAAGGCTAAGTCACGAATCGTTTGAATACACTTGACCAATTTGACTCAGTAATTTGATAGGGTCAAGTTAATACATACTTAACCAACTTGAGCATGGTTTGTAGGGTTAAGTCTTGGACTTGGATACTTAGCCAATTTTGACATGATTTGTAGACGGGTTAAGTCATGAACTTAAGTGACACTTAATCCATTATATAAACCCTAGTTCGGAGAATTAGGTGGATAAACCGTAATTAACAGGGATAACGGGAATGAGGCTAAGTGGTAAACCTTAGTTGAAGAATAACTAAGTAATAATTCTTAGTCAAGAAAATTTAGACCAGTTCATAGATAGATGAGTAACCTGATACGGTAGGTCATCATTTAAGCACACGAGTAGGAGCAAGTTATCTGATTTAGATAAAGGATCCAGCGAACTGGGTAACGAAGCAGCGGCTTCGGGGAACGTGAGGATATTCTTGGTATCCCTCTGTGAGCTTCCAGGTGATCGCACTAGGCTCATGAGAGGTTAAGGTCTGCGTTAGAAGAACCAAGAGTATGCCTTGGTTGCTATACGAGCGACCTAAAGACGGGGATGGATAGGGGATAGTCCACGATACACGGTCGTGCCCTAGATAGCATTTCGTCAGGCTACCTACCATCTTTGGTCAAGCGTGTACGTACGGAAAGGCAGAGAACACCCAAAATACCATAATTGCTATCTAATTATGGTTGCGGTAAGGCTAGGATGTGGGTTGGCCAGTAGTGTGTTCTCATACAGGATTTATCCTGTCTTGTCTTTCACTAGTTGAGGGAGTGGTCTCGTGGGACCATAGCCACGTATAGGAAAAACAGACCTTAGCATCTGCATCGGTAAATAAATCGAAAGCTCCCGACCGAGTCCTGTATTTCTTGATCTGCCCTGTGATAGGACTCGGATGGCACGATGTGATACATGTGCATACAGTCATGGAAAAACGATTCACGATGAATGCGTGGGAAAAAGGGCACGGTTGACGGTTAGCGTAATTCCTAGTGGCCCTGGGTGGTTGAACCTAAACCGAAATACGAAAACGTGCAATAGGTAAGCATAATCACTAGTGGTCCTAGGTGGCATAAGTCCTAGTTGCACAAACGATGATCCATGTTGGGAAAGCCTAGCTAGGTCTAGGGTAACAGTCCAAACGAGCGTAAGGATCATGGAATTACATTGGAGTAGTATAAAACCTCATGGGAAAGTCCGTACGGTCTACGGCAAGGAACGGAACATTTACATGGAAAGAAACATACGAGTTGAGTAACCTATAAATGCGATATATTAGGTTGACATGAACCATTACACGACTTTTGAGTAAGGGTCATTCATGGTTAACACGTGATACGGTGGGGATACTAGTATGGTAGGTGCAGAGCTAAAATACAGGATAGATACCATGGGATGTTATACGTGATAGATATCTTGGGGATATTATACTTGATAAGAACCTGACGATGGGATACCTTGTTTTATCTTGACATCGTAATTTATCATGACACCTTAGTTTATCTGAGTTCAGTAGTTCATCCTGTTATTTTGATTTAGCTTATCTATCTTGTCATCATGCTTATGTTCATCTCAGTTTCTCATGTCAGTTAACTTTACTAGTTTTTATGCTGATAGTAGATAGGGCTTACTCAGTCTTTTTGACTGACCCGTTTTGTTTCGCTTCTTGTCTTCCGTTTCCCCCCCCCCCCCCAGGTTACAGGGAGGAAATACTGTTGATTAATTCGGACTTCTTCTGCTTGAAGGTCATCATGGATGGCTTGGACTTTTCTTGGCTATGGCTACTTTACTGTTTTACTTGGGGAATAATTTTCGAAAATGTCTTTATGCTTCTTTACTATTGCAAGACAGGTTTTGATGTACTTTGATGTAAAAGGCTTTAGACCTTATTTATTCATGTTATGAAAGTTTGATTTTACTTCCGCTATTTTATATGTTCTGTCTTGTGATATTTCTGTGCATGTTTACCAATAATGCCCCTCTAAAGCTAGTGCATTCCTTTGCGAGTGACCCTAGCGGAGGCGGGGTGTTACACATTACATCTAAATTATGCCGTAATGGAAGTTCCTATAAAAATCAATAATGTGACTCATAATTATATTATATTATAATTTTAAATTTTAAAAAATAAAAAAAACTACCGCTAACCTTCCAATACGGCAAATCAAAGAAAATCGATCTCTTTTTCCACCTTGTTAACTCCAGTTTAATAGGATCTTTATCTTCATCATATTCATCTTCCATACCATGGACAATCTTCATCTTCCTCTTTTTCAACTTGATGGATTTTATCTTAATGGTTTTTTTCTTATTATTCCTTTTCTTCTTCTTTTTCTTTTCTTTCTCTTTTCCAAAGTTATTTGGATAATCTTTTAACAATTCAAAAATATTTCTTCCAGTTAAAATTCTAGGCGCGTTTCCATTCTCCACGGTGTTATCAAACCATGTCTTTTGTTTCCTACGTGCATCATCTACAGATAGATATCTTCTGTGACCCATGTAGACATTCTTTCGACTGTAATTCAACCAACGATGATGAGTGTTAACACCACACAATGGGCAAGCTTTTTCTCTCTTCACACAACATCCAGCTAGATTTCCATAGGCTGGAAAATCATTTATTGTCCAAAGCAAGATTGCGTTCAGTTTAAACAGAGTTTTACTAAATGCGTCATATGCATAAATTCCATCACTCCACAAATAATGCAAGTCTTCAATCAAAGGTGCCAAATATACATCAATATCGTTTCCGGGTTGTTTCGGTCCGGGAATAAGTAATGTTAACAAAATATTTTCCTTCTTCATACACAACATAGGTGAGAGGTTGTATATCACAAGCATTACTGGCCAACAACTATACTTAGAATTTAACATAGAAAATGGATTAAATCCATCCGTAACAAGACCGAGTCTAAGATTGCGTGGATCGGCAGAAAAAGGTTTCCATCGTTCATCCACCATATTCCATGCCATAGAATCCGCAGGATGACGCTTCTTTCCATCATTGCTTCTATTATTGAAATGCCATCTTAAATTTTCTGCCATTTTCTGAGATCTAAACATTCTTCTAAATCTTGGAATTATCGGAAAATATCTCAAGACTTTAACTGGAACACCTTGTACAATCTCCTTGGTATCTTGATTTATTTTCCATCTTGAAGAACCACATTTTGGACAAGCATTTAAATCTTTGTATTCTTTTCTGAAAAGACAACAGTCATTCTCACAAGCATGTATCTTTTCAAATCCCATGTCAAATGCTTTAAGAATTTTTTTACTTCATATAAAGTCTTAGGAAGTATGTTGTCTTTCGGCAAAAACAATTGTTGCACATTTAGAAGATTGTCAAACCCACTATCTGATAGACCGGTCTCACATTTAAGATTATACAAGACAGTGATGGCTGATAATTTTGTATGATATGTGCAGCCATGATATAATGGAGTTTCCGCATCTTCCAAATTTTTAAGCAACTCATCCTCTCTTCTTTGAAAATCAACATCATCTTTATCATCTGCAAGAGAATCATGATCCACAAAATCTTCATCTTCATAGTGAATCATCTTGAATAAGCCATACGTGTCGGACGAATTTGTCTTTTCATCTACATTCACTTGATCGCCATGGCTATACCACCTACTACTCTTATATTTAGGATCCATTCCTTTTATAACTAAATGCTCAACAATGATGTGGTCATCATGATGTCTAAGATTTCGACAATCCTTGCACGGGCACAAAATTTTCTCCACATTTCTCAGATTTTCCTTTGCCACACGCACGAAATTCAAAACTCCTTGCCGATACTCTACACTAGTCCTACGACAAAAATAAAAAACATAAAAAAAAATTAATATTCACATATATGTGCTAATTCTTCAAATAAATTTAAGTATCATATACTCACCTGTTTAAATTCACCCAATCTTTTTCCATCGGCGATATATACAAGTGCACTTAAATCTGCACTGGTTTAACAAAAATCTGCACTGGTTTAACAAAAAATTTGCACTGTGTTTAATTTTCTGAAACTGCACTCCTTTAAAATACAGCTCTTGTTTAAAAAAAAAAAAAAAAAAAAACTGCACTTGGTTAAACAAAAAATCTGCACTTGTTTAACAATAAAAAACTGTATTTCTTTAACAAAAATAAAATGCATTTGTTTTGCTTAAAACTGCAGTTTTATAATTATAAAAAAACTGCACTTAAAAAAAACATTGATATATACAAGTGATGTGATTTTCATAACGATATAATAGGACTAATTTTGAAGCGATAGAAATTACCATTTTAAACAAGTTTTTCGCGCCCTTTCTAGTGAATGCGTGTTAGTTTTTATTCCACTCTTTGGACTATTTTTACTTTTACTTTTGCTTTCTTTTATTTTGTGTTTAAAAAACAAAACAATGATGATTGCGTTGTTCATTTGTTTCTTGGTCCACTTGTTGTATTCACTTGAATTTAATTTTGTTGGTGTATGCTTGTTTTTTTAGTTTGTTCTATTAGAAAAAGTTAAGCATTTATTGTTAGATTTTGTGTTTTTGTTTCCGCTTGTATTTCACTGCATTCTCATTTAAAAACCAAACGCACCCGAAATTTTGCATTTAACTTCTTAAAATTTATGTTGTTTACTTTAGTGTCTTTGTTTTGTTTTGTTTGTCTTGTGCATTTGCAATAAAATAAAATAAGTAAATCAACACAGATAATTTGTAATATTCACAGTGTGCTAAATGGTAGTGCATCACTGTTTTTTTTTTTGGAATGTTATTTTATTGTTTTCAATTTCCAATTTCCAATTTCCAATTAATTTGACTTCATTTTAGTTCCTGACTGTTGCAGTTGCTGCATTTGCATTTTCAGTCATAATTTCTGTTACACTGAATTAAAAAAATTGCATTGCATCTTTATATCTACACTGCATTTAACTTTATTTATTTACATTTGCTCATATATGTTCTCTCTTGTTCCAAACATTTCATCTCCTCTACCTCATCACTTACAAACACATTACATTTTAACAGTCAACTATCTGACCATCACCACTTCTTCGTTCCGGGACCATCCTCCAGCAAATTACTTCTTACCAATTTCATTCACAAACCAATACTGCTACAAACTTTCGTGCGACAATCCAATTCAATGTGCTCTTCCATACACCACAACTCGAAACTTCTGCTTCCTTTTCTTCACCTGCATGCTCCACGTCAAAGTGGCGAACCCGAACCCGTGAGATACAGCAGCTCCATCTTCTTCCTTTTCTTTTGGAACTTTGCAGTCCCACTGTGTTGCTTCATCGGACTTTCCTCACGCTGATAGTAATTCTTCTCGAATCACTACACTCACGCTCAGATATTACATTGCATAAAAACAAAGAAAGCGACATCAATGGCTGCATTTGCAATGAAACAAGGCCTCGACTGTTTTGTAATCGAGTAGCTCGTCCATCGCTGTTTCTGTTTTTTTTTTTAACCAGATCTTGTTATTGCCTATGGCTTGCTGAATAAAGTACATGCACTCGACGTCAGCGAGGAACGAACCAGTTTAATTTGGAAAAAGTTTAATTAGCCCACATGTGGTTTGTTTGTATTCCCGTTTAAACGAACACGTAGGGATATGAGATGGTGCGCTGTTTAAGATCGGGAAGTAGGACTCTTCTTTTTGGACTGTTTGCTTTGAGTAGCCAAAATTGCTACTGATACTGTTGTTTGAAGCATTGAAAAGTACGGTCATAATTGGTCGGAGAGGGCCTTATTATACAAGAGTTTGGAACATACAAAGAGCAAACGGATAATTAATTTAGATATTTCTAAATGAAATACTAAAGAATTCAAACACATTTCATCGAACTATGACGCTCGTACAAAATTAGTCCATCTTATGAGCATATGAATTGGTGCAGATTTGTATATTTAAGAGAAAATATAACTCCAGAGTCGTATATGACTCTCACGTTTTCTTTTGTAACATGTACAAGTCATTTTAAATATAACAATTGCAACTAAAAATCTATGATTTATCTTTTAACTATTTGAGTTTTCCACAAATATCAAATTTCTTATTAAAAATATTTGCATGTGCATTATTTCCGATTTCATTACAAGCGCATGATATTTTGGAAGCTATTGAAAAAAAAACAATAATATAAACGAAATCAATTCTGGAGCAAGTGTAGTTTCCTTTTCTAATCTTTTAGACTTCTTTATCATTTTGAAATTAATTAAGGTTTTCAAAATTTCCAGACCAATAATTAGATATTACATTGCTTCCTGTTTCTCGTCAATATCTCGCGCTCAGATTCATAGCCTCCCTCCCCACACGTTACTTCATTGCACACTCATCACATATACGCTGCACAGAACAAATCGACATCTCCCCTTCTTCTTAAAACACAGCTTGCATGCTGTGCTTAAACCCAGCTACACTTTTATAACCGAACCCCACCCTGGCTCTTACATATACAAAATATTGGAATTTATAGTGGAGGGTTTGTTTTCAAATTACTGGTTTTTGTAGTATTTGATACAAAGTTTTGAAGTGGCGATGTGTTTATTGAAGACGCGAAGAAAATCAAGGAAAAATAGAAACTGCGTATTTCAGTGTTTATATAGGAAGCTACTTACTTCGCAGCTAAGTATTTGGCTACTACGAGTTGATGTCATATTTTCTTTCTTAAAGTTAGAACAAAGTCACTATGGTCATTATCGCTATTATAACAAGATAATACTTGAAGTTTACATGTGAGGCGATGTGGAGTGCATTTATAATTATACTGCGTCTTGAAGTGAATACCGACATCTCAAAAATAAAAAATATCAGCCACAGAAATGGGAAGAACAACTAATATAAACTGAAGTATTTCTTCACAAGATTTGTCATTCATTCTCCGACAAAGATAAATGAAAAATACAATTTTTGGTACATTTATACTGCGTGTTAAACAACAAGGAGTATATAGTCAAATAACTGATTGCACCTACTGATTATACGTAACAGCAAGGAGTATGTTACATTTATTTAAGCCACCAGAAAACAGATAAGATAAAAGCACAAGTGGGAGTATATAGTCAAATAAGGCTAAGGCATTTATAAAATGTAGACATATGAATACCAATTCTGTGAGGATTTTGCAATTTTCTGTTAAGATTATCTCATACTTTGACCCAGACAATGTTTTAATTATGAACACTCCAAGGGGAATCTTCATCTCAAAAAAGATGCTTTTGAAAAATGGGAAGAGTAACTCTTCAAGGAAAAGTAGATTAACTGTTCCACGGGTTTATCAATAACCGATCATTGTTCTGATACCATGCATCTGCAGCTAGGTGCAGGATATATTGGAAAACAAGAACCAAGTGAAAGTGTGAAGATGTAGTTGCACACAGAACAATGGGGCCTCGCCATCATTCACTTGCTGATACATTAAAACTGAACTGAATGCATCAAAGGATGAGAAAATAATATTGGCATTAACAAACATTTCTTACTCTCTATTAATTAGTACTACTAGATAATAACAAATTTAAAACTATATATTTCAATAATCACTACAGAATGATGTATGTTTCAGTTAGTTAACATTTGATTGATATGCTAGTGGCATATCATTGCGATTATCCATATATTATAGTTAGTTATGTCAAATAATAATCATAATACTTGAAAAACTCATTGTGCTGCTAATCATTGCGATTCCAGAATATAGTGATTTTTGTTATCAAAAAAAGAAAGAAAAAAACATGAAAATGTGTGGGGTTTCGTTTTCATGTCCTATAAGTGGATAAATTGTACTTAATTATGCGAATTTGTTATGCATTCTAACGTCATCGACATCATCGATTACTTGTTGATATGCTAGTGGCATTAGCATACACCTATTGATAATTAATATACATAACTATTGCAACTACTTTTAATGTCTGCTTAATTTGATGGTCATCAATCATAACAGGACATACCAGGTTTGTAATTAACTTCTGATAACATATATAAATGTTCAATCAAGCAAACCGCAGGGAAATAACATATATAAATGTTCATTCATATAGTCATATTATCTGCAATAAGATTCAATGTACTTGATAAATTTATGTTTTAATCAAAAGGATAAATGAGCAAACAATTAAATATTATTTGTACAAAGTAAAAGGTGTGTTAAACTTAATCCCTTCCAGACATTGCCAGGTGTGTCGTATAAGACTCACAGCTTTAAGTGAGTTAACCATGGCCAAGTTCTTCACGTCTTTTACATTTAAACACATCCACGATTTGTAAACTAACAGCACAAACAAAAATTACTGTCTTAAGAACCTAAACAAATTAGTGCGATTTGTTACCTTAATCTGAAACGCCTGAAAAAAAATCACGATTTGAAAGCAAAGCTGTAGATCTGTGAATCAAAAAACAAAAATAGTTAGAAAACAACAGCAAAACATACGTGGATCTAAACGAAATCGAAGAGGAGAAGGAGCGAACGTGGATTTGTTGGTTGAAGGAGAAGGAGCGAACGTGGGAAGAGTAGGAATCCGATCTAAGAGGACAAAACGTTCACAAATTTTCGATTGAAGCAGAAGTTGGGGATTTGTGGATTTGAACAGAAATTGTGATGGAAGAAACGATACGAGAGGATAACGAGGAAGCTAATTTGGGGGGAAAAATGAAATAAAGGGGGGAAAAGGTTAAACGCAACGGAACCCTACAAATGAAGAAAATAAAAAAAGTTTGCTGCATTTGAACGTAAACGCCACCATCATGAGTAACCATATCCACATTTTCTTGTAGTGTCTGTACACAACTATAAACAAAAATAAACTACATGTCTCATATTCATTTTTTTTTTCATTCTTCAATATGAATGATTTGAAAAACTTGTAAATTTTTACATAAAATTCACTAACATAAAAATTACATATTTTTTTTTGGTTCAAATTATACAACTCATATAAGGATCTTTTAGATCTTTCTTTTTATATCAAAATTGCTTCTTGCCTTTTTAGAAACTGCAGGTTCTAAATTTTCCATGTAATGACAAAAATTGTTTTTGCATTCACTTTCGGTGTGTAGAATTAAGATCAATATTTAGATCTTAACTTACTATGATCTCCAGGATGCATATTCTCTTTATAAAAGTTTTTCCTAAGGAACAATAAAAACATTTCTTCTGGAAATATGATATGCTCTAAAATTACTGTAATAAAACTTCAGGTTTTATTATTATTCACATATTATTATTGTATATTTTAAATTGAAGCAACTTTTCTAGAAAGTTACATATGAGAGTCATTTTACTATTTTTCTTCAAGAAAATAATAAGTTGGATTATAAGGCTTTTTCCTTTTTGTTGAAATTTTTCCTTTCATTGATTTTTCAAATCCTTTCCTTTTACTGGTAATTTGTTATATGCAAATATTAAATGTAATTATATGCTTTTATGCTTTATTTCATGTTTCTCGTTTGAATGTGAACTTCTGGTTCCTTGTTTGCATATGAACTTCAGGTTCCTTGTTTGCGTATGAACTTCTGGTTCCTTGTTTGCATATGAACTTCATGTTTCTTATTTGAAAGAATTTGTATATGAACTTTAAATCATATGAGCTTCAGGTCATTCAGGTTCAACGACTCTTGCTTTGTATTGGAAGTATGACCGTCTTCTGGTGGTCATAATGCTCCTTCAGGGAGTTCCATAAGTGGAGAGGATCTTTTTTTTTTCCAGTTAAATATTCTGATTTTAGATCATCGTGGATATGACCTCTTAAAAGTATCAAAGCCTTTGTTTCGTCCTGCCATGACATATTATTACCATTTTTAATGGTATTCTCTAAGTATTGAGATTGTAAATGAATTTAGTGTTCGACATTTTTGTGAACCACACAAAAATAATAATTGATAATGCTTAATTAAACAAAATTCATATATCAGTATACATGTTCTATAATTATCAAATCGAATTAATAAATTAATGAACAGACAAAACGATAAAACTATAGTTCTGTTATATCATAAGAAAATATGCAGTCTCGTAAAATAAAATAGTACCGTAGACATGCATGTAATAAATTGAATATATTACGGCACAGGATCATAAAAAAATATCCCAATCTGCAAGTTTTTCTCTATGCATTTACAATGAACTTCTTACAATAATGAAACAATACAAATCGTCAAGGAGCCATACACCATGTAACATAACAAAAATTATGGCCACAGTTATACATATGTTGGCTAACAAGCAGCTTGTTATTTACATATATGCATACCTATTAACAATGGCTTCTCTATTATTGAAGAGATGAAATAGCAAATGAAGATTATTTATGTATGGCGTATGGGGTAAAAGATCCATATATAATATTATAAAAAGAAAATGAATGGATCTTCCTAAAACGTATTTGGTATACCATAATACCGATCAAATATGAATATGTGGATATCTAAAAACCACTAAGTTAAAAAAAATAATTAGATCTAAAAAGTTTAGATCCACTGGAACATAATCTAGATCTACAAAAAAAAAAAAAAAATTATAGATCCATAGATCAAATATTCTCAAATAGAAAATAATTACAGAACAAATATAGAAATCCATGAATTGATATTCTCAAATAAAAATTACTTACATGACAAATTCATAGATGTTGATCTAGAAGATTTCAACAAACAACTATAATAGAATTTATTCTCGTGCTGATAACGTGTTATAAAATGAACACAAAACAGAAGAAATAAGGGAGGAAGGACATTTCTATTCACTCAGATGTATATTCTTTCTATTACATTGGCTTTTTTATATATAGGCTTTTGGAGCTGATTTTAGCTTATTCCCATGATGTGGGACTAAACATAGAACTATTAAAAGCATATTCACAACATTCAATATATATATATATATATATATATATATATATATATATTACAACAAATTAATTTGTACTAGAAATATACAGTATCTCTCAATGAACTTTCTAAGTGCGGAACTCAAACAATAAATGTACTTAATCAAATACTTTTATTGCCGTACAATGGTAATTATCCTAGTTTCTTTTTTAAATCCGCACTAAAAATGAACAATAGTTAATATGTAGATGCATATATGATTATGTATATCTTCTTCTAGCGTTCTCAAATCAAGCAGACTGTAAGGATATTTAGATGTTTAGATGTTCTTAAAGAAGCAGATGATGTACGGAGGTACAGCGTAACTTCATGTTAATCAATCTGCCTATTGATTGATATTTTAGAAATTTAAGTAAAACATTAATGAAAAGAAAAAGGTACTAATCTGCTAAAGAACTCAACGTTTTTCTTCTTCTTCCTCCCCTCCCCAAAACCCTGATCAATATTAAATCCCGAAATCTTTCAAACCCTAAAGAAATCGATACATGGAAACTCGATCCCAGGCCAAGAAGAGGAAGCAAAATTCACCTACGCCTCCTCAGGGTTTCCGAAACTGGCTTGACCTACCTCAGGATCTCTTATTCTTAATCATTCACCACCTCTCCCTCTCAGTTCCCGACCTCCTCTCCTTTGCCGGCACCTGCCGATCATGGTATACTGCAGCATCTTTTGCTTGCGTCTCCGTTCCCGTCACCGACCGCCCCCCTCTCTTGCTTAATCCAAAACTTTCACTCAAATTTGGACGTCCACGCAGGATCGAACCAGCCAAATGCTATTTCAAGTCCTTAACTACTGAAAGAGCTCATAAATCTGTCTTGTCCGCTGAAACTTTGGCTGAAAGGTGCATTGGAAGTAGTTTTGGTTGTTTGATTTTTGATTTGAATAGTTGCGCGCGCATAGTGAATGTTTTTAATGGGGAGGAGATTTTGACCCCAGACTTTCCAAAACCATTAAGTATGTTTGGTAGGTTTGAGACTGCCATACTTACTGAACCCCCCGAGAAGGAGAATTGTAGACTTTTAGTTGTGTCCAGAGAGAGCACTTTATGTTGGAAGATTAGGAGTGAGGTGTGGATTAGGGAGCTTTACTTGAGGTTTGATAACGAAATTAAGACATTAACTGTATTTAAGGGATTGGTATATTGTCTTGATTGGAGATATCGGGTTAAAATCCTTGAGCTTAATGATCTGGTGACTTGGAAAACTCTGGACCTGGAGTTTCTTGAAGGGAAGTTTCCATTGACAAGTTTTGCTAAGTATTTAGTCGAGTGTGATGGGGATATATTGTTAGTTGATTTTATTACCATGGGGTTACGTCGTAATAAGTTTATGGTTGAAGTTTATAGATTGGATTTCGAAAGATTGATGTGGCTAAAAAAAGAAAATTTGGGTAATTGGTGTTTATTCGTAGATATTGTGGGGCATTGTGTGATAGCATGTTCGAACCCTGAGAAATGGGGTGGAAGAAGCAGTTGTGTTTATTTTGCAGGGCCTGGTATTGATAGTTGGTTGGTTTTTCCTTGCGATGGTTCCGAAATCAACGTGAAAGTGAGGAAGCCGGCTCTGAATTTGGCATGCACAAGACTGCCGAAATGGCCATCACCTGTTTGGGTTCGCCCAAGCGAGCTTCTTGAACAAGGTATGCCTCAAGACTTCTCTTTTAACATGCTGTATATAAGCGTTATAACCCTTCTTGACACCAGACATATGTAGGCATCATCCCTGTCATGATAACCATTAGTTCCCACATGCTTCGTTAAATATATTAGACATGCAGTCCTCATACAAAGCACTAGATAATTATATGATTAAATGATTAAGGGCCGGTAATGGTCTTTAGATGTAGCCTAATGCATTAAAGAGATATAAACTATTAAAATCGATACAAATAACATCAAGTCATATATCATACTTAGTCATTTTTTCTATAATTAGAAGCCGAACAATATAATCTCATCAGTTTTCACTCAATAACTATATGATATAAAAAATATAATATCTCTCTCTCTCTCTCTCTCTCTCTCTCTATATATATATATATATATATATATATATATATATATATATATATATATATATATATGAGATGGGATCAGGAGCACCCCAAACAGTGCAGCACTCCTTTAGCCCCCTAATTTCCACCACACATTCCTTATTCTCTCTCTTCCCATCAACTCTCTCTTCTTCCACTAACCTATTTAGATATAAATGGGTGGTCTAGGATGAGGGGCATTTGGGGTGCCATAGAACCTTCCTCTATATATATATATATATATAACGATAGAGCAGTTATAAAAGTTTACACATCAATGTAGATATATGTGATGATGGATATTGTGTGATTGAATGGATACTGGTAGTTTAAATGAAATAAATCGATTAATTTATATGTAAGAATATCCTGTATACGGTTGATTCGATGTTTCAAATGAGTAGGAGGAATAACTTTCTCAAGCTAGTATTACTTCCATTCAACTCCACATTTTTAATACAAAACCTAAATAATAGTTGTATCATCAAAGCAATAATGATTTTCTTGTGGGTTTTCCCCATATTTTGTCGATGTTGATTGTAAGTGGATGTGAAAAGGAAGTTACTATGAATTGCATGAAAGTTTGAGTATGGAATATTTTGTGATGTGCGGGCTACAGCTTATGGAGCAAACATTAAAAAAAACTGAAAAACAGAAGAAGAAATAGAAGAGAAAAAGAGAGTAAGAATTCAGGATAACATGTTTTCTGCCATTTCATTACCATGCTACTTCATTTATACACATGATGGTAACAGAATTTTGCCTACGTGGCTTTCATGAATTCTACCATACCCGACAGATAACAACCTAGTAGATTTTCATAATAAAAGAACAAATACAAAAAGATAAAGTGGCACGTTTCTGTCCCCTACAGCCAACTGTAATTGCATGATTTCCGCACTTGAGTGCTTTACTATTGATACCTTCTTGGCACGTTAATAGTCCTCCTTGGACGTGCATTTGTGACCATATCATTGTTAGTGTTCTTAGCCATAGGAGCAGTAGCCATAGTCGTATCTTCACCTACCCCTTCAAGATCGACCTTGTCCTCAAGGTCGTTAATGTTTGCGTAAGTTGGAATTTGCTGTGTGGCGGTAGTGTCTAGATTAGGGCATGCTTTAAGAAGAGAGACGTGGAACACTGGATGAATTCTGGAGTCATCCGGAAGTAGCAATTTATAAGCTACTGCACCAATATGCTGAACTATTTGGAATGGTCTGAAGTACCTCTTTGCTAGCTTATGGTGATGGTTTCAGACAGATGATTGACGGTAAGGTTGTAGTTTAACAAAAACCCAAGAGCTTATGCCAAAATGTTTGTCTGAGCGATGTTGATCAGCATGATTCTTCATGCGAGACTGAGCTTTCTGAAGGTTAGCCTTTATAAGTTGTAGCGTCCATGTTGCCAAATATGGGGAGTTGTCTTTGAATGTGATATAATTGGCAAGTGTTGGAGGAAGACGTCCGTAGACTGCTTGAAATGGGGTCATTTGTAAGGTTGCGTGTTTCGATGTGTTGTACCACCACTCGGCCCATGGAAGACACTTAACCCATATATTGGGGACATCACCAACTACTGCTCGAAGATAGTTTTCTAGACATCGGTTTGAAACTTCGGATTGGCCGTCGGTTTGCGGATGATATGCACTACTCATCCGTAGTTTCGTTCCATGAATGCGAAGCAATTCTTTCCAAAATTGACTTGTAAATAGAGGATCTCGGTCGAACACAATTGAACGTGGAAATCCGTGCAGCCTTACATATTCTTGAATGAAATGGGATGCCAATTACGATGCTGAAGTAGATGTTGGTAATGCGCAGAAATGTGCGTACTTGGAGAGTCAGTCTATGATGACCCAGATGACAGTTTTGCCGTTGGATGGAGGCAAATGTGTTATAAAATCCATAGCTATATCATCCCTAATCTGTTGTGGCACTGGCAATGGTTGAAGCAGACCCTTGGGAGGCGTGTGATCAACTTTTGTCTGTAAGCATGTCATACAATTTTTGACAAATTGCTGAACTGTTAATGCCAAATTGGGCCAATAAAAATTGCTAGCGACTCGGGTGATCGTTGCCTTGATTCCAGAGTGTCCAACGATTGGAGAAGAATGAAGCTCCTGAATTATGTTGTTGCGAATGTCCTGTTGTGCCGGCACATAAATTCTGTTTTCCCAAAATAGCAAATCGTTCTTAATTTGAAATTTAGGGTTTTGACATATACCTGAACGCAGTTGCGACTTGCGACATGATGTTCTGCGCTTCCTGATTGGCGTGCAAGGCGGATTTGATGTCAGCTAAGACGTAAAACATTGGTCCTGAAATCGCCTGCGTCGTAGCTTCATTGGTGAATCGAGAGAGACCATTTGCAACAACATTATGCTTCCCTGACTTGTAATGAATAGTAAAATCGAAACCTATAAACTTCTTGAGCCATTTTTGCTGCTTTGGGGTTTGAATCGATTGGGAAACTAGCTCTCGAAGGCTCTAGTGATCGGTGAAGATCTGAAAAGGCCGCCCTAGCAGATAGTGACACCGTTTCTTGATTGCCGAAGTGACGGCGAATATCCCCCTTGGATATGCGGAAGCTTTTTGAAGATGCGGAGGAAGCTTGAGACAGAAGAACGCGATTGGGTGCTGGGCAAGAACCGCCCCAATTGCTGTAGCCGACAGATCGGTGGTGACTGTGAATGTATGGTCGAAGTTGGGAAGGGATAGGGTTGGAGTTTGGGTAACTGCGTGTTTGAGGGTATCGAAGGCCTGTTGGGCTCCAAGAAAAGTTGTCTTTTTTAACAGATCCGTTAGTGGGCTTGCTATATGGGCATAATTTCAAATAAAACGGCAATAATAGTCTGTTAGGCCTAGGAATCCACGTATCGCTGTTATCGAATTTGGTGGAGGAGGCCAATTGAACATTGCGGTAATTTTTCTGGGTCTGCACGCACGCTTTATTCGAAATATAGTGGCCTACATAAGATATTTCGGTTAATCCAAAGTTACATTTGGCTAGATTTGCAAAAAAATGGTTTTGAAAAGTGTGGTCAATGTCGTATGAAGATGGTGTAAGTGATCGGTCCATGACGCACTATAGATGAGTATGTCATCAAAAAAATAAAATCAATATGAATTTGCGTAAGTGTGGACGAAAATTATTGTTCATAGTAGCTTGAAATATGGACGGTGCGTTCGTTAATCCGAATGGCATCACTTAAAATTTATAGTGGCCTTCGTGGGTACGAAACACTGTTTTTGAAATATCGGGTGGGTGTACTCGAATTTGGAAATAACCACTATGAAGGTCAAGTTTAGAGAAGAAATTGGCACCATAAAGTTCATCTAAAAGCTTGTCGACTGTAGGGATTGGAAAACGATCTTTGATTGTTATAGCGTTGAGAGTTCTATAATCAACACAAAATCTCCATAAGTCATTCTTTTTTGACTAAAAGGACAGGTGAAGAAAATGGGCTAGTGGATGGTTGGATTAATTTGGATTGGAGCATATCTTGTATTTGACGTTCGATTTCGTTTTTTTGGAAGTATGGACAGCGGTAGGGTTTTGTGTTAATTGGAGTGGAATTGGGGATTAAGTTGATGTGGTGATTTAGTGGTCTTGTAGGTGGTAGGTCGGTTGGTGTTTTGTAAACTTGGTCGAATGAGGAGAGTAGTTTTTGAAGTTGGGGCTCATAAGGTAATTGGGCTTGGGTGAGTTTGGGCCTGTAATGGCTGGAGGTGTCCTCTAAACGTTTTAGTTGCGGTAGTGTAATAAGTGATTGGTTGGTTTGTGGGCCTAGCCCATTTAAACAAATGGACCGATTATTTAGTTCAAAGGACATGGTTAAGGTCTTGTAATCCATGGTTATTGGCCCTTGTTTTTCTAGCCATTGAATCCCGATTACGACATCAGAGCTGGCAATTTCCAACAAGTGAAAATCGATAAAAAATTCATACCCTTGAATCACTGGCACTTGAAAACAGCTTCCCTCGCTTCGAAGCTTTTCTCCATTGCCGACTGTTGCCACGAACGAGTTACCAGCGATTGTTTTTAGGCCCAAGAATTTTGCAGTCTTTGGATGTATGTAGTTGTGGGTAGATCCGGTGTCAACGAGGATATAAACTGAGTTGTTGTTGACAGTGGCCGATAATCGGATTGCGCGAGGGTGAGAAAAACCGGTCAGTGCATGAAATGATATTTCCTGAGGAAGATCTGGTGTGGAATCTATAGTGTTTGGAGCGTCAGTGGTATGATCTGTGTTTTCGTTTTGAGGAGTGTCATCAGTAATGGTTTTAGGGAGGATCGTTAGGATGTGAGTGGGCTTATAGCGGTGACCAAAGTAATAATTCTCATCGCAATTAAAACGAAGACCTTGCTATTTTCGCGTGTTCATCTCCGCTGTTGTCAGTTGTTTAATTGGGATATTAGGTTTGGAAAGTGGGGCCGAAGATGTTTGAGGTGATGCTTAAGTGGGTGGTTGGTAGTTTACTGGTTTTTGGTAAGAGGTTTGGGTTTTGGAAGATGAAAAACGTGGAGGATCAGTATGTTTTCATTCAATTAGTTTTGCTGTATCGATAGCTTCAGAAACTGTTGTGGGGTTTAATAGAAGTAATTCATTTTGGATATGTGGTTAGAGGCCTGAAATAAAGCACTGTAAGATCGAATCATTGGATAATGTTGTGATGCGGTTACACTGAATCTTGAAAGTTGTTTGGTAGTTTTCAACAGTGGAAAGTTGTTTTATTGAATAAAAATGACTTGTGGATTAAGAAAAGTAGGGGTTCGAATCTTTGTTCAATAGATCTTGCCAAGGCTGTTCAGGAAGTGAGATGCTTGTTTCGATGCATCCACCGAAATCAAGATAATGCTTGACCTTGCATGTGAAAGCTCACGAGATCCACTCGCTGATCCTTTGGAGTAGCATAGTATGCGAAAAACCGATCTGCTTGAAAAATCCAGTCGTTCGGATTTGAGCCATCAAATCGCAGTAGCGAGCATTTAGGGGTACGTGGTGTGGATGGTGTGGAAAGTAATGGAGGCTGACAGTTAGGTGAAGGTGGGTGATAAGCCGTGGACGTCTTGTTTGTTGGAGACAGTGCGGTGGTTGAGTCCAGCTTTCGGTTTATGTCATCAATGGTTTTGGTAACTTTGTAGAGTTGCTTTGATATCAATGATATCAATGTGTTGATTTTCTAACATGGATCCATGGCTAGATTGGGTGGTTTGCATTTCAGTAATGGTGTGTTGTTGTTGTGCGATTTGTTGCAAAGCGTCATCGACTTTAGTCATGGCGATAAGGTTTTTCGGATGTTAGGGAAGATTTGGATATTAGGGGAGATTTGGATGTTAGGGAAAGGAGGTTTGAGGTCAAGATGGAAGCATCAAATTGATGCGAGAGCTACAGCTTATGAAGCAAACATTAAAAAAAAATGAAAAAAAGAAGAAGAAATAGAAGAGAAGAAGAGAGTAAGAATTCAGGATAATTTTTTTCTGTCATTACCATGCTACTTCATTTATACACATGCTTGTAACATAATTTTGCCTACGTGGCTTTCATGAATTCTACCATACTCGACAGATAACAACCTAGCAGATTTTCATAATAAAAGAAAAAATACAAAAAGATAAAGTGGCACGTTTCTTTCCCCCGCAACCAACTGTAATTGCATGATTTCCCCACTTGAGTGCTTTACTGTTGATACCTTCTTGCCACGTTAATAGTCCTCTTTGGACGTGCATTTGTGACCATATCATTGTTAGTGTTCTTAGCCATAGGAGCAGTAGCAATGGTCGTATCATTTTGATACTTGAATCTAAGTGACTTAGAAAAATAGTATCTTTAAATATTTTGATTGTTTCATTAGTGCTGATGTTTTCAGAACAATGTTGTCTTACGGAAATTTTAGACTGAAATAACAATTGTTCAAGGAACACATGGCCCACTTTTTTTTTTTTTTTTTTTTTTTTTGGATTTTGAATTGTTGTAATATATTGTTAGTATTTGAATATCCGTTGAATTTCTCCGAAAATTTCTTATTTTTTAAAAGAATCATGATCCTTTAGAAATATTCTGACTTTTTAAAATTTTATTTTCTCAAAATTTATTATAAAATAATTTGAACTAGTTTTCTTTTCTTTTTTTAATCATACCAACCAATTCAAGGCATTTCTTTCTTTCTAATAAGTAATAAATATTTGATTTATATTTTTCTTCAAGATATTGCATTATTGTGTACCTGACAGGAAATGACTGTATTTGGATTTTGATTTCCTTAAATATTCAATTTCTTTTATCTTCTCTGAAAAATATAGTATAGAAATATGAATGTTTTTTTAAACTACAAGGTAACCGAGGAGACTATAAGTTGAGGGTTCATGGTTCAGAATCTGGAACTAAGTTATTAATTATTATACTGTTTTTTCCCTTCGCGTATGCACAACTGCACATCCCTTGTGGATTATGAGCGAAACTAGAGTCTAGAAAATTTTATTTTTATTATTCTTTCTTTTTTTCCTTTCCCCTTTTCCCCCCTGTTTTCGATTTTTTACTGATAGTAGAAAAGTTTGATATTAAGGGAAAATGCAGACTTGTTTTAATTACTTTGGAAACAAATCTTGTTTGTCGCCTCCTTTTTTAAATGGTATGCATGTTGAGAAGCAACACATACTATCTTTGGAAAAGGGCAAAAAAATAGTACTATCTAGTTTCCAAAATGTGGTTTGTTGATTTTCCCGACAAAGCTTTTTGTAGGAAATAAATAAATTGGGAAAGCCCATACTAAAAACTAATGCAAATATCCCATACTTCGGTGAAGATTTAGCCTTCTAAAGTTCAAAAGTTTCAACAATTTGCCCTTCCTCTAAACCGTTGTATCATATAAAAAATGAAATTAGTGAATAAACAAACCTAAGGTCAAGCAGTATACCGTACCAGCATTAAGATTATGGTCTAAATACCTGGCGTAATGAATTATACATGATATATTTTGTATTTGTCATTATTATTATTTGTCAGTGATGACCTAGAGCATGGACGATGCTTAAGTAGAGAGTAGACGATCTGAGGTGCAGATTATGACTTCCTGGTAAATATAGTTATTCTGTATCCTAAAACAAATAAATACCATGTAATAAAGGAGAATACTTCATGTTTGAGTTTAAATATATAAATTTTCAATAAATTGAAATAACGAAGGGCCAAAAGTTTTCGGACAACAATTGTGTGCGTATGTGCGAAAAAATATTGATTTTTGTTTGTTGGTTGATTAAGGAGAGGAAAACCATTATATATTTTTGATTTGTAGCTGGAAAGGGGACACACACATAAATATAGTTATTCTGTATCCTAAAACAAATAAATACTATGTAATAAAGGAGAATACTTCATGTTTGAGTTTAAATATATAAATTTTCAGTAAATTGAAATAACGAAGGGCCAAAAGTTCATATTTTCGGAAAACAATTGTGTGCTTATGTGCGAACAAATATTGATTCTTGGTTGTTGGTTGATCAAGGAGAGGAAAACCATCATATATTTTTGATTTGTAGCTAGAAAGGACACACACACATATTAAATTTTAAAGAGAACGATATGAAAAGGCTTTTAGATACAAGTCACAACTCAAATAATACAAAATTTAACTAAAAATTGAATCCACTATATCCAAATATTGTTAGTGCACGCTTCATGTGCTGGTAATTTTCTGTATCATGGTGCATTTTGAAATACAGTTTCTATATTAATGAACGGTGTTGTTGATCTTAAAATAACTTTAAAAATCATCGGTATCCAACTATTATTCATATCCACTTAACATTAGCCTTACTCATTACCAAAACTTTGAAAAAAAAGACATGTCAGCTTTCACATCTAATCATTTTAACAAGGAAAATTTTCATATTTGGGCTGGTTTAAAAATTTTATTACAAATTTAGGCTAGTTTTGGAAATAATTACAAAAGTAGACCTGTTTTGGAAATACACAGGCGAGTTTCCAAAATTCGCCTTTGTATTTTGGTACTAAATTCCATAGCGACCTTATGAAAATTTGATTTGAACATAACTCAAAATCTGTCATATGAAATCTCCATTTTTTTGATCCGTTATAAAAATACAATTCAATAGATCCGAATTGTTTCTTGTTTCAATGAAATTCAAGTTAAAACGAATCTCGTATATTCGATTCAAGTTGAAAACGTAAAAGTACGAACTACCGCGACGCTATTATTATAAATTTAACTATATTTGAATTATACATCCAAATAGCATCCATATCCTAACTAAACAACATAAACCAAATAACAAATTCAAATATCCGAAAATTAGTCAGATACAAAGTCCGATACACGATAGATAAGTTCCAAACATTAAAATAAGGATACACAAAATTCAACTCAACGACATCTCATTATGCATCTCCATTTTAAGCTACTGAAGTACACCGCTTTTTGTTATGACCATGCGATCCACATTTGCTGCACCTGTTTCTTTTGGGCGTTTGATGCTCGTTCATTACATTTTTGATTCTCGTAGATTTAGGTCGTCCGTGTTGTCTTCTTACATGCGGAGCCAATATACGTGGATCGTCGTACGGTTCTCAGTATTTCTTATCACGTATAGGATGAAACTCTGGCTTGTAGGAAGCTTTATAACTTTGGATGGAGTACCATTCAGAAGCAAAATCGTGGTGTGCTCTATTTATACCAAAATCATGTGTTGAACAAGCCGCAATCACATGAGCACACGTTATCTTCTGCAGAAGTGGGATGATGCAAATACAGGTGCAATGGGAACCTTCGATTTCAACATCATATTCATCTCTGTAATAGTGAATCACTTGCCATTTAGAGCGACCAAATCGAACAAGCCTACAACGTCGTGCTTTAATAGCACGAGCTTAAATTTTAGCTTTTTATTTTGGAGTATGTTTTGTCTTCAGACCCTCCCCTTTTTCCGCCTCTTATAGAAATATTCAACTGATCGAAAGAACGTCCTTGCAAACCAACGCCTTTATAGGCAAGGATCTGGCGCCTTTTAGTACAACAGTAAAACTTTCGGATGTGTTGGTTGTTATAACATGGAAGCGGCCACCGTCATCTCTGCAAAGTGCCCAGTTTTCTTCTGAATTTCCTAGGCTTTGTTCAACCAGTTATGCGCCTCTGGCTTTGTTGCCTTTATTTCTTCTCTGATTTTAGTGTACTTAACTACTTCAGAAGCACATGCAGCAACGTAAAACAAGTCTGTTAGTCGCTTGTCTCGATGACCTGCAGCTTGAAAATTTGCTTTTAGATACCTTGCATAGAACCTATGTTTATGTGGTTCTTGCCATCTATCCTGCAAAGCGCTTGGGATCCCTTTCATTCTGTCAGATATAAAAGTAGTGCGCCGATTTCGTACACTATAAATGAACTCACGCATGCATGAAAAGAGCCAGACCCAACTATCATATGATTCAGATTCGACAACTCCATAAGTTAATGGGAAAAGGCAGTCGTCGGCATCTACAGCAGTAACAACAAGCAATGTTCCCTTGTACTTACCGTACAAATGTATCCCGTCAATACATAACAATGGACGACAGTGTACAAAATCTGCAATGGAAAGACTAAATGCCCAAAAAGTACGCTCAAATACCCCAACATCATCGTGTGATATATGTCCTACTGAACCTGGATTGCTTCTTTTTTATTTCCTCAAAAATCGATATAATGAAGCAAATACGAATATGATTCGGCCCAATCACCATATATTTTTTCCAATGCTTTATTCAATGTTGGCCAAACTTTCATGTAACCGATTTTGATGAAGAGTTGGTCGTCGACAAGCACCTGCACCGTGCCAGCTAAGATATCCAAATCGGCCTTCACAAAAGACATGATTTTGGATACAAGAAATCTAGAAGTGGCTTGCTTGTGGTTGGAATTAATCGTAGGGTTGACACAGTTATGTTCATGCGGCAGCTTTTTGATTTCCCACCATCCAGTTTGTGATTTCTTCGACACTATAGCATGTATTCGCCATGGATAAGTAGTATCAACATTACATACAACGGTATATATTGTTTTATTCGACTTGATTGGCTTGTACGAAACAAAGTGCAGAATAGACCACTCCGTAAGTTGGTGGAGAAATTGTTTTTTACTTTGTAATACCATCCCAACAACAAAACCATTTTGTATGCACCAGCTGAAATTTTTTCACTAGAAAATTCTAGATTAGCCACTACGGATCTGACCATCATTTGAGCCGTGCAGAGATCATCGTCCATTGGTACTTCCATTTGAACCTCAGCACCATCATCTTCGGGATCTTGTTTGGAAAATCATAGTCCAACGGTCCTTTGTCTAACCTGATCTCAAAGAATAAGCTTTGGGTTAGATTTAGCAGAGCTTTAATCATCTCATTTATTTCGAAATAAAGCATAGTCATTTGTCCTTTGTCAGACTTTATCACAACGGACAAGATATGGGTCTGGCAGTCTTGTCAACTCAATTGTTTCTACATAATGACTCATTTAGCCAACTTTATCACGTAGGACAATTTTGGATCATCTTTTATTAGTGTCTAGTCAAATCACCTGATTAGCGGCAGATCGTACTGTAAGGAAAAGCTTTGGCGCAACTTTACTTTATGGCAGTGAGTTATCACTTCATCTTTATGTCTCTTTAGTCAGTTTAGTCTAATATACTGTTTGGGACCAGCTTTGTTCAGTGTAATATGTCTGATACTATTTGAAAACACTTTAGTCAGTGAGTTGTCAGTTCATCAAACAAATTTTTTTTGGCTACAGACATTGGTTGTAATGCGTAATAACGTATAGTAATAAACAAACACATTTTCTTAGAAAAAAAAAACACTACTTCATATTAATCTTCCAAGTTCTGCAAATGCACGAACAATAATTCAAACAAATATTCGAAATACTACTATGGCGACAGGTAATAGGAACACTAGTGGTTACGGTTAAACTGCAAGTTTTCTAGGAGTTGTTTTAGATGTCTAATTTCTTGTTCCAACTCGTTAACATATGCTATTCCCCTTGGACACAGAGGTTTGTCAATCCATTCTGAAAAATTGCATCCGTGGGGATAATTGGAACAAAGAAGAATTCGACGCCCAATGTTTTCGCCATCAGCTGTTACAACTTCAACCATATATGCACAGTGGTAGCAAACTGGATACGAGTTTACCTCTTGTTCAGATGGGGGTTGATTTATTGGTACATGCTCAACCTCTTGTTCTACAACGGGTTGATAAACAGGATGTTCATGTACTCGTGGGACATACACAGGTTCATTCGGTCCCGGTTGAAGTGTGAGTAGCTCAAGATCCGGGTATTCACGATCAAGCTCCTCGTAATGTTGTTTCTGATAGTTTATATTCCAATCAATATCAGTGTGATCACTAGAGGTTGGAAGAGACATTCCGAATGGGAAATCAGAGTCCGCAGATGATGGCAATGAAGGCATTTCGAAGAGAAATAGAGTTGAGAAGATGTGGTAGAGTATGATTCAGAATTATGAGAGAGTAGATGGGTATATATAGAGTTTGGAAATGTGCTAAAATATACAGATGAATTGTCAAAACTTGCACGAAGATGAGTTTTCAAAATGCGCCCAATTCTCTCCTCTGAACAAAACAGGTCTATATTTGTAATTATTTCCAAAACATGACTAAATATGTTATACTTTCTGTAAACAAGCCTAAATATGTGAATTTTCCTTTTAACAAATGGTCGGCATTTTCACTTTAATTCATATTGCAATGCAAAAAAATTAAGGAAATAGATGTCGCAAGGAGACAACGTAACGGCAAGAAGTATCCACATTTGACTGTCTTATTTTTGAAGAAAATTAAAAAAGTAGAACAAATAACGATTTCTTGTTCACATGGAAAAACAAAGTATTTATGGATAAAGAGATGAACAGATTGGTACGGCTTAATGAAGTAGCGATGACTATGCTTTTACCATTCAAAATCACATACTCAGTTTGAAAATTTGGTTTTCATAATGAATTAATTTCAAATAATAATCCTTGACATGAATCATTACCATGATAAAACTGTTAATATCAGTCATTTTATTAGTAAATTATGCATATTCTTGAAGATTTAGTCATGTAGCCGTTCCCCTCACTGAAGATTAGGCATGTAAGTGGATATGTATCCACATGCAAAATTATTTTCCAATATCCGATATCCATATTTGTTGATATGGACGAGTATCATATATTTATCTGCTTCGTCCACAATTAATATAGTCAAAACTGTAAATGCTTTTTTGTGGTCTAACCTGAATTCTTTTTGTGAATAATGGTAATATAAGTACATGAAATAATAAATGCAATGATGACAATCACTTTTCAGCAGGAAATATTTGTTTAGACATGCATAACATGAATCATTAAAGTGATAAACTGTAGATATTGATCATTTTATGCAGTAAAATATGCATAATCACAACTACTATCTTGATTGAAATTAAATAGATAATTTTCAGATGCAAATACCATCAATCCGTGTCTATATTTTATTTTATTTTAGGATTTCAGTTTTTTTTTTTTTTTGGGAAAAAAACCAGGATTTGGATGTGGGCTAAATTCAAAATTTTCAGTTTGCAAATAAAGAAATCAAAATTTGAGTAATACACCATACTAGCACTAAGATCAGGGACGGAGCATTAGGGGAGGAAGGGGGGGGGGGGGAAGGGCAAGTAGGGGCGGTGCCCCCCACCCTCCATTTTTAAAATATAGTACAAATTTTTTTTACTCCTTAATACAAAAGTGACTATTTTTAAGGCATTTTTATTAGTATTCATGCAATATTTTTGTCTAAAACTTGATAATAAGAGACATTATAGGTTGAAATTATGATAAATTCAGGGTAAGCTGGTATAAAAAAATTTTTTGGCCCTTCATTCGAATTCGACCCCGCTAACCAGATTCCTGGCTCCGTCCCTGACTAAGATTATGGTCTAAATAGCTGACATAATAGATTTATCTGTGATAAATATGTATTATTCAAGGTGTGAGGTGAAGGCCACGACTTCTACTTATAGTGGTTATACAATATCTCAAAACAAGTAAATATTATGAATTATTGTTAATCGTCTAAAATATAGCTAGTGATTAATTAAGTATTTTCTTAAATAATCACTGATTGAATATATTGCATGTGAGTTATGGAGGAAAAAAAGAAATAAATAAATTCTGTGAACATCAACAAAAATATTGTAGCAATAGGGGGGGGGGGGGGGGAGGGCAAGTAGGGGCGGTGCCCCCCACCCCCCATTTTTAAAATATAGTACAATTTTTTTTTACTCCTTAATACAAAAGTGACTATTTTTAAGGCATTTTTATTAGTATTCATGCAATATTTTTGTCTAAAACTTGATAATAAGAGACATTATAGGTTGAAATTATGATAAATTCAGGGTAAACTGATATAAAAAAAAATTTGGCCCCTCCTTCGAATCCGACCCCGCTGACCAGATTCCTGGCTCCGTCCCTAAGATTATGGTCTAAATAGCTGACATAATAGATTTATCTGTGATAAATATGTATTATTCAAGGTATGAGGTGAAGGCCACGACTTCTACTTATAGTGGTTATACAATATCTTAAAACAAGTAAATATTATGAATTATTGTTAATCGTCTAAAATATAGCTAGTGATTAATTAAATATTTTCTTAAATAATCACTGATTGAATATATTGCATGCGAGTTATGGAGGAAAAAAAGAAATAATTTCTATGAACATCAACAAAAATATAGCAGCAATAGGGTGTGCATAGGGTCAATGGGTATTTACATGCCTGCGTGCAGCGTGCACTTGCGTATAGGGTCAATGGGTATCACTTATTTAGCATCATGTTGTCGCTGCTGCAAGATAGCAGCCACAAGTTTCTATTTAAATATTTCTTATTTCTCTCTCCATTCGCATGCAACCAATATTTAAATATAAAATTGTGGTTGATATCATAGAGCTACACCATGGTGCTAAATAAGCGATGTTAGCTCGCGCGTACACAGACACATGCACACCACGGTGCTACATCATAGAGGAGTGTTCAATGACATCCAAATGGTGAGTAACTCAAAAGACCCCTACAGAAACCAAGCATTTATATTAGTTTAAGTTGGTGGAAGGTGAGAGAATAAGTGAAGGGAGAGAGAAACGGGATACATGGTGGAAATCAGGGGGTATTTTGGGGTGCTGCATCCCAAATGTCCCCTGATTTCCACCACAAGTTCCCTTTTAGTGGAAGGAGAGAGAATGAGTGGAAGGAGAGAGAGAGAAGGAACTTGTGGTGGAAATCATGGGACATTTGAGGTGCTACACTGAGTGCCATTGAATGCTTCTCTCTCTCTATATGTATGTATGTATG
This sequence comes from Allium sativum, assembly GCA_030737875.1. Taxonomy (NCBI): domain Eukaryota; kingdom Viridiplantae; phylum Streptophyta; class Magnoliopsida; order Asparagales; family Amaryllidaceae; genus Allium; species Allium sativum. Next base: position 361,185,706 of record CM060916.1, on the reverse strand, counting down.
AGGACATGAAATTGTACACAAAATTAGATACACAAATTATGGACCATTGGATCTGTCTGTCTTTACATGAGAGGTGAAATTCAAGGGAAGATCCAATGGTTTAAAATTTCTCATACGTAATTTTGTATCAACATTTTGTGTTGAAATAGACTTTTCTATATACGTGTGTGTGCGCGCGCTTGTGTGCAAATGCTGGTTCTTAATTAGCTGTAGTTGGATTGATTTTTCATTTATAATTCGAAAGGAAATATATTAAATTTTAAAAAGAAATTTAAGGATGAGTGATGTCAAAAGTCTTTTCAATATAACACATTCCCTTTTGACCATAATTGAATCAATGTTCTGTTGATTTATCTAATTAAGCTTTTTCTAAGTAAAGAAAAATAATAACTAGTAAAGAAAAACAATAACTGAAAATCGCTTACAAAAAACTAATACAATAACCTAGTACTGGGTGAAGATTTTGCCATCTAAATTTCAACAATAGCCCTTCCTCTACACCCTCGTATCATGTAAAAAGTAAAATCAGTGAATAAGAAAATCTAAGGTCGAGCAACATACTTTACCGGCACTAAGATTATGGTCTAAATACATAACATATAATTTTATGTGATAAGTTTTGTAATTTTCCTGATTGATGGAAACAGTAGGTTCCTGGGAGCTTAGACGGATTAAGTAGAGCGCAGACGATCGATGAAGATCATGACTCCTCATGAAAGTAATTATGCTATATCCTTAAACACACAAATACTATGAATTGACGGAAAATAACCCATGTGGGCCATGTCTAAGTGTAAATATATGAATTTAAGAAATTAAAATTACAAAGGGCCAAAATTCTTTCTTCGGAAAACGATTATCTTCGTGTGTATGAACAAATATTTATTCTCGGTCGTTGGATTGATTAAGAAGTGGAAAATTATCTTTTGTTTTTTTATTTGTAGTTTGAAAAGGGACACACACGCATCGAACTATTATTATTTAAATCAGATTGTGTGGTGGAAATTAAAGGCTATTAGGGGTGTTGCAAAATAGGGGTATCAATGAATTACAAACACTGTATCTATGTAACGCCTTTCGCTTGCTTGACCTTTTCTGCATGAAGGCCAAAATTTGGACATGCTCTCTACATTTTTAGTTTGATTCCAGAACTAGATTTCCTCCTTTTCTTGTTCTCTTTCTTATTGTTGATCTCCTTCAAATAATTGCTTGCAGGCAATATGGTAATTGAATAAAAAAGGTTGCTGCACCAAGTGAACAGAAGGTAGAAGATGGCATACATGACTGCAAAGTGCAAATGACAAAGTGTTCGATCTTTAATATCCGCGATCTTTATATATAATATAAACTAGAAAGCTATAATTGCCTAAACATTGAAATTTAATGTGAAAATTTGTTTCTGCTGTGTTAACCATTATCATGCTCATTGTCATGTTTGGCGTGAGCCAATGACAAATCCTTCCTCACTGATAGTCCAAAGAAGTAATTATATATATATTTAACCAGATTTTCTAAGGATGGTATGTATTCTAGTGAATTTTAACGTCACAATGAATACATAGCTGATTAATTAGTGGAAAATAAGCGGAGGGACCGACTTTATAAATTCAAGTAGAACGATCAAAAAAAAAAAAAAAAAAAAAAAAAAAAAAAAAAAAAAATTGAAACTTTAAATTGGATGTTGTTATTGACACTTCAGCTATTGTTAATGAGAGTTCATTTTATAAAAACACTTCACTTTTTGAAAAATTGTTAAAGGGCTACACAAAAATATTATTTTACACTGCTCAATATTCCTGGATTGCTCCTTCAAATTAGATTAAAAAAAACTTATTTGATAAGGGAAATCGAATTAAAATAAACAGTTCGTCTCCACTGCACCGAATGCAGCACGTAATCAATTATGTATGTATTCGATAGTGATATGTCGAAAATTAATAATCATTTCGGTGCATTGCCTTCGTAATTATAATATTTGGCATATTTGTGTCGACAAAAAAAATAGTTCGATCATATTCCTCCGAAAACGCTTATCCTTTAGGATTTAAAAAAATCGATATATATGAATTGAAAAAAATTACTATGGCCCTTGCAATATTTGTTAAGCTAAAATTACTTTTATTTGTTAAGGGGTTAAATGGGTAATAAGATAAAATTACATTTATTTGTTAAGAGGCTACTTCTCTCGTTAGTACTTCTTTTAATAATTTTTTAAAAAATAAAAAATTGACCTTCCCTTAACAATATTTGAAGCGTCAATAACATTGCTCTTTAAATTAGCATTTTGTAGTAAAAATTAAAAATAATGCTAGTTTTAACTAGCATTGTATCGTTTAGTCTGAAAATAAAATTGAATGTCCTTTGTCTTCAATCCTTTATGAAGTTTGTCAATAAGCATGAGTACAAAAAACACAAAGCAAGCATGAGCGGGAAAAAAATGGTATGTGTTTGTTTGGGCTAATAATGGTCTTAGAGGTTACTAGTGAAACCATAATTTATTTCACTATGATTTGAATTAATTTAAGATCATCCGATTTGATTGAAAGTGAATCTCCAAAGTTCATAAGCATTATCTTCGTTGTTAATGAAGTTAGTTAATACTAAATGGTATTTAAGGCCGCCGTTAACAGCAGCTGTATTTTATTTTGGTTAAAAAGTGAAGTTAAACAGCCCAAAATCTTTTGATCAATAGGTGTGGTACAAGTAAAAAGACCATAATGAAGTGTTCAAAATTTTCAATGTCGTTAATTTTATCCGGTTTTAGTAACTTTCAATAAAGATGTATTGATGATCGCATACCTTGTTGTGAACAACATATGTATTTTAGTTTGTGTTTTTATCTTTTTTAACATTTTTATGTATTTTGTTTTTCTGTATTTAAATTTAAAATTTATTTTTTATGTCTTTATTGTATTTGTCTTGTTGTTGGGGAGGAGAAGGTGGGAGTTAGTTTGAATGTATGTAAAAGACAATTTCAATGTAATTATACGACGTGGAGACGGTGGAGGTTGGAATGCAGGTTGAAATAAAATTTCTGTTGTATCATTTCTGTATTGTTAGTTATTATGTTTACATAAACGAGGAGTTGCAACAATGCGCATTAGTCATTACTAAGTTATCTTTTGTGAAAACAGCACCTGCAATAGCAGCTTAAAAGAGCTGAAGCGAAGCGTACTTTGGTAATATAGTGCAATACTATTTTAAATGGATCACTATGACAGTTAGTGGTGTGGGAGTATAATTGACCCCTGAATTCTCTTATTAAATCACAGCATCACACCACTTACATCGTTAGTGGTGTCATGATAACCCTATTCCCATTTAAAATGTGGTCAACAAACTAGCTCTCTATTTGCATCTATGTGGTAGGGATGAGCATGGTGCGGTTTGATGCGGTTTTGACTTAAAACCGCACTCGGAACCGCTAGCGTGCGGTTTTCAAAAGTAGGAACCGGAATCGAACCAAAAACCGTTGGTGCGGTTCGGTTTTAAAAGTGCGGTTTCGGTTTTTAAAAGTGCGGTTTCGGTTTCAAAACCAATTAACAAAAAAAACATCGTTCCCTTAGATGGTGATGCGCATGAAATGTTTAAAGCTAGGCAGAGGCTTTTTTATTTGTCCAGTGTGTGATATTGATCTTCACATGCAAATGAAAACTCTTTTACTGTATCGGTCCAATCCTAATACCATCATACTATAAATGACATCAAGGCAAATGATGTAATCCAAATCATTATTCTGATGGACCGAAGCAGCATGTAAAACTTGTTCTAGATACTTCTCAGCAGTAGCATACCGTCTCTTTTTAACCTCTATAGCTAATACAGTAAGAGTTTTGTCTGATGGCAGGTCTTGATAGCTTCTCAAGGCGTTCAATATTAGTTTTCTTTTCTTTTGTAGATCCTTTCTATGATCAGACATTTCCATCAACACGTCATGATTAATCTTGACAACTTGAGTCAATATAGCCGTACAGTTAGAGTGCTGCAGCATGTATTGTTGCTCTTTTGCTTCCATGATTGCCAAGTAGTGAACGTGCAGATTTGTCTAAAGCTAAATTTGAGAAGGTAGCGTTAAAATTTATGTATAAGTAACATTCGGTGCGGTTTCGGTTTTGCGGTTTGAAAAATGATGAAAACTGAATCCGGATCATACTAATGGTGCGGTTTCATCGATTTTGCGGTTTTACTTCGGTGCGGTTTTTTAAAATGCGGTTTTTATCGGTTTTATGCGGTTTCGGTTCGGTTTCGGTTTTCTTGCTCATCCTAGTTGATATATGAGACAAGAGAATGTGCTCAGTGTTTAAGTAAAACTAAAATAATAGCAAAATATTCAGGAAAAGAAGATGCAGGCGTAGGTTTGGCTATGGTGGGTTATCATAGTTTTTTCACGTCATTCATTGTAGAAGACAAATGATAAGGACCATGTACTTGACTATGTGAATATAACAGTAGCCAACCCAAAATTGAAGAAAGTGCACGACCAGTTGAAAAAAAGGTGACTAACGTAATTGCAAGGGAAAATAGGTTTTTTTTCTTTTGATTTAGCCCACTTTTAAAAACTTATTACAAAAATAGTCTGTTTTGAAAACTAATTGCAAACATAGTTTGGTTTTGATCAATTTAGGTTGATGAAAACGTACTGGTGTAATCCCAAATTGCGTTAGTACAGTAGAAAAATAAAATTTGTATGGACGCAATTCAAAACTGCGTCAGTAAGATTTAAAAAAAAATGTGTTGGCGAAATTTGAAATTGCGTCAATACAAATTTAAAAAAAAAAAAAATTGTACCGGCTCAGTTTGAATTTGCGTCAGCATAAAATAATTTCTTCCCACTGTAGTATAAAATTAGTCATCATCCTTGTTGTAATCATTACATACTATTAAATGAAATGGCACAAGTGATTTTGTACTGACACAATTTCAAATAGCACCAGTACACTTTTTTTAATTTTTACCGGTGCAATTCAAATTTAAAATTTTGTACAGGCGAAATTTCAAATTGCGCCTATGTCATTATTATTTTTTAATTTGTACTGGTGCAGTTTCAAATTGCGTATATACAATTTTTTTTACTGTACCGGCACTATTTGAGATTGTGCCAGTGTGTTTTAGTCAACTCAGTGCTGAGTTGGCCAAAACCAGACTACGATTATAAATAGTTTTCAAACAAGACTATTTTTGTAATAAGTTTTGAAAACAATGCCAAATTGAAAAATAAAATATGGAAAAATTATTGTTTGAGGGGTGGAAAAATAACATGAAATAGATTGATGGAAGAAGAGACGTACAACCTAAGAATGGACCTACCAACTCCAAACGAGCAAGGGGATTAAGTTTTGTATATCTAGTTCAATTCATTGTATCCATAGCTATCTAAATACTATTTTTTACAAGTAGTACATGTAAGAGAAGGCTTGAATTTGAGTCTAATATTAGATCTAGACATTCGTTTTTCGTTGTGTCGGATCTATGGATCCAAAACACATAATTAAACAACAAAAGTTGATATGCAACACATTTAACATGCAAATATGATAAAAATAAGTACTAAGCTAAATTTAAAATACGAAAATAGAAAGAAAAGAAAAAAATTATTGATAGAGGTGGTCCAAGTTGATGCTTAGTTGGAATTTAGGGGATAACTTTGTTTTGAACCTTTCAACATTCTTTCTTTTCATATTAGAGTCAAAGTTCTCATCCACCTCTTCAGTATCCTACTATCAGTTGTAAAATTAAAATGCCAGCGGAGTGAGTGGTTAGGTGGATCCTAAGTTTTAACCGTGTGAGGACAAACATATTCATGTAAATAAATCATACATTACACATAAACTTGTTTCATCTAAATGGTCATGCTTTAAAAAAGATAGGAGAATTCCTTTTGATTTCAGCCAACATTGGAAGGAGAATGAAACATCGTAAATGACTTGAACATTAGAATCACATTATTTATATATTGAAAAAAATGTTTTTGAGGAAAGAAATATCACAAATTTTATAATCATTATGTCTGTAGTTAACACATTTTCGAATCAAAGCGGTTTCAACTAGATTTAAAAACTCAAACAATATCGAATTGGTATAAAATTTCACAGAATGACTTAGAAACCATCAAGGAACAACTTACGAAAAATCAGGGCAAAATGGAGCTAACTCCATGACTTGGGTCCAAGACATCTTCAAGGCTCAATGTCGAGTCGTAATGATTGGTTCCACGAGATGCGACTCATATCATATGTTCTACTATACCTCCTAAATGTCGCCTACGAAGTTTCATGTGGTTTGGATAAGAAGCGAATGAGTTATGGATGGCTCATACTCAAAATTGAGTGGATTTAGATGACTCATTTGGATGGCCAATCAAACAAACTCTAATTGACTCAAGATTGGACAGGACGATTCAACAAAGAAGCAAGAAAGATGACTCAAAAAAGTAAAAGGTAAAAATGCCTAAGTCTATAACTCCACATCGAGTCGTTTTAATGACCCGGATGGACTTACTAATTTTAGAGATGACTCGCCATAGCTATTGGACTCTTCTTGAACCTAGTTCCCAACCCAATACCCATTGGACCCGTCTGTAAATATCAACCTACCTTCAAATAGGAAATGACTTTTAGGATCAGACCTTGCTGGAGACGCCATTATTTTGTCGGATTACAACTATACTTCACTTTTTATCTCCTCTAACATTCATACAAGAATTGTAATATAGAGTTAAGGACTAGCTAATTAAAATGCAGAGAGATCTAACTAACAAGATCTTAACAAAGGATTGATTAAAATAGACATATGACGAAATCAACCGAACCACTATAAAAATTCCACATCTTTTTTATTTCTTCTTTTGATTTGTTGTTTATTTGAGACTTGTGTCTCTTATTATCTGGATTGTCTTTAAGGTAGACGCTTTCATTACAACTTGGTGTCGATTTCAATTTTTAAGTTAACATTTGGTGCTTTCATTGAGAAAGAGAGAGAAAAGAACTTGGAATTTGTAGATTCGAAGAAGTGACAAAACCAAATCTAGGAAATCAATTGGAATTTGTAGATTTTGGGTAGGCAATGGGAGTTAATAAAAGACTTTTGTTAAAGGATAGAGTGACAAGGGATACCTAGATTTGTTGAAATCAGGACTAAACCTCAGGTATTGATATAAGAGCTTCTAGAGCTGGATTAGAGCAAGTTAAACCGGTCCCCCCATAAGTGCAACAATAGTATTTGGGGACAATGTTAGAATTAATGTCGGCAATGTTGGAACTAATATTGAAATAGATATTGGAGTTATTGCTGGAGTTACCATATAAGCGCTTTGAATTGGTGAAACTAGAGCAGAGAATGTAGATGTGAATGTAAGGAGGCCACAAATGACAGAGTATGCGCCAAAATTCCCTAGGATGATCAACGATAAGGAAGATTTTGGGGTTGTGAATCCGAACTTGAATTGACGGAGATAGTTATAGTATGTTCCCAAATTAGTTGTAAGCGCCCCTACAGAACTCTAGGGGAGGATGTTGTTGTGGATCAGATGCTTTTACCAAAAAGCATGAATCAAGTAGCGAAGACGATTAGAAAGATAGTTAGAGCTGGACCACAAGTTCATAGCTTAAAAGTTGTCAACAAGAACTTTTTTTTAACCAATATTGGAAATGCTAAAGATTCCCCTAAGTCCTGGCTTTCGACAATTGATACTTATGATGGGAAGTCGAATTCAACCATTCATTTGATGAGATACATCTAACATAATAAAGTGCTTGGAGCTTCAGAAGAAGTTATAAGTTGTTATTTCCTGGTTCACTTGACCAACTAAGTGGTTATGTGATTTAGAAAGCTAGAAAATGGATATATCTGTTCATGGAGTGAATTTGTGGATAAATTCTTAAGACAGTTCAAACCATATGTCCCCAAGGCCAAAAAATGGAATGTACTTATTTACTATAAAGAAAATGCCGGGAGAGAGCCTTGAGAGTTATCTGGCTAGGTTGCGACGACCGTAGTGGATAGGCTGAATCCGTCGATCATCTTAATGGAGGCACTCTTAGGAGTTGCTGGTAAAACGGATTTCAAGGTGGCTTTTAAAAGAGGTCCATCATTGGAATTAGCAAAATTCTACCGTAAAGCTGAGAGGTATCTATGGTTAGAGGGACGCTAAGGCTGAAGAAACAGATCATTTTGATGAAGTCAACATTGTGGAAGTTAAGTGACCGCCCAAAGCCAAGTTTAGAAAGGATAAAGGGAAGAAGAAAGTTGACGAAGACAACCATGAATATAGAGAAACAAAGAAGCCAAGAAGGTAATTCAAATAACCCATGTTCACCTATTACAAATAATTAGATGAGTCTCTAGAGATTTACGACGCTAGGGGCACCTTCCATATCAACAGCCAATGAGAAGAGAGCCCATGGATGGAGAGAGGACATCAATACTGCATATTTCACGACCCAGATGGACACAACACTAATGACTTTAAGCATATGAAGGACTAGATTAAAGCGTAGGTTAAGAGTGATTAGCTTCAACAGTATGTTAGTGGCCCAACTATTATGCTGCGAGGGGAGAAACCATCACCTACAGCCAGAAACAACTAGGGACCTAGTTCACGACCCTTAATCCCGTTACCAGGATGGGCAAGGGCAGGTTCGTCTTCCACTCCCGGCTCACTGCATTTTTCTTTTACCTGCTTTTGATAATTAGGAAAATAATATGGGAATGCTTAAATGTATATGTACATAGGAGAGATCTTTAGGCATGCTTTGCTCGGGTCTCTAGGGTAAGTATCAAGAATTTTCGGCTCGTTTTTCTTTGTTTTGAGCAATTTTAAAAAAACATATATCTATTGAAAGGTGATAATGGATAATCTACCATAAGGGAATGATGCCGACCCTAACCAGAGTGTCGAGATTGGTTTACGGTTGTTGAGGACCATTGATAAGTAGTTGGGGATCAACAAAGATCGTGATTTGTCTCATTGGAGTGCTTGTGAGACGACCCGAACCTCCCAATCCCAAGGAGACGGAGGAGCCCAGATTGCTTTGAGAACACGACGCATCAGAACATAAACAATAGAATATTTCATTGCTATTACAACAATTTACATCAGAGTACAAGATATCAGAGTTCCAATAAATAATATACAGTGGAAAATAATATCATAGGTTTAAAATACAAAGCAGCGGAAAATATAATACAATGCAAGAAATACATGGATACAAAGCTTTCCAAATATAGCTCCAGCTGTAAATCCAGGATCCTGTGAAAAGAAATCTGCAAAACCAAAACTATTGACTGCCCCTGTGGAATATATGGGCACCCAGAGTTTAGGTGGAAACAATAAACTTCGAGTCAGTCATGAGACTGGTGTGAGAACTAAAACAATTATTAAATCTTTACTTTAAAAGTTGGGAAATCATGGGACCACGCCGTATAACACGAAGCGGGTCTACTCCACATGAATCTCAGTTTAAAATAAAACAACGCTATGCTTTTTGGAAAATGAAGCTATCATAATACTTAGGTCCCAACACACAATGCAACACAAGCCGGAGGATAGAGTTTTCCCTTATAATAGCCAAACATGCTTGGTTATGTTTAAAACAAATCATTTTGATATTACTATAAGTACATAGTGTCAAAAACAACTTCAATATAAATGTATCAATCCTAGACGACATATGTACCATATATTATGCCGCCATACTAGGTTTACAACTAAAACCGAAAAGTGTCGTATTGGAAATTGGATTCCATCTATGAGTCGAGGCAAGGGATTGTCCTCACCGATTCAAGACACTCTAGCATATGCCTCAGGATTCAGCCGCAACTGCACCTGCATCTTTCGGGCTGGTCCACACTTACTTTAGTGGATTGGTAATTCCTGCCCTATGGGGCATAAAATCTGGTCGGTACGTCGACCATATCAAGAGCCACTAGGGACTCAAATCGAGGTGCCTCGCAATCCATCATCCACATAAGTAAAATGCCTAGGCTCCATACCATGACACCACTCCTAGCTAGAAAGAAACACATGCACTCCCTACAGTCATTATCCCGTTTTTGACTCATACCGGGTGTGAGGCTTGCGAATTAACGCTATACACAAATCTATGTTACTTAAAGCCCTGCTTTGATCATCAACCTCAAGACTTTGCTTTTCAACAAAAGCCTTGTTCAATTGCATCTTAGCATGCCACATTGACAATCCACGCCATGCGACTGATGTCTATCGATATATAACCTCTAAGCTCGTACGTCTCAGAGAAGGGCGTTAAGCAAAAGAATAAATTCTCCGCCGCCAAACAGATATATATTTAATAGAAAGCAATCAACATAGAATGAAATCCAATGTCAGATACACATCCATTTACAAGTGCGTTCTGAGTCTGAACGAATTCGGAGACACCTTATTCCTCGTCCCATATGTCCAATACAGGAGAGAGGTCCTCGCATATCTGGTCGATCACTAAGTACGTCTAAACGATCACCACTTATTATCTTGTCTTGGGTGTACGACCCGATCAAGACATCAGTAATCATTCAAACGATGTGAGGATCTCCGGTCTTCAACCACCGTCTTTATCGTCGACTTTTAGTCGTCGTAATAGTTATTCAGAATGGGTTAAACCCGGTCTTTCCAATTAATTCGCGTATTTTATAATCAATAATCAAGTGCTATAAAAACACATCATACGCCTCATTCCAATTTAGATTATTCTTTTATTCAAATAATCACATCTTTAGGGAAATGTTCCCATTAATTTTATCAAAGATAAATTCTTTTAAAATCATTCTGTAATCTTCCTTTGGATCTAAATTTCAAAAGATTTTATTTTATCCTTTATCAATTCTAAACCAAATTAAGGTTTATAAAACCGTTTGGGATTATCGAGCCTTACCGAAGTAATCATTTATTTTATTTTTCTAATCCCAACCTATTCATCCCATGGAGCAAAACTGGTAGTACTTTGCATTTAACACCCACTGTGTTATCGGCAAAATTAATTACCATTTCAGGTTCAAATCTAATTAAAGATTTAACTATCGCCTGGAGTAAAACTAGTGGTACTCCATTCTTGATCATTTCATGAATTCGATAAATTTAATTATCTCATTCTCATTCCAATCTAATTAAAGATTCATTAAAACTCTAGTTCGGTTTATTCTCAAAAATCATTACTTGATGATTGTTCAACTTTAAGAAATTAATCTTGTCTTTAACTGGGTCAAAGTACCAATGTTATTAAAAACACAATTCACAATAACCCTAAAATCATCTTCCATCAAAATGAAATCTACACGGAAATCATAACGATGTATAATCGATATAAATTTCCGTATCAAACTAATACTATAAACAGAATAACGGCTAGGCCTTTTAAATTCCATATATAGTAACGGTCTTCTTCACAGCAGCTCATCTCGATTAGCACCAAATCGAATTCCGTTCAAATCCAATTTAATATATTAAATTGGAAAACTTTACTTTGAAAATTTTCCATTAAATCTTAATAAAAAGATTTATAAATTCCATATCATATTTTCACTGTTAATTGGGTTAAAGAACGACTGTTATTTAAAACATTGTTCACTATAAACCCCAAAATCCAATTTCCATTTCAATTCCAATTAAATTAATTGGTCAACTTCTCTAAATCTTAATTAAAAGATATATTCTATTTCTCAACTGGGTTTAAGAACAGTGTTATTAAAGACACCATTCACGGCAAACCCAAATCCAATTTGATATTAAATACAAGGCTCTAAATAGAAATTATATGGCTTATATCCAATATCAAATTCTGAAACCAACGGATATCGTATTGGGAATAACGATATCCATATCTTCCAGATTCCTCAACAATATCCGTATAATCACGGAATCCAGTATCGAAATATTCCAAAGATTATTTCCACTCAAATCCATTCCAATTCATTTATTGGAAAATTCTGGTTATACCGAAACCCATTTACAAATCCAATTTATTTATTTAAAAAATATTGGATTATTGTTCTAGTTAATAACTAGTTCATTTCGATAAAAATATATTTTTATCTTTTCAAATATGGAATTTTTCATCCAAAATCTTTCCAAATCATTTATTATGAATTTACATAATTTTTTCATATTTTTAATAATTTTATTAAGGCCCGTACAGTGGGTTTCTAATTATGGCCACCGAACTGCATTCATGACGACCTTTTCTGAAATTGATTTGGATATAACTTGAATCCATCCGTTCAAATTTAAATCTCTTATATTCATTGGATAGATCGTTTCAACACGAACCCAACGGTTCTGGTTTTTGGAGAATCTGACGGTCTGATCTCATGTTATATCAATTTGAAGTCAATGGTTGAAATTCGCGAACGGTCGCTGCGCGACGCGTTCTATTCATGCCATTAAATATAATATATATATATATATATATATATATATAGTCGATTTCCATTTTAAACGTATTTTAAAATATTTATAAATTCGTTTTAAAATGATTTCCACTTCATTTTCAATTTCAAATCAAAATTTAATATTCTATATCTTTATAATATTAAAATGATAATATTTTCAAAATATCTGATTTTGAAATCCATTTCGTTTTCGTATCCATTATATAATGAATAAAATCGATTAATAAACTCGTTCGAGTTAAAATGGCGTTTACTACTTAACTCGGCTTCACATTTCAATATTTTCATGTCCATCCAAAATCGGACATTAAAATCACATTTTGATTCTTCACTGAACATTATTTTAAAATATTTGTTATTTAAAATATTCGTTATTTAAAAATATTCTTTATTTAAAAATATTCTCTATTTTAAAATATTCTTTATTTCTGAATTAGAATGCGACTCAATCAACTACCATATAATTTCAGTTATATTGATTTCATACATCGTATGCATTCAACAATAATGATAAATAATCATTAACCAGTCCAACATCATTCAGAGTGCAATTTACAACTGTATAAGCATTAAAATAAATAAATAATGCTCATCACAGCCTGTCAACCCACTGATTGACATACGACTAAATATTGGGATTATTGTATGTCAAATATCATCCCAATACCCGTATGGTGTTTTCAAACAACAACAGTTTATTTAAATAAATCATTGGTTAATAAATTTAACCAATTCAAATTCGGTTTGAATTATTTTTCTAATTAACCAATTTTCACTGTTTAAATCATAAATGGATATTTATATCTCATTTCAACAATCATACAGTGTCGATCCACACTGTTTGAAATACGGGTGTCGTATATTCAAACAACGCTTTTTGTGCATATGAGTCGTGAATAGTTCATGTGTTGAACTCAAGCAATGTCACATACAACAATTAAAAATCATCACTGGCAATTCATATATTTACAGTTATAAAATAAATTAAATAACTATACAAATATTGAAGTGAGAGAATTCTCATTTTGGGTTCCATTCCGTCATTCTTTATTTGAAGATTTCAGTACGGTTTGGATTTGAATTTGACTGAAATTCCAATCTGCTCCTTTTTTGTCCCGGTCAGTTCCATGGTGTAGTATTTTTCATTATGATTCCAACGCAATTTGTATCGTTCGATTCTGATAAGATTTGAACAAGATATGACCTTGCAAACATCAATTACTATTCTAGGGTAATTAAAGTATAATTAATTTAATTAATTATTTCTTCACCCCTAATTAACAATTTAATCCCGTCTTCTTCTTCAGGCCGTTCGAACCCATCTTCCACTCCTTCTCTCGTCCGTTGCTCTCACTACAGCCGCTAGAACATGATCTTCTTCCTCCCCTCGCAATCCCCATCCGCCACCTCCTCCCGCCTGGATGCGTCGCGCAATCAAACTCCCCATTGCCTCCAAAAAGTGGTGCGAACTCCGGTGATTTATGTCGAAATTCGAGGAACTCACCAAACAAAAACCAATCTTAGCCGTTGGATTACTAGAGGGCATTGAGCTCTTCAATCTGGATTTGGAATTTTCGAAAATCATTAGGCGGATTTGGAGAAAAGGAAGATCGAATTTCAGAGAGCTATGGGCATCAATTTCAAAACTGTCGGCGGCTATGAATAATGAGGGGGTTAGGGTTAGAAATTTATATAATATATATTTTATAATATTATTTTAACTTGAAAATAGCTCGTTTAATTTCCGAACTCCAAATAGAACCCGACGACTGTCGTTCTTAGCTAAATACCTCATTCCAGACATAATGGGATATGTTTTGTAGGCTGACTCGACTGTTTCTGGCAGTTTTTATCAAAATTAAAATATAACAAAATATATGTTGAATTCAAACGCACATTTTAATTTACCGGGGCCATATGCTGACTCCAAAAATTACAGAAAATTATATCTAGCTATGTTTTGATGATACGGTCCTAAAAAAACCAATTTTGTCATATCTGCAGACTGTTTGAAAAATGACCTTTTTCTAGTCGATTAAATTTACAATTTAAAACTGAACATGCATTAAAATTCACCACGCTCACATATTAATTCAAAAAATTCCAATAAAAGTGGTTTCGTCGAAAACGGAGGTTGTTTGCAAAATAACTAATTTTAGGGGCTATATATTATACTAATATATATATAAATTCCATAGCGACTATTTTAAATTTTAAACTGGACATAACTTTTAATTTATATTATGAAATCTGAATTTTTCACATTCAATAGAAAGATATAATTGCTTTACTGAAATCCGATTTATTTTGAATCCTATACATTCAATTGAAATTTAAAATCGAATTTTCAAACTACCACGCCATTTCAGGGTTGTTTTATAATTAAAATATATTTATACGTTCTAACTTCGATTTTAAATAAATTTAAATTGTTATTATTTAAAATAAACCATTTTAAATCTTCAAAATCCATTAAAATAGCTAAAATAAAATTTTAAATTGGTTCAGAATTTCCGGGTTGTTACAATCTCTCGCACTTAAAATCTTTTCGTCCTAAAAAAGGAACGGAGCTGAAAGTTGTTTAACTAACCAATTCAACTTTCATTCTGGTTTTCATTCTTCAGCTTTTCAGTTCCTAAGAACTTTCAAATTTCTCAAAAATTTGGCTAACATCCTAAATTTTCGAAAAATTTCGTCATAACCTCCTTTGTACAGGGAGGGTTTGAAAATTTTATTAGGCCATATTAGGCACCCGATAAATCAATAAAAACCATACACAATTTTTGTGACCTATTTGTTTACAAGGGAGAACGTGTAAAAGTCGAAATATCATACCTTGCCCCAATGTTGGAAATAAAATAATCCATGTGCCGTATCTAAAACAAGAGAGACGTGAATTTTTGTCATCTCCAGATCTATGTAGAGTTTTTATTAAATCCTGCTCCGACCACTGTTGTATGTATTTCTAAATTAAGTTCATAACCAGTCTTCTGTTCAACCTGTAATTCAGTTCTCGCCATACAAGCATTTTGCCCATATGGAAATCCTAACCTCGTCATATAAGCGCTAAATGCTTATATGGAATTTGATATGCTGTCTTCATGAAGTATGCCATGCGGTGTAGTTCAAAATTTATTTGTTGCTATCCTATGGCGTGGTTTATAATCTCACACAGAACAACCATCAGAACACATCCAGTTTTATTCACAGGAGTTTATATAATAATAAAAATGCGTAACCAACTCATTAAGGTGCACCTTTTTGTCGGGCACGCAATATATTTCCCTACTCAACAACGAATCCATTAACCTGCTCAACATATATATATATATATATATATATATATATATATATATATATATATATATATATATATATATATATATGAGGAGGGTTCCGCTACACCTCTTATATTGCACGTGAACTCTCCTTCTTAATCTCTACCACCCATTTCCTCACTTATTCTCTCTCTTCCCATTTCAATATTATTTCTTAGTGGGAAGAGAGAGAATGAGTGGAGAAATGAGTGGTGGAGATTAAGGGGGAGAGTTCACGCGCAATATAAGAGGTGTAGCGGAACCCTCCCCCCCCCCCTCTCTCTCTCTCTCTATATATATATATATATATATATATATATATATATATATGCATCTCTATCTGCATATAAATTCCACTCGAACTAAATTTTTAATTCAGCTCTATATTATATTTAGTTTGGATTTATTTATCATTCATTCTCATATGGGTTTTATTGTTCCAATATTTTTACTAATCAAACCAATAATCACACATCACAACCATCAATCAATTAGTTGATTAACTTTTCAAATATATAACTTTAATATACTCAAAAATCATATTTTAAGGCCAAATCACAAACAATAAATTCTAACTAAATTTTTGGTTCTCACACCAGTCAATTGGAATCATATAGACATCCCACTTTAGAAACTCAAACATAAATGCTGATTAGTGTATACCGATCATCAAAATCATCTCCGGGCGACTAGAGTGTGATTCTATGTCTACCCAGTATATTTGAGGCTTCAGATGTACGTTAATTATGCGTATATTCAAAATCTTCATATACCCGATAGTCCAAATTCAATATAAAATAAAATATTCAAATACGAATAATAGATATAAAATTTCAAAACTAAATTTGTTTTTATAAATAATACACTTCTAACTCATTCTAGGGTATTACTAACCTTATCTCTAACGAGTCATTCTCATAGGATATTACTAATGTAGTAACCCGCATTTTTAGCTGTTGAACAATTTATTTATTTAATTATTAAATATCGATTTATCGATATCGAGAACGTGAATTAAATAATATTGAATATTTAATTAATAATTATAATATAATAAAATATATTATAATGTCGAAATAATCAAAAATATTGGAAATACAAATATTCTGTGAATGGGGTCATCCCAAAGATGTAATTCAACTTAGGGTTGGATTATATTGACGAATATATTCAATCGACGACAGTTTGAACGTATAATTATAATATAATTAAAATAGAGCTTGAAACGACGCGGTAGTTCGCTATTTGGCGATTCAGACTTCAACTGAATATACAGGATTCGTTTAAGCCGGATTTCTATGAAACAAGAAACGTGTGGAGCTGGTGGAGTATATCTTTCTAGTGGAAGAGAAAAATCGGGATTTCATCATGTAGATTTTGATTCACGTCCAAATCAAATTTCAGAAAAGTCGCTGTGGATTTCCTTTATAATTTGCGACGCTTTATATACGTTATAAAAGGATTTTCAATGTAAATTGAATATCGAATCAATCTGGACTCGGAATAGCGAGTGTACAAATATACTGGAGCTGTATGATATTCCTCGGTGAATATATACGATAATATAAATTTATTTATATTTTATTTAATTTTATTTAAATATATTAATATATTTAAATGGTCTATTCAGCGCTTTAAAAATAGCCAGTTTTGCATACGACCTCCGTTTTCGACGAAACCAATTTTGTTGGATCTGGAATAGTGAATTATTGCTAGGGTCCAGTTTTCGTGATTTTTAGAGTCAGTGTGTGGCTGTACGGATTTTTAGAGTGAGAAACAGTCAGTATTTTGACGGTTAAAAATACGCTGTGTGAGCATACAGAGTCAGAATTCGACGAAACCAGTTTCGTTAGGACCGTAATGTCGAACTCTAGCTACATGTCCATTTTCGTGATTTTTGGGTATCGTGTGTGATCACACAAATTTTTAGAAGTCAAAAACGAAATAACGATGATGGAATATACCGGGGATATTCCACTTTACTTCTATAAATACCATCCCACACCCTCACTTAAACCTAATTCCATTTCACTTCTGGTCAACGAGTTATCCGCCGTCATTATTTGTTCTCAGAAAATCAAAACGAGATAAACAAAATCCAAAGAAAAAAAATCCAAAACAATTCATAGCAAATTCTATAAATCGCGAGGTATATACATATGGATTCAGCAGAGAAGAAGCTTCGATTCTGTGTCAAAATGGTATGGTGCGACACGGGTTTGAGATGCTCGGCTGCTTCCAGCATCAACTAGGGTTCAACGGGGTTCGTGGTAAGGGGAGTCGGAGGTTAAATTGGAGGTGCAGTTGAGCATGTCGTCGAAAGAGGAGGAGATTGCCATCGGTTTGAGGTGCTCCAGAGGCCAGAGATGTGGCGCGACATCAGGAAGCGGCAGTACAGGCTGCTGTTCCATTCGAGAACCGAGTATGATTTGAAGGGTGCTATCGGATGGAGTTTAGCATGGAAAACGGAGTGGTGGTGGTGGCGCTCAAAATAAATGACCGGAGGAGGAGTTAGGTGGGGTCAAACGTACGGTCAACGATGGAGTGTTGGGTTAGAAGTGTTCGGAATTGAGCAGGGATCGGTGGGAGGAAGAAGAGATAGCGGGTCGGGTCTGTTCAAATAAGGTATGGGCTGGAGGAAAGGGTTAAGGCCCAAGTAATATAATAAAATTCAAGTTTTTATTTTTAACTTAGTGGGTTAACTTATAAAATACGTATCTTGGTCATACGATATCAGATTGGCGAACCGTCAGTCACGTTGGGACCGTATGGACGAGAGCTTCACAATGAAGCTGACTGGAAGTCCATCGGAGCTCGTTACAATTTATGGCGAAATAAATTGTCCGTCGCAGTCAAATAAACGCAAACCGTTATTTAACGGCTAACGCGCAAATGTGAGTAAAAACTCACTAACTCTCCTCAATTTATATTTTAATATAAATTGTATTTTATTTCTGTATTTGACTGCTAGTTATGTACTGTTAATTTGGACTATTAAGTTGTATTGTTAAATTGGACTGTAGATTTGACTGTTAAATAATTGATTGAAAACAGTATGGATATATATATATATATCGTTATTAAACGGTGATTTTGTTATCAGTGTATTTCATTAAAAATGCAAGTGATGTTATATACGTTGTTTAACATCGGTGAATGCAGGGAAACAGGTTGGAGGAATCCGACTGGATTCCTCAACATTTATTTTACTGTTATTCGTATATTGTGATATATACTGTGATATATAATCTGTTGTTGATTGTATATGTTTGGATGATATTGATCATTGACAGTTGTTTGTTTAAAAACAATAGAAAACACTGAAAATGTAGAAAAGGGGATTTTCAATATTTATATTGAAAATGAATCTATTTATAAAATCGAAGGATTTTATAAAAGGATATTTATTTAGAAATAAATAAATAAAATAAAGGAATATTTATTTAGATTAAATAAATAGAATAAAGGATATTTAATTAGGGATTAAATAATTAGAGTTATAAAGGAAAATCTATTTAGGAAAATAAATAGATTATACAAAAGGAAATCTATTTAGGAAATAAATAGAAGTTAAAATAAATAGAAATAAAAGAAAAGTTAGTTAGTCGGATATAAATATTCGAATCAAGTTAGTTAAGTGGTCAAACCAAGCTAGTCGAACCAAACTAGTCAAACTAGTCGAACCCAACCGAGTCGAAATGGTCGAGTCGAACCAATCGAGCCCAAATGGTCGAGTCGAACCAATCGAGTCAAGATGGTCGAGTCAAACCAATCGAGTCGAGCTGGTCGAGTCGAACCAATCGAGTCAAGCTGGTCAAGTTAGTCGAACCTGGTCAGTCGAGTCGAGTAAATCAAACTTAGTTAATCGAAAGGAGTTTATCGATTTAGTTAATCAATAGGAGTTAATTGATTTAGTCAATCGAGATGAGTTAGTCGGTTTTAATGAATCGAGAGGAGTTAGTCGAATATGGTATTCGAACCAAATGGTCAAACCAAGTAGTCAAGCCCAGTGGTCAAACCAAATGGGTCAGGTTAGCCAAACCTGGTCAGTCAAACCAAATGGGTCAGGTTAGCCAAACCTGGTCAGTCAAACCAAATGGGTCAGGTTAGCCAAACCTGGTCAGTCAAACCAAATGGGTCAGGCTAGCCAAACCTGGTCAGTCAAACCAAATGGGTCAGGTTAGTCAAACCTGGTCGGTCGAACAAAGTTAGTCGAGTTAGCCGAATAGGGTTAGTCAAATAGAATTAATCGATTAGGGTTAAACCATAGAACTAATCGATTAGAGTTAAACCAATAGAGTTAGTCGAGCCTAGTTAATCGAATCGAATTGGTCGAACCAAGTAAGTCGAGTTAGTCGAGTCAAGTTAAGTTAGTCGAGTTAGAGTTATCGATGTTAGTTTCATCGAAAGGAGTTATCGATGTTAGTTTCATCGAAAGGAGTTATCGATGTTAGTTTCATCGAAGGGAGTTATCAGTTATAGTTTAATCGAAGTGAGATTTTCAAATATGAGATATTTGAAAAGGAAGAGTTATCGAATATTAGTTATTTGAAGAGAGATTATCGAATATCGTTTATTCGAAAGAAGTTAATCGAATATAGCTTATTCGAAGAGGAATTAATCAAATAGAGATTTCTCGAAGAGAGTTAATCGGCGAATTCGATTATATCGAATTCGGGAAGGTACTTATACTTTCTAGTGTTTAAATAGAGTTTTATTCATTTATAAATAAATAAGTGTTAGGTTAATTATTCACTAATAAGAATAGAAGTTATAATTAAAGTTAGATAATTCGAAAGTAGGGATTATAGCATTATCGTTATAACCAATGTTTTAAATATAGAAGTAGATTAGTAAAATTGAATCCGAGAAAGGCGTAAAGAAGTTGTTAAAGATTTAAAGATAAACTTTGACCATTTCGAAGTTATAACGTTGTTCAGTTAAGGTCTGAGAGGTAATTATACCCCAACTTGAGTGACTTCCTTCTTAACTAAGAAATGGTAAGGTTTGATCGTAAAGGAGTTTTGGAAATGTTTTCCAAACGAGAATCAAAAATGTTTTCTGATAAAAGAAAATAAGAATTTAGAATATAGGGAAACAGGAGATAAGTAAATAAATGAACTAAAGAGATTAATGTTAAATGATGTTTGTTCGATATAATTTCCATCTGGGAATAATATCGTTGTTTGCACACTTGTTTTTCTTTGATGGTTAAATCACAGACTATCGAAGTTTTGACCATTTTAACGTTGTTAATATGGAGAGACCGGTTGGATTATTATCCAAAGAACCACTCTGTATTGCCATAAGCGTCGCGAATCATATATGCCAAAGATAATTGAAGACGGAGTAAAATGCAAGGGCTATCCTGTTTACAGAATAGTGCCTTCGGTTTGTCCAGTCCCAGGACAACTTGTATGGACGAAGGTCTGACAGAGTATATCTAATGGATCGCGTAAGTTGATCTGTTCAAACGTATTCACGTTTGGTGGCGGAGGAATTCGTTTCTCTTAGCTGTATACCCGTGTTATTTTTGAATAAGTCAATTTGCGATTTGGCGGGTATGACGATGTGACATTTCTAAGTGAATGAAGATGGATGTCTGACATAGTATTTCCAGACAGTCACGTACATTGATTTCTTCAACTATACCAAGAGTGGAAGCGGAGAAGGAAACTTCTTTTAGCTGACACGTAATGTATGGTTGTAGACGTCAATTAGTGATTCTGATGGATCTGACAATGTGGCATTCGAAGTGAATCTGAGGTAATGATAAAGCGTAGCTTCTAGCCTCATCAACCGGTAAATGACAGAAATCGGGCAGGCAGCATGGCTAAGTCGGTCGCACCGAAGTAGGGTGTATAATCACCTATCTAGTGAATATTCATTTGTTTCTTAAATCTATCAATGTTGCCCCATATATATACGGGAACAGTTGCTGATCCCATGCGTTGGTGATGTACATTCGATACACTCAAGCGAAATGAGTGGTCGGTCATGTGTGGCTGAGTTGCAAGATGTTCTTGTTGAACTCCAGTGTATCGTTCCTAGAGTACACTGATCGGAAGGTGGTTCCATACCTTGTCATAGTTGGGAATCCAATCATCCAATACGTGCTTGCGATTTTGATTGTATACTATATATGTAGTAACGTGAGATGCAAGCGTTTCTGCTAGATTGATATTTATTTGTACTTAGACATTATTATAATATCAGAATGATATTGCTTTGAAAAGTTATTTGGATTCTCATAAGGGAGAAACCCGTTCCGTATTCACGGCGTGGTCTTATGAGATATCATATACCTGTTTAAATGATTTGAGTTTATTCACACCAGTCCCATGACTGACCCGGAGTTTATTTTGTTGTTTTCCCTAAACTCTTGGGTGCCTAAATTTGTACGGGCAGTCAAGTAGTCGGGATTTTACAGATACACTGGGAGAGCTTGGAGCAGGAGGCTTCAGGATTCTATAGCTATTATTATTTCAGCTGTTGTTGTAAGTGTTGTACTCTGATAAGTGTTATTGTATACATATACTGATGTTATTTCAAAGATATGTTATGTTATATTTTATTCGTTCCGCTGTGAGATTCGTGTTTACTCTGATGATGACGTTCTTCTTCTTCTTCTATTCTATAAGTTCTATCTTATCTATTCTCACCTTCTAATTTCTTTCATTAACAACCAGGATTTTTCGATGTTTTGGTTATCGACGTCGAGCTTACGTCGATAACCAAAGTCGCTCAAAATCCGGGTCACTACAGTTGGTATCAGAGCTTAAGTTAAGAATTACCTTGGCTCTGTGGCGTAATTCAGTAGAGATGGGATTAGTAATATCCTAGACTGAATTTGAGTGTATATATACGAGTGCGTATTTGTTAGTTAATATAAAGTGATTTATATTGTGTAGATTTATTGGTTGAGTGGCTTATAAATTCTGGTCGATCAGTTTGATCCACTGTATCGGTAGGAGTTTCATAAATACTTGAACACGATGAACCGACATGGTATGTTTTGAAATTAACATAGTATAATTGGTTGTGTTGGTTGTTATTATAATCGAATGAGGTTATAAGAAGTGAAATGGTTATGTAAATAACTGATCAGAATTCATATAAGTAAAGTATATGAAATGAAATGAAGTAAATCAGATTGAAATTAAAATAAGGAAATTTTAAGTTCCTGGGAGATTTTGAAAATGTTTTTCAAACTGAAAATGATATAGTATTGAACTCACTTCGATAGCTGGAAAATAGATTCTGATGATGAATCGCGACATCATCAGTGTTCATTTTCGAGTTCTAAGTGACGGATTACTACCAAAGGTTTTGTTTTTGAATTGTTTTGAGAAAACAAGTTGTTTAGAAATTCAAAGGTTTTGAATTGGCATTGTAATTTCAAATTGATTTGAAATAGACCCAGGAAATTAAGTTTTGGAATTTAATTTTAACTTATGAAGTTAAATAGAATAAGATAGTAGAAATAAATTGAAATATTAACTTGAACTGAGTTAAATAGAATTGAACTGGATTTGAGAATAATCTGTTATGGAATTGGGTTGATGAGATAAGAATTTGAAATTTGATATTCGGGTTCGAATGAAATTCGATTTGGTTTTGAGGATATGAACTGATTGGAATTTGATGGAAATAACACTGGTATATGCTGAGTTGATAGCATATGGAAGTGATAGAGTTGATGTGCCCGACAAAAAGGTACCCGTTTATATTATATATGAGTTTGGAATTTATGAGCCAATTTGGCAAGCCGCTTGGCTGTTTGATTTTCTTTTGGGTTGGAGAAGGCCCAGAGAGGCGAGTTGGGGTTTGAGATATCGACCAGTACAAAGGAGGTGCTGGCAATTTTTTTTTCAAAAGTTAAGGCGTTAGAAAATTTTCAGGATTTTTGAAAATTTAGCTATTCGAAATAAATTAATATTTTAGTCGATATAAATTGGTTCAGTTGAAACCAGAGATAAGAGGTAAACAGATAAATTTTTACCCAGAAGATAGGGTCGTCCCCTAGCTTAGCAATTTCGAGGACGAAATTTTATTAAGGGGGGAAGATTGTAGTAACCCGCATTTTTAGCTGTTGAACAATTTATTTATTTTATTATTAAATATCGATTTATCGATATCGAGAACGTGAATTAAATAATATTGAATATTTAATTAATAATTATAATATAATTAAATATATTATAATGTCGAAATAATCAAAAATATTGGAAATACAAATATTCTGTGAATGGGGTCATCCCAAAGATGTAATTCAACTTAGGGTTGGATTATATTGACGAATATATTCAATCGACGACAGTTTGAACGTACAATTATAATATAATTAAAATAGAGCTTGAAACGACGCGGCAGTCGCTATTTGGCGATTCAGACTTCAACTGAATATACAGGATTCGTTTTAAGCCGGATTTCTATGAAACAAGAAACGTGTGGAGCTGGTGGAGTATATCTTTCTAGTGGAAGAGAAAAATCGGGATTTCATCGTGTAGATTTTGATTCACGTCCAAATCAAATTTCAGAAAAGTCGCTGTGGATTTCCTTTATAATTTGCGACGCTTTATATACGTTATAAAAGGATTTTCAATGTAAATTGAATATCGAATCAATCTGGACTCGGAATAGCGAGTGTACAAATATACTGGAGCTGTATGATATTCCTCGGTGAATATATACGATAATATAAATTTATTTATATTTTATTTAATTTTATTTAAATATATTAATATATTTAAATGGTCTATTCAGCGCTGTAAAAATAGCCAGTTTTGCATACGACCTCCGTTTTCGACGAAACCAATTTTGTTGGATCCGGAATAGTGAATTATTGCTAGGGTCCAGTTTTCGTGATTTTTAGAGTCAGTGTGTGGCTGTACGGATTTTTAGAGTGAGAAACAGTCAGTATTTTGACGGTTAAAAATACGCTGTGTGAGCATACAGAGTCAGAATTCGACGAAACCAGTTTCGTTAGGACCGTAATGTCGAACTCTAGCTACATGTCCATTTTCGTGATTTTTGGGTATCGTGTGTGATCACACAAATTTTCAGAAGTCAAAAACGAAATAACGATGATGGAATATACCGGGGATATTCCACTTTACTTCTATAAATACCATCCCACACCCTCACTTAAACCTAATTCCATTTCACTTCTGGTCAACGAGTTATCCGCCGTCACTATTTGTTCTCAGAAAATCAAAACGAGATAAACAAAATCCAAAGAAAAAAAAATCCAAAACAATTCATAGCAAATTCTATAAATCGCGAGGTATATACATATGGATTCAGCAGAGAAGAAGCTTCAATTCTGTGTCAAAATGGTATGGTGCGACACGGGTTTGAGATGCTCGGCTGCCCAGCATCAACTAGGGTTCAACGGGGTTCGTGGTAAGGGGAGTCGGAGGTTAAATTGGAGGTGCAGTTGAGCATGTCGTCGAAAGAGGAGGAGATTGCCATCGGTTTGAGGTGCTCCGGAGGCTAGTGATATGGCGCGACATCAGGAAGCGGCAGTACAGGTTGCTGTTCCATTCGAGAACCGAGTATGATTTGAAGGGTGCTATCGGATGGAGTTTAGCATGGAAAACAGAGTGGTGGTGGTGGCGCTCAAAATAAATGACCGGAGGAGGAGTTAGGTGGGGTCAAACGTACGGTCAACGATGGAGTGTTGGGTTAGAAGTGTTCGGATTTGAGCAGGGATCGGTGGGAGGAAGAAGAGATAGGGGGTCGGGTCTGTTCAAATAAGGTATGGGCTGGAGGAAAGGGTTAAGGCCCAAGTAATATAATAAAATTCAAGTTTTTATTTTTAACTTAGTGGGTTAACTTATAAAATACGTATCTTGGTCATACGATATCAGATTGGCGAACCGTCAGTCACGTTGGGACCGTATGGACGAGAGCTTCACAATGAAGCTGACTGGAAGTCCATCGGAGCTCGTTACAATTTATGGCGAAATAAATTGTCCGTCGCAGTCAAATAAACGCAAACCGTTATTTAACGGCTAACGCGCAAATGTGAGTAAAAACTCACTAACTCTCCTCAATTTATATTTTAATATAAATTGTATTTTATTTCTGTATTTGACTGCTAGTTATGTACTGTTAATTAGGACTGTTAAGTTGTATTGTTAAATTGGACTGTAGATTTGACTGTTAAATAATTTATTGAAAACAGTATGGATATATATATATCTACATATATATATATATATATCGTTATTAAACGGTGATTTTGTTATCAGTGTGTTTCATTAAAAATGCAAGTGATGTTATATACGTTGTTTAACATCGGTGGATGCAGGGAAACAGGTTGGAGGAATCCGACTGGATTCCTCAACATTTATTTTACTGTTATTCGTATATTGTGATATATACTGTGATATATAATCTGTTGTTGATTGTATACGTTTGGATGATATTGATCATTGACAGTTGTTTGTTTAAAAACAATAGAAAACACTGAAAATGTAGAAAAGGGGATTTTCAATATTTATATTGAAAATGAATCTATTTATAAAATCGAAGGATTTTATAAAAGGATATTTATTTAGAAATAAATAAATAAAATAAAGGAATATTTATTTAGATTAAATAAATAGAATAAAGGATATTTAATTAGGGATTAAATAATTAGAGTTATAAAGGAAAATCTATTTAGGAAAATAAATAGATTATACAAAAGGAAATCTATTTAGGAAATAAATAGAAGTTAAAATAAATAGAAATAAAAGAAAAGTTAGTTAGTCGGATATAAATATTCAAATCAAGTTAGTTAAGTGGTCAAACCAAGCTAGTCGAACCAAACTAGTCAAACTAGTCGAGCCCAACCGAGTCGAAATGGTCGAGTCGAACCAATCGAGCCCAAATGGTCGAGTCGAACCAATCGAGTCAAGATGGTCGAGTCAAACCAATCGAGTCGAGCTGGTCGAGTCGAACCAATCGAGTCAAGCTGGTCAAGTTAGTCGAACCTGGTCAGTCGAGTCGAGTAAATCAAACTTAGTTAATCGAAAGGAGTTTATCGATTTAGTTAATCAATAGGAGTTAATTGATTTAGTCAATCGAGATGAGTTAATCGGTTTTAATGAATCGAGAGGAGTTAGTCGAATATGGTATTCGAACCAAATGGTCAAACCAAGTAGTCAAGCCCAGTGGTCAAACCTAATGGGTCAGGTTAGCCAAACCTGGTCAGTCAAACTAAATGGGTCAGGTTAGCCAAACCTGGTTAGTCAAACCAAATGGGTCAGGTTAGCCAAACCTGGTCAGTCAAACCAAATGGGTCATGTTAGCCAAACCTGGTCAGTCAAACCAAATGGGTCAGGTTAGTCAAACCTGGTCGGTTGAACCAAGTTAGTCGAGTTAGCCGAATAGGGTTAGTCAAATAGAATTAATCGATTAGGGTTAAACCATAGAACTAATCGATTAGAGTTAAACCAATAGAGTTAGTCGAGCCTAGTTAATCGAATCGAATTGGTCGAACCAAGTAAGTCGAGTTAGTCGAGTCAAGTTAAGTTAGTCGAGTTAGAGTTATCGATGTTAGTTTCATCGAAAGGAGTTATCGATGTTAGTTTCATCGAAAGGAGTTATCGATGTTAGTTTCATCGAAGGGAGTTATCAATTATAGTTTAATCGAAGTGAGATTTTCAAATATGAGATATTTGAAAAGGAAGAGTTATCGAATATTAGTTATTTGAAGAGAGATTATCGAATATCGTTTATTCGAAAGAAGTTAATCGAATATAGCTTATTCGAAGAGGAATTAATCAAATAGAGATTTCTCGAAGAGAGTTTATCGGCGAATTCGATTATATCGAATTCAGGAAAGTACTTATACTTTCCAGTGTTTAAATAGAGTTTTATTCATTTATAAATAAATAAGTGTTAGGTTAATTGTTCACTAATAAGAATAGAAGTTATAATTAAAGTTAGATAATTCGAAAGTAGGGATTATAGCGTTATCGTTATAACCAATGTTTTAAATATAGAAGTAGATTAGTAAAATTGAATCCGAGAAAGGCGTAAAGAAGTTGTTAAAGATTTAAAGATAAACTTTGACCATTTCGAAGTTATAACGTTGTTCAGTTAAGGTCTGAGAGGTAATTATACCCCAACTTGAGTGACTTCCTTCTTAACTAAGAAATGGTAAGGTTTGATCGTAAAGGAGTTTTGGAAATGTTTTCCAAACGAGAATCAGAAATGTTTTCTGATAAAAGAAAATAAGAATTTAGAATATAGGGAAACATGAGATAAGTAAATAAATGAACTAAAGAGATTAATGTTAAATGATGTTTGTTCGATATAATTTCCATCTGGGAATAATATCGTTGTTTTCACACTTGTTTTTCTTTGATGGTTAAATCACAGACTATCGAAGTTTTGACCGTTTTAACGTTGTTAATATGGAGAGACCGGTTGGATTATTATCCAAAGAACCACTCTGTATTGGCATAAGCGTCGCGAATCATATATGCCAAAGATAATTGAAGACGGAGTAAAATGCAAGGGCTATCCTGTTTACAGAATAGTGCCTTCGGTTTGTCCAGTCCCAGGACAACTTTTATGGACGAAGGTCTGACAGAGTATATCTAATGGATCGCGTAAGTTGATCTGTTTAAACGTATTCACGTTTGGTGGCGGAGGAATTCGTTTCTCTTAGCTGTATACCCGTGTTATTTTTGAATAAGTCAATTTGCGATTTGGCGGGTATGACGATGTGACATTTCTAAGTGAATGAAGATGGATGTCTGACATAGTATTTCCAGATAGTCACGTACATTGATTTCTTCAACTATACCAAGAGTGGAAGCGGAGAAGGAAACTTCTTTTAGCTGACACGTAATGTATGGTTGTAGACGTCAATTAGTGATTCTGATGGATCTGACAATGTGGCATTCGAAGTGAATCTGAGGTAATGATAAAGCGTAGCTTCTAGCCTCATCAACCGGTAAATGACAGAAATCGGGCAGGCTGCATGGCTAAGTCGGTCGCACTGAAGTAGGGTGTATAATCACCTATCTAGTGAATATTCATTTGTTTCTTAAATCTATCAATGCTGCCCC
Organism: Allium sativum; assembly: GCA_030737875.1. Classification (NCBI taxonomy): domain Eukaryota; kingdom Viridiplantae; phylum Streptophyta; class Magnoliopsida; order Asparagales; family Amaryllidaceae; genus Allium; species Allium sativum. Next base: position 361,156,917 of record CM060916.1, on the reverse strand, counting down.
ATATATATACGGGAACGGTTGCTGATCCCAACCGTTGGTGATGTACATTCGATACACTCAAGCGAAATGAGTGGTCGGTCATGTGTGGCTGAGTTGCAAGATGTTCTTGTTGAACTCCAGTGTATCGTTCCTAGAGTACACTGATCGGAAGGTGGTTCCATACCTTGTCATAGTTGGGAATCCAATCATCCAATACGTGGTTGCGATTTTGATTGTATACTATATATGTAGTAACGTGAGATGCAATCGTTTCTGCTAGATTGATATTTATTTGTACTTAGACATTATTATAATATCAGAATGATATTGCTTTGAAAAGTTATTTGGATTCTCATAGGGGAAAAACCCGTTCCATATTCACGGCGTGGTCTTATGAGATATCATATACCTGTTTAAATGATTTGAGTTTATTCACACCAGTCCCATGACTGACCCGGAGTTTATTTTGTTGTTTTCCCTAAACTCTTGGGTGCCTAAATTTGTACGGGCAGTCAAGTAGTCAGGATTTTACAGATACACTGGGAGAGCTTGGAGCAGGAGGCTTCAGGATTCTATATCTATTATTATTTCCGCTATTGTTGTAAGTGTTGTACTCTGATAAGTGTTATTGTATACATATACTGATGTTATTTCAAAGATATGTTATGTTATATTTTATTCGTTCCGCTGTGAGATTCGTGTTTACTCTGATGATGATGTTCTTCTTCTTCTTCTATTCTATAAGTTCTATCTTATCTATTCTCACCTTCTAATTTCTTTCATTAACAACCAGGATTTTTCGATGTTTTGGTTATCGACGTCGAGCTTACGTCGATAACCAAAGTTGCTCAAAATCCGGGTCACTACAACTAATCCTACCTCTGATGAATTCTTTCGTTCGGTTCTAATGTGTCTTGTTCTCGTGCTTTGTGAACCAAAGCTCTGACACCAACTGAGGCAACCCAAACCTCCTGATCCCCGAAGAGACGAAGGAGCCCGGATTCCTTTGAGAACACAATGCATCAGAACACGAACAATAGAACATTTCGTTGCTATTACAACAATTCACATCAGAGTACAAGATATCAGAGTTCCAATAAATAATATACAGTGGAAAATAATATCAGAGGTTTAAAATACAAAGCAGCGGAAAATATAATACAATGCATAGCGGAAAATACATCACTAGCACAACTGAAAGAAACACACGGATACAAAGCTTCCCAAATATAGCTCCAGCTGTAAATCCAGGATCCTGTGAAAAGAAATCTGCAAAACCAAAACTACTGACTGCCCATGTGGAAAATATCGGCACCCGGAGTTTAGGTGGAAACAATAAACTATGAGTCAGTCATGAGACTGGTGTGAGAACTAAAACAGTTATTAAATCTTTACTTTAAAAGTCGGGAAATCATGGGACCATGCCGTATAACACGGAACGAGTTTACTCAACACGAATCTCAGATTAAAATAAAACAACGCTATGCTTTTTTGGAAAATGAAGCTTTTATAAGACTCAGGTCCCATCACAAATGCAACGCAAGCCGGAGGATAGATTTTTCCCTTATAACAGCCAAACATGCTTGGTATGTTTAAAACAAATCATTTTGATATTACTATAAGTGCATAGTGTCAAAAACAACTTCAATATAAATGTATCAATCCTAGACGACATAGTTTCCATATATTATGCCGCCATACTAGGTTTACAACTAAAACAAAAAAGTGTCGTATTGGAAATTGGATTCCATCTATGAGTCGAGGCAAGGGATCGTCCTTACCGATTTGAGACACTCTAGCCCGTGCCTTAGGATTCAGCCGCAACTGCAACTGGATCTTCAGGGACAGTCCACACTTATTTTAGTGGATGTATAATTCCTGACCAATACGTTACGTTTCCCTGCCCTATGGGGCATAAATTCTGGTCAGTACGTCGACCATATCAAGAGCCACTAGGGACTCAAACCCGAGGCGCCTCGCAATCCATCATCCACATAAGTAAAAATCTGGGCTCCATACCATGACACCACTCCTAGCTAGAAAGAAACGCATGCACTCCCTGCAGTCACTATCCCGCTTTTGACTCATACCGGGTGTGAGGCTCGCGAATTAACGCTATACACAAAGCTATGCTACTTAAAGTCGTGCTTTGATCATTAACTACAAGACTCTGATTTTCAACAAAAGCCTTGTTCATTTGCATCTTAGCATGCCACATTGACAATCCACGCCATGCGACTAATGTCTATCGATAAATAACCTCTAAGCTCGTACGTCTCAGGGAAGGGCGTTAAGCAAGAGAATAAATTCTCTGCCGCCAAACAGTTATATATATTTAATAGAAATCAATCAACACAGAATGAAATCCATTGTCAGACACGCATCCATTTACAAGTCCGTTCTGGGTCTGAGCGAAACCAGAGGCACCTTATTCCTCGTCTCATATGTCCAATACAGGAGAGAGGTCTTTGCATATCCGGTCGATCTCCAAGTACGTCTAGACGATCACCACTTGTTACGTTGTCTTGTTTGTACGACCCAATCAAGACATCAGTAATCATCCAAACGATGTGAAGTTCTCCGGTCTTCAACCACCGTCTTCATCGTCAACTTTTAGTCGTCGTATTAGTTATTCAAAATGAGTTAAACCCGGACTTTCCGAATAATTCGCCTATTTTATAATCAATAATCAAGTGCTATAAAAACACATCATATGCCTCATTCCAATTTAGAATATTCTTTTATTCAAATATTCACATCTTTAGGGTAAGGTTCCCATCAATTTTATCAAAGATAAATTATTTTAAAATTATTCTTTAATCTTCCTTTGGATCTTAATTTCAAAAGATTTTATTTTATCCTTTATATATTCTAAACCAAATTAAGGTTTATAAAACTGGTCAGGATTATTGAGCCTTACCGAAGTAATCATTTATTTGATTTTTCCAATCCAAACCTATTCATCCCATGGAGCAAAACTGGTAGTACTCCGTATTTAACACCCATTGTGTTATCGGTAAAATTAACTACCATTTCACGTTCAAATCTAATTAAAGATTTAACTATCGGCTGGAGTAAAATTGGTGGTACTCCATTCTTGATCATTTCATGAATTCAATAAATTTAATTATCCCATTCTCATTCCAATCTAATTAAAGATTCATTAAAACTCTAGTTCAGTTTAATCTCAAAAATCATTACTTGATGATCGTTCAACATTAAGAAATTAATCTTGTCTTTAACTGGGTTAAAGAACCAATGTTATTAAAAACACAGTTCACAATAAACCTAAAATCATCTTCCATCAAAATGGAATCTACACGGAAATCATAACGATGTATAATCGATATAAATTTTCGTATCAAACTAATACTATAAACAGAATAATGGCTATGCCTTTCAAAATTCCATATATAGTAACAATCTTCCTTCACAGAAACTCATCTCGATTAGTACCAAATCGAATTCCGTTCAATTCCAATTTAATATATTAAATTGAAAAACTTTACTTTGGAAATTTTCCATTAAATCTTAATAAAAAGATGTATAAATTCCAAATCATATCTTCACTGTTAATTGGGTTAAAGAACAACTATTATTTAAAACATTTTTCACTATAAACACCAAAATCCAATTTCCATTTCAATTCCAATTAAATTAATTGGTCAACTTCTCTAAATGTTAAATAAAAGATTTATTCTATTTCTCAACTGGGTTTAAGAACAGTGTTATTAAAGACACCATTCACGACAAACCCAAATCCAATTTGATATTAAATACAAGGCTCTAAATAGAAATTATATCGGCTTATATCCAATATCAAATTCTGAAACCAACGGATATCGTATTGGGAATAATGATATCTATATCTACAAAATTCCTCAACAATACCCGTATAATCATGGAGTCCAATATCGAAATATTCCGAAGGCTATTTCCACTCAAATCCATTCCAATTTATTCATTGGAAAATTCTGGTTATATCGAAATCTATTTACAAATCCAGTTTATTTATTTAAAAAATATTGGATTATTATTCTAGTTAATAACCAGTTCATTTCGATAAAAATATATTTTTATCTTTTCAAATATGGATTTTTTCCCCATAATCTTTTCAAATCATTTATTATGAATTTACATAATTTTTCCATATTTTTAATAATTTTATTAAGGCCCATACAGTCGGTTTCCAATAACGGCCACCAAACTGCATACTTAGCGACCTTTTTCTGAAATTGATTTGGACATAATTTTAAATCCAACGATTCAAATTTAAATATCTTATATTCAGTGGGAAGATCTTTTGATACGAACCCAACGGTTCCGGTTTTAGGAGAATCTGACGGTCAGATCTCTCGTTATATCAATTCGAAGTCAATGATTGAAATTCGCGAAGGGTCGCTGCGTGTTCTATTCAGGCCATTAAATATATATAATATATATATCGTCGATTTCCATTTAAAAGGTATTTTTAAATATTTATAAATTCGTTTTAAAACGATTTCCACTTCATTTTCAATTTCAAATCAAAATTTAATATTCTATATCTTTATAATATTAAAATGATAATATTTTCAAAATATCTGATTTTGAAATCCATTTCGTTTTCGTATTCATTATATAATGAATAAAATCGATTAATAAACCCGTTCGAGTTAAAATGGCGTTTACTACTTAACTCGGCTTCACATTTCGATATTTTCGTGTCCATCCAAAATCGGACATCAAAATCACATTTTGATTCTTCACTGTACATTATTTTAAAATATTCATTATTTTAAAATATTCGTTATTTAAAAATATTCTTTATTTAAAAATATTCTTTATTTAAAAATATTCTTTATTTCAAAATATTCTATATTTCTGAATCGGAATGCGACTTAATCAATTGCCATATAATTTCAGTTATATGGATTTCATACATCGCATGTATTCAACAATAATGATAAATAATCATTAACCATTCAAACATTATCTAGAGTGTTATTTACAACTATATAAGCATTAAAATAAATAAATAACGCTCACCAAAGCCTGTCAACCCATCGATTGACATACAACTAAATATTGAGAATAGTGTATGTCAAATATCTTCCCAATACCCGTGTGAGGTTTTCAAACAACAACAGTTTATTTAAATAAATCATTGGTTAATAAATTTATCCAATTCAAATTCAGTTTGAATTGTTTTTCTAATTAACCAATTTTCACTGTTTAAATCATAAATGGATATTTCTATCTCATTTCAACAATCACACGGTGTCGATCCACACTGTTTGAAATACGGGTGTCGTATATTCAAACAACGCTTCTTGTGCAGATGAGTCGTGAATAGTTCATGTGTTGAACTCAAGCAATGTCACATACAACAAATAAAAATCATCACTGGCAATTCATATATTTACAGTTATAAAATAAATTAAATAACTTTACAAATATTTAAGTGAGAGAATTCTCACTTTGGGTTCCACTCTATCATTCTTTATTTGAAGATTTCAGTACGGTTTGGGTTTGAATTTGCCTGAAATTCCAATCTGCTCCTTTTTTTTTGTCCCGGTCAGTTCCATGGTGTAGTATTTTTCATTATGATTCTAACGCAATTTGAATCGTTCGATTCTGATAAGATTTGAACAAGATATGACCTCTCCTCGCAAGCCCCGTCCGCCACCTCCTCTCGCCTGGAAGCGTCACCCAATCGAGCTCCCATTGCCTCCAAAAACTGGTGCGAACTCCGGCGGTTTAGCTCGAAATTCGAGCAGCTCACCAATAAAATCCGATCTTAGCCGTTGGATTACTAGAGGGTGTTGAGCTCTTCAATTTGGATTTGGAATTTTCGAAAATCATTAGGCGGATTTGGAGAAAAGGAAGATATAATTTCGGAGAGCTGTGGGCATCGATTTCAAAACTGTCGGCGGTTGTGAATAATGAGGGGGTTAGGGTTAGAAATATATAATATATATATTTTATAATATTATTTTAATTCGAAAATAGCTCGTTTAATTTCCGAACTCCAAATCGAACCCAATGACTGTCATTCTTAGCTAAATACCCCATTCCGGACACAATGAGATATGTTTCGTGGGCCAACTCGACTGTTTCTAACAGTTTTTATCAAAATTAAAATATATAAAAAAAATATTGAATTCAAACATACATTTTAATTTATCGGGGCCACATACTGACTCCAAAAATTACAGAAAAATTATATTTAGCTATGTTTTGACGATACGGTTCTAACAAAACTAATTTCGTTGAATTTGGAGACTGTTTGGAAAATGGCCTTTTTCTAGTCGATTAAATTTACTATTTAAAACTGAACATATATTTAAACTCACCATGCTCACATATTAATTCCAAAAAATTTGAAATTTTGAACTTGACAATAATTTGACATTCCGGATCCAACAAAAGTGGTTTCATCAAAAACGAAGGTCATTTGCAAAATGACTATTTTTAAGGGCTATATATTATACTGAAATATATATAAATTCCTTAGCGACTATTTTAATTTTTAAACTGGACATAAATTTCAATTCATATTATGAAGTCTGAAATTTTCACATTCATTAGAAAGATATAATGAAACAGATTCTAATGTTTTTGGTTTTACTGAAATCCGATTTATTTTGAATCCTATACATTCAATTGAAATTTAAAATTGAATTTTCAAACTACCGCGCCATTTTAGGCTCGTTTTATAATTAAAATATATTTATATATTCTAACTTTGATTTAAATAAATTTTAATCGTTGTTATTTAAAATAAACCATTTTAAATCTTTAAAATCCATTAAAATAGATAAAATAAAAATCTTAAATTGATTCAGAATTTCCAGGTTATTATAGGAGAAGGAAAGAAGTGGGACTTTTCACTGGAGAGTGAGAGGATTGACTTACTATTGTTGATTCCCGCTGGATAAGTGGTTGGGGCTCAACAAGGATGTAAAGACCTGGGAAATTTGCGACCTTGGTAATCGACATAAACTCAATGTCGACTATTCAAGCATCAGAAATACCGGATAGTTAATGAAATAAAATAGAGGGTGAGAATAGATAAGATATAAAATTAGAATAGAAGAAGAAGAAAAACATACAATATCAGAGTAAACACGAATCTCACAGCGAAACGAATAAAATATACTATTTAACATTACTTTGAAATACATATCTGTACTTGAATATACATATCATTATCAAAGTACAACACTTACAACACAGCGGAAATAAACAATTCCTATATAATCCTGAAGCCTCCTACTCTAAGCTCTCGGTATATCTGTAAAATAGATTATACAATGAATCAATGCTGAGAAAGGATATAAAAAGATACCTTATATTTTCTGTCTTTGGGCTTGTACACGGGCTTGGCCCAACTTTCTGCTTACACGATTTTTGTATTTGCCGTGGCCTGTGTTAAAGTGGTATATATAAATACCAGAACTCTGTACACAAATCATTTAGTTCAATTACAATCATTTTTCCTCTGCATTTATCTCAAACATCCCTGAAATCATATTGCAACATTTCTGAAAATCCAATATGGTATCAAAGCGACTACCAATCTGCTTGTAACAAAAACAAAACAAAAAAAATTTTGTTGGCAGATTCATCAGTTAAGTTTCATCATTTGAATCCGATTCATCAAAGATCAAGTTTGATCTTATCACCTGAGATTTTTTACTCCTGAATTGATCAAGCCACTGTGCCACGCCTAGATTAATCTGGCTGCATCAGTGATTCAATCATCAAGAGAGAGGAAATTAAATCTGAAGCATTCTTTACCGATCATATTACCCTAGAAGCGTTCACAATCAAGAAAGAGAGCATCAAGAAAGCCATCAGAAGTTATTTCAACTGAAAACTCAATGTGGAAAACAAACTTTTCATCATTTAATTCCCTCTGTGCTCAAGTTCTTGATCACAAATCAACTTCTTGAGCAATTCAATTCAAAGTAAAGAAGTTCAGTTCATATTACCTCTTTTTCTGCATTTATCCTCATTGCAATTTCTGGAATGGCCAACAGCAACGCTGGATCCACCGGTACTTTAGGGACATCTCAACCTGTAAATCCAAATCATCCTCCCAAGAATGTGATCAGCCTCAAAAGTCAACTAATCACCATTCCTCTGGATCAAGACAACTATCTTCTTTGGAAATTACAGGTGGAAACTTCTCTTTAGGGATATGGTCTGGAAGGATACATCCTTGGCACAATACCAATTCCACCGAAGTTTGTAACCGATGCCTCAAACGCCATATTAAGTAATGATGATTATATAACATACTATAGGCAAGAAAGATTAATCAGTGCATGGTTGTTATCATCTATTAGTGCTGCCCTAATGCCACATTATTGGATGTAAATTTGCTAATGAAATATGGACTACTTGTGAGAAAATCTTTAATACACAGTCTGTAGCTAAATCTTTGTTTTATAAAAGACAACTTCAAAATTGCAAGAAAGGCAATATGAGCATGAGTGAGTAACTAGCAAAAGTCAAAAACATTTATGACATGTTAAAAGCTTCAGGTAGCAACATTGAAGAATCAGATCAAGTTCTTCCTCTTGTAAATGGACTAGGTGATGAATATGAGGCTGTAGTAGCCATTATTACATCACAAAAGGTTATCCGCCACTTGATGATGTACACTCTATGTTACTTTCGCATGAGGCAAGAATCTCTCACAAGAACTCTACTACTTCAGATTACTCACTCAATTATGCTGCTAATAATAGAGGCAGGGGGCAAGGAAATTATAAAAACAATAACAATCAAAGAGGAGGTTTTACCTCCAGAGGAAGAGGAAGAGGAAGATGGTCTAACAACAACAAACCTAAATGTCAAATATGTGAAAGAGTTGGTCACACTGCACTTAAATGCTATTTTAGATTTAATTCTAATTACACTGGGAATCAAGGAAATAGCAGTAACAATGGAAACAATCCTAATGCTAATGTGGCACAAGTTCAACCAGAATCATCAAATCAAGTCAATGAAAAGCAGTGCAATCAATGTGAGGCAATCAAGTCTGATTCAACACTGGATGATAACTAGTTTCCAGATTCAGGTGCTACTAATCACATGACCAACAATCTAGATAATCGCAATCTTGAAAATAGAGAACACAGAGGTAAACAAATAATAACCATGGGTGATGGTAAGTGTATTAGTATTTCACATACTGGTAATGCTTTGTTAAAAGGTAAGAAACAATTGTTTCTACACAAATTATTAAGGTTACCTAAAATTAGGAAAAATCTGATGAGTGTGTCTCAGTTTACAAAAGACAACAATGTCTACTTTGAATTTTATCCTAATTATCGTGTTGTCAAAGACATACTAACACACGAAATTTTATTGCAGGGTGATGAAACACATGGATTATACAAGTTCAAACTTGGAGATCAACTGCATCCTGTAAAAGAAAAACAATGTCTTGTCTCTACTGTTCAAGATCAAAACAGTAACAACAATATTTTTGATCTTTGGCATCATAAGTTGGGTCACCCTAGTATCAATGTTGTTAAAAGCATTCTGGATAATAATAATATTTCTTACAGTAATGTGAATTTACCATATATTTGCATACATTGTCAATTAGGTAAAAATCATAAACTACCTTTTGACAACTCATCAACTGTTTACTCTAAGCCATTTGATCTAATAACTACTGATCTATGGGGTCTAGCCTCTATAACTGCTGATTTTGGGTATAAATATTATATCTCTTTCATTGATGCTCACTCTAGATATACTTGGATCTGTTTCTTAAAATCCAAATCTGATACTCATGATATTGTTATAAGATTTCTAAATATGATAGAAAATGAATTTAATACTAGAATGAAAATATTTCAGTCTGATGGTGGAATAGAGTATAAGACTCTTATTAAATATTTTGATAATAAAGGAATAACTCATAGATTGACATGTCCATATACTTCAGAAAAAATGGTCTAACTGAAAGAAAGCATAGACATATAGTTGAATGTGGCTTAACATTATTGTCTCAAGCTTCATTACCCTTGAAATTTTGGTCTGAATCATTTAATACTGCGGTATACTTAATTAATAGAATGCCAACTAAAGTTGTAAATAATATCAGTCCAATTGAAATATTATACAAAGTTAAGCCAAATTATATTAAGCTAAAAGCTTTTGGTTGTCTATGCTTTCCTTACCTTAGACCATATAATGCTAGAAAACTTAATTTTAGATCAAAACCATGCACCTTTCTAGGCTTTGCAGTAAACCAGAAAGGATACAAATGTATCGATGAAAATTGAAATTTTTTCATAAGTAGACGTGTCATGTTCAATGAAAATATTTTTCCTTATGCTCAATCTAATATTAAAACCACCAACAAAGTCATCAATGAAAGGTTAATCATACCTGATATCACACTGTAAACTGAGAACTCTTCAACAATAAGTGATCAGATGGCTGCTAATGATCAATCTATGCACATTACTGAGGATAATCAACTCAGCAATGATGAGCTCATCAGCCATGCTAATCCAACACCTGAGCATAACAGCAATCAAAATTTAGAAACCATAAGTCAATCTACATCATCTAAGAGATCTGAAGAATACTCACCTACTACTGAAGGCAGTGCAAGTCACTCTGAACAACACACTGATCCTCCACCTACCACCACTGGTCATCCTATGATGATCAAATCCAAAAGTGGCATATTTAAGCCAAAGGTATATCTGACCTTTGAGAGCAAAGATGAACCAGCCACCTTCAATCAAGCCAATAAACATAGTGAGTGGAAAACAACAATGAATGAAGAATTCAATGCACTTATCAAAAATAAATCTTGGACTCTTGTTCCTCAACCCAACAACAAGAATATCATAGGCTGTAAATGGACGTACAGAATCAAGAAAAATCCAGATGGCACTATTAACAGATACAAGGCCAAATTGGTTGCTAAAGGTTTCATACAAGAGTATGGATTTGACTATAGTGAAACATTTTTATTACTAGTCAAACCCACCACTATTAGACTAATCCTCACAATAACTCTCAAAAACCATTGGAATATTCAATATTTGGATGTCAATAATGCTTTCCTCAATGGCAATCTAGAAGAGGAAATATACATGCAATAGCCTGAAGGATATGTTCAAGATCCAAAACTAGTGTGCAAACTTAGCAAGGCTATCTATGGATTAAAACAGGCACCCAGAGTCTGGTTTGATAAACTCAAATCAACTCTGAATACATTGGGATACAGGCCACTAAATCTGACAATTCCTTGTTTATTAAAATTACTCAATCACTCACTGTATATATACTAATTTACGTGGATGACTTAATCATTATAGGTAACAGTGGTGTTGAGATAGAAAAGCTTATCAAATATTTAAACAAGGAATTTTCGATCAAAAATCTAGGAGAAATACAATATTTTTTGGGCATAAAGGAAAAAAGAATATCAAATTCAGAAATGCTACTGAACCAAAGAAAGTATATAACAGAATTGTTGATCAAAACTAATATGGTTGAAGCCAAACCACAACCAACCCCTATGATTTCTAGCCAACACTACTCTAAGAACAGGGAAGAAGCTATAAATAATGTCAAACAATACATTAGTGTTGTGGGGGCATTACAGTATGCCACTACAACAAGACCTGACATATCATTCAGTGTTAACAAGGTATCTCAATTCTTGCAGGAACCAAAAGATGAACACTGGAGAGCTATGAAAAGGATTCTAAGATACCTAAAAAGCACTCTGGACTATGAACTAACCCTAAGAGGCAGCAAAGACTTAAATATTACTGGATATACAGATTCAGATTGGGCTGCAGATCCAGATGACGGAAGATCCATCACTGGGTACTGCATTTATATGGGTGACAACCTAATATCATGGAGCTCTAAAAAGCAATCTACTATATCAAAGTCCAGTGCCGAGGCAGAATACAGGAGTATTGCATGCGCTATAGTAAAAATTATGTGGACTCAATCTATACTAAGAGACTAGAACTAAACCATGTATCAAAAGCAACAATTTGGTGTGACAATCAGAGTTCTATATACATGTCAGCTAACCCTATACATCATGCTCGAACAAAGCATATAGAGATTGATATATACTTTGTTCGAGAGCAAGTAGAAGAAGGAAGACTGCAAATCAACTACATACCTTCCTTTTATCAAAAAGCCGACATACTTACCAAGGCCCTCTCAGCCAAAAAATTTACCAGACTTCGTGAAGAATTGAAGGTCAAATATTGCTTTGCTCTAAAATCTGCAACAAATCCACCAATCAAAGACAAGCATGACTCTCTGTTGTCAGATCTAAAAACCAAGCACACTACAAATCCATCAATTAAAGACAAGCAGGACTCTCTATCGTCAGCTCTGAAGACCAAACACAGAACAAAGCCTCAATTCCAACGTTGGACGAAGACAAATCAGAGAGAGACAATTAACAGAAGCTTACTTTGTATTGATGACTCTCCAAATAACGAAGCTCAAAAATCACTTGGATGAAGGCATTGATTCATTTGAGCAACGTAAAATTTAGGGTTCTTGGTAACCTTAGATTTGAAGGGGGCAAATAGATTATACAAAGAATCGGTGCTGAGAAAGGATATAAAAAGATACTTCATATTTTTGGTCTTTGGGCTTGTACACGGGCTTGGCCTAACTTTCTGCTTACATGGTTTTTGTATTTGCCGTGGCCTGTGTTAAACTGGTACACATAAATACCAGAACTCTGTATACAAATCATTTAATTCAATTACAATCATTTTTCCTCTGCATTTATCTCAAACATCTCTGAAATCATATTGCAACATTTCTGAAAATCCAATACTGTAAAATCCCGACTACTTAATTGCCCGTACAAATTTGGGCACCCAAGAGTTTAGGGAAAACAAAACAAACTCTGGGTCAGTTATGGGACTGGTGTGAGTAAAACAATTTAAAACAGTTTGAGAAAATAAACAATATCCCATAAGACCACGCCGTATAACACGGAACGGGTTTTTCCCTTATGAGAACCCAAAACACTTGATTCAACATTTAAAAAAATCCTTTTGAAAGAAACGATAATCTTTATATCAAAATTCTTTTGATATTATGATAGTGTCTATCAACCATAATATAATAATCATCTAGCAGAACGCTTTCATCTCACGTTCCACATATATAATATATAATCAAAAACCGCGAGCGCTTATTGGTTAATGAATTCCAACTGGCAAGGTATGGCACCACATTCTGACAGTGTATCCCTAGAGAGGAATATACCAAGTTCAACTAGAACATCCTGTAACCCAGGCTAAACATGAACGGTCACTCATTTCGCTTGAGTGTACCGAATGTATTATCACCAACTATTGGGATCAGCAACCGTTTCCTGAAAGGGACAACATCGAAATAGGTTAAAGAAGTAAAAGAAATTTCTCCAGATCTGGTGACAATACACGTTAATTGGCAGCTAATCACTTAGCCATGCGACCTACCCGATTTTATACCATTTCCTGGTTGTGACGCTAGAGGCAATAATGTTTAGATCACACCTTTATTTACTTTGAATGTCACATTGTCATACCCGCCAAATCACAAATTGATTTCCCAAAAAATACCACGGGTATACAGCTAAGAGAAACAAATTCCTCCACCACCAAACGTAAATACGTTTGAAGAGATCAACTTATGCGATCTATTAAATATACTCTGTCAGACATTCTTCCATACAGGTTGAATGGATAAGCCGAAGACACTATTCTGTAAACCCATCTTAGGCAATTTCTACCTAGGATTTGCCAGACAGCCCTTGCACAAACTCCGTATTAAATTATCTTAATCATATTTGATTTTCAATGCTAACGCCCATACGGAGTTGTTTTCAGATAATAAATCTGATCCCGGTCTCTCCGTATTGACAATGGAAATGGTCAAAAACTTTAAAAGTCGGTTATTTAACTATCAATGGAAAACATGTGCATAAACAACGGTCGTATTTCCAAATGGAAATCTTAAGAGCAAATCATCAATCAACATTGATCCCGTTTAATTTAATTTGTCATTCAATTATCCATTTCTTTATTCCTGTTTCCATAAATTCTTATTTTCTAATTTTAGGAAATATACGTTATTAATCATTGGAAAACAATTCCATATTCACTCTCATTTCTATTTGTATTTTATATTAAACATTTCTGATTCTTATTTAGAAAACATTTCCAAAACTCCTTCACTGGATTTAAACAGATGTTTAAATAAAACATCACTATGCCAACTCAAACCATTACACTCATTAACTAAATTCACTTAATTAACCTTCACTGTCGAACCTGAACCATTCCTTAGTTAAAAATGAAGTCAGTCAAGTTGGGGTATAACTATCTCTCAGACCTTAATTGAACAACATTTCTAACCTCGAAATAGACAAAGTTCACCTTTTAAATCTTTAACAAACTTTCTTTCATAACTCTCAGATTCTATTTACGAATCCACTTCTTTTATAGAAATCATTTGATTATAACAATAGTGTTATAATCCCATGCTTTTGAAATATAATAACTTAAATATAACCTTTATTTATGAATTTAGATAAATAAACAAACAACTAATTTATTAATAAATAAATCTTGATTAAAAATCGGAATGTAAATAATACTTTCCTGAATTCGATAAAAATCGAATTTCAACGTATAATTTTCTCTCGAATGATCTCTATTCGATAACTCTCTTTCGAATAAACTCTATTCGATAACTCTTTTCTTTGAATAAACTATATTTGATAATCTCTCTTTCAAATAAACTATATTCATTAATCTCTTTTTCGAATAAACTATATTCGATTACTCTTTTCTTCGAATAAACTATATTCGATAACTCTTTCTTCGAATAACTATATTCAATTAACTCTATTCGAATAACTAATATTCGATTTAACTCTTATTTGAATAACTAATATTCGAATAACTAATATTCGATTAACTCTTATTCGATTAACTCTATTCGATTAACTCTTTTCGACTAACTAATATTCGATTAACTCTATTTTGGTTAACTTTATACGATTAACTCTTTTTCGAATAACTAATATTCGATTAACTCTATTTCGGTTAACTCTATTCGATTAATTCTTTTTCGAATAACTAATTTTATTCTAACCCTATTACCTATCTCACTCAAATTCCCATTTGAATTCCTATTTCAAAATCCAATTTTCCTTATAAATGTTTTAATTTATAAAATATTTATTTTAATCCATTATTCACATCGAATGTGAATAATGTTTCTTTTATATAATCCATTAAGTTTGATTTCTATTTAAAAATAATATTCCATTTCCAAATTCTATTTATGCTTCTATTTATAGAATTATCATAAAAAATCTCCTTTTTATTTCTAACACATAAATCTCATTTATAATTCCCTTTATAAATGTTGAGTTCACATTCTATTTAAAATATCGATGTCAAATCCGATTTCTACTTCTCTATATAAGTTCAAACTTATATATTCAATTTATCCCATAATAAATTATTTTACTTAATTTATACAACATTATTTATAAATTAATCTTCCTAATTTATCTGTTAAATCAGATATTTATTTACCATCTACTTTAAATCCATCTTCTCGTAGTTCTTTAATATCTTGCCAATTTTCTTTTATAATTTTATTTATTTCCCATATAATTCTTTTTATAAAATCTTATTTGCTTCCCAAATAAATATTTCTTTTATAAGTCTATTTATTTTCTAAATAAATATTTCTTTATCTATTCTATTTATTTTCTTAAATAAATATCACTTTTATAATTCTATTTATTTTCTAAATAAATATTCCTTTTATAATTCTATTTATTTTCTAAATAAATATTCCTTTTATAATTCTATTTATTTTCTAAATAAATATTCCTTTTATAATTCTATTTATTTTCCAAATAAATATTTCTTTTATAATTCTATTTATTTTCTTAAATAAATATTCCTTTTTTTATTCCGTTTATTTTCTAAATAAATATTTCTTTTGTATTTTATAAAATCCTTTGATTTTATAAATATTTTCTTTTATAAAATCCTTTGATTTTATAAATATATTTTATTTTCAATATGCACTTTGAAAATTTCCCTTTTAATTCCAGTATTATATATGGTATTTAAAATACCAAATAACAAGGATCAATATTATCCAAACACACATAATCATTAACAGATTATATATCTCATCATATATCACAATATATGAAAAACAGTAACATAAATGTTGAGGAATCCATTTGGATCCCTCCAACCTGTTTCCCTGCATCCACAGATGTTAAACAATATAATTAACATCAATTTCATTTCAATATGAAATATTATGATAAAAAGAATCAATATTTGATTAACAATATATATATATATCGTTATCTATATCTAAATCAATTGATTAACAGTTAATCCGAACAGTCAACACACAAAAATCAACCAACATTTATCAGTTCTATAAATACGTTATAA
Source organism: Allium sativum (assembly GCA_030737875.1). NCBI lineage: Eukaryota > Viridiplantae > Streptophyta > Magnoliopsida > Asparagales > Amaryllidaceae > Allium > Allium sativum. The sequence goes on along the minus strand of CM060916.1, from coordinate 361,140,448 downwards.
AAATATAACTATGCAGAGTTTGTGAGATTTACTCACATTGGTCAGTTTATCCTTAAATAACAATAACCGTCGTGGATTCAGATCAAGCAATTTATTTCGCTATAAATTGTAATGAGCTCCAATTCAGTTCGAGTCAGTTCCATTGTGTAGCGCTCGTACATACGATCCCAACGGATCCTGTTTTGTTCAATTTGGATAACGTACGGAATAGATATTAAGATTATAAGTTATACGAATATTTTAAATTAAACAAAAACTAAATTTCAAATTTTTATTTAGGCTCACTATTAAAATCAGGCCCAAACCCGTTTAACAGCCTTCTTCCCTTATTTGTCTTATCCTCACCGAACCGCTTCCACAAACAGCCATTACCGCTAATCCCGAGCTCTACCGCACCTTCATCACTCCTCCGATTCACCAATGAATACCACCATTGAACTTCTTGCTCAAATCTCCATCCACCCATCCCCTTTTCACAGAACTCGAACCCTTCACAAACTTCCCGTCGTCCTGGCTATAACCCGCTGCCAGCTTATGTCGAACGACGTTTCTTTATGCCAAATTACATCAATTGTTGTCGACAGATCCTAATCGAAGCTAAGAACCCACAACTAACGTTCATTTCAAGAATCGAACTATCAAACTCAGAAAATCGAAAATCTTAGCACGTTGTACAATTATTTCATCGAAGAAAGCAACGTCGATCCATTCAAAAAGCATATAAAATCGAACAGTATGAGATGAGGATTTCGAACATATTTATTTGCAGATTTATAGATATTGATTTCAATTGTTTTGATTTTCCAAAGTATTATTTCTCACGTTTTTCTGAAGGAATGGTGCGGCAAAAAAAAATCGTTGACCATCGAGTAATGAAATTAGGTTTACGTTAGTTTATTTATAGGAAGGGTTAGCTTACCAAGGAAGCTTCATATTTTTAATATTCATTTATATTCGATTATGAGCTCAATTGTCATTTAAAAATTCCCATGATTGCATACGATATCAAAAAATCATGAAAATGGACATACAACTAGAGTTTGACAATACAGACCCAACGGAACTTGTTTCATCAAATTCCAAATCTGTTTGCTCACATAGCGTATTTTTAAAGGTCAAATTATTGACTGTTTTTCACATTAAAATTCCGTATGGCCATAAACTAACTCCAAAAATCACAAAACTTGAAATCTTACAATAATTTAATATTATGGATCCAACAAAATTAGTTTCGTTGAAAATGGTGTTCGTCTGTAAAACTGACTATTTTTAAAGCTCCAAATAAACCCATTTAAATATTAATATATTTAAAAATAATTAATTTAAATATTAATAAATTAATGTTACTGTATATATTCACAACATATATATATATATATATATATCATACAACTCCAAAATATTCCTATTTGAATTTCTAACTCGACATTTCAAATCCAGATTAAATCAGTATCCAATTTATATTAAAAATCCTTTTATAATACAAATAAATCATTATAAAGGAAATCCATAGCGACTATTTGAAAATTTGATTTGGACATAAATCAAAATATACCCGACGAAATCTCGATTTTTCTCTTCCATTAGAAAAATATACTTCACCGGCTCCGAACGTTTCTTGTTTCACAGAAATTCGATTTAAAATGGATTCTGTATATTCTTTTAAAGTTTGAATCATCAAATAACGAACTATCGCGCCATTTCGAGCTCGAGTGTAATTATAATATAAATTATACGTTCAACTGACATTTATAAATAAATTCATCAATATAATTCAATTCTAAACTGAATTATATATTTTAAATTATCAAATTCACACAATATTGCCAGCTCTATTATTTCCGGCTATTGTGAAAATAAATATATTATTCTATATTTATATTAATTAAATATTCAATATAATTTATTTCAAGCCATTTAAAATCACCAAACCATTATTTAAATAATTAAATAAATTAATTATTACCCGTTAAAAATACGGGTTGTTATATTCTTCCCCCTTGAAAATAATTTCGTCCTCGAAATTGCTAAGGTAGAAAACAAACCCTATTAACTGGGTAAAAATTATTTGTTTACTTATTAATTTCAGTTTTAACAAAACCAACTTAATTTCAATTAAATTATTAATTTATTCTTACCAACTAAAATTTTCAAAAATCCTGAAAATTTTCTAACACCTTAAATTTTCGAAAAATTTCGCTAGCACCTCTTTTGTAATGGTCAGTCGGTACAACTACAACTCGCATTTCTAGGCCATTCCCAATCCAAAAGAAAATCAAACAGCCAAGTGGCTTGCTAATTCGGCTCATCAAAATCTCATGCCCAATATAAAATATAAACTTGTACCTTTTTGTCAGGCATATCATTATATCCTTCCATCTGCTACTAATTCATCATATACCAATATCATTCCAATCAATTTTATCCTCAACCCCAATCATTCGCTTATACCTAAGTTGAATTTCATTTCAAACTCGGGTTCCATTCTCGATTCCAAACTCTTAACTCACCAAGCCAATTTACCTAAACTTGTTAATTTCCATTATGACATTCCATTAACTAATTAATTCCTCTAATCAGTTATCTTTACCTCATAACTCAAATCTGATTTTTATTTCTGAAATCAATCCATTTCAATTCACATGGGTCCAATTATATTCCACAATCCAGTTTTACACGATGTTACTCTATTTCAACTCAATTTTCACTTAACTGGTTTCAATTCTAATTCCAATTTGATTTCTCAAATTCTAATTTAATTTGTTTTAATTCAAACAAATCTTTCCTTGGGAATTTTAAACCATTTACCATATCAAAAATAAAATATTCCCTTTCGGAATCAAAGCAACTTGTTTTCTAAAAAAACATTTCCAAAAACAAATTTTTTGGTAGTAATCCATCACTTAGAACTCAAAAATTAACACTGATGATGTGGCCAACATCATCAGGGTTATTTCCCAGCGACCGAAGTGAGTTCAGTACTATAACCTTTTCAAAATTCGTTTTTAAACACTTCCATTTTGGAATCAATTCAAAATATCCTTCCCAACGCTTGAAAACATTTCAAAATCTCCTAAGAACTTAAAATTTCCATATACTTAATCCAGATTCATTTACGAATACTTATTCAAGTTTCCAAAGTTGTAGTTCCAATTCTGCCTTTAATTTCAGATTTAATTCATCTGATTTCATATATTACACTTAAAATGAATTCTGATTGGTTATTTATAACCATTAAAAATTTTATAATCTCATTCGACTATAATAACAACCAATACATCCTATATATGATAATAATTTCAGTATATATACTTCTTTATATCGAAATGTATTTTGGGCAAGATTATTTCATTTACCCTTTTCAAAACATACTGTGTTGGTTCATCGTATTCAAGTGTTTAGAAACTCCTACCAATACAGTGGATCAAACTGATCGATCAGAACTCATAAACAACTCAGCCGATAAATCTCCACAGTATAAAACCATTTTTATATCAAATAACAAATACACGCTCACATATATACACTCAAACTCAATCTAGGGTATTACTGACCCCATCTTTACTAAGTCATGCCACTGAGCCAAGGTAATTACTTAACCTTCAGCTCTGGTACCACTTTAACGACACATTAAATTTGCGACCTTGGTAATCGACATAAACTCAATGTCGACTATTCAAGCTTCAGAAATACTGGATAGTTAATGAAAGAAAATAGAGGGTGAGAATAGAAAAGATAGAAAGTTAGAATAGAAGAAGAAGAACATACAATATCAGAGTAAACACGAATCTCACAGCAGAACGAATAAAATATACTATATAACATTACTTTGAAATACAAATCTATACTTGAATATACATATCATTATCAAAGTACAACACTTACAACACAGCGGAAATAAACAATTGCTATATAATCTTGAAGCCTCGTGCTCCAAGCTCTCGATATATCTGTAAAATCCGGACTACTTGACTGCCCATACAAATTTGGTCACCCAAAAGTTTAGGCAAAACAAAATGAAATAAACTCTGGGTTAGTCATGGGACTGGTGTGAGTAAAACAATTTAAAACAGTTTGAGAAAATAAATGATATCTCATAAGACCACGCCATATAACACTGAATGGGATTTTCCTTTATGAGAATCCAAAACACTTGATTCAACATTTAAAAAATCCTTCTAAAAAACGATAATCTTAATATCAAAATTCTTATGATATTATCATAGTGTTTATCAACCACAATACAATAATCATCTGGCAGAACGCTTTCATCTCACGTTCCACATATATAATATATAATCAAAAACCGCGAGCGCTTATTGGTTAATGAATTCCAACTGGAAAGGTATAGGACCACCTTCCGACAGTATATCTTTAGAGAGGAATACACCGGGTTCAGCAAGAACATCATGTAACCCAGGTTACACATGATTGGTCACTCATTTCGCTTGAGTGTACCGGATGTAATATCACCAACGGTTAGGATCCGCAACCGTTTCTCTAAAGGGATAACATCAAAATAGGTTAAAGAAGCAAATGAAATTTCTCCAGATTAGGTGATAATACACCCTAATTGGCAGCTAACCACTTAGCCACCAACCCGATTTTATACCATTTCCTGGTTGCAAGGCTAGAGGCCATAACGTATAGATCACGCCTTTATTAACTTTGAATGTCACATCGTCATGCCCACCAAATCACAAATTGATTTCCCCAAAAATACCACGGGTATACAGCTAAGAGAAACGAATTCCTCAGCCACCAAATGTAAATACGTTTGAAGAGATCAACTTACGCGGTCTATTAAATATACTTTGTCAGACATTCTTCTATACAGGTTGTCCTGGGACTGGACAAGCCGAAGGCACTATTCTATAAACCCATATTAGGCAATCTCAACCTAGGATTTGCTAGAGAGCCCTTGCACAAACTCCGTCTTCAATTATCTTCATCATATTTGATTTGCAACGCTAATTCCTATACAGAGTGGTTTTCAGATAATAAACCTGATTCCAGTCTCTCCGTATTGACAACGGAAATGGTCAAAAACTTTGATAGTCGGTTATTTAACTCTCAAAGGAAAACATGTGTACAAACAACGGTCGTATTTCCAAATGGAAATTTTACCGAGAAAATCATCAATTAACACTGATCCCCTTTAATTTAATTTGTCATTCAATTATCCATTTCCCTATTCCTGCTTCCATAAATTCCTAAATTCTTATTTTCTAAATTTAGGAAATATACTTTATTAATCTTGGAAAACATTTCCATATTTACTCTCATTTCTATTTGTATTTTATATTAGAAAACATTTTTGATTCTAATTTGGAAAACATTTCCAAAACTCCTTCATTGGAATTAAAAAGATGTTTAAATAAAACATCGCTATGCCAACTCAAACCATTACACTCATTAAGTAAATTCACTTAATCAATCTTCACTGTCGAACCTTAACCATTCCTTGGTTAAAAATGAAATTAATCAAGTTGGGGTATAACTACCTCTCAGACCTTAACTAAACAACATTTCTAACATCGAAATAGACAAAGTTCACTTTTTAAATCTTTAACAAACTTCCTTACATAACTCTCAGATTCTATTTACGAATCCACTTCTTTTACATAAATCATTTGATTATAAGAACAGTGTTATAATCCCATGCTTCCGAAATATAATAACTTAAATATAACTTTTATTTATTAATTTGGATAAATAAACAAACAACTAATTTATTAATAAATAAATAAATCTTGATTAAAAATCGGAAAGTAAATAATACTTTCCCGAATTCGACAAAAATCGAATTTCAACGTATAATTTTCTCTCGAATAATCTCTATTCGATAACTCTCTTTCGAATAAACTCTATTCGATAACTCTTTTCTTCGAATAAACTATATTCAATAATCTCTCTTTCGAATAAACTATATTCGATAATCTCTCTTTCGAATAAACTATATTCGATAACTCTTTTCTTCGAATAAACTATATTCGATAACTCTTTCTTCGAATAACTATATTCAATTAACTCTATTCGAATAACTGATATTCGGTTTAACTCTTATTCGAATAACTAATATTCGAAAAATTAATATTCGATTAACTTTAATTTGATTAACTCTATTTGATTAACTCTTTTTGATTAACTAATATTCGATTAACTCTATTTCGATTAACTCTATTTCATTAACTCTTTTTCAAATAACTAATATTCGATTAACTCTGTTTCGATTAACTCTATTCGATTAACTCTTTTTCGAATAACTAATTTTATTTTTACCCTAGTTCCTATCTCATTCAAATTCCCATTTGAATTCCTATTTCAAAATCCAATTTTTCTTATAAATGTTTTAATTTGTAAAATATTTATTTTAATCCATTATTCACATCAAATGTGAATAATGTTTCTTTTCTTTTATATAATCCATTAAGTTTGATTTCGTATTTAAAAATAATATCCATTTCCAAACTCTATTTATAATTCTATTTATAGAATTATTCATACGAAATTACCTTTATATTTTTAACACTTAAATCTCATTTATAATTACCTTTATAAATGTTGAGTTCACATTCTATTTAAAATATCGGTGTCAAAACCGATTTCTACTTCTTTGTATAAGTTCAAACTTATATATTCAGTTTATCCCATAATAAATTATTTTACTTAATTTATACAACATTATTTATAAATTAATCTTCCCAGTTTATCTGTTAAAATAGATTTTTATTTACCATCTACTTTAAAATCCATCTTCTCGTAGTTCTTTTATATATCGCCAATTTTCTTTTATAATTCTATTTATTTCCCAAATAATTCTTTTTATAAAATCTTATTTATTTCCCAAATAAATATTTCTTTTATAATTTTATTTATTTTTAAATAAATATTTCTTTTATAATTATATTTATTTTCTTAAATAAATATTCCTTCTATAATTCTATTTATTTTCTAAATAAATATTCCTTTTATAATTCTATTTATTTTCTAAATAAATATTCCTTTTATAATTCTATTTATTTTCTAAATAAATATTCCTTTTATAATTCTATTCATTTTCTAAATAAATATTTCTTTTATTATTTTATTTATTTTCTAAATAAATATTCCTTTTATAATTCTATTTATTTTCCAAATAAATATTTATTTTATAATTCTATTTATTTTCTTAAAAAAATATTCCTTTTATAATTCCATTTATTTTCTAAATAAATATTCCTTTTATCCTTTATAAAATCCTTTGATTTTATAAATATTTTCTTTTATAAAATCCTTTGATTATATAAATATATTTTAATTTCAATATACACTTTTAAAATTCCCTTTTTAATTACAGTATTATATATGGTATTTAAAATACCAAATAAAAAGGATCAATATTATCCAAACACACATAATCATTAACAGATTATATATCTCATCATATATCACAATATATGAAAAATTGTAACATAAAATGTTGAGGAATCTATTTGGATTCCTCCAACCTGTTTCCCTGCATCCACAGATGTTAAACAATATAATTAACATCAATTTCATTACAATACGAAATATTCTGATAAACAGAATCAATATTTGACTAACGATATATATATATCGTTATCTATGTCTAAATCAATTAATTAGTAGTTCATCCAAACAGTCAACACACATCATTCAACCAACATTTATCATTTCTAAAAATACTTTATAAAAATATAACTGTGCAAAGTTAGTGAGATTTACTCACATTGGTCGGTTTATCGTTAAATAACAATAACCGTCGTTGATTCAAATCAAGTAATTTATTTTTCTATAAATTGTAACGAGCTCCAATTCAGTCTGAATCAGTTCCATTGTGTAGTGCTCGTCCATACGATCCCAACGGATCCTGTTTTGTCCAAGTTGGATAACGTATGGAATATATATTAAGATTACAAGTTATACGAATATTTTAAATTAAATAAAAACTAAATTTCTAATTTTTATTTGGGATCACTTTTAAAATTAGGCCCAAACCCATCTAACAACCTTCTTCCGCATTTGTCCTCTACGCACCGAACTGCTTCCACAAACAGCCATAATCGCTAGTCCCGAGCTCCATCGCACCTTCATCACTCCTCCGATTCACCAACAAATACCACCATTGAACTTCTTGCTCAAATCTCCATCCACCCATCCCCTTCTCACAGAACTTGAACCCTTCACAAACATCCCGTCGTCCTTGCCATAACCGCGCTGCCAGCTTATGTCGAACGACATTTCTTTATGCCAAATTCCATCAATTGTTGCCGACAGATCCTAATCGAAGCTAAGAACCTGCAACTAACGTTCATTTCATGAATCGAACTACCAAACTCACAAAATCGAAAACCCTAGCATGCTGTACAATTATTTCAGCGAAGAAAGCAACATCATCCATTCAAAAAGGACATAGAGTCGAAGAGTATGAGATGAGGATTTTGAATATATATATATATTTGCAAATTTATAGATATTGAGTTCAATTATTCTAATTTTCCAAACTATTATTTCTCACGTTTTTCTGAAGAAATGGTGCGGCAAAAAAAAAAAAAAAAAAAAACGTTGACCATTGAGTAATGAAATTAGGTTTAGGTTGGTTTATTTATAGGAAGGGTTAGCTTACCAAGGAAGCTTCATATTTTTAATATTCATTTATATTCGATTATGAGCTCAATTTGTTGTTTGAAAATTCCCATGATTGCATACGATATCCAAAAATCATGAAAATGGACATACAACTAAGTTTGACATTACAGACCCAACTGAACTTATTTCGTCAAATTTTGAATCCGTTTGCTCACACAGCGTATTTTTAAAGGTCAAATTATCGACTATTTTTCACATTAAAATTCCGTACGACCACATATTGACTCCAAAAATCACAAAACTTAAAATCTAATAATAATCTAAAATTACGGATCCAACAAAATTAGTTTCATCGAAAACGGAGTTCGTTTGTAAAACTGACTATTTTTAAAGCTCTAAATAAACCCATTTAAACATTAATATACTAAAAATAGTTAATTTAAATATTAATAAATTAATATTATCATATATATTCACATTATATATATATATATCGTACAGCTCCAAAATATTCCTATTTGAATTTCTACCTCCACATTTCAAATCCAGATTAAATCAGTATCCAATTCATATTAAAAATCCTTTTATAATATAAATAAATCATTATAAATATTAAAATGGAATTCCATAACGACTATTTGAAAATTTGATTTGGACGTAAATCAAAATCTACCTGACGAAATCTCGATTTTTCTCTTCCATTAGAAAAATATACTTCACTAGCTCCGAACGTTTCTTGTTTCACAGAAATCTGATTTAAAATGGATCCTGTATATTCGTTTAAAGTTCAAATCACCAAATTACGAACTGCCGCGCCATTTCGAGCTCGATTATAACTATAATGTAAATTATATGTTCAACTGACATTTATAAATAAATTCGTCAACATAATTCAATTCTAAACTGAATTATGTATTTTAAATTATCCAATTCACACAATATTGCCAGTTCTACTATTTTCGGCTATTTCGGAAATAAGTATATTATTCTATATTTATATTTATTAAATATTCAATATAATTTATTTCAAGCCATTTAAATTCACCAAACCATTATTTAAATAATTAAATAAAATAATTATTATCCGTTAAAAATACGGGTCGTTATAAAGTACCACACTAAGTCCTACCTAAAGATGTGATGAACTGGAGAGAAAGAAGTGTGATGCATCACCAAAGAATGAAAGGATCGAAGTACTTGCTGCTACTTGGCTAGAGTGCGACTGCACTGGACTTGGTAAAGGTCCTAATATAGGCCAAGAATTGCTAGAATTGTCTATGTGAAGAAAGTGTCCAAAGATAGACCATTGGTTGACTTTGAGGGGTTAGGAATCAGTTTATTTAAACTAAGAACAAGCTCATTAGTCTAAGAGGCCATGAACCCCCCTAAACTAAACCGTCATCGTTTCGGAGAGATCATCACTTTAAACTAGAAACATAATAGTTCGGAGAGACTTCCTAACTAACACTTCAACTCTAAATAACCTAGACAGGTTATCAAACTTAAATTTGATTTGTATTTAATTGTCCGGAGAGACCACAACTCTAGCTATGAACATTATAAGACAGTCTGGCTAGACCGTATCCCATATTGGATGCAGTGCACTTGGAAGACTTAGACTCAATAGCGGGATGAGGAAAAGCTTTTCTTTGGCCTGGATTTGTTCTTGATTGGTTTACCTTGGGCACGACTGAGTTTGGCCAGTTTACCTTGAGCAGGATTGACTTTTGATTGGTTTACCTTGAGTAGGATTGTAGCTGTCTCAGCCTAATAATTTTGCCTTAAGTGTATTCAGTAGAAATAGTTTGATAGTTTTTTTTTGTGGGTTTGGTCAACTCAACTTAGCAGTTTTTCCTTGAGCATCTTCGACCAGTTTGTCCTTAAGCGGGTTCGGTTAACGTAACCCAATGACTCTATATTAAGCGCATTCGATCAGCTTAGCCAAATGGTTTTTCCTTGAGTAGATTTGGTCGGCTTAGCCAGAGAGGTTTGAAGGTCGAATGCTGACTAGATTGGATAAGAATTTGGACTTGAAAGCTGAAGAGCAACACCCTGATTTGTCGGAAATCTTTGCTTGAATTAAACCAAATGGTTTGGTATCGATTTGGATTTTCCATCGAGAGTCGTTATCATAATTTGACTAAGGACTATGATTGGGAAGTAACTGAAAGCTCAATCATTAGACTTGGATTATCTGGACCTTTTCTCATTCAACGCACGTCTTTCATCTAAAAGGCGTACTTTGGAGGAGAATATCTTAACCTACTTATGGACCAAAGCAGGTTTTGATAGACTTAGAAAAGTTAAACAAGATCGGATTGAAACAAAACTTCACGTAAAGACTTAATAAATATCAAGAAACAACTCAAGAAAGATTAGGATAAAATGGAACTAACTCCATGACTCATGTTTGAGCCATCTTCATGATTTGGTGCCAAATCATAATGGCTTGGTTCCATGGGATGCGACTCATATGGTAGGTGCTACTCCACCTCTGGAATGCACCTATGAAGATTCATATCATTTAGACAAGAAATTAACGAGTTATTGATTACTCATATTTTAACTTTAACTCATGAGGATGGATGATCAAACTAATTCGGATTGACTCTTGATTGGATAGAAAGACTCATCTTGAAGAAGGGAAAAAAATAAAATCTTAAGTCTATTATTCAGCACCGAGTCATATCCATGACTTGGTACCGAGTCATTTTAATGACTCATATGGACTTGCTATTTCTAAAGATGACTCATTGTAGCTATTGGACTCTTCTACGATGTGGTTTCGAGCCAAAGACTAGTTGGTTTTGTCTATAAGTATCAACATATCTTCAACTAGAAAAAAGACTTACAAGATCGTATATTGCTAGAAATGCCATCACTTTACCCAGTTACAACTATTTCTTTGCTTCTTATCTGCTCTAACACTCATCAAAGACTTACAATCTAGATCTAAGGACTAACTAGTAAAGATCCAAAGAGATCTAATTAGCAAGTTCTTAATAAAAGATCAACTAAATAGACGTAGACCAGAGTTACTCAAACCACTATAAAAATTCCATGTCTCCTTTTCTTCTTCTTTTGATCTGTTGCTTCTTTGAGATCTGTGTTTAATATTATCTGAATTTCCTTTAGGACTAGTGCTCTCATTACAGTTTGGTGTTGATTTTAGTTTTGGAATTAACAATAGCTAAAATGCAGACACGACAAATATTTTAACAAATGTATTAAACCTACATCTAGTTACCATAATATGGGTATTTATAATTTTGTTTTTAATTATTATGGTGAAGGAGAACTCAAGACTAATTAATAAGGTTTTAATAGAAAGAAGTTCAACAAGTAGAGAAGGTAATCAACTCAAAAGTGAAACATGGCACATGTTAATATGTTAGATACGATATGTGAAGTGTGTTATTAACATAATGAAATGCAAGGGATGTGTTCCAACCATCGTTATAACAAAAAGTACATTAATGGAACTGAATTTTCATTAAATCAAAACTCAAGTCCATTAGATAGGGGTCACCGGTTTTAATAACATGTAATAAACACAATTAGATCAGAGTGCGATTAGTATAAATTCTTAATAGAATTGAAAAATATAATGTAACGTACGTATTGACTGATATTACTAACTTGGAATATCATTCCATGGATATTCAATTGCTTTGTCAGCGCTGAGCATGAATAGGAAAACCTCATCATTTGTGTCATTGTGATGACCCCAAACTTCCACGGAATGAAAGTAAGGAATAATCATTTGGAATACAACATAAATATAACAATACAGATCACAGATACAACATAGCACAGGAAAACTATAGAATAACAACATCATAGCAGCGGAAAATGAATGTCATCAAACACAGAATCCCACAGTCACAGAGTTCTAAATTATTACATCCGGTTTCAGCAAAAAGGAAATAAGTTTCAACTTCCGAATTAGAACAACTGGAAATAAAATAAGTCTGGATGTCTCAGTGTCTAAAGATAAAATGTAAACAAAAGATAAATGATAGATAGTCTTCATGGTCCAACATAAGCACCTCCTAATAAGCAACACTAAGAAATCTCCAAAGACAGCAACTCCAAAGAAAGCCAAACCTATTACTTGGCTGCCCATGTGGAAAAGAGGGCACCTGAGTTTGCAAAAGGTGAAAACAAACTACAGGTCAGTCATGGGCCTGGTGTGAGAATTCATAACTAATTTAACTACTAGTAATAAGGCAAATCCAAGGACCACGCCACTAACGCGGAACGAGTTTACTCTAATGGATTGCCGTGCATAGTTTAAAGTGATTGAACAAACAATAAGTAATTCGTAAAACAAAGCTATGCTTTTGAGAAAAATGGAATCACCATAAGACCCAAGTCCCAAGTCCCATCACACAATGCAACACAAACCAGAGGATAGGGTTTTACCTTATGGTGGTTAAACATGCTAAATACGATAAATACGAAACTAATATTACCATTAGTGTATATAAGAAAACATTTCAAAATAAATGTATCAATCCCAGGAAGCATAGCTACCATGTACTATGCCTCCCTACTAGTAATACAATCGAATTCGTAGGGTCGTATTTGGAATTTGGTTTCCATCATGAGTCAAGGCTAGGGAGGAGCACCTTACCGATTCGAGACACTCTAGCTAATGTCTCAGGATTCCCCGCAGAGAACCCTTGGAAAGCTGCAGGGCCGGTCCACACCTGCGGTTTGTGGATTGGCAATTCCCGAACACACGTTTCCCGATCCTATAGGACCTATCATCCGAGGCGCCTTATTCCATCATCCACATAAGTAAAATATCAGCCAGTTTAAGCACCGACTCTACTTCTAGCTAGAAAGAAACGTGCTGCTCTCCCTGCGTTCCCTTCTCCCGTTTTAGACTCCACCGGGTTGTGAGGCTCGTGAAGTTATGTAATACACAAAGCTATGCTTATCCTCTTTGATCGTCACCACAAGGTTCTGCTTTCCAACAAGAACCTTGATCGTTGCATCTTAGTATGTCACACTGTCACTCCATATCACACTACCAATCCTTTGCCAAAATATCTGAAAGGGTGTTAATCAAAAGAAAGAATTCTCTGCCACCAATCATTCGTACCTTCGACAAAAAATTAATAACATGATATTTAACGGAGTACGATGTCAGACACACAATCCATTTATTAGCTTATGTTCTGGGTCTGAGCGAAAACCAAACCCGTGAAATCAACATGTTCATTTGGGCAATGACCATGACCCTTGATTTGGGAGAAAATCAAATCAGGACCTCGATCGTTGTCCTCTCGATGGAAGATTCACGGTCTTCATATGCCGTCTTCACACTTCGATTCTTAGCGTCGATTGATTATTTGGAATGAGAGAAACTCGGACTTTCCAAATAATTCTCGTATATATACATATTGAAAATCCTTCCTATTTTTTAATATTATTTTATAACGATTAATTCCTATTTTAATTATTTAAAATAATTAAATTTTATTCAATGACGCCTCGGGTTAATAGGCGACTATGGCGCTGCTTTCAACCAATTTTGATTTTCACATTTCTCAAAATCTAACCGTTGGATCTTAACGTAGTTTATATCGTTGGAAAGATCTTCCCAAGACGGTCCTAACGGTTTTAGTTTTGGGAAATTTCGACGGTCGGATCTTTTGGTATAGTCGTTTAAAGATACGATTTCAAAATGCGAACTACCGTGCTTGATTCGATTAATTTTAATTATATTTATATATACATATAAATAGATAAACATTTAACGATAATAACGTCAACCAATTCAACTCAAATAAATTTAATTACCATATCCATTCCATTTTTCTTCATTCATTTGAAAATGAAAATAATATTTCAACCTTTACATATGTTCTTTTTATTACATTTAAAATGTAAATGAATTTACAGTGTAAAATTTCATTCCTACACCTTACATTAAAAATGTAATTTTCATTATAATGACAAAGTCTCTTTTTAATTACACTAATAATGTAATTATCATTCGGCGTGAAATCTTACTTTAACAATTTCATAAAAGAAAATGAATTTCATTTCAACGGTAAAATCTTATCTTTTAATTTCATTAAAAATGAAATTTCATTACATTGTAAATATAATTAACATTATGGTGAAAAATTCTAACTTTTTAAATCGCATTAAAATGTAATTTTATTACTATGCAAATTCCATGCAAATCCTCATTCTTAATTTACAAATAAAGATGTAATTCTGATTATTATGCAAAAAAATGTTAATCTTTAATTACGTAAAAAGGATGTAATTTTAATTGCCATATAAATTTTCATTCCTTAATTACATATTAAAAAATGTAATTTTACTTTACAATGCAAATTCAACTTTAATTACATAATAAAAATGTATTTTTTTTACAATGCAATTTTCTCTTCTTTATTACATGTAAAACTGTAATTTGTATTACATGTCAAATTCCTACTTCTTATTACGTATAAAAAATGTAAATTTATAATACATGTCAAATTCCTACTTCTTATTACATGTAAAAAAAAATGTAAATTTATAATACTTGTCAAATTCCTACTTCTTATTACATGTAAAAAAAATGTAAATTTATAATACATGTCAAATTCCTACTTCTTATTACATGTAAAAAAAATGTAAATTTATAATACATGTCAAATTCCTACTTCTTATTACATGAAAAAAAATGTAATTTTTAATTATGCTGCAAACTCTTAACTTTAATTACATATGAAAAATGTAATTTAAAAAAAAAACGATTTATTGTCAAGAAAACTATACATAAAATTTCATCGATAAATTTGTTCATTTTATTCACATAAGAAACGTGAATAAAATTCCATCGCTAGGTTTGTTCTCTTTTTATATTCACAAAGAAATATAAATAAAATTCAATGTCATGTTTTCTAATGTCATGACATCACACAAATTATAAGGTTGATAACGCTACGCTAAATATAAGGTTCATTTTCAATGTGATAACATGACACAAAATATAAGGTTCAATTTCAATGTGATAACACTACACTAGATGTAAGGTTCATTTTCAATGTGATAACATGAAATGACAAATCATATTTCTTTTATTATGAATTTATAAATTAAATCAATTCGAATCAAACAAAAGTGATAACATAAAATGACTAATATATATTGATCTACAACTATCCATCACAACACAGATCAACCATCATCAACATGTTGAAAACAAAATAGAACTGAAGCCTAACCATGCGATTATTACATCGCAAACAAATTAATTTGATTAATTAATCAATTTTAAGCAAAGAAATCTCACAGTCGTTCGCGATTTAGTCCAAAATTCCAACAGTCCAGAATTGTCCCGTTTCAGTTCAGAGTCGCAGATCTTGTCAATACGATCACAACGCTTCTGAAATTGTCAATTTTCGTCGTTGTATGCATTAGTTATGGATTAAATAAGATCGGTATTAATTTAAATATAATTAAATTAATAAGTTCATTAAGGAATTCACCTTCTTCCTCTATCAGAACGTCGGCCGTGTTTTATCCCTACTGTTCAGAACTAGGTCAGACAATTACGCTCGACACAGGGCACGGGAGGGGAATCAGAAGGTGGCACCTTGACCGGCTAGGGGTGGCGCCGTCACGCCTAGAAGGGGGGAGAACTCGGTGGTGGCCCTTGGCCTGGGCGGCGGTCGCAACGTCGGCTGTTTGGAGGGTCGGTGCTCGTGCTACGGTGAACTAGAAGATGATCCAACCGTACCAAATCGAAGAGGGGAAGGAGAGCTTCAATATGGTGTAGGGGAGGAGGTCCAATTCGTTGCGAATTGGGAGAGATTGAGGGATTAAAATCGGAGTGTGGTGGCCATGGATTGTGAAAGAGGGCGGCGGCTTGAAATACACGATGTACAGTGTATTCGCTTTTAAGGTTTTTCTATTTTTATAATGTTTTTGGTGAAATTTTACAAAAAAATCCATATCTCTTAAACAGTGTTGATTCCAGCCCAGAAGAAGGTGTCTCTAGCCAATAGCCCATATTCCGAATCCAACGGGCCAGGTTCCGTCAGCCCAAACGGCTGTCTGTGGCCTGTTTTATTTAAATTAATATTTAAATCCTTTATTAAATTAATCCGTTCGCACAAATAAATTCACCGAGACCACATACGAACTCAGAAAATTCCGAAAAAAATTATTTTTGGTTATTTTTTGACGATACAGTCCTAACAAAACTAATTTCGTCGAATTCTGTGACCGTTGGAAAAATGGCCATATTCTAGTCGACCCAATTTAACTGTAACTGACCAAAACACATTTTCCTTTGCCACACTCACATATTAACTTCAAAAATTATGAAACTTGAAACCCAGTAATAATTTGACATCCTGGATCCAAAAAAAGTGGTTTCGTCGAATTCTGAGGTCGTATGCAAAATGTTTATTTTCAAGGGCGATATATTCTCTATAGCGACCTTTCTGAAAATTCATTTGGCCATAACTTTTGATTCCCGCTATGAAACTTTGGTTTTTCAGATTCGTTAGAAAGATATTCATTAACAGATTTAAATATTTTTGGTTTCACCAAAATCCGATTTATCCTGCATCCTGTACAGTCAGTCAAAGTTCAGATTTGACCTTTCAAATTACCGTGCTATTTCTAATTCCCTTTATAATTAAATTAAATATATTTGTATTAACTTTGCTCAAAATAAATTTCCATTCATTATTATTTAAAATAATTTATTTCAAGATTTTTTTTACCCTTAAAGTCTCTAAAATGAAAATTTTAAATTGGCCCCAAATTCCGGGTTGTTACAGTCATATACCAATAACTTGTTCTTCTACCTTTCATGTGAGTTGTAATAAGGAGGGTTGGGAAAACGTTCGAACGATCAGAAATTACATATTTTTACCCATTTCATTAATTTGTGACAGTTGATTCTCATTTAATTATTATGTCTATTATTTACAACTAGTCCGTTGAATGTACGTACTGTAACAACTCAAATTCTAGTGGACCCAATTTTTTCTTAAAATGATAAAATCCAAGTCCACTGAAACTTGAGTTGGTTTGCTTGATCCTATAAAAAGGAAAAGATAAATATATCAGGGCTTAATATAAACATCTCACAGCGAAACTGAATAAAATATGATAATACGTAAATACTTACCATAGTAATGACACTGACTAAGCAAGTGTCTCTAAGTTGAATAATCCCTGTCATTTGTCTAACCTGCGAGTTTGTTATGAGGAGGGGGGTCAGAACAAACGTTCTGATGAATAGATAAATTATACTTTTTAAGAATAACACTACAAATACTATTCTATCACTGATTTACTTTTTATTAGGTTATTAGGATTTATAATGCTCTAGCCTCTGTGCGTAAATCATAGACATCTACTATCAAGCTTAATAATCCATATATATGCAGTTATATGCACAATATATCTAGGTACCACCCATAGTACCCTTCTCGACATGTCTCCATCATTACACTATGAAAGAGTACTCCAACTACATATGTAAAGGACAACTTTGTGAGGCCTACAATACAGATGTTCCATCATCTGACAAGAAAAACGGAAACCACGTCTACATCAGCTCGCTCCAATGCTCAGACTTTCATGAGGTACCACCAATGCATACGTCGAGGACTGCCCGTAATTGTACCATCTATCACCTGAGATCTGCTCACAAGGCCTACCCATGCACGAGACCCAATCGGGGATTTCTATATCTATAAAGGTCAGTTTTGTTAGGATTACAATATATATATATATATATATATATATATATGTGTGTGTGTGTGTGTGTGTGTGTGTGTGTATCTAGTTTGGTCTTTCTCTTTTCCTATGGCCATGGCTCTACGCATCCCTCCTCACCTGATGAAAGACCAATCAAGAGCTAAGTGACTTTTCCCTACAACAAAAAATATAAACATCCAATTGGTGTTGTCCCTCATTCAATATCTCGATAGTGAAAGATCATTAGTCTGTTGGTTTAGCTTCAGTCTTTCCCGTACTCACTCTGATTGATGATGATAGATATCTGAACGATTTCTATTCTTATTGGGTCCCGACCATGAAGCCTGCTCTCGGAGTCAAGGAAACAGATGAATCCTAAAGTCACCAAAATCTTCTGACTGTCCTCTATATAAATGCAGCCAAGGCATACTCTTTTGCTGGAACCGCTACAGACCTGCATCCAAGGGTGTAGCTTCGTTAGCCACACCCTGGAGCATCATCTTAAAGTATCCTCACGTCCTGTAGAAATCTTATACTTCCCTAAAACCTTATTGAACAAAATAATGGACGTGCTTCGATCATCTGCGATTATGCTTCTTTGTTAGGCCCTTCATCCAAACTCCATTTGTACTGCTCCAATAGTATTTACTATCGACATGGACCACAACTATTACATGCTTATTATCTTTATTGGTCGCTTATGTTCCCCTATCAGCATTCGGTTTCAGAACAGATCACCACTATTACATATTTATTGAACTTAATCCAAATTTAAGTTTTATTTAAAATAAGTCTTTCTTCCGTTATTTATTTCTTTTTTTAATCACGACCTCGTTTCATATTTTTTCTTTCAATCATTCAAACTTGTTTAGTCCATCTTTCTTTCTTTTTCGCTCAATCCAAGATTTGAACCCAACCTACTAACTCAGTTCCTAGCTTGAGCCTATGATATTCTGCTTTTACCATAATAGATTATGTTCTATCCTAACTTGATTTATTTCTCTTTTTCTTTTTATAACATCATTCAGTTATGCTACTCTTTTACTTTCCCTTTTTGTAAGTTTTATCTTTAGGAAGTTACTTGTTCCTAATTGGTTGGTTACTAAAAATGTAATAAAATTCTATTTCCATAATCTAATATAAAATAAATCTACCAATAAGAATTCGTAATCGCAAGACATTTCTTTTTATTATTCTTGAGTTATAAGATAGCGCGAAATATGACTAAGTCCCTATTTCACACTATTCCATTTCCTTTTTCTTTATTTCTTGCGATTACAATTGTAGTATTACTTACAAAAAAAATTATGGAAATATATCCCTTTTTCTTAATCAACCAATCTATCCTATTTCTGACTTCCAATTAAAGTGGTATATTTTAATTTTTCTTTTAGTTTGTTTTCCAAATTTGACATAACTACTGTAAACAATTGGGCTTATACCCCTTTTTCAATCTTTTGTCTTAACAATACTTATATTTATCCTGGTTCACTTCTAAATAATTAACTTATGTATATAAATATAAGATTCCCAAATTTACAGTTTAATTACAGATTTACCATAATAGTATTAATTATTCTATGTTAAAAAATAAATCATAGTAGGAATTAAACTGCTGTACATAGCTCTAATTAAATCATACCTAAGTTTAATAGGAAATAAACTACTATAAATAATTTTAATTAAACTACAATAAATTAACAGGAATTAAACGATGTATATACCATTACTAAAAAGATATAATACAAAACCACTACCCATTGTCCTAAGCTATGTTTCTTGGTTGTTGTAGATCCCGCCTAAAAAATAGGATTATATATATAATATTTAATTTTATAAACCTTCTCCTCTATAAAAATTTAGGCCAGTTCCATCTCAAAAAGAGAGAATCTAGAAAAGAAAAGATTGTGTTATGAAGAATTAGTTAGGCCTACGGGTTTATTTATAGGTTAGGCTAGAGATATTAAACCGTTGGATTACTAGATTAAATCTAGGCCAGTCACGTCATTCAGCCAGTAAAAACTCTCCACGTCAACCCAAATTTCCAAAACTAGCAAACTAAAACAAGCAACATTAGCTTAACATTAATAACAATGTCACAAATTATGACCTGGACAAAATCACATGCCTAAGATAATCGGTGGGTCGACCCACTTATAACTTAGGTTGACCTTAATAGCCTGGGTCAACCTATGGGTCGACCTGACCCATTTAATATTTTGTTTTTATTTTATTCTTGATTCATCCTTCGTTTTAAATCCATTTTCTGTAAACTATAAGTCTAAATTGATCATAAAATCGCCATGGATAGAGTGGTGCTAATCCTACGATCAAATTCTAGCAATTTTACAAAATTTTATTATTTAATTATTAAAAAAATGCGGGGTGTTACATTCTCCCACCCTTTAGGGAATTTCTTCCCCAAAATTCAGTAGTGTTAAAATTATGTAATTTTTCGCATAATTCACGTTCATCATGTGTTTCAGCCATCCATGTCCTTATGCAAAGTGCATTATGAATGTAATGAATATCTAAGCAGTACCATCTATATTAATGGTCGTTTCTTTATAAATCCTTTTAAAAATATGGTGCACAGATCCAAAATATACTTGTAATTTTTATATGAAAGTAATATTTTAAAGGTAAAATTATTTTTCATTTAATTTTTTCCACATCTTTAATGAATAAGGATGGATTTCATCCAATTTTGTGCATCCAAACCCTACTAAACAATTTTAGATTCTCGAATTTTAGAGAAATCTAATTTTCCGAACTCGATTTCTTATGTTAGAGAAAGGTAGGAAATGAAAATTTATCTTTCGCTTCACTCTTACTTACCTTTTCTCCGTACTTGGAACTTTTAATGTTATTCAACAAAAATCTCTATTTCCTTCCCCATGTAGAGTTTACAAAAGAATAATTTCTTTTTAATTTTCCAAACTTATTTTGGAAGAATATATTTTCTGTAGTTGCTTTCTATAAATTTTCTTGTTTTTCTTTTAGTTATCCATCTTTTGCTTTCAATGTTGTTTTCTTTACAATATTATGTCTTTGTTCTTTTCTGATGTTCATCACAAATACCTAGAAGGAGAATGTCACACTAATAAATTCTGTTTTTCAACAATAAAACAGAATATTGCATAGGAATGCAAATCCATACTAAAAGAAATAGATTTTACTACGATCAAAACTGGGTAAAGATACAACGGCTAAATATGGTTATCCACTAGGACTAGGAGGGCTAGGACCATGCCCCCTCGACTTTAAAAGATCCTAATCATTAAATCTAAAAATAAAGGTGCCCCTCCTTTCTATCACTCTCTACGAACTCATGTCATGTACATGCCAGTTCTTGTGCTATTCGCTCCCATAAACGGACCATCTCTAATCTCCCACGGATAGTATCCTAATAGATATATATTTGACGGTCCTTAATTCATTTTGAAGTAACCCCGTACTCTTCGGCCTAGTTCTTACTCTATCATAAAGTAAGACAACTTGCTGAACATTATATTTTCTCGAGTAGTGCTAAAAAGGAATTTCCATTAATTATAAATCATGTCAATCTTTTTTACAAAAATCCCAAACTTGCTCTTACATTTCATTTCGACTATGTAGGTTTTAGGCCTTTCTTTGAGAATTCAATCATTTACCATTATATTACTGATTTACATGAGAGTTCAATTCCCATGCAAATTAACAATTTTTTTCCACTTAACTTGTACCTCTTATTAAATCTAAATTTGTGTAGAATCACTGTCTCTTTCTATCCTCTCCACATATATAATACAAGTGTTAAAATTACCCTTAATTTTTCTCTACTAAAATAATAACCACTTAGGATACGTCTTTTCAAGCCTTTTTCTCAACCCTCATACACTATCGCATAACGTTTGAATATTGACCATTTCTCGCTTTTGCTTCTTAATCCCTCTTTTTGTACTTTCTACATAAGTTTTATGGTCTATTTCCATACCAAAATATACCTCACGACTCTTTATAGTTTCACAAGCATACTATTAGAACCATTTCACTAAACGATCTCCATTTCTCTAAAAAAATCTTCTTAATTTTTTTCTCAAAAATTAAAAGCTATGGAAGATAGGATCAATTACTTTTATTCATTCACTGTGATTTTCTCCTTTTCAAAAGCGTTACGCACTTTAACTCAGTTGGAGCTACTTATTTATTTAAGTACACATTTTTTTCAATGGGAACTATTAAGGCCAAGTTTTTATGAATCTTTCTTAAAGAGCAATTTTGTGTTCTAAGTAAGTAACAAGAAAACTTTATTATTTCAAAGAGTTAAAATGTGTGTCACAACCCATCCTTTGTGAAAATTTCTATATTTTCTTTCAAAACAAATCATTGTTTCCTTTCTTTGAAAAAATATTTTCATAGGATTCTCTGGTTTTAAAATTTTAATTATTTAAAAACTTGCAAAATTTTAATTTCAAAACTTGAAATTTCTTTTCCAAAACCTTGTCTATTCAAGTTCCTAAAAGTTTCAATTTTAGGAATAGACTCAAAGCGGGTCCTTAACTTTCAATTCCAAATAGTTATTTTATTTAAACCATCTATTTCTGCGCATAAACTTACCTCTACGTATCCATACACAACTTAAATGCCTAAAGCATTTATATTCGTGTCTTTCCTTAACTCCACAGCTTGTTTACATTTTCAAGTTCTATTAAAAGTTGGGGCTAAGTACAAAGTGGTTTCCTTGATTTCCGTTGCCAAATCCCTTGTGCAGTATTATTTTTTTCTTCGTCCAAATTCTCTTTAACACTAGTTCTTCCATAGCTATGTCTGAACTGAAATCTGAGTTTGGTGTTATCTTTATGACAAGTATATATATATATATATATATATATATATAAATATATTCCTAATCCGTTTTCCTCAATGCTCTTACTCTTCCTCATATTATAAGGCCCGACTGTCCAAACCACAAATCTAAAATTACTGAAATTTTTAGATATTAACACATGGAATTCTCCTTTTTATTTCAAAACATATTGTACACTTTATAATCTAGCCACTTAATTAATGGCTTATTGTTCTCACATTTCCATAATCATTATCTTAGTGTACAAAACTGATATTCCAACTCTTTCCATATGTTGTTTCTCTTTCCTAGTGGGTTTCTCTATGATCTACACATATATAATAATAATATATTTATATTTCAAAAATACAAAAATATCACTCATTATCTATATATGAATCCTAAACATAAGATCTTATACCAAATGTAACAACCCAAATTCCAAAGAGTCTGAATTTTTCGTAAACTATTAAATTCAAGTCCACCAAAACTCAGATTAGTTTGTTTCGTATCCTGCAGGAAAAGATAAATATATCATAGAACAATATAAAAATTTCATAGTGGAACCGAATAAAATATCATACTAACTAAAAAATTACCATAATAATGAAATTACCAAGCAAATGTCTCTAAGATAAATAATCTCTGTTATCTGTCTAACATTCGGGTTTGTTATGAGAAGGGAACAAAAGTTCTGGTGAATGGACGAATTATACTTTCTCAGAATAACACTATATATATCGTTCTATCACTAATTTAGTTTTTATTAGGTTATTAAGATGTATAACACTCCTGCCTCAATGCATAAATCGTACCCATCCACTACCTAGTAGTAGATCAAACCTAATAATCCATATATATGTAGCTATGTGTCCAATATATGTAGGTACTACGCATAATACCCTCCTCGATAGGTCTCCATCATTATGTTACGAAAAAGCACTCTAACTGCATCTGTAAAGCGAAACTTTATGAGGCTTACAATACAGATGTTCCATCATCTGATAAGAAAACGTGAAGCCGTATCCGCATCAGCTCGCCCCAATGCTCGGGCATTCACGATGTACCACTCGATGCATATATCAAGGACTACATGTAATCGTACTGCCTACTAGCTGTGCTTCACTAACAAATCCTATCCTTGTACAAAACCTAGTCTGGGATTTCTATATCTGTAAAAGATAACTTCATTTGGGCTACAATATAGATATCTAATTTGGTCTGTCTCTTTTCCCATAGCCATGGGTCAACGCAGCCCCTCTCAACTAATGAAAGATCAATCAAGAGCTAAGTGACTGTGCCCTACAACAAACAATCTCGATAGTGAAAGATCATTAGCCTGTTGATTTAGTTTCAGTCTTTCCTATAATCGCTTTGATTGATGATGACATGTATTTGAACGATTACTATCTTTAATGGATTGTGACTATGAAGCCTGCTCTCGGAGCCGAGGCAACTGCCGAATCCTAAAGTCATCCATCAATATACTGGCTTCTCTCTATATAATGTAACCAAGACATGACCTTCTAATGGAACCTCTATAGACTTTCCTTCAGGGGTGCAACTGCATTAGGCCTATCCTAGAGCATCTCACGTCTCGTAGAAGTCTCTTACTTCCCTCTAACCTTGTTGAACAACGTTTTTGGATGTGCTCCACCATCTGTGATGATCTTGCTTCTTTAGGCCATTCATCCAGACTCCATTTGAATTGCTCTAAATGCAATTTACTATTTTATTAAATTCTGTGTCTAATCTTTCAATATATGTTTAGCTTACTTTTCTTTTATTATAACACTGATTAGTGTTATCCGTTCAGTTCCATTTATACCGAACCTTGTTTACTTTCTTATTACTTTATTGGTCACTTATTTTCCCCAATTAGCATTTTTTGCTGGACGGACCACCACTATTACATGCTTATTATCATTATTGGTCACTTATTTTTCCGATTCAGTATTTGCTACCGGAACGGACTACCACTATTACGTATTTATTAAACTTAATCGAGACATAAGTTTTATTTATATGTCTTTCTTACTCTATTTCTTTCTTATTTTTAATTACAACCTCATATTGTAAATTTTCTTGCAAACATTCAAATTTGCTTAATCCATCTTTTTTTTAACCGAGTCCGAGATTTGATCCCAACCTACTGACTCGGTTCCAAGCCTAAGCTTATGATTTTCTGCTTTTATCATAATATGTTATATTCTTTCCTGACTATCACGTTTACTTAATTTCTTACTCTTTTTCTTTTCATAATGTCATTCAATCATGCTACTCTTTTATTTATCTTTTTTGTAAGTTTTATCTTTAGAAATTACTTGTTCCTAATTGGTTGGTTATTGAAAATGTACTAGAAATCTATTTCTGCAATCTAATACGAAATAATTTTATCAATAGGGATTCCTAATTGCAAGACATTTCTTTTAACTATTTACAAGCCACTGAATAGTACAAAATACGATTGAATCCTTAATTCAAATTAATTTATTTCCTTGTTCTTTACTTTTTGCAATCACGTTTGTTGTTTTACTTACAAACCAAATTATGGTAATATATCCCTTTTTCTTAACCAACCGATCTAGGCTATTTCTAACTTCCAATTTAGTTGGTATATTCTAATTCTTAGTTTATTTATTAAATTTGACATAACTACTGTATATTGAACACAATTAGGCTTATACCCCCTTTTTCAATTCCTCGGTCTTAGTAATACTTGTATTTATCCACGTTCAGTTGTAAACAATTAACTTCTGCATATAAATATAAGTTTCCCAAATTTACATTTTAACTACGTATTTACTATGAACAATATTGATTATAATATGCCAAATTAGATCACAAAAGGAAATAAACTAACTATAAATAACTCTAACTAAACTATACCTAAAATTTTATAGGAAATAAACTACTACAAATATTTCTAAATTAAACTATACCGAATTAACATGAATTACATGATAATATATACAATTACTAAAAACATATAATTTAAATCCACTCATCCTTCGTCCTAAGCTTTATTTATTGGTCACTGCAGATATCATCCCAAAAACGGGATTATATAAATATTTAATTTGTTTATACCTTTTCCCCTATAATGGGTCAGATCCGTCCCAAAAAGAGAGAACCCAGAGGGGGAGAGATTGTGTTATGCAGAATTATCTAGGGCTAGGTGCCTATTTATAATTTAGGCTAGGGATCTTAGAACATTGGATTAAATCTAGGCTAGCCATGTCATCCAGCCAATAGGAACTCACAACGTCAGCCTAAATTTCAAAACAAATGAACTAAAGCAAGCCACATCAGCTTCGCATTAAAAGCCAAGGTCACAAATTCGAACTTGGGTAAAATCATGTCGATGAAAATGGGTGGGTCAACCCACATATAGCTCGGCTCGACCTTAAGTCGACCCCTAATAGCTTGGGTTGACCCTCTAAGGTCTTGGGTTGGATTGACCTATTTAATATATTTTCTTGTTTTGTTTTCTCTTCTACTTTCTGCGATAACTCTTTCGTTTTATATCCATTTTCTACAAACAATAAGTCTAAATTGATCATAAAATCGCCATGGACACAATTGTGCTAATCCCACAACCAGATTCTGATAATTTAACATTTATTATTTAATTATTAAAAATGTGAGGTGTTACACGTACATTATGCCTACTAACATTCTCCAAGTTATCATTATATATATATTCCTATACATATATACACACTTCAATACACTCTACCTAAAACCTTGGTTAGTTCATACTTGACAAAGAGAAAAGTGGCAGACTCATTAGTCATTTACTATCTCAAGTACCCAATACGAGTTTTGTAATAGCTCTAAATTTTCATTAACATTATTTAGAAGATCTAATCAGACAAGAATAGTGTATTGGGATGTTGAGACAGGATTTGCAATTACTTAACAAATAATCTTTTAACTTTAGAAACTAATCAACGTAAT
The DNA here is from genome assembly GCA_030737875.1 of Allium sativum. Lineage (NCBI taxonomy): Eukaryota > Viridiplantae > Streptophyta > Magnoliopsida > Asparagales > Amaryllidaceae > Allium > Allium sativum. The sequence continues at coordinate 361,113,339 of CM060916.1, read as the reverse complement.
AAGACATTAGAAAATAGTTTATGTAAGTGGAAAAATAGGAAGAATATAGCTTCATATACGCAATTACCTACCCAAAATGGGAATCCCAACCCAGAAAAGACCCATCGGAACTTAGAGCCATTCTAAGCAAGTCATTGGTTTCTGTATAAAGTGACAGAGCCCGACTAAAATGAAATCGGATTCTCATAGTGGAATGGACAAAATGTAATAGTCAAAATAGGTGTACCATATTATAAAAACCTCATAAGCATCAGACAAATCAAAACAAATTCCAATGCCATAATAAAGGGTATATCATAAATATTCCACAGATATAATCAAATGCAAAATATAATAATAAACTAGATATAGGTCCCCACCACCAAGATTATGTCTCTATGACATCATCAAGCCAGCATTCCCACCTTACCTAACCCGTGTTATTAAGAGGAGTGGGCCAAAAACAATAGTTCTCGTAAATGAAATTCTTTAAGTTTAAAAGGAAACCTATTTCCTATACTTGGTAGTATAAACCCATCAGGTTTACGTACAAGCGAATATCACTCATATATACTGCGCATATCTACATTTCTACATTTAGTGGAAAGAGACAAACCTCCTTGGTCACTTAAGGCTATTATGAATACGGATGGATTCCTACAACCACTTAATGCCCTAGAACGGATTCCTATGATCACTTAATACCCTTCGACGGACCTCTATCACTTAAGATATCGTTTCCTAGTAGACTACGTTATCCAAATATTCTCTTAACATAATGTGAGAGATAGCAATCAACCATTTAATATCAAGTTTAAGTAGACACTCATGGCTCTTTATGATCCTCTCGGTGGACCCACACGTTACTATTTAGTTGCCATTACCAGTGAACTCCCAGCCACTTAATGCTTCCCTTAGATAGGAGATTCCTCTTACATGTTCAGTGAAACTCTTAGTAGCCCATATCTAGGTGTTCCCTCACATTACCCTAAGATAAGAAGCAGACAACTTCCAGAGAACCACCTTACTCATTCACAGTATTTTACTAAATACCATTTAATACCTCATAATTATTAGAGCAAGGTGTACCTACAAATCACTTAATACCTAATAAGGGGGTCCCATTATTTTAGCCCAAAATCAAGGGATAAACCCTAAGGAAAAGGGCTAAGTCCTAACCACTTAATACCTAAATAAGGTGGTTCGGCCACTTAATACGTTATCGAGATAGGCCTACTACACACAAGTGGCTCATGGCACTAGACGTCTCACATTAACATGACTTCTTGTAGTTGCTGGATTCACTGGTGGGTTTAGTACAAACTTCTACTGCAAGTAGAGGTTAACCTCGCATCCACATGTCATTTAATATTTTTAAGAAGGTGGTTAGTACACAACACAACAAGATATAAATTTTCTAACGGGGACCTTCAATACAAATTCCTAATTTAATGCATTTAATAAGCATTTACGATAAGTTAATTACGCTATTTAATAAATATAAATATAAATGTAATTATTGGCATGTATAAATAAAATGCACTAGATATGGAAATGTTAATCCTAACTCTTAATTAAGGAAAACAAGTCATATTTCTCAAATTCCACAACATAACAAATAATTCTTTATTTTAAAACTGAAGTAACAATAGGGAAATAAACATAACATAATAGAATAACTTATAACCTAGGTTTTTAATATTATTTCAATAAATAAAAAGGTCAAGGTGTGTAAATAATATTATATGTACATCCCTTCTAATACTGCTTTGTTTACTCTTATGATATTACATAAAAACAAGGATATTGGTTATATGTGATTTACTGTATCTATACCATCTATTTTATATAAAAATAAAGGTTTAAACAAATATAAGTTACAATACCTGTAACACCCAATTTTTAACAATATTATAAAGGATAAATTAAAGAGTAATTAATTTAATATATAGAATTAGAGGAAACAGACTGCACCATTGTGTCCGTCTCGAAATTCTGGTCAAGGTAGACATTTGGTTTGCGTAAAACGGACAACCTATGAAGAAGTTATGAGGGTTTTAAGTCTGTATACGCACAGAAATATTATGTATACACATATGAGTCAGAAATGAGTTAGAAATTTATCCAGAACAGTACAAATTCGAAAATTGAAAAATAGCGGTAGAATTTCCGCTCTAGGGGGTCGACCCCCTTAGAGGGTTGTCGACACCGGGGTCGACCCCACTTAAGGGGTGTCGGCCTAGGGGTCGACCCACCGACAGGGGTGTCGACACCCCTAGGGCTGACGTGGCACTCGGTTTCAGGGGTTCTGGCAGCTATATATATGTGTCCTATTCTCCTATTTTCTTCGTTGGAAATCATGGAGGCCATATGCTGCCGGGATGCCAACTGAGACGGAACCGTTTTCTACAACAACATACTTTACAAATCAAATTCAGAAATTGAAGATCCGTTCTTTCTCAATTCACTAAACCTAACGCTGTGAGTTTCTAGTTGCTTTTAGGCTTAGATAAATAAAAGTAAATTGTGAAAGACTATGAATTGGATATGTTGTGAAGTATGATACTGTGCTAGTGTTAAATCCTATACTATGTCATGATAGATCTATTTCCCTGGATCTAATACAATTGTGGTTATTTTATTATGTTGCCTATGTGGATCTTGACTTGTAACTAAATTGTGATAAATGTGCATCTATTAAATTGGACAGTTGTAACATTGGCTAGATCTAGTTCTTTATGTAAATCCCCTTTCACCTGTAATATTGTGATCAATCTAGATATGTTGTAAACTTGACATGTGAAGTCATCTTTAGATCTGAACATGTTACTATGTCACCCTAATTATGCTAGATCTAAAAAGTTGGACACCTGAATGGTTAATTTAGATCTCATTATGCTTGTTTTGACATTGTAGTTACCACAAGTTCATCAGTTTTATGTCTACCTTGTTATGATGTTAATTACATGTCCACTCACCTTGCTATCATGCTAGTTTATGCTTATGCCAAGATATGTTGAAACTATAACCTTTGTCATATTCCCTTTTCAATGTTATGGCTAGGCTACTTTATAGCCTAGATGCCGCCAAAATACATGCGAATACATTAGTTAGGAAATGGGAAAAAGGGATTTATAATTGGCATAATTTATGTAATATTTATATGAATTGGACATATAATTCAAATGGGGAAACATAGAAATTATCACCTACAATGACATGGGTAGATTAGGATAAAATGGAATGTCTAGTAATTACAATTAGGAATTGTAGTTGCACTTATGACACGAGGTTAGGTTGCATTAGTGGTTGAAGTCTGCCCGGACCCGACCGACATATCCAACATCACTAATGTTGAAACTAATGTGAGAGGTCTAAGTGTGCAAACATGAATCGGGCTAAAACACGAGGTTAGACCCGACTGTGGATTAAGCCTGCCCAGACCCGACCGACATATCCAGTAACCACACGTTCTAGGCCTAATGTGGGATGTCTAGCCCTTTAAACCTTAATTGGACACGGTAGTGAATTGGACTACTTAACCTAATTTAATCCATAAGGGTTGTATGACTATGAGCTTAAGTTAGGGTTAAGTAAAATTAGATGGGTAGTGGATGGGTTAAGTAAATTAGAGGGGGTGGGAAATATTTACATATAGGCCTACGAACTTAGCCCAATAAAGTTAGTAATTAAAGACACCTAATGGTATACATAACCGGTGGAAAAATATAATAAAGTTATGTAATTAAAGACACCCTTTAGGGTAAGCATAACTGACATAGAGCTATGTAATTAAAGACACCTAAGGGCATACATAGTCAGTGAAAAAGCTAGTGGGGATACAAGACAAAGGGGAGAGCTTGTTTCACATTGTGTGGGACCCATTTTAGTCTGTAACCCGGAGTGGGTATCAAATAAAGAACTCTGTACTAGGCGGAGAAGGGGCAAGCTTACTGATTGATTATAAGAGATCCAAACGAGATGGACGGTGTGGGCGGCGCAAACCGACCGGGCCTTGTGCGTGCATGAGCCAGGCAGAGGGGGATAAGACGACCGTGGCACCAGTAGATACGATTGTGCACATCTTGGGAAATGAAGGGTTGCCACTTTGGGAAGTGATACCTCTTACTGTGGGGCCAACACATGATATCTACAAAGTAGGGAGCCGATCGATTAGGGTAGTGGTTAGGGTAAACTCGGACGTATGCCCTAAGTCTACCAACATATAGTGGAACGGATCATCTCATTTTAGTTATACTAGTAATAGTGCAGAGTAATCATTAGAGAAATGTATACACCTTACCTTGTCTACCTTGTTACACCTGCCATTTATGTAGTGATATCTCTTATCCACTTTATATGCCTATCATGTTACTTTTATTTATTTACTAGCTAAAAGTAACTAGACTCGCCAAACTTTATGTCTGACCCTTTTGTTTCTCCTTCTTTCTTCCGTTCCCCCCAGGTTCTCAGGACGAAACACTCAGGCTTAATCAGGACTCAAATATCATCTTGCTAGGCGCTACTTCTGAAGTATGGCTCAAGTTCATGTCTCTACTATGTCTTAACTCTTTTAATTGGGGAAATATGCTTTTTTTATATACTTATTTATTCTGATGGTGCGAGACAAAAGTTATTTTATTGTAATGGTTTCTGTGACTTATGGTATTGTGGGCCATGGTATTATGACTTATGTTTGAAATAAAAATTTAAATTTCCACTACTATCTTATTTATATCTATCTTTTAATTATTTTGTGTCTGTTTACCTATAACGCTTCACGAAACTTAATGCATTCCCTTAGTGAGTGACATTAACAGACGTGGGGTGTCATACTTGGTATCAGAGCTGAAGGTTACCAGAATAGATGAATATTTTTGATATTTTATTTTTCAAAAAGGTTTTAAAAGAAAGTATTTTCAAAAGAAAAGTCTGTTTTGAAAATATTTACCTAAGAAGCCATATGTACTATCCTTCGGTCCTTTATCTAAATTTCTTCCATTTTCCTTTTTCAGCATGTTTGGGGAATAAAACATTCCTAATATCCCAAAGGGTGTCATAATACCCGGATGGTTCCGTAGGTATTTGGTGGCCACGATGCCTGCCGAAGGCCAAAGAGAAGGTCCTCCCCCAGCTGCACCAATCATTCATACTCCTCCCCCTCCAAGAGAAGATAACTTTGCCAAGTCTGCAAGGACTTCCGTTCTATGAGAGAGAACCCATTCCATCGAAACGAGACATTCGTATATGCTCGGAATTGGCTTAAGGAGACCGAGGACTTATTCGTAATCTTTGAAGTAGAGGATAGAAGGAAGGTTCAGTTTGCCGCCTGGCTATTGAACGACGAAGCCTCATTTTGATGGGAAGTCACTCAAGCTGGACGTTCGATGGGAACTTGGGAAGATTTTAGATAGAGGTTCAAAATGAAATTTCTTTCCCAAGCTGAGAGAAGCATACAAATGGAGAGGTTCTTAGCACTCAAACAAGAAAACTTGACGGTAAAGGAGTATGTGAACAAGTTCAACCAGCTGGCAAGGTTCGGGTTAGAGTTGGGGGATACACCGCACAAAATGGCTTTGTGGTTTGCAAAAGGGTTGAATGAGCCTCTGCGTGGTTTAGCCATGTCCCATATTCCAATGGGGGCCACTTTTGAAAAGCTTGCTGATATGGTCCTAATGCATGAGGAGGACAAGGGAGAAAAGAAGGAAGCAAAAGCCGAGGGGGCATCGCAGAATAGGAAGGTGTGGCCCAAGAAGGGGAAGCAACAACAACAACAACAGCAGCAACAACAACAAAAGAAAGGAGGGAAAGATGACAATGGCAAGGATAAGAGAAAATGTCATAATTGTGGAAAAAGGGTCACTTGATCAAAGACTGCAAGAGAAGGAAGAGAAATTGCTTTAATTGCGAAGAGGTTGGACACTTCTCTAAAGAGTGCCCAAAGAAACAGGGATCGCAGGGACAAAGGCAAAGAGCAGAAACTTCTGGAGGGAAGGTGCGTGCTCTCGCGATCAATGCTCCTAAAAAAGGCAGAAAAATTTCCGTAGAAAGTTTAGTTCCTCTTTCAAACCATCCAGTTAGAACACTTTTTGATTCTGGCACTTCACACTCGTTTATATCTAACTCTATGATTGAATCTCTGCACTTAATTACTAGTAGGTAGTAGATCCCGTAGTTGTTTCAAACCCCATTGGTGGTTCGGTTCATTTATCGATGATTTGTCGGGGTTTGAAAATATCTGTGTCAGGCGTCAAGTTCGAATGCAATGCATATGTGCTCGGGTTTATGGGCTATGGGTTGATTCTAGGAATGGATTGGCTTACCACGTATAGGGCCATTGTGGATTGTAAGAGGAGGGTTGTTAGACTCCTAAATTGTCATGGGAAGACCCTCGAAGTTTCTTGTGACCCCTGAGGGTCTGTTATGCTTAGCTTCCTAGAGTCTCTAGATGCATCCATAAATGATTTGCAATCTGTTCCAGTGGTTCGAGATTATTCCGATGTTTTTGATGAGGTACAGGGTTTACCTCCAAGGCGCGAGATTGACTTCCACATATATCTGGTGGACAATGCAAAGCCAGTTGCATTACCAGTGTGCCACATGACTCCAAGGGAAAGGAGGGAGTTGAGTAAGCAAGTATGAGAGTTACTTGAGAAAGGGTTTATCAGACAAAGCATATCTGAATGGGGTGCTCTAGTAGTATTCGCAACTAAGGAGGATGGTTCACTTCATTTGTGTGTTGACTATAGAGAGTTAAATAAGCTCGCCAAGAAGAATAGACACCCACTTCCGAGGATTGATGATTTATTTGACCAGCTTGTCAGTCCCTCGGTATTTTCTCAGTTGGACTTGGCTACGGGGTTCCATCAGCTGAGGGTGGCTGAGGACAATATAGATAAGACTGCTTTCAGAACTCCTGACAGTTTCTTTGAGTGGCTAGTGATGCCTTTTGGGCTGACAAATGCACCCGCCTATTTTTTCGATCTGATGAGTAGGGTGTTTCGGGTGTTACTAAACAAATTTGTCGTAGTCTTTGTTGATGATATTTTGGTCTTCTCCAAAAGCAAAGAAGAGCATGCACAACATTTGAGAGAAGTTTTGAAAACTCTCCATGACCATCAGCTTAAGGCGAAGTTCTCCAAATGCCAATTTTGGAGAAAGGAGGTGAGATTCTTAGGGCATGTAGTTTCCAAAGAAGGGATAGCTATAGATCCCATGAAGGTGGCTGCGGTGCAAGATTAGCAGATTCCCAAAAATGAAACCGAGGTGAGAAGCTTTCTTGGGTTGGCAGGTTATTATAAGAAGTTCACTAAGGACTTCGCGAAGATATCAGCCCCTCTCACCAGGCTGATAAAGAAGAATTTGGCATTTTCACGGGACATAGACTTTGACGTTGCTTTCCAATGACTGAAGAGGGCCCTGACAATAGCCCAAGTCTTGACCTTACCTGATGGAAGTAAAGTGTTTACTGTTTACACTGATGCGTGCGGTACAGGGCTTAGTGCGATTCTGATGCAAGAAGGGAAAGTAATACGTTATGGGGGGAGTTCATGATAAGAACTACCCCACCCATGATCTAGAGCTAGCTGCCATATTATTCGCGTTAAAGACGTGGCGTCATTATTTACTTGGAGAAAGGTCGAGTTATACACCGATCATAAATCTCTCAGGTATCTATTCTCACAGAAGGATCTCAACTTAAGGCAACAACGATGGATGGAGTTCTTAGCTTCTTATGATTCTGAAATTGCTTATATCCCTGGCAAGGGTAATGTGGTGGAAAACGCACTAAGTAGGCGAAGGATGGCCCTGAGTCCTCTGTATGTGGAAAGAAAGAACTTGGAGTTCATACCAGCTTTTGATTTTAGACCCTCCATCGAGGTTTTGCTTGATTTGTTTGCATCCTTGGAGATACGACCTACCCTTATGGACCAGATAGGAGCTTCGCAACTAGGTGACCCATAGATTCTAAACATCATGGATAAGCTCAGAAGAGGGGAGTGTTCTAGTCACCTCAGTAAATATGCCATAGATGAAAAGGGGTGGTTGCGACGAGATGGAAGGCTTTGTGTTCCTCAAACTGGAAGCTTGATAAAGGTGGTTCTAGAGGAAGCCCACCATTCTAAGATGACTATTCATCCAGATGGTGATAAGATGTATAGGGACATGAAGATGGTTTTCTTTTAGGCTGGAATGAAGAAGGATGTAGCCAAATTTGTCTCCCAATGTTTAGTTTGCCAACAGGTCAAAGCTGAGAAAAAGAAGCCCGGTGGATTACTTCATCCATTGGAGGTTCCACAATGGGAATGGGAGAGAGTCTCTATGGATTTCATAGATGGTTTGCCTAGGTCAAAGAAAGGAAATACCAGTATTTGGGTGGTACTGGATAGACTCACTAAGAGCGCTCACTTTATTCCAGTTAGGGGTAAGAGGACGGCATCGTGCTTGGCAACAATTTATGTTCGTGACATAGTTTGTCTTCATGGAGTACCTTCCAACATCGTAAGCGATCATGACCCTATCTTTACTAGAGAATTTTGGAGGAGTTTGCAAGAAGCATTAGGTATACAGTTATGTTTAAGCACCGCTTATCATCCTTAGACCGACGAACAGACGAAGAGGGTGAATAGGATTCTTGAGGATCTTTTGAGGTTGTATATCCTAGACTTCGGAGGGATTTGGGAAGAGCATCTTCCTTTAGTAGAGTTTGCCTATAATAATACTTATCAAGCTAGCATCGGCATGGCACCCTTCGAAGCATTGTACGGGCGACCCTATATATCGCCAACTTGTTAGTGGGAATCTACAGAAAGATTATTACTTGGTCCAGATATAGTTAAAGAAATGTCTGAAAAGATTGACCTTATTCGACGGCGGATGAAGACAGCTCAAGATAGGCAAAATTTCTATGTAGACAAGAGAAGAACTGACATCGAATTCGAAGTAAGAGACTTAGTTTTTTATCAAAGTGTCACCTCTGAGGAATGTGGTTCGCTTCGGAGCAGTAGGGAAGTTGGCACCTAGGTTTGTGGAACCATTTCCTGTAACCGAAAGAATTGGCCAAATGGCTTATAGAGTGAAACTCCCAGAAAATCTATCCAGTGTTCATGAGTCTCCACGTCTCTCATCTGCAGAAGTGCCTACATGACACCATAGAAGTTGTGGAGCCGAGTATGTTGGAAGAAGTAGAGGTGGAACGGGAGGCGATAATCAGATGAGTCCCTACTCGTGTTCTTGAATCAGAAGTTAAGAAGCTGCACAATAAGGAGATCAAGTTGCTAAAGGTTCAATGGGAAGATAGCCCAGAGGATGCGACTTGGGAGTCCGAAGACAAGATTTGTGCTTCATACCCTTTTCTTTTCGAGGGTATGTTCTTAACTCCTTTTTCAAAGTTTTATCATTACTTGTTTCTGTCAATTGAGTATATCTTATCCATAGTATTTTTCAGCCTTTAGATAGGAATCCTATGGATGTAAACATGCGTTTTAAACATGTTATGCTTGATAGATGCAAGTGGATGCAAGTGTTTGCTAGTGGTTGCTTATGGACGCATACACACATATTAGGCACTAGATCGGCTCAATCACTCTTATACTGCATATGGATATGTGCGCATTTTCTTTTCTTTTATGGATGGAAATGGATGAGTTAGCATATGGATGTTGCATTTAGACGAATGAATGTGCACATATATAGAACTCATATTATATAATAGGATTAATTGCACACATATTGGATTCATGGCACTAACATACATTGCATTAAGGAGGTCAACTGAATCAGTATATCGCATCATTTTCACATTAGTGTTGGGACATATACACACACCTTAGCATATATTCATATAAGCATTAGAAATCCTTAAGGACAATGGATGCCAGTGATTGGTGGATGAGTAGATGGATTATGGATGGTAGGTGTTAACCGACTTTTTGGTCCGGTTCCCAGGAGAGCATCAGACACGCTCAACTCAACGTACCTCGAGAAGCTGAGGCCGAAAAGGGACACACAAGAGTGAAGGAAACAGGATCAAGAAGGGACTACTCCGCTTGTAACCTCGCGACATCCAGAAGACATCCGAGAACCAAAGCCTCGAGCCCCAAAGGATCCACGAGCCTCAACCACCCGGTCTGGGATCCTCGCGCCCCTCGGAAGGACCTCACCCAGGCATGACGCGGTATCCGCACCCACCTGGGTTTGAAATTTCAAACCTAATGGGTGCGAGGTCTTGAGCCCAGCGGGTGCGAAATCCCGCACCCATGGCTGGGTTCGAGATTCCGAGCCCAGTTGGGTGCGAAATCTCGCACCCATGGCTGGGTTCAAGATTCCGAACCCAGCGAGGCGTGATTTCCCACCAGCACCTGGGTTCGAAATTTCGAGGCACATGGGTGGTGGGTTCGAATTTCCTGCATGTGGTCCCTATTTCTACCTAATTCTACCTACTCCTACTCCTATAAATAGCCCATGGCCTCACACTTCAGAGGGTTTGGATTTTCTTCACTTGAGACCTTCCTAGAGCTCCATGAACTCCATTAGTTGCATCTCCTATTTGAGGAAGATGGAGAATTAAATATTCTTTTTCCCAAATACCTAGCATATGACAGTTATAAAAGTGAATGTAATGAGCATGGCTCTACCTTGTAATTCTTAAGTGATTAATAAAAGTTCAACATCCTTCCAAAGTAGACGTAGGCCTAATCCACGGTCGAACCACTATAAATACTTGTGTCTTTTACCTCTTTCTCTTACTTAGTCTTACGACCAAATTAACTATTCCTAGTAATAGGAATCTTCGGTGTTTACGACATTCTTTCCGTCAACATTTGGTGCTTTCACTGATAATTTGAATTCAAGATTTGCGTCTTTCTTCCACATTATCATCTCGACTTCGACAAGCTTAAGGTTCCTTGCCCAGCCTGTTGTTGAGTCCGCTTACGATGGTAAAGAAGTCAAAGAAAGCAATGGTCAGCTCTTCAGCTACAGCCGAGGCCGGTACCTCCCAACAACCTCAACCGAAAGATGTCCCAGCCCCTAACGAAACTGTCCCTCCTGTTCTGGACCCCAAAGCGCCCGCTACCCAAACTCAAATTCGCGTGCTTAATGAAAGATATGAGAACACCGCGGTCGAGCTTAACCAAGCATTAAGGGATAACATTAGTCAAATGCGCCAACTTGAAGAAAGTCAATGCGTCGTCGCTTGACTTCAATTGGCTCGGAACAATGCTCGACCCCGACCAAATGCATCGGAAACTTCATCTTCTGAGTCAAGGGGCCCACATCAAAGGAGAAGGTTCACCCTCATCAACAATGTCGTCGCTCGCACCAATGCCCTCGATAATGGTAACGGTCGTGCCAACGGGAATGAGAACGTGACCGAACTACAGTCGCATACAATGAGGGGGTACATTACCGAGACTGCTCTCGCTTGATTATCAATGACGGACCCGATCCTACAAATCAACCTCTTCCTCGACACAACCCAACGGTTGCTAATTAGGGTGAAGGGCCCGCTATCCCAATGGCCAGTGCTCCTGTAGAACAAGACCCATATCACCCCGCTCCACCTCAACGTCCACATCAAGACCCAATCATAGATGTCGAGGACATAGAGGAAGACGATCCAGACGTCTATCATAGAAGACGACCATGCAACAGGACTCCAGAGCCGTGTAATGCCCTCGATAATGGTAACGGTCGTGCCAACGGGAATGAGAACGGTGACCGAACTACAGTCGCATACAATGAGGGGGTACATTACCGAGACTGCTCTCGCTTGATTATCAATGACGGACCCGATCCTACAAATCAACCTCTTCCTCGACACAACCCAACGGTTACTAATTAGGGTGAAGGGCCCACTATCCCAATGGCCAGTGCTCCTGTAGAACAAGACCCATATCACCCCGCTCCACCTCAACGTCCACATCAAGACCCAATCATAGATGTCGAGGACATAGAGGAAGACGATCCAGACGTCTATCATAGAAGACGACCATGCAACAGGACTCCGGAGCTGTGTCAAAATCGGTGGATCCCAATGGCGGATCCCAATCTAACTTACCTTCCCGACATGATACGAAGGGTCATGAGGGAAATGCGAGGGGCGCACACGGCGCATGGGAAGCCCATGTTAGGCATAACCCCTTTACGATAAGAGTAAATGAGGCCGAATGGATGAGGCGCTTTAGCATGCCATAAATGCCGCTCTACGATGGTACCACTAATCCTTGTGCTTTCTTGAATTGCTATGAATGGAAAATGGACTCGATCTGGGGTGACGATCCAGTCCAATGTAAATGCTTCCCGGTCTTCCTGTCTAGTACCGCTTTACTTTGGTTCTTGCGCCTCCGTCTCGATTCCATTAACAACTTTGGACAACTAGCAACAGAGTTGGTCATGCAATTCAGGGTGCACATCCCAACTTCGAAGAATGCCCTTACTTTACCCAACCTATGCCAGGGGCCCGTCGAATCCCATAGAAGCTACCTTTCCCGGTTCAACACTGCTCTCGCCAAGGTCGAGGATCTAGATGCTCGCATCATACTCTTTCAACTAGCGAAAGGTGTCCTCCCTACTTCAGAGTTCGGGGCCTAGATCGATCGAAAATAGCCCAAGAGCCTCGATGCCTTCTATGAGAAGGCAGATCAATACTTGTGCCAGGAAGAAGCCAGATAGAATCGACTCTCCGCCACAAGTCGTCCCAATGATCCCCAAGCGAATACCGCCAATAATCACTTCAGAGGTATGCGAGGAGGGGGAGCCCTTCGACCAAAACAGGGGGGCAGGTCCCCAAAGGAAAAAAAACCAAACAATGGCAGACCGGATGGACGAAACAATGGGAAAGCCCCACCAGAATTAAGAAAGCCCGGCCCTTGCAAAGCTTTCAAGACCTACACCCCACTGAATGAAGACATGGAGACTACTTGGAAATGTGTAACACCTTTCCATACAAGAAGTCTCATGTTAGAGAATCAAGTGACCGCGAGAAGAACACCAGGAGGTATTGTCGGTACCACAACGCGTACGGGAACATGCCGCTAACTTAGGGATGCAATCGAGAAACTTATTGGCGGGAAACGACTCGAGCAATATGTCCAAGAACCCTTTACCCCTGAAGTAAACTCGTAGCCTCTAGTGCCAACTCCACAAACGACTACCAAGGGAGCTCCAAGACCATGTAACCCAAGACGAGGAATTGTGATCAACACCATATGTGGTGGACCCTACCCACACATGATAGCTTTCGAAAAATGGAGGAATATGTGAGTTCCATAAAATATGCTACTTACGAAGCCTACTCCGCTCTCCTTGAGTCCATCCCATCCAAGATACAAAAAACCATGCAGGACGATATCGTCTTCCGAGAAAGAGAGTCGACAGGGGTGAAAATCCCAACCACCGATCCATTAGTAATCACTGCCCAGATCAGTTCCGCTACCATTTGGAAGGTTTTAATCAACTCAGGGAGCTCAGTCAACATCATCTTCAAGGCCGCCTACGACCAGATGAAATTGGAAACAAATGGCTTGAAGCCATGTCATGCCACAATTCATGGCTTCAGTGGGGCCTCTAATTCCCCCGTAGGGATGATCGACCCACCTGTAGAATTGTGCAAGGGGGATCGAAGCCGAGTCCGAATTCTCACATTCATGGTCATAGACATCGAATCCCTCCACAACGCTTTTCTAGGATGCCCCTTTCTCACCGAATTCGGAATTTACATGGCACTATGGTCTCTTCTAATAAAATTCCCGACGGAAAATGGGATTGGGACTATTATGGCCGACCAAGTAAGCGCCAGGGAATGTTACATAATATAATGGAAGAATGCGTGCAATAAGGAAAAGGGCAAGCCGTGCCCCCTCCTTCTTACGTCAAGAATGTCTTTGCATAGCAATCAGCGGCATCTAGGCCTTGGCTCAGGCGCCATTCCTATCTTTCTGATGACCTCGACCCACGGAAGGACGAAGAACCCGAATATGAGAGGGCTACCCCGGTCAAATCCATAGTGGATGTTCCCTTCAACCTCGACGACCCAATAAGGGTGTTGAAGGTAGGGTCACAACTCCACCCAGCTATTAAAGAAGATCTCATATGCTTCCTGAAGGCCAATTTAGATGTGTTTGCATGGACTCACTCCGACGTGAAAGGCATCGACCCCCAATTGCTTGCCATTCCCTTGGCTTAGATCCCAGAATGCCTCCAGTCAAACAGAAGTGCCACTTTTTAGGGCCCGAGAGGTCCTAGCCACTCGAAGAAGAGGTAGATGTCTGCTCAACAATAACTTCATCCACAGAGCTGACTATCTCGAATGGGTTTCCAATCCAGTTATGGTTAAGAAAGCCAACGGTAAATGGCGAACATGCATCGACTTCTCCGATCTAAACAAGGCATGCCCCAAGGATAGCTTTCCACTCCCGAATATCGACCGATTAGCCGACTCAACTGCCAGATATCAGCTACTCTCTTTCATGGACGCCTACTCAGGCTAAAACCATATCCCGATGAGCCTCCGCGACCAAGACCATACCTCTTTCATAACTGAGCTCGGGCTCTACTGTTACCGTGTTATGCCCTTTGGCCTCAACAATGCCGGTGCCACTTACCAACGAATGGTTAATCGACTTTTTAAAAATCAAATTGGAAAGTCCATGGAGGTGTACATGGACGATATGATGGCAATCAGCTCGGCACTAATACGCCTCGAAGACCGCACTCAACGGCTCGTCTACTATATCATCAAGTGCTTAACAGAGGCAGAGAAGAACTACCTGAAGCTAGAGAAGCTCGCATTCTTCTCATTGATTTCCTCTAGAAAGCTCCGATCGTACTTCCAATCGCATCCCGTAAAAGTTTTCACTGGCCAACCACTGCGTCCGGTCCTACAACGACTCGAGGTGTCAGGACGATTATTAAAGTGGATCATCGAGTTAAGACAGTTCGAGATAACTTTCATCCCCCGACGACCATCCTCGGCCAAGCTCTCATAGATTTCATCGTGGAGTTCACTTCCCCCGAGGAAGATCCCACAGTGAACGCTGGAATTCCTGACGCCAAGTGGAAATTGTTCGTAGACAGCTCCTCTAACAGAAAATGCTCGAGGGCCGGAGTCATGCTCATCACTTCTGAAGAATGCCCGATGTATTACGCATTGAGACTAAATTTCCCTGCTACTGACAATGACTCGGAGTATGAAGCCTTAATCATCGGGCTTAGAATCGCAATCGAACTCAAGCTAGAGATCGTCCACATCTTCTCTGATTCATAGCTTATCGTCCGACAGGTACTGGGAGAGTATCAAGCGAAAGAGGGAGGCTTGCCCAGTATCTGGCCCGGGTTCAGGGGCTACTCATCTACCTCGAGCATTTCACCATCACCTATATCCCACACGAGCAAAATGAAAAAGCGGATTCACTCACCAGGATGGCAAGCTACCAAGATCCACAATTTAACGGATTCTCCCCGGTTGAAATCCTTAACTCCCTGAGCATCAAGCAAGGTCAAGACGAGACGATTATGAGCACCAAACCCGAGCCCGAGTCATTGATGACACCGATCAGAAATTACCTGCAACACGGGATCTAACCAAAGCACTACAAGGAAAGGCACACGCTCACCCACTAGTCAGCCCGTTACCTTCTTATGGACGGGGTACTCTACCACAGAGGTTACTCCGTTCCCTTTCTCCGGTGCGTAGCTCACGACGACGCCCTCCGAGTGCTAAGCAGTGTGCATGAAGGCGAATGTAGCGATCACACTAGGGGGCAGACCCTGGCTAGAGAGATTCTCAGACATGGTTTTTACTGGCCCACACGTGATCAAGACGTCGCGGACTATGCACGCAAGTGCGACAAGTGCCAGTGCTTCTCCAAGATTCCAAGAGCCTCGCCTACCAAATTGTCTCAAATGGTCAGCCCATGGCCTTTCGCCATGTGGGGAATCGACATCATCGGAACTCTTCCACTAGCCAGAGACGGGGAACGATACGCCATCGTCGCAGTGGACTATTTCATCAAGTGTGCAGAAGCTGAAGCTCTCGCCACCATCACCATGAAGAAAATGATCAACTTTGTTATCCACAACATCATTACCCGCTATGGAGTGTCTCAAGCTTTCATCTCTGACAACGACACTCTATTCGAGAGCACCAAGTTTAAAGCCTTCTGTCAGCGCCACAACATCGACAGGAGATTCTCGGTGGTGGCTCATCCTCAAGCCAATAGGCAAGTCAAAGCAGTTAATAAGGTCATCAAATCTATCATCAAGAAACGTCTGGAAAAGGATGGGGGAATGTGGGAAGATGAACTTCCTCTAACTCTATAGGCTTACCTCACCACCCACAAGACATCAACCGGTCATACTTCTTTCGCCCTCACATACGGATCTGAAGCCGTCATTCCCATTGAACTCAAGCTTCAATCCCATCTACTCACGTACTTCGATCCAAGGACGAACCAAGATTTACTTCTGGGATCACTCGACTTGCTGGAAGAAAAAAGGAATGAGGCCGATATCAGAGCCGCAGCCCAACGACAGAGAGTAGCCCGATACTTCAATTCCAGGGTCCGCCACACGGACCTCAACATCGGCGACCTCGTTCTTAAGCGGGTTTTTCCCTATCAACAGGTCTCGCGCCTCACTGGGAAGGCCCGTACTCCATACATCGGAAGCTCAGCGATGGAACCTTGAGGCTCACCACCGTCGACGGAGCCGAACTCCCATGAGCGTGGAACAACGAACATCTCCGCCGCTACTTTGCATAACTTAGTTTTCGCCCGCTTATGCTTTTCAAAAAATGTTCTATTTTTTCAGAAATCTAAGGCATTGTAAAGGCTACTACTGCCAAAGTTATTAGTAGAAATGATGTTCAATTTCCCATCTCCTTGTTGTTTATTTCTCACGTAATTCATCTTGTTTTCCAACAACCAGCTCGATTCACGCCAACAACCGCCGCATCGGCGCCTTGAGCATGGGAGCCGGCGCGACCATTTCTATTTCTAGGCAACATCGAGTCTAAAACACTTGGCTACGACCGGCACCCCGAGCACGGGATCTGGCAATTCTACTCGAATCGCCGGCCCGCTGCGCGACCGAGTCTAAACAACCACTAACTCGAGCCCCAACCCAGTGCCGAGGCCAAGGATAAATCGTTCCGCGTCCTAGTCCAGGCGGTTTGGCACCACTCTGTGACCGACTAAGATCGATGCAAATCTCTCTTTGCCAGTTGCGAGTGCTGGTCGAATCTTGGCGTAGCACCAAGACCGACTTTAAATTGTTTCTTCTCCTTAGATCTCAAGGCTTGGGGCAGCCCGTAGCCACGATCGGACCTTACAAGTTATTGACCGAGGATGAAAATTACGTGGGTGAATAAATGACGCCTGGCGGCTTGCCTTAACCCGATGAACGATGGGAGAGCCATCAACCTGGCGGACCGCACAACATGATGCCCTCCGCCTTCGCTATACTTGGGTTTAACCCCAGGCACCCAAAACAATAGGCGCTCGGCCTGGTTTCGCAAACTACGGGTTCCCTAAGATGAGGGGAACTTGCTGAAACCAGCGCTCTACCTCACCTCTCTAGAATAATTTACCCAGAGACGACCCCTAATCGCTTTTGTGACAAGTGTAACGATAAGTAAGTTTATGCAAGTACAGGACGCTGGAAAACATAAAAAGTACATCTGAACACTTGACATAAAAGGAAATCTTTACTAATTAATATTTCTTTTTCACACACACATGCTAAACAAACTACATGTCTAACAGTTTTACTTTCTAATGACAGGGTGTACATGAGAACCACACCATGTCTTGAAAAACCAAAAGTGAGGGTCGTACTCGCGTAAACTATCGGCCTACACTACCCAAAATAACGGTAACCTCAACTAAGATTGCTCACACTAACCATGCTTCCTTTTCTTGTGCTTGTGCTTGATCTTTTTTGTAGATTCCACGCTTGACAGTTCATCCTTGGTTATGGGCTTCTTCTTACCAGACTCGCTCTTTCCATCTCCACCCCTCTGGGATGTGGTCGATTCATGAGAAGCTGAGATGCGTCTCTCGCCCGTCCCATCACCATTAGAAACCTCGGCAATGTCAATCAGAGTGGCCTGCAACATAGGCATGGGGGCACCCCCAACAGCGCGACCAACCACAACGTCACTTGTCTCCGGGACCGCCTTGCCTTCCCGCTCATCTTTCTCCTTGGCTGCTCTAGTAGCCCTCCGGGAAGCAAGCTTTTGGGACCTATGAGGCGTGACGTCGCCAGCTTTGGCTTTCTCAAGGGACTCAGTAGTCCTCTGTTGCGCCTCCTCATCCTCCCTCTTCTTCCAGGCCTCATCGTTAGCCCTCTTCTTCTTAGCCTCCTCATCGACTCTCTTCTTCGCGACAGTGTCAGCAGCCCTCGCCTCGGCCTCCTACCGAGTCTTCACTAGGACCTCCTTCCTGGTAGCCTCGTCATGCTCTCGCTTCTCCTCTACTTCTTCATGCTTGGCCACCATCTTAGCATGTTGCCTTGCCACTAGAGCCACCATCGAAGCCACATCAGTTTCTACTGGGCCTTTAGCAGGAGCACTCTGCCCATCGACCACCTCTCCTTCTTCGTTAAGAATGTTGACCATGCTAGAAGTTACTCTTATATCGGAAAAGGTGTCAAGTGGGTCGCCGCCTTCTCCAGCCTATGTCCCGATGAGGCCCGACCCAGTTTCAGTCATTGAAGGGATCATGGGAGCAGGGTTTGCTGCCATCGTAGACTCAGGAGGAACTGCATAAGCAAAGAGTACCGGCCTTTTTTAGTCCATAAATTCGATAATCACTTCGTTCTCAGGGATGCAGGGTAAAAGGGATTTACCTATGGCCAAGGATGGCATAGGAATAATAGGAAGGATGCTTGCGATGGTGGGTAAAGTGAGCCTGGTATCCCCCAGTGCCGGGAAGTCAGGAATGTACTCAGTAGCAGTTTGGGCCAAATCCCTAGGACCACTTACCATGACAGATCCGGGGCCGAGGGGAGGATAAGAACTTCCTTTGCAAATGCTTCTACCACCACCTCGCTCCCGGTCACCGCAAAATTTCCTTTCTCTTCGGCAAGCCTCGCCAACCTTTTGTTCTCAGTATCCTCCTGCAACATCCTCCTTCCCTCCTCCAGCCTCTCACATTCGTCGTTGTACAGATGGACATTCGCGAGTTGGCGCTCGTCCAGGGTGCTTACGTCAACTTGGCGCAAGAAGGTCTCGTAAGGGATTAATCTCTCCTAGGTCCTGGCTAACTCACGGGGGTAGTCTTCGACCCACGAAATCCCTCGAAATCTCAAAGCTTTCACGTACATATCGTGGATACTCTCCTCGAAGGAGGACCCAACACGGAACACCGTGTCATTCAGCTGTCCCCTCAGTTTCTCGATCTCCCTTTCATGGTTGGCTTTTATACCCTTAGTCGCAATTAGTACATCCTTGTTGCTAGCCTCAGGGTCCTCCTTCGCCTTCCTCATTGCCTCGAGCTACCTCTTTAACTTGGCAGCCTTGGCATTCTCAGCCCGCAACCTCTCGTTTTCCTCCCTCAAAGAAGTATTATCATTCTGGAGCTGAGTAACCTTCTCAATTTCCTTTTCCATGTCCGTGCATACTTTGGACCACTCATCCTTATCATTCTTAAGGGATGTGTTTTCAAGGGTCAAGTGACTTACTGTATCGCTAAAAATCTTACGGTCACGCGCAGTCCCTGTTTTTAAAGTCGAGTATGCTCGCTTCAGCTCCGCTGCTATAGCATAGTCAAAAGTTAAGACTGAAAAACACATGGGGTAGCGGTTAATTAACCACGAACGCTGTTCACCATCAATAGTCAGTTAACGATTGATGAGCTCCAGGTTCTTCTTCTTGATCAACTTAGAAAAATGGAGGGAATACTTGGTAAGTTCGTTGGCCGGGTGGTACGCAGCCTGTACATGCATCCATATATCTCCGTATTCCGTACTAGGAGCAGGATGGAGATCAGGGAGAGACGACAGCTCGTCAAAATGATATTGCGAGAAATACAGCTTCAAAAACATCATCCTCTCCTCTACAGAAAACGCTCGGATTTGGGACTCTGTAAGATTCTGCATTCCCGTCACGACTACCATGTCCGACCCTGGTTAACCAAACATCAGTTCCTTCCCCTTAGCAAGTTGCATGGGAGCCGAAGGGGCGACCGACGGGGTAGTTGTCAAAGGAAAAAGTCGAGAACCACCTATGTTGAGCTGAGTATCTCCTGCGGATACGGGAACAGGAGGAGGAGGTCGTAGATCGCCTAGATTGATCCCGGTCTCGATGACTGCTACCTCGATCTAACGGAAGTGGGGCACGATACAAGCTGGTGGATCTTTGGAATCTCTCGAAGGAAGAACTCTGGGGATGCTGGTGATCCTCGCACCCATAGCTTCGTTCGCCGCGTCCACCTTCCATATCACCTGCCAGGGGAATAAGCCGAAGTTAGTCAGGTAACTCATGTAGGCAAACATCTATGCTATGCAGTGTTATGGATGTATGCCCTAAGTGTTCTCTCAACAGACCAGATTGTGGTTCAATCGAGGGAGTTAATCCCTCAGCAGCACATGAAAGTTCTTCCAGGCACGTCGTATTCGGCTATTGAGTCACTACTAAAGCAAGTCCCTTTAAGCCATCAAACTGGCCCATAGGTTCAAGCGAGGAAGTGGCCCCTAAGTCAGTCGCAAGAGACTGCAGTCTAGTAACACTCCTTCCCCCTCCCCTATCGTAGGCGGGACGGGTGTGTTTGGCAATCCCTCATCTCTGGCAACCTCCTCTTGACCATGAACCTCACCTTCACGCACATCTCCTTGAGGAGAAGCAGTCCTTTGCAATTCTCCTCCCGCTGAGGGCATTTTCCTCTTCTGCCCAATAGGGGAAGAGCCTATCGCAACTCCCTTTTTTGGCGCACTAATAGCAACTGCGGGCTTGATCACAACCCGATTGTACGACAGCAACCCAGCGCGACAGAGGAGTTCCTGAATTGTCACGGTACTGATGTCGCGAAGATTTTCTGGTATCGCCCACAAGGAAATGAGGCGTTGCCGGTATTCGTCTCTAGTCGGTGCCTTCGGATTTCTTGTCATATCCCATTTAAAATCATGAATAAAGAAAGGAATCCTAAAGTTACGGCAAGGAACGGAGTTAGAGAAGCACTTACTTCCCTCAGTCCACCTTTTGGCAAATCCGGGAGGTCAACTTACGAAGAATCACTCGCGTTGGAACACAAACAGCCTAGGCTACGTCCCGACAAAGAATTTTGTGACTGTTGTTGCTTCCAGAGACCATTGAGAAGGGGAGGCAGCGCTCGTTTTCTTTAAGTGGAAGAAGTATCGAATATCTTCCCCAGTGGGCTCCCTGTTCAAAAACTCACGAAAGAGAACGTAAGTCCCTAAGAGAGAAGCATAAGCATTGGGGTGTAATTGCGATGGTGAGAGGCGGAAACAGAACAACATATCCCGAATGAAGTTATTAGCCGGTGGCACACACCCGGCGAGGCAAGCTTGATGGTTCCAGGAAGTAAGGCCTTAGGGCGACACATGGGCTCTGTCATCTCTCCCGGGGCATGGGCATCATCCACCGGTATGTTAAATCACACTTCCATCTTCCTGACTACAGTAGCATCTAGGCACGAGGGTACTAAATCGACGAGATTCTCCAAAATCACCGCATCAGGCAACATGTCCGGAGCTACCGGAGGTACCGGCTCTTCCTCGCCTATGATATCTACATTCTCGGCTTCTTCAATTACGATCGAAGAATATTGTCGCTCAGGTTGATCCCCGTGCTCAGATGCTTCGGGCGAGCTGGTCGAAGTGGAATGAGAAGGAGTCGATCCTTCAGCGGTCTCAAGCTTGCTCCCAAACGGGCTACCTCCAGGGGTAGGGTCAGATGATTGTAAGGCGGGCTGGGAAGCCTCAGATTCCATAGTCTTTTTGGTCCTTGATATGGTCTTCATCTTTAGCTATACTTTAATGTATTAATGTTAAAACGGGCAGTATATTTACGTGTACCCCTCGTGTTGCAGACAAATAATATGTGCGTGAAATGCTATGCAAGGATAAGCTACATAAAGAAAGTTCAGAACGATTCGTAACATTCCAAGTCCCAGTCCGGTTGTATGCTCTACCCTATGTGAACAATCCTAGACCCCGCGCATGTAGTTAACAACATATGCATCAACGCTAAACATGCCAATCTAGGGGCGAATATTCGGAAGTCAAAGTCCATCGGCAGGACAAATTGGGAACCCGACAGCGGCCATGTCCCGAACCATGTCAGGCTGAAATTTTCGAGCTCTAGGTTCGAAATTTTTAACCAAGATGGGTTCGAAGTTCCGAACTAGCTTGGGTTCGAAAAATCGAGCCCCTTTGGGTTCGAAATCTTGAACCAAGACAGGGACTCGAGAATTCGAACCCACGAAGTCGAAAATCCAAACCTAGGAGGGTTTGATGCTTCGAACCCCCCTGGGTTCGAAAATTCGAACCCGTGAGGATTCGAGACTTCGAACCCGATGGTTTTGCAAATCCGAACCCACTGCGCTTCGAAAATTCGAACCCACGGGGGTTCAAAAATTCGAACCTGGCTGGGTTCAAAGAATCAAACCCGCAAGGTCTCAAGGTCTCCGCCGTAGCCCTTAGACCTGCTCCCCTTCTCAATCCCTCGATTCGAGGCCTCACCTAGCTTGGTTCGAAATTCTCTGGGTCGAAACTATCGAGTTCGAAGCTTTCAGCAATGGCAGCTAGAGAGAAAAATTAAAAGGAAAAAAGTGAAGGGGCCTATTTATAAAGGAAAAAACATATCTTTTCGTATTCCAGCATGGGTTAAAAATTTTCGAATGCACTGGGTTCGAAAATTCGAATCCATGGGTTTGAAAATTCGAGCCCACCAGGGTATTGAATTTCCAAACCCCTGGGTTCGAAAATTCGACCCCCTGGGCTTGAAATTTCGAAACCCCAGGGGACCAGATTCCCGAGCCCTGGGTTCGAAATTTCGATCCCGTTAGGTTCGAAATTTCGATCCCCTTCGTGTCGAAAATCTCCGACACTAATATATATACGTATAACGATGGCGGCAATGGTAGAACCTTCGGGATCGAGAACGCTGCGACACATTGCCTCGTGCACATACTCTACAAGCGCGCATGCCAACTCCCGCGCATCCACAGAGACTACGCACTATGGACACTTAACAATTTGAGCATGGCCCATCCTCCAAACGACGGCTCATCTGCACCGCCAGGGGGAATGTGCCCTACAGCTAACACCTATTTACCTTTTAAATTACAGGAAAAATAAACAGCTTCGCCACTACCTCAACCTACGCAAAGCACACCATGTCAAAGACCATACGCACTTTGGGGGGCAAATGTTAACTGTCTTTTTGGTCCGGTTCCCAGGAGAGCATTAGACACGCTCAACTCAACGTACCTCGAGAATCTGAGGCCGAAAAGGGACACAAAAGAGTGAAGGAAACAGGACCAAGAAGGGACTACTCCGCTTGTAACCTCGCGAAATACAGAAGACATCCGAGAACCAAGGCCTCGAGCCCCGAAGGAGCCACGAGCCTCAGCCACCCAGTCCCGGGATCCTCGCGCCCCTCGGAAGGACCTCACCCAGGCATGACGCGAAATCCACACCCAGTCGGGTGCGAAATCTTGCACCCATTCCTGGGTTCAAAATTTCGAACCCAGTGGGTGCGAGGTCTTGAGCCCAGCAGGTGCGAAATCTCGCACCCATGGCTGGGTTCGAGATTTCGAGCCCAGCGGGTGCGAAATCTCGCACCCTTGGCTAGGTTCGAGATTCCGAACCCAACGGGGCAAGGTTTCCCACCAATGCCTGGGTTTTAAATTTCGAACCCAAGGGACTCGAAATTTCGAACCCGTGCCCGGGTTCGAAATTTCGAGGCGAGCATGTGGTGGGTTCGAATTTCCTGCATATGGTCTCTATTTCTACCTAATCCTACCTACTCCCACTCCTATAAATAGCCTATGGACTCAAACTTTAAAGGGGTTGGATTTTCTTAACTTGAGTCCTTCCTAGAGCTCTATGAACTCCATTAATGGCATCTCCTATTTGAGGAAGAAGGAGAATTAAATATTCTTTTTTCTAAATACCTAGCATATGGCAATTATAATAGTGAATGCAATGAGCATGGATCTACCTTGTAATTCTTAAGTGATTAATAAAAGTTCAACATCCTTCCAAATTGGACGTAGGCCTAATTCGCGGCCGAGCCACTATAATTTCTCGTGTCTTTTACCACTTTCTCTTGCTTAGTCTTGCGACCAAATTAAATATTCCTAGTAACAGGAATCTTTGTTGTTTACGATATTTTTTGCCGTCAATAGTAGGATATGCATTCTTCTCAATTTAGAGATTTCGTGAGGAAATCCGTTGAGTAGGGGAGAATGTAACACCCCGAATTTTTAACAACATTAAAGAGGATAAATTAAATAGTAATTAATTTAATATACAGAATTAGAGGAAACAGACTACACCACTACTTCCCTCTCGAAATTCTGGTATAGATAGACATTTGGTTTGCGTAAAACGGACGCCGTATGAAGAAGTTAAGAGGGTTTACGGGCAGAAATATTATGTATACATATATGAGTCAGAAATGAGTTAGAATTTTATCCAGAAAAGTTCAAATTCAAAAAATTGAAAAATAGCGGCAGAATTTTCGCTCTAGGGGGTCGACCCCCTAGAGGGGTGTCAACACCGGGGTCGACCCCTTAAGGGGTGTCGACCTAGGGGTCGACCCACCCATAGGGGTGTCGACACCCCTAGGGCTGACGTGGCACTCGGTTTCAGGGGGTCTGGCAGCTATATATATGTGTCCAATTCTCCTATTTTCTTCATTGGAAATCATGAAGACCATATGCTGTCGGGATGCGAACTGAGATGGAACCGTTTTCTACAACAACATACTTTGCAAATCAAATTCAGAAAATCAAGATCCATTCTTTCTAAGTTCTCTAAAACCTAACTCTGTGAATTTCTAGTTGCTTTTAGGTTTAGATAAACAAAAGTAAATTATGAAAGAGCGTGAATTGGATATGCTGTAAAGTGTGATTCTATGCTAGTGTTAAATCCTACACTATGTCACGATAGATCTATTTCCCTTGATCTAACACAATTATGGTTATTCTATTATGTTTCCTGTGTGGATCTTGACTTGTAACTATGTTGTGGTAAATGTACATCTATTGAATTGTATAGTTGTAACATTGGCTAGATCTAGTACTTTATGTAAATCCCCTTTCACTTATCATATTGTGATCAATCTAGATATGTTGCGAACTTGACATGTGAAGCCATCTTTAGATCTAAACATGATACTATGTTAACCTATTTATGCTAGATCTAAATAATTGGACATCTAAATGGTTAATTTAGATATCATTATGCTTGCTTTGACATCGTAGTTGCCATAAGTTCATCAATTTTATGTTCACCTTGTTAGGATGTTAATTACATATCCATTCACCTTGTTATCATGCTAGTCTATGTTTATGGCAAGATATGTTAAAACTATCACCTTTGTCATATTCCCTTTTATTGTTATGGCTAGGCTCTTTATAGCTTAGATACCGCCAAAATACGTGTGAATACGTTAGTTAGGAAACGAGGAAAATGGATTTATAATTGACATAATTTATGTAATATTAATACGAATTGGACATATAATTCAAATGCGAAAACATAGAAATAATCACCTATAATGACATAGGTAGATTTGGATAAAAATTGAATGTCTAATAGTTACAATTAGGAACTGTAATTGCATTTATGACACAAGGTTAGGTTGCATTAGTGGTGGAAGTCTGCCCAGACCCGACCGGCATATCCAACAACCACTAATGTTGAACCTAATGTGAGAGGTCTAAGTGTGCAAATACGAATTGGGGTAAGACACGAGGTTGGACCCAACTGTGGAATAAGACTGCCCAGACCCGACCGGTATATCCAGCATACACACGTTGTAGGCCTAATGTGGAAGGTCTAGCCCTTTAAACCATAATTGGACATGGTAATGAATTTGACTACTTAACCTAATTTAATCCATAAGGGTTGTATGACTGTGAGCTTAAGTTAGGGTTAAGTAAAATTGGATGGGTAGTGGGTGGGTTAAGTAAATTAGCGGGGGTGGGCAATATTTACATATAGGCCTACGAACTTAACCCAATAAGCTTATGTAATTAAAGACACCTACTAATATACATAACTGGTAGAAAAATGTAATAAAGTTATGTAATTAAAGACACCCGTTAGGGTAAGCATAACTGATATAGGGCTGTGTAATTAAAGACACACAAGGGTATCCATAGTCAGTGAAAAACCTAGTGGGGATGCAAGACAAAGGGAAGAGCTTGTATCATATTGTGTGGGACCCATTTTAATCAGTAACCCGGAGTAGGTATCGAATAAAGAACTCCGTACTAAGCGGAGAAGGGGCACGCTTACTGATCGATTATAAGAGATCCAAACAAGACGGACGGTGTGGGCGACGCAAACCGACTGGGCCATGTGCGTGCATGAGCCGGGCAGAGGGGGATAAGACGTCTGTGACACCAGTAGATATGGTTGTGCACATCTTGGGAAATGAAGGGTTGCCACTTTGGGAAGTGATACCTCCTACGTTGGGGCCAGCACATGATATCTACAAAGTAGGGAGCCGATCGATTAGGGTAGTGGTTAGGGTACACTCGGACGTATATCATAAGTCTACCAACATATAGTGGAAGGGATCATCTCATTTTAGTTATACTAGTAACAATGCAGAGTAATCATTAGTGAAGCACATACACCTTACCCTGTCTACCTTGTCACACCTACCATTTATGTAGTGATCTCTCTTATCCACTTTATATTCCTATCATGTTACTTTTATTTATTTACTGGCCAAAAGTAACTAGACTCGCCAAACTTTATGTCTGACCCTTTTGTTTCTCCTTCTTTCTTCTGTTTCCCCCAGGTTCCCAGGAAGGAAACACCCAGGCTTAGTTAAGACTCAAATATCATCCTACTAGGAGCTACTTCTGAAGTATGGCTCAAGTTCTTATCTCTACTATGGCTTAACACTTTTAATTGGGGAAATATGCTTTTTTATATACTTATGTACTCTGATGGTGCAAGACAGAAGTTATTTTATTGTAATGGTGTTTGTGACTTATGGTATTGTGGACCACGATATTATGACTTATGTTTGAAATAAAAATTTAAATTTCCACGGCTATCTTGTGCTTATGGTATTGTGGTCCACAATACCATAAGTCACAAAAACCATTACAATAAAATAACTTATGTCTTGCACCTTCAGAGTACATAAGTATATAAAAAAGCATATTTCCCCAATTAAAAGAGCTAAGCCATAGTAGAGACAAGAACTTGAGCCATACTTCAGAAGTAGCTCCTAACAAGATGATATCTGTGTAACAACCCAGAAAATCTGAACCAGTTTGAAAATTTTATTTTTAGAAATTTTGATGGAAATTGAGTCCAGATTTAAAATTTCCAATTTTAAATAATTAAAAATGGTCATTTTTCAAACAGTGTCCGTTTTCGACGAAACCACGTTTGTTGGATTTAGAATGTCAAATTATTGATAAATTTAATTTTTCATAATTTTTAGAATTAATTTGTGACTGTGGCAAAAAGATTTCAGTTTGGTCAATTTCAGTCAATTTTAATCGACTTGAAAAAGGCTATTTTTCAGACAGTCACAGAATTCGATGAAATTAATTTTGTTAGGACCGTATCAACATCACGAAGCCAAAAATATTTTTTCTGGATTTTTCGGAGTCAGTTTGTGGCCCCGACAAATTGAAGTGTACGTTCGAATTAATATTAAAAAGATTTATTTTAAAAATAAAAGAAACATGCTGTAAACTTCAGAATTGGACTTCGACACTAGCGCCATTGCGTTCAGAAGATGTCAAAACCTATTGTTCGATAGTCATTGGGCTCCGTTTGGAGATCGGACGGAGAAACCCTAATTTCCGGAATTAATTGAATTAAAATAAAAAGAAAATACCCTAGAATACACGTATAAATATGCGTGTACAGTACCTTTCTTCCCCGATGTTTTCACGCCGCCGAACCCATTCCCTTCATAATTTCTTCCTTCAATTTCTCCCTCCTCACTCAATTTCAGAACACGCCATGGTACAACTTTTCGAAGAGTTTCTCATGCTCTTCGATTCCATACCAAATTCAGCACCCCCCGTACCCTGTAGCCGCCGCACCAGCACCCCGAAGTCGCCGCCGTTCGGCCTCCCCCAGCCCCTCCTTGGCGAACCGCACCTCCCCCCTTTCCAGGCGCCGATCCCCCTCTCCAAGCCCTACAACCTCCAACAAACCGTTCTGCAAACCGTTGCCTATATCTCCTGAAAATCCAAATCAAAGTTTTAAAAAAAAACTGAAAATAAAGGTATGAAATTCATTTCAGATTTTTCCATGCTTTTGTCTGTGGCAACTGCAGTTGTTAAAAAGTAAATATTATTCAAAAATTGATAATTAATTCATACGAACTCCGAATATGATAACTTTAGATCCGACGGAACCGCGAGGACGTATAGAGATTGCTGAAATTGATTGTGACCATTTCTGAATTTATTTGGATTTTTGATTCTGCTTTAATCAAGGTGAGATTCTATTTTAAATAATTAGATCAAGTTAATTATTATTCTCTAGTTATTTAATTCAGTTGAATAGAAAATATATTAGACCTGTGACATGATAAGATTATTGATGTTGTTTGGGTTGATTTGATGTGTTTTGTTTTAGATCTGTGGTTGTTTACATGGATCTGTATAGATCCAATAATTATCATCATGTTGTATAAAAATTGGATTAAGCTAAATTTTTAATCCAATTAAAAAATATCATCGGGCTTAAGAATCAAATAAGATTAGAAATTTTTAATATCATATGTGTTGTGATCCTTTTATTGACATAGTGTCATCAAAAATTATCGTTTGAGTACAGTCGTTGGATTAAAATATTTTGTTCCTTCAAAGCAGATTATTAGATTCTCATGTTTATTTTATGATACTAAATTGTAAGTCCGAATCACATGTTTATTTATATTTTATGTGGAAATGAATATAAAATGAATTTGTTAACAGTATGAAAAGATCCAATTTTTAATGCGAATAAAAGTGAGAATGTCAACGGTATGAAAAGATCTAATATTTTCATTGTAAATAAAAAGTGGAATATAATGATGTAAAATAAAAATTATATTTTTATATGTAATTAAGGTATGAATTTACATTGTAAAATAAAAATTACATTTTTATATGTAATTAAGGTATGAATTTACAAATAAAAATTACATTTTTATATGTAATTAAGGTATGAATTTACATTGTAAAATAAAAAGTACATTATTATATGTAATCAATGTATGAATTTGCATTGTAAAATAAAAATTACATTTTTATATGTAATTAGAAGATGAGAATTTGCGGTGTAATAAAAATTACATTTTTATATGTAGTTAGAAGTTGGGAATTTGCATTGAAAATAAAATTACATTTTTATTATGTAATTAATGATTAGAATTTACATTGTAAAAGAAAATTACATTTTTATGTAATTAAAAGACATGAAATTTACGCCGCACAGAAAATTACATTTTTATGTAATTAGAAGACATGAGATTTATGCCGTAAAGACAGAATTATTTTTTTATAATTAAAGGAATAGAACTTCTATGTAAATATAAAATCACATTTTAATATGTAAATTAAGAATGAGGATTTACGTTGAAAAGAAAATTACATTTTTTTATATGTAACTAAAAAATGGAAATTGCGTTGCAAGAAAATTTACACTTCTATATGTATTGAAAAAGTAGGAAATTTACATTATATTGAAAATTACATTTTAATGTAATTAAGAAGAAGAATTGGACATTAAAATCAAATCTATCTTTTTAATGTAACTTTAAAAGATAAAGATTGGCACGGTTATGAAAGTTACATTTTTTATGTAATTTAAAGAGTTAAAAATTTTCACTTTAAATTAATTACAGTTACAATGTAATTAAAAAGAAAATTATACAATGCAAATGAAAGATAGGAATTTTACATTTTTCATGTAAATAAAGGAATAAAGGGATGAAAGAATGGAAGTGGACGTTGTAATAGAGTTTACATTTTTTATAAATAAAAAGTTAAACATATTATATTTATTTGTTTATATATAAATATAATTAAAATTAAAAGAAACGAGCGCGGTAGTTCGCGTTTTGAAATCGTACCGTTATACGACTATACAAAAAGATCCGACCGTCGGATTTTCTTGAAATTGGAACCCTTAGGACCGTCTTGGAAAAATCTTTCCAACGTTATAAACTACGTTAAAATCCAACGGTCAGATTTTGAGAAATGTGAAAATCGAAATTGGTTGAAAAAAGCGCCGGAGTCGCCCATTGACACGAAGCGTCATTAAATAAGGATTTAATTATTTTTATTAATTAAAAATAGGAATTAATCATTATAAAATAAAAATAACGATAAGAAAGGATTTTCATTATATATATGCGAGAATTATTTGGAAAGTCTGAATTAATCTCATTCCAAGTAATCAAACGACGTTAAGAATTGAAGTGGGCGAATGAAGACCGTCAATCTTCCCATCGAGAGGACAGTGATTGAGACCCTGAATTGACTTGCTACCAATTCAAGGTCATGGTCATTGTCCAAACGAACATGTTGATTGAACGGATTTGGCTTTTGCTCAGACCCAGAGCATAAGCGTATAAATGGATTGTATGTTTGACGTTGTATTCCTTTATACTGTATCCGTTGATCTCTGCTCAATATATATCTGCTTGGTGTTTTACACCCTTCTCTGAGACGTACGAGCTTAGAGGTTATATGTTAGTAGAAATCAATGGTATGGTATGGATTGACGATGTGGCATGCTAAGATGCTTATGATCAAGGCTTTGTTGAAAAGCAGGCCTTGTGGGATGATCAAAGCATAGCCTGTTTAGGCATAGCTTTGTGCATAGCGTGACTTCGCGTGCCTCACACCCCGGCGGAGTCTAAAATGGGAGAAGGGGACGCAGGAAGAGCAGCACATTTCTTTCTAGCTAGAAGTGGTGTCAGTGCTTAAACTGGCTGATATTTACTTATGTCGATGATGGAATGAGGCGCCTCGGATGTTAGGTCCTATAGGACCAGGAAACGTGTGTTCAGGAATAACTAATCCACAAACCGTAAGTGTGGACCGACCCTGCAACTTTTCAAGGGTTCTCTGCGGGGGATCCTGAGACATTAGCTAGAGTGTCTCGAATCGGTAAGGAGCTCCTCCCTAGCCTTGACTTATGATGGAAACCCAAAGTCCAAATACGACCCTGCGGATTTGATTGTATTACTAGTACGGAGGCATAGTATATGGTAGCTATGCTTCCTAGGATTGATACATTTATTTTGAATTGTTTTTATGTACACTAATAATAATATTAAACTCGTATTTACCGTATTTAGCATGTTTAATCACCATAAGGGAAAACTCTATCCTCTGGTTTGCGTTGCATTGTGTGATGGGACTTGAGTCTTATGGTGATTCCATTTTTCCAAAAAATGCATTGCGTTGTTTCACGATTTATTTATCTGTTTGTTCTGTCACTTTAATTTATGCATGGCAATCCATTGGAATAAACCCGTTCCGCGTTAGCAGCGTGGTCTTTGGATTTGCCTTATTAATAATAGTTAAATTAGTTAAGAATTCTCACGCCAGTCCCATGACTGACCTGTAGTTTGTTTTCACCTTTGCAAACTCGGGTGCCCTCTTTTCCACACGGGCAGCCAAGTAACAGGTTTCACTCTCTTGGGAGTAGCTGTCTTTGGATCTTTCTTGGTGTTTCTTAGTTGAGGTGATGATTTGGAGCTATGAAGACTATCTCTCATTTATCTTTATTTTCATCTTTTATCTTTAGACTCTGAGACTCCCAAACTTATTTTATTTCATGTTGTTCTATTTCGAAGTTGAAACTATTTCCTTTTGCTGAAACTTGATGTAATAATTTAATACTCTGTTACTGTGGGATTCTGTGTTTGATGACATTCATATTCCGCTGCTATGATGTTGTTATTCTATAGTTTTCCTATACTATGTTGTATCTGTGATATATATTGTTATATTTATGTTGTAATCCAAATAATCATTCCTTACTTTCACTCCGTGGAAGTTTGGGGTCATCACAGTTGGTATCAGAGCTTTGGTTAAACATATCTTTGGAATATAACATATTTATAATGATTCGTTTACATAGAATCACAATATTCTATAGCGAACATTTCATGAGAATACGTAATAGTCAGTCATTTTATCGCCATCCTTTTATCCATCCTTCCATCCTATCATTTCTTAAAATCACCATTACAGTTGTTCTGACTCTTTCTTTGATCGTACAGAGCTAACTAAAAATGAGTACTCATGCCGCTAGAACTACTAGAGTTAGAGCAATGGGGCAAAATGATATTGGAACGGAGGAGCCCGCAGTTCAACAACCACCACCACCACCGTAGCCCTTTGACTTGGTGAGGGTAGTGAAGGATTTTAAGAATTAAGACGGAGTTCCATTCACAGGTACGGAGACCGTGATACAGGCTCAAGCATGGCTTAAGAATTGTGAAAAGATATTTAGAGCGTTAGAACTGGAAGATCAAAAGAAGAGATTTGTGGCTTCATGGATGCTCCAAGGCGAAGCACAGCTTTGGTGCGAAGAGGTCAATATAGGAGGTGATGAAGAAAATATGACTTGGACCAAATTTAAAGAGCTGTTTAATGAAGAGTATACTGCAAGGCAAGAGGTGGAAAGGCTTCATGATGAGTTTGCCCATCGCTATGAAGAGAAGGACAAGAAGAGTTCACAGCAAGATAGAGAAAGGGGATTGACCAACAATAATAAAGGGAAGCAACCCAAGAAGAAGACTGAAGGAAGTGGTTCTGGAGCCGCTAAGACTCATGATAAGACTAAGCTGCAATGCTACCACTGCTCGAAGTTTGGACACTATAGCAAGGACTACGGGAATCCTAAGAAGGCCAGAAGAGAGGACACTAGAAGATGCTATAACTGCCATAAAAAGGGTCACATCAAACTTAATTGTCCACTATTGAGGAGTTCCCAAGTTGCCCATGTGTACGAGGGAGCAAGTGCACCACCTTCTTCCGCACCTACTTCTTCTGAAGGAACAGGTAAGCCTGATGTTTTAGGTGGTACTATTTCTGTTAAAAACATTCTCTATGTTGTTTTGTCTACTCTTCTATTTCTCGTTTTACTTCTCGAGGACGAAAAGTTCTTAAGTGGGGGAGATTGTAATAACCCAGAAAATCTGAACCAGTTTGAAAATTTTATTTTTAGAAATTTTGTTGGAAATTGAGTCCAGATTTAAAATTTCCAATTTTAAATAACTATTAAATAATTAAAAATAGTCATTTTTCAAACAGTGTCCGTTTTCGACGAAACCACTTTTGTTGGATTCAGAATGTCAAATTATTGATAAGTTTAATTTTTCATAATTTTTAGAATTAATTTGTGACTGTGGCAAAAAGATTTCAGTTTGGTCAATTTCGATCAATTTTAGTCAACTTGAAAAAGGCTATTTTTCAAACAGTCACAGAATTCAATGAAATTAATTTTGTTAGGACCGTATCGACATCACGAAGCCAAAAATATTTTTTCTGGATTTTTCGGAGTTAGTTTGTGGCCCCAGCAAATTGAAGTGTATGTTCGAATTAATATTAAAAAGATTTATTTTAAAAATAAAAGAAACATGCTATAAACTTCAGAATTGGACTTCGACACTAGCGCCATTGCGTTCAGAAGACGTCAAAACCTATAGTTCGACAGTCGTTGGGCTCCGTTTGGAGATCGGGCGGAGAAAACCTAATTTCTGGAATTAATTGAATTAAAATAAAAAGTAAATACCCTAGAATACACGTATAAATACGCATGTACAATACCTTTCTTCCCCGATGTTCTCACGCCGCCGAACCTATTCCCTTCAGAATTTCTTCCTCCGATTTCTCCCTCCTCGCTCAATTTCAGAACACGTCGTAGTACAACTTTTCGAAGAGTTTCTCATGCTCTTCGATTCCATACCAAATTCAGCACCCCCCGTACCCTGTAGCCGCCGCACCAGCACCCCGAAGTCGCCGCCGTTTGGCCTCCCCCAGCGCCTCCATGGCGAACCGCACCTCCCCCCCTTTCCAGGCGCCAATCCCCCTCTCCAAGCCCTACAACCTCCAACAAATTGTTCTGCAAACCGTTGCCTATATATCCTGAAAATCCAAATCAAAGTTTTGAACAAAAACTGAAAATAAAGGTATGAAATTCATTTCAGTTTTTTCCACGCTTTTGGCTGTGGCAACTGTAGTTGTTAAAAAGTAAATATTATTCAAAAATTGATAATTAATTCATACGAACTCCGAATTTGATAATTTCAGATCTGACGGAACCGTGAGGACATATAGAGATTGCTAAAATTGATTGTGACCATTTCTGAATTTATTTGGATTTTTGATTCTGCTTTAATCAAGGTGAGATTCTATTTTAAATAATTAGATCAAGTTAATTATTATTCTCTTGTTATTTAATTCAGTTGAATAGAAAATATATTAGATCTGTGACATGATAAGATTATTGATGTTGTTTGGGTTGATTTGATGTGTTTTGCTTTAGATCTGTGGTTGTTTACATGGATCTGTATAGATCCAAAAATCATCTTCATGTTGTATAAAAATTGGATTAAGCTAATTTTTTAATCCAATTAAAAAATATCATCGGGCTTAAGAATTGAATAAGATTAGAAAATTTTAATATCATATGTGTTGTGATCCTTTTATTGACATAGTGTCGTCAAAAGTTATCGTTCGAGTACAGTCGTTGGATTAAAATAATTTGTTCCTTCAAAGCAGATTATTAGATTCTCATGTTTATTTTATGATATTAAATTGTAAGTCTGAATCATATGTTTATTTATATTTTATGTGCAAATGAATATAAAATGAATTTGTTAACAGTATGAAATGATCCAATATTTATTGCGAATAAAAGTGAGAATGTCAACGGTATGAAAAGATCCAATCTTTTCATTGTAAATAAAAAGTGGAATATGACGATGTAAAATAAAAATTACATTTTTATATGTAATTAAGGTATGAATTTACATTATAAAATAAAAATTACATTTTTATATGTAATTAAGGTATGAATTTACATTGTAAAATAAAATTTACATTTTTATATGTAATTAAGGTATGAATTTACATTGTAAAATAAAAATTACATTTTTATATGTAATTAAGGTATGAATTTGCATTGTAAAATAAAAATTACATTTTTATATGTAATTAGAAGATGAGAATTTGCAGTGTAATAAAAATTACATTTTTATATGTAGTTAGAAGTTGGGAATTTGCATTGAAAATAAAATTACATTTTTATTATGTAATCAAAGATTAGAATTTACATTGTAAAAGAAAATTACATTTTTATGTAATTAAAAGACATGAAATTTATGCCGCATAGAAAATTACATTTTTATGTAATTAAAAGACATGAAATTTATGCCGCAAAGATAGAATTATTTTTTTATAATTAAATGAATAGAACTTCTATGTAAATATAAATTCACATCTTTATATGTAAATTAAGAATGAGGATTTACGTTGAAAAGAAAATTACATTTTTTTATATGTAACTAAAAAGGTAGAAATTGCATTGTAAGAAAATTTACACATATATATGTATTGAAAAAGTAGGAAATTTACATTATATTGAAAATTACATTTTAATGTAATTAAGAAGAAGAATTGGACATTAGAATCAAATCTATCTTTTTAATGTAACTTTAAAAGATAAAGATTGGCACGGTTATGAAAGTTACATTTTTTTATGTAATTTAAAAAGTTAAAATTTTTCACTGTAAAATTAATTACAATTACAATGTAATTAAAAAGAAAATTATACAATGCAATTGAAAGATGGGAATTTTACATTTTTCATGTAAAGAATGGAAGTGGACGTTGTAATAGAGTTTACATTTTTTGTAAAAAAAGTTAAACGTATTATATTTATATGTTTATATATAAATATAATTAAAATTAAACGAAACGAGCGCGATATTTCTCATTTTGAAATTGTACCTTTAAACGACTATACAAAAAATCCGACCGTTGGATTTTCTTGAAACTGGAACCCTTAGGACCGTCTTGGAAAAATCTTTCCAACGGTTAGATTTTGAGAAATGTGAAAATCAACATTGGTTGAAAACAGCGTCGGAGTCGCCCATTGACCCGAAGTGTCGTTAAATAAGGATTTAATTATTTTTATTAATTAAAAATAGGAATTAATCGTTATAAAATAAAAATAACGATAAGGAAGGATTTTCATTATATATATGCAAGAATTATTTAGAAAGTCCGAGTTAATCTCATTCCAAGTAATCAAACGACGTTAAGAATTGAAGTGGAAGACGGCGAATGAAGGCTGTCAATCTTCCCATCGAGAGGACAGCGATTGAGACCCTGAATTGACTTGCTCCCAATTCAAGGTCATGGTCATTGTCCAAATGAACATGTTGATTGAACGGATTTGGATTTCGCTCAGACCCAGAGCATAAGCGTATAAATGGATTGTATATTTGACGTTGTATTCCTTTATACTGTATCCGTTGATCTCTGCTCAATATATATCTGCTTGTTGTTTTACACCCTTCTCTGAGACGTACAAGCTTAGAGGTTATATGTTGGTAGAAATCAATGGTAAGGTACGGATTGACGATGTGGCATGCTAAGATGAATATGATCAAGGATTTGTTGAAAAGCAGGCCTTGTGGGATGATCAAAGCATAGCCTGTTTAGGCATAGCTTTGTGTATAGCGTGACTTTGCGAGCCTCACACCCCGGCGGAGTCTAAAACGGGAGAAGGGAACGCAGGGAGAGCAGCACGTTTTTTTCTAGCTAGAAGTGGTGTCAGTGCTTAAACTGGCTGATATTTACTTATGTGGATGATGGAATGAGGCGCCTCGGATGTTAGGTCCTATAGGAGTGGGAATCGTGTGTTCAGGAATAACTAATCCACGAACCGCAAGTGTGGACCGGCCGTGTAGATTTCCAAGGGTTCTCTGCGGGGGATCCTGAGACATTAGCTAGAGAGTCTCGAATCGGTAAGGAGCTCCTCCCTAGCCTTGACTCATGATGGAAACCCAAAGTCCAAATACGACCCTACGGATTTGATTGTATTACTAGTACGGAGGCATAGTATATGGTAGCTATGCTTCCTAGGATTGATACATTTATTTTGAAATGTTTTTATATGCACTAATAACTCGTATTTACCGTATTTAGCATGTTTAATCACCATAAGGGAAAACTCTATCCTCTGGTTTGCGTTTCATTGTGTGATGGGACTTGAGTCTTATGGTGATTCCATTTTTCCAAAAAAAAGCATTGCATTGTTTCACGATTTATTTATCTGTTTGTTCTATCACTTTAAATTATGCACAGCAATCCATTGGAATAAACCCGTTCCGCGTTAGCAGCGTGGTCTTTGGATTTGTCTTATTAATAATAGTTAAATTAGTTAAGAATTCTCACGCCAGTCCCATGACTGACCTGTAGTTTGTTTTCACCTTTGCAAACTCGGGTGCCCTCTTTTCCACACGGGCAGCCAAGTAACAGGTTTCACTCTCTTGGGAGTAGCTGTCTTTGGAGCTTTCTTGGTGTTGCTTAGTTGAGGTGATTATTTGGAGCTATGAAGACTATCTCTCATTTATCTTTATTTTCATCTTTTATCTTTAGACTCTGAGACTGCCAAACTTACTTTATTTCATGTTGTTCTATTTTGAAGTTGAAACTATTTCCTTTTGCTGAAACTTGATGTAATAATTTAATACTCTGTGACTGTGGGATTCTGTGTTTGATGACATTCATATTCCGCTGCTATGATGTTGTTATTCTATAGTTTTCCTATACTATGTTGTATATGTGATCTGTATTGTTATATTTTTGTTGTATTCCAAATGATTATTCCTCACTTTCACTCCGTGGAAGTTTGGGGTCATCACAATCTGAGTCCTGACTAAGCCTGAGTGTTTCCTCCCTGAGAACTTGGGAGGAAACAGAAGAAAGAAGAAGAAACAAAAGGGTCAGACATAAAGTCTGGCAAGTCTAGTTACTTTTAGCTAGTAAATAAATAAAAGTAACATGATAGGCATATAAAGTGGATAAGAGAGATCACTACATAAACGGCAGGTGTGAATAGGTAGACAGGGTAAGGTGTATTTGCTTCACTAATGAATACTCTACACTATTACTAGTATAACTAAAATGAGATGATCCCATCCACTATACGTTGGTAGACTTAAGGCATACGTTCGAGTGTACCCTAACCACTACCTTAATCGATCATCTCCCTACTCTGTAGATGTCCTATGCTGGCCCCACATTAGGAGGTATCACTTCCCAAAGTGGTAACCCTTCATTTCCAAAGATGTGCAATACCATATATACTGGTGTCACGGTCGTCTTATCCCCCTCTGCCCAGCTCATGCACGCACATGGCCCGGTCGGTTTGCGCTGCCCACAACGTCCGTCTCGTTTGGATCTCTTATAATCAATTAGTAAGCGTGCCCCTTATCCGCCTAATATAGAGTTCTTTATTTGATACCTACTCCAGGTTACTGACTGAAATGGGTCCCACACAATATGATACAAGATCTCCCCTTTGTTTGGTATCCCCATTAGGTTTTTCACTGACTATGTATACCCTTAGGTATCTTTAATTACATAGCTCTATGTCAGTTATGCTTACCCTAAAGGGTGTCTTTAATTACATAACTTTATTATATTTTTCCACCGGTTATGTATACCGCTAGGTATCTTTAATTACATAACCTTATTGGATTAAGTTTGTGAGCCTATATGAAAATATTTCCCACCCCCTCTAATTTACGTAACCTACCCACTACCCATCCAATTTTACTTAACCCTAACTTAAGCTCATAGTCATACAACCCTTATGGGTTAAATTAGGTTAAGTAGTCCAATTCATTACCGTGTCCAATTATGGTTTAAGGGGCTGGACCTCCCACATTAGGCCTATAATGTGTGGATGCTGGATATGCAGGTCGGGTCCGGGCAGTCTTATTCCACAGTTGGTTCTAACCTCGTGTCTTACCCCGATTCGTATTTGCACACTTAGACCTCTCACATTAGGTTCAACATTAGTGGCTGCTGGATATGCCAGTCGGGTCCGGGCAGACTTCGACCACTAATGCAACCTAACCTCATGTCATAAGTGCAATTACAATTCCTAATTGTAACTACTAGACAATCCATTTTTATCCAAATCTACCAATGTCATTATATGTGATTATTTCTATGTTTCCCCATTTGAATTATATGTCCAATTCATATAAATATGACATAAATTATGTCAATTATAAATCCCTTTTCCTCGTTTCCAAACTAACATATTCGCATGTATTTTGGCGGCATCTAGGTTGAGTAGCCTAGCCATAACAATGAAAAGGGAATATGGTGATAGTTTCTTCATATCTTGGCATAAACATAGACTAGCATGATAACAAGGTGAATGGACATGTAATTAACATCATAACAAGGTGGACATAAAACTGATGAACTTGTGGCAACTACGATGTCAAAGCAAGCATAATGAGATCTAAATTAACCATTTAGGTGTCCAACTATTTAGATCTAGCATAATTAGGTTGACATAGTAACATGTTTAGATCTAAAGATGGCTAAACATGTAAAGTTTACAACATATCTAGATTGATCACAATATGACAGGTGAAAGGGAATTTTTATAAAGAACTAGACCTAGCCAATGTTACAACTGTCCAATTTAATAGATGTACATTTACCATAATATAGTTACAAGTCAAGATCCACATAGGCAACATAATAAAATAACCACAATTGTGTCATATCTAGGGAAATAGATCTATCATGACATAGTGTAGGATTTAACACTAGCACAGAATCATACTTTATAACATATCCAATTCACACTCTTTCACATTTTACTTCTATTTATCTAAACCTAAAAGTAACTAGAAATTCATAACGTTAGGTTTGGAGAATTGAGAAAGAATGGATCTTGAATTTCTGAATTTGATTTGCAAAGTATGTTGTAGAAAACGGTTCCATCTCAGTTCGCATCCCGGCAGCATATGGCCTCCGTGATTTCCAATGAAGAAAATAGGAGAATAGGACACATATATATAGCTACCAGACCCCCTGAAACCGAGTGCCATGTCAGCCCTAGGGGTGTCGACGCCCCTGTAGGCAGGTCGACCCTTAGGTCGACACCCCTTAAGGGGGTCGACACCCCTCTTGGGAGGTCAACCCCCTAGATCGGGAATTCTGCCGCTATTTTTCAATTTTCGAATTTGAACTAATTTAGATAAAATTCTGACTCATTTCTAACTCATATGTGTACACATAATATTTCTGCACGTATATAAACTTAAAACCCTCATAACTTCTTCATATGTTGTCTGTTTTATGCAAACCAAATGTCTATCTAGACCAGAACTTCGAGACAGACACAATGGTGCAATCCGTTTCCTCTAATTCTTTATATTAGATTAATTACTATTTAATATATCCTCTTTAATATTGTTAAAAATTCGAGGTGTTACAATTTCCTATGACCTAACTTTTAGGAAATTTGCGAATTCATGTTTAGGTTGGAGAGTAATAAGCTATATTGGAAGAGACGTTGTTTTAGCAAAGATTTGAATCGAATTCTTGCTTTTAGCAAGAAAAGGTGATTTCTTTATGAACTCACATCTATGCCACAAGCTATTGGCTTGTAAAAGTGTAATTTAGTGTCCATTTGAGTTTGCATATGCTATTGAATTGGGTTGGCTAGTGTAACTTAGCCGATTTCATGTATTTGCGTTTCATCGAATTGAAAATTATGATAAGGATTGTTCATACAATCTAATTCATATGTTACTATTGATCTAGTGATCTTGTGTAGCTCCATTGTCGCCTTGATAAAGTCTTAAGTCTTCACAAGTCGCTTGAATCGCTTTTGTATGCTTTGCTTTGGAATTTTGTTCACATTTAGATTTATAAGACGAATAATTGCAATCTAATGTATACGTGTGCATGAATGTGAAATGTTGTGTTGTGAGTTGCTTCGACAAGCTATAAAAGCACCATATTCATGTATATAACGTCATAGGCCTTCAGGCGTTTGTCAATATCACTTCGAGCATGTTTTCAATGCAATATTATGATCAGGTTCAGACGTCTGAATATTTTAGGTCAGACGTCTGACCTGCTTCAAATAATTATAAAAACAAGAGGAACATAATTTAGATGTCTAAATTTTAATTCATACATCAGATCAAAAAAAATCGGAGGTCAGAAATTGCTCAAAAATGAACTAAAACCTTGTTGTTTTAGGAAAATTCAGATTCAGACATTTGAATTTCTAATTCAGACGACTAAATTTCTAATTCAGACGTCTGAATCCTGTTTTTCTACTGTTAACCGGTAGAGACCATGATAAACTGCTTAAGCCCATTCAGGCTCTTTCCCGGTTGAGTTTCGGTCTATTTTGACTTTTGTTATGACTTTTCAGTTTCTTTGATTTGTAGATTTCTGCGTTTCGATTTCAAGAACTTTCGTTTGATTTGTGGTGAACGAAATAATATTCGATAGTCGTGAGATTTTGTTTACGTCAGTATAACGTGAATTCTTTGTTCGATCATTATTTCGATCGCTATTATACGAGATTTGCCACTTCGAAACTATATTAAAAGTGGTTTTAAAATTATTTTCAGATACCAATCTTTTACTAAACAATTTCAAATTTTACTTCATTATATGAGGTTATTTTCCAAATTTGTTTTACTATCTACTAGTATATGAGGAAATGATCGTTTCATATTTCTAGTGGAATATACAACTTGTTCGTAAATATTCGAGTAGAGCAAGTGGTTATGGGACTTGTAACTCAACTCTTATATTTACTAGCTTAGTGTAGTTGCATTATACTTGATCAATTATGATCAATCCAACCTTCGGTCTCTTTGATGATCCTCTGATCATCTGGAGAAACTTCGGTTCATCTTGAGAGTCTTCAGACTAATTGTGGAAATTCAGTTCCATCCTATCGTAGAAACTTCAGTTTTGGTGGATCTTCGGATCACACTTACCTTTGGATCATTCTGATGATTTCCAAATCATCTTGAGGAACTTCGGTTCATTTGAGTTTTTATCGATACTATGTTATCAATCTAAGTTATCTATTTTGCATTGATTTGATAGGTGACATCATTTCTCACTATTATTCATGTGTTGATATCGTATTTTCTATTTCATGTAGATTTGATGGGTGACATCATTTCTCATGAATATCCACATATTGATATTAATTTATCAATCATATTTTTATTGACATATGTGTTGTTAATCTCGTATTAATATTAATTTACCAATCTTAGTTTCTTTGTCATTGAGATATCATTATATAGTGCCAAGATTTCTTTGGCATATTTTCTGGACATATCGAGTCTTCACATTTTACATGTGGACATTGATGTTATTTCATATATGTCGTTTTTTATTTATATCTCTATTTCTGTCTCAGTTTATTATGATGAGTACAACTAGACTGATCCATTTATTGTTTATTCTTATAAATAATACTCGAGTCAGACCGAGTATTACATGTGTCTCTCCTTGACTGTATCATGGGCTAATCTTCCTTTTGGCTATCTACACTTGTTTTTGTGGTTTTATCTTTCATTTATTTGAGATAGTAACTCTTATGTGTACATATTCTTTTGTGTTGTACATGTATCTATTATTTTATGATATAGTGGATCTTGCATGACCACTTATATTATGACCACCACTTCTGTAGAATTATTCGTATCTATTTCTGCCTTAGTGATATGGATATCTGTGTTTGACTCTGATTTTATTGTTATGTATTTTATATTGCTTTCCTAATCATATATAACCACTGTGTAGTAAATTTGAACTTGATTTAGATGTGTCAGATTCCTCATGAGATTTAAAAAGTTAGACCACATTATCCGACATATTTAACACTCGTTCAAAACTAATATACAGATGATCGCTCCTCAACAGCCTTATTCTTCGGGTTAGTTGACACCGTTGCTTGCAATGGCCTTAGCTAACGCGAGTATAGAGGTGGGGTGTTACACTTGGTATCAGAGCTAAGTTCGAAACAATATAAGATATTATGGCAAGCATCATTGTCCTAAGTTTCTTAGGAAATCATGTTTTATATTTTATTCGAGTCTTAGAACCCGTCATATCCTATCTTATATATTGATCCTTCGTTCGACTAATAAACTTTATTTGAATTTAACATTTTTCCTCTTCTCTCTTTTAAAGAAGAAGAATGGTTAGAAATTCTCATCACGATGCTGACTCTTCAAGCAATCCCCCACAAGAGGGAGCCTTTATGTCCTCTCAACAATTCTTGGATCTTATGACTAATGCTCATGTTGCCGGAGCCGCTTCCGTGCCTACCCATCCTTGACCTGGGTTCACACGATTGTGTGGTGATTTCACTAAGCTTTGTGGAAAAATGTTTAAAGGCTCTGGAGATGTTATTCAGGTCCAATCATGGTTAAGGACATGCGACTGCATCTTTCCCACATGGACCTTTCGGACTTGCATCGGGTCCAAGTCGCTTCTAGTATGCTCAAAAATCGAGCTATCGACTGGTGTGAGCTTATGACTTCCGAAATTCAAGAAGCAACCTCACTTGGAAACAATTCTGAGAAAAGTTTGAAGCCAGGTTCATCCCCGAGAGTGGGAGCGAGCCATTAGCCCGACGTTTTATAGACCTTATTCAGGGCGCTCTTCCGTGGCTGAGTATGTCGCATCTTTCGACTCACTCTTGAATATATTGATACTGCAAAGAAGAAGAACTGGAAATTTTTTCGTGGGCTCAATAAGAATTTTAAAACATTTTTGCTTCTTAAATTAGCTGGGCCATTTGACAAGCTAGTCGATCTCGTGCTTCAACTCGAGGAAACGGATTAAGAGAGCGACGATTCCCACTATAAGATCCTAACAAGAAGCAAGCGGCTTCGATGTCAAGGACTTCTGCCCATGGCCATGGTGGATGCCATAATTGCGGGGTTGTTGGCCATTATGCAACTGATTGTCCAACACCTCTTTTCTGCCGTTATTGCAAGAATT
Organism: Allium sativum; assembly: GCA_030737875.1. NCBI lineage: Eukaryota > Viridiplantae > Streptophyta > Magnoliopsida > Asparagales > Amaryllidaceae > Allium > Allium sativum. The sequence continues at coordinate 361,069,090 of CM060916.1, read as the reverse complement.
CAGGCCACCGTGTGTACTCTTGCCCTTTTACTCCAAAGTAGAAGATAGCGCCCCTTTTCATGGAAAAGGTACATATTTATTTGTTTGGTGCAGTTAGTTCATCGTGATTATCTTTTTGGATTCTTTTGATTGAATGTCATTACATTAATCGAGAGAATTATTGGACTGTTCTCCATATATATCACGGGGTAAGTACATAAATTTAGGAACGTACTTTGTTTCTTTAGTTACTCTTACTCATTGTTAGTTGGATGTTATAATTAAGTTTTATTGCCCATACCTATTGCTATCGTGACGTCGTTAGCTTGCTTTGGGTAGTGATTTAGTAATCTTTTTAACATCATTTAGTTACTTGTTGTATACAAGTAAGTTTTGCCTTTTCGGTTGAATAAGGACTTTAATTAAACGTGTTGGTAAAAAAAAGGGGGTCGACACTCTTGCGTTTACTTCGGCAATTAATTTATATACTTAGACGCTTGAAAGTTTTTGTATCCAAGTTGGCCACTTAAGTCTTAGATAAGCAATAATTTTGCACTTCTTGAGTTATCTAGCTCATTTTTATGAAGTGGCAATTTATAGTTCTTACTAGCCTCTTAGGAAATTTCCAGTTGGACTTGGTTCGGAGGTGTATCTCAGGTGGATTGCCGATTTTTCCGAGTACGTTTTTGATGGTTCGTCTGATGTGTTTATAGGCCGTCGACTTATCAATTTTCGCGGTTCGTTTGATGTGTTTACAGGCTCATTAACTTCCCGTTATCGTGGATTCAACTGATGTATTTACAGGCTCATCGATGATCCAAACTGGACGTGTCGTCTGATGTGTTTACAGGCTCGTCAACTTACCAATTTCCGACGTTCGTTTGATGTGTTTACAGGATCATCAATGTCCCGTTATCGCGGATTCATCTGATGTATTTGCAGGCTCATCGATGATCCAAACTTGATGGTTCGTCTGACGTGTTTTTAGGCTCATCGACTTACCAATTTCCATAGTTCGTTTTATGTGTTTACAGGCACATCGACGTCCCGTTATCATGTATTCATCTGATGTGTTTGTAGGCTCATCGATGATCCAAAACTTAACAAATCGTTGACATGCACAAGCTCATCAACTTTCCATTTTTAATTTGATTCATTTGATGTGGTCACAGGCTCGTCAATGATCCAAATTTTGCTTATTCGTGTAATTGCATTCAGGTGTATAGTCACCTCATCAGATGGAATACTATGAATGGTGTATAGTCACCTCATCTTCAGACGAAATACTATGAGTGGTGTATAGTCGCCTCGTCAGACGAAATATTATGAGTGGTGTTGACCTACCTTGTCGCAAGACTAAATGCTCCACGTGATGATTTGCAACCTCGTGGTGAACAAAGTTGCTTATCCCTTCACCAAGTTCAAAACTAGTCGACTTGGTGACTTCGATTTGGAATCGGCCAATTATTTCTTTTGGCTAATTCTGTGTTTATGGATGTTCAAACACTTTTCCTTAAAGAGTAATCATTTTATGCATGCTTACTTGCATGTCTTGGTTGTTTAGGGTTTGTGGTGATTTTTAGGAATGAATTAGCCTAATCACTTAAAGGTCCATGTTTTATATTCCAAAAGAATCATCCCTCTTTTGCATCCCTTGTCGATGATGCAATTTCCTATCGTTGTTAATGATTCTAATTTAGATTCATTAACTTCCTTGTGTTTCTAAAATTCTCATAATAATGAGAATGTCATCAAGAAAAAAAACGAGTTTCTATGGTTCACATTACACGTGATGAACTTTTTAAAATCTTTACACCCATTCTAGGATGACTACCTTAATGGGTAATTGAGTTTGGAATCAATTATCAATTCCATAACTAATACTTTTGAGAAATTTTGGAGTGATAAAATTTTCCAGCTAAACGTGATAAGGAATGCTCGACGATTTAGGATAGTTGATATTTCCAACTTGTTAGTTATATTGATTAATTAGTTTGTGCTGAAAACATAAGAGTATAGGTTTATAATTTATAAACTTATTGAACGTTAAATGAATTAATTAAATTTTATTACAACGAGTGGCAGTAGTTCATAATTTTCTATTTGAATTTCAAATGAGTTTGTAGGATCCAATACAAGTCGGAATTCTTTGAGAAAAGAATTATCCGGATCTATTAGATTATAGTTGTCTAATGAAAGAAACAGATTTGAATTTCATCTTGTTAATTTTGAGATATGTCTAAACCAAATTTTTAGAAAAATCGCGGTATGTTAGTTCATGATTAAAATTTAAATAATTATTGAAATTGAGGGTTTAGAATATATAGAACTTGAGTAAGAAAACTCTAGTTTGTTAAAAAACACTTATGGGAAAATAAGTTATTTGATCGTAATTGTTCTTGACTTTTATTTGAACATTATACGTGTATAAAGTTAAGTTATGTAGTCTTTTAGAACTCAAATTTAAAATTTTATTTGAAATTGAATTTTTGAGCTAACTATTTTTATATAGATCTTGTTAATGCTGGGTTGTTATCTATATTGAGTTTTTCCTTAAATAATTACGAGGATGCAATTTCTTTAAGGAAGGAAGTCCATACCAACCCGCATATTTGACAATAATGTATTTAAATATTTTATTTAAAGGGTGCATTTTTTACAGGTCCCTATTAAGTTTTTAAATTAGGCTCACATCCGATCATAAACTTATTGTAAATTTAGTCCCTATTTTTCAAAAATTCATCAAAAAATAATTAAAAAATCACGTAAATTTGTATTTAAATTAAACATGCACTCACCCAAAAATTCAACTTATAAAAAAACCAAAAATGCATCAAAATAAAAAAATATACCGAAAACATCAAAAAATGCAGTAATCTACGTTAAAGCATGCACATATTTGAAATTCTTGCCTTAATCTGTGCAAATATTTCACCGTTGAACCTATGTTGGCTTTTTTTCATATATGTAAGCAAGTTATACAGATTCTTGCATACAAGTATGCAATAATATGTAGGCAAAATTTTAGTTTATTTTCTTCATGCAATACTTGCATACATGTGTGCAAGTATTCCAAGTAGTTGCACACATGTGTGCAAGTTTAGCTCCAAATTTTCAGTAGAAAACAACGTATGCAATAGGTGCGTACATGTATGCAATTATTGGCAAAAGTTGCATACATGTATGCAACTATTGGCAAAAGTTGCATACATGTATGAATTTTTTTAATTTCCATAAACTTCTGTGAATATTTCCAGATTTTAGATTATTTTTTTAAGCTTGTAGCGCCAAAATTTTTGGCCAGAAAATTAAAATGGCAAAACTACAAAAATAAGGGGCGGGTTTACATGTAAACTTAGGGAGGAGCTTAATTAAATTTTCTTTTAGGGACGTGTGCCTAATTTTCACTTATTTAAATATAACATCGTTAATTCTTAATTGTTTGCATGACCAAAAGTCACATTTTGCATATGGATGAATTCAGACTCGAAACCACTTCTAATTAGTCCAGATCATCGTTTATAACCTTTTTGGCTGTAAGCTTCGATAAATTTCGAGTATGTCAAAATTTGGACTTTCGTTAGGTCTTGGTTTAGCTAAATCTAGCCCAATCCTTATAACCAAATCAGCCCCCATCTCTCCCATTCATTCCAACACTTAGAAAAAAAATTAGAAAATGGAGAAAAGAAAGGGAAATAGAAATTCCCTCAACCTAGCTTGATCCTAGGAGCTCTAATCTTGTAGGAATCAAGTGTATAATTAAGGGGAAGACTTGGTTAAGCCTCCTCTTCATCTTCTCCATCTTTTCCTCCTTGCTTTCTCTCCAATTTATAAAATTTCCTATGTCCTAACTTCTAGGAAATTTGTGAATTCATGTTTAGGTTGGAGATTAGCAATCTATATTGGAAGAGAGGTTGTTTTAGCAAAGTTTTGAATCGAATTCTTAATTTTAGCATGAAAAGGTGAGTTCTCTTTGAACTCACACTATGCCACAAGCTAGCTTGTAAAAGTGTAATTTAGTGTTCATTTGAGTTTGCTTATGCTATTGAATTGGGTTGGCTAGTGTAACTTTGCCGATTTCATGTATTTGTGTTTCATCGAATTGAAAATTATGTTAATCATAGTTCATACGATCTAATTCATATGTTATGAGTTAATCTAGTGATCTTGTGAAGCTCCATTGTCGCCCCGACAAAGTCTTAAGTCTTCACAAGTCGCTTGAATCGCTTTTGCATGCTTTGGTTTGGAATTTTGTTCACATTTGGATTTATAAGCCAAATCATTGCAATCTAATGTATACATGTACATGAATGTGAAGTGTTGTATTGTGAGTTGCTTCGACAAGCTATAGAAGCCTCATATTCGTGTATATAACATCATAGGCCTTCAGGCGTTTGTCAATATCACTTTAAGCATGTTTTCAAGGCAATGTTATGCTCAGGTTTAGGTTCAGATGTCGGAATATTTTAGTTCAGACGTCTGACCTGCTTCGAATAATTATAAAAACAAGAGGTACGGAATTCAGATGTCTGAATTTTTTTATTTAGACGTTTGAATTTTAATTTAAACGTCTGGTCGAAAAAATTCAAACGTCTGAAATTGTTCAAAAATGAACTAAAACCTTGCTGTTTCAGGTAAATACAAATTCAGACGTCTGAATTTCTAATCCAGACGTCTAATTTTCTAATTCTTATGTCTGAATCCTGTTTTTTTGATGTTGAACGATGGATACCACGGTCAACAGTTTAGGCCCATTCAGGCTCTTTCCCGGCCAAGTTTCGGTCCATTTTGACTTTTTTGTGAACTTTCAGTTTCTTTGGTTTGCAGATTTCTGCGTTTAGATTTCTTGAACTTTTGATTGATTCATGGTGAACGAAATTGTAATTGATAGTCATGAGATTTTTTTTGTCATTATGACGTGAATTCTTTGTTCGATCATTATTTCGATCGCTATTACACGAGATTTGCTACTTCGAAACTATATAGAAAGGGGTTCTAAAATTATTAGTAGATACCAATCTTTTACTAAACGGTTTCAAATTCTACTTCATTACATGAGGTTATTATCTAAATTTGTTTTACTATCTACTAGTATATGATTTCATAAACCTTTTTCTCGTTCGTATGAGAAATCTAATTAACCGCCTTAGTAAAAACAAGGACTATGACCCCTTGTGTTTTCTTTGACGGTTAATTCTTAGACTCGTTCGATTGAACACCGTAGCAATGATCGTTTCGTATTTCTAGTGGAAAATACAACTTGTTCGTAAATATTCGAGTAGAGTAAGTGGTTATGGGACATGTAGTTCAACTCTTATATTTACTAGCTTGGTGTAGTTACACTATACTTGATCAATTCTGATCAATCCAACCTTCGAGTCACTTTGATGATCCTCTGATCATCCTAAGGAACTTCGGTTCATCTTGAGAGTCTTCGGACTAATTGTGGAGCTTTGGTTCCATCTTATCGTAGGAACTTCAGTTCAGTTGGATCTTCGGATCATTCTAACCTTCGGGTCATTCTGATGATTTCCAAATCATCTTAAGGAACTTCGGTTCATTTGAGTTTTTATTGATACTATGTTATCGATCTAAGTTATTTATTTTGCGTTAATTTGATGGCTGACATCATTTTTCACTATTATTCATGTGTCGATATCGTACTTTCTATTTCATGTAGATTTGATGGGTGACACCATTCTCATGAATATCAATGTATTGATATTAATTTATCAATCATATTTTTATTGACATATGTGTTGTTTCAATCTTGTATTGATATCAATTTATCAATCTTAGTTTCTCCGTCATTGAGATATCATTATGTAGTGCCAAGATTTCTTTGGCATATTTATTGGACATATCGAGTCTTCACATTTTACATGTGAACATTGATGTTATTTCATATATGTCATTTTCTATTTATATCTCTATTTCTATCTCGGTTTATTACGATGAGTACAGTTAGACTGATCCGTTTATTTTTTATTCTTATAAATAATACTCGGGTCAGGCTTAGTATTACAGGTGCCTCTCCTTGACTATAGCATGGGCTAATCTTCCTTTTGGATAGCTGCACTTATTTTAATAGTTTTATCTTTCATTTATTTGAGATAATAACTCTTATGTGTTCTTTTATGTTGTACATGTATCTATTTTTTTATGATATAGTTGATCTTACATAACCAGTTATATTATGACCACCACTTCTGTAGAATTATTCATATCTATTTCTGAAACGATCTGAACTTCCCCAGTAAGGAAAGCACGGATTGCTTTAAGAACATGACAGATCAGAACACAGACAGAAGAACATTTCATTGTATATTACAACAATTCCATCAGAATACAAGAATATACAGAGTATGAACAAATATTATACAACAGAGAATACCAGAGATTAAATTACATTACTGCAACGGAAAAATAATACAAAACATAACTGAAAGAAATACACGGATACAGAGCTTTCCGAATATCACTTCAGCTATAAACCAGGATCTTGCGAATATAAATCTGCAAAACCAAAACTACTAGCTGCCCGTGCGGAAAATAAGGGCACCCAGAGTTTAGATTAAAACAATAAACTCCAGGTCAGTCATGTGACTGGTGTAATAACTAAAACAGTTATTAATCTTTATTTTAAAGTTAGGTAAATCAAGAGACCACGCCGTATAACACGGAACGGGCTTCCTCCCAAGAATACCAGTGAATTAAACAAACAGCGCAATGCTAAATAAAGAACAATGAAGCTATTATAAGACCCAGGTCCCATCACACAATGCAACGCAAGCCAGAGGATAGGGTTTTACTTTATAATAGACAAAGAATGCTTGATACGCTAAATTTCATCTTTTATTATTACTATAAGTGAAGAAATCAGTTTCAATCATAAGTATCAATCATAGGAGGCATGAATGCCCCATACCACTATGTTGCCATATATAGGTGCACAACTAAAATCGCAAAGCTCGTATTGGAAGTTGGATTTCCATCTGTGAACCGAGGCAAAAGATAGTCCTCATCGATTCAAGACGCTCTAGCCCGTGTCTCAGGAACAACCGCAACTGCCCCTTGGATCGTCAGGGCCGGTCCATACGGAGTGGATTATAATGCCTGAACACTGCGTTTCCCCGCCCTTTGGGGGTGTAAATGAGCCAACGAATGACTCCATCGGTTCGAGAACGACCGATAAATTCGAGGTGCCTCCAATTCCAACAACCACATGAGTCAAACTCGTCAGCCAGTTCAAGCACTGACGCCACTGCTAACTAGAAAGAAACGTATGTCCTCCCTGAGTTCCTCTCCCATTTTTTGGGTCACCCCGGGGTGTGAGGCTCACGAATTAACGCTACACAAAGCGATGCCACAAAGGCCGTGCTTTGATCATCAACCACAAGACTCTGCTTTTCAACAGAAGCCTTGATCACTGCTTCTCAGCATGTCACAAAGGCAAACCACTCTATGCAACCGATATCAGTCACACAGAATGAATTCCAATATCAGACACATAGTCCATTTACAAGTTCGTTCTGGGTCTGAACGAAACCGGAGGCACCTTGTACCTCGCATATCCATCGATCTCCAAATACGTCTGGACGATCACCAACTGATTCCCTCCTCTTGGGTGTACAGCCCAATCAAGATCATCAGTAATTATCCAAACGATGCCCCGGTCTTCAACCACCGTCTTCATCTTCGACTTATCGTCGAATCAGCTATTCAGAATGGGATAAACCCAGTCTTTCTGAATAACTCGCATATATAATAAACAAATGTTACATAAACACAAAATACGCCTCATTCCAATTCAGAATATTCTTTTATTCAAATATTCACATCATTAGGGAAAGGTTCCCATTAATTTTATCAAAGCTAAATTCTTTTAAATTTATTCTTTAATCTTTCCATCAGTTTATAACCGTAAATTAGTAAGATAACATTCCCTAAGCATTAACCTCGAAGGCCGAAACCAACATCATTTCAATACCCAGGAAACCATTCAATTTATCTAACCTCCAATTAGTTTCTAATTTTCTTATCTCCATTAGGTTTAAGAACAGTATTATTAAAGATACCATTCATGACAAACCCAAAATCTCATTCAATTGCTAATCGGGTTAAAGAACAAGTGTTATTTCAAAACACTGTTCACGATAAACCCAAAAATCACATTCCATCAATAATGGAATTTTCTCGGAAAACAAATCAATATATATATAATCGATATCAATTTCCGTATCCAACCAATAATAAAAATGGAATAACGGCAAAGCCTTTCAAATTCCATTTATAGTACCGGTCTTGCTCCACAGAAGCTCACTTTGATTATTACCAAATTGAATTCCATTCCATTCCTTTTTATATATTGGAAAACTTTACTTTGGAAAATTTCCATTAAATCTAAATAAAAAGATTTATAAATTCCGAATCACATTTCACTGTTAATCGGGTTAAAGAACGAATGTCGTTTAAAACACAGTTCACGATAAACCCAATTCACATTCCATCAGTCTCTGACTGTAAATTAGTAGGAGGACAATTCCCTATGTATTAACCCCGAAGGCCGAAACCAACATCAGATCAATACCCAGGAAACCATTCAACTTAGCTAATCTCCAGTTAGTTTTCTAATTTTCTTAACTCAATTTGGGTTTAAGAACAGTATTGTTAAAGATACTGTTCACGACAAACCCAAATTCCCATTTGATATTAAATACAAGGCTCTGAATAGAAAATATATCGGCTTATATTCAATATCAAATTCTGAAACCAACAAATATCGTATTGGAAATAACAGTATAAATATATCTTTCAAATTCCCATAACAATACCTGTATAATCACGAAATTCAACATCGAACTATTCCGAAGATGATTTCGATTCAAATCCCTTCCAATTCACATATTGGAAATTCTGGTCATATTAAAACCCATTCTCAATCCATTTTATTTATTTAAAAATAATGGATTATCATTCTAGTTATAAACTAGTTCATTTCGATAAAAATATATTTTTATCCTTACAAATGTGGAAATTTTCATCCCAATTCTTTCCAGTTCATATATTATAATTTTACACAAATTATAGATATTTTTAATAATTTTATCAAGGCCCGTACAGTCGATTTCCATAAACGGTCATCGAACTGCACTTACAGTGAACTTTCCCAAATTTGATTTGGACATAATTCCAAATCCAACCATTAGATTTCAAATTTCTAATATTCGTTGGAAAGCTCTTTTCGATACGAACCCAACGGTCCCGGTTTCAGGAGAATCCGATGGTCGGATCTCCAGTAATGTCAATTCGAAGTCAATGGTCGAAATTCACAAACAGTCGCTGCGCGGCGCATTCTATTCAGGCCATTAAATATATATAATATATATATATTATATTTCGTCAATTTTAATTCAAAACATATTTTATAAATCGTTTTAATTTCGTTTTAAAAACGATTTCAACTTCATTTTCAATTTTGTATCAAAATTGAATATTCCATATCATCAACATATATATAAATGATAATATTTTCAAAACGTTATATTTTGAAATCACTTCTTTCTCGATATTCGAATAAAATCGATATAAATATCGTTCGCGTCAAAATGGCGCATATCTAATCAACATGGCTTTATATATTTTGACAACTTCGTTATTCTATTCAACACATGAATATATATTTCTTTCAACACATGAATTTATTTTTCTTTCAACACATGAATTTATATTTCTTTCAACACATGAATTTATTTTATAATATTCTTAATTTTCCCCATTGGAATTAGGCCCAGTCAATTACCATATAATGTTAATTATATGGATTCCATACAACACATGTATATAATAGCAATGATAAATAATCACCCATCATCCAAAGTGCACTACACAACTGTCTGTCAACCTATCGATCGACATACAACTATACAATCAGGACTAGTGTATGTCAAATTTCATCCCAACACCCGTGTGGGGTTTCAAATCAACAAACACAGATTTTTATTTGTGCAGTTGGGCAATGTGTAAAATTTATTGTCCCAATCCATATCAGTTAAATCGGTGTACATAAACAAATCGTTCGATTCGTAAATGAATATTTATTTTATTTCAACACATGAATATATATTTTATTTCAACACACGAATATATATTTTATTTCAATACATGAATATATATTTTATTTCATTCAACACATGAATTTGTATAATCCATTCCACATCAAAATCAATTTTCACACAAACAAATCAATTCAAACACACAACAAACAAGTCGTCCATGGTCTGTGGACGACGGGTGTCAGGTGCTGCTAAGTACCGCCTGCATCCTAGTATATATTTTTAACTAGAAAACAAGAATTAAAGTGAGAAGTTCTCACCTTTGGGACCCACTCCTCCATTCTATTCTGAACGGCTCAGATTTTTTCGAAATTCCAACTCTCTCATTCCACGCTGTTCATAAATAAAAGTCACATTTTTATTCTGTTACTATCTAAATAAAAATCACAATTTCATTCTAGCGTTATATATATAAATAAAAATCACATTTTTATTTCTACTTCATATATATATAAATCGAATTTTTATCTCTACTTTATTTTCAAAACCAATGCCATTTATTTAAAAATCACACTTTTGAAACAATACTAAATATATTTATAAACCTGTTATTTATACTTTTAAAACAAAGTATGTTTATATTTTTAGAACAATGCGAATTTACTTTGCAAAAACATTGCGAATTTACTTTGCAAAAACAATGTGAATTTACTTTGCAAAACATTGCGAATTCACTTTGCAAAACAATGCGAATTCACTTTGCAAAACAATGCAAATTCACTTTGAAAACAATGTGAATTTACATATTAAACGCTGTGAATTTACATATTAGACACTTAAAAATTAATTAAACAATTAATTAATTTCCTTAATTACCTGAGTTAGGGTAATACCCTCATGTTAATCACCTCCCACCCGTTTCTTCTTCGTTCAAAACAGCCTGGAACCCGTCGTGAAAACCCAACCCCCTCCATTTTTTTAATCCGCCTGCGCCCCTTTCTCTGATGATCGGAGGTCCATCCCCAGGTGGCCATCGACGCGCCCAGACCCCCTACCACCACCTCGAGCCTCGAGCCGTTCGAAGTCCTCGCGTGCCCTAGATTTGCGTTTGAATGGAGGCGGTTTACAGTGGAGGGGGAGAATCGGATGCTGAAGAGGAGGGGGACGGGTTGGAGTAGCTTTGGCGTGGAGCGGCGCGACGGCGCCAGAGGACGCACGATGGTGGTTTCGTCGAGATGGAGGGCATTAGGGTTTTTTTCAGAAAGGGGGAAAAATTCGATTGTGAAGAATGAATTGGGGGGGGGTTTAGTGAAAAAGGTTTTATAAATATTATTATTATTATTTTCCTCTTCATTTGATTTTAAAAAGGTAAGTTTTTATTTCAACTCCAATTCGAGCCCAATGACTGTTGCCACTAGCTAATTACCCCCATTCCGAACACAATGGGATATGTTTCGTAACCCAATTCGATTGTTTCGAACAGTTTCTGCTAAATTTACAATATATATATATATTCAATTCAAACGTGCATTTCAAATTACTGGGGCCACATACTAACTCTAAAAATTCCCGAAAAATTATTTCTAGCTTCGTATTGACGATACGGTCCTAACAAAACTAATTACATCAAATTTGAAGATCGTTTGAAAAATGGCCAATTTCTGGTCGACCCAAATTGACTGAAACTGTTAAAACACGTTTAACTTCGCCATGCTCACATATTAATTCAGAAAATTATGAATTTTGAAACCTAGCAATAATTTGACCTCCCGGATCCAACATAAGTGGTTTCGTCGAAAACGAAGATCGTTTGCAAAATTTCCATTTTCAAGGGCCTTTATATATATTAAAATATATATATAAATTTCACAGCGACTTTTCTGAATTTTAAATTGGGCATATCTTTCAACTTCTAAAGCGAAATTTTAGTTTCTTACATCCGTTAGAAAGATATGGTTAAACAGATTTAGATATTTCTTGTCTCACCCAATTCCGACTTAAAACGAATTCTGTATATTCATTTGAAATTCGAAATCGAATTTTCAAACTACCGCGCCATTTCAGGCTCGTTATATAATTAAAATAAAATTATTCGTTTTAACTTCGTCGAAAATTAATTTTCCGTTATTATTATTTAAAATAATTCATTTTAAATATCCAAAATTCGTTAAATTCGCCAAATTTTTTTTTTTTTTAAATTGGCTCAGATTTTCCGGGTTGTTACAATTTCCGCCTTAGTGATATGGATATCTGTGTCTGACTCTGATTTTATTGTTATGTATTTTATATTGCTTTCCGAATCATATATAACCTCTACGTAGTTGATTTGAACTTGACTTAGATGTGTCGGATTTCCTTATGAAATTTAAAAAGTTGGACCACATTATCCGACATATTTAACACTAGTTCAAAACTAATATACAGATGGTCGCTCCTCAATTGCCTTATTCTTCAGGTTAGTTGACACTGTTGCTTGCAATGGCCTTTCCTAATGCGAGTATAGAGTTAGGGAGTTACAATTTTAATCTTCCTAATTCCATATGAGTTTGATATGGTTTGGTGTATGTATGAATATATTTTATTTAGAAATTAGGTTAGTGGAGAAAGAAAAATGTTAGAGCTCCACTGCCTCTATAGATTTGAATAGAAGAGAATGTGGCTCTACCCTTTTATTTATCGGGGTGAAAATAGCCTAGAACCGTTGGATTAGTTTTAGGTTATATCCGTCCATCCGTTATAAATATAATATAAACAAAACCCTAAAACCTTGCCGCCATTGGGCAGTTTGATGCCCAGTAGGTCGACCTGGGCAGTTGGCCGCCGGTCGATCCCCTTGTCAATCGCCAACGCATCAAACTGCCCAAATCGGCTGGGTTATATTAGGTAAATTATTAATAAATTATTCTATTTATTTATTTTCCGTCTGTTTTCGTATTTCGTTCGTAAATTTTTCATATGGATTCGGTTCGCGAAACTCCAAACATGAAGGTTGACCAAAATTCCAAGATGAACGCAACGGTTAAAGTCTCGCGGCCAAGTTCCATTGTTTGCAGAAATTCCTATTTTTTAAATTCAAATAGTTAATTTATATCGCCAAATTTCTGGGTTGTATGTTCTTCCCTCCTTAAAAGAAATTTTGTACCAAAATTCTGACGCCTATAGTCTTATACTACACAACCTATTTGTGTACATACACTTTGCAACCATGTGTATATGTGCATGGTGTACATAATGCAATCCAACAATAAAATATGCATGCAAGATGATTCTAATCGGATCCTTCTATATGCTTGCATTAAAATTTTGAATTATTTTTGAAAAAATGATGCAGAACAACTAAATATACTGGCAGTTCTATACGAATGCAAATTTTGAAAATTCTTTTTTATCCATAACCTTCACACATTTACGAATAAAAGCGTGAAGCAACCAACTTTTCGTCCAAACCTTACCATCCAAACGTACACAATTTAATCATTTCCTATTTAATCTCTCTTAAATCCAAAAAAGGAAATTAAGGCGAAGAAATTTAACATTCCCTTTGCTTTTAAATTTTCCGTTTCCTGTACTATAGTGAAATTTTTATCTCAGTTACCCAAAGTACCCCAAAAATTTCCAACTGTAGACTGTAAAGGAGGCTTATAACAAGCCCTATAATGTAAAACGAGTTAATTAATAGCTCACGCGCATCGTTGACAAGGTATGGAAACATCGTCTCCAAGGCTAAAACTGTCTTTTCCTTGCTGTGGTTATCGTTTTATCGTATCGTCAGTCCTATTGCACCGCTAAAACACGCACAATAAGCATCCAAAAATCTTCCTTACACCATTCATGTGTCCAAAAATTGAAATTTTTCACCAAAAATAAATTTTCTCTTAAAGACTTGTTATGTTTATTTTGAAAATTTCTTTTCAAAACCGTTTCACTTTACTAAAAAAATAAGAAAATGACCAAAAAAAATTCCAACAACATTCTCCCAAAACTTCAAAATTGTATTTTTTAGAAATTTAAACAATTCAAGCTACATGTTGGCGAAAAAGGAAGTCAGTCACACCAAAAATGCGAAAACTTAATTCACACAAAAGACAAAAATAAATTTTAGTTTTGACAAGGAACGGTGGTTTATTTATTTATATACCCGTGACATAAAACCATTCTTTTACTAAAATTTATCCAATATAGAATTTTATGCTTTCCAACCATAGGACAACTATTAGTTTAGATAAGAAAAATGAGATTTCATTCAAACAACACGCGTGAATGACATAAACTTTTTCAAACTTAGAAATCTCATTAACCTAAGTCGTGCAATTTAGACAACACTAACAGTTACAAGCGCGAATCACTATAAAACCAAGAACCCGATGTTGGAAAGGGATAACAAAGGGATAACAACAAAACAACAATAAAACTCCCAAAACAATGGTTATAAACGATAAGATGCCTTGCTCTGTGGCTGGAGCTCAAAACAAATTTTATTATCTTTAATTAACCATATTAAGGTAACAAAATGCTCAATCTCATGTTACAAATATTGTTGGTGTTGTTGGAGATTTCCACATCACCGTCTCTTCTAAGAGAGAATTTACGATGAGAACAGAAACATACCACCAAACTGCTTCTCATGAAAACCCACTTAATATTACCTGCAGACAACAATTGATAGGTAAATTTACATAAAGTAACTCCATGAGACATCTAACAAAAGCAACAAGCTTGATCGAATATGATGCAACACTAAATGATAGTTACACCACCGATCAAGCTAAGTATTGATTTCCGCATCATGAGACAAATCCATTCATAACTTCCCATTTCTGGAGCGATGTGCTAAATTGGGTCACACGTCTACATGGGCAATTCAAATATAGATTCCCAAACACAAAAACCGACATCAAGAAAAAAAGATTTGCTGCAAAATCTCCAAAGTCAGACAAAAAAAAGACCATGCTAGTCCGCATCAACATGGATGCCTCTAAAACTCTTATCGAGACTCTCCTCAGGAAAAACCATCCAAAAATATCATATCTTCATCTTCGAAATGATGATCGCCCTCGAAAAAACCTATTCTAACAAGGTATAGCAAAGGCAAATGCAGCAGAAACACAACCTTATTCTAAGATATCGATCAATGGGCCAGTGCAAATCCAATTGCCTTGGCAAATTTTCTTAGCCCTAGAGTGTTGAGACCCTTTTGCTCATTCCAATCCAACCAAATGATTCTACCGAAGGGTGAGACTTAAATGGTATGTGTAAGAACGGATAGCGAAATTAGGTATTATGGACTAAGAAAGATTGTAGAGGAGAAAATTAGATCTTGGAGTACTAGTGAAGCAAGATCTGATGCGTAAACAAATGTGGTAATGAGGAGATGAGGCGGCAACAAAGAAAGAGAAGAAGGATAGGAATATGGTTCAGCTAGATGAGGAAGGAAGAAATAAAGAAGGAAGTTAAGGGGTAATTTAAATGCAACTTTTACAGTTGAGTCCTAGGCCCAAGTTGTACCAAAACTCATTAACTAATTGACCGTCCTAGTATAACACCAAACGATTAACTACCAAATGGGCTATGGACAGAGGATGGACCCTGAACTTATTAGGCCATATTAAATATTAATCATCCCACGTTATCTTTTAAGATTTAATGCGATCCGAAATAATTATCCGCATCATCACGATATTTAGAGATCGTAGTTGAACTCCAAACCAACTCCAAGGATCTATAATCTCAACAACAGTGCTGCGACTGCGCAATGAATGAAGGAATTCCAAAAATAACTCAGCTAGAAATCCATAATATAAATTAAAATGGATTTTCCCCTTACCTAGCTGACAACAACTGATGATCCACGAAATCAAATACTCCAACAAACAAGAAGAAGGATTTCCCTTAGCCTTTCCGAAGAAAAATTTAAAACTTTTCCGATAATGGTATATATTATAAACTAACAGTTTCGTATTTATAAACCTAGTTTATTACTACTGTCTGTATTCTAGTTTTATATTTCAAACTCGAAAAACCTTTTCATGTCTAAAAATATTTGAGCTTTAGAATCTTAAGGATAAATTTTGGTAATTTCAACAAATTATCCAACATATATAGGAAAATTGATACTAAAAATCACAAGGAATAGATAGTTATTGTTTTCGTATTTAGTGGCATATTCCTTGTCCTTCCTAATTCCATCTTTCCTACCAATCAAAGTACGTTTATTAAATTTACACAATAGCTCTAAAATTTTGAAACATGAATAGATTAAAATTTAAAAACATATCTTCACAAACTACTTTTCGAAAACATATTTCAAAACCATTGAAATCCATTTTTTAAATAGTTTTAAAAATAAATTTCCTTGAATACAAGGCCTAGAACTCAATTGAATATCTCAACAAAGGTAGATTCAGAATTTTAACGAAGCAACAAATGGATATACCTCATAATAATATTTCCGAAATGGATACGACATATTAGTGTGGGCTTTTTCTCTGTTTTGGATGGAGTAATGGTAATAATTGGAACTACAAACGAAACCAAACTAGGAATTTATGACTATCTCGGTGGTAGCTAGCTTTTTATATTAACATATATATTATTCCAGTTTCCAATATTGAATTAACGAAATCCACCAAATTTCATCTCATGCTCTTCACGACGAGATTGCCAACATACGTTGGGGTAAGACAGAATTGTCTAGAAACCCTAACTCAACGTATTTCAACCCTTAGTCGCTTAAAGTCCATTTTATATCATTAGGCCTAAGATTAATTTCAACATTGAAATAAATTAATGTCGAGTAAGAAGAAGAAAAACAGAAAAGAAAATCGAATTACGTTCTCTTGCGTTTCCTAATTTAACTAATTCCTCTGATCACTTAACCTAGGCTCTGATACCAAATGTAACACCTCACACTTTTCTGCACCCAAATTTTGACAAAAATCAAAACTTGAACACATCCAACCATAGAGCGTATATCTGGTACCTACAATAAATGAGCAGAAGCATAATCAGAGTATGATAAAATAACTCACAGCGGAAACAAAATAGGATAAATTAGTATTAACTCAAGAAACTACCTTTCTCAAAGTAAGTCACTTTGCCAATACCGAGCATGAGAGAGAACGAGAACCGAAAGCCAAACTTAATCATCTAGAAGAACCCGACCGTCTCTACGAAACTAGAGGGCACTAGCTACGGGACCTACTAGATAGGGTGGATTCTCCCTGATCACTTAAGACCTAGGCAGACCTATTGGTTATTTATTATCCATCGATGATATATTCAGCCATAAACTAGAGGGCATTATCTATGGGCCCTACTAGTTAAGGCTTTTGTCATTCACACATGTACCCTTTCCCTACATAAGGTGAGAGAAGGTATTTTATCGTTCGTTATACCTTCTAGCTAACCTTATTAGATAACCTCCTTAGTCGCTTACTATTTCCCGTAGGCTAGATGGCCATATGTGACCCTTTCAATTTCCAGGTTTGGAAAGGCCCACACACACCTGCCATTTAATATACAGAAAAACCTATTCCCAGGTGAAATCTTTAACCCTAGTCACTTTGCCTTTCAGGACCCAATAAGCGGACTATACGCAAAGGTTATTAGTTCGTCCGCCATTTTCCTTTAACACCTTTTTCTTTTTTGGATAAAGTAGGCTACATTATTAAGTCATTTCCGTTAATTCCTTTATATGGAAATACTATACATACACCATTTATTTGCACCACGGGTTTATATGGTTAATAATATCTTACATTATTAACCTACTAAGTCCAACTATATTTTCTATTTCCATTACTATTAATAAGGAAGGCTATATTCCTTTTTTTCTCTAGGATATTTATTTAATACCTTCACTAATTTGGACTTAGTATTTAAGAGAAATCAACATCCAATAATCCCCTTTTTGACACCTAATTACTTTCCATTTCTTTCTTTTTTCCCCTTTATGACCATAACGGTCATACTTTCCTAAGACATTAATTACAATGGAATATCCTTATTTTATCAGTCTCGGATATATTTAATCATTGTACCCCAACTGACATTTATTAATTTTATTTATTTATTTATTACTTGACTGTTATATATATATATATATATATATATATATTTATGTACCAGGCCTCTCACATTAAGTTGACTACCTATGGATGCTGGATTTGCCGGTCGGTTCCGAGTAGAGTGAACATAACCTCGTGCCTTAATACGATTATATTTATGCATTAGACCCCTCACATTAAGCTAACTACCTATGGTTGCTGGATTTGCTGGTCAATTCCATGTAGGCTTACACCACATGTAGAGCATAACATCGTGTCTAAATGCGGTTATTATTCAAATGTCCTAATTGGGGTTTACAACAATTATCCTAATTGATTTTAGGAATTATAACCATTTTCCTATCACATTTATTTTTTCCCAAATCAATATTGGTTACAATGGTTTTGTCTTTATTTATGGCCTCATTTATAGCAGTTAATTACATTCATTGCTACAAATGCTCACCACAAATATATTAATTCAAAATGGATCATATTTACACATAGTTCCATAATTAAACCTTATCCAAACATTCAAACATTGGTCACAATTTGTTAATTAATTATTTATGGCCTCCTTTATAGCAACCAGTTACACTAATTGCTACAACGGTCACCATAAATATATTCATTAAGTATGGAATATAATTTACATGTATGATTCCATAAATGAATGCCATTCAACATTTAATATGATGTATATTTTACCATTTTACGACGGATCATATGTATATATTTATTTTTATGTTTGCACGGTCAACGTAGTTAATAATATTTTATTTATTATTTTGTATTACTTATTTTTAAATTAATGATTTGGTCTAATCAAATAATCAAACATTCCCATTTTATATTCAATCTTGCCAAAAAGGTTTCAAGTCTCACAAGGACTATTAGTTGTAATCATTGTAAAAATGCCTATTTTGTGGAATTTGACAAATTTTCAAATCATAAGAAATATATGTAATATATATATATATATATATATATATATATTGAAAATTGGTATGCTTTTATTAACTTAAAGAAAAGTACATTACAAAGTTAACATACTAACCCGAAACAAACAAGCATAAAACTGAAAGAACATAAGACTAAATACAAACATAAAACTGCAAGATAAGCTAAAGATAAACCCATGATGAGGCTGCCAATTCTAAACAAGTGTGATCCAACCTTGCACTTCAACTCAAAGAACCAGTTTGCTCCATGTTTTTGCACAGAAAAACTTGTGCTACATGATTTTCAGTCTTGAACATTTTCTCTTATCTCCAATAGAGTAAATCACGAATTAAATGACTCCACAATTTAATCCTTGTTCCAACATACCATTTGGTCGTGAAATCAAATAACTCCACATTTTAAGCATTATTCCATCCGACCACTTGGTGCATGTGTAGTAACAGTGTCCTATTTCCCACGTTCTATGAATATCGAACTGCCTAAGCAGTGCTCTACAAATTTAGAAGCAAACCATGATCTTGTAAGTAATGGACCTATTGAACAGTTCAGCTTGAACAGATAGAATCTAAGTCGAGCGGTGGTCCAGGTTAAAGAAGATTTGTTGGAGGACGGAGGGCATATGGCACTGAATGTCGTGTGTAGAATAGTTTCACTAAATCTCACGTTGTCCACTATTGGCTTGATCTTCAGTGAGATGACTTGAAGACTAGATTTGAAGATAAAAGCATGAAATCATTAGTTGCGATGTTTGAGAACGGAGTTTCCTAGGTTGAATCTATACTTAGATTCAGAAGATCGAGTTGATTTAGTGTATTTCGCTCGTATTTTGTACTAGAGAAGAAGACCTATGAAATGGTTTATTAATACGTTCTAGGAATCGCCATTCCTCCCCTCATGGGAGTAGATTTTTTTTTTTTTGAAAATTGGTAACTATTATTGCAACTACCAATCAATTGACAATACATATAACCTCAATGCCAAACTCTCTTAACAACCGAACAAAAAAAGAGAAGTAAAACACGAAAATTACAACTAAAACTGACACGAACATCCATAATCACTCAATACAACATCAACCTGTATCTAATAAATCAACTCCCCATGTTTTTATAAATTCTACATTACCACGTGATCTTTCAGACTTGTTACCATTGTTATTCACTAGCCACTAGATCTCTTTCTCAATCATCTTCAAGCAAAATTCCTTTATCACACATCTATCATTGAATATCCTTGCATTCCTCTCCTGCCAAAGCTGATAAACAGTCACCGTTAAAGCAGCACATGCAGTATCAAGCAGTTGGTCTTTTTTTGTGAACAGATTAAGGACCTTCAAAGCCTCCTCCTCCAGAGTACTCATGTTAGAAGAATCAAATCCAAGCTTCAATGAAATAGCACCCCAAATAAAATGAGAGTATTCACATTCAAAGAAGATATGACTAATCTTCTCTTCTGCATTACCACATAAAATGCAGTAACTATCTTCAACAATGCCAAATCTTTGTAACCTCTCTTTAGTATTTAGCCTATCCTTAATAGCTAAAAAAGAAATTAGTGCCATCCTCTTCGCGTTCTTGTTGTGCCAAATAACTTTGAAAATATCTCTCATTGGCTGTCTAAATCGAATCTTCTCCCAGACTTTGTGAAACGAGAATGTCCCACCTTCTCCCCATTCATGAAAATCTTCATGAACATTAGCATTCAACTTGATTGCACTAACAGTATGTTGAATCTCATGATTAGCTGGATGAAGACTTGCATCTAACAGACCATCTCTTATAATAGAAGAAACATATTCCTCATTCCTTCCTAGTACGTGAAATCTCAAAATACCAATAATATAAACTAAAAACTTAGTATTAAGCCAAGGATCAAACCATAAATGTGTAGAAGTACCTGTAGCAATAACCTTGTTAAAGAGTTGTCTGCCTCTAGTTCGCAACCTCATCATCGTTTTCCATGAACTAGATGCATTATTGTCAGTTCTCATATGCCAAAAAAAATTTCCACAACAATATTTATTTCACATCCAACTACTCCACAGAGAAGAATCATTCAAAAATTTCCATGTCATTTTAATAGCAGCAGCCTTCTTTAAATCCGAGAAAGATTTGAAACTTATGCCACCTTCAAGCTTAGGCAAACAAAGCTTTTCTCATTTGATTTTATGTGAAAAACTCCCCCAAAAAAATCAGCATAGATCATATGAAACTTATCAATAATATGTTCAGGCAACTGATAAACTAGAATCCAATATAAAATAGTAGGCATAATTACCGATTGAATTAATTCTGCTCTTCCCGCAAAGCTCAAGAAATTAACATCCCGTCCTTGAATTTTATCTTGAACTTTATCCAATAATGATTTACATTCATTATAATGAACATAATTGTAAGACAGAGGAACCCCAAGGTACCTAACTGGCAATTGTCCTACTTGAACTCTTAAATGTGCAAGGTTCTCATTGACATTACGGGCATAAGAGCTAAAATACAACTTTGTTTTATTTTCACTCACTGTTAGTCTAGAAAACTGCTTTAGTTTGTCAAAAACACTTCTTAGAGCAACAAAACACATTGCTACACATTTCCCAAATATCATTAGATCATCGGCATATAATAAATGTGTGACTATAGGCTCAAATTTGTGCACTGGGAGTAGAATATATATATATATATATATATATATATATATATATATATATATATATATATATATATATAGTCGATGCAAATTACATACACATACATGTATTTATATTTATATGTGCCTTTGCACCACTTCTCCCTTTTTAATCCTTTTTGTCATGCTTCTTGTGATTCTAAAATAACGCCTCTTTATATTTTTAAGGAGAAAAAGGGCAAATTTTATAATGCTTAAGCCAAAACCTAAAAATATTGAATATAAGCAAGGAATATTCTTTTATTCTTAAAATCACATAATACACAAATTTCATCATTTTACCCAAATGCACATATTTCATATTTCAGCACCGAACTAAAGATCTGAATATAACTATAACAAATTTATGTTTAATGGGACTGATTTCCAACTTATCATGTTATACATTACCCCAACTTATCATTTACCAATTTTAACAATATTCAAAATCAGATCTGATGGTTGCCACAATTTACACTTATTTAAATAAACAGATCTGATAGGCCTAAAACATAGATTGGATTCAAATGAAATAGATAAGCCATTATAATTGTATTAGTAAATTTCCCACTCACCTTATAGCTTCCAATTTCTGAGTTTTGATCCCCTTTAGGCTTACAATCCCCAAATTCTTATAATCTACAATGTATCTAGAAAGGGGAAGATTCTAGATCTGTAGAAATATAAGAAAAATGGAAGAGAGCTAAGAATTATATCATTAAGCAGCCTCTTCCATTGAAAATATTAATCTTCCCAATTCCATATGAATTTGATATGGTTTGGTGTATGTATGAATATATTTTATTTAGAAATTAGGTTAAAAGAGGAAGTAAGATGGCAGAGTTTCGCGGCCTCTATAGATTTGAATGGAAGAGAATGAGGCTCTACCCCTTTATTTATAGGAGTGAAAATAGTCTAGAACCGTCAAATTATTTTACATTATATCCATCCATTCATTACAAATATAATATAAACAAAATCCTAAAAACCTAGCCGTCACTAGGCAGTTTGACACCAAGTAGGTCGAGCTGGGCGGTCGACCATCGTCGACCCCCATGTCGACCGTCTGGGCATCAAACTTCCCAGGTCGGCTGGGTTATATTAGGTAAATTATTAATTAATTATTCTATTTATTTATTTTACGTCCATTTTCGTATTTCGTTCGTAACTTTTTCATTCTGACTCCGTTCGCGAGACTACAAACATGAAGGTTGACCAGGATTTCGAGATGAACGCAATGGTTAAAGTCTCACAGCCAAATGACATCGTTTACAGAAATTCCTATTTTTGAAATTCAAATCATTAATTTATATTGCCAAAATTCCGAATTGTTACATAGACTTCCGATATTCTCTCCGGAAGTTCCACATAATAAGCCAGTTTCCCAATTCTATCAATGATCTTGAATGGCCCAATGAATCTGGGATCCAACTTCCCAGTCTTTCCAAATCGGATGATTTTCCTAATAGGAGAAAGTTTCAAAAAGATTAAATTATTAATACAAAAACTCGAGCTCCTTTCTCCTCTTATCAGCGTAGGACTTCTACCAATCTTGGGTGACTTTCATTCTTTGTCGAACCAATAAAATCTTCTCTATGGAATCAAAGATGAGGTTTGGTTCAAGTAGAATCTTGTTGGTAGTTTTCCACTAACAAGTCGGTGATTTGCATGGCCTTACGTACAATGTCACATAAGGCTCTATACCAATCATCGGTTGAAAACTATAATTATATGAGAATTCAACTAATGACAAGTGTTGCTCCCGTACTTCTCCAAAATCGATGATGCGAGATCTCAATAAATCACTAAAGATTTGATTGAGTCCCTTAGTTTGTCTGTTAGTTTGCAAGTGATATGTGGTTCTTAGATTAAGGGTTGTGTGACACCCCACATCCGTTAATGTCACTCTTTATCAAATTGCATTAAGTTTCGTGAAGCGTTATTGGTAAACAGAAATAGAATCTCATAAGATAGATATAAAAATAGCAGCGAAAATTTAAAACTTCATTATTCAATAGAAAAATACCGTAGTCTCAAAACCAGTTCCAACATCAAGCTAAAATACTAAAACCAAATACATTAAACCAAAAAATCTGTCATGCGCTAAAAATATCAGAGTACATAAATGTAAAGTCATAATCCCCGTAAGTAGCCATAGCAAAGTAGACAAGTAATCAAAGTGGTACATCAAAGCTGTAACACCCCACGTCCATTAATGTCACTCTCAAAGGGAATGCATTAACTTTCATGGAGTATTATTGGTGTATAGAATAGAATATAACAAGACAGATACATATATTGGTTCTTGAAAAATTAAAACAACTTCTATTGCAGCGGAGAAATATTTTGGTTACAACAACATCAAAAACCAACAATAAAACCAACTACACTTAATATCCATCTTGACAAATTGTTTTCTGAGTACGTAAAGTAAAAATCATAACCCCAACATAAGTAGCCATAAAAGAGATAAGCTGAACTTTACTTTCAGCAATCCAAGCACTTCCAAAAGAGAGAGAGAAAGTCACAAATCAAGGTCCAATAGCACTAGTCCCACCGTTAGAACCTGGGGGGGGGGGGGGGAGGGGGGAGGAAGAAGAAAAGAGGCGCATAAACTGGTAAAACAAGGAATGACTGTGAAATAAGTGGGCATGACAAAGAAAACAAGAAGAATAAGATAACGTTAACTGCGCCTCCAACACTATAGGATAATTACTACACTGCACCAATATTAGTCACCCTAAAAGTTGATCCCGCCTACTGAACAAAATAATAATAATGGTAGTTTCGTGTACCCCTAGTTGTCTTCATAGGTGCCGCATGCTCCTATCTCCACTAGTTGTACCCACTACCCCCATGCGATCGGCTCTCTAACTTGTAGATACCCGTGCTGGTCCCACAGTGGGGGTGTATCACTCCCTAATGTGGCAACCCGATACCACTAAAGATGCACGGCTTATATCTACACGATGCAACAACATCTTACCTTCCAGCCTGGGCCCACGCACGCACATGACCCCGTTGGACTTGCGTTGCCACCGTTAACTCGTTTTGACCTCTTACAATCAAACCCAGTAAGCTTGTCCCGTCCTCGATCTAACTCGAGCTCACAAAGATACTTAATGTGTTACTTGTTTGAAAAGGGTCCCCCATGCTTGACACAAGCTTTCCACCTATGCTTGGTCCCCACTTAGGATTTCCAACTTAGCCCCTCTTATTCATGTCTTCTTACATGTTTCAATTTGGTTAAGTGTTTCTAATCGTATTTCACATGTCACCCAAGTCACCCACTTAACCCCCATGTCCAACCACATGTTTATCTTGGTTAAGTGTTACTTAATTCATTATAACCGTAACCTTGTAAGACCTCCTACATTACCGTTTGCGGTTGCTGGATTTTCCGGGCGGGTCCGTGCAGTCTTATACCACAAACGATTCTAACCTCGTATCTTTACAATTGTTACACATTTAACTTATGCCTTCGACCTCTTACATTAGACTACCGTTTGTGGTTGCCGGATTTGTCGGGCAGGTCCGGGCAGTCTTATACCACAAACGAGTCTAACCACGTGTCTTAGGCGTCTATTATTATATATAATTATTTCACCCCAATATGAATTAATTATCCCTATTCAAACTTTCAATAATTTCCAAATTAAACTATGTCAATAATTGTTACCTAAATTATGTCCATACTTTTTTAGGTATATAAATTATACCAATTAATGTCTCAAATTAATTATATGCCTTTAAAGCCATTTTATGCTAATTCACAATATGAATTATTTAATATTTTACCACTGCCCCCACGTCGTTCGTACGTTTAATATGGAATATATTAGACCCGCAAATAGTCTAACTCATAAAAAGAAAAGAAACATCACAACTTGCATAACATAAAAAATAGATCTAACTTGCAAATAAGAATAGGCTAGCATGGATCAAAACTTGCATGGTTATAATTTACATAATCATAAATTTGCATAATCAATAACTTGCATAGGCAATAGGTACAATTTGTATAAACTACAAACTGGCAATGTAACGGTCCGCAAATCCGTACTATCTGAGTTGACTAATAACACCACACGTCCAACCCAAATTGCATAGAAATACGAATCATTTTTAGAAAGAAATTAGAGGATGAGAAATAGAAAGAAAGAAAAGTTAGAATAGAAAAAAAACGAAGAACACAAATCTCACAGCGGAACGAATAAAATATATTAAATAACATAACTTTTGAAATACAAATCAGTAACTGTATATATACATACCATTATCAGAGCACAACAGTTATTCCTGGAACAGTTATAAACATCAGTTTCCAGATACAACATAGTACACAGCGGAAATATGATAGTCTATAGCTAACCGGTGAAGCCTCCTACTTCCAGCTCTTCCAAGTGAATCTGAAAAATCCCAACTACTTGACTGCCCATACAAATTTGGGCACCCAAGATTTTAGGGAAAAACAAACAAAATAAAACTCTGGGTCAGTCATGGGACTGGTCTGAGTAAACTCCAACCATTTGTTTAACTTTCAAAATCCTTTCGAAAGAAATGATAATCGTAAGACCGATCCACACATAAACACAGATGGTTTTTACCTTATGATAACCCAAAATATTTTTGATATCAAATCCAGTGGTATTATAATAATGTCTAAATCAAATAAATAGAATCTAGTGAAACGCTTGCATCTCACACTCCATATATATTATAAAATCAAAAACCGCATGGCGCTTATTGGAGATTGGAATTCCAATATGACAAGGTATGGAACCACCTTCCGATAGTGTATCTCTAGAGAGGAATACACTGGGTTCAACAAGAACATCTTCCAACCCGGCCCACACATGACCGACCACTCATTTCGCTTGAGTGTATCGAATGTATATCACCAACGGTTGGGATCCGCAACCGTTTCCCGAATGGGACAACATCAAATAGAATAAGGAATTAAATGAATCTCTAGATAGGTGATAATACACCCTAATGGGAGCGACCAACTTAGCCATGCTGCCTGCCCGATTTTTCCATTTCCCGGTTGTTGAGGCCTGAGGCTACGATTACTTTCCATTCATTGATAGCATAATCACTTTGAATGCCACATTTTCAGATCCGTTAATCACTAATTGATTTGCATAAATATATTCTGGATATTATGCTAAGGGAATAAATCCGTTGCCACCATATATATTTGTACATATCAACATATTCGATCATTGGAAATACTTTGTCAGACATTCGTCCATATACGTTAGTTCTGGGGCTGAACGTAACCAAAGGCCCAAATTCTATTAATATAAAAAGCCCTTGCACTTTACTTCGTCTTTGATTATCTTCGTATAATCTGATTCGCAACGCTACTGCCAATACGGAGTGGTTCACGGATAATAATCCAACCGGCCTCTCCATTTTGACAACGATATTGGAAAATACTTCGATAGTCGGTTATTTAACTATCGAAGAAAAACAAACATCCATTCACAGAATCAAACAATCACTGGGCCCCTTAATTAATATTTCATTAATTACATCATTTCTCTATTTCTTTTTTGTTTGCGAACAAATTATACAATTGTAAACAACTGTAAAATCCGTTCGGCTTTCCTAAACAACAAGGATTGTTGCAGAGGGTGTCGAACTCTAGGACCAAAAATATTTTAATTAATAAATCCAATCAAGTTATTCCAAGATTTTGATTGATTGAAAACACAGAAAATAACAGCAATTAAATAAAGACGAGAGATTTATCTAATAAGAGAAAGCAATTAGGGGATAATGACATAGATTAGATTCACACTCGTCAATAGCCAACAAATAAATATAGATCTAATTCATGTTTCTGTCACAAACACGAATCAACGATAAATAGATTCTTAGAAACAAATAAGTAAATAACGACAAGCATAGCCTATGCAGGAGCTAAGCTCTTAAACAACCATAGACTATCAGGACAGATTCACTAATTAATTTCTAGAACCCTAAAATTAGATCTAAATCTGATAATTGTTAGATCTAACACGAATATACCCTGTGAAGGTGCATAGCTCTTAAACGACATAGAATATGAAGGTTCAGATCTAACCCTTGATTCAGATCTAGATCTACATATATAATGTCCTCATCTATTGGCTATGTGATTCATGTTGAATCATATCTATTAGCGTCATCACCCCCTAATCAAGGGAACTAGCTAGGCATAGCTAAAGAAGAAGAAAAACAGAAATTAAATAACATGAACATAAATAAAATTAAAACTAAATAGAACAGAGGAAGAAGAGTTTTATTCCAAGAGAAAGATTACAGAATAAAACTAAGTGTGTTTTTACATGAATAAGATACAAGGTATTTATAGTTGTATTGGCCAAGGCTACTTGGCAAATTCCATAATGTGGGACAAAAACCCCTTTTTCAAAATAACACATTAATCAAGTAGCTCAGTGTGAACGCATGCAGCGCATGAATGAGAAGCCTTGCAAATTACATGATATGGGACAAATAATTTAGCCCAATTAGCAACTAGACCAATGTGAACGCATGCAGATGTCATTGAAAATAGGTTGCGGGATTCAACTCCAATTGACTTGAGAATGAATAACAACTCCAAGTGATCGTTATGGAAAAGCATTGAATCTTGTCTTTGAAATATGCAGCAGAAGGCGATTGAATAGCAACTTTTCTTCAGATCTTCAAGCTTTAATCCAGCTTTAAAATTCGACACTCTTCTCGCACAAATTCTTCATGCTTTTCAACAATTAAGTGCGTTAATCCATTCATCAAAAATAATCTGTAAACACAACTATAAATGCACAATATCAATTATTTAAAAGATAAAATAAGATAAATATGTAGATAAAATATACACATTTACGTGTATAACAAATACCCCCACACTTATCTTTTTATTCGTCCTCGAATAAACTAAACTAAGATATGTCACACTTTCGTAGGAAACACGATTGCATTTAGCGTATGCAACAAGCCGTTAAACCCCTTGGTGTCCCTAGTAGGACGAGTGTTGTCTCGTGAGGGTTTTCAGGGGATACTACCCAAAAAATCCAAAGCGCCTTGTGGATTAATCAAATAATATATTTAAGGTCTTTCACATTCCAAGGATTTCACCTAACTTCAATAATAACGGTTTAGCCCCAAATTTTCCATCCCATAATTAGTGCAAAAATGAATAAAAATTTTCAAGCTGAATCGTAATTCCTTGATAACACTGTAATTGTATTGAAGGTTAAGAGCGTGGTGTCAACAAAAGTTCTACACATCGACAATGTGCACCCAATCATTTCTTTATTCTTTATTCCCTTTTTTTTGAATGATTTTGCACCAATGTAACTGTAATGTATTGGATATGAGTTATGCATAGATGAAGGAAAATTTTGTAAGTTCTAAAAATATTCTAGATAAGAGGGAAAGTGTATTAGTTGAACTTCAAATTACAAAAGATAAAGTAATACTAAGGCACACATGAACATTTTTATTTCCTTTCATCTCGTCTACTACAATCCTCACTTCTAAGTACAGTAGAATGGATGTGGATGGAATGGAATTGAATGCTTTTATAGTCAAGAATGATGAATGACTATTTTATTCAGAGAGACTGTCTCTTTATTTCATTTTTTTTTTGTATGATGAATGATGAATGGAGATGGAATGATGCCATACATTATGTCATTTGATTCCTCCTCTACTAAACCAATACTTCATGAAAGGAAAGTTTTGTGCCCTAGTTACTCTATTTCTATAACCCTAATTCAACACACAAGTCTGGATTGATGTTATATAAAAAGCTGAAAGGAATGATAAACAAAGTTTCGTAAGATAGATAACCCATATAAAATAAGATGTGGTATATGGTTATCCTACCTTAAAACAAGTACGGAGTGGGTAGTGTAATAATGGTATAAAAAGTGACGTTTCTGAACCTTTGAAAATAAATCAGTACAAGGTTCTCAAGTATACCAATATAAGAAAAACTTATCGAAACATGGATGTATTTCGACTAAAACTTGGGTTTGAATAATGTGGGGTATCGAAGAAGAACGCTACAATGAGTCATTTCTCCTTAATTGGGCCAAGTGGATTTTAGAACTTACGATTTTGAAAATTTGAGTGGAAAAGAAAATATTATGCATGAAAACGAACTCAGAAAATCCAACAAATGTAGGTGCAAAATCATTTTTATTTCTTGATTTTTTTTTGATTATTTTTACTTGCACATTCTAACACGTATAACAAGGGTTGACACGCTTACTCCAGAACACGACTAACGTCTGCACAGTCTCAATCTAGCATCTTAAAAAGACACATTACAATTCAATGAATAAATAATGTTCATTCCCATCACCCAAAAATTCAACTTATCAAACAAGAACCAAGGTGTTATTTATGAGTTTAAGTTAATCCTTGTTCAATGAATGACCTAGTTCATAAAATTTGATTGCTGATGTAATGTAAATCCCCCCCCCCCCCACACTTGAGTGTGACTGTGTCCTCACAGTCGTTAATCAGACATATCTTAGTGAAAGGGAAAAACAATTAAGAGAATATTTACAGATGTACAAAAGAGGGTTAGTGCATCTTACCGAATGTAATGTGGCTCATGGAGGACCATGAGCTCTTCCTCTTGGTTGGGTATTGGTTCCAACTAAGGTTTAAGGCGTTGACCATTGACCTTATAGGACGATCCATCGGTTGGATTCTCAATTTCAACTGCACCATACGGAAAAACAGTCTGCACAGTGTAAGGTCCTGTCCATCTAGATTTTAACTTACCCGGAAATAAATGCAGTTTTGAGTCATACAACAGAACTTTTTGACCTGGCATGAAAGTTTTACGTAAAATTGATTTATCATGAAAAACTTTTGTTCTGTCCTTGTAATTCGTTCATTTTCATAGGCATCATTTCAAATTTCATCAAGTTCATTAAGTTGAAGCTTCCTATGTTCACCTGCTTGCTCTAAATCAAGATTCAAAGTTTTTATTTCCCATAACGCCCTATGTTCTAGTTCAACTGGCAAGTGACATGGCTTACCAAAAATCAACCGATAAGGGGACATACCCAAGTTTGTTTTGAAAGTAGTGCGGTAAGCCCAAAGAGCGTCGGTTAATTTTTGAGACCAATCTTTACGATTTCGATTCACAGTTTTCTCAAGGATTTGTTTAATCTGCCTATTCGATACTTCAACCTACCCACAAGTTTGAGGATGGTACGGAGTGGATAACTTGTGGGTTATCGAATACTTTCTCATGAGAGCTTCAAAAGAACAATTACAGAAGTGTGTTCCATTATCACTAATTATTGTGCGAGGTGTGCCAAACCTAGAGAAGATATTTTCTTTCAAGAAGCGCACAACAACCTTGTTATCGTTTATTTTGCATGGAACTGCTTCGACCCATTTGGAAACATAGTCAACAACTAAGAGAATGTAAAGGTTCCCCAAAGAATTAGGGAAGGGACCCATGAAGTCTATACCCCAAACATCAAAAATTTCGACCTCTAGAATGGGGTTTAGAGGCATCATATTCCGTTTAGAAATTTTCCCTAAGAATTGACATCGATCGCAAGTTTTGCAAAATTCGTATGCGTCTTTGAAAAGGTTGGGCCAGTAGAAACCCAATTGGAGAACCTTTTCGGCTGTCTTTTTGGGTCCGAAGTGACCACCACAGGCTTGGTCATGACAGAAAGAGAGGACACTATGAGTTTCAGTGTCGGGAACACACCTTCGAATGATTTGGTCGGGACAATACTTGAAAAGATAGGGGTCGTCCCAATAAAAATGTTTCACTTGGGAAAAGAATTTGTGTTTATCCTGCTTAGACCAAAAAGAAGGGGTCTGCTTGGTGACTAAGTAGTTGATAATGTCACCGAACCAAGGATCAGTGGATAGAGAAAATAGTTGTTCATCAGGGAAATTCTCGTTGATCGGAAGAGGAGAAGACGGGGCATTTGGAAGACGAGACAAGTGGTCTGTAATAACATTGTCAGATCCCTTTTGTTCCTTAATGGTAAGGTCAAATTCTTGAAGTAGAAGGATCCAACGAATGAGACAAGCCTTAGCATCCTTTTTAGAGAAAAGATACCTAAGTGCGGAATGATCGGTATAAACCGTGATGTGTGAGCCAACTAGATAAGGCCTGAATTTTTCTAGAGCAAAAACAACTGCCAAAAGTTCCTTTTCAGTGGTCGTATAATTGATTTGGGCATCGTTCAAAGTCTTACTCACATAGTAAATGACGTGAAGAATCTTGTCGATGCGCTGTCCTAGGACAGCGCCAACAGCGAAATTCGAGGCATCACACATGATTTCAAAAGGCAACTTCCAGTTGGGAGAGCAAATGATCGGAGCCGAGACAAGTTCATTTTTAAGATGCTCAAAAGATGAAATGCAATTAGAATTGAAGTCGAAAGGAACATCCTTACCAAGAAGATTGGTCAAAGGTCGAGTGATTTTGCTGAAATCTTTTATAAAGCGACGATAAAAACCAGCATGACCTAAAAAGGATCGGATGTCCTTAATGGATTTGGGAATGGAAAGATTCGAGATAGCCTCAATTTTGGCTTTGTCTACTTCAATTCCTTTGCTAGAGATGACATGTCCTAAAACAATGCCATGTTTGACCATGAAGTGACACTTTTCCCAATTAAGCGTTAAGTGTTTATCTTTGCAACGATTAAGAACAAGACCAAGATGATGTAAGCACTCAGAGTAAGAATCACCAAATATGGAAAAATCATCCATGAACACTTCCAAAAATCGCTCGATCATATCAGAAAAAAATGCTAATCATGCACCTCTGAAAGTTTGCAGGTGCATTACAGAGACCAAAAGGCATATGTCGGTATGCAAATGTACCAAACGGACAAGTGAAAGTGGTTTTCTCTTGGTCCTCAAGAGCGATAGGGATTTGATTATAGCCCGAGTACCCATCAAGGAAACAATAGTACTCATGACCAGCTAGTCGTTCTAACATTTGATCGATAAATGGCAGAGTGAAATGATCCTTACGTGTTGCAGCGTTAAGTTTCCTATAGTCAATGCAAACACGCCAGCCGGTCTGGGTGCGGGTTGGGATAAGCTCGTTAGCTTCATTTTGGATCACGGTAATCCCTGATTTCTTAGGTACGACATGAATCGGACTAACCCATTGACTATCAGAAATCGGGTAGATGATTCCATTGTCAAGGCATTTAAGGATTTCAGCACGAACTGCTTCTTTCATGATGGGGTTTAGTCGACGCTGGGGATCAAGAGTGGGTTTGGCATCATCTATAAGGTGGATTCTATGTTGGACAATCGAAGGACTAATCCCCTTAATATCAGCCATGGACCAACCAATTGCTTCCTTATTTTTCTTAAGAATGGGAAGGAGCAATTGTTCCTGCTCTAAAGTAAGGTCAGAAGCGATGATGACAGGAAAAGTTTCATTGTCTCCTAAGTAAGCGTACTTAAGATGACTGGGCAGCACTTTGAGTTCAGATTTTGGGGACGACTCAACTGAAGAAATTGGTTGAGGAATAGGCTCAATTGTGAGCGGCTCAACAGGAATCGAATCAGAGACATTTTCAGGAGTATCTTGAAACAAAGTTTCGTAATTTGATTCAATTTCATTATTCAGATGGTCGAGCTCAGATTCATTATCGTTGACAACATGAATTTCAGAAAACTGGTCCATATAAGAGTTAGGAGAGTTTTCAGTTCTAAAGATGTTTAGCTCGACAGTCATGTTACCGAAAGAAAGTTTCATAGACCCATTTCTACAGTTGATGAGAGCATTAGAGGTTGCTAAGAAGGGTCGTCCTAGAATCAAAGGGATCTGATTTGCAGGATTGCCAACCTGTTGAGTTTCTAAGACAATGAAATCAACTGGAAAGATGAATTCGCCAATTTTGATCAACACATCCTCGATTTCTCCCACAGGTTTCTTAATTGAACGGTCTGCAAGCTGAAGGGTAACCTTGGTGGGTTTCAGTTCTCCTAGCCCTAATTGGCGATAGACGGAATATGGAAGCAAGTTAACACTAACACCTAAGTCTAGCAGGCATCTATCGATTTTCTTGTCCCCAATAGTACGTGATATTGTGGGGCAGCCAGGATCTTTGTATTTCACTGGCATTGATTGGGACAAGACCTCGCTTAGAGTTGCCGCTAGAAACACTTTCTTAGGTACTTGTGTATGACGTTTTTGAGTGCACAAATCTTTTAGAAATTTCGCGTACTGTGGAACTTGCTGTATAATATCTAAAAGAGGAATGTTCACTTTAACTTGCTTAAATATTTCAAGCGTATTTTCTAGCTGATCCATCTTTTTCCTAGGTCGGAGTCTATGAGGAAATGGAGCAGACAACTCAGTAGGTTGCGCTGCTTGAGTTTGAGGATGGTCCTTGTCAGAAATTGGCTCAATGTTTTGATCTAAGTTGGTCGAATTTTCGATAGGGTTTGGAAGATCGTCCGGTAAAGCATTCGGGTTGACCACATGGTTGTCAATCTTTTTGCCGGATCTAAGAGTCGTGACAACATTCAATTGACTAACGTTTGAATCCTGAATGATGTGAATTTGGTTGGGGTTTGAAATTTGTCCTCTAGGGTTTTGAATGGGTTGACTTGGAAAAGTACCTTTTTCCCATTCACTTAATCTAGCGTTAAGCCGAGACATTTGTTTTTGGAGTTCACTCATTTGTTGATTCGTGTTTTGCATATATGATTGCAAGGAGTTGTCTAGCTTGTTTTGATTTTCAACAGTTTGCTTAGTCATTTGCGCTAATAGGTTGCTCACCTCAGATAAATTGCCCTCAATCGTAGAAAGGCGTTTTTCATATTGGGGTGCAACCGTTTGATTGTGGAAAGGCGCCTGGTTCGAAGTGTACTGATTTTGCCTAAGAGGAGGGTTCACAGCATTGTTTGGAAATGCATGATTCAAAGGTCTATTTATCAAGGGGTTATTTGGACCATAAGAAAGATTTGGGTGGTTGTTAGGCTATTGAAAGCGTTTACTTGCTCAAGGGACTAGGGACAGTCATCAGCCATGTGATTGGAGTCAAGACAGATGTGAAACATGGCTTGGGAAGCGTTATTAGACTGAGTGTGTGTTCTAACAACGTTCAGTATGGCATCAACAAGAGTATTAGAAGAAGAAGAGGATTCATCAGAATTACTATTGGATCGCGAATAGAGAGATTTTTCATTGGTTCGTTCCCATTGTTTCGATTTTTCCGCTAACTCATCCAGAAATTCCCAAGCTTCTACGTCAGTCTGTTTTAGAAAATTGCCCTGACACATGGACTCTAACATTTGCCTAGTACTATTATCAAGTCCATCATATACAGTTTGACATAGCGACCATGTTTCATAACCATGATGGGGACAACTTAACAACAGTTTTTTAAATCTTTCGAAGTATTGCCAAAAAGATTCACCCCCTTTTTGGTGGAAATTGGTGATTTCATTTCTGACTCTAGCTGTTTTTTCTGGGGGGTAGAATTTTTTAAGGAAAACTGCTGTAAATTCATCCCATTTTTTAATCGAATTTGGGGGTAAGCTGCGAAACCATTTTTCTGCGGAGTCAGTTAGTGCGAATGGAATCAAACGAAGTTTAATACCATCCTCACATAACTGTTGTAATTTAAAGGTTGCACAAGCATATTCAAATTTCGTTAAGAAACTATATGGTTCATCATGAGAAAAATTTCCAAATTTGGGAAGGATGTTTATCTGACTCGATCGGATTTCAAAGTGGTTACCCATAGGATTGGGTAACTGAATGCAAGAAGGGACAGTAACTCTATCGGGAAGAATTCTGTCCATCAGGGTACGAGGTGCGGGTTCGTTACCCATTTCTAAAGGTTGGTCGAGTAAATTGGGTTTTGAGGAAAGAGAAGGTGGTTCGATTCTAACTAAACGACGAGATTCTTGGTCACGAGTCCAAGTTTGCACGCACTAGAAAGAAGAAAAAGCGAGTTTGTCAAGGAAATTTAGACAATGGAGAAGTTCAAAAAGAGGTGAAAAGGAAAAAGGTTTTGAAACTGGGAGTTTTCTAGGAAAAATACGACCTACAGAACTAGCAAGGTTAAAAAAAGAGAAAAAAATTGTATTTTTTTATTTGTTTTTGTTTTTCAAAATTTTATTTGTTTTTGAGGAGTTTTGAATTTTTTTTATTGCAATTCGCAAACCAATCAGATACACAGAATTTGGCTACAATGAAATTTTCTGTCCTTAGTAGCTCCTAACCCAAAATTATATAATGACACGTTTGATTACTTAAAACAAACGATTTCTCAGCCAGTTAACGGACAGGAGTTATCGGTGCACCAGGAATCACCTAGCAATGCAGCCGAAGGTTTAAGTACCTTCAGAGTAACAACCGATATAATATTTACGAATCACCGTAATATTTATAAACGGTTATTTCTCTACCGTAGTCTAGACACCAAGAAATAATTCGTTCCAAATGAATCAACTGTCAAAATACAATTAAGACCTAGATGAGCCTGTGACTCCCTTAAGTCCAATGTCTAACCGTTATTATTAGTCAGATTATATGATGAATGCAGTTTGTGGGCTAAGGAAAGGGTGATGAAATCCCTCACCTTATGTGAATTGGGGTATTGCCCTTAACAGAATGAACACAGATGCAGAAATAATAATCACAGAAATCAAAAGATTTTTCAAGCAAGTCGTTGCCCCTGCAGATGTTTTTACAAGCAATGTCTATATTTTTTTATTTGCAGCAGAGCACCTGTAGAGTTTAGAAAAATCTCACCTCGATCGACAGTCCGTCTAGTGCAGTTGAGTAGCGCTAGCGCGTTCACACCCCACTTGGTGTGCAACCGCTCCAATAAATTTGTTTGCAAATCACTTGGCTGAACTCTTCACTTCTCGTTGGCCTTTGAATTGATTTCTTTGCTTGACTTCAATTCCTTGATTTGTTTGCTTGAGCCTTGAATTCTTTCTGCTTTGGCCTTTGTTTGAGTTCTCTCTTTCTCTTTTTTGACTTTTTTTGAAAGGAAAACTAAAATGGCACTAAAACAAAAACAAAATGAAACTAAGGCTAATAAAAAAAATTAAACAAAGAGATGAAATCTCTTTCTTCCTTTTCTTTAAGAAACAAAAGAAAATATATAACAAACAAAGAAAACAATTTTAAAAAAAAAAGATTTGGGAAAAGAAAGCTAGAACCAACTTACAAAATTCAAAGAAGAGAAAAGGATTTTTTTTAAAGGGGAACAGGGAGAACTATAAACTATGAGAAGAAGAAAAAACAAAGGAAGAGGATGGGGTATTGGTTTGAGAAGTGGTCGTGGTGACTATTGTTTGTGATGAAGAGGTTGAAGAGGATGGGTATATGTAGAACAGAAGAAAGAAATTTGGAAAGGATTGAAAAAGGATTTTTTTTTTATTTTGGGAAAAGGAATGTATTTATACAAGGAATATTGGAAAGTAGAGAAGTTTGGAAAGAAATTAAAGAAAAGAAAGGAATTGTAATAAAAGCAATTTTTTTTTCCTTTTTTAGAGAATTGCTGAAAAATAGAAAGAGATTGTAGAAATTTGGAAAGAAATAATGGAAAAGAGGGGAAAGAAATTGGAAAAAGTTGGAACGAAATTAATGAAAGAAAGGGAAGGAAATAAATGAAGAAAGAATGGTAATGGATAGAAAAGAAAGTAGAAAAGGAAAGAGATCAAATTAAATTTGCAAGTTTTTTTTTAATAATTAGAATTGTTGTAGAAGTAGAGGTGTGGAAAGGTGGAAAGAAATTTGAAAGAAAAAGAAGAGAATTAAAAGAAAGGAATTGTTAGAAAAGTTGAAATTTTTTATATGGAAATGTTGAAAGGAGGAAGCAAGATGCAAATAAAGGTGGAAAGAAATAAATAAATAAATGCAATTATTATTTTTATTGTTGTCAAAATAGAAGAGAGAGAAGAGATTGTGTAGAAGAAAAATCGGAAAGAAGTAAATGAAAGATTAGGATAGAAATAGATGGAAAGAAATTGAATGGACATTAATTAGAAAAATTGGCAAAATTTTATTTTTTAGAAACTTGGAAAGAAATCAATTTGTGAAACAATTGCAAGGAGGAAGAGAAATAGAAGAGAAGCAAAGAAAATCACAAAAAGATTTGTTTTTTTTTTATAAAAATTGTAAAAGGAAAAAAATTGTGGAGAGATGTCAAGAAAGAAGGAAAGCAACAAAGAAAGGAAACAAAACAAAAGGCAAGAATTTGTTTTCCTCTTATTTGGTAGATATACGGTATCACAAATCAAATACCAAATCAACCAACAAGATTTTTTTTATCTATGCTAGAAAACAAAAGGGAACAAAATTCAACACTCTTCTCGCACTCTTCTCGCACAAATTCTTCAAGCTTTTCAACAATTAAGTGCGTTAATCCATTCGTCAAAAATAATCTGTAAACACAACTATAAATGCACAATATCAATTATTTAAAAGATAAAATAAGATAAATATGCAGATAAAATATACACATTTACGTGTATATCATTTTTTCTTATCAATATTTGTTAACCAAATATTTTCAATAATCATCTTGGCCTCTTACACTATTTGGAAAACATTTCCACATATCGACTTCTTTTATTTTCTATATTTAGAAAATATCTTCTATTAATAATTGGAAAATATTCCGATTACTAATCTCTTTCACAACCGTTCATTTTTACACTCAGGAAATATTTGTTTATTATATTTCCAAAATTTCCACTTACTTGGGTTAAAACGAATATTGTGTAAAACATCGTTGTAACAACCCAAAACACTGCATTCGACTAAATTTCTTTAAACATTTCTCTTCAAGACTGAATCTTGCTATTTATCAGCTAATAATGAAATCAATCGAGTTGGGGTATTATTACCTCTCAGACCGTGACTGAAAAGATCATTAACTTCAAAATAGCCAAGACCGCTAACTCGAATAATCAACACCATATTAAAACAATTTCCATTTTTAAAACGTATATACATTTCTCTTTCTATTGTTACTCGATTTTAAATTCACAGATTTTCTTTTTGTTTATAATATTTTATTTTTAGTTTGTTTCCTTATCGAATTCTATATATATATATATATATATATATATATATATATGTGTGTGTGTGTGTGTGTGTGTGTGTCGATACATTGATTTCTAACTATCAAATTTTCTTAAAAATATTCTAACTCCTTAAATTTCCGGAAAATTTCGCCATAACCTCCTTTGTACCGGGAGCATCGGGAAAATCCCCAAACCACCACACAGGCCTCTCCAATCAAAAAGAAAAAGAAAAAGCCAAGCGGCTTGCCGATACGGCGCATAAATCCTCATATGGAATTTAAACGTGTACCTTTTTGTCGGGCACATAAATTAAAATCTTTATATACTTCATCCCATACCTGTCTAACACATGTTCACCTGTTTTCAATTCAGTTCAACTCAATCCATTTTTTTGAATTCAGTTTCGCCAATTTATTCTTTAATCAGCTTCTTAGCCTATTTCACTTGTTATTTGAACATATCACATTCAAATATAAATTAATTTATTTTCAAAACAATCGAATGCCATTTCTAATTCAAGTTTCACATTCGATTTCGAATATGAATTTACAAACCTTTTTTTTTTGATCCAAAGTCCAATTTCGATTTAAAATTCCATTAACTAATTTTTCCTTACATTAGTTAATTATACTCAACAATTAAACATCTGGTTTGATTTTGTTTCAAAAATCATTTCATTACTTCACTTGAGTTCAGATATTATTTATAACTCAAATCTGGATTATTCCAAATGAAATTCGGATTTTATTTGCTCAAAATCTGTAACAGCCCATAAAATCTGAACCAGTTTAAAATTTTTAAATTGGCTAAAATAGTGGATTTTAAATATTTAAAATAAATATTTTAAATAATAACGATGAAAAGTTAGTTTGAATCGATGTTAAAAATGAATATAATTCATTTGAATTATAAACAAGGCCTGAAATGGCGCGACAATTTCAAAAATTGAATTCAAACATTGACTGACTGTACCGGGTGCAAAACAAAATGAATTAGAGTGAAACCAAAATTATTTAAATCTATTAGTGAATATCTTTCTAACGAATCTGAAAAATCGAAGTTTCATAGTGGGAGTCAAAAGTTATGGCCAAATGAATTTTCAGAAAGGTCGCTATAAAATTTATATAGCCCGTGAAAATAGACATTTTGCAAACGACCTCGGAATTCGACGAAACCATTTTTGTTGGATCCGGGATGTGAAGTTATGGCTAGGTTTCAAATTTCATAATTTTTGAAGCTAGTATGTGAGCGTGGCAAAGGAAAATGTATTTTGGTCAATTAGAGTTAAATTGGATCGACCAGAAATGGGCCATTTTGCAAACGGTCTCGGAATTTGACGAAACTAGTTTTGTTGGGACCGTATCGTCAAAACATAGCTAGATTTATTTTTCTGGAATTTTTCGAATTAGTATGTGGCTCGGCAAATTGAAATGTACGTTCAAATTAAATATTGAATGTTTTATATTTTAATTTGAAAGAAAACTGACTGAAATAGTCGAATGGGCCTATGAAACATATCCCATTGTGTTTGGAATGGGGTTAAAACGCTAGGGACGACAGTCGTTGGGTTTGGATCGGTGTTCGTGTGTGGAAGAGGGTATTTTAGAGATTTTAAAATATATAAATAAAAAAAATCATTGGTCAGAAACTTTTCTCTCTCCCCGATATATCTTCCAACTGACGACGATAAACCCTTCCAAGCTTCTTTCCTCTTTATCTTCTAATCCACGCATCGGTAGCCCTCCACCCAGTTGAGGTTTATGTAGAGCTCGACCCCCTCTTCACATCCATACTTGGTTTGCTAATTTTGGTGGAGTATTTCGTCTGGATCGTCGCCTCGAAGTCTGAACGATCAGACCGCCGCCGTTGTGCTAGTTCGCCGTCGAACTGAGCAACTCCCCCAGGCACAGGCGCGCCATTCCTCCCCCGTCAGCGTGGCGCAACCCGATCGTGGAACCGTTACACGGATTAATCGAAAAATCCAAACCTAGTTTGGAACCATTTCAGAAAAGGTACGACCTTGTTAATTAAAACTGATTTTTACACTTTTAAGCGTTGCAAACTTGTAAAAATCATATCTTTTTCGTTTGTAGACGAAATTCAGTGAAACAAGAGACAGTGGACTCGTGTGGACATTTCTACATTCTAGAAGAGACCGGATATTTTTCTGAGCCTTCTACTATTTTTGGTGGAGTGGAACCCAATGTGAGATTTCTAATTTATAAACGATATGGAAAACAACGATGTATGAATTATATAGTCGATGTATGAGTTATATAAGCATTGTACACCTCATGTATAAGCGTTGTATAAGTTGTATGTTCGATGTATAAGTTATATATGCGTTGTAAAAATTATATATATGATGAAATGACATTGAAATGAATTGAAGTAAATTGAAATATATTTATTTACGAATATATATATATACTCCCCTCGTCCACAGACAATGGACGATATTTATTGGTTGTGATATTGTTTGGGATTATTTGGTTGATGTGAAATTGGTTGATAAAATTGTTTGTGGTTGAGAATGATTGATTGTGGTTGAAAAATACCTTTGTGGTTGAAAAATACCCTCTTGTGGTTGAAACAAATTAGAATAGGATTGTGGAAATGAAAATAAAACATGCCGCCTGCATGCGAACTAGATGCATGATTCCCCATTGTCAAAAACCGCGAGGTTTTAAGGTAGAGCGAGGAGCCGTACTGGGGACGGTCCCGGTTTTAACTACCCTGCCGTTATGCTGCCGAAATTTCCTGAAATCATTCTGTGTCTGATTTATTTTCATTATTTGAGACTATATTCATTTGTTGAATAGAAATCCATGTATTGTAAAATAATCGTGTTTTGAAATAAATTGTTTTACAATAAAAATCATATTTTTATTATCTATATGAACTATATAAAATAATCGTGTTTTGAAATAAATTGTTTTACAATAAAAATCACATTTTTATTAAATATACAAACCATAGAGAACATTCATGTGTTGAATAGAAATTCATGTGTTGAATGGTACTCGTATTTTAAATAAATTGTTTTACAATAAAAATCACATTTTTATTATATATACAAACCATAGAGAACATTCATGTGTTGAATAGAAATTCATTCGTTGAATAGAAATTCATGTGTTGAATGGTACTCGTATTTTAAATAAATTGTTTTACAATAAAAATCACATTTTTATTATATATACAAACTATAGAGAACATTCATGTGTTGAATAGAAATTCATTCGCTGGATAGAAATTCATGTGTTGAATGGTGCTCGTATTTTTAAATAAATTGTGTTATGATAAAAATTATATTTTTATTATCTATATGAACTATATAAAATAGTCGTGTTTTTGAAATGAATCGTTTTACAATAAAAAATTACATTTTTATGATATGCATGAATTATTAAAAATAGTGAAGTGTTGAAATAAATGTCTGTTGGATAAAAATATCATTTTTATCAAATGTATAACATGAATATGGTTTTGAAATCGAAGAATCGATTATATATATATAAATATAATTAAAATGAATCGAATAACGACGCTGCAGTTCGTATTTTGAAACCGTGATTTCAAACGATTAGTGCGGGAGATCCGACCATCGGATTTTCCCGAAACCACCACCTTTGGGTTCGCCTTGGAAATATCTTTCCAACGGCACCAACTTTGTAAAGATCCAACAGTTGGATTTTCTGGAATGTTTAATTCAAATCTGAAGAAAAACAGTGCCAAAATCGATTATATATATATAATTAAAATGAATCGAATAACGACGTTGCAGTTCGTATTTTGAAATCATAACTTCAAACGATTAGTGCGGGAGATCCGACCGTTGGATTTCCAAAAACTGAAACTGTTGGATTCGTTTTGAAAAGGTCTTTATAATGATATAAAATTTGTGAAGATCCAATGGTTAAATTTTCAGATATGTGTAAATCAAATCTGAAGAAAAACAGCGTCACGGCCGCGTTATGGCCCGTAGCGTTGTTTTGAATATATTGGCTATTTTTAAATAAATAAAAATAGCGATAAATCACGATAAAATATTATGAACGATATAGAATGGAAATAAACTGAATTTGCTTGGTTTACGTGATATTTGATGGTTGAATGTGTTTGGCGTGAAAATTACACTAAAGAACAAGATTAGTGATATCGAATAATTTAACCATTGAAATGAATTGATTTGAAATTCTAAATATACGTGAATTATTTGAAAAGGCCGAGTTAATTCTCATTTCAAATAATTGATCGACGTTCGAAAGTCGAAGATATGAAGACGATGCAAGATCGATGATCTTCACGTCGAATGGAGGGGTGCTAATGATGCTCATGATAGGAGTAGCTACCTAGAAGGGGTTGAAGTAGTAGCTGTCTGGACGTACATGTTGATTGTACGAATATGCGAGGAATAAAGATCCTCTGGTTTCCTTCAGACCCAGAATGGACTTGTAAATGGACTGTGTGTCTGACATTGGATTTCATTCTGTGTGATTGATAAACGTCGGTTACATGGCGTGAATTGCCGGTGTGGCATGCTGAGATGCAAGGATCAAAGCTTTTGTTGAAAAGCAGAGCTTTGTGGTGGATGATCAAAGCAACGCCTGTGTGGCATAGCTTTGTGTATAACATGAATTCGCGAGCCTCACACCCCGGTATGAACCAGAAACGGGAGAGGACTTCAGGGAGGACCTGCGTTTCTTTCTAGCTTGGAGTTGTATCAGTGTTTTTACACGGCCTGACATTTTACTTATGTGGTGGATGATGGATAGTGAGACACCTCGGATATATCGGTCGTTCTCGAACCGATGGAGTCATTCGTTGGCTCATTTGCGCCTCAAAGGGCGGGGAAACGCAGTGTTCAGGCATTTTAATTCACAACGGTGGACCGGCCCTGACGATCCAAGGGGCAGTTACGGCTGTTCCTGAGACATGGTAGGCTAGATTGTCTCGAAGCGGTGAGGACGATCCCTGGCCTCGGTTCATGGCGGAAATCCAATTTCCAAATACGACATTGTGCGGTTTTGATTGTATATATATATATATATATATATATATATATATATGGCAACATGATATATGGTACCCAT
Source organism: Allium sativum (assembly GCA_030737875.1). Lineage (NCBI taxonomy): Eukaryota > Viridiplantae > Streptophyta > Magnoliopsida > Asparagales > Amaryllidaceae > Allium > Allium sativum. The sequence goes on along the minus strand of CM060916.1, from coordinate 361,025,227 downwards.
GCCGTCCATGATTGATATTTATGATTGTACCTAAAGTTAGAAACTAACTGGAAACGAGCTAGGACGGATGGTTTCCTGGGTATTGGTCTGATGTTGGTTTCGGCCTTCGGGGTTAATACCTAGGAAATCGTTCTCCTACTAGTTTACAGTTGAAGTCTGATTAAGAATTAAACGATAAAAATTTGCATTTCAAATGATTTGTTTTCCTCGTATCAAGCATATTTGGCCATTATAAGGTAAAACTCTATCCTCCGGTTTGTGTTGCATTGTGTGATGGGAACTGAGTCTTATAATGGCTTCATTTTTATAAAAAGCATTGCTATGTTTAAAAGATTTATTTGTTTTAAAGCACTGGAAATCCAATGGAGTAAACCCGTTCCGCGAAAGTGGCGTGGTCCTGTGATTAGCCATATTTGAAAATGTGTTAAGTAGATTTCTCATACAGACCCATGATTGACTTGTAGTTTGTTTCACTTGCAAACTCGGGTGCCCCTTTTTCTACACGGGCAGCCTTGTATTCAGGTTTTAGCAGGCTCTTTCTGGATAGTTGGAGCTGAAGATGGATTCTATCATTTATCTCTTTTTATGCTGTTCAGCTCCTGTTGTACATATTATGTTTTCTTTTTCGCAGTAGACATTTATGTATAGCTGAACTGTATTTTATACTAAGTATGATCCTATATACTGTGTAACTCTGATGATTATATTTATCTAGTGTATTCTATTGTATATTATCTAGTGTATTTATTTATTTCTGTTCTGCTGTTATCTGTTTATGTGTTATATTCCAAAGATTACCCTTGCCACCGTCTTATTGGGAATGGGGTTGTCACAAATGTGGTATCAGAGCTTTGGCTAAGCCTAGAATATAACATATGAACGAGCTTGTCAGAAATAGAACCAGCAGTGTTCTAGGACGAGTAACTCATTACAGATAGGATCAGTACTATCCTTGTATGAGTATAACAGAATGAAATACACCTCGATAGACACATTTACATTCAAGTATTTGTCTCTATGCTTTACGATATCTTTTCTGTTGACCTGACACTTGGTCTGCTATTTGCAAAAGTACTAGAAAATGAGTGCCAGAAACAGAAGGATTGCTGACCCAGATATTGAAGCTCTATTCATGAAATATAGAAATCTGGGTGGAGCACTATTCTTAGGCGAAGAATCTATAGCTAAAACTGAAGCTTGGATTCGTTCTGTTGAGAAAATCTTTGAAGGTTTAAAGTTGCGGGATGACCAGAAAAGATTACTGGCATCTTGGGCACTCAAAGACGAAGCTTTGTTCTGGTGGGATTCAATTGTTAAAGATAATCAAGAAGGTGATATCACCTGGGATAAATTCAAAGAGCTTTTCAGTGCAAAATTTACTCCTCCCGAAGCAACTGAGAGGTTATATGATGAATTCTACTATTTGATACAAGGTGATATGGATATCCCAGAATATCATAAGAGATACAACGAGCTTTCTCATTTTGCCCCTCATCTAGTTCAAGATCCAAAGCAGAAGAATCTGAGGTTTATTAATGGCCTTCAAAGAAAATACCAGAATAAAGTAATGGGGCATGTGAAGCTTCCTTTTTCTGATATGATATACATGGCCTACCAGTATGAGGATCTCGATAGGAAAGGTATGTTGCGAGACGAAGAGGAAGTCAGTTCTAGCAGCAAAAGAAAATTGGAAACTGATAGCCCAGAAACTAGTGCACAGCCTGAGGCCAGTACAAAGTCTGAGTTCAGGAAAAAGCCTAGAGTCGATCAGAAAAAGATTAAAGCAGTCATATGTTTAAAGTGTAATCAGCAAGGACATTCGATGAGAAATTGTAGATATTCGAACAAGCGAAAGAATAAGGGAGCTAAATCCAAGAACAAGGTTCAAGAACTTAGAAAGTGCAATCTTTGCTTGCAGGTTGGACACGTAAAGCAGGATTGCCGTCTCCTAAAGAAATCTGTAGTAGAACAGGTAAATGAAGTGGCAGAAGTTCCTGCATCCTCGTCTAGTCAGGAAAGGCCAGATGTTTTAGAAGGCCCGCTTACTGTCAAAGATATTCCAGTTAAAGTACCGTTTGATACAGGCACGTCGCGAAGCTTTGTTGCAAATTACGTGGTTAAGAAGCTAGAATTGAATTTGAAGAAGCTCAAAGAACCCACGACTATTTAGAATCCGGTCGGGGGTTCCATTGATCTTAGTTGGGTTTGTGGAGTTCCTGTTTCTTTTTCTCGTTATCGGTTCCCCACTATCGCGATCATTATGAATTTTACCGAATTCGATCTCATTCTGGGATTGGACTGGTTAACCCAATATGAAGTCGAAGTTAAATGCGCCGAGAGGATTGTCAGGGCAAAAACAAAGTACGGGGAATATATAACCATTCCGTGCGAAGGACCGAATTCTAATAGAAAAGACTTCTGGGTAGCCTTAGATGTATCTCCTGCTCAAATAGAACCTGTTCCTGTCGTTACGGAGAATATTCCGGTCGACATTGAAAATATCCCTGTTTTCAAGAACTATGTGGATGTGTTCGAAGAAGTTGTCAGCTTACCTCCGCAAAGAGAAATTGATTTCAAAATCTCCTTAGTTCTGAATGCAAGGCCAGTGGTTCACGCTATTCGAAGAATGACCTTGAAAGAGAAAGATGAGTTAGATAATCAAACTCGACATCTAGTATGGAAGGGTCTGATCAGACCTAGTTTCTCTGATTGGGGTGTAGTAGTGGTATTTGTCCCGAAGTCAGACGTTACTCTCAGATTATGTGTAGACTATCGGGACTTGAATAAGCAGACGCTGAAAAACAAATATCCATTGTCGCGGATTGATGATTTGTTAGATCGAGTAAATGGCGCACAAGTATTTTCACGAATGGACCTAGCTACAGGTTTCCATCAGCTTCGTATCGCCGAGGAGTGTGTTCCTTTGACAGCATTCAGAGGTCCAGACTTATTCTACGAGTGGTTAGTAATGTCGTTCGGCTTATGTAACGCTCCTGCCTATTTCGCCGATTTAATGAACAGAGTATTCAGAGGAGTATTGAATAAATTTGTGTAACACCCCACACCCGCTAAGGTCACTCACTAACGGAATGCCTTAACTTCGGTGGAGTATTTTAAGTGAATATAGAACAGAAAAATTACAACAAGACAGATATAAATAATACTTGAAAATCTAAAACATCATTTCATTGCAGCAGAAGATAAACATGTTTGGTTACAATACCGAAACCAACTAAAACAAGAGTCAAGTACTAAATATCCATCCTGATAAAAACATAAGTACATAATCCCACTACATAACTAATAGCCATAAAAGAAAAGATAAGCTGAGCTTTACATCAACGGTCCAAGCTCCAAAGGATAGATAAAGAAATCTGATCAAAGCCCACTAGTGCTAGGCCCAACCTGAGGACCTGAGGGGGAAAAAAGATAAAAACAACGGGGTCAGACATAAGTCTGAGCGAGTCATATAACTTTAACAATACAATCATTAAAGTAATTAGGGTATGATATAAACTTGGTACGGTAATGAGTGGGGATAAATGACTACACTAAGCAGCCAACTAGACATGGGATGAACTAAGATATCGGTAAAGACGCATCTACCCACCCAAGGGTAATTACTACACTGCACCACACCAGTCATTCCTAACTTAAAGGTTGATCCCACCCAAGGACTTAGAAAATTTAACTAGTAGTTTCGTGTAACCCTAGCTGACTACATAGGTGCCGTCTGCCCCTATCTCCACTAGGTGTACCCACTACTCCCCAAGCGATCGGCTCCCTAACGTAGATACCCGTGTTGGCCCCACAGTGGGGTGTATCACTCCCCAAAGTGGCAACCCGATACAACCAACGGTGCATGGCTTATACCTACACGATGCAACAACGTCTTACCTACCAGCTCGGGCCCACACACGCATATGAAACCCGTTGGACTTGCGTTGCCACCGCTAACCCGTTTTGGCCTCTTATAGTCAAGCCCAATACGCGTGTCCCGTCCTCGACATGGGTCGAGCCCACAAAGATACATTTTGGGTTACTGGTTGAAATGGGCCCCCACAAGCTACCCACCTAAGCTTGTCCCTTTCTAGTGCATCCCACTTAACCCTTTAATCATGTTTAATTACACGTTTCCACTTGGTTATGTATTCTAATCGTATTTTCTATTGCCACCCAAGGCAACCTACTAGATTTCCACAAGCCACCCAAGGCACTTACTTGATTTCCACATGCCACCCAAGGCACCCACTTAACCCCTCATGCCCCACTACATGCTTATCTGGTTAAGTGTTTCTTAATTGATTAAGAACGTAACCTTTGTAAAGACCTCTCACATTAGACTGTCTTTTATGGCAGCTGGATTTGCCGGTCGGGTCCGGGCGGCCTTACACCATAACAGAGTCTAACCTCGTGTCTTTATACTTGTCACGTATTTAATTTATGCCTAAGACCTCTCACATTGGGCCAATCATTTGTAGCTGCTGGATTTGCCGGTTGGGTCCGAGCAGTCTTATGCTACTAAAGGGTCCAACCTCGTGTCTTAGTCGATTAATTACACCTAATTAATCACCCCCATATTTTGAATTAATTTTCCCTAATTAATTCCAATTTAATGATGTACATAATTGACTCAATTATTTGCATCCACTTATGGTATGCAATATCATACCAATTTCACCACAATTTTGTTAACATGAATATTAACCCCATCGTTCCCCACGTAATACGCTAACATGACATACTTAAAAGGGAAGATTCATCACAAATACAATGGGTTCAACTTAGCATAACATTAGCATCAACATGGGTTTTAAAGGTGTCAACTTGCATATATGACCATAGCATCAAACCCAACTAGCATAAATAACCAACCCAAACTTGTATGAATCACATATGTCATAAAGAGGGTAACTTGCATAGTTGTTCATGTCATAGACCTATCATAAAGGGATAAACTTGCATACATGTCATAGGTCTAAAAAGGGATGAACTTGCATATGTTACTCACATCATAAAATGGGGTAAACATGCATATGTATGCATATCATACAAAGGTGTAAACTTGCACTTGTTACTTGCATATAATCAAACACCAAACTTGCATAACATGTCATATATGAACTTGCATATAATCAAACACTAAACTTGCATAACATGTCATATATGAACTTGCATATAATCAACATCAAACTTGCATAACATGTCATATATGAACTTGCATATAATCAAACACCAAATTTGCATAACATGGTGTGATAATGGATCAATGTTTATCATAGTGATTTGCATAACTAGCATCATGAACACATAGCATAAAACTTGCATAACTAGCATCATGAACATATAGCATAAAACTTGCATAACTAGCATCATGAACACATAGCATATGATAACATAACTTGCATTGATCCACATACATAACCATAACCTCATTATATCCTATCATAATTAGTTTAGCAATTGCTTGCTAAAGGCATAGAAACTCACAACTTGTTGATTAGCACTCCTATGAAGAAGATTAAGTTGCTAGAGTTGATTTGAGAAGCTATCTTCCTCTTTAATTTGTGGAGGCTCCTTCTAAGTTGCATTTTGATGGCATGATGGCATTGTATCTATTTTTAGTATGTATTAGGGTAGTCTTAGGGTGTATTTATAGATTAGTTAAGTGTTTTAGGCCATAGGATTAACCCTCGGATAGTTTAGAGCCATCAGATCTCGTCACAAGCCACCAAACACAGCCCAAAACCTGACCAACTCACTCAAATGGTGCACCAGGCAAAACTGCCCGGCCACCTGTGTCGACTCCCAAGTCGACAGGGAAGTCGACTTGGGGTCTAGCTGTGTCTACTCCCAAGTAGAATCCCCAGTCGACTTGGGGCGGCTGGCGGGAATTTTCCTGCCTAGCTCCATTTCTGCATTTGAAATCTGTTTTTCAAAATTTGAATTTTCTGAAAACTTCTTCGGGCCTTAACTGGGTCATACGGACTCCGATTTTCGAAAACTCGGACTCTATTTCGCGTATTTTTCCGAGACGAACGCAATGGCATAGCCCGTTTCCCCTGATTCAGTTATTAAAATTTAATTTTGCCCTGATTTATATTATAACAAGTTATTCAAAATACGGGGTGTTACATTCTCCCCTACTTAAAGGATTTCGTCCCCGAAATCTCTAAGTCAAGAAGAACGTATCCTACCAACCAAACAACCATCTACTAAACCATCAAACACTGGCATCCATTGTCCTTAAAGTTTCTACTGCTGTATGAACATATGCAAAAAGTGTGTGTATATGTTCCCTGTCTAATGCAAAATCAGGCGGTCTACTGATTCAGTTGACCTCCTTAATGCAAACCATGATAGTGCCATGCATCCAATATGTATGCGAAAGATCCCTATCGACACATACTATTTCTATATGTGTGCACAACCATACACCAAAATGCATCGTCCATATGATAACACAACCATTATACATCCATTAGTATAGCTACCTACACACAATTATATGCAATATGCAATATGAAGTGACTGAGCCGATCTAGTGTCTAAAGTGTGTGTATATGCATCCACGAGCAACCACTAGCAACCACTTGCATCCACACGCATCCATCAATCATAACATGTCTTCAAACACATGTTTCAACCATAGGTTTACCCTATCTAAAGGTCAAAGGTACTAACGAGAGGACATACTATAGATAAGATAAGTACTAGACAAACGATAAAGGAGAAATTAAAAGACATACCCTCAAAAAGGAATGGGTACAGTGAACGCATCTTCGCTTCTGTCTCCCAAGTAGCGTTGCTCTCATCATCTCCCCATTGCACTTTGACTAGTTGAACCTCTCTGTTTCTCAACTTCCAAGTCTCTGACCCAAGGATGCGAGTAGGAGCTCGTCGAATCGTCGCATCACGCTCTACCTCCACTTCTCTAAGAAAGCTCGACTCTACCACCTCTGCGGTCTCATGTAGGCACTTCCTCAAATGTGACACATGGAATACGTCATGTACACCACTAAGTCTCTCGGGCAGATCCACTCTATATGCCATCTGTCCAATCCTTTCCTTAATAGGAAACAGTCCTACAAACCTTGGTGCTAACTTCCCAACGGACCCAAAGCGGACAACATTCCGTAATGGAGACACTTTGACAAAGACCATGTCCCCAACATCAAACTCCAGATCCGTCCTCCTCTTATCCGCGTAAGATTTCTGCCTATCTTGCGCTGCTTTCATCCTTCTTCGAATCAAATAGATCTTTTTCGAAGTCTCTCTAACCATATCGGGCCCAAGCAAGACATTATCCGTAGATTCCCACCAACATGTAGGTGATCGACAAGGCCTTCCATAAAGAGCTTCAAAAGGAGCCATACCAATACTAGACTGAAAGCTGTTATTATACGCGAACTCCACCAATGGAAGATTCTCTTCCCATGTACCTCCAAAATCTAAGATACATAGCCTCAAAAGGTCTTCTAGAATACGGTTCACCCTCTCGGTCTGGCCGTCCGTCTGAGGATGATATGCGGTGCTCAAACACAACTGAGTCCCTACCGCCTCTTGCAAACTCTTCCAAAACTCGCTAGTGAAGATAGGATCTCGATCGCTCACTATGCTAGAAGGTACACCATGCAATCGAACTATCTCTCGAAGGTAAACTGAAGCTAGCCAAGGAGCAGTCCTCTTACTCTTCACGGGTATGAAATGGGCGCTCTTAGTAAGTCTATCTACCACAACCCAAATTCTCGTATTATCCTTCCTCGATCTTGGTAAGCCATCAATAAAATCCATCGAGACGTTATCCCACTTCCATTGCGGAACTTCCAATGGGTGAAGCAACCCACCAGGTTTCTTTTGCTCCGCTTTCACTTGTTGGCACACCAAGCATCTAGCGACATACTCGGCTACATCTTTCTTCATACCGGCCCAGAAGAAAACTCGCTTCATGTCTTGGTACATTTTGTCCCCACCGTGATGAATGGTCATCTTCGAACGATGTGCATCATCAAGAACAGCCTTCTTCAAACCCTCGTCTTGCGGTACACAAAGTCTACCGTCTCTACGCAACCACCCCGTATCGTCTAGGGTGTACCTACTCAAATGGCTGGACGACTCCCCCTTTATGAGCTTCTCTACTAACTCAACCAACTGTGGGTCATCCCGCTGTGCCTCACCAACCCGTCCCAAAAGAGTAGGTCTGACCTCTAAGGATGCTAGCAAACCAGGTATAAAGTCAACGGAAGGTCTGAAATCAAACATCGAGATAAATTCCAAGCTTCGTCGTTCCACGAACAATGGACTTAAGGACAACCTTTTTCTGCTTAAGGCGTCTGCCACCACGTTACCCTTGCCATGGGTATACGCTATCTCGAAATCATAGGATGCTAAGAACTCCATCCACCTTTGCTGTCTCAAGTTCAAATCCTTCTGAGAAAACAAGTACTTCAAAGATTTGTGGTCAGTGAACAATTCAAACCTCTCTCCAAGAAGATAATGGCGCCAAGTCTTAAGCGCAAAAACAATAGCGGCCAACTCTAGATCATGTGTAGGGTAATTTTTCTCATGCTTTCTCAACTGCCATCCCCCATAGGCTATTACCCTTCCCTCTTGCATTAAGACCGCGCCTAGTCCTGTCCCACAAGCATCGGTATAAACAACAAATGGCTTACTCCCATCTGGCAACACTAAGACTGGAGCTGTGGTTAAAGCTCTCTTTAACCGTTGGAACGCATCATCACAATCTACGTCCCATGTGAAGACTAGATTCTTCTTCGTTAAGCGAGTTAATGGGACTGATATCTTCGCGAAGTCCTTGATAAACTTCCTATAGTAGCCAGCCAACCCCAAGAAACTCCTCACCTCGGTAGCATTCTTCGGAACCTTCCAATCTTGGATGGATACTACCTTCGCGGGATCCACAGCTATCCCTTCCTTAGAGACCACGTGCCCTAAGAACCACACTTCCTTCCTCCAAAAGTGACATTTAGAGAATTTAGCCTTAAGTCTATGCGCTCGAAGATTCTCTAACACTTCCCTAAGATGTAGGGCATGCTCTTCTTCACTCTTAGAAAAGACTAAGATGTCATCCACAAAGACCACCACGAACTTATTAAGGTACTCCCTGAACACCCTACTCATCAAATCAACAAAGTATGCAGGGGCGTTCGTTAAACCAAATGGCATCACCAGCCACTCATAGAAACCATCCGGAGTCCTAAAGGCAGTCTTGTCTATGCTATCCTCAGCCACTCTCAACTGATGAAACCCCGTGGCTAAGTCTAACTGCGAAAACACTGAGGCGCCAACCAACTGATCAAGGAGATCATCAATCCTCGGCAATGGGTGTCTATTCTTCTTTGTAAGTTTGTTGAGTTCTCTATAGTCTACACAAAGTCTGAGGGACCCATCCGCCTTCGTGGCAAAAACTACCGGAGCACCCCACTCTGATATACTTCGTCTTATGAACCCCTTCTCAAGCAACTCCCATACTTGCTTATGGAGTTCCCTCCTCTCACGAGGAGCCATGTGGTGCACCGACAAAGATACTGGCTTAGCATTGTCCACCATATATATTCGGAAGTCTATCTCCCGCTTCGGAGGTAAGCCCTTCACCTCCTCAAACACATCCGAGTATTCCCGGACCACTCTAACAGATCGCAAACTCTCGACCGAAGCGTCAAGCGATTCAATATAACTTAGCATAATAGAATCCATGGGATTACAAGAGATCTCGAGAGTGTTACCCAAGCGGGTCATGAGCCTAACAACTCTCCTTTCGCAATCAAGAACGGCACCATTAATGGATAACCAGTCCATGCCCAAAATTAACCCATAGCCCGTGAAGCCCAAAACAAAAGCATCACATCTAAACTCAACGCTTAGTATAGAAATCTTCAAACCCAAACATATCATGGACAAATAAGTGGAGCCCCCAATTGGGTTTGAAACAACCAAGGGATCATCTACTAGACTGGTGTCTAAGTGCAATGACTCAACTAATGATGATGAGATAAACGAATGCGATGCGCCAGAGTCAAACAAAGTACGGACAGGATGATCAAACAGAAAAACCAGACTTTCAACGGAAATAGTTCTACCTCTTTCCTGAACCGGTGGAACCGCGAGAGCCTGAACTTGCCCCCTTGCCTGACCTGGTGCCATAAGAGCTTGCACCTGTCCTCCTGAGGTAGATCCCGTCCTCTGCCCCTTCTAAGGGCAATCCTTCACTAGATGCCCTGCTTCGCCATAGTGGAAGCAGCCAGTCTTCTTCTTCTTTCGACAATCCTTGCTTAGGTGGCCTGGTGTCCCGCAATTGAAGCACTTCTTCTTTCCCTTGCCACCGTTGCCTTTCCCACCCTTGTTTTGCTGTTGCTGTTGAGGTCTCTTCTGATCTCCTTTCTTCTCGGGTGCCTTATTAGCATTGGGACCCTTCTCTTCCTCATGCATAAGTGCCATGTCTACTAGCTTCTCAAAGGTGGCCCCCATAGGGATGTGAGTCATAGCCAATCCATGCATCGGTTCATTCAAGCCCTTAACGAACCTCAAAGCCTTCTTCTCCGGTGTATTCACCATGTCTAGGCCAAACCTTGCCAACTGATTAAACTTGTTGACATATTCCTTCACTGATAGGTTTCCTTGCTTTAGAGTCAAGAACCTTTCCATATACAGATTTTCTTCCGCCCTTGAGAGAAACTTTGCCACAAACCTTTGCCTGAAATCCGCCCAAGAGTCCACTAGGCGTTCTCCATTAGTGACCTCCCACCAGAACGAGGCCTCTCCCTTCATTAACCAAGCAGCTAACTTGACTTTCTTTCCTTCTTCCATCTCAAAGATATCTATCAACTCTTCCACCTCCTTAAGCCAATCCCTAGCTTCCACAAAAGTTTCTGATCCTTGAAAAGGTTTCCCTTCCATAGCCTTAAATTCCTTGCAAGTATTAGCAAAAGTATCCGCTCGAGGAGGAGGAGGGGGAGGAAGATCGGGTGCAACTGGTGGTGGAGGAACATTTGCTGGACCCGCAGCGGTGGCCCTAGCCTCCATCAATCTCCTATACCATACTGGTATCGCTACACCCTCCGGAAAGTTAAGATCTCCAGCCATGTTGAAACGAAAAAGGAAAGATTCAAAATGGAGAATTCGAAAGATAAAGATATGGCTATTGGGGATTATGCTTTTCTTTCAAAAACTTTTCTCTTAAAAGACATGTTTTTGAAAATACTTCTTCCAAAAATGTTTTTAGAAAAATAGTTTTTCCAAAAATTTTATATGTTCTGGTAACCTTCAGCTCTGATACCACGTGTAACACCCCACACCCGCTAAGGTCACTCACTAAGGGAATGCCTTAACTTCGGTGGAGTATTTTAAGTGAATATAGAACAGAAAAATTACAACAAGACAGATATAAATAATACTTGAAAATCTAAAACATCATTTCATTGCAGCAGAAGATAAACATGTTTGGTTACAATATCGAAACCGACTAAAACAAGAGTCAAGTACTAAATATCCATCCTGATAAAAACATAAGTACATAATCCCACTACATAACTAATAGCCATAAAAGAAAAGATAAGCTGAGCTTTACATCAACGGTCCAAGCTCCAAAGGATAGATAAAGAAATCTGATCAAAGCCCACTAGTGCTAGGCCCAACCTGAGGACCTGAGGGGGAAAAAAGATAAAAACAACGGGGTCAGACATAAGTCTGAGCGAGTCATATAACTTTAACAATACAATCATTAAAGTAATTAGGGTATGATATAAACTTGGTACGGTAATGAGTGGGGATAAATGACTACACTAAGCAGCCAACTAGACATGGGATGAACTAAGATATCGGTAAAGACGCATCTACCCACCCAAGGGTAATTACTACACTGCACCACACCAGTCATTCCTAACTTAAAGGTTGATCCCACCCAAGGACTTAGAAAATTTAACTAGTAGTTTCGTGTACCCCTAGCTGACCACATAGGTGCCGTCTGCCCCTATCTCCACTAGGTGTACCCACTACTCCCCAAGCGATCGACTCCCTAACGTAGATACCTGTGCTGGCCCCACAGTGGGGTGTATCACTCCCCAAAGTGGCAACCCGATACAACCAACGGTGCACGACTTATACCTACACGATGCAACAACGTCTTACCTACCAGCCCGGGCCCACACACGCATATGAAACCCTTTGGACTTGCGTTGCCACCGCTAACCCGTTTTGGCCTCTTATAGTCAAGCCCAGTACGCGTGTCCCGTCCTCGACATTGGTCGAGCCCACAAAGATACGTTTTGGGTTACTGGTTGAAATAGGCCCCCACAAGCTACCCACCTAAGCTTGTCCCTTTCTAGTGCATCCCACTTAACTTTTTAATCATGTTTAATTACATGTTTCCACTTGGTTAAGTATTCTAATCGTATTTTCTATTGCCACCCAAGGCAACCCACTAGATTTCCACATGCCACCCAAGGCACTTACTTGATTTCCACATGCCACCCAAGGCACCCACTTAACCCCTCATGCCCCACTACATGCTTATCTGGTTAAGTGTTTCTTAATTGATTAAGAACGTAACCTTTGTAAAGACCTCTCACATTAGACTGTCTTTTATGGCAGCTGGATTTGCCGGTCGGGTCCGGGCAGCCTTACGCCATAACAGAGTCTAACCTCGTGTCTTTACACTTGTCACATATTTAATTTATGCCTAAGACCTCTCACATTGGGCCAATCATTTGTAGCCGCTGGATTTGCCGGTCGGGTCCGGGCAGTCTTATGCTACAAAAGGGTCCAACCTCGTGTCTTAGTCGATTAATTACACTTAATTAATCACCCCCATATTTTGAATTAATTTTCCCTAATTAATTCCAATTTAATGATGTACATAATTGACTCAATTATGTGCATCCACTTATGGTATGCAACATCATACCAATTTCACCACAATTTTGTTAACATGAATATTAACCCCATCGTTCCCCACGTAATACGCTAACATGACATACTTAAAAGGGAAGATTCATCACAAATACAATGGGTTCAACTTAGCATAACATTAGCATCAACATGGGTTTTAAAGGTGTCAACTTGCATATATGACCATAGCATCAAACCCAACTAGCATAAATAACCAACCCAAACTTGTATGAATCACATATGTCATAAAGAGGGTAACTTGCATAGATGTTCATGTCATAGACCTATCATAAAGGGATAAACTTGCATACATGTCATAGGTCTAAAAAGGGATGAACTTGCATATGTTACTCACATCATAAAAAGGGGTAAACATGCATATGTATGCATATCATACAAAGGTGTAAACTTGCACATGTTACTTGCATATAATCAAACACCAAACTTGCATAACATGTCATATATGAACTTGCATATAATCAAACACTAAACTTGCATAACATGTCATATATGAACTTGCATATAATCAAACACCAAACTTGCATAACATGCCATATATGAACTTGCATATAATCAAACACCAAACTTGCATAACATGACATATATGAACTTGCATATAATCAAACACCAAACTTGCATAACATGGTGTCATAATGGATCAATGTTTATCATAGTGATTTGCATATCTAGCATCATGAACACATAGCATAAAACTTGCATAACTAGCATCATGAACATATAGCATAAAACTTGCATAACTAGCATCATGAACACATAGCATATGATAACATAACTTGCATTGATCCACATACATAACCATAACCTCATTATATCCTATCATAATTAGTTTAGCAATTGCTTGCTAAAGGCATAGAAACTCACAACTTGTTGATTAGCACTCCTATGAAGAAGATTAAGTTGCTAGAGTTGATTTGAGAAGCTATCTTCCTCTTTAATTTGTGGAGGCTCCTTCTAAGTTGCATTTTGACGGCATGATGGCATTGTATCTATTTTTAGTATGGATTAGGGTAGTCTTAGGGTGTATTTATATATTAGTTAAGTGTTTTAGGCCATATGATTAACCCTAGGATAGTTTAGAGCCATCAGATCTCGTCACAAGCCACCAAACACAGCCCAAAACCTGACCAACTCACTCAAATGGTGCACCAGGCAAAACTGCCCGGCCACCTGTGTCGACTCCCAAGTCGATAGGGCAGTCGACTTGGGGTCTAGCTGTGTCGGCTCCCAAGTCGACTCCCCAGTCGACTTGGGGCGGCTGGCGGGAATTTTCCCGCCTAGCTCCATTTCTGCATTTGAAATCTGTTTTTCAAAATTTGAATTTTCTGAAAACTTCTTCGGGCTTTAACTGGGTCATAAGGACTCCGATTTTTGAAAACTCGGACTCTATTTCGCGTATTTTTCCGAGACGAACGCAATGGCATAGCCCTTTCCCCTGATTCAGTTATTAAAATTTAATTCTGCCCTGATTTATATTATAACAAGTTATTCAAAATACGGGGTGTTACAATTTGTTTTGGTTTTCATTGATGATATCCTTATCTTCTCTAAATCAGAAAGCGAGCACGAAAAACATTTGGAACAAGTGTTAGAAATTCTGAGGAGGAATGTTTTAAAAGCAAAGTGTTCCAAATGTGTATTCTGGCAAGAAGAGGTTAAATTTCTTGGCCACATCGTGTCAAAGCAAGGAATTTCAGTAGATCCCAGTAAAATCACTGCTATTCAGAATCAGAAACAGCCTCGTACACCCACAGAAGTCAGAAGTTTTCTCGGGTTGGCCAGTTATTATCGGAAATTCATTAAGGATTTTGCGAAGACATCCAGTTCCTTAACGAAATTAATTAAGAAGCACTCAAGATTCAATTGGACTCCGGTATGTGAGGAAGCTTTCCAGGAGCTGAAATTAAAACTGACGACCGCTCCAGTGTTAACAATAATAGATGCCAATGAGGACTTGAAAGTCTGGACTGACGCTTCTAGAGAAGGCCTTGGCGCGGTGTTAATGCAAAGAGGTCAAGTGATTGCTTATGCAAGCCGTCAGCTGAAACCACATGAGAAGAATTATGTTACTCATGATCTTGAGCTGTTAGCCATCGTATTTGCTTTGAAAATCTGGAGGCACTACCTTTTGGGTGAGAAATTCGAACTGTATACAGACCATCAGTCATTGAAGTATCTGTTCACCTAGAAGGATTTGAATCAGAGACAGCAGCGTTGGCTAGAATTTCTTGCGGCGTACGATTTCGAGATTTTGTACACTCCAGGGAAAGCCAATGTTGTGGCGGATACGCTGAGTAGAAAGAATGTAATAATCGCCAGTTTTATCATTACAACGTCATTGATTGATAAAATATCTACTCTTCAAAAGGATGATCACTTCATTCAAAGAATCAAAGAAAGAATACGGAAAGGTGAGACCTTGAGTTTTCATTTAGATGACGAGGGAATCCTAAGGTTGAAAGGTCGAATATGTGTGCCGAACATTGCTGAACTTCGAAGAGAAATATTGGATGAATGTCACAAAGCTAAGCTTAGTATCCACCCAGGAGTGAGCAAGAAGTATAATGATATCAAACGCTCTTTCTGGTGGAGATCTATGAAACGAGACATCTCCTTATATGTAAGCTGGTGTTCTACTTGTCAACAAGTCAAAAGAGATCAGCAGAAGCTCGCTGGACTATTGCAACCTTTGGAAATTCCCGGTGGAAAGTGGGAACAGATTTCTATGGATTTCATAGATGGTTTGCCCAGGACCAGAAAAGGAAATGACAGTATTTGGGTGATCATGGATCGATTTACGAAGACCGCTCACTTCATACCTGTCAAATCAAATAGAACTGCTCAAAGTCTGGCGCAGATTTATTTTAAAGAAATTGTTAGACTACACGGAGTTCCCATGAGCATCGTTAGTGACCGTGACCCGATTTTTGCTAGTAAATTCTGGGAAGCATTCCAAGCAGAATTGGGAACGAAACTGAACTTGAGCACCGCATATCATCCTCAGACAGACGGTCAGACTGAAAGGGTGAATAATATTCAAGAAGATCTATTGCGGGCTTGTATTCTTGATTTTGGCGGATCATGGGAACACCATTTACATTTGGCTAAATTCCCATATAATAACAGCTACCAAGCGAGCCTGACAATGTCACCATTCGAAGCGTTGTATGGTAGACCGTGCCGATCCCCTGCTTGTTTGGTTGAGCCAGGCAATAGACTTGTATTGGGCCCTGATATGATTCGCGAGGCTGCGGATAAAGTCAACTTCGTTAAGAAACGATTACTAGCCGCTCAAAGCCAACCAAAGAGCTATGCAGATAAAAGGAGAAGGGATATATCATTTGCTGTTGGCGGCTATGTATATTTGAAAGTATCTCCGTTGAGAGGAGTTATCCGGTTTGGTAAAACAGGGAAATTGGCGCCCAAATTCATTGGTCCGTTTGCTATTCTTGAACGGATTGGAACTCTCGCATATAAGGTTCAATTGCCTGATTGGTTGCCTGGAGGCATGACGTATTTCACGTATCTCAACTTCGAAAGCACGTTCATGATCCAGACTTGATCGTGGAAGAAGCAGCACAACAGGATATAGAAATCACTCCAGAATTGGCAGTTAGGAGAGAGCCGCTAAAGATAATTGGCAAAGAAACCAAAGAGCTGAGGAACAAAAAGGTTCACTTAGTCAAAGTGCAATGGAGTGGAGATCCACAATATTGTACTTGGTAAACAGAGGAAAGCATTAAGAAAGCCTATCCTAAGTGCAGGGTGGATATCTCTGATTAACTCTGGTGCAAGGTACATTTACCATATTTTGCCATTTCCATTGTGTTCTCTATTTTGTGGTTGTTTTCTTTTCATGGATGTAGAATTTTAATTATATAATCTGAATGATTTTAAAAGAATATACGAATTAACTAATATATTTGTGAAGAATTAAAAACATATTGATGGATGCTAGTGTTGTGTGATTGTTGATTGGATTAATTAAATTTTTAGAAGGATAGTTAATTAAATCAATAAGAGGATGAATGGTAGGATTTATTCGATTAAATCACACAATGAACTGATTTAAAAATAGATAGAAATATATACATGTGCATTATATATGTTTGAACAGGTAAATGGATTAGCTGTTGAGTAAAGATTTTATTTGCGTGCCCGACAAATAGGTAAACCTTAATGAGTTGGATGCGCAATTTTATTATTATATCAACTCCTGTGAATGCCATTGGATGCGGAGTGTTGGTTATTCTGTGTGTAATAATAAACGTCGCCATAGGATAATAACAATTAATTTTGAACTACATTACATGGCATACTTCTCGAAGATAGGCATACTTCATCATATACCACATAAGCATTTGGAGCTTGTGTGACGAGGTGGAAGATTTACCATACGAGCGAGAGGCTTGTATGGCGATGACTATATTTTACAGGTTGAACTGATGACTGATATGGACCATATAAAATATAACGATAAATGGACAGATTAATTAAAACCCCACACGAGTCTGGAGTTGACAATAATCACGTCTCTCTAGTCATTAGATACACATGGATTATTTATTTCCCACACGGGACGAGGTGACGAGGATTTATCCTCTGGAGCAATTAAAAATACACACTCCCTCTGGCTTTGACAGGGTGACGAGAATTTATTCTCCGGAGTTATTATCTATACACGCTCCCCTGTAAACACCAGAATATATCACTATAAATATGTGTATGCTTATTAGGATTTATTGGGTACCTAATACGGCCCAATAAATTTCCAAACCTCTCCCCGTACAAAGGAGGTTATGGCGAAATTTTTCGAAAATTCCGGGTGTTAGCCAAATTTTTGAAGAATTTGAAAATTCTCAGAAAATGAAATTTGGAGAATGGAAGCCAGATTGAAAGTAGAGTTGGTTAATCAAACCACTTTCGACTTTGTTCCTTTTCGGGGACGAAAAGTTTTAAGTGGGGGAGATTGTAACAACCCGTAAAATCTGAACCAGTTTAAAAATTTTAAATTGGCTAAAATAGTAGATTTTAAATATTTAAAATAAATATTTTAAATAAAAACGACGAAAAGTTAGTTTGAATCGATGTTAAAAATGAATATAATTAATTTGAATTATAAACAAGGCCTGAAATGGCGCGGTAGTTTCAAAAATTGAATTCAAACTTTGACTGACTGTACCGGGTGCAAAAAAAAATGGATTTGAGTGAAACTAAAAATATTTAAATCTGTTAGTGAATATCTTTCTAACGAATCTGAAAAATCGAAGTTTCATAGCGGGAGTCAAAAGTTATGGCCAAATGAATTTTCAGAAAGGTCGCTATAGAATTTATATAGCCCGTGAAAATAGACATTTTGCAAACGACCTCGAAATTCAACGAAACCACTTTTGTTGGATCCGGGATGTGAAGTTATGGCTAGGTTTCAAATTTCATAATTTTTGAAGCTAGTATGTGAGCGTGGCAAAGGAAAATGTATTTTGGTCAATTAGAGTTAAATTGGATCGACCAGAAATGGGCCATTTTGCAAACGGTCTCGGAATTTGACGAAACTAGTTTTGTTGGGACCGTATCGTCAAAACATAGCTAGATTTATTTTTCTGGAATTTTTCGAATCAGTATGTGGCCCCGGAAAATTGAAATGTATGTTCAAATTAAATATTGAATGTTTTATATTTTAATTTGAAAGAAAACTGACTGAAACAGCCGAATGGGCCTATGAAACATATCCCATTGTGTTCAGAATGGGGGTAAAACGCTAGGGACGACAGTCGTTGGGTTTGGATCGGTGTTCGTGTGTGGAAGAGGGTATTTTAGAGATTTTAAAATATATAAATAAATAAATAAAATTCATTGGTCAGAAACTTTTCTCTCTCCCCGATCTATCTTCCAGCCAACGACGATAAACCCTTCCAAGCTTCTTTCCTCTTTATCTTCTAATTCACGCATCGATAGCCCTCCACCCAGTTGAGGTTTTCGTAGAGCTCGACCCCCTCTTCACATCCATACTTGGTTTGCTAATTTTGGTGGAGTATTTCGTCTGGATCGTCGCCTCGAAGTCTGTACGTTCAGACCGCCGCCGCTGTGCCAGTTCGCCGTCGAACTGAGCAACTCCCCCAGGCGCAGGCGCGCCGTTCCTCCCCCGTCAGCGTGGCGCAACCCGATCGTGGAACCGTTACACGGATTAATCGAAAAATCCAAACCTAGTTTGGAACCATTTCAGAAAAGGTACGACCTTATTAATTAAAACTGATTTTTAAACTTTTAAGCGTTGCAAACTTGTAAAAATCATATCATTTTCGTTTGTAGACGAAATTCAGTGAAACAAGAGACAGTGGACTGGTGTGGACTTCTTCTACATTCTAGAAGAGACCAGATATTTTTCTGAACCTTCTACTATTTTTGGTGGAGTGGAACCCAATGTGAGATTTCTAATTTATAAACGATATGGAAAACAACGATGTATGAATTATATAGTCGATGTATGAGTTATATAAGCATTGTACACCTCATGTATAAGCGTTGTATAAGTTGTATGTTCGATGTATAAGTTATATATGTGTTGTAAAAATTATATATATGATGAAATGACATTGAAATGAATTAAAGTAAATTGAAATATATTTATATACGAATATATATATATATATACTCCCCTCGTCTACAGACGATGGACGATATTTATTGGTTGTGATATTGTTTGGGATTATTTGGTTGATGTGAAATTGGTTGATAAAATTGTTTGTGGTTGAGAATGAATGATTGATTGTGGTTGAAAAATACCTTTGTGGTTGAAAAATACCCTCTTGTGGTTGAAACAAATTAGAATAGGATTGTGGAAATGAAAATAAAACATGCCGCCTGCGTGCGAACTAGATGCATGATTCCCCATTGTCAAAAACCGCGAGGTTTTAAGGTAGAGCGAGGAGCCGAACTAGGGACGGTCCCGGTTTTAACTACCCTGCCGTTATGCTGTCGAAATTTCCTGAAATCTTTCTATGTTTGATTTATTTTCATTGATTGAGACTATATTCATTTGTTGAATAGAAATCCATGTATTGTAAAATAATCGTGTTTTGAAATAAATTGTTTTACAATAAAAATCATATTTTTATTATCTATATGAACTATATAAAATAATCGTGTTTTGAAATAAATTGTTTTACAATAAAAATCACATTTTTATTAAATATACAAACCATAGAGAACATTCATGTGTTGAATAGAAATTCATGTGTTGAATGGTACTCGTATTTTAAATAAATTGTTTTACAATAAAAATCACATTTTTATTATATATACAAACCATAGAGAACATTCATGTGTTGAATAGAAATCCATTCGTTGAATAGAAATTCATGTGTTGAATGGTACTCGTATTTTAAATAAATTGTTTTACAATAAAAATCACATTTTTATTATATATACAAACTATAGAGAACATTCATGTGTTGGATAGAAATTCATTCGTTGGATAGAAATTCATGTGTTGAATGGTGCTCGTATTTTTAAATAAATTGTGTTATGATAAAAATTATATTTTTATTATCTATATGAACTATATAAAATAGTCGTGTTTTTGAAATGAATCATTTTACAATAAAAAATTACATTTTTATGATATGCATGAATTATTAAAAATAGTGAAGTGTTGAAATAAATGTCTGTTGGATAAAAATATCATTTTTATCAAATGTATAACATGAATATGGTTTTGAAATCGAAGAATCGATTATATTTTTATATATATATATATATATATATATATAATTAAAATGAATTGAATAACGACGCTGCAGTTCGTATTTTGAAACCGTGATTTCAAACGATTAGTGCGGGAGATTCGACCATCGGATTTTCCCGAAACCACCACCGTTGGGTTCGCCTTGGAAATATCTTTCCAACGGCACCAACTTTTTAAAGATCCAACGGTTGGATTGTCTGGAATGTTTAATTCAAATCTGAAGAAAAACAGCGCCAGAATCGATTATATATATATATATATATATATATATATAATTAAAATGAATCGAATAACGACGCTGCAGCTCATATTTTGAAATCATAACTTCAAACGATTAGTGCGGGAGATCCGACCATCGGATTTTCCCAAAACTGAAAACGTTGGATTCGTTTTGAAAAGGTCTTTCTAATGATATAAAATTTGTGAAGATCCAACGGTTAACTTTTCAGATATGTGTAAATCAAATCTGGAGAAAAACAGCACCACGGCCGCGTTATGGCCCGAAGCGTTGTTTTTAATATATTGGCTATTTTTAAATAAATGAAAATAGTGATAAATCGTGATAAAATATTATGAACGATATAGAATGCAAATAAACTGAATTTGCTCGGTTTACGTGATATTTGATGGTAGAATGTGTGGCATGAAAATTACACTAAAGAATAAGATTAGTGATATCGAATAATTTAACCATTGAAATGAATTGATTTGAAATTCTAAATATACGTGAATTATTTGAAAAGGCCGAGTTAATTCTCATTTCAAATAACTGATCGACGTTCGAAAATCGAAGATATGAAGACGATGCAAGACCGATGATCTTCACGTCGAATGGAGGGGTGCTACTGGTGCTCATGATAGGAGTAGCTACCTAGAAGGGGTTGAAATAGTAGCCGTCCGGACGTACATGTTGATTGTACGGATATGCGAGGAATAAAGATCCTCCGGTTTCGTTCAGACTCAGAACGGACTTGTAAATGGACTGTGTGTCTAACATTGGATTTCATTCTGTGTGATTGATAAACGTCGGTTACATGGCGTGAATTGCCGGTGTGGCATGCTGAGATACAATGATCAAAGCTTTTGTTGAAAAGTAGAGCTTTGTAGTGGATGATCAAAGCAACACCTGTGTGACATAGCTTTGTGTATAACGTGAATTCGCGAGCCTCACACCCCGGTATAAACCAGAAACGAGAGAAGACTTCAGGGAGGACCTGCGTTTCTTTCTAGCTAGGAGTTGTGTCAGTGTTTTTACACGGCCTGACATTTTACTTATGTGGATGATGGATAGTGAGGCGCCTCGGATATATCGGTCGTTCTCGAACCGATGGAGTCATTCGTTGGCTCATTTGCGCCCCAAAGGGTGGGGAAACGCAGTGTTTAGGCATTTTAATTCACATCGGTGGACCGGCCCTGGCGATCCAAGGGGCAGTTGCGGCTGTTCCTGAGAAATGGTAGGCTAGATTGTCTCGAAGCGGTGAGGATGATCCCTAACCTCGGTTCATGGCGGAAATCCAATTTCCAAATACGACATTGTGCGGTTTTGATTATATATATATATATATATATATATATATATATATATATATATATATGGCGACATGATATATGGTACCCATGCCGTCTATGATTGATATTTATGATTGTATCTAAAGTAAGAAACTAACCGGAAACGAGCTAGGATGGATGGTTTCCTGGGTATTGGTCTGATGTTGGTTTCGGCCTTCGGGGTTAATACCTAGGAAATCGTTCTCCTACTAGTTTACAGTTGGAGTCTGATTAAGAATTAAACGATAAAAATTTGCATTTCAAATGATTTGTTTTCCTCGTATCAAGCATATTTGGCCATTATAAGGTAAAACTATATCCTCCGGTTTGTGTTGCATTGTGTGATGGGAACTGAGTCTTATAATGGCTTCATTTTTATAAAAAGCATTGCGATGTTTAAAAGATTTATTTGTTTTAAAGCACTGGCAATCTAATGGAGTAAACCTGTTCCGCGAAAGTGGCGTGGTCCTGTGATTAGCCATATTTGAAAATGTGTTAAGTAGATTTCTCATACCAGTCCCATGACTGACTCGTAGTTTGTTTCACTTGCAAACTCGGGTGCCCCTTTTTCTACATGGGCAGCATTGTATTCAGGTTTTAGCAGGCTCTTTCTGGATAGCTGGAGCTGAAGATGGATTCTATCATTTATCTCTTTTTATGCTGTTCAGCTCCTGTAGTACATATTATGTTTTCTTTTCCGCAGTAGACATTTATGTATAGCTGAACTGTATTTTGTACTAAGTATGATCCTATATACTGTGTAACTCTGATGATTATATTTATCCAGTATATTCTATTGTATATTATCTGGTGTATTAATTTATTTCCGTTCTGCTGTTATCTGTTTATGTGTTATATTCCGAAGATTACCCTTGCCACCGTCTTATCGGGAATGGGGTTGTCACAAACGATTTTATTTATTTAAATAAATCGTTATGGTTTTATAATTGTTCTGGCGCTGTTTTTCTGAAAATTTGATTTTGACATAACTCAAAATCTATTTGACAAAATCTAGGATTTTCTCCTCCATTAGAAAACTATTATCAAATCGGTCCTGACGTTTCTTGTTTCAAAGAATTCCGACTTCAACTGAGTTCTGTATACTCAATTGAAGTTCGAATCGCCAATTTACGAACTACAGCGAGGCGACGAGTTCGTTTTAATTATATATATATATATATACATACATATATATATATATATAAACATTTAAACTTCGTTTATAACAAACTCAACTCCCTTCTGATATATTTTTAACATATATCCAATCCATTTTTCCAATTCAACATCATATTTCCGATCTTCTACAATTGTAGATTTTCTCTAACTCGGAAATAAATTTATCTATACTTCGATCTTTTATATTCAAATTCCATTTCAATTCTATTTAAATTCTATATTCAAATTCTAGTTCAATTCTATATTCAAATTCCATTCCAATTCAAATTGAATTTCCTACATTCAATTCCATTTTCAATCTCCATTTGAATTTTTATATTCAAATCTATTTTCCAACTTCATTTGAATTTCTATATTCAAATTTATTTTCAACTCCATTTGAATTTCTATATTTAATTTCTATTTGAATTTCTTATATTCAATTTCTATTTGAATTTCTTTATTCATTCTTAAACAAGTCTCGATTTCAATTTCTTTTGAAATCGATATTTCTACTTTTGGAAAATAGATTTCCCTTTTCAATTTCACGCTTGTATTTTTATTTCTAATTATCCAATGATAATTCTTTTCACTTCTTTATAAACTTCGTTTATAAAAGAACTACTTGTTTTTTTTTCTCTTTTAAAACAAGTTAATATTTTTATTCTATTCAAATTTCAAATTCTATTTTAGAAAAATAAAATTTCCCCGTTTTACTCTGGAAATTTTCTTTTTTCGATATTTTTAAAATATCAACATTTAAGACCCATTGATATTTCAAACAATCAAAACAACCAATTATAATTGATAGGTTTTCTAACACATCATATATGACAGTATAGGTGCAAACAAACAAATAAACAGATAATATATTTTAGAGGAATCCAGTTGGATCCCTCCAACCTGTTTTTCCTACATCCACAGACGTTAGTCAATATAGTAATACCCATCCTGCTTCGAGGCAGGATATCGCGATATAGAAGGTCATCCACTAACATAGCGTGGGGCGTATAGGGTAATCATTCGCTAATGGTTCCGCGGGAATCCACTAATGATACTGCGGGAAATCCAACCACCAATATATATATAATAGCACAGCAAGCCTAAATAGCTAATATATTTAAGATGCATAAAAATATTAAACACAACCAAACAAGCAACAAACAATTATTTTTAACTGATAAAAATAATTCTAAATAAAGGGTGAGTGAGATTTACTCACCGTGATTTTTATTTGATGATTATCGTCGTTTTACCTAATTTTAAACTGATGTTTTAAAATTAGATAAAATCTCATTTAGCTCCAGTTTATTCCAATAATAGATCTACGTCCATGAGAACCCAACGAACATCGTTTTCATGTAATTCTGCTTGCATATGAACAATATAAAATTGTCATGAGTTTACACTTATCTTTTTAAACAAATTATAAAATTAACAAATTAAGTAATTAAGTTGAATTACCTAATTAGCTCCTTAATTTTATCTTCCTCATTTACTGTCATGACCTCCTTCCCAGTATCCGACTCAACTGCCTATTGCTTAAACTCCTCCACCCCTCAGTCGTGATACAACATCAACCTAATGCACAATACCCGAATTTTCTACCCTTATATTGCCACTGCCATACAACAACACCCAAGAAGAAATTGCGACCAGCTTCTACTGCATACTCCCCTTCGACTTACCTTAATTCGCATGCCTCCTCCCAAAACGCGTTGACTGACCTCATTCTCGCAACCACTGATAAAGTCGCGACTACTTGGGTGAACGGAAATACACCCCAAACTTCATCATCGTTGCTGCTACTGACCCAACCGTCCTCTGCCATCGCGTTTCATCTTCAATACAACGAATCCATTTCTTCCCCAACCGAGAGTACATCGAACTCCAAACAAATCAATGCTGGAACAAAGTCGGGCAACGGTGAACTCCATCGCGCCCTTCTTTGACTAATACGAATCACACATCTCAATCAACTGCTTCAAGCAAACCCAATCAAGTCGCACTACTCCTCTAAATCGCGGGCCACTCTAGATTGATTTCAATTTTCATTTGCCCCTATTTATTTTAAGTGGAATTGGCCTTTCGATTCTATCGTGACCAGGAGGATGGAAAATTGAAATAAGGCCGAGGACTTAATGGTTTAGATGATTTTATATATAGGATTTAAGTCGAGAAAAAGAGGAGCAATTATTTTTAGTTGGAGCTTTCATTGATTTCTTCTGAGAATCGAAAATGAAATGAAAAAAGTTTTCGCGTGGGCTTATAGGAGAAGATCACTTAGGCGTTCAGGAAATTAAGGTAGTTGTTTTACCAGGTAGAATTTATCTGAAGTAGGTCTTAATCGGTACCGAGTTTATTATGGGCAGGTATTAACTGGCACGGTGTTTATTCAATTTTAAAATATCCCGTGATCGCAATAACAGACCTTCCTAGGGTAAAACCGCTTTTCTGAACATACTGGGACAGGTATCGAAACTCAATTTGACCATATGAAGGAGATATTAATTTATACTGATATAAATTAAATTAAAAACAATTTAATTCCTTGATAATAAATTATTATTATCGTCTATATCTATATTCAAATAGAATATATATTGAAATTGAATTTATACCGGTCATCTGAATTGTTTTGATTCAGTTTAAAATTCTGGATTCAATTTTGTTTTAAATTCAAATAAAATCCATATTAATCGTTTGAATTATTTTAACTCCGTTTTAAATTCGAATTGAATTATTTCAAATTTCTCGTATTTCAACAATTATAAATATTCGAAATAAATTTTATTTCGATTATAAAATCTATAACTCAATATAAATATAAATTTATATTGTCAACTCAATATTTAAAACCATATTAAATATTTAGAATAAACTATTCAAAAATCAGGTTCGTTACATTCTTCCCCCCTTAAAAGAATTTCGTCCCCGAAATTGCTAAGGTAAGAAAAATGCTACAAACCCATTTACTTTCCGAGAATTTTCTTATGTTGAAACTCAACTCTTCACATTTCGACAATTTAATTCCACCAAAACTTTTGGTTTTCATGTATATACTCACATTCATTTTTATCTGAATGATTTACAATTCACATTCAATTCATATTTCATTCATGTATATTCAGATTCATTCAAATTGATTTTAAATCAGTTTATTCAATTCAATCCATTTAAATCACATTCACATTCCTGGGATTTCATTTTAAATCCTTTCGAAATCACATAAATATATACTTATAATTATAAGCATTTCAAATTCAAAACATTTGATTTTTCAAACCATCTTGTTTTCTTTCAAACAAATTTCCTTCAAAAACTTTTCTAAGGTAGTAATCCATCACATAGAAACTCGAAAATGAACACTAATGATGCTGTAGTCGTCATCAGAATTATTTTCCAGCCACTGAAGTGAGTTCAGTGCATTATCACTTTCAAAATCCATTCAAAATGATTTATATTCAAAAGTCCTTCGAAAATAAAGCTATATTCTTTTAATATACTTCAGAAAATATTTTCCAACTTCCCAGGATTTTAAAATTTAATTCTGGTTGGAATTCAATTTATCATATTTGTATATTTCATTTCTATACAAATTCTACTTGGTTATATATAACCATTTCATTTCTTATAATCTTAGTTGATTATAATAACAACCAACACATCCATGTATTATAATAATTTCAGGAAATTATTCCTTTCTATCAAAGTAGAATTTTGGGTAAAATTATTTCATTTACCCACTTTAAACAATATCGTGTCAAATTTCTCTGTTCAAGTGTTTAGAAATCCCTATCGACTTCGTGGCGTCCCACAATTTGATCAAAATTCATAAACCACTCAACAGACTAGCCAACACAATATAAAATAATCTTTGTATCAGTTTACAAATACGCTCTCTCGTATATAAATACTCAACTCATTCCAGGGTACTGCTGACCCTATCTCTAATGAGCACAATCCCAAAGCGTAGGTATTCGATCAACCTAAGCTCTGATACCAACTGTAATGGCCCGCAAATTCGAACTATCTGAGTTGACTAATAACACCACACGTCCAAGCCAAATTGCACAGAAATACGAATCAATTTTAGAAAGAAGTTAGAGGATGAGAAATAGAAAGAAAAAAAGTTAGAATAGAAGAAAAACGAAGAACACAAATCTCACAGCGGAACGAATAAAATATATTAAATAACATAACTTTTGAAATACAAATCAGTAACTATATATATACATAACATTATCAGAGCACAACAGTTATTCCTGGAACAGTTATAAACACCTGTTTCCAGATACAACATAGTACACAGCGGGAATATGATAGTCTGTAGCTAACTGATGAAGCCTCCTGCTTCCAGCTCTTCCAAGTTGAATCTGAAAAATCCTGACTACTTGACTGGCCGTACAAATTTGGGCACCCAAGAGTTTAGGCGAAAACAAACAAAAAAAACTCTGGGTCAGTCATGGGACTGGTGTAAGTAAACTCCAACCATTTATTTAACTTTCAAAATACTTTCGAAAGAAATGATAATCGTAAGACTGATCCACACATAAACACGGATGGTTTTTACCTTATGATAACCCAAAATATTTTTGATATCAAATCTAGTGATATTATAATAATGTCTAAATCAAATAAATAGAATCTAGTGGAACGCTTGCATCTCACGCTCCATATATATTATAAAATCAAAAACCGCATGGCGCTTATTGGAGATTGGAATTCCAACATGACAAGGTATGGAACCACCTTCCAATAGTGTATCTCTAGAGAGGAATACACTGGGTTCAACAAGAACATCTTGCAACCTGGCCCACACATGACCGACCACTCATTTCGCTTGAGTGTATCGAATGTATATCACCAACGGTTGGGATCA
This sequence comes from Allium sativum, assembly GCA_030737875.1. NCBI lineage: Eukaryota > Viridiplantae > Streptophyta > Magnoliopsida > Asparagales > Amaryllidaceae > Allium > Allium sativum. The sequence continues at coordinate 360,996,971 of CM060916.1, read as the reverse complement.
GCAACTGTTTCTCGAATGGGACAGCATCGAATATAATAAGGAATTAAATGAATCTCTAGATAGGTGATAATACACCCTAATGGGAGCGACCCACTTAGCCATGCTGCCTGCACGATTTTTTTCATTTCCCGGTTGTTGAGGCCTGAGGCTACGATTACTTTCCATTCATTGATAGCATAATCACTTTGAATGCCACATTGTCAGATCCGTTAATCACAAATTAATTTGCATAAATATATTCTGGATATTATGCTAAGGGAATAAATCCGTTGCCACTATATATATTTGTATAAATCAACATATTCGATCATTGGAAATACTTTGTCAGACGTTCGTCCATATACGTTCGTTCTGGGACTGAACGAAACCGAAGGCACAATTTCTATTAATAGAAAAAGCCCTTGCACTTTACTCCATCTTTGATTATATTCGTATAATCTGATTCGCAACGCTACTGCCAATACAGAGTGGTTCACAGATAATAATCCAACTGGTCTCTCCATATTGACAACGATTGGCAAATACTTCGATAGTCGGTTATTTAACTATCGAAGAAAAACAAACATCCATTCACAGCATCAAACAATCACTGGGTCCCTTAATTAAAATTAAATTAATTACATCATTTCTCCATTTCTTTTTTTATCAATATTTGTTAACCAAATATTTTCAATTATCTTCTTGGCCTCTTACGCTATTTGGAAAACATTTCCAAATATCGACTTCTTTTATTTTCTATATTTAGAAAATATCTTCTATTAATAATTGGAAAATATTCCAATTACTAATCTCTTTCACAACCGTTCATTTCTACACTCAAGAAATATTTATTTATTATATTTCCAAAATTTCCACTTACTTGGGTTAAAACGAATATTGTGTAAAACATCGTTGTAACAACCTAAAACACTGCATTCGACTAAATTTCTTTAAACATTTCTCTTCGAGACTGAATCTTGCTATTTATCAGCTAATAATGAAATCAATCGAGTTGGGGTATTATTACCTCTCAGACCTTGACTGAAAACATCATTAACTTCAAAACAGACAAGACCGCTAACTCGAATAATCAACACCATATTAAACCAATTTCCCATTTTTAAAACTTATATACTTTTCTCTTTCTATTCTTACTCGATTTTAAATTCACAGATTTTCTTTTTGTTTATAATATTCTATTTTTTGTTTGTTTCCTTATCGAATTCTATGTATATATGTCGATACATTGATTTCTGGCTATCAAATTTCCTTAAAAATATTCTAACCCCTTAAATTTCCGTAAAATTTCGCCATAACCTCCTTTGTACCGGGAGCATCGGGAAAATCCCCAAACCGCTGCACAGGCCTCTCCAATCAAAAAAGAAAAGAAAAAGCCAAGCGGCTTTTTGATACGGCGCATAAAACCTCATATGGAATTTAAACATGTACCTTTTTGTTGGGCACATAAATTAAAATCTTCATATACTTCATCCCATACCTGTCTAACACATGTTCACCTGTTTTCAATTCAATTCAACTCAATCCATTTGTTTGAATTCAGTTTTGCCCATTTATTCTTTAATCAGCTTATTAGCCTATTTCACTTGTTATTTGAACATATCACGTTCAAATATAAATTAATTTATTCTCAAAACAATCGAATGCCATTTCTAATTCAAGTTTCATATTCAATTTCGAATATGAATTTACAAACCTTTTTTTTAATCCAAAGTCCAATTTCGATTTAAAATTCCATTAATTAATTTTTCCTTACATTAGTTAATTCTACTCAACAATTAAACATCTGGTTTGATTTTGTTTCAAAAATCATTTCATTACTTCACTTGAGTTCAGATATTATTTATAACTCAAATCTGGATTTTTCCTAATGAAACTCAGATTTTATTTGCTCAAAATCATTTTATTTATTTAAATAAACCGTTATGGATTTATAATGGTTCTGGCGCTGTTTTTTTTTATTTTGATTTTGACATAACTCAAAATCTATTTGACGAAATCCAGGTTTTTCTCCTCCATTAGAAAACTATTATCAAATCGGTCCTGACATTTCTTGTTTCAAAGAATTCCGACTTCAATTGAGTTTTGTGTACTCAATTGAAGTTCGAATCGCCAATTTACGAAATACAGCGCTGCGGCGGGTTCATTTTAATTATATTTATATATAAAAATGTTTAAACTTCGTTTATAACAAAATCAACTCCTTTCTAATATATTTTTAATGTATATCAAATCCATTTTTCCGATTCAACATTATATTCTGATCTTCTACAATTGTCGATTTTCCCTAACTTGAAAATAAATTTATTTATAATTCGATCTTCTATATTCAAATTCCATTTCAATTCTATTTAAATTCTATATTCAAATTCCATTTCAATTCTATATTCAAATTCCATTCCAATTCAAATTGAATTTCCTATATTCAAATTCCATTTTCAATCTCCATTTGAATTTCTATATTCAAATCTATTTTCAAACTTCATTTGAATTTCTATATTCAAATCTATTTTCAACTCCATTTGAATATCTATATTTAATTTCTGTTTGAATTTCTTATATTCAATTTCTACTTGAATTTCTTTATTCATTCTTAAACAAGTCTCGATTTCAATTTCTCTTGAAATCGATATTTCTAATTTTGGAAAATAGATTTCCCTTTTTAATTTCACACTTTATTTTTATTTCTGTATTATCCAATGATAATTCTTTACACTTCATTTATAAACTTCGTTTATAAAAGAACTACTTGTTTTTTTTCTCTTTTAAAACAAGTTAATATTTTTATTCTATTCAAATTTCAAATTCTATTTTAGAAAAATAGAATTTTCCCTTTGTACTCTGGAAATTTCCTTTTTCGATATTTTTAAAATATCAACATTTAAGACCCAGTGATATTTCAAACAATCAAAACCACCAATTATAATTGATAGGTTTTCTAACACATCATATATGACAGTATAGGTGCAAACAAACAAACAAATAGATAATATATTTTTGAGGAATCCAGTTGGATCCCTCCAACCTGTTTTTCCTGCATCCACAGACGTTAGTCAACATAGTAATACCCATCCTTCTTCGAGGCAGGATATCGCGGTATAGAAGGTCATCAACTATCATAGCATGGGGCGTATAGGGTAATCATCCGCTAATGGTACCGCGGGCATCCGCTAATGATACTGCGGGAAATCCAACCACCAATATATCTATAATCGCACACTAAGCCTAAATAACTAATATATTTAAGATGCACAAAAATATTGAACGCAACCAAACAAGCAACAAACAATTATTTTTAACTAATAAAAATAATTCTAAATAAAAGGTGAGTGAGATTTACTCACCGTGATTTTTATTTGATGATTGTCATCATTTTATCTAATTTTAAACTGATGTTTTAAAATTAGAAAAAATCCCATTTAGCTCCAATTCATTCCAATATTAGATCTACGTCCATGAGAACCCAGCGAGCATCGTTTTCATGTAATTCTGCTTGCATATGAACAATATAAAATTGTCATGAGTTTACACTTATCTTTTTAAACAAATTATAAAATTAACAAATTTAGTAATTAAACTGAATTACCTAATTAGTTCCTTAATTTTATCTTCCTCGTTTACTGTCATAACCTCCTTCCCAGTATCCAACTCAACTGCCTACTACTTAAACTACTCCACCTCTCGGTCGTGATACAACATCAACCTAATGCACAATACCCAAATTTTCTACCCTTATATTGCCACTTCCATACAACAACACCCAAGAAGAAATCGCGACCACCTTCTACTGCATACCCCCCTTCGACTTACCTTAATTCGCATGCCTCCTCCCAAAACGCATTGACTGGCCTCATTCTCGCAACCATTGGTATAGCCACGACTACTTGGGTGAACGGAAATACACCCCAAACTTCATCATCGTTGCTGCTACTGACCCAATCGTCCTCTGCCATCGCATTTCACCTTCAATACCATGAATCCATTTCTTCCTCAACCGAGAGGACATCGAACTCCAAACAAATCAATACTAGAACAAAGTCGAGCAACAGTGGACTCCATCGCGCCCTTCTTTGACTAATACAAATCTCGCACCTCAATCAACTGCTTCGAGCAAACCCAATCGAGTTGCACTACTCCTCTAAATCGCGAGCCACTCTAGAATGATTTCAATTTTCATTTGCCTCTTTTTATTTTAAGTGGAATTGGCCTTTCGATTTTATCGTGACTAGGAGGATGGAAAATTGAAAGAAGGCCGAGGACTGAATGGTTTAGATGATTTTATATATAGGATTTAAGTCGAGAAAAAGAGGAGCAATTATTTTTAGTTTGAGCTTTCATTGATTTCTTCTGAGAATCGAAAATGAAATGAAAAAAAGTGTTTGCGTGGACTTATAGAAGAAGATCACTTAGGCGTTAAGGAATTTAAGGTAGGTGTTTTACCGGGTAGGATTTTTCTGAGGTAAGTCTTAATAGGTACAGAGTTTATTATGGGCAGGTATTAACTGGTACAGTGTTTATTCAATTTTAAAATATCCCGTGATCGCGAACTCCTTTTTGAACACAACGACCGACCTTCCTAGGGTAAAACCGCTATTCTAAACATACTGGGACAGGTTTTGAAACTCAATTTGACCATATGAAGGAGATAATAATTTAAACTGATATAAATTAAATTCAAAATAATTTAATTCCTTGATAATAAATTATTATTATCGTCTATATCTATATTCAAATAGAATAAATATTGAAATTGAATTTATACCGGTCATTTGGATTACTTTGATTCAGTTTAAATTATGGGTTCAATTTTGTTTTAAATTCAAATAAAATCCATATTAATCATTTGAATTATTTTAACTCCATTTTATATTCGAATTGAATTATTTCAAATTTCTCGCATTTCAACAATTATAAATATTCGAAATATATTGTATTTCGATTATAAAATCTATAACTCAATATAAATATAAATTTATATTGTCAACTCAATATTTAAAACCATATTAAATATTTAGAATAAACTATTTAAAAATCCGGGTCATTACAGGCATGGATCAAATTATATAAGATATAATTTGCATAGATCTATACACATAAAGGTGGGCTTGCATATACGAACATGGTTTTCGCATAAACTTGATCTGATCTACATACAAACTTGTATTAAACTTGCATATGCAATTTAGATATGTAAACTAAGACCTACATATGATTCACATACAATCTTACATGTAAACTAGCATATGATTCACATCCAAACTTATATATAAACTTGCATATATAATTTAGACATGTAAATTAAGATTTACATTTACTCTTGCATATGATTTTGACATGTAAATTAATGTCACAAAATGAATCAAATCTAGCATATGTGTTTAGACATATGAACCAACATCATGAATTTAAACATGTAAACTAATATCACATGTTTTACATATAAACTCGCATGTATGTATATACTTGATTCACATATAAACTTGTGTATAATTCGCATACAGACTTGGATATAAACTGAAGTCATAAAATGAATCAAGTTAAACATATGTGATTGGGCATATGAAATAGATCTACTAACATAAGTTAACAAAACTGTCATATGTCCACAAACAGACGATAACAAAATTAAGTAACGTCACATGATTCAACAGGCATGTTCTCATAATCCCAATTATAACTCATCATAATTTATTTATTAATTATTTTGTGAAAGAAATTGTACTCACAAAGATTGATTAGAGAAGAGAATAATTAGTTCGTCGTTTGTATTAGAATTCTGACTTGCAATTCCTAAGCTTTAGGAAGAAGAACTATTCTAGCAGCAGCACGGAGGCCAAGAGATTAATTTAGTTTAGGTTTAGAGCTTGAGTCTATGCGTGCTTACATAGAAGTTTAAATCAATAGAAGCCGTTAGATTATCATAGGAGCAATCACAATCATATAGGCTAGATAGAGTTATCCAGAATTGCCACCTATGCCCTAGTGACTCAGTAATAGGTCAGAAAAGACTCGGCAACAAGTCAGGATCATCTCATTTCAGATCTGCCCCGGGGGGTAGGTCGACCCCCTAGGTCGACCTGTATAGGGGAGGTCGACCCCCTGGTCGACCTGGCCTGGGGCGGGAGAAATCCCACCCAGCCCGCTTCCTCGTTTGAATTTCGAATTTTGATCTAAACTGTTTTTAATTTATTTAAATTACTGAAATTCCGAGGGCCATAACTTCCTCATATGAAGTCCGATTTACGAAAACTTGGACTCTATTCCAAGTAGAATTCCGAGACGAACGCAATGGCGTAATCCATTTCCCTTAATTCTTCTCCTAAAAATTAAGTGTTCTTAAATTTTTTAATTTTAATATTTAAAATTACGGGGTGTTACAAAAGCAGATCCAGATCCAAGCAGAAATAAAAGAGAGAGGAAGTCCTAATCATAAATGAGCATTCCCACCCTTAGAACCTGGGGGGAAAGGGAAAGAGAGATAGGAAAAAAAAGGAATCAGACATAAAGTCTTACGAGTCCAGTGACTTTTAGCATATAAACAAGTAAAAGTATCATGGCATGCATATAAAATTGGATGAGAGATAACAATATCATGTAACAGGTATAAACAGGATGAACCGTATAAACAGAATCGACAGGATAATGTGGACCATGCTATGCTGCTCACTTACTTTTCTCTGCTCCTATACTAGTATAACATATATATGACAACATTAGCTGTTCCCTAATTACTTAACAGAAACAAAATGATCCCGATAGAAATGTAATGGTAGGATTAGGTGTACTCTAGTTACATAACGGGTTTTACCTAAATAGAAATAACAGGTACCGCAACAGAAATAACGGGTGTTACCTAAAAAAATAACAGGTACCTCAACAGAAAATAGGCAGGGCTAGATGTACCCTAATTACTACCCCAAGCGATCGGCTCCCTATTGTGTAAATACCTTGTGTCAGCCCCACAGTAGGGTTTATCACTCCCTAAAGTGGCAACCTACAGAAGGACACAGACCTATTTACTGGTGCTACAACGTCTTATTTTCCCCTACAGACTAGAGCCATAGACGCTCATGACTTCATTGGAACGTGCTCGTATACACCCACTTTTCAAATGAACCTCTTACTATCCCTTCAGTATGTGTTCCCTGACCCGTACCTTGTGCGGGGTCCCCATTTAATACCAAAAAGGGATACTGATTAATATAAGTTCCACACAACAGATGACACAAGCTAAACCCCTAAGCTTATGTCCCATAATTAAATAGGATTTTTAATAGGTTATGCCTTATAGATTAACAGGTTCGCATAACCCCCACAAATTTAACAAGTTAAGTCTTACAGATTAACAAGTTTGTATAACCCTAAGATTAAACATGTTAAGTACTACATGTTAACAGCTTCATATAACCCTAACAAATTAAATAGGTCTACTTAACCCCATAATTTTACCATATTTATATAACCCTACAGATTTATCAGATTCCACATGTTACTTACAGTTTCATTAACATGTTGCGCTTAATTTTGATTAAGCCTACAAATTTGTACAACCTCAAATGTCCAATCATAATTCACAATACAAGATATGACCCTATGTTTCCCACTATCATTATCATTCTCAATCTTTCCCAAATTATCCCAATTTTGTTCATATGCATGTCTCAGCGAGATTGGTCTAGGCTTATAAAATAAAATGGGAATAAGAGAGGGAGAAGAACATAAATAGGCATATAATAATAGAAATAGGCATATAATAACAACTGAACAACAAAACATGTGTACGGAAGAATACATGTAATTATAGTAGAACTGTTTAGAAATTAATCAGTTTCTTAACAGGAATAAACTCAAATCAAGGTTTATTAACATGTTAGGATTACTATTAAATTTTATATCCAAAAGTAACATGAACTCACAGCGATTGGATTAAAGGAACAGAGGATAATATGCTGATGTTGTTGAAGGGATATAAGTTAGATAAGAATTGTCTTGATTCAATCCAAGTTTCGGCAACATCTCCCTTTCTTCATCTTAATTTTTTAGAATAGAAATTTGAGGAAGAAGTATGAAGAAGTGTAATTGATTTGATAGGAGTGCATGCCTTTATATAGAGTTCACAAGACAATCCTTAACTGTCAAATCTCTGTTTTTAAATCCAACCGCTCAGTAAAATAATGAACTTGGTTAACAAAACAGTTTAGAAACAGAAAAATGAACATCGCTAGATCGTGTGTGGTTCGACCCACCCCCACCTAAGTCGAACCATAGGTCGACCCTCCTACCCTTGGGTCGACCTAGACAAGGCATGGTTTTTCCAACAACGGGTCTGATTCCCGCCCTTGCCGCCTTCGTTTCCCACTTCATACGTTTTGATTTATTTTGAACTGGTTTGTATTATATTTACATATATCCTACTTATATGTATACAAACTTCTAACCTTTATATCTTCCTCATGCGATATACATTTTACACAAACTCAATGTCTATCCTTTAATTTATTGTTAATAATGTTCATTAAAATTACGGGGTATAACATTCTCCCTTACTTAAAGGATTTCATCCTCAAAATCTCCAAGTTAAGAAGAATTTTTATTACATCCACCTACAATTATCTACGGATCCATCATCCACAGACATCCATTGTCCTTAGGCATTTCTAATGCTTGTATGAACATAGGCAAACGTATTTGTATATGTTCCTATGCTAATGCGAAAATCAGCCAATCTACTGATTCAGTTGACCTCCTTAATGTGATATATGTTTGTTCCATGAATCCTAAATGTATGCAAATAGTCCTTTATAACATGTAAACTCTATATGTGTGCACAATCATTCGTCCAACTGTAACATACATATGATGATACATCCATTTCCACTCATTAAAAAATAAAATGCACACGTATCTGTATGCAGTTTGAGAGTGTTTGAGCCGATCTAGTGCCTAGTGTGTGTATATGCATCCACGAGCAGTCAATAGCAACCAATTGTATCCACTTGCATTTATCAAACATAACATGTATCAAATACATGTTTATGTCCATTGGTTTTCTACCTTAAGGTCGAAGATTCGCTCAATAGGATATACCCGAATGATAGAAGCATGTATGAATAAAAGCTTGGAAAAAGATGTTAAGAACATACTCTTGAAAAGGAAAGGGTACAAAGCCCGAATCTTGTCTTTAGAATCCCAAGATGCATCCCGCGGTCCTCTCCCCATTTCACTTTCATTAATTTAACCTCTTTGTTGCGCAGTTTCTTAACCTCTGATCCAAGTATACGGGGAGGAACTCGTCTAACTGTTGCCTCCTTCTCTACATCTAGTTCCTTAAGCATGCTCGACTCAACCACCTCTGATGTATCATGAAGACACTTCTGCAAATGTGAAACGTGAAAAACATCATGAACACCCACCAATCTTTCCGGTAATCTCACCATATAGGCCATCTGACCAATCCTTTCTATTACACGAAATGGCCCTACAAATCTTGGTGCCAATTTCCCTATAGATCCGAAGCGAATCACATTCCTCTGAGGTGATACTTTGATGAAAACCATGTCTCCCAGCATAAACTCAATGTCGGTCCTTCTCTTACCTGAGTAGGACTTCTGCCTATCACGAGTTGTCTTCATACGTCTACGGATAAGATCAATCTTTTCTGAAGTCTCTCTAATCATTTTAGGTCCAAATAGAAGCCTATCCGTAGACTCCCACCAACAAGTCGGTGATCCGTAAGGTTGTCCGTATAGTGCCTCGAAGGGTGCCATGCCTATACTAGCCTGATAACTGTTGTTGTAGGCGAACTCAACCAATAGGAGATGCTCCTCCCAAGTCCCTCCAAAGTCTAGGAAACACAGTCTCAAACGATCCTCCAAAACACTATTCACCCTCTAATTCTGTCCATCGGTTTGAGGGTGATATGCGGTACTTAAACTTAACTGTGTACCTAATGCCTCTTGCAAGCTCTTCCTTAACTCAGTAGGGAAGATGGGGTCACGATCACTCACTATGCTAGAAGGTACTCCATGAAGATGGACTATCTCACGAAGATAAGCTGATGTTAACCATGTCGTTGTTCTTTTGCTCTTAACAGACATAAAACGAGCGCTCTTAGTAAGTCTGTCCACTATAACCCAAATACTAGTGTTGCCTTTTCTTGATATAGGCAAACCATTGATGAAATCCATAGAGATGCTCTCCCACTTCCATAGTGGGACATCCAAAGGATGAAACAATCTATTGGGCTTCCTTTTTTCAACTTTTACTTGTGGGCTAACTAAACATCGAGCTACAAACTCCGCTACATCTTTCTTCATCCCAGCCAAAAAAAAACCCTCTTCATACCTTGATACGTCTTATTGCCACCCGGATGAATAGTAATCCTAGAATGATGGGTTTCTCGAGGATTGACTTTGACAAATCTCCAACTTAGGGAACATGAAGCTCCAATAACCACCCTTTATCATTCGTGGAATATATGCTAAGGTAGCTAAAAATCTCCCCTCTACTGATCCTATCCAAGATGTCTGCTATATGTAGGTCCTCTTGCTACGAAGATTCGATCCATAAGAGTAGGTTGCACCTCTAAAGATGCCAACAAACCAAGTGTAAGATCCATAGATGGTCTAATATCAAAGGACGATATGTACTCCAAACTCCGCCTCTCTACAAATAGAGGACTTAATTTCGTCCTCTGTCTACTCAACCAGTCTGCCACTACATTACCATTGCCATGGGTATAAGCAATCTCAAAGTCATAGGACGCTAGAAACTCCATCCATCTTTGTTGTCTCAAATTAAGATCCTTCTGCGAGAACAAATACTTAAGCGATTTTTGATCCAAGTATAACTCGAACCTCTCTCCAAGTAGATAATATTGCCAAGTCTCAAGTGCAAACACTATAGCATCCAATTCCAAATCATGGGTAGGGTATTTCCTTTCATGAACTCTTAGTTGTCTACTACCATAGCATACTACCCTTCCCCTTGCATCAAGACGGCACCAATCCCTGTACCCCAAGCATCAGTGTACAGTGTGAACACCTTGTTCCCATCAAGAAAAATAAAAAATGGGGCTATTATCAGAGCTCTCTTCAACCGCTGAAAAGCATCCTCACAATCAATGCTCCAAGAAAAGGTCAGATTCTTCTTTGTCAGTATGGTGAGTGAGGCTGATATCTTTGCAAAGTCCTTGATAAACTTCCTATAATATCCTACGAAACCAAGAAAGCTTCTCACATCCGTTGCATTCTTTGAACCTTCCAATCTTGAACTGCAACTACTTTCGTGGGATCCACCACTATGCCATCCTTGGAGACCACATGCCTTGGGAATCTTACCTCCTCTCTCCAAATGTGACACTTAGAGAATTTCGCCTTAAGCTGATGTGCTTGGAGAGTCCTCAAAAACTCCCCTAAATGTAGGTAATGTGCTTCCTTGCTCTTTGAGAAGATCAGGATGTCATCCACAAAGACCACAATGAATTTATTCAGAAACTCCCTGAACATCTTACTCATCAAATCCATAAAATATGTGGGTGCATTCGTCAACCCAAAAGGCATGACTAGCCAATTAAAGAAGTCATCCAGAGTTTTGAAAGCGGTCTTATTTATACTATCCTCGACCACCCTCAACTGATGAAATCACTTGGCCAAGTCTAGCTACGAGAAAACAGATGCGTCAATAAGCTGGTCAAACAAATCGTCAACCCTCGGGAGTAGGTGCCTATTTTTCTTAGTGAGCTTATTCAATTCTCTGTAATTCACATATAAACGTAGTGAGACATCCGCCTTGGTCGCGAAGACGACTAGGGCACCACATTTTGATATACTCTGCCTAATAAACCCCTTCTGAAGTAGCTCCACTACTTGCTTGCTAAGCTCCCTCCTTTCCCTAGGAGTTGTGTGGTGCATAGGCAATGCGACTGGCTTCGGATTATCCACCCAAGTATATTCAGAAATCAATCTCATGCCTCGTAGGTAATCCCTTAACATCCTCATAAACATATTGATACTCACAGATTATGGGTACAGATCACAAATTTTCGACAGAAGTATCAAGCAATTCTAGGAAACTGAGCATGACAGACCCCTTCGGGTCACAGGAAATCTTGAGAGTCCTCCATCGGCAAGTCAAAAGTCTAATAGCCCTCCTTTCACAGTCTAGAATGACAACATACATGGCTAGCCAATCCATCCCTAGGATCAGTCCATAGTCCATAAATCCCAGCACATACGCGTCACACTCAAACTCAACGCCCAACACAGATATCCTCAAACCGCGACATATCATAGACAGATGGATTATACCTCCAATGGGGTTTGAGACAATAATGGGATCAGAAACAATACTAGTACTAAGGTGTAGAGACTCAAACACATAATCAGATATAAAAGAATGAGAAGCGCCAATATCAAAAAGAGTCCTAACTGGATGTTCGATAAAGGAAATCAAACCTCCAATAGAAATTTTGTTACCTCTATTTAGTCCACTGGCCTTGAGAGAATTCACTTGCCCTCCAGAAGATCCTACCCTTTGGCCCTATCCATGCTTCTTCGGGCACTCCCTAGTATATTGTCCAACTTCACCATAGTTGAAGCAAGCATTTTTCCTTTTTCAGTAATCCTTGACAAGATGGCCCAAGTTCCTGCAACCATGACATTTTTTTTGCTCTGAGCCTTATCGTTCTATCCACCCTTATTTTGCGTTCTTTCTTAGGCCACGCTTTCTTGTTTTGCGTCTCATTAGTCTAACCTCTTTCTTCTCATCCATACCATCTTCGAGCTTCAATGCTATATCAACAAGTCTCTCAAAAGTTTCCCCCATCGGTATGTGAGACAATGCAATTGCTTGAAGATGTTGATTTAATCCTCTTGCAAACGTTAAAGCTTTCTTGTGCAGGGTATTCACTAGTTCCAGGCCAAACCTTGCCAACTGGTTGAACTTATTGACATACTCTTTAACAAACATGCCTCCTTTCTTAAGTGCCAGGGATCTCTCTATGTGCATACTCTCTTCTACTTGAGAGAGAAACTTCATCTCGAATCTCTATAGGAAATCAGCCCAAGTATCTATTAGACGTCCTACTTGTGTCACCTCCCACCAAAACGAAGCCTTGTCCTTAAGCTTCCATGCAGCAAACTATATCTTCCTACGGTCATCAACCTCACAAAGCCTAAACAAGTTCTTTGTCTCTCATAGCCAATTTCGTGCTTCGACAAAGCTCTCAGTTACAAGAAATGGTTTTCCTCCTATTGCAAAGAAGTCTTTGCAAATCTTAGAGAAATTATCTACTCGCGGAGGAGAAGGGACAACAACTACAGCTGGGGGAGGGGCATCTCCTTAGCCTCAGGCAGGTGTCGCAGCCTAAGATATCTACGGAACCATGCTGGTATCTAAACGCCCTCCGGAAGATTCGATTCCCCATACATGCTAAAAAGAAAAGGAAAAGGGTTCAAACAGAGAATTAGAAGATATTTTATATAACCTTGGGGAATATGTTTTTCAAGAGCAGGCTTTTCCTTTTTGAGAATATTTTATTTTTGAAAACAATTTCAAAAACTTTTATTCGATCTTGAAACCATTAGATCTGATACCAAAAGTGACACCCCACATCCGTTAATGTCACTCTTTATCAGAATACATTAAGTTTCGTGAAACGTTATAGGTAAACAGAAACAGAATCTCACAAGACAGATATAAAAATAGCAGCGAAAATATAAACTTCATTATTCAATAGAAAAACATCATAGTCTCAAAACCGGTTACAACATCAGGCTAAAATAATGAAACCAAATACATCAAACCAAAACATCTGCCTTGTGCTGAAAACCGTCAAAGTACATATATGTAAAGTCATAATCCCTGTAAGTAGCCATAACAAAGTAGAAAAGTAATTAAAGCATACATCAAAGCAGATCCAGATCCAAGCAGAAATAGAAGAGAGAAGAAGTTCTAATCATGACTAAGTGTTCCCACCCTAAGAACCTGGGAGGGAAAGGGAAAGAGAGAAAGTGAAACAAAAAGGTGTCAAAAATAAAGTCTGGCGAGACCAGTGACTTTTAGCCTATAAAGAAGTAAAAGTATCATGACAGGCATATAAAACTAGATGAGAGATAACAATATCATATAACAAGCATAAACATGATGAACATGATAAACAGAATAGACGGGACAATATGGACCAAGCTATGCTTCTCAGTTACTTTTATCTACTGCAATACTAGTATAACAGATATATGACAGGATTAGGTGTTCCTTAATTACTTAACAGAAACAAGATGATCCCAACAGAAATGTAATGGTAGGATTAGGTGTAATCTAGTTACATAACGGGTTTTACCTAAACAGAAATAACAGATACCTCAACAGAAATAACGGGTGTTGCCCCAAACAGAAATAACAGGTACCTCAACAGAAAACGGGCAGGACTAGATGTACCCTAATTACTACCCCAAGCGATTGGCTCCTTATTGTACCAATTTGAAATTTTTATTTTGGCAATTTTAATGAATTTTGAATATTTTTAAAATGAATTATTTTAATTAATTACGACGAGAAATTTATTTTGAATAGAATTAGAACGTATATATTTATTTAAATCGAAGTTGGAGTATAAATATTTATTTTAATTTTAAAAGGAATTAAAAATGGCACGGTAGTTTGAAAATTCGATTTTGAATTTCAAATGAATGTACGAATTCAAAATAAACCGAATTTTAGCAAAACCAAAAATATTAGAATCTTTTTGAAAATATCTTTCCAACGAATCCTAAAAATTGAAATTTCATAGCGGGAATAAAAAGATATGCCCAGTTGAAAATTCAGAATAGTCGCTATGGAAATATAGCCCTTAAAAATAGCGATTTTGCAAATGACCTCCGTTTTCAATGAGACCACTTTTGTTGGATCCGGAATGTCAAATTATTGCTATATTCCAATTTTCATAATTTTTGGAATCAATATGTGAGCGTGGTGAATTTAAACGTGTTTGGTCATTTCACTTTGAATTCAGTTGACTAGAAAATGATTGTTTTTCAAACGGTCTCCAAATTCAACGAAATTAGTTTTGTTAGGACTGTATCATCAAAACATAGCCAGATTTATTTTTCTGTAATTTTTGGGGTCCGTATGTGGCCCCGGTAAATTGAAATGTGCATTGAAATTCAATATATAGATTTATATTTTGATTTTGAGGAAAACTGATCGAAACAGTCGAATTGGCTTGCGGGACATATCCCGTTGTGTTCGAAATGGGGGTAATTAGCAGGGGACGATAGGCGTTGGGTTTGATTTGGAGTTCGTATGGACACACAAGTATTTTTGGAACAAATTAATATTATAAAATAGGTGTGTATATATATATATTAATTTATAAACCCTAATCCCTTATTATACGTAGCTGCCCCCAATTCTATCTCAGTGCCCGAAATCGCTTCCCCAAAGATCACCACCGATCTCCACTATCCCTCAATATTTCGACCTACTCCCGAAGGGAAAAATCTTCGTCGTTGTGAGATGTATAAACCCAACGGGTATGATTGGGATTGGGGGTGAAGGGAGCTCGAATTTCGAGCAAGAATAGTTGCCGGTTGGTAGGGTTTTCTCGCCACTTGGGCCCACCAGAATCGTCGCCACCACCAACGTGGGAGAAGATGGCTCCGGCGCATCTCGAGGTGGCGGCTGATTGTTGATACGACGCACGGTGGAGGCGCATCAGTCAAGGAAGGAACAGGAGCACGATGGGTTTCTCCGGCCTGTACCGAATGATGAGAAGAAACCAAAACAGACGGTAACGTTTTTTTGTAATAAACATTGTTAATTTAGGTTAATTAAATTACTAAGTGTAATTAACATGTAATGAATAGATTAATTAATTTAGTTTAGTTAAAGTTTAAAATTTTAAATGAAAATTATATGGTTTTATAATCAAAAATTTTAATTAATAAAATAGCATTGTTTTAAAAAAATAAATGCATGGTGTAAAAAATGGAATTTTTGAATGTAAACATTTTTTTTAAAGATTTGCATTTTTAATTAAATAACCTAGATTAGAAAAAAAAAATGATTTTTATACAAACAGTATAAGAATAAAAATGTGATTTTTATATGTATTTGGTATGGAAATGTTTTTAGAAAGATTATATTTTTAGATATGAAAAATTATATTTTTAAAATGAAAAAGATTAGATATTTTTATAAATGAAAAGAATATATTTTTATATAGGAAAGGATTATATTTATATAAGGAACGGATTATATTTTTATAATAGAAGAGATTATATTTTTATAAAGGAAAAGATTCGGTTTTTATTATATGAACATCACCGAAAAGATTTGATTTTTATTATATGAACATCACCGAAAAGATTTGAATTTTATTATATGAACATCACCATAAAAATATGATTTTTATAATATAATCATCGACATAAAAATGAGATCGTTTATGTATATACAGCGATATAAAAATATGATCTTTTAATTATATGCAACGATGTTGAAAATGCGACTTTTAATATAAATTTCGTGAAACAGATTGCATTGAAATCAGAACAGCGAATCTAAGCTGATGGAGTGGAAACCAAAGGTGAGAACTTCTCACTTCAATTTTGTTTTCTAGTTAAAATATATACTAGGATCCAGACGGTGCTTAGTAGCATCCGACACCGTCGTCCACAGACTATGAAATATATAAAGCCATGTTGTTTAGATTTGCGCCATTTGACGCGAACGATATTTATATCAATTTTATTCATTTCTATAATAAATATCAAAAAGGAAATGATTTCGAAATATAATATTTTGAAAAATTATCATTGATATATTAATGATATGGACTATTAAATTTTGATTTGAAATTGAATATGAAGTTGAAGTCGTTTTGAAAACGAATTTAAAACAATTTA
Organism: Allium sativum; assembly: GCA_030737875.1. Classification (NCBI taxonomy): domain Eukaryota; kingdom Viridiplantae; phylum Streptophyta; class Magnoliopsida; order Asparagales; family Amaryllidaceae; genus Allium; species Allium sativum. The sequence continues at coordinate 360,980,067 of CM060916.1, read as the reverse complement.
TAAAATACGTTTTAAAAGGAAATCGATGAAATATATATAATATATGTATTATATATATATATATATATATATATATATTTAATGGCCTGAATAGAACGCGCTACAGCCATTCGCGAATTTAGACCATTGACTTCGAGTTGATATTACGGGAGATCCGACCGTCGGATTCTCCTAAAATCGGAACCGTTGGGTTCGTATCGAAAATATCTTTCAAACAAATATTAGAGATTTGAAATCTAACGGTCGGATTTGGAATTATGTCCAAATCAAATTTGGAAAAGGTCGATGTAAGTGCAGTTCGACGACCGTTTATGGAAATCGATTGTACGGGCCTTGATAAAATTATTAAAAATATTAATAATGTGTGTAAAATTATAATAAATGATTTGGGACGAATTGGGATGAAAAATTCCATATTTGATAAGATAAAAGTACATTTTTATCGAAATGAACTAGTTAGGAACTAGAATTATAATCCAATATTTTTAAATAAACAAATTGTTTGATTTGAAATGGTTTTAAAAATAACCGGAATTTCCAATATATGAATTGGAATGGATTTGAATCGAAATTATCTTCGGAATATTTCGATATTGGATTTCGTGATTATACGGACATAGTGGAGGAATTTGGAAGATATATATATATCGTTATTCCAATATGATATTTGTTGATTTCAGAATTTGATATTGAATATAAGCCGATATATTTTCTATTCAGAGCCTTGTATTTAATATTAAATGGAATTTTGGGTTTGTCGTGAATGGTATCTTTAAAAATACTGTTCTTAAACCCAATGGAGTTAATAAAATTAGGAACTAACTAGAGATTAGTTAAGTTGAATGATTTCCTGGGTATTGATCTGATGTTGGTTTCGGCCTTCGGATTAATACTTAGGGAATTGTTCTCTTACTAATTTACGATTAGAGGAAGATGGAATGATTTCTTCTGTAACACTGTTCTTTAACCCCATGTGAAAAGAATAAATATTTTAACTAAGATTTAAAGAAGAATTACCAATTAATTAACATTTAACTGGAATTGAAATCGAATGTGAATCGGGTTTATTGCGAACTGTGTTTTTAAACGACATTCGTTCTTTAACCCGATTTGCAGTGGAATGTGATTTGGAATTTATAAATCTTTTTTATTAAGATTTAATAGAAATTTTCATAAGTAAAGTTTTCCAATTTAATATATTGGAATGGAATGGAATTCGATTTGGTAATAATCGAAGTGAACTTCTGTAGAGGAAGACTGTTAACATATATGGAATTTAAAAGGCTTTGCCGTTATTCCATTTATATTATCGGTTGGATATGGAAGTTTATATCGATTATATATATCGATCTATTTTCCATGAAAATTCCATTGTTAATGGAATGAGATTTAGGGTTTATCGTAAGCTATGTTTTTGATGACATTGGTTCTTTAACCCAGTTAAAGATAAGATTAATTTCTTAACTTTGAATAATCATCAAGTAATGATATTTAGAAATTAAACTGAATTAGAGTTTTATTGAATCTTTAAATAGATTGAAAGGTGAATTTGATAACTAAAATTATCAAATCCAAGAAATGATCGAGAATGGAGTATCACCAATTTTGCCCCAAGCATTAGTTAAATCTTTAATTAGATTTGAACGTGAAATGGTAATTAATTTTACCGATAACACCGTGGCGTTAGATATGAAGTATTATCAGTTTTACTTCATGGGATGAATAGGTTGGGATTGGGAAATGTTAGCCTACTTTGTGAACTAGGCAACACAAAGTCAAGAAATCAGACATTGAAGAGCATTTTTAATTAGAAGACTTCGGTTTGGATTGGAGAAGACACTACAACCTAGATTGGACAACAGCGATTGTTCGGGTCGGGTCAGAGCAACATATCGATTCGGGTCGGATAGAATCTTGTGTTCGGATCGGTGAACTGCTGCTGAGGAAATTGGTAAGGCATATCTAATCGGATCGGAGGGAAACATGATTTCAATTGGATCGGAAAGCCACCTGTTTGCCACGGAAATAGATCGGAGCGGAGCAGATTAGAGAAGAAGAGAGCGTTGCATCCAAGCCAATCCGGGTCGGATCGGGTATCTCGAACCGAACCCCTTATCTGTGTGTCTCCGACCCGAGCCCATGTTCCATATTATTCTCCTGCAAAAGCGCCTGGATATCCGGACCGGCTGTGACCAGTTCCTACCCATAACGTTCGTTACTTTGATGCGTTGTCAACACAATAATTCATCCGAACCCGAAGCTAATGGGATGGACGACACATGGCCCCGACCCGGATCAAGTTTTGAGCAAATTCACACCTATAAATACCCCGTCTGGAGACAAAGAAAAGGATCTCTTTTAGGCACTTTGAGAATTCAACTACCTCCATAACCCGAACTCCATTACTCCCGGAGAATCCAAATCTTCTTTCATTATTTGTTTTAGTCTATTGAGTGAATATAAGCGAGTTGTGAGTGAAATCAAGTGACAATTACATTGTATTTGCAACTGAATCATTGAATATAGTGAAAGATAAGTGGACGTAGGCATTTCTTCGCCGAACCACTATAAATCCTGTGTGTTCATTTTTATTTTTATCTCATTTCATTTTGCTTTTAATCAATTTGGGTGTTAGAACCACTTTTGGGTCTAACATTTTGGTGCTTTCACTGAGAACCTCATCTAAATTCTTTATTTTCCGGGATTTCTCTCTACTTTTTGGACCGTTGAGTTCAAAGAAGTTAATCCTTAAGTTTCTCCGCTTTTTTATATTTGTTGAAGTGATTGTCAAAGAGTCATGGCCAAAGGAAAAGGCAAAGAAGTTCAGTCTGTTCGAGGAAATGGAGCTGGCGAAGATCAGCAAAATGCGGTTGTAACAAGGTCTCGGGGGCAGAGTTCAGCAGCAGGAAGAACCAATGCAGGAAATCCGAGCCGCCAGCAGGGTGAAAACTCCGATCCGATCCGGGTAGGAGATTCTGAAGCAGTGCATTCCCCCAATCTGAACCGACCCGAGCAGCTTGCCACGTACCGATCCGACCAGGCCCCCCAGCTCCGAACCGATCCGACCTCCTACCTCCGATCTGACCCGATGCTTGGTGAAGCTGGAACCTCTACTCGAGTCCCTACGAATGCTCCAATTCCAGCCGCCAGGGTTGGTGATCAGGTCAATCCATCTGCGCCCATCACTCAAGGAGATTTCTCGCGCTTGCTTGACATGCTTGAGAGCACAAGGGAGGCTATGAAGGTTCACGAGCGAACTAATCTCATGATGCAGGAAAATATGAGGCTCATGAGTCGGGAGATTAATGAACTCCGTCGACAGAGAACTCCATCACCGGTTCGTCACACACCAGTGGATCAATCTTCATCGTCCGAGGAAGACCGGCCCCGTGAACGAAGGCCACTCGAACGACCTCAGAACGTGGAGCAGCTAACATTTGGATCTTTGGGATCTCGTGAGGATATTGCACGAGCGCTAGGAAACAATGACCCCACTCGAGGGCAAAGACTCCAATCCCCTCCTCCCGAGATCGACCGGGAGCGCAGGGAACGGAATCGAGCAGAGGCATCTCGAAGAAGAAGGGCGTCTCCTGAACAAGAGCCCAGAAGGAGCTCGGATACTAGGGCCAGGGAACCTGAGCGGCCCCTAACTAATGCTGATGTGCAGGCAATGGTTCGCCAGACAATGTCCTAGAGTCGGAACTATACAAATGAGGATTATGGCATCGAACGAAGCCATACTCCCTTCACCGATGATATCCTCGGCTTCCAATTTCCCCGATGCTTTAACTTGCCACAGATGGACAAATACAACGGAAGGACTGATCCGGGACAGCATTTAATGTGGTACTCGTGGCTCATGAATGCTGCTGCTGCCCCTGATGAAGTGAAGTGCAAAGCATTCCCAATCTACTTAGAAGATGTGGCGCTGTTCTGGTTTACCCGACTTCCTCCTCGTTCGATTTCGAATTACAAGGAATTAAGCGAACGTTTCATGAACCAGTTCCGACTCCATGCCCGAAAGTCCAAAAGTGTTATTGAATTATCAAGAATCAAGCAGGCACCAGGAGAATCTTTGAGGGCATATCTTGATCGTTTTAACCAAGCTGTAACTGAGGTCAGTGACCCGCACGAGCCCACTATTCTGATGGCATTGAAGGAAGGAGTCGATCCTGAATCTGAGTTTAGAGACTACCTTTCTGGGAAAACACCCTCCACAAGGGAGATATTCTACGAAAAAGCCGATATTTATCTAAGACGAGAGGAGGCCAGGGCAAACCGAAAGAGAAAGTCTGAGACGGCTTCAAAGGAGAACGTGCAGAGTAATATCGCCGTGAAGCAGTCTGGGGAAAGTTCTGGCAAGGTTGAAGTAAATGTAGGAAACAAGGGTGGAAACAACAATGCTGGAAGCGGGGGTAACAACAACAATAACCGTAATCCAAACGGTAACAGAAGAAACAGAAATAGGGGAAGTGACCCTAACAAAAGACCCCGATTCCAGAACTACGAGGATTATACGCCATTGAACGACACCCTGGAAAACATTTACCTAGATACGTACAATGTGTTACAATACAAAAGACCGCCACCTCGTGATTCGACCGAGAAAGAAATGGCGACAGGGAAGTTTTGTTTGTTTCATGGAACTCACGGGCATTCAACTAATGAATGTCGGCATTTGAGGGATGTGATTGAGAAACTGTTGCGTGAAGGGAAGTTGGATGAGTACAAGGTTGCCCCGAGAGACAGGGGGCAAGGAGAGCAGGCTCCAAAATAGATTCTACCTGCTCCCAAGCCTACAGCGCAGTAGAAAGGTAAAGGAATTGTTATCAATTCCATAGTAGGCGGACCTCACCCAGCAATCCAAAGTTTCAGATCAATGGATCAATATGTGAATGCTGCCAAGCATCTAGACGTGAATGAAGGTGATGATTTGGAAGATGTCACCCCCATAAAACAACAGAAGACCATGTTTGACGACGTGGTATTTCGCAGCCGAGACAATACTGGGATACAATCACCCACCAATGATCCGTTGGTTATTACTACCACCATTGGGCCGACCTTGGTCCATAAGGTATTAGTAGACAATGGAAGTTCCGTTAATATTTTGTTCAAGAAGTCATTTGATCAGATGAAGCTTGAGTCTGAAGATCTGAAGCCTTGTGAAGGATGGATCAGAGGCTTCAACGGGGCGTCGACAACACCCATGGGATACATAGAGTTTCCCGTGACCCTGGGGCAAGGAGAACATAGAAGAGTGCGAATGCTTCAGTTCGTAGTATTGGACGTAGATTCGCCTTACAACGCATTTTTGGGGAGACCTGCCCTCGCTGAATTTAGAGTTTGTATCGCCCCTTGGTGCTTGTTACTTAAGTTCCCAACCGAAGCCGGAACTGGAGTAATGAGAGGGGATCAGGTTTCCGGACGGGCCTGCTATGTGGTCGAGTTAAAGATGTTGATGAAAGGACTTAACGTTGAGAGTAAGGATGCCTCGTCTCCCTCAAAGGGGGACTCGGCATAGCAATTAGAGAGATTGACCCCGAGGGAGTTGCCCAAAGGAACGCCTGAAGACCTGGATCCCAGAAAAGACGAGGAACCAGAGGCTAGGAATGCAGCTCCTAATGAAGCGACAGTGGAAATTCCCATTGATAAAGCTGATCCGACAAAAGTTTTGAAGATTGGTTCTCAATTGGATCCACGTCGAGCTAAAGAACTAACGGACTTCTTGAAGGCAAACTTAGACGTGTTCGCCTGGACCCATGCTGACATGTGTGGGATATCACCATCCATTATAAGTCACAAATTGAATGTAAATCCGAAGCATCCGCCTGTGAAGCAAAAGAGGCGCATGCTGGGCCCAGAGAGGTCGGCTGCTCTCAAAGAGGAAGTAGAGAAGTTGAAGCAGAATGGATTTATTCGAGATTCGACATATCCCGACTGGATATCGAATCCCGTCTTAGTAAAGAAGCCAAACGGAAAGTGGCGGACTTGCATTGACTTTTCAGATTTAAATAAAGCTTGCCCGAAATATAGTTTCCCACTTCCCAGGATTGACCAGCTTGTAGACTCGACAGCAGGTCATGAACTTCTCTCTTTCATGGACGCATATTCTGGATACAACCAAATTCCTATGCACGTACCAGACCAAGAACATACGAGCTTCATTACGAATTTGGGGTTATATTGTTATGTTGTAATGCCATTCGGATTGAAAAACGCTGGAGCTACTTATCAGCGCTTGGTAAACGGAATGTTTTATGATCAAATAGGAAAAACTATGGAAGTTTATGTGGATGATATGCTTGTCAAATCAAAGCAGTCCTCCAGCCATACGCAAGACTTGGCGGAAATGTTTGGTATCCTGCGAAAGTACCGGATGAAATTGAATCCTCTGAAATGCTCATTTGGAGTGGCATCGGGAAAGTTCCTTGGCTTCATTGTGAGTTCCCGAGGAATTGAAATCAACCCTAGCCAGATAACAGCGATTAGAAATATCGAAGAACCGAGGAGAATTAAAGACATCCAAAGTCTTGCAGGGAAAGTAGCGGCGCTGAGTAGATTCATCTCCAAAGCCACAGATAAATGTGTTCCGTTTTTTGATTTGATTAAAAGGGGAAAGAAGAACTTCGAGTGGACTCCGGATTGTGTTGAGGCCTTTCGAAATCTGTTGGAACTGCTAGAGAAACCGCCGATTTTATCAAAGCCCATAGATCACGAAGAATTGTTTGTTTACTTGGCAGTCTCAGCTCACGCTGTCAGCACAGCCCTGGTTCGAGAAGAAAACAAAGTACAAAGGCCAGTGTATTATGTAAGCAAGAAATTAGCAGCGGCAGAGCGCAACTACCCAAAAATTGAGAAGCTTGCTTACAGCCTCCTGATCGCATCCCGAAAACTTCGTCACTATTTCCAAGCCCATCCAATAACCATATACACCGACCAGCCCTTAAGGCAGGTGTTATAGAGGCCCGAAGCATCGGGAAGGTTGATCAAATGGAACATAGAACTAAGTAAGTTTGATTTGAATTTTCAACCACGAAAGTCAATCAGGGGGCAAGCTCTAGCAGACTTTATTGCGGAATTCACCATTCCAGAGGAGGAAGTAATCAATGACAGAGTGGTTAAGTCCGAGGATGAGCTAAAAATGAATCCGTGGAAACTATATACAGATGGAGCCAAGAACGACCGAAGGTCCGGAGCTGGAGTCGTCTTAGTTACTCCCGAAGGACGGTCGATATACTACGCCTTGCGATTATAATTTTTGGCGACTAACAATGACTCTGAATATGAAGCCCTGATTGCCGGGCTGAAACTTGCTAAAGACCTTGGAGTAAAAATGTTAGACATATTCTGTGACTCTAAAATTGTTGTTTGCCAAGTGCGAGAGGAATTTGTGGCTCGAGGACCTCGACTTATCGCCTACCTTAAGAAAGTGAAAGAGCTATTGAATAGCTTAGAGCGGTACAACATAACACATATTCCCAGAGTTGAAAACCAGAAAGCGGATAGACTGGCAAAGCTGGCTAGTTCCGACAATCCAGAAGAGACTGAAATAATTCCAATTGAAACGTTGGAGTCGCCAAGCTTTGAGTCAATGGAAATGGAATTCGCTTTTGAAGCGGAACCAGAGAAGGAGTCATGGATGACTCCAATTAAGAATTTCCTTAAGAATGGGACACTCCCATCGAAGAAGAGTGAGAAAAGAGCTGTAGTTCGCAAAGCTACCAGATATGTCATACAAGATGATACTCTCTATAGGCAAGGATTTTCTATGCCCCTATTACGATGTATAGCACATGATGACATCAAGCGTGTACTAAGAGAAGTACACGAAGGTGAGTGTGGAGATCATACAGGAGGTCAAACTTTAGCAAAGAAGATATTGCGGTACGGATACTTCTGGCCTACGATGAATAAAGATGCAGCTGATTATTCACGCCGCTGCGATAAGTGCCATAGATTCGCTAAAATCCCCAGGGCACCGTCGACTCAACTTAAATCATTGGTGAGTCCTTGGCCATTTGCCACATGGGGAATTGATATCATTGGAGTTCTACCAATTGCTAAAGGAGGAGCTAAGTATGCAATAGTAGCCGTGGACTATTTTACGAAGTGGGTGGAAGCTGAGCCCTTGACCAAGATCACAACAAGAAAGGTGATAAGTTTCGTAGTTAGAAATATTATATGCCGGTTCGGGATCCCAAGGACGATTATAACTGACAACGGGACCCAATTTGATAGTACTGAATTCAGAAATTTCTGCCAGAAGTATAAGATAGACAAACGATATACTGCAGTTGCCTATCCGCAATCGAATGGACAAGTAGAGGCAATAAACAAAGTAATAAAATCCATCCTCAAGAAGCGATTAGAGCGCGCAAAGGCAAGGTGGGTTGATGAATTGCCCCTAGCTTTGTGGGCATATCGAACAACATTTAAAACAGCCACCGGTCATACCCCTTTCTCTCTCTCCTTTGGCTCAGAAGCTGTAATTCCAGTTGAACTAGAAGTTCCTTCCCACAGGGTGACATATTATGACCCGATGACAAATCGGGCACTTTTACTTGAGTCTCTTGATGAAGTCGAAGAGAAAAGGGACGAAGCAGATTTGCGTGCAGCAAGACATCGGCATCAGATGGCACGCTATTACGACAAAAAGGTTCGCCTCAGGACTTTTGAACCAGGAGATTTGGTGCTAAAGAGAGTCTTTCCATCCCTTCCTCACCTTGGTCCAAAATGGGAAGGACCCTTTGTCATTCAACGGAAACTTAAAAAAGGAAGCTTTAAGTTAACGACCGTAGATGGCGAAGAAGTCCCCAGAGCATGGAATGCCCAACACTTAATGCGATATTTGAATTAGAGATGTTGTACTTTGTGTTATTTTTCTTATGAACTTTGTAATAAGGCACGACTTGCCTCGGGAAAATCTGAAGATATGAATGAATAACTATAAAGTGGATGTAGGCTACGACTTAGCCGAACCACTATAAAAAATATTGTGTGTTATTTACTTTTATGCATTTACATTCATCAGTTATTCTGTTGTGATTATAAAATACAGGATGACTCAGAGCCTAAAAAGGTTGAAAACAGTTTAGACATAAAAAGAAGCACAACGATTATTTGTGCGATGAGACATAAAAGAATGAGAAAACGACATTCTTAACTCTAACTCTCCAGAGAAAGAGAGAGAGTATAAAAGCGTCTCCGACTGAGCGTTGAAAAAGAAATTCTCTTCCTAACTCTAACTCTCCAGAGAGAGAGAGAGAGTATAAAAGCGTCTCCGACTGAGCGCTGAAAAAGAAATTCTCCTCCTAACTCTAACTTTCCAGAGAGAAAGAGAGTATAAAGGCGTCTCCGACTGAGCGCTGAGAAAGAAATCTTTCTCCGTTGAAAGACCGGGGGATAAATAGATGACTGAGCTCGAACTCTAACTCTCAAGAGAAAGAGAGTATAAAAGAAATGCCAGAAAAAACAATAGGTACTGACGACACAGGAAGTGCTATCCCGTCGGAGAATCGGGAGCATTCAGATTGCTTTATTAAGCGTTAAATAACTTGTGGAAATTGACTGGGGACACTTATGTACACGCATATTTCCCCCTCCACAACTTCGTTTCATAACTATAGACATGCATTTCAACATAAGTGCAGAACTACTGACAAATAAACATTGCAAAAAATGAGTTATTTTTATTTACAAATGAATGAATTTGTACAGGAAAATAGCCAAAAAAGAAAGTGCAGGAACTACTCTTGTAGCGGCAATTATTGGTTCACTAAATGCTAAAACGATACAAGGCAATTCACTATTTAGATTTTGAATGAGCCTTGGATTTCTTGGCGGCTTTTTCCGCGTCCTTTGCTTCTTTCTCAGCCTCCGTCAAGATTCGTTTTGTCTTCTTTTTTCCTGAAGATGCGGTGCTGGAGCCGGTAGACTTCTTCCCGGAGGGCGGGGCGCTGGAATCAAGAGAAGATTTTTTAGCGAGTTCCTCTGTAATAGATCTAGTTGAGAGCTTAACAACTAACCTTGATCCCGCATCCACGACTGCGAGGGGTTTGAGGACTTCGGGGTCTAGCTCTTCAGCTTTTAATTGCAAACGTTTGTCTTGATCGGCTTTCATCGTAGCCAAGGTAACATCATCAGCATTTTTTGACTCCCCGACTATTGCAACTTCTGGTTCCTCTTCATGCCCTCCGTCTCCGCCATCGTCCTTTAAAGCTGCTATCATTTCTTCATCATGAGGAGTGGCGACCTTAGTCGGCTCACTTCCTTCTTCCAAGTCTATAGAAGCAGCCTTGTCTTCCCCTTTTTTGGCCTTGTCTGCGGGCTTTGTCCCAGCGGTGACTCCCTGAGTCACATCTGTCTTTACGGATGATTCAACACCTACAGAATGAGAAGCAACAGTTATCAACTCAGGCGAAAACAATGGGTCTTTCATCGATTGTTCGATCACGTGGCGAAAAGTAGAAATAGCCTTGGAAAATTGAGGAGAAAAGGTAGGGATACCTTCCGAAGGCTTTTCTGCGGGGGTGGCTACTGCCTCTGGTGTTGCTTCAGGAATAGGGGATAGCAGAGTTGTTCGAGGAATTCCCGGATTTTCGGGATCATACCCTTCTACTTCGGGAGTTGTAGGGGCAGAAGAAGAGGAACCAGCTTTGAGAATGGTTTATTGTTTAGACTTCCATCTCTCTTCTTCCATGGCCTCAGCAATAAGGCGGCGCCCTTCAGCTAGGCGCTCCGGTTCATCATCTCTCAAGTATTTCTCCATCAGTTTATCTTCATCGAGGGAATCGATCTTAAGTTCCTCTTTTTCCCACTCGACGATTTGATTCCATACTTGAACTAGAGTGGATGGATAGTCCTCGATCCAAGAAATGTTTCGACGATGAATAATATGTGCGAAGAATTCAATCATTAGCTCGCCGAAACCCTGAATATCAGCCTCCGTCTCTGATAGTTGCTTGCGGGCTTCCTCCGCAGATTTAATAGCACACTCCACATTGCCCTCGGCCAGGGCAGCCCTATTCTCTGCCTCCAACAACTTTGAAGCCAAGTCAGCATTTTTCTTTTCAAATTCAGCACTCCTCTTTGCTAACTCGGTGTTTTTCCATTCAAGCTCAGCATAAGCAAGGCGTGTCTTAGCAGCATCTGATTTGGCCTCGTCAGCTTGCTTTTTTAATTCAGAACGCTCCTGAGTGTGAGATTCAAGCAAATCGTGATAACGCTTTTGCATGTCCTCGAATTGTTGTTTAAAATTAGAAGCGTCCCTTTGGGCGACCGCTAGCTGAGCTTGAGTGTCTTCCAAATCTTTTCCTAGAGCTTTTAAGGCCTTAGCATCCTCCTCCGCGGTCTTTTGCATTGAATCAGTATTTGTGATTAGAGTGCGGATGATTCTAGAAAGATTGCGTGAATATTTGAACATCTCAGTATATTGTTTTTGCACCGCATCAATCTTTGCTTTGGCCTCATCTGTCCAATTAGACGAAATAGGTTCAAGGGCAGGTAAAAAAGTCAGACTTTCGAAGTAGTGTTCGGGAAATTGCTCTTTCAAATATGCCCGTTTTATTGCAGTTCCCGCATCTGGTGGGGGAGGAGCGAGGATTGTCAATTCGGTGTCCCTTTGTGAGGAGGATTCGGTAGTTTCTTTGTCTGTCCTAGGTCGTTTAGTAGTAGGGACCTTTTGCTTACTTCGAGACCCGGTTTCCTTTGGAGGACTTTTCTCTCTGCTGCATTTTTCATGGGAAGGGGTGGAGTCTTTGGATTGTGGTCTGTCCTCTTCCCTACGGCTTTGGTAACCTTTGTATTTCTCTTGTTCCGGCCTAACAGGTGAGCGAGAACGTGAGGGTCGAGAACGATAGGGATCATAAGGCCTCCTCTCATCCCTGCCACGATCATCCCGGCGGTCATACTCGACATCCTGAGGAGGATTGGACATGCTGCGACGAAGCTTTCTTATATCGTAGTAGGATCGAGACATTGTACCTGCACGATAAAATGAACGAAATTTAGAATTAATGGATTCACGAGGAAAAGAAGTGCAATGAAGGCTAATGCCGTTATATAAAGTGTATCCTAAGTGGTGTGTTTCCCCCCAACCAACCCGAGTCTGAAGCTAGACTAGTACGGGCAGGCTCTTTGGCCTTAGCGGGAGTGGTCTTTTCAGAAGAGGTGAAGACTAAAGGATCCTTCCTGAAATCCTCTGAAGTGTTTATAGTCTCAGGTAAGGGGAGATCCCCCAAACCCTGAAATATTTGCTCGTCAGTACTAGGGGCATCCCCCTCGGAAGCGTGAAGTGGTGACTCTTGGGAGGATTTTGACTTTTCTAGAGAAGTAGTTTCCTCAGGGGCAATATATCCTTCACGATGCTTTTCGGCCAGATTAGCCAATTCATCATCTTGTGTAGAAGATGGAGAAGGTGAAGTGTGAAGAGGCGCTGTAGGAATTCCCGAGCCTTCTCCTATCTCTGGGACTACCTCCACTGGAGGAATGTATGCGTATGGAACCGTCCCATGACCAATGCTACGAAAAACAGACAATAGCCCATGAAAGTGAAGGTATTCGTCCTTAAGGGTTTCGTTGATAGTCAAGAATTTCTGATCGCCATTGAGGAGTCGGTGCATCCGGTCGAAGAACACCTGGTCTGATATCTGTTTGGGATTGTCAACTGCAAACAAAAAGGAAAACAAGTCAAGGTGATGATTCAAGTGTATAGAGCCCGGATTTAGAAAATCAGTGCTTTACTTGATTTTGTCCACCTCCTGGCGCATCCAGGCTGTCGCTTCACGTAGAACCATTCTAGTCTGGAATCTCCAGCTTTACTGCTAAATGGTGCAGAGATTATCTTCCTTTTTGGGACTGATTCAAAGTAGCAGAAGGATGGAGTTTCTCGAGTCCGATGCTTGAAATTATAGAAGAAGTCAACGTCATCGAACGTGAGCTCTATGCCTAAGATTTCACGATATGCTATGTACAAGGTGTGCAGATAGGCATATGAATTGGGGTGCAATTGCATGGGGGCAATCCTCATTTGTCTTAAAAAGTCAACAATGAAGGGAGAGAATGGAGGAATGGCACCGACCATGCACATCAATCGAGTGACCGTCATATATCCTTCTGGAGGGTTGTGGGGACGGTCAGAGCGTGAAGGCACTAGAGTGTCCCTTTTCATTATTCCATACTTTAAGCAAATTCGGACAAGTCGATCGTTGTCAATTGTCGATTCAACGGAGTCTGGAGGTGATTCCAATATAATGGCTGATTCAAATTCGTCAGGGGCTCGATCGTCACCGATCCCTCCTTCCTCCTCAAAACCCAAAGAAACCTCGTTCTCTGAAGACGCCTCGTTGCTTTCTCGATTTCCAACCCCGTAGTCTGGACCCTCACTGTCCCATTCTGGATCCGAAGAAGAAGATATATCCTCAAGAGTGATTTTGTTAGAAGTTTCCAGGGCTTCTTTCCTCTCAGCTAGTCGGGAAGAGCGTCTGGGCCTCATTGTCATAGAACTATTGAAGAAGCAATAGCACAGATTAGAGTAAATTAGCCCGTACCCCCCCTGTGTATGTGTGTGAACTAAAATGTGTGCAGCGAATGTGAGAAATGCAAAGTAAAAGTGCAGCAATGTAAGACGAAACTTTGAAGAGAAAGTGATGGTCAGAGTAGTTCTTAATGTTCATTTATGTCCGCAAGGCACTATCCTAACTGTTCATGAAGTTGGAAGTAATATCTTTTAAATAGTTGGACGAAAGTTTGTGTTTTAGATTGAGTAGTGTTCGGTTCGGATGCAGACACCAGGTTCGGATCGGATAAGCAAAGGCTCATGCTTAGGGAGATTGACACCCGGAGCGGGTCGGAGATTGACACCCGGAGCGGGTCGGAGATTGACACCCGGAGCGGGCCGGATTAACTTGGATAACCAGACCCCTATTCTCTCTTTTGTTTCACAACCGGGTCCGATCCGAGCGCATAAGTCTTGACCTTCGTTGTATTCATAGATCCGACCCGACCCGGTCAAACAAGTTAAGACTCATTTCTTGGCCCTATTGCTCCGACACGATCCGGCTCTGTGAATTTCTTTCTTTTTTCCTTTTTCTCCTACTGTTCCCCTACCCGAACCAATCTTCTTCAGTTTCCTTCCTCTTCCTCTTCTTTAGTAGCGAACCCAACTCGAAATCCCAAGCCTTAATTAAAGTCGAGAGATTAAGTACTCAAGTTTTCAATAACGAGTTTCAATACCTTCCTCCAACGCCTCGAAATGGCGTCGATGCCATTGGCGACGAAGGCGGAGGATGGAAGAAGCCATGGTGATGGAATTATTCAATTACTGTGCTAAAATCGTTCAAACTAACCGTGGATGTAAATTAAAAGCGATTATGGCAACAAGATTCATGATTACAAAACTACCTATGTATTTGAGTCGAAGATGGAAGCGAAAATTTTGAAGTTTCTTGGGAAAGGCTAGGGCTTCGATGTGGGATCGGTTCGGATGAGCAAAAACAGTGAATGAAGGAAAAGAAGAGAGATGAAGTGAATTTATATAAAAAACAAGCTGACTATTCGTATTCCCGATTGGACCGGCTCGAAAAGCCCAGTAACACAGCTTGGCCCACTGGTTCATCGCAGAGTACAGGAGGAAGGAGATCTGTTCGGGGCGGAACCCAAGCCAGAAATCCGTTCGGGTCGGAATCCGAACCGAACGGGATGAAGTGCGACAGCTTGGCATGCATGTTCAAAAGGAAGGATGAAGGCGTGGCGCAATGGCAATCAAAGCATGCTCCATTTCCAATAGAAGCATCCTTTGAGGGGGCAAAGTGTTAGCCTACTTTGTGAACTAGGCAACACAAAGTCAAGAAATCAGACATTGAAGAGCATTTTTAATTAGAAGACTTTGGTTCGGATTGGAGAAGACACTACAACCTAGATTGGACAACAGCGATTGTTCGGGTCGGGTCAGAGCAACATATCGGTTCGGGTCGGATAGAATCTTCTGTTCGGATCGGTGAACTGCTGCTGAGGAAATTGGTAAGGCATATCTAATCGGATCGGAGGGCAACATGATCTCAATTGGATCGGAAAGCCACCTGTTTGCCACGGAAATAGATCGGAGCGGAGCAGATTAGAGTAGAAGAGAGCGTTGCATCCAAGCCAATCCGGGTCGGATCGGGTATCCCGAACCGAACCCCTTATCTGTGTGTCTCCGACCCGAGCCCATGTTCCATATTATTCTCCTGCAAAAGCGCCTGGATATCCGGACCGGCTGTGACCAGTTCCTACCTATAACGTTCGTTACTTTGATGCGTTGTCAACACAATAATTCATCTGAACCCGAAGCTAATGGGATGGACGACACATGGCCCCGACCCGGATCAAGTTTTGAGCAAATTCACACCTATAAATACCCCGTCTGGAGACAAAGAAAAGGATCTCTTTTAGGCACTTTGAGAATTCAACTACCTCCATAACCCGAACTCCATTACTCCCGGAGAATCCAAATCTTCTTTCATTATTTGTTTTAGTCTATTGAGTGAATATAAGCGAGTTGTGAGTGAAATCAAGTGACAATTACATTGTATTTGCAACTGAATCATTGAATATAGTGAAAGATAAGTGGACGTAGGCATTTCTTCGCCGAACCACTATAAATCCTGTGTGTTCATTTTTATTTTTATCTCGTTTCATTTTGCTTTTAATCAATTTGGGTGTTAGAACCACTTTTGGGTCTAACAGGAAATTAAAACAAATGATTACTTCGTTAAGATTCGCTAATCCCGACTAGTTTGGATAAACCATAATTTGGTATAGATTGATTTCCAAAGGAAGATTAAAGAATAAATTTAAAGAATTTATCTTTGATAAAATTAATGGGAACCTTTCCCAAAGGATATGAATATTTAAATAAAAGAATATTCAGAAACGCAATGAGGCGTATGTTGTGTTTTTATAGCACTTATTTATCATATAAGCGAGTTATTCAGAAAGACCGGGTTTGTCCCATTCTGAATAACTAAATCGACAATGATTCGATGATGAAGACGGTGGTTGAAGACTGGAGGTCTTCACATCGTTTGGATGATTACTGATGTCTTGATTGGGCTGTACACCCAATACAAGGTAATAAGTGGTGATCGTTCTAGACGTACTTGGAGATCGACTGGATATGCGAGGGACTCTCTCCTATATTGGACATATGGGGCAAGGAATAAGGTGCCTCCAGTTTCGTTCAGACCCAGGACGAACTTGTAAATGGATGTGTGTCTGACATTGGATTTCACTCTGTGTGACTGATAGACATCGGTTGCATAGCGTGAATTGCCTGTGTGGCATGCTGAGATGCAAATGATCAAGACTTTTGTTGAAAAGTAGAGTCTTGTGGTTGATGAACAAAGCATGGCTTTACTATAACATAGCTTTGTGTAGCATTAATTCGCGAGCCTCAAACCCCGGTGTGAACCAGAAACAGGAGAGGACATCGGGGAGGACATGTATTTCCTTCTAGCTAGGAGTGGTGTCTGGGTTTTGCATGCCCAGACGTTTTACTTATGTGGATAATGGATAGCGAGGTGCCTTGGATATATCGGCATTGCGGGGCCGATGGATGGTATGGTCTTTATACAGACCAATTTTACTCCCCGTAGGGCAGGGAAACGTAGTGTTCATGCATTTTAATCCACATCGAGTGGACCGCCCCTGATGATCCATGGCTTGTCTGCACGCTTGCCTGAGACATGGACTAGATTGTCTCAAAGCGGTAAGGGCGATCCCTTGCCTTGGTTCACAGACGGAAATCCAACTTCCAATACATGACAATTGCGGTTGATTGTAGAGCTTAGTATTGGCGACATGATATATGGTACTCATGCCGTCTAGGATTGATACATTTATATTTGAAGTTGTTTTGTACACTATGCACTTATAATAGTATCAAATGATTTATTTTAACGTACCAAGCATGTTTGGCTATAATAAGGGAAAACTTTATCCTCCGGCTTGCATTATATTGTGTGATGGGACCTAGGTCTTATAATAGCTTCATTTTTCCAAAAAGCGTTGCGTTGTTTTGTTATATGCACCGGTATTCTTGGGAGGAAACCCGTTCCGTGTTATATGGCGAGGTCCCTTGATATATCTGATTTAAAAGTGAAGTTTTAAATAACTGTTTTAGTTCTCACACCAGTCACATTACTGACCCAGAGTTTATTGTTTTGACCTAAACTCTGGGTGCCCCTATTTTCCACACGGGAAGCTAGTAGTTTTGGTTTTGCAAATTTATATTCACAAGATCCTGGTTTAGCAGCTGAAATGATATTCAAAAAGCTCTGTATCCGTATATTCATTTCAGTTGTGTTTGTATTAGTTTTCCGCTGCTATGTATTTAAATGTAATTTTAAATCTTCTGATATTTATCAAATGTGTAATATTTATTCATACTCTGGTATATTCTTGTAATCTAATGAAATTGTTGTAATAAGCAATGAAATGTTCTTCTGTTTGTGTTCTGATTTGTCTGTTCTCAACTCAACACGGGCTTTCCTTTACGGGGAAGTACGGGTTGTTATAAGTGGCAACCTGCAGAAGGACATAGACCTATTTACTGTGATGCAGCGGCTCATTTTCCCTTATAGACCAGACTCATGCATGCTCATGACTCTTTTAGAACACGCCCGTATACACCACCTTTTCAGATGAGTCTCTTACTATCACTTCAGTAAGCATGCCCTGACCCCTACCTAGTGCAGGGTCCCTGTTTAATGCAAGAAAGGGTTACTGATTGATATGGGTTCCACATAGCAAATGACACAAGCTAAACCCCTAAGCTTGTGTACCCAAATCAACTAGGATTTTTAACAGGTTACGCATTATAGATTAACAGGTTTGCATAACCCCCATAGACTTAGTAGGTTAAATCTTACACATTAACAGGTTTGTATAACCGCAACAGATTAAACAGGCTAAGTATTACAGTTTAACAGTTCATATAACCACAACAAATTAAACAGGTCTACTTAACCTCATAATTTTAACTAATTTACTTAACCCCACAGATTTATCATATTCCACAGGTTACTTACAGTTTCATTAACATGTTTCGCTTTGTCTTTGAATTAAGTCTACAAATTTATACAACCCTAATGTCCTGTCATAATTCATAGTACAAGATATGCCTTCAAATTTCCCTCGATTATTGTCATTCCCAATTTATCCCAATTTCGTTCGTACGCATGTCTTAGCGAGATTGGCCTAGGCTCGATGGTAGCCTAGGCTTATAAAACAAAAGGGAATAAGAGAGTGAGAAGAACAGAAATAGGCATATAATAACAGAAATATGCACATAATAACAACTGAACATTAGAATAGGTGTTCAGAAGAATACATGTAATTATAGCGGAATTGTTTAGATATGAATCACTTTATTAACCGGTATAGGCTCAGATCCAAGTTTATTAACAGGTCTGGTTTACTGTTAAATTTTATACCTAAAAGTAATATGAAGTCATAGAGATTGGGTTTAAGGAACAGAGGATAATATGCTGATGTTGCAGATGGGAATCTTGTATAAATCTGATAAAAATTGTCTTGATTCAATCCAAGTTTCGACAGCATCTCCCCATCTTCATCTTAAATTTTTAGAACAGAATTTTGAGGAAGAAGTATGAAGAAGTGTAATTGATTTGATAGGACTGCATGCCTTTATATAGAGTTCACAAGACAATTCTTAACCGTCAGATTTCTGTTTATAAATCCTGCTGCTCGGTAAAATAATGAATCTAGTTAACAAAACAATACAAAAACATAAAATTGAACATCGCCAACCACCCCTACCTGGGTCGACCTGTGGGTCGACCCAGACTAGGTGTGGGTCGTCCCACGATGAGTCTGGTAGCGGCCCTTGCTGCCTTCGTTTCCCGCTTCGTTCTTTTTGATTTATTTTGAAT
Organism: Allium sativum; assembly: GCA_030737875.1. Lineage (NCBI taxonomy): Eukaryota > Viridiplantae > Streptophyta > Magnoliopsida > Asparagales > Amaryllidaceae > Allium > Allium sativum. The sequence continues at coordinate 360,961,135 of CM060916.1, read as the reverse complement.
TGGTTTGTTTTATATTTACATATATCCTACTTATATGTATACAAACTTTAACCTGTATATCTTCCTCACACGATATCCGTATTATGCAAATTTAGAGTCTGTCTAAACCAAATTTCCGGGATGAACGCAATGGTATTTTTCATTTTACTTAATTCTCAATATTTAATTAAGTATCCTTTAGTTTATTGTTAATAATGTCCTTTAAAATTACGGGGTGTTACTGGTTGTCCCTAAAGCTATCTGAATGCCTCTCCAAAACTCACTCGTGAATAGGGGGTCTCGGTCACTCACTATACTCGTAGAGATTCCATGTTGTTATACTATTTCTTTGATACAAAGTTTAGCAAACGAAGTTGTGGTTTAGCTGTCATTTACTGATATGAAATGGGCACTCTTTGTTAGCCGATCCACTATAAGCCAAATAGCTTTATTCCATTTCTAACTCCTTGACAACCCATCTACAAAATCCATTGAAATAATCTTCCATTTCAAATTAGGAACCTCCAAAGGTAATAATAACCCTTCGAGATTACCTTGCTCCACTTTGACTTTCTGATAAGTTAAGCACCTTGCTATGAACTCAGTAACATCTTTCTTTATATCTTCCCAAAAGAAAGTCCTCCTTATACCCTTAAATATCTTATACCCTCCGGGATGTATGGTCTTCCTTGAATGCTTGCATTCCTTGTGGATCTCTTCTCTCAAATTACTAGTTCTAAGACATAAAATCACCAGTGCCTTCTTAAGCTTCCATCAGTATCCACATAATATCTTTCAAAATGGGGAAAACACTCTTTCTTTGCAATCTTTCCCCTCAATACCCGCAGCCCCTCATCAAGTCTATCCTCAAACTTAACCCTATCCATTAAGGCTAGTCTACCTTCAAAAATAGCAAGAAATCCTTGAGTTGACTAGAATGATACTTGAAGGTTGAAACCGAAAAGAAATTCCAACTATTTCCACTTAGCGATAGCACTAAGGGTAGCGTGATCCTACACAAAACATCCATGACAATGTTACATTTTCCTAAAGTGTATTGAATACCAAAATTAAATGAAGTTATATACTCCATCTACCTTTGTTACTTAACGTTCAAATCTTATTAAGAAAATAAGTATTTAAGAGATATGTGATTTGTGTAAAGTTCAAACTTATCTTTTAAGAGATAATGTCTCCACATCTTAGTGGAAAATACCATGGTTGCAAGCTCCAAGTCGTAAACACAATATCTTTTCTCATTATCCTTTAGCTATCTATTTGTGTAGGAAACTGTTCTACCTTCTTTCATAAGCACTGCTTCTAGTCCTGTACTACAAGCATCCGTATGAACAATAGACATTTTAGTCCTGTTAGGGGTGATAAGGACCGATGCACTGGCAAGAGACTCCTTCAACTTTTCAAAAGCACTACTACAACTAAAACTCTAAGAAAAATTGAATTTCATCTTAGTCAAATGGGTTAGAGGGGCTGCGATTCCTTAAAAGTCTTTAAGGAACTTACTATAATAGCTGGTAACCCTAAGAAACTACTAACCTATGATGCATTAAAGGAATCTTCCATCCTTGAACAACTTCAACTTTTGTAGAGTCCACAGGAAAACCTTTCCCCGAAATTATATGCCTAGGAAACTTAACTTCCTCTCTCCATATTTGACACTTGGTAAACTTGGCCTTAAGACCGTTTCTCCTTAAGATTCCTAAGACCTCCCTCAGGTTATTCTCATGCTCTTTATAATTCTAGAAAATATAACTATGTCATCAATAAACACAACAAATTAAACAAGTAAAAGCCAAAGGCTAAAATTAAGGTGAAGGGGCATAGAGGACAATGGTCTCTTAGAAGAGATGAAACTAAAGGCTCATTATACATTTTTAGAACCAAGGATGGAGATGCAAGAGATTAGCACTTCTTCTAAAAATCCCCTATTGGCTTAACCTAAAGGGAAACAACCCCATATATGCAATTTCCAAGGATAAAAAGTTAAGCTTAGTAGTCTTTTCAGTTTCCCAAAACAAGAATACATGAAAGCTTGATCTCTTATCAGCAGACCATCATACAAGAAGTGAAGAGAAGTTGTATCACCAACTGATGAAAGCTCTAGCAAATCCATCTCCACAACTTCTTACTAAGACTTCTAACTCTAGCAACCTCCTTTCGAAATCTTTTGCAATAACCATATAGTTGCTCTCCCAAGGATTGACTGAAGGCGCACCTACGAAGCTTCCATATGCACTTCCGATAGAAAGCTGAGACGGAGCCTATATGACAGCCGAAGGACCAACCACTTCTATAAATACGACCCTCTTGGTCTAAAACAGGGACTAACTTTTCATTTCTCAATCGTGTAATCTCAAATCTGAATTATAAACCCTAATTTCTGAATTGACTTGGGAAAGAGTCTGTAATCATCAAAGTCATCAATAAAGGGGTTTTCCAAGAAACTAAGGTGATGAAGTCATAATTATTTAAATATTATGTTATAATTGTTACAACTTTGATGATTGTTGTCTAAATGATCCCTGAATACATGAGTTCATCTTAAACCTTTATCCAAGGACTACGTAAGGACCTAAAAATTGCTTTGTTTCATTTTGAATCCTAGATATATGAAACCATGTAAGAATTTTCTTATTAATGGTTCCCTAAGACTATTTTTCCTACCTAAAGGTCCCATTCTAACCACCCGACAAGGTCTCCATAACCCAATCGAAACCACAGGTAGTTATATTAAAACGATGGATATTCAAATTTGACCTACTCCATCTTATCCAATATTTACATCTTGTGCAATCAAGAGGCAGGATGCCAAAATCATAGATCCTAAATGGACACTAGTATTGGAAATGCTACACTATCGACAGGCCATCCTGTTTGGTCGAATGAGTTATACCGTAACTACATAGGAAACGCCGAAGTGCAAATTACAACTATCTTCTAAGTTACGGAAATCTTACTGTTCAAATCCTATTTTCTACAGGAATCCACTTTCGGAGATCACCAAAGGCATTCTATAGGAACTTAGCTATTGAAACAATATTCAATCGGAACTCATCCCTTTAATAAGCAAAGGATTCTGCTTAATCACATTGTTTTGGAGTGTTAACTATAAATTTGGCTAATATTTTGTGCTATAAGGAGGGCCTAAACCTCTAAAACCCATAATCTCTTTATTCATTGAGAGGTCCTTTTTAAGATTGACAAATGGGTTCTTAATAAGGAGAAATTTGGAATAAAACACTAAGGATCACATATACCTCAATGAGCATTTTGAATCAAATGATAAGCAACAGCATCAGATCAGAAAAGAATTCCATCGAAACAAAAGAATGCCCCCTAAAGGGTACAAAATGAACCTAAAAGGGAAAATCAGAGACCTTCACAGTCTTCTGAATGAAAAGAGGTGGTGACTTCTTTACTTAGTCGATGGGGGTAAGATTAAAGGAAGAATGAAAACTGTATTATACCAAGTTCTGAGAGTAAAAGATGTGATCCCTCTTCCAATAATATGGAAACTTATTATGGATGATAATTTGGTCATGTATGTACAAGAAACTACTAACTCCACAAAATCAAAAGTCGACTCTAGAAGCCTACAACTCTATAAGGAGCTTGTTTTAAAGATGGAAACATTAGCTATATCCCACCAAAAATTGGAGGAAGCCTATGACCCAGACAAATGGAGTATAAACCCCTTCCATTATGTGGCAACGCCATCTTTTCCTTTAAAATACTCCTGTGAAGGGATTAAAACTTGTTTATGAGGATAAGGAATGAAATCCGGAGCCAATCCCAAACAATTAAGTTAGGAAGAGGAATAATGAAAAGGCACCATGCATTTCAGTCAAAATGGAAATGGGATATTTAGAAGTAATGAATCCCTCTACTTTCCATAAGGATTTTCCGAAAGGGGCAAAGGAACTTTGAAACCTATCCTCAAAACCTCCAAAGGTATTAAGAGAGAAACAATTGTATCCTACAACAAGCAGCTTCCGGTGGCTACTAAGAAACCTGAGACCAATTCTTTCAAGAAATATTCTAAGGCAGAAACAATAAAAATCTTAACTTAACTTCCTTCGTCAAGGAAATTTATTTAGCGGCTAGAAAATATTAGAATATTGGCTAACCGGTATGGAATCACCGAGAATTGAAAAGAGAAAATGGAAAAGGAATAAACTATTGCATTTATCACAAAGTCCATGGACATAAGAGTGAACAATGCAAAGCTCTAGAAAAATCAGTTATTAGCTTTGTTAAGAAAGGAAATCTTGATAAGTATGTAAACAACAGAGGTAGTGAACTAGTAAAAAGAATTTTTCTTGAAATGGAACTGTCTACATAGGATATGGATAAAAGTATACACCAAAAATAAGAAATTTTATTTGGTCGAGAGTAAAATGCACTTTATAAATGGGTTAACCCAAAAAGCCCTTGATGCTTTTGGAGTGCCTTCCGAAAGGGAGGAGGGGTAAGTACTAGACATTCAGCGCCCGATTAAATCTAGGCATGCCTATGTTCTTCCTCCAAGAGGGAGGATGGTAAGCCCAGGCATACGATCTTGGCCCCCAGGATAAACTCAGACATACGAGCATGGTCCCCCGGGAATTAGGATCTTGGGAATTCTAGTAAACCGAAGGAGGCTCCATATCTTTTATTTTCAAAATTGAGATTTCTGGACATCTTAATTTCTAAATACCCAAATTAGGGTTTTGGGTCTTCTAATAAGCTGAAGGGTGCTACGAATATATTATTTTCAAAATTGGTATTTCTAGACTTCTAAATTTCTAAATTTTTAAATTTGGGTTTCAATCTTCTAATAAGCCGAAGGAGGCTTTGGATCCATTATTTCTATAATTGGGATTTTAGGCCTTCTAGATTTCCAAATGCCTGAATCAAGGTTATAGTTTTTTAGTAAGACAAAGAAGACTTCATACCTATTACTTCTAGAATTGCGTTTTGAACTTTGAATCTAATTTTTGAAAGCCACAACTCTATAATGGTTTCGTATGATTCTCTAGGTCTCTATTAATCAATATTCAAATATGAGCATCAAACTCATTAGTGGTCGAAAAAGGATCACAAGTAAGGTTTCTAGATGATTATCATTCGACACCTAAACTTAAGCTTTAAACTTGGTGCAATGCAAGAAATGTCTTCAGTCAACCAATTCAGAAGCGTTGTCTCTGAATATTATTATCGAATTCGGAGGTCACGGGACCTCCCGACGCCAACGAGTAATACACCTCTTAAATCATAGTTCAATTTATCATTTGGAGGAAAACGAAGGGGCTAAGACTCTGATACCCATACGCAAATATCAAACAATTATGGGAACTAAAGATAACATTCTTCTCGTTGTGAAACAATCTGAAAAAAAAATACTAAGACTTGCGAAGGATTAAAATTTATGTTACAGATAACATCTAGCAAATATCAAATATACAAATCATGAGATATTTACAATAATACAAAATTTATAGTCAAATATTTCGGATCTGACGAAACCGATCTAAGACACAGTTGAGGATGGTATGTAGAACCTCTATGAGTTTCTTCTTTTTAGGTCTAGTTACCTCATCACTATCGGCAGATTCGATTTGTAGCTTAAGAGAATGATTGTAAAATTTATTAACTTCCGAAAGGAGCTTATTGTCCCTTTCGTACTCTACCTCTTGTTTCTTATAAAGATAAATCTCATTTTGATGACATTTAATTTGGGCCACGTTACTATTATAAACACGATGAATATATGTCCTCTTTTTCTCTTCAAAATAGTCTTTCAACCAACTTTTAGGGCATTAACCCAATCCTCTACGACTTTCTCGTCTAAACTTTAGAAGTGTTTATTAAAAAATAAAACTTAGTCGGAGGCTGATAAATTTCGGTAGATGATCAGGAAGTTAAGTGTGAAATTCCCCCAATCATAATGAGCTCTGAGGATTTATACAAAGATTGACTGTCTTCCAATTGAGGTTCTAACTCACAAATTCTATGCTGAAGTTTTAGAATCTCATTATCAAACTCTCAAATTTATTAGCATAACAAGTTTTGGCATTAAGTCTTTGGTGACAGGGCTACTTGATATTTCAATTCCTTTTATTATATGGTAATATACTTGAATCATACGAAACCAAACTTAAAGTGAATATTTATTAACAAAATAATGTTATGATCTTTAGGGATGAAATATCAGGCACAATATATATATATATAAGACAAGTGTTGCATCCCAAAACTCTCAATAAAATATTTTCAAGCTTGAACTTTAAGGAGGAAGGCTTCCATCGAAGTTGAAGTTTCACCAGAAAAATAAAGATGAAAGCTTCATTCAAATAACATTCCTGATGATCCAGATGCTTTGATGAAGTTCCTCCAATATTGGAATTTTTGATTGTCAATAGAACGACAATAAGATCATAAAAGGTTAAATCCGAGCAATAGTCAAAAAAGGACATTTATTATATTTCACTTGATTAAATTTGTCTTTTAAACGAACGTTTCTAATGACTTTATTGCAAGTTTATTAGCGAGCAAGATAAGCACATTAATTCCATTAAAAATGCAATTGAAAGAAAATAATGTATAAAAATAGATATCCCAAATGCCTGAGGAAGTGGTAGGGAGAAGCTATTTAAAATATCCTTTCCCTTTAAATTTCTGGAAGACATCTTCTTTCTCTCCAAATGGGGGTCACCACCCTCGTTTTATGAAACCTGCGAAGAAGATATTCATTCGGAAGGTTTTCCAGTAGCTGAAGCCTCCACAACTTCTTCCTCGACTTCCTTCCCTTCAGAGTCTTCCTCAATCAATGGAACTTCAAAGGATATGAGATCTCTAGTATCCACCTCCACCATTGGCGGGGACGCTACGCGACGAAGGAGTTATTTTGCTAAGGACCAAAACTTTTCAACCATGGGTAATGGAGGTGACTCAAAGCTTAGGCCTGGGCACTTTTCATAGTTTTCATAGTATACAATAAAAAAGTGGGGACATAAAGTAGTCCTCGATAACCTGGTCATAAAAATGACCAAGAAATTGTCCACTTTCTCATTAGCTTCAGAAAGGGCAACCTTAAGCTTTGTAACAACCCGAATTTCGATAGACCAATTTTTTTCAAAATTCTAATCCATCAGAGCTCGTGTTGATTTGTCTCGTATCCTGCAGAAAAGACAGTAATATAAAATATATCAGAGCTCAAAAATCATCTCACAGCGGAATGGATAAATTATAATATAATCAAAATATAGCCTTACCTAGATAATAATATTGCCTAACCAGTATCCAAAGCTATCATATCTATGCCACAAATCTAACCTACGAGTATGTTACGAGGAAGTGGTCACACATTTTGGATAATCCTACATATACCGTTCGGTTACATTTTCTTATTTATTAGGTTACTTACATTAACAACACTCAAGACTTACACACATGTCGTACCCATCTACTTCCAGTGGATTAACCTAATACAGTATATATAGCTACCCCCAATATCAAGGCACCTCCCATGGTACCCTTCTTGCATGGTCTATGCCGTCATGCTACGGAAGCGTATACAACTCTTCATCCTACGCCAAAGTGACGTATGGATCTCTATATCCAAACTTCTCGGCCAAGCTTGGCCTTGACACGAAGTAATGCCCTATCGTCTATGATACACCACCCAAAGCAGACATGCATGTATATAGACTTTCTCACTTACGTATCGTCAGTTGTACTCGATGCCTTAACAGCATGTATTATCTACTATGCACCGAGTTCCGTAACAGGGATGTACAAGAAATACAGAGCTCGGTCGGGAGCTTTTCCTTATCTCTACAGGGCCGCTTTTAAGGACCTTAAAATACAAATATTCAGTATGGTCTGCTTTTCACAGTGGCTATGGCCTCACCCAGGCCCCTCCATCAACTAGTAAAGACTGCAAAAGCTAAGTGAAGTGCCCTTAACAAACAATCCAAGCATCCAATTGGCATGCCCTTCAACCACCTCGCCTCGATAGTGAAAGGTTGATGCTTTCTTGGTTTTAGCTCTAGTCTTTCCACAACCCACTTGCTACCGATGATGGGTACTCAATGATCTACTATCCTGTGTTGGTCCTAACCCAGCCTCCTGTCGAGGCGATCGCTGAATCACCCTAGTGTCATCTCGTCATAGCCTTCTGACTGCAAAGCTACTTTTGCAGTCAAGGCATACTCACCGGGTAGTAACGCTGTAGCAACCCGTAACTTCCCTGGTAAGAAAGCCCGGATTGCTTTGAGGACAAGACGAATCAGAACACAAACAGAAGAACATTTCATTGCTTATTACAACAATTCCATCAGAATACAAGAATATACAGAGTATGAATTAATATTATACATCAGAGAAATATCAGAGATTTGAATTACATTTAAATACATAGAAGCGGAAAAATAATACAACACACAGCTGAAAGGAGATATACGGATACAGATCTTTCCGAATATCATTCCAGCTGTAAACCAGGATCCTGTGAATATAAATCTGCAAAACCAAAACTACTAACTGCCCGTGTCGAAAATAAGGGCACCTAGAGTTTAGGTTAAAACAATAAACTCCAGGTCAGTCATGTGACTGGTGTGAGAACTAAAATAGTTATTAATCTTTATTTTAAAGTTAGGTAAATCAAGGGACCACGCCGTATAACATGGAACGGGTTTCCTCCCAAGAATACCAGTGCATAAAACAAACAGCGCAATGCTAAATGAAGAAAAATGAAGCTATTATAAGACCCAGGTCCCATCACACAATGCAACGCAAGCCGGAGGATAGGGTTTTACCTTATAATAGCCAAAGAATGCTTGATACGTTTAAAAATACATTATTTTGATATTACTGTAAGTGTATAGTGTCAAAACAATTTTAATCATAAGTATCAGTCATAGGCGGCATAGCTACCACCTACTTTGTCGCCATACTAGGTTCTACAAATAAAACCGAATTATCACGTATTGGAAGTTGGATTCCATCATGAGTCGAGGCAAGGGGCAAGCTCCTCTCCATTCAAGACACTCTAGCAAAGGTCTCAGGACCACACACAGCGATCCTTGGAACCTCAAGATCGGTCCTCTCTTACTTTTGAGGATTAGTATTCCCGAACACATGTTTCCCGATCCTATAGGACCTATATCCGAGGCGACTCACATCCAACAACCACACAGGTAAAAGTAATATAAATGTCAGGGCTGGTAGGTCACTGACATCATCATAGCTAGAAAGAAACGTCGTGCACTCCTTGGGTCCTTATCCCGTTTTTAACTCATACCGAGGTGTGAGGCTCGCGAATTAACGCCACACACAAAGCTATGCCATACAGGCCGTGCTTTGATCATCAACCACAAGACTTTGCTTTTCAACAGAAGCCTTGATCTTCTGCCACTTAAGCATGCCACACAGGCAATTCATGCGATGCGATTGATATCCATCAATATATAACCTCTAAGCTCGTACGTCTCAGAGAAGGGCATTAAGCAAGGGAATAAATTCTCCGCCGCCAAACAAATACATATTTAAAAGAAATCAATCACATAGAATAAAATCCAATGTCAAACACACAGTCCATTTACAAGTTCGTTCTGGGTCTGAACGAAACCGAAGGAACCTTATTCCTCGCATATCCATCGATCTCCAAGTACGTCTGGACGATCACCAACAGATTCCCTCCTCTTAGGTGTACAGCCCAATCAAGATCATCAATAATCATCCAAACGATGTGGAGACCTCCGGTCTTTAACCATCGTCTTCATCTTCGACTTATCGTCGAATCGGTTATTCAGAATGGGTATAAAACCGGTCTTTCCGAATAAGCCGCGTATATAATAAACAAGTGCTACACAAACGCAACATACGCCTCATTCCAATTCAGAATATATTTTTATTCAAAAATTCACATTCTTAGGGAAAGGTTCCCATTAATTTTATCAAAGATAAATTCTTCTAAACTTATTCTTTAATCTTCCTTTGGATATCATTTCAAACCATGTTAAGGTTTTTCAAACTAGTCAGGATTAGCGAACCACACCAAAGTAATTATTTATTTTATTTCCCAATCCCAACTTATTCATCCCATGGAGCAAAACTGGTAATACTCCATCTCTAACACCACGGTGCTATTGGTAAAATTAATTACCATTTCACGTTCAAATCTAATTAAAGATTTAACTATCGCTTTGGAGCAAAACTGGTGATACTCCATTCTCGATCACTTTAATCTAATTAAAGTTTCATTAAAACTCCACTTAGTTTTAATCTTCTCAAAAATCAATATCCTGGATTTAAGTGGTTTAAAGAACCAATGTCATCTAAAAACGGTTCACGATAAACCCAAAATCACATTCCATTGTTAATCGGGTTAAAGAACATGTGTTATTCAAAACACTGCCCACGAAAAACCCAAAAACCAATTTAAATTTCCAATTAAATACTAATTAATTGGACAATTTCACTAAATCTTAATCAAAAGATTTATTCTTTTCTAAAATGGGTTCAAGAACAGTGTTATTTCAGACACCATTCATGACGAACACAAAATCTCATTTGATATTAAATACAAGGCTCTGAATAGAAAATATATCGGCTTATATTCAATATCAAATTCTGAAACCAACAAATATCATATTGGAAATAACGATATAAGTATATCTTTCAAATTTCCACAACCATATCTGTATAATCACGAAATCCAACATCGAAATATTCCGAAGATAATTTCGATTCAAATCCATTCCAATCCACGTATTGGAAATTCTGACTATTTTTAAAACCACTTCAAATCCAATTTATTTATTCAAAAACATTGGATTATAATTCTAGTTCAGAACTAGTTCATTTCGATAAAAATATATTTTTATCCTTCCAAACATGGAATTTTTCATCCTAGTTCTTTCCAATTCATATATTTTTATTTTACACAAATTATTAATATTTTTAATAATTTTATCAAAGCACGTACACTCGGTTTTCAATAACGGCCACCTAACTGCACTTACAGCGACCTTTTCCAAATTTGATTTGGAAATAATTCCAAATCCAACTGTTAGCAAATTTCAAATATTCATTGGAAATTTCTTTTCGATACGAACCAAACGGTTCCGGTTTCAGGAGAATCCGACAGTCGGATCTCCCGTAACGTAAATTCGAAGTCAATGGTCGAAATTCACGAACTACCGCGGCGCGGCGCGTTCTATTCAGGCCATTTAATATATATTACATATATTTCGTCGATTTCAATTCAAAATGTATTTTATAAATCGTTTTAAATTTATTTTCAAAACAATTTCAACTTCATATTCAATTTTTAAATCAAAATTGAATATTTCATATCATTAATATACAAATGATAATATTTTCAAAACGTTATATTTTGAAATCACTTCCTTTTTCGATATTCGAATAAAATCGATATAAATATCATTGGCGTCAAAATGGCGCGTGTCTAATCAACACGGCTTTATATATTTCAATAACTTCATTATTCTATTCAACAAATGAATATTTTCTTCAACACATGAATATATACTTTATTCAACACATGAATATTTATTATTTCTTACTTACAATAAAAATATGAATTTTATTGTATAAATATTTTATTCAACACATGAATAGTTTCAACACATGAATATTCTCAACACATGAGTATCGTCAACACATGACTATTTTTGTTATTTAATATATTTTATAAATTTATGATAAAGATGTAAATTTTTTTGTTAAAATATTTTACTCAACACAAGAATATATATTTTATTCAACATATGGATATATATTTTATTCAACACATGAATATATATTTTATTCAACACATGAATATATATTCTATAATATTCTTAATTTTCCCAATTGGAATGAGGCCAAATCAATTACCATATAATGTTAATTATATGGATTCCATACAACACATGTATATAATAGCAGTGATAAATAATCAACCATCATCCAAAGTGCACTACACAACTGCATAAACATTAAATATAACTAATTGGCGCTTACACAGTCTGTCAATCAAAGGATCGACATACCACTAAATAATTGGGATTAGTGTATGTCGAATATCATCCCAACACCCGTGTGGGGTTTCAAATCAACAAACACAGATTTTTATTAGTGCAGTTGGGCGACGTGTAAAATTTATCGTCCCAATCAATATCCTTCAAATGGGTGTACATAAACAAATCGTCTGATTTGTAAATGAATATTTATTCATTCACATTCATGTTAAAGATTATATTTTTAACTATAAATAATTTATTTCAACACATGAATATTTTATTATCCATTTCACATCAACATCACAAACAAACTTCACCACACATCAAACAAGCATACAAGTCGTCCATGGTTTGTGGACGACGGGTGTCGGGTGCTGGTAAGCACCATCTACATCCTAGTATATAATTTTAACTAGAAAACAAGATTTAAAGTGAGAAGTTCTCACTAAGAGCTAAACCAAATGCCGCGACTCTTCGTATGTAAGAAATCTTCGTCGTGCTCCTTTTTTTCCACTTTCGTCGACCGTGTCCACTACATATATATAAATCGCATCTTTACATTGTTGCTATGTATATAAAAATCACATTTTTATAACTACGCTATATGGATAAAAATTCTATTTTTATACCGGTGTTCATATAATAAAGATCATATTTTTACTTCACTAAAAAAATCATATTTTTATTTCGTTACATATATAAAGATAATATTTTTATATTCTCTATCATATAAAAATTCTATTTTTAATCCGCTACTCATATAAAAATCGAATCTTTATTCTCGGTATTTCATGATAAAAATAAAGTTCATATTTTTATTTCTCTTCATATAAAAACCATATTTTTATTTCAAAAGCCACTTCTATAAAAATCATATTTTTATGTTGCTACTATATATATAAAAATCAAAATTTTATATATTTAAAAATCGTATCTTTGTAACATTAAAAAAACTCGACTTTATATGATAAAAATATAATCAAAAATCATATCTTTATATGTTAAAAACTGCATTTTAAAATTAACATTCTTCACGAAAAAATCACATTTTAAAATGAAGGTTATTCCTATAAAAATCCTATTTTTACTTTCCATAAATAAATAAATAAAAACTGAAATATAAACTCACAGTTGTCGAACGGAGAGGAGGGAGGATCCACGGTCGATGTTGGTGGTCGGATGAGGTTCGGGAAGCTCAAGGACTGAGTGACTATACTGAAAATGGCAAAAATCGTACTTTTATGGAGGAGGGGGGTCCACGGCGGAGCTGGGGTGTCAGGGTGCGGCGGCGTGGGGCCGTGGTGGTCGGGGGGTGGTGCGGTGGTGACTGTGGGACCTACACGGCCTAGGGGTGCGGGTTTGGGTTGGGTTTGGGAGTTGGCACGATTTGAGAGGGAGGAGGGAGTAATGGGGTGGCCGGAGGGGAGGAGGGCCTCGCCGGAGGCGGCGGTGGCCAATGTCGGGGGTGCGACGGCGGTATACGGGGGCGCGATCCCCTTTTCATTTTTTTTCTTCAATATGACGGTGAGAGAATAAAGGGGGAGGAGGGAGAAAGAGTATAGAGGGGGTTTTTATTTTTTTTATTTTTTTAATTATTTAATTTCAAAAGGCAACTTTTAATTTTGACCTCTAAACGAGACCCACCGCCTGTTGTCCATAGCTAATTACCCGCATTCCGAACACAATGGGATATGTATTGTAGGCTAATTCGATTGTTTCGATCAGTTTCCATCAAAGTCAAATTATAAATCTATGTACTGAATTTGAACGCGCATTTCAATTTACCGGGGCCATATACTGACTCTAAAAGTTCCCGAAAAATATTTTCTAGCTTCGTATTGCCGATACAGCCCTAACAAAACTAATTTCGTCAAATTCCGAGACCGTTTGAAAAATGGCCATTTTCCAGTCGATTAAAATCAACTAAAACTGGTCAAACGCGTTTTCCTTTGTCACGCCCACATATTGATTCGAAAAATTACGAATTTTGGAATCTAGCAATAACTTGACATCACGGATCCAACAAAAATGGTTTCGTCGAAAACCGAGGTCGTTTGCAAAATTTCCATTTTTAAGGGCCAGAATTCCATAGCGACTATTCTGAATTTTCAACTGGACATAACTTTTGATTCCCGCTATGAAATTTTGATTTTTCGGATTCTTTGAAAAGATATTCTCAAATAGATTCTAATATTTTTGGTTTTGCCAAAATCCGGTTTATTTTAAATCCTGTACATTCGTTTGAACTTTGAAATCGAATTATCGAACTACCGCGCCATTTTCAATTCCTTTTAGATTTAAAATAAAATATTTATATTCTAACGATGATCTATATAAATATATACGTTCTAGTTCTATTCAAAATAAATTTCTTATCGTTATTATTTAAAATAATTCATTTTAAATATTCAACATTCACTGAAATTGCCAAAATAAAATTTTTAAATTGGCTCAGAATTTACGGGTTGTTACAAACGCGCAGACCTAACCTCTGCAAGCACATCCTAAACACTGCCACCACACAGAGTACTACCAGCAGTATCCTTCGCATCCCAGGAAGCCGCGTGCTTCCCTTTACAGTCCTTCGGAGCCAACAGAATATCAGCAGAATAACATAATAATCAGATGGACATGCGCTCCTCTCATGCCTCGTGACAACCACGATGATCTACCCCGTTGGGTTATTCACCCTCAAACATACGGACTGGGCCAAGCGCCTCAGTTTAATGTGTTATTATACCATATGTTTAAACATTCAATTATGTGTGTAACATCCCAGATTTTTAGCGATCATATAATTAATTTATTTAATTATTTAAATGGTGATTTAGAAATTTAGATGACTTGAATTCAATTATTTTGTATATTTAATTAATAAATAATGGAATAATATTTTTTGATTCCAAAATAATTGAAAAAAAGTTGAATCTGCAATATTGAGTGAATTTGATAATTTAAGAGATTTAATTCAGTTTAGATTTGAATTATAATAACGAATTAATTAAAATCTAAGCGATTGGTTATTAATAAGAAATATTTCATGTCAACTAATTGGTAGCTAATAAATATGATTTGAATATAATTTACTTCTTGCTTATACATTGTTTTATAGGTAATATCCCTATTTTAACTACATGTAGGTACTAATGATACCAAGGTTATCATATTATCTAATTTATTTGAATGTCCGTACTTACATATTTTTATTTTATTTTATTGGTGATACAGTAATTTGTTTGATGGTTCACATTGGAATGTCTGATGACCCACAAGGACTTTGTGTGAAAACCCGTAACTTCCCCGTAAAGGAAAGCGTCGGATAGTTCGAGAACAAGCCACAACAGAACACATACAAAAGAACGTTTCACTGTATATTACAACAATGCATCAGATTACAAGAATATACAGAGTGTAAATGGATATTACACAGAAATATCAGAGATTTAAATTATATTTAAATACATCGCAGCGGAAAATAATACAATACACAACTAGAAAGAGATATACGGATACAAAGCTTTCCGGATATCGTTCCAGCTGTAAACCAGGATCCTGTGAATATAAATCTGCAAAACCAAAACTACTAGCTGCCCGTGTCAAAAATAGGGGCACCCAGAGTTTAGGTTAAAACAATAAACTCCAGGTCAGTCATGTGACTGGTGTGAGAACTAAAACAGTTAATCTTTATTTTTAAAGTTAGGTAAATCAAGAGACCACGCCGTATAACACGGAACGGGTTCCCCCCCCCCCAAGAATACCAGTGCATAAAACAAACATCGCAATGCTAAATAAAGAAAAATGAAGCTGTTATAAGACCCAGGTCCCATCACACAATGCAACGCAGCCGAGGATAGGGTTTTCCCTTATAACAGCCAAAGAATGCTTGATACGTTTAAAACAAATCATTTGATACTATTATAAGTGCATATAAAACAACTTCAAATCATAAATATCAATCATAGGCGACATGAGCGTCCCATGCCACTATGTCGCCATATATAGGTTTACAAATAAAACCGCAAAGTCACGTATTTGGAAATTGGATTTCCATCTATGGACCGAGGCAAAAGATAGTCCTCAACCGAGTCGAGACGCTCTAGCCCGCCCCTCAGGACCCAGACTCAGGTGGGCCCTTGGATCGTCAGGGCCGGTCCACCGATGTGGATTAAAATGCCTGAACATACGTTTCCCCGCCCTTTGGGGCGTAAATGAGCCAACTAAATGACTCCATCGGTTCGAGAATGACCGATCAATCCGAGGCGCCTCGCAACAGCAACAACTACATAAGTCAAACTCGTCAGGGCGTGTAAAACCACTGACGCCACTTCTAACTAGAAAGAAACGCATGCCCTCCCTGAGGTCCTCTCCCGTTTTTGGTTCATACCGGGTGTGAAACACGCGAAGTAAACGTTACACAAAGCTACGCCACAAAGGCCTTGCTTTGATCATCACCACAAGACTTTGCTTTTCAACAGAAGCCTCGATCAATTGCCACTTAGGCATGCCACACAGGCAATTCACTCCATGCGTTTGATATCCATCAATATATAACCCCTGAGCTCGTACGTCTCAGAGAAGGGCGTTAAGCAAGAGAATAAATTCTCCGCCGCCAAACAGATATATATTTAATAGAGATCAATCACACGGACTAAAATCCAATGTCAGACACACAGTCCATTTACAAGTTCGTTCTGGGTCTGAACGAAACTGGAGGCACCTAGTACCCCGCATATCCATCGATCTCCAAGTACGTCTGGACGATCACTAACTATTTCCATCTTCTCGGGTGTACAGCCCAATCAAGATCATCAGTAATCACCCAAACGACGTGAAGACCTCCGGTCTTCGACCATCGTCTTCATCTTCGACTTATCGTCGTATCAGTTATTCAGAATGGGATAAACCCGGTCTTTCCGAATAACTCGCGTATATTTTAAATAAGTGTTACACAAACACAACATACGCCTCATTCCAATTCATCAGTCACTAACCGTAAATTAATCAAGAGAATAATTCCCCAAATATTAACCCCGAAGGCCGAAACCAACATCAGATCAATATCCAGAAAACCCTTCTGCTTGGCTAACCGACAGTTAGTTTCTAAATTTCACATTCATAGGGAAGGGTTCCCATTAATTTTATCCAAGATAAATTCCTGAATTTATTCTCTAATCTTCCTTTGAATTTCGATTCAACTAGTCGGAATTAGCGAACTTTACCGAAGTAATCATTGGTTTTAATTTCCCAATCCCAACCTATTCATCCCATGAAGTAAAACTGGTAATTCTTCATATCTAACACCACGGTGTTATCGGTAAATTCAATTACCATTTCACGTTCAAATCTAATTAAAGATTTAACTAACGCCTGGAGCAAAACTGGTGATACTCCATTTCGATTATTTCAATCTAATTAAAGATTCATTAAAACTCCACTTAGTTTTAATCGTTAACTGGGTTAAAGAATCAGTGTCATTTAAAACACGGTTCACGATAAACCCAAAAATCAATATCAATTCAATTCCAATTAAATATTATTTAATTGGTACACTCCATTAAATCCAAGTAAAAAGATTTAATCTTTTCTCAACTGGGTTCAAGAACAGTGTTAGTGAAAACACCATTCACGACAAACCCAAATCACATTTGATATTCAATACAAGGCTCTGAATAGAAAATATATCGGCTTATATTCAATATCAAATTCTATGATTAACAAATGTCGTATTGGAAATAACGATATAAATAGATATCTTTCAAACTTCCATAACAACATCCGTATAATCACGAATCCCAACATCGAAATATTCCAATGACAATTTCGATTCAAATCCACTCCAATGCAATCATTAGAAATTCTGGTTATTTTTAAAACCCTTTTCAAATTCAATTTATTTATTTAAAAATAAATAGAATTATATTTCTAGTTCAAAAGTAGTTCATTTCGATAAAAATCTATTTTTATCCTTTTAAATATGGAGTTTTTCATCCCAATTCTTTCTAAATCATTTCTTATGATTTTACACAGATTATTACTATTTTTAATAATTTTATCAAGGCCTGTACAGTCGATTTCCAACAACGGCCATCGAACTGCACTTACAACGACCTTTTTCAAATTTGATTTGGACATAATTCCAAATCCAACCGTTAGATTTCAAATTTCTAATCTTCGTTAGAAAGCTCTTTTTGATACGAACCCAACGGTTCCGGTTTTAGGAGAATCCGACGGTCGGATCTCCCGTAATGTCCGTTTGAAATCAATGGTCGAAATTCGCGAACTACCGCGGCGCGGCGCGTTCTATTCAGGCCATTATATTATATATATAATATATATTTCGTCGATTTCTATTTAAAACGAATTATATAAATAGTTTTAAAATTCGTTTCAAAAGCAATTTCAACTTCCATTTCAATTCAAATCAAAATTGAATTCTTCTTTATAAATTCGTTTTAAAATTCATTTCTATTCAATTCAAATTTCAATTCAATTTGAATTCATTTCAATTCGCTTTCAATTCAATTTGAATTCGTTTTCAATTCATTTCGAAATTGTTTTCAATTCAATTCATTTCGAAATCGTTTTCAATTCATTTCATTTCGAAATCGTTTTCAATTCATTTCATTTCGAGATCGTTTTCAATTCATTTCATTTCGAAATCGTGTTCAATTCATTTCATTTCGAAATCGTTTAAAATCGATATAAATATCGTTCACGTCAAAATGGCGTCAATCTAATCAACACGGCTTCATAAATTTCTATTTTCAAATATTCTATTTCAAATATTTCTTTTTCAAAATAGTTGTTATTATCAAAATATTTCGTTCAACACATGACCAACCTCAATGGATGAGTACTGTCAACACATGAACCTTTATTTTATATCGATAAAGATGTAAAATTTATTACTAAAAAATTTCGTTCAACACATGACCAATCTCAATGGATGAGTACTGTCAACACATGAACTTTTATTTTATATCGATAAAGATGTAAATTTTATTACTAAAATATTTCGTTCAACACATGACCAATCTCAATGGATGAGTACTGTCAACACATGAACCTTTATTTTATAATATTCTTTATTTTTCAAATTGGAATGAGGCCCAATCAATTACCATATAAAGTTAATTATATGGATTTTCATACATCACATGTATATAATAGCATTGAAAAATAATCAACCATCAACCAAAGTGCACTACACTGTATAAGCATCAAATATAGATATCTAACGCTTATAACAGCCTGTCAATCGATCGATCGACATATTTAATCAATCAGGATGAGTGAACTTCAAATTTCATCCTAACACCCGTGTGGGGTTTCAAACAATCAAACACATATTTTATTTGTGCAGTTGGGCGATGCGTAAAATTTATCGTCCCAATCAATGTCATTCAAATAGGTGTACATAAACAAACCGTCCGGTTTATAAATGAATATTTTATTTTATTCACTTCACGTTAAAAATTATATTTTTAACGATAAAACATTTTATTTCAACCTATGAATTTCTATTCAATTCATTTATTCAATAAAATGATATTTTTATTTTTCTAACTTATTTTAGAAAATTTCGGCGGCATAACGGCACGATACTAGAAACGGGACGAGGCCTAGCCTTATCCCCGGTCTAGTGAAGGCCCACGCCATTCACACATCAATCAAATTCATTCAATTCACTTCATTTCAATTTCAATCAAATAATATAACTTATTTTTGCAATCAAACAAACAAGTCCATGGTCTGTGGACGATTGTGTCGGGTGCTACTAAGCACCGTCTGCATCCTAGTATATATATATAGCTAGAAAATGAAATTGAAAGGTGAGAAATTCTCACATATAGCTATCCTAGCTCCACGGCACTTCTAATGCAGGAAATCTTCGCCAACTCGCCTTTTGTCGCTTTCGTTGTCCGCTTTCACTACATATGTAAAAATCGAATTTTACTTCGCTATTCAATATATAAAAATCGAATTTTTACTTCGCTATTCAATATATAAAAATCGAATTTTTACTTCGCTATTCAATATATAAAAATCGAATTTTTACTTCGATGTTCAATATATAAAAATCACATTTTTACTTTGCTATTCAATATATAAAAATCGAATTTTTACTTCGATGTTCAATATATAAAAATCACATTTTTACTTCGCTATTCAATATATAAAAATCACATTTTTACTTTGATGTTCAATATATAAAAATCGATTTTTTTCTACAAATAAAAATCCTATCTTTTCTGTAAATCAACTATATAAAAATACGATCTTTTCACCTTTCAAAATACGATCTTCTCACATTTCAAAATACGACCTTTTCACCTTTTAAAGTTCTAATCTTTTTCCATTTAAAATTCAAACCTTTTTCTATTTAAAATCTTAAAATAAAATCAGTTTTTAAACCTTTTTAAAAATCAGTTTTAAATGCTTTTAAAATCAGAATTAAAACCTTTTTCAAATTCAGATTTATATCCTTTTAAAATCAGATTTTCAGAATTGAAAATAAAAATAAAATAAAATAAAAACACTTACATCGATCCACGAAGAAAAAGGGGGCGTCGTCAGGGTCGGAGCTGACTTCGAGGGGGGTTTGCGCCGTCAGTCATTGCAGGTGGTGGCCAGGGAAAGGGCGACTGCGGTGCTTCGGCTTGGGCGTGGTGGCTTCGAGGTCGAGGTCTTCGAGGGACGGAGGTTCGCGAAGTAAGGGGGGCCTCTCGGTGGTCGACCAAAGGAGGGGGGGTCTCGCTTCCTGGCAGCGGCCGATTAGGGGAGGAGCGGCGATCAATTGGGGGGGGGGGGGGCGGAGGCGGTTCCCCCCCCCCCCCCGTCTTTCTTCTTCTCTTTTTTTTTTATTATTTTTTTTTCTTTTCGTTCTGTTGAAATGAATATGAACGGGGGGGGGGGGGAGGGCCAGGCTATAAGGATAGGAGAGAAAGGGAGTTTTTATTTATTTATTTATTTATTTATTTAATTCTAAAAGTTGACTTTTACTTATGACCTCAAAACGAGGCCCACCGCCTGTCGTCCATAGCGTTTCACCCCCATTCCGAACACAATGGGATATGTTTCGTATGTTGATTCGATCGTTTGAATCAGTTTCCGTTAAACTTACATTTAAATCACTATATTGAATTTTAAACGTACATTTCAAATTACCGGGGTCACATACGAACTCTATAAATTGCAGAAAAATATTTTCTAGCTTCGTATTGACGATACGGTCCTAACAAAACTAGTTTCGTCGAATTCTGAGACCGTTTGAAAAATGGCCAATTTCCAGTCGATTAAAATCAACTAAAACTGGTCAAACGCGTTTTCCTTTGCCACGCTCACATATTGATTCGAAAAATTACGAAATTTGGAATCTAGCAATAACTTTACATCACGGACCCAACAAAAGTGGTTTCGTCGAAATCCGAGGTCATTTACAAAATGTCTATTTTTAAGGGCCTGAATTCCATAGCGACTATTCAGAATTTTCAACTGGACATATCTTTTGATTCCCACTATGAAATTTTGATTTGTCGGATTCGTTGGAAAGATATCATCAATTAGATCCTATCATTTTTGGTTTCACTAAAATCCGGATTGTTTTGCACCCGGTACATTCAATTGAAGTTTGAAATCGAATTATCGAACTACCGCGCCATTTTCAATTCTATTTATAATTATATATAAATATTTATATTCTAACGACGACGTATATAATATATACGTTCTAATTATATTCAAAATAAATTTCTCGTCGATATTATTTAAAATAATTCATTTTAAATAATCAAAATTCGCTAAAATTGCCAAAATTAAAATTTTAAACTGGCCCAGATTTTCGGGTTGTTACAATCTCCCCCACTTAAAACTTTTCGTCCCCGAAAAGGAACAAAGTCGAAAGTGGTTTGATTAATCAACTCTACGTTCGATCTGGCTTCCATTCTCCAACTTTTCAGTTTCTGAGAATTTTCCAATTTTCAAAAATTTGGCTAACACCCTAAATTTTTGAAAAATTTCACCATAACCTCCCCTGCACCGGGAGCATCGGGGAATTTCAAATAGCTTCCCCGGTCCTTCAGATCTCAAAAAGAAAAAGAAAAAGCCAATAGGCTCATAAAATCATCATCACCCAAACAAAACAGTAAATTATGTAGTAAACATGTACCTATTTGTCGGCCAAACAAATTTTATTCTCTGCTCTAGCCTCCTTGCTATGACCTGTTCAATGTAAGTATATGTATATGCAAGCAAATGCGACCAATTTCAATACAATTCATTATTCGATCAAATTAGGCATAATGGTTCAAAATTATCAAACAAATAAACAAACAACACAAACATCAATCAATTAGTTGATTAGCATTTGAAATTCATAACTTTGATATATAGTCAAAAATCACATTTTTGATGCCAAATCACAACAATGTATTCTAGCTATATTAGTTTTGGTTCTCACACCAGTCCAATGGAAATATATAGATATCACATCTTCAAAACACGAACATAAATTCTGATGATGATCGATCAATCATCAGAACCATCTCCGGGTGTCTAGAATGTGATTCTATATCTATCCAATATATTAAAACTTCAAATATACGTTTGCAAGGCGTATATGCAAAATCTTTATATACGGGACTGTCCAAATCAATATAAATAAATAATCAAATACGAATAGTTGATTTAAATTTTCAAAACAAAATTTGTTTCCATTTTTCAAATATACTCTTCACACTCGTTCTAGGATACTACTGATCCTATCTCTAACGAGTCATTCTAATTGGATATTACTAACCCAATATCTGATGAATTCTTTCGTATGGTTCTAATGTGCCTTGTTCTCTAAGCTTTGTAAACCAAAGCTCTGATACCAACTATGAAAACCCGTAACTTCCCCGTAAAGGAAAGCGTCGGATAGTTCGAGAACAAGCCACAACAGAACACATACAAAAGAACGTTTCACTATATATTACAACAATGCATCAGATTACAAGAATATACAGAGTATAAATGGATATTACACAGAAATATCAGAGATTTAAATTATATTTAAATACATCGCAGCGGAAAATAATACAATACACAACTAGAAAGAGATATACGGATACAAAGCTTTCCGGATATCGTTCCAGCTGTAAACCAGGATCCTGTGAATATAAATCTGCAAAACCAAAACTACTAGCTGCCCGTGTCAAAAATAGGGGCACCCAGAGTTTAGGTTAAAACAATAAACTCCAGGTCAGTCATGTGACTGGTGTGAGAACTAAAACAGTTAATCTTTATTTTTAAATTTAGGTAAATCAAGGGACCATGCCGTATAACACGGAACGGGTTCCCCCCCCCAAGAATACCAGTGCATAAAACAAACAGCGCAATGCTAAATAAAGAAAAATGAAGCTGTTATAAGACCCAGGTCCCATCACACAATGCAACGCAGCCGAGGATAGGGTTTTCCCTTATAACATCCAAAGAATGCTTGATACGTTTAAAACAAATCATTTGATACTATTATAAGTGCATAGTGTATAAAACAACTTCAAATCATAAATATCAATCATAGGCGACATGAGCGTCCCATGCCACTATGTCGCCATATATAGGTTTACAAATAAAACCGCAAAGTCACGTATTTGGAAATTGGATTTCCATCTATGGACCGAGGCAAAAGATAGTCCTCAACCGATTCGAGACGCTCTAGCCCGCCCCTCAGGACCCAGACTCAGGTGGGCCCTTGGATCGTCAGGGCCGGTCCACCGATGTGGATTAAAATGCCTGAACATGCGTTTCCCCGCCCTTTGGGGCGTAAATGAGCCAACTAAATGACTCCATCGGTTCGAGAACGACCGATCAATCCGAGGCGCCTCGCAACAGCAACAACCACATAAGTCAAACTCGTCAGCGCGTGTAAAACCACTGACGCCACTTCTAACTAGAAAGAAACGCATGCCCTCCCTGAGGTCCTCTCCCGTTTTTGGTTCATACCGGGTGTGAAACACGCGAAGTAAACGTTACACAAAGCTACGCCACAAAGGCCTTGCTTTGATCATCACCACAAGACTTTGCTTTTCAACAGAAGCCTCGATCAATTACCACTTAGGCATGCCACACAGGCAATTCACTCCATGCGTTTGATATCCATCAATATATAACCCCTGAGCTCGTACGTCTCTGAGAAGGGCGTTAAGCAAGAGAATAAATTCTCCGCCGCCGAACAGATATATATTTAATAGAGATCAATCACACGGACTAAAATCTAATGTCAGACACACAGTCCATTTACAAGTTCGTTCTGGGTCTGAACGAAACCGTAGGCACCTAGTACCCCGCATATCCATCGATCTCCAAGTACGTCTGGACGATCACTAACTGTTTCCTTCTTCTCGGGTGTACAGCCCAATCAAGATCATCAGTAATCACCCAAACGACGTGAAGACCTCCGGTCTTCGACCATCGTCTTCATCTTCGACTCATCGTCGTATCAGTTATTCAGAATGGGATAAACCCGGTCTTTCCGAATAACTCGCGTATATTTTAAATAAGTGTTACACAAACACAACATACGCCTCATTCCAATTCATCAGTCACTAACCGTAAATTAATCAAGAGAATAATTCCCCAAATATTAACCCCGAAGGCCGAAACCAACATCAGATCAATATCCAGAAAACCCTTCTGCTTGGCTAACCGATAGTTAGTTTCTAAATTTCACATTCATAGGGAAGGGTTCCCATTAATTTTATCCAAGATAAATTCCTGAATTTATTCTCTAATCTTCCTTTGAATTTCGATTCAACTAGTCGGAATTAGCGAACTTTACCGAAGTAATCATTGGTTTTAATTTCCCAATCCCAACCTATTCATCCCATGAAGTAAAACTGGTAATACTTCATATCTAACACCACGGTGTTATCGGTAAATTCAATTACCATTTCATGTTCAAATCTAATTAAAGATTTAACTAATGCCTGGAGCAAAACTGGTGATACTCCATTTCGATTATTTCAATCTAATTAAAGATTCATTAAAACTCCACTTAGTTTTAATCGTTAACTGGGTTAAAGAATCAGTGTTATTTAAAACACGGTTCACGATAAACCCAAAAATCAATATCAATTCAATTCCAATTAAATATTATTTAATTGGTACACTCCATTAAATCCAAGTAAAAAGATTTAATCTTTTCTCAACTGGGTTCAAGAACAGTGTTAGTGAAAACACCATTCACGACAAACCCAAATCACATTTGATATTCAATACAAGGCTCTGAATAGAAAATATATCGGCTTATATTCAATATCAAATTCTATGATTAACAAATGTCGTATTGGAAATAACGATATAAATAGATATCTTTCAAACTTCCATAACAACATCCGTATAATCACTAATCCCAACATCGAAATATTCCAATGACAATTTCGATTCAAATCCACTCCAATGCAATCATTGGAAATTCTGGTTATTTTTAAAACCCTTTTCAAATTCAATTTATTTATTTAAAAATAAATAGAATTATATTTCTAGTTCAAAACTAGTTCATTTCGATAAAAATCTATTTTTATCCTTTCAAATATGGAGTTTTTCATCCCAATTCTTTCTAAATCATTTCTTATGATTTTACACAGATTATTACTATTTTTAATAATTTTATCAAGGCCTGTACAGTCGATTTCCAACAACGGCCATCGAACTACACTTACAGTGACATTTTTCAAATTTGATTTGGACATAATTCCAAATCCAACCGTTAGATTTCGAATTTCTAATCTTCGTTAGAAAGCTCTTTTCGATACGAACCCAACGGTTCCGGTTTTAGGAGAATCCGACGGTCGGATCTCCCGTAATGTCCGTTTGAAATCAATGGTCGAAATTCGCGAACTGCCGCGGCGCGGCGCGTTCTATTCAGGCCATTATATTATATATATAATATATATATAATATATATTTCGTCGATTTCTATTTAAAACGAATTATATAAATAGTTTTAAAATTCGTTTCAAAAGCAATTTCAACTTCCATTTCAATTCAAATCAAAATTGAATTCTTCTTTATAAATTCGTTTTAAAATTCATTTCTATTCAATTCAAATTTCAATTCAATTTGAATTCATTTCAATTCGCTTTCAATTCAATTTGAATTCGTTGTCAATTCATTTCGAAATCGTTTTCAATTCAATTCATTTCGAAATCGTTTTCAATTCATTTCGTTTCGAAATCGTTTTCAATTCATTTCATTTCGAGATCGTTTTCAATTCATTTCATTTCGAAATCGTGTTCAATTCATTTCATTTCGAAATCGTTTAAAATCAATATAAATATCGTTCACGTCAAAATGGCGTCAATCTAATCAACACGGCTTCATAAATTTCTATTTTCAAATATTCTATTTCAAATATTTCTTTTTCAAAATAGTTGTTATTGTCAAAATATTTCGTTCAACACATGACCAATCTCAATGGATGAGTACTGTCAACACATGAACCTTTATTTTATATCGATAAAGATGTAAAATTTATTACTAAAACATTTCGTTCAACACATGACCAATCTCAATGGATGAGTACTGTCTACACATGAACTTTTATTTTATATCGATAAAGATGTAAATTTTATTACTAAAATATTTCGTTCAACACATGACCAATCTCAATGGATGAGTACTGTCAACACATGAACCTTTATTTTATAATATTCTTTATTTTTCAAATTGGAATGAGGCCCAATCAATTACCATATAAAGTTAATTATATGGATTTTCATACATCACATGTATATAATAGCATTGAAAAATAATCAACCATCAACCAAAGTGCACTACACTGTATAAGCATCAAATATAGATATCTAACGCTTATAACAGCCTGTCAATCGATCGATCGACATATTTAATCAATCAGGATGAGTTAACTTCAAATTTCATCCTAACACCCGTGTGGGGTTTCAAACAATCAAACACATATTTTATTTGTGCAGTTGGGCGATGCGTAAAATTTATCGTCCCAATCAATGTCATTCAAATAGGTGTACATAAACAAACCGTCCGGTTTATAAATGAATATTTTATTTTATTCACTTCACGTTAAAAATTATATTTTTAACGATAAAACATTTTATTTCAACCTATGAATTTCTATTCAATTCATTTATTCAATAAAATGATATTTTTATTTTTCTAACTTATTTTAGAAAATTTCGGCGGCATAACGGCACGATACTAGAAACGGGACGAGACCTAGCCTTATCCCCGGTCTAGTGAAGGCCCACGCCATTCACACATCAATCAAATTCATTCAATTCACTTCATTTCAATTTCAATCAAATAATATAACTTATTTTTGCAATCAAACAAACAAGTCCATGGTCTGTGGACGATTGTGTCGGGTGCTACTAAGCACCGTCTGCATCCTAGTATATATATATAGCTATAAAATGAAATTGAAAGGTGAGAAATTCTCACATATAGCTATCCTAGCTCCACGGCACTTCTAATGCAGGAAATCTTCGCCAACTCGCCTTTTGTCGCTTTCGTTGTCCGCTTTCACTACATATGTAAAAATCGAATTTTACTTCGCTATTCAATATATAAAAATCGAATTTTTACTTCGCTATTCAATATATAAAAATCGAATTTTTACTTCGCTATTCAATATATAAAAATCGAATTTTTACTTCGATGTTCAATATATAAAAATCACATTTTTACTTTGCTATTCAATATATAAAAATCGAATTTTTACTTCGATGTTCAATATATAAAAATCACATTTTTACTTCGCTATTCAATATATAAAAATCACATTTTTACTTTGATGTTCAATATATAAAAATCGAATTTTTTCTACAAATAAAAATCCTATCTTTTCTGTAAATCAACTATATAAAAATACGATCTTTTCACCTTTCAAAATACGATCTTCTCACATTTCAAAATACGACCTTTTCACCTTTTAAAGTTCTAATCTTTTTCCATTTAAAATTCAAACCTTTTTCTATTTAAAATCTTAAAATAAAATCAGTTTTTAAACCTTTTTAAAAATCAGTTTTAAATGCTTTTAAAATCAGAATTAAACCCTTTTTCAAATTCAGATTTATATCCTTTTAAAATCAGATTTTCAGAATTGAAAATAAAAATAAAATAAAATAAAAACACTTACATCGATCCGCGAAGAAAAAGGGGGCGTCGTCAGGGTCGGAGCTGACTTCGAGGGGGGTTTGCGCCGTCAGTCATTGCAGGTGGTGGCCAGGGAAAGGGCGACTGCGGTGCTTCGGCTTGGGCGTGGTGGCTTCGAGGTCGAGGTCTTCGAGGGACGGAGGTTCGCGAAGTAAGGGGGGCTCTCGGTGGTCGACCAAAGGAGGGGGGGTCTCGCTTCCTGGCAGCTGCCGATTAGGGGAGGAGCGGCAATCAACTGGGGGGGGGGGGCGGAGGCGGTTTCCCCCCCGTCTTTCTTCTTCTTCTCTTTTTTTTTATTATTTTTTTTCTTTTCGTTCTGTTGAAATGAATATGAACGGGGGGGAGGGCCAGGCTATAAGGATAGGAGAGAAAGGGAGTTTTTTTATTTATTTATTTATTTAATTCTAAAAGTTGACTTTTACTTATGACCTCAAAACGAGGCCCACCGCCTGTCGTCCATAGCGTTTCACCCCCATTCCGAACACAATGGGATATGTTTCGTATGTTGATTCGATCGTTTGAATCAGTTTCCGTTAAACTTACATTTAAATCACTATATTGAATTTTAAACGTACATTTCAAATTACCGGGGTCACATACGAACTCTATAAATTGCAGAAAAATATTTTCTAGCTTCGTATTGACGATACGGTCCTAACAAAACTAGTTTCGTCGAATTCTGAGACCGTTTGAAAAATGGCCAATTTCCAGTCGATTAAAATCAACTGAAACTGGTCAAACGCGTTTTCCTTTGCCACGCTCACATATTGATTCGAAAAATTACGAAATTTGGAATCTAGCAATAACTTTACATCACGGACCCAACAAAAGTGGTTTCGTCGAAATCCGAGGTCATTTACAAAATGTCTATTTTTAAGGGCCTGAATTCCATAGCGACTATTCAGAATTTTCAACTGGACATATCTTTTGATTCCCACTATGAAATTTTGATTTGTCGGATTCGTTGGAAAGATATCATCAATTAGATCCTATCATTTTTGGTTTCACTAAAATCCGGATTGTTTTGCACCCGGTACATTCAATTGAAGTTTGAAATCGAATTATCGAACTACCGCGCCATTTTCAATTCTATTTATAATTATATATAAATATTTATATTCTAACGACGACGTATATAATATATACGTTCTAATTATATTCAAAATAAATTTCTCGTCGATATTATTTAAAATAATTCATTTTAAATAATCAAAATTCGCTAAAATTGCCAAAATAAAAATTTTAAACTGGCCCAGATTTTCGGGTTATTACACTTTGGTAGGAGTATTAAATATAATAATAACTATGAAGCTTCCATCGAAAGCCACCCAATTCCCTACAGCTGAAGCCACGCAGTTCCTTACCACTGAAGCCACATTTAATTGTGCTCTGAAAACCACTAAAATATATCTATATAATAAAGGAACAAGTCATCTTTTACCATTTACTTCCCTTCAACAAAACCCTTGATTCACAAATACTCTTTCCATGATTTTTATTCTGCCAGTTAACCAAAAGAATTCAACCACTTCAAAATCGAAAATCCGTGATTCCAAACTCATTCATCCTCTTTTCTCAATGACTTCAATCTGGTATGTTTCACCATTGGTTCGATCGCTGTTCAGGGTATTGAAAATAGGGTAGCGAGTTAGGGTTAGAGGATTTTGGGGATTTGATGTGACATAGATGGAGTTGGAGGTTGAGTTCGAATTTGTAGTAGGATTTAACTTGGGTTTTTAATTTATGGGGGAATTTTATGACATTACAGTTTGGTACCTATATTGTACCGCGGGTTAGGGATGGGAAACGCGATGAACATATGGGATCAAGTTCACTGTTATTGTATGGAGATGTCTTATGTCATTCATTCATTCAAGAATAGAATCTGACGAATAAAAAGTCGTTGGAACCATATCGACAAAATTTATGGTGTACAACTATGGCGGCCGAAAACAGAGCTACTGGAATTTCGTGATAAAATCAAACATTTGTTTTGATTTTAAATCGAAATAAGAAACAAAATCATCAACTACAAATCAAGGTGAGTAAACTCACTGACTCATTTATATTTTAATATAAACGAGCTTTAAATTTATTTAAAGTAATTTTGTATTGTGTGATGGTTGTTTGGATGAATGGCTGATAAAATTGGTTGAATTAGTTATATCATTGATCGTTTAATAATTCTGTTCATCATAATATTTCATATTGATGCGAAAATAATATTATTTATGTTGATTAACATCTGTGGATGTAGGGAAACAGGTTGGAGAAATCCAACTGGATTCCTCAACATTTCATTTACTGTTTTATTTATTGTGATATATGATGTGATATATGAATGGTAATTGATTATGTTGTGGTTGAATTACATTGGCCCATAATTTTGGTATTTAAATACCATAAAGTATTTTAGAATATAGAAAAGAAATTTGAGATTTAATAAAAAAGGAAATTATTTCCAAAATAGAAATTAGATTTCAAATGGATATAAAATAGAAACTTGTTTAATAAATATATAAAGTAGTTAGATTTATAAATGATGTTTATAAATAAAGTGAAATATCTATCATTGGATAATGTAAAAATATAAATTCAGGTTGAATTAGATAAGCAAAGTGGAAATCGTTATTGACACCGATATTTGAAGTGGATATGAGTTTGTGCTCAACAAGTTCATTCTTTCCTAGAACCTTGCTTGACAGAATAACACAGAAATGTGTACCTACACGTATATTCCTACTTGGTTGCTTCTGCAATAAGGGGGCTGCCGGTATCCATGTGGTTTGAATAAGAATTTACCTGTCTAAGATTGGAGTTACCAACACTATAAGATTTCAAAAAGATGGATTCTACATACCCCCTCTTCTTAGTTGCCCAGGTATGGAAGGATAAAAATGATCAAAATAAGGAAGAAGGTATGAAATCACTAAAGGAAAGTATATTATAGTTGTCCCATGTATCCATATACAAACTCTAGGGGAGCGAAGTGACGATAAGAGATTTGAGTTGAGGAAAAGAGAATTCAAATGGAAATTTGAATAAGAAGAGAAATAATAAATCGGTTTCAAAGGGAAACGATGGGTTTTATTCCAAATTTAGAATATAAAATAAACTAAGATAAATCTAATGGATTTATAAATAGGAATTCAGCTATGTCGAATTTTATACAAATGAATTATTTCCTGAAAGGATATTCAAATTTTATTTAACATGAACTATAATTTAATTTAGATATCTTAAGAGGTTAATATTTCAGTAAATTCTATGTTTTACAATAATACAAAAAAGGGATTTATATAAATCAAATTAAGTTAATTTCGGAAGTTACATAATGTATAGCTTATAAATACATTCAAAAGAAAACTTGAATTGTTTTAAAATAAACGGAAAGTGTAAATTGAGTTTATAAATGAAACTGAATATGATGTGGTTTTAAAAAGATATCTGATAACTAGAAGTAGAGCAGTAATGGTACTTATAAATAAAAATCAAGTTGATTTGAATAAACAAGTTTAGATTCTTATTTGGGAACGAAATTCATATTTGAAAATGAATAATAGTTTGAAAGCAAATGTTTACAAATGGGAACAGTTATAAAGGAATTTGGTAATGATTTGGAAAGGATAAATTTAAAAGTGAATTTGGAATTTGAATTAACCTGAAATGGTAGATAAATTCTGAAGTTCTGGATATAATCAAATATAGATTATTCAAGAGAGAGTTATTTATTGGAATTCGATTTTGTCGAATTTATGGATTTGCTATTTTTACTCTCCGTTTTGAATCAAATTTAATTATTTAATTATTTACTTATTAATTGGATTAATAAGTACAAATTATATTTTTATATACCAAACATTTGGAAACAACGATTATAACGCTACTATTATAATAAATGTTTTGTAAATCTAAACAGCGATTATAATGCTTCTGTTATAATAAATGTTTTGTAAATCTAAACAGTGATCATAATGCTATAATAAATGTTTTATAAATCTAAATAGCGATTTTAACACTACCATAAAATAAATGTTTTATAAAGAAAATATTGGGAAATAGCGATTATGACACTACCGTTATAATCAATGTTTTTTGTAAAAGAAGTAGATTCTTAGATTGGATCTGAGAGTCGCATAAGCAATGTTTTGTTTAAAATTGTGAGCTCTGACTATTTAAAAGTTGAGAACGTTTTTCAATTAAGGTTTGTGAGGTAATTATATGCCAACTTGATTGACTTCATGATTGATGGAGGAATGGTTAAGGTTCAATAGTGAAGATTGGTTAGCAATATGGTTAGTTAAAAAATGATTAATGATTTGTGTTATAATAACGATGTTTTATAACATCGCGTTAATTTAAAGGAATTTGAAATGTTTCCCCAAATAAAATAAGAGATATTTTCTATGCATAGAAAATGAAATGAATTGGTCAAGGAGAAATTAAGTAATGGAATATGGAAATATTTTCCATTATTAATAAGGTATATTTTCTGAATATGGAAAATAAGGATTTGTGAATATTTAGAATTGTTTTCTAACTGGAATAAGTGATATTTTCTCGAATAAAGAAAGTTAGGATATTGGAAATGTTTTTCCAAGAATCGAGAGAGAAAATAGAGCTTGAAAAGGATACGAAAAATGGGAAATGGGAATTGGAAAGATAAAATAATGAGGAATTGATTTAAAAAGGGGCCAGTGTTGTTTGATAGTTGATCGATAATATTTCCATTTGGAAATAGGATTGTTGGTTGTATGGATGTTTTCTTTGATAGTTAAATCACCGACTATCAAAGTTTTATTTTATTTTGTACCTCCTTTGTCAATACGGAGAGACCGGGATTAGATTTATTATCTGAAAACCACTCCGTATAAGCGTACGCGTTTCCAATCGAAATATGTCAAAGATAATTGAAGACGGGGTAAATTCAAGGGTTGTCTTGTTAATCCTAGGTAGAAATTGCCTAAGATGGATTAATAGAATGGTGCCTTCGGTTTGTTCAGTCCCGGGACAACGTATATGGACGGATCTGACAAGGTAACATGGAAAAGTGAATGGTGGCAAGATGTTCTAAAGCTAATCATTGCCTCAAGCCACATAAACTGGGAAATGACAGAAATTGAGCAGGCAACATGACCAAGTGGGTCATTCCCATTAAGGGTATTATCACCTGATCTAGAGAAATTCTGTAACACCCCGTAATTTTAAAATATTAAAATTAATAAATTTAAGAACACTTAATTTTTAGAAGAAGAATTAAGGGAAGCAGGTTACGCCATTGCATTCGTCTCAGAATTATACTTGAGATAGAGTCCGAGTTTGCGTAAATCGGGCTCCATATAAAGAAGTTATGGAGCTTAGAAGATTTAAGTTTAAATAATAATTAAATAAATAATTAATAAATCAAAATTCGAATTCAAACCAGCAAAAAGAAGTAGGCAGGAAAATTCTCGCCAGAGGGTGTCGACCCCCTTAAGGGGTGTCAACACTGGTGTCGACCCCCCTATAAGGGTCGACCCCTGCTGACTGTTCTGGACAGTGACGATTTTATGAGTCGTAGGGCAACGTGGCGACTTCTTATTGGCCTGATGACGCATTTTCTTGGACTGGATGGTTTGGATGGATCCTAGATTGATCTAAAGGCTCAAATTAATCCTATACTTCTATATAATCACATCAAACGTAAACCCTAATCCAAACTAAATTGATTCTTGAGCCACCATGCTGTTTCATCCCAAACTAACCTAGACTCCACCTTAACTAATCAAATTCAAGATTAAAGATAAAGATTAAAGCCTACATCAACGGATTAGCTTATCAACTTCAGAAACCAGTTCAGATCTTCTCTTCTTTCTTAATCTTTGTGAGTTCATGTGGCTTTCACAAGATAATTAAACTAAAGTAATTATGATAAGTTGTAAATTGTGATCATACGATTATGCCTATAATGGATCTTATCAAATTTGCAAGTGGACATTTTTTATATTCATAGCCTATGCTTTTCTGATCAATTCTATCAGTTCATGCCTATTCGTGCTCGTATATTTATGTCTATTTTGATACTGTGATTCTCTTCCCTCTTCCTTTTTCCTTTTTTTATGAGTTAGGCTAACTTCGAGCCAAATATATTATGTGAATCACGCACATATAACTCTTGAATGATAGGGAAAAAGTTTGGGAAATATTGAATAACATGTGATTTGTAAAAAGAGCATAAATTGATGATGGCTATGGTTTGGAAAAAATTGTATATAATAAGCATACATGAGACTTGACGTAAATGGGTTTGGGTGTAAACTTGTGATAATTTGGTAAGTTCAGTTATTTCTCAGATTTGGAACATGTAATAGGAATCATGACTTGTAATGAATCAAATCTAGAACTATGCCTAATTGTAAGATAATCAATTCTGATTCATGCTTATCCTTTTTGTGAAAACTAAATTACCTACGCCTATGAGACTGTTGTGATGGAGCCTATCATGTTGTACACCAAGTTGGTGATTCTTTTTAGTTCAATTCTATCGAACTTTATGCCAATGATGTAACTTGCTCAGTTTAGCCATACTTATTGTTAATGTACAACATTTCTATTGGAAACATGATTCTTGAGTAGGGTACACCTTTACATGCCTATTTTGTTCCTTATGTCAATTCTTGTGTTTCTCTTCTATCCCTCTCCATTTTATTTTTGGACCTTGTTGTACGTGCGATTGAAACGCGGGGAATTGAGTATAACTTAATTAAGTAATTTTGGGCATAACTAGTAAATGCGGGATAGCTTGAATTGACCACACTTATGGATAATTTACATATAAATCTAGACTTGGACAGTAAATATGTAAATCGACTAAAAGATGAATGCCTAAGACATGAGGTTAGACTTGGTTTGCGGCATAAGACTGCCCGGAACCACTCGGCATATCCAGCAACCGCAAACAACAGTCTAATGTGAGAGGTCAAAGGGATAAATTAGATTCTTAGACACAAGGTTAAGTCTGGCTTGTGGTGGAAGTCTTCCCGGAACCGCCCGGCATATCCAGCGGCCACAAATGATCGAATTAATGTGAGAGGTCTATGCATTAATAACTAATTAATGTTGAATATGATACCTAAACGAGTTAGGTGGGTGGGGTTAAGTTAACATGGGTAAGAAGACAGCTTAACCAATATTACATGAACAAAGTGGATAGGGTTAAGGCAAGCTTAACCAATAATACATGTGGACTTGATAAGTGAAAGGGTTAAGTAAATCTTGGGTAGGTGGGTAATATTAGTATATATAGTCCCACAAACTTAACCGTTTATTAAACACGCGTGAATCAGTGGGAAGGTTAAGTAACATATGGATAGGCAACACTTAACCAATACAACATGTTAATTAAACAAATGGGTGGGGTTAGGTCAAATTAAGAATACTTAACCGTTATAACATGTTGGTTAGGAAACCCTAGTAACGGGGACCCATTTCAGCAGTAACCCACATAGATGTATCATAGTATCCTGAACTAGGCAGGGTGGGGCACGATTATTGGGCTGATTATAAGGTCAAAATAGCGGCGGGTGGTGCGTCAGTGTAGGTTCCGACGGAGTACGTGCGTGCACATGCTCCGGAGTGAAAAAAGCAGGCATTGGGCATCAGTAGTTATACAGTATGCATCTTGAATTGTGTCGGGTTGCCATCTTAGGGATTGATATACCCATGGTAGGATCAGCACAGGTGTCTACAAACAAGTGGGGCCGAATGACACAAGTAATGAATACATACGAGTTAAGGAGACGATCAATTAAGCGATAAGGGGGTAGTGTGGGGACATCTAGTATTTAGTA
Organism: Allium sativum; assembly: GCA_030737875.1. NCBI lineage: Eukaryota > Viridiplantae > Streptophyta > Magnoliopsida > Asparagales > Amaryllidaceae > Allium > Allium sativum. The sequence continues at coordinate 360,925,128 of CM060916.1, read as the reverse complement.
GACTGTCAAGGATTGTATGGGGTAGATACCTCTTACTAGATGTTACGCCTAAAGGCTAACAATTGTGCGGTTGGGATCAACTTTCAGTATGGAACTAGTAACGGTGCGATATATTTTGCATTGGTGCAGTGTAGTAATTACCCTATAGTGATTAGAAGCGCAATCAACACTTATCTTATTTGTCTTGCCTACCTTGTCATGCATGCTTATGTACAATCATTTCTTATTTTCCAGTTTATGTTCTTATCCTGTTACTTTAATGATTATATTGTTAAAGTTACTGGACTCACCAGACTAATGTCTGGCCTAGTTTGTTTTGCCTCTTTTCTCCCCCTCCCCCTCCCCCCAGGTTCTTAGGGAGGAAATACTCAAGCTTAATTCAGATGTCTCTTTCTTCTAGCTTGAAGTTGAAAGATGTATTGCTTGGCTTTATTGTGCTTATGGCATTTTCTGTTGGGGATTATGGCTTTAAAATTTTGTACTCTAAAGGCTTTTGTACAAGACTGATATTATGTACTTGGTTTTGTTGTTTTGAAGGTGTAACCAAACCTATTACTGTTTCCGCTGCAATAAAGTCATAAATTTTTCAAGTACTACTTTATTTGTCTTGTAATATTCCATTTTGTTTACTTATAACGCTCCACGAAACTTAATGCATTCCCTTTGTGAGTCACATTAACGGACGTGGGGTGTTACACTTGGTATCAGAGCTGAAAGTTACCAGAACAGATAAAAGATTTTGAAAACCTTTTTCAAAAGCATTTTTATAAAGAAGTATTTTCAAAAAAGACATGTTTTAAAGAAGGAGTTTTCAAGAGAAAGGTTTATTATGAAAAACATAATCCCCAAAAAGCCATATATCTTTCTTTCGATTCTTTGTTTCGAATCTCTTCCTTTTTCCTTCTTGAGTCTCTTGCCCCACGTGTAGATTCTTTTTCTAAGATATGTAAGGACTTACGTGCGATGGGCGGAAAATCGTTTCATAGGATTGAGACGTTTGTCGAAGCTAGAATTGACTCAATGAAGTGGAGGACTCGTTTTGTATCTTTGAGATAAACGATGGAAGGAAGGTTCAGCTAGTTGCTTGGTCGATGAGGGAGTTTAGGCTAAGGAGCACAACCCAAGGATGAGGAATTTGTTGATATGGCTTTAATCCACGAAGAAGGTAAAGGAGAAAGTGGAAAGAATAATTAACCCCATGACAAAAGAAGGTGTCTTTATTGTGGTATAACGGGCCATTTAATTAAGGACTGTAGGAAGAAGAAGAAGCCTGGTTGTTTTCATTGCAATGAGGCAGGACATCTGATTAAAGACTACCCGAGGAGGCAGGGACAAGGGAAAGGGCAGAGGATAGGACCTACTTCTGGAAGACAGGTTCATGCTCTCATGGCACCAGGACAGGAGAGAGATTAAAACATTTTTGTTGAAAGTTTGATTTTTCCTTTTTGATCATCCTGTTCGAACTTTGTTTGATTCTGGCACTTCGTACTCGTTTATATCTGCTTTGTTAGTTGAAACACTGCACCTAAATACAAGTCTAATTGTGGATCCCATTGTAGTCTCAAATCCTATTGGTCGTCCGGCTCATTTATCTATGGTTTGTCGGGATTTGAGAATGTCTATCTTGGGCATTGGGTTTGAATGCAACGCCTTCGTTCTTGGTTTCACGGGCTATAGCTTGATTCTAGGGATGGAATGGCTAGCCAGGCATGGTGCCATCCTAAACTGTGAAAAGACTGCTAACTCGTTGTGGAAAGGCCCTTGATATTTCTTGTGACCCTATAGGTCCGGTGACGCTTAGCTACCCAGAATCACTTGACACATCCATCGATGATTTGGAATCTGTTCGATTAGTCCGTGAGTATGGTGACGTCTTTGATGAGGTTCGGGGTTTAACCCCAAGGCACGAGATAGACCTCCGTATATACTTAGTAGAAAATGAAAAGTCGGTTGCATTACCAGTGCGCCACATGGCTTGGAGGGAAAGGAGGGAACTCAGTAAGCAAGTAGGGGAGCTACTTGAGAAAGGTTTCGTAAGAAGAAGTATTTTCGGAATGGAGTGCTCCAGTTGTTTTTGCTACGAAGGCTGATAGTTCGCTTAGATTGTGCGTGGACTATAGGGAGATGAACAAGCTCACGAAGAAGAATAGACAACCATTGCTGAGGATATATGACTTGTTCGATCAGTTGGTTGGCGCTTTGGTTTTCTCGCAGTTTCATTTAGCTACAGGATTTCATCAGCTAAAGGTGGCTGAGAATAGCATAGATAAGACTGCATTTAGGACTCCCGACGATTTCTACAAGTGGCTCGTCATGCCTTTTTCGTTTAACAAATGCAACCGCATATTTCGTAGACTTGATGAGTAGGGTGTTTAGGAAGTTTCCAAACAAGTTTGTGGTAGCCTTTATAGATGGTATTTTGATTTTCTCTAGAAGCGAGGAAGAGCATGCCCTATATCTAGGGAAGTCTTAGAGATTCTACGAGCGCATCAACTCAAAGCTAAGTTCTCCAAATGTCATTTTTTTCAGGAAAGAAGTGAGGTTCTTAGGACATGTGGTCTCTAAGGAAGGGATAGCAGTGGACCCTGGGATGGTGGTGGCAATCCAAGATGGGAAGTTTCCTAGAAAAGCAATGGAAGTAAGAAGTTTTCTAGGGTTGGCAGGCTACTATAGGAAGCTCGTTAAGGACTTTGTGTAGATATCAGCCCCAGTTTTGACTTTGCTTGATGAGAGCAAACCGTTCACAGTATGTACCGGTGCTTGTGGGATAGGGCTTAGAGCAGTTTTCGATGCAAGAGGAAAAGGTGATACGTAAAAGGTGGTAGATACGCATTTATGTTTTAGCATCACATACCATCCACAGATGGATGGATGGATAAAAAGGGTAAACAAAATCCTTGAAGATCTTCTGAGGTTACGTATCCTAGATTTTAGAGGGACATGAGAAGAGAACCTTCCAATTGTAGAGTTCGCTTATAACAATAGTTATTAAGCTAGCATTAGGTTTTTTATGGACGACCGTGTCGATCACCAACTTGTTGGTGGGAGTCTACAGATAAGGTTTTGCTTGGACCCGAGCTAATCAGAGAGAAACTTATGGGAAGATGGACTTGATTCGAAGGCGAATAAAAACGGCATAGGACCGGCAAAAGTCGTATGCTGATAAGAGATGAACCGATCTTGAGTTCGATGTTGAAGACATGGTTTTTATTAAGGTGTCACCGTTGAGGAACGTAGTTTGCTTTGGAGTTGCAGGGAAATGAGCACCAAGGTTTGTAGTACCCTTTCCCATTACAGTGAGGATTGGACAGATGGTGTACAGAGTGAAGTTGCCGAAGAACCTTAGTATTGTTCATGACGTGTTTCATATGTCTTATTTGCAAAAGTGTTTACATGATACCGCAGAAGTAGTGGAGCCAAGCATGCTTACAAAAGTGGAAGTGGAGCGAGATGCCACGATTAGACGAGCTCCTACATGCATCCTTGGATCGAAGATCAAGAAGTTACACGACAAAGAGGTCAAGTCGGTTAAAATCCAATAGGGAGATGATCAAGGAGACGTGACTTGGGAGACGGAAGACATGATACATGCGTCATACCCTTTCTTTTTGTGAGGATATGTTCTTAACTTCTCCCTTTTCTACCGATTTGTTTATACTTGTTCTATCGTTTAGTATGTCCTCTCGTTTGCATCCTCGATCTTTAGATAGGAAAATGGTTGTAAACATGTGATTGATACATGTTATGTTTGGTGGATGTAAGTGGATGCAAGTGTTTGCAAGTGGATGCATTTACACACACTTTAGGCACTAGATCGTCTCAATCACTTTCATATTGCATATGAATATGTGTGCATATTTAATTAAATGGATCTACATTGAATGTGTTATCATATGGATGTTGCATGTGAATGAATAGTTGTGGACTCACGTAGAAATAATATGTATAATTAGGATTCTTTTGCATACATAATAGACGCATGGCGCTATCATGATTTTCATTAAGGAGGTCAACTGAATCAGTAGACCGCCTGATTTTGCATTTGGGTAAGGACATATACACACACTATGCATATGTTCATGAAAAGCATTAGAAACCTTTTTAAGGAAAATGGATGCCTGTGATTGAATGGTTGAGTAGATGGATGTTGGATGGTAGGATATACATTCTTCTTGACTTGGAGATTTCAGGGACGAAATCCTTTAAGGAGGGGAGAATGTAACACCCCGTAATTTTAAAATATCAAAATTAACAAATTTAGGAACGCTTAATTTTTAGAAGAAGAATTAAGGGAAGTAGGTTACGCCATTGCATTTGTCTCGGAATTCTGCTTGAGATAGAGTCCGAGTTTGCATAAATCGGGCTCCGTATGGAGGCGTTATGGAGCTTAGAAGATTTAAGTTTAAATCAGAATTAAATAAATAATTAATAAATCAAGATTCGAATTCAAACCAGCGAAAAGAAGTGGGTGGGAAAATTCCTGCCAGAGGGTGTCGACCCCCTTTAGGGGTGTCGACATAGGTGTCGACCCCCCTGTAGGGGTCGACCCCTACTGATTGTTCTGGACAATGACGATTTTCTGAGTCGTAGGGCTACGTGGCGACTTCTGATTGGCCTAATGACGCATTTTCTTGGATTGGATGGTTTGGATGGATCCTAGGTTAAACTAAAGGCTCAAATTAATCCTATACTTTTATACAATCACATCAAACCTAAACCTTAATCAAAACTAAATTGATTCTTGGGCCACATGCTGCTGCATCTCAAACTAATCTTGCCTCCACCTTAACTAATTAAATTCTAGATTAAAGATAAAGATTAGATCCTACATCAATGGATTAGCTTATCAACTTCAGAAATCAGATTCCAGATCTTCTCTTCTTTCTTAATCTCTGTGAGTTCATGTAGCTTTAACAAGATAATTAAACTAAAGTAATTATGATAAGTTGTAAATTGTGATCATATGATTATGCCTGTAATTGATCTTATCAAATTTGCAAGTTGTCATTTTTTTTTGGATTCATAGCATATGCTTTTCTGATCAACACTATCAGTTCATGCATGTTCGTGCTCATATATTTATGCCTATTTTGATACCATCTTTCTCTTCCCTCTTCCTTTTTTCTTTTTTTATGAGTTAGGCTAACTTCGAGCCTAACATATTATGCGAAATTAGCGCACGTATAACGCTTGAATGATAGGGAAAAAGTTTGGGAAATGTTGAATAACATGTGATTTGTAAAAAAAAAAAAAAGCATAAATTGATGATGGCTATGGTTTGGGAAAAATTGTATATAATATGCAAACTTGAGACTTGACGTAAATGGGTTTGGGTGTAAACTTGTGATAATTTGGTAAGTTCAGTTATTTCTCATATTTGGAACATGTAATAGGAATCATGGCTTAGAATGAATCGAATCTAGAACTATGCCTAATTGTAAGATAATCAATTCTAATTCATGCTTATCCTTTTTGTCAAAATCGAGGTACCTATGCCTATGAGACTGTTGTGATGGAACCTATCATATTGTACACCAAATTGGTGATTCTTTTATGTTTAATTATATCGAGTCTTTGTGCCTATGATGTAACTTGCTCAGTTTAGCCATACTTATTGTTAATGTACAACATGTCTATTGGAAACATGATTCTTGAGTTGGGTACACCTTTACATGCCTATTTTATTCCTTATGTCAATTCTTGTGTTTCTCCTCTATCCCTCTCCGTTTTATTTTTGGACCTTGTTGTACGTGCGATTGAAACGCGGGGAATTGAGTATAACTTAATTAAGTAATTTTGGGCATAACAAATAAATATGGCATGGCTTGAATTGACCACACTTGTGGACAATTTACATATAAATCTAGACTTGGACAGTAAATATGCAAATTGGCTAAAAGATGAACGCCTAAGACATGAGGTTAGACTTGGTTTGCGGTATAAGGCTGCCCGGAACCCCCCGGCATATCCAGCAACCACAAACGACAGTCTAATATGAGAGGTCAAAGGCATAAATTAGATGCTTAGACATAAGGTTAAGTCTGGCTTGTGGTGGAAGTCTGCCCGAAACTGCCCGGCATATCCTGCGGCCACAAGTGATCGACTTAATGTGAGAGGTCTGTGCATTAATAACTAATTAATGCTGAATATGATACCTAAACGAGTTAGGTGGGTGGGGTTAAGTTAACATGGGTGAGAAGACCACTTAACCAATATTACATGAACAAAGTGGATAGGGTTAAGGCAAGCTTAACCAATAATACATATGGACTTGATAAGTGAAAGGGTTAAGTAAATCTTGGGTAGGTGGGTAATATTAGTATATATAGGCCCACAAACTTAACCGTTAAATAAACATGCGTGAATCAGTAGGAAGGTTAAGTGACACATGGATGGGTGACACTTAACTAATACAACATGTTAATTAAACAATTGGGTGGGGTTAGGTTAAACTGAGAACACTTAACCGTTATAACATGTTGGTTAGGAAACCCTAATAAGGGGGACCCATTTCAGCAGTAACCCCCATAGATGTATCACGGTTCCCTGAACCGGGCAGATTGGGCACGATTACTGGGCTGATTATAAGCAGTCAAAATAGCAGCGGGTGGTGCGTCAGTGTAGGTTATGACGAAGTACAGGCGTGCACGTGCTCCGGAGTGGAAAAAGAAGGCACTGGGCATCAGTAGTTATACACTGTGCATCTTGAATTGTGTCGGGTTGCCATCATAGAGATTAATACACCCCATGGAGGGAACATGTAACAACCCGAGTTTCGACAGACCGAATTTTCTCAAAATCCAGTCCATCGAACCCCGAGCTGAGTGTCCTGGTATCCTGCAGAGAGGACAGAGAAAGAAAACAAGTCAGAACTTGATAAAGCAACTCACAGCAGAAGAAATTAAATATAGTTTTTCCGAACGTAACTATACCTCATTGGTAATACTGCTATGTCAGTATTTAAGCTATATCATCTCTGTCTTGCACCTAACCTGCACATGTTTTGAGGAGGGGGTCAGAACATAAGTTCTGTGTGAGTGTAGTTATAATAAACTCCTGTATACTCTACATGTACCGTTCAGTTACGGTTCCTGGTCCCGTTAGGTTATTTACCAAATTGGTCTTTTTGACCCAACCCGTGTCATTCACACCCTTTCACTAGCATAATAACCCAACTCGTACAGTCCTTTCATGTATGTGTACAATCCCTCACCGTAATTACTACGGGCCCTAAACCTGTTTTCCGTACTACCTTACCGTAGTTCCATCATCCTAGGAAACTCGTTCGGACTACTACCTTTGTTCTAGCTCTAAATTTTCGAATGTTCGGTTGGAATTCATGCCACCTAGGACCACTAGGGATTATGCAACTTACTAAACGTTCTCGCAACTCGGTCTGGGTCCAAGCCACCTAGGGCCACTAGGGATTATGCTACCCACCGACAACGCCCCTTTTCTCCCACGTATACATCGTGAATCGTTTTTCCATGTCTAGTTGCACATGTGTCTCAATGTGCCACCCGAGTCCCGTGACCGGGCAAAACAAGAAATACGGGACTCGGTCGGGAGCTTTAGATTGTCTGCCGATGCAGATGTCAAGGTCTGTTTTTGTAACCGTGGCTATGGTCCCACGGGACCCCTCCCTCAACTACTGAAAGGCAATCCAAGAAAGATCATGTATGAGAACTGTACTCACGGCCTCAACTATGCCCCACTTTCCTATTGGCCAACCTCACCCATGACTCGATAGCAAGTGCATGGTCTGTTAGGAGTTCTCTGCCTTTCCGTTCGTACACGATTGACTCAAGATGGCAGGTAGTCGGCGACGTGCTATCCAGGGAAAAGTCAAGTATCGTCGACTCCACGCTAATCCATCCCAGTCTTTAGGTCGCTCGCATAGCAACCAAGGCATACTCTTGGCTCTTCTACCGCAGACCTTAACCTCTATGAGGCCAGGTTTCATGGACCATCCGCCACCTCACAAAGGGATACCAAGAGTACCCTCACGTCCCCCGAAGCTACCGCTTCGTCACCCAGTTCGTTGGAGCCTTTATCTAAGTCAGATAATTCGCTCCCCCTCGTATACTAAGCGATGATCTACCGTATCAGGTTACACATCTATATATGAACTGGTCCCACGTCCTTGGCTAAGGATTTTTTTTTTGACTTAATTATCTCTGACTAAGGTTTACCACTTAGCTTCCTTTCCCGTTGCCCTTGTTAACTACGTTTTTCCTACTTAGTCCCTCTAACTAGGGTTTCGGTCTAATGGGTTAAGTGTTGCCCAAGTTTTAGACTTAACCCGTCAACGAATCATGCCAAGGGTAGCTGAGTATTCAAGTTCAAGTCCTTAACCTTATCCAATTACTATTTTTAGATTAGTTAAGTATATTCAAACGGTTCGCGACTTAGCCTTATCGAATCATCGTGTATAATTGATTAAGTATAAGTTACTTAACCCCATTAAATTTATCATGTTAAGTTGGTTAAATATTGGTTACTTAACCACATTTAATTACCAAGTTTAGATTGGTCAAGTGTTTAACTTAACCCCATCGAATTACCGTGTTTAGATTAGTTAAGTGAAGGTTACTTAACCCCATCTAATTTCCAAGTCGGATTAGTTAAGTTTAAATCACTTAACCCTATTGAATTTACCGTGTTAGATTAGTTAAGTATGGATTACTTAACCCCATCTAATTACCGTGTTTAGATTAGCCAAGTGTAGGTTACCTAACCCCATCCTCTAATTGTCTTATATGGTTAAGTGTCATTAAGGAACCAAGTCCGGTTTAACTTAACCCTCCCATTCGTGTCATATCGGTTAAGTGTCATTAATCAAAATTACTTAACCTTCTCATGTGGCATTAATTAGATTAATGCACCTCAACCTCTCACATTAGACTTTGTTGTGGCTACTAGTTAAGCCGGGCGGGTCCGGGTAGATTTACACCACAACCTAGTCTAACATCGGGTTTTAAGTGCTACATGACCAACTACCCACATCGGGTCCTATTGTTTGTAGCCACTAGTTAAGCCGGGCGGGTCCGGGTAGATTTATGCTACAAACTCAACCCAACCTCGAGTTGGCCACTTTCATGTTTGGTCTAGTGTCATGTCCATAATCATGTTTTTCAAGCATAATCATATGCCAACTTTCGTGCTATGTTTTCAAGTCATGTCTCATTTAAACTTTGCCTAACTACCCATAACGTTTTCCACATCACACGTATATTTGCATCAACACGAATAGATCAAGAGGGAACATATAAACATGACAAAGTGGCGTAAAATGACAAAGTAGTCACAAGTTAAACATGGTGAGGCTAAGGGTATCCTACACAACTTGCATATGTGGTGATTTGTTTCTAAACATGTATGACACCAACTTAGCAACATAGGGGGATAGCATGGCAAAAGTGAATCATACATGTAACTAGCATTAAGTTTTAGCATCATAGGCAAGTTATCATAAGGTTCATGAAGTGTTATAGGTTGCATTGTGCAAAATCACCACATAAAGCCCATGGCTTTCTACCTAAAAGTCAACATGAACGTTACTAGGTTCATGATAGGTAAGCATTAGGTCCTCAAGCGTTACACAAATCCTATTTTAACTTGCTATATGTTCATGCTAATTCCAAACCATGATTCATATGTTCGAACGATCATAGATTTTTACACAAAAGGTTGTTATAACACCACTCACATAGGTTGATGCCTTCTATGCAACGATTAGATCTCGCTTTATGTTGATTTCATGCCAAGAATTGATCTTTCAACCTCCTTGTGCTATTTGAATCCGAACTCCTCTCTTTTCCCTTGCGTAGTCCCCTTGGATCCAAGCTCTTCATCCAAAGTCGTCACCTTTCTTGGCCTAAACCTCCTTAGTTACAAGAAGAGAGCTTTTGTGGACACAAGGGGGAAGAAGTGGGCCTAAAATCCATTTGGAGGAGAGGGAGGTAAGTCTAGAAACTGGCATGGCTTCGCCGTGGAGTATGGTGATCATTTCAAGGGGTCTAGGGGTCTATTTATAGCTGCAGGGTCATAATTCTCGTCCAAGAAACCAGCATACACGCATCAGAACGTTCCAGATACATTTCTGGAAAATTTGGGTCAGGTCTACCACTAGGTCGACTCTAGAGTCGACCTGGCTGGGGGAAGGTCGACCACCAGGTCGACTCTAGTGTCGACCTGGTTGGGGTGGGTCGACTCCCCAGTCGACCCCCCTGTCGACCTGCTTGCCTAGCGGGAAATTTCCCGCCTTTTCTTTTTGAACTTGAATTTCGAATCTGTTTTTCGTTTGCACTGTTTTTAAAATTCTGAAACTTCGCGCGGTCATAACTTCTTCGTACGGAGTCCGTTTTACGAAATTTCGGACTCGTTTTCATGTAGAATCCCGAGACGAACGTAATGGTGAAGTCCGTATAACTAGATTCTGAATATTTACTTTAAATATTCTTTATTTTCCATCATTCTTAATTAATTCGCTCCGCGTGTCGCCATTGTGTTGTACCATCTCGGAATATATATATATTTACATATTATATTTCTTATTTATTCTCAAGTCATAAAAATACAGGGTGTTACATTCTCCTACCCTTAAGGAATTTCGTCCGCGAAATTCAACAAGAGTGAGATTAATAACTCTCCGTAACCATCCAAAAAGTGTTCAACCAACTGTTGCAACCATGTGCGCATGTGCAAAGTGAATTACATTGCAATAAAATATGTATGCCTAACTTTTGGTACCACCTAGATGGATGCAATTTTTTTTTTTTTTTGAAAATTTCTTTTTCAAAGTATGATGCCCGTATCCTAAATATTCTTGCAATTCTAAATGAATGCAGAAATTTTGAAAACGTTTTTCAACCAAATTTTTCCCATACCCTTATAAAATAAGAGTGCAGTTCAGCCAATTGTCGCATCCAGAACCTATCATCCATTTTTAAATTTATAAAAATTCTAATTTTTCTAAATATCATATAACGGAAAAACCTATATTTTTCCCGTTTATCGTATTTTCTTTGTCTATTCATTGCAACTCTTATTGCGGCATAATATTTTTCATGGTTGTATAATCACGACAATTTTATCAGAACAATAATTCGTGCATTACTTCTAGATAATTCTAATACATCGTTACAACTAGATAAACAAAGAAATAGCTAAACATCGTGGAAATAAAATACTACTCTACGGGTATATAAGCATAGCCCAAATCTACTGGAAGAAACTACGGATAAGCCTCTCCATACTATCAAGCTTTTCCCCCTGCTGTTGGTTCCCTTGCCTAACCTCCATCTGCAAATCCTGTAGCCCTGATCCCAACTGGTCATACGAAGTGTTCATATCCTGCAACATCTGCTGCTGAGTCTGCCCAAACTCAACCTGTGTCCGTAGCATCTCCTGCTGGGCCCTCAGGATATCCTGCTGATCTCTAACCAGGTGGGTCTGCCTCTCAGAGACGACCCTCAACTCAGCCCTCCAATATGTGTCCCGGGACTCCCAGGGATCCCATGCAGAAGTAACTGAAGTCCCCCAACCTGGAGCCTGAGAGGTCCCCCAATCTGGAGCCTGAGAGGTCCCCCAATCTGGAGCCTGAGAGGTCCCCCAATCTGGAGCCTGAGAGGTCCAAGCGCCTCCCCAAGCTTGCCCCGTCTGCGCTGGACTACACTCTTCGGGCTGTACATGCGGGGGTTCTTCGGCATGCTCTTGCTGAAAATCATGTTTCCCCTGCGGCTCTTCTTCCTGCTCCTCTTCTTCCCCGAACAAATCGTGCTCCATGGGTAGTGGCTCAAGTAAACTATGTAAGGTGATACCCATTCTTGATGGTGCGGCCAAGTCGATAACATTGGAGGGATGGTTAGGAGGTGAGACAAAATTCTCCCTATGCAAATCAATGCCGCTCCGTGCAAACACTATGGTCCATAAATTCTCAGAACAAATATTCGACTGTCTCGTCTCTCTAGCATAGTCATAGTGTCGCAAAATAATGCGTGCCCAGTTCATCTCTAAATCCCCAAAAATAGCATAAGTGGCACGCCTTACAACAGTCGAAGTTCTATCAAATCCAGCATTCTGTCCCACAAGATTGTATTGCAAAATTCTAATAACCAACCTAGCTAGCGGGCGTAGATGTTCATTATCCCAAATTCTTACAAATTCATCTTTAAAAATTCTACGCCAAACAAGCATATCATTCATTTCCACATCCGTTGTATCCATTCCTGTACCCCGAATGTTTAACATTTCCCCAAAATGAACCTCATTGAAAAATATCGGGGTACCCTTAACCATTGAACTAAAGGTTATAAGACCTTCATTATCCGTACCAATAATTAAATTTGCATCGAAAAGCCTTACCAACCGCTTGTAACCTCTTCGTTCGGTGGTGTGTATGTCCAAAATGGAAGACAAGCCCGCATTCACAAACAACTCCTCTACGGGTGTCGCAACAAAATCGGCAAACTTCACCGGACGCCCCAACAATAATTTCAACCCCGCGGTCGCTACATACTTCTTGACTATCTCTTCTTGCTCATTGCACCACTCAATTTCTTGTGGTGTTAGTTGAGGGTAAAGCTCATAGAGATTTGCCATAGCGCTTTGGGTGCGAATTGGAAGAGGAGATGGCTAGATCCGGGTAGAGGGTGTTGCTAGCTTCGATTTAAGACCGGTTTTGGGAAAAATAGTGGAGATTTGGAGGAGTAGGAGGTGGAGGAAGTGGAGAATGGGGTGGGTTCTTTGAGAGGAATGTTTGCTGGAAGAAAAGCACAAAAGTGTGCTGTTGGAGCTGAAGGGCACGGCCTTCATGGCCTTTATTTTTTTTGGTCAGCTACAGGGGGGGTCGACTCGGTAGTCGACCCGCCCAAGGGGGGTCGACACCCGAGTCGACCTTCCCCTTTTTTTTCGCGTGGGTTCTCCGTGGCGATTCTTTGTCTATTTCGCAATGGTCCACCTCCACTTCTTGTGTCACACCGCCGGTTCACAACTTGACGCGCACACTGTTCGTCTCGGTTCCGATTCCATGAAACATACACTTATGCGGAAAACGAAATCTTCAGAATATCCATCGTTGTGTACACGTCAAAGTTTCACTTATTGGTTCAAAAATTCTCTTTGACTCCATTTTTCCGTGTACGGGTAAAAGTTCTACTTCTTCCTAAGTTTGGTCCTCAAACAATTCCACTTAGACTTAGATTTTTATATACACCTAACATCCATATAATTACTCTCTCTTAAAAGAAATTTTCCAAGGAAAGCTAAACCTAGGCTCTGATACCAGATGTAACAACCCGGGTTTCGACAGACCGAATTTTCTCAAAATCCAGTCCATCGAACCCCGAGCTGAGTGTCCTGGTATCCTGCAGAGAAGACAGAGAAAGAAAACATGTCAGAACTTGATAAAGCAACTCGCAGCAGAAGTAATTAAATATAGTTTTTCCGAACGTAACTATACCTCATTGGTAATACTGCTATGTCAGTATTTAAGCTATATCATCTCTGTCTTGCACCTAACCTGCACATATTTTGAGGAGGGGGTCAGAACATAAGTTCTGTGTGAGTGTAGTTATAATAAACTCTTGTATACTCTACATGTACTGTTCAGTTACGGTTCCTGGTCCCGTTAGGTTATTTACCAAATTGGTCTTTTTGACCCAACCCGTGTCATTCCCACACTTTCACTAGCATAATAACCCAACTCGTACAGTCCTTTCATGTATGTGTACAATCCCTCACCGTAATTACTACGGGCCCTAAACCTGTTTTCCGTACTACCTTACCGTAGTTCCATCATCCTAGGAAACTCGTTCGGACTACTACCTTTGTTCTAGCTCTAAATTTTCGAATGTTCGGTTGGAATTCATGCCACCTAGGACCACTAGGGATTATGCAACTTATTAAACGTTCTCGCAACTCGGTCTGGGTCCAAGCCACCTAGGGCCACTAGGGATTATGCTACCCACCGACAACGCCCCTTTTCTCCCACGTATACATCGTGAATCGTTTTTTCATGTCTAGTTGCACATGTGTCTCAATGTGCCACCCGAGTCCCGTGACCGGGCAAAACAAGAAATACGGGACTCAGTCGGGAGCTTTAGATTGTCTGCCGATGCAGATGTCAAGGTCTGTTTTTGTAACCGTGACTATGGTCCCACGGGACCCCTCCCTCAACTACTGAAAGGCAATCCAAGAAAGATCATGTATGAGAACTGTACTCACGGCCTCAACTATGCCCCACTTTCCTACTGGCCAACCTCACCCATGACTCGATAGCAAGTGCCTGGTCTGTTGGGAGTTCTCTACCTTTCCATTCGTACACGATTGACTCAAGATGGTAGGTAGTCGGCGACGTGCTATCCAGGGCAAAGTCAAGTATCGTCGACTCCAAGCTAATCCATCCCAGTCTTTAGGTCGCTCGCATAACAACCAAGGCATACTCTTGGCTCTTCTACCGCAGACCTTAACCTCTGTGAGGCGAGGTTTCATGGACCATCCGCCACCTCACAAAGGGATACCAAGAGTACCCTCACGTCCCCCGAAGCTACCGCTTCGTCACCCAGTTCGTTGGAGCCTTTATCTAAGTCAGATAATTCGCTCCCCCTCGTATACTAAGCGATGATCTACCATATCAGGTTACACATCTATATATGAACTGGTCCCACGTCCTTGGCTAAGGATTTTTTTTTTGACTTAGTTATCTCTGACTAAGGTTTACCACTTAGCTTCCTTTCCCGTTGCCCTTGTTAACTACGTTTTTCCTACTTAGTCCCTCTAACTAGGGTTTCGGTCTAATGGGTTAAGTGTTGCCCAAGTTTTAGACTTAATCCGTCCACGAATCATGCCAAGGGTGGCTAAGTATTCAAGTTCAAGTCCTTAACCTTATCCAATTACTAATTTTAGATTGGTTAAGTATATTCAAACGGTTCGCGACTTAGCCTTATCGAATCATCGTGTATAATTGATTAAGTATAAGTTACTTAACCCCATTAAATTTGTCATGTTAAGTTGGTTAAGTATTGGTTACTTAACCAGATTTAATTACCAAGTTTAGATTGGTCAAGTGTTTAACTTAACCCCATCGAATTACCGTGTTTAGATTAGTTAAGTGAAGGTTACTTAACCCCATCTAATTTCCAAGTCGGATTAGTTAAGTGTAAATCACTTAACCCCATTGAATTTACCGTGTTAGATTAGTTAAGTATGGATTACTTAACCCCATCTAATTACCGTGTTTAGATTAGCCAAGTGTAGGTTACCTAACCTCATCCCCTAATTGTCTTATATGGTTAAGTGTCATTAAGGAACCAAGTCCGGTTTAACTTAACCCTCCCATTCGTGTCATATCGGTTAAGTGTCATTAATCAAAATTACTTAACCTTCTCATGTGGCATTAATTAGATTAATGCACCTCAACCTCTCATATTAGACTTTGTTGTGGCTACTAGTTAAGCCGGGCGGGTCCGGGTAGATTTACACCATAACCTAGTCTAACCTCGGGTTTTAAGTGCTACATGACCAACTACCCACATCGGGTCCTATTGTTTGTAGCCACTAGTTAAGCCGGGCGGGTCCGGGTAGATTTATGCTACAAACTCAACCCAATCTCGAGTTGGCCACTTTCATGTTTGGTCTAGTGTCATGTCCATAATCATGTTTTTCAAGCATAATCATATGCCAACTTTCGTGCTATGTTTTCAAGTCATGTCTCATTTAAACTTTGCCTAACTACCCATAACGTTTTCCACATCGCACGTATATTTGCATCAACACGAATAGATCAAGAGGTAATATATAAACATGACAAAGTGGCGTAAAATGACAAAGTAGTCACAAGTTAAACATGGTGAGGCTAAGGGTATCCTACACAACTTGCATATGTGGTGATTTGTTTCTAAACATGTATGACACCAACTTAGCAACATAGGGGGATAGCATGGCAAAAGTGAATCATACATGTAACTAGCATTAAGTTTTAGCATCATAGGCAAGTTATCAAAAGGTTCATGAAGTGTTATAGGTTGCATTGTGCAAAATCACCACATAAAGCCCATGGCTTTCTACCTAAAAGTCAACATGAACGTTACTAGGTTCATGATAGGTAAGCATTAGGTCCTCAAGCGTTACACAAATCCTATTTTAACTTGTTATATGTTCATGCTAATTCCAATCCATGATTCATATGTTCGAACGATCATAGCATTTTACACAAAAGGTTGTTATAACACCACTCACATAGGTTGATGCCTTCTATGCAACGATTAGATCTCGCTTTATATTGATTTCATGCCAAGAATTGATCTTTCAACTTCCTTGTGCTGTTTGAATCCGAACTCCTCTCTTTTCCCTTGCGTAGTCCCCTTGGCTCCAAGCTCTTCATCCAAAGTCGTCACCTTTCTTGGCCTAAACCTCCTTAGTTACAAGAAGAGAGCTTTTGTGGAGACAAGGGTGAAGAAGTGGGCCTAAAATCCATTTGGAGGAGATGGAGGTAAGTCTAGAAACTGGCATGGCTTCGCCGTGGAGTATGGTGATCATTTCAAGGGGTCTAGGGGTCTATTTATAGCTACAGGGTCATAATTCTCGTCCAAGAAACCAGCATACACGCATCAGAACGTTCCAGATACATTTCTGGAAAATTTGGGTCAGGTCGACCCCTAGGTCGACTCTATAGTCGACCTGGCTGGGGGCAGGTCGACCCCCAGGTCGACGCTAGTGTCGACCTGGTTGGGGTGGGTCGACTCCCCAGTCGACCCCCCTGTCGACCTGCTTGCCTGGCGGGAAATTTCCCGCCTTTTCTTTTTGGACTTGAATTTCGAATCTGTTTTTTGTTTGAACTGTTTTTAAAATTCTGAAACTTCGCGCGATCATAACTTCTTCGTACGGAGTCTGTTTTACGAAATTTCGGACTCGTTTTCATGTAGAATCCCGAGACTAACGTAATGGTGAAGTCCGTATAACTAGATTCTGAATATTTACTTTAAATATTCTTTATTTTCCATCATTCTTAATTAATTCGCTCCGCGTGTCGCCATTGTGTTGTACCATCTCGGAATATATATATATATATATATATATATTTACATATTATATTTCTTATTTATTCTCAAGTCATAAAAATACAGGGTGTTACAGAACATCACAAGTATTTACAAACAAGCGGGGTCGAATGATACAAGTAATGAATACATACAAGTTAGGGAGCCGATTGATTAAGCAATAAGGGGGTAGTGTGGGGACATCTAGTAATTAGTAGACTGTCAAGGGTTGTATGGGGTGGATACCTCTTACTAGATGTTACGCCTGAGGTCTACCAATTGCGGGGTTGGGATCAACTTTCAGTATGGAACCAGTAACGGTGCAATATATTTAGCATTGGTGCAGTGTAGTAATTACCCTATAGTGATTAGAAGCGCAATCAACGTTTATCTTATTCATCTTTCCTACCTTGTCATGCATGCTTATGTACAGTCATTTCTTACTTTCCAGTTTATGTTCTTATCCTGTTACTTTAATCATTATGTTGTTAAAGTTACTGGACTCACCAGACTAATGTCTGACCTAGTTTTTTTCGCCTCTTTTCTTCCGTCCCCCCCCCCCCGGTTCCCAGGGAGGAAATACTCAAGCTTAGCTCAGATGTCTCTTTCTTCTAGCTTGAAGTTGAAAGATGTATTGCTTGGCTTTGATCTGTTTATGGCATTTTCTGTTGGGGATTATGGATTTAAAATTTTGTACTCTGAAGGCTTTTGTACAAGACTGATATTATGTACTTGGTTTTGCTATTTTGAAGGTGTAACCAAACCTATTTCTGTTTCCACTACAATAAAGTCATAAAATTTTCAAGTACTACTTTATTCGTCTTGTAATATTCCGTTCTGTTTACTTATAATGCTCCATGAAACTTAATGCATTCCCTTTGTGAGTGACATTAGCGGACGTGGGGCGTTACAAATTCCATTTTGTTCCTTATTCTGTTCACTGCTATATGCTTTCGGTAACAGTTGCTAATAACAACTGTTGGTGATAATATGCTCGGTACACTCAAGTTAAATGAGTAGCCAGCCATGTGTAAGCCGGGTTGCAAGATGTTCTTGTTGAACCCAGTGTATTCCCCTCTAGAGATACACTATCAGAAGGTGGTTCCATACCTTGTCATGTTGGAAATCCAATCTCTAATAAGCGCCATGTGGTTTTTGATTTTATATTATATATGGAGCGTGAGATGCAAATGTTCCGCTAGATTGCTATTTATTTGATTTAGACACTATTATAATATCACCGGATTTTGATATCAAAGATATTTTTGGTTATCGTAAGGTAAAAACCATCCATGTTTATGTATGGATCGGTCTTACAATTATCTTTTCTTTCGAAAAGGGTTTTTGAAAGTTAAACAAGTGGTTGGAGTTTATTCACATCGGTCCCATGACTAACCCAGAGTTTATTTTGTTTTGTTTTCCCTAAACTCTTGGGTTCCCAAATTTGTACGGGCAGTCAAGTAGTCGGGATTTTTCAGATTCACTGGGAAGAGCTGGAAGTAGGAGGCTTCACCAGTTAGCTATAGACTATCATATTTTCCGCTGTGTATCATGTTTATATCTGGAAACAAGTGTTTATAACTATTCCAGAAATATTTGTTGTGCTCTGATGATGGTATGTATATACACTCACTGATTTTTAATTCAAAAATTATGTTATTTAATATATTTTATCTGTTCCACTGTGAGATTTGTGTTCTTCATTTTCTTCTATTCTAACTTTTCTTTCTCTCTATTTCTCATCCTCTAACTTCTTTCTATTAATGATTCGTATTTCTGTGCAATTTGAGTTAGATGTGTGGTGTAATTAGTCAATTCAAAATGTGTAGAAATTCGGGCCATTACATTTGGTATCAGAGCTGAAGGTTGAGAAGTAACCTTGGCTCTGTGGAGTAACTCAATAAAGATCGGGTTAGTAATACCCAAGACTGAGTTTGAGTGTATATATATATATATGAGCGCGTATTTGTAGATTTGATATAAAAATTGTTTTATATTGGGTTGGTTGGTTTGTTGTGTGGTTTATGAATTCTGGTCGATATAGAATGTACAACTGTGTCGATAGGTATTTCTAAACTCTCAAACAAAGCAATTCGATAGAATATTGTTTTAAAATGGGTGAATAAAATAATTTTCCTAAATATTATTTTGATATAAAAAGAGTAATTTCTGGGATATTATAATATATGAATGTGTTGATTGTTATTACAATCGAATGGAATTATGAAATATTAAAATGGTTATATAATTTGTATACGGATAATGTATACAAATAAGATAAACCAAGATTATGTTCAAACCAGAATTGGAATTTAAATTCGCATGTTTAGAAAATATTTTCTGAAATATTATAAAGTAAAATAACATTACTTTGAAGTATTTTTGAATAATAATGGTTTAAATGGATTTCAAAGGGATTAAGCACTGAAATCACTTCAGTGGCGAGAAAATAATTTTGATAATGGATCGCGACATTATCGGAGTTCATTTTCAAGTTTCTGAGTAACAGATTGCAACCATAGTAATTTGGGAATGAAAATTTTGTTTGAAAAAGAAAAGATGTTTTAAAAAATTCAAATGTTTTGAATTGAGTTGATTATAAATATATATAATTTCAAACTAATTTGAAATAAAACCCGAAAATTTGAATTCTAAAATTAAAATTTAGCTTGTATAAGTTAAATAGATTGAAATGGTGAAAATATATCGAATGAATTGAAATTTAACTTAAGTTAAACAAAATTGGATTGGATTAGAAATAATTCCGAATGAAATTAAATAAAGAGAAATGTTGAGCTTCGAATTATTAATATGAATTCGACTTATGAATAAGCAAGTTGAATATATATTGGATGTTGTTAATTGAAATTGAATTGTGATAAATTTGGATTCAAGTATATTAAGTGGGTTGACTTAAATAGAAATCAGACTTGAATTGATAAAATGGAAGTTGGATTGATTTGAAACCAACTGCAAATGCATATATGTATACTGAGCAGATATTGAATGAAAGCAAATGCAAGAGATGGAATTATGCCCGACAAAAAAGTACATGTTTACAATATTACTTGGTTTCGATGGTTTTATGAGCCTATGGGGCAAGCCGCTTGGCTTTTTGATTTTTTTTGGATTGGAGAAGGCCTAGAAAGGCGAGTTGTGGTTGTACTGATTGAACCATGCAAAGGAGATGCTATTGAAATTTTTTGAAAATTTAAAGAGTTAGAAAATTTTCAAGAAATTTTTTGATAATTTAAATTCGAGTTATTAACAGTATTTGAAATAAGGAAACTAGAATCGGTTAATAAAATTTCAAGTGGGACAATGAAATTGATAAATGGATTTAAAATCAATTGGAATGGGTGTGGATATGGAGAAGAGCATATGGATTAAAGACAAGAAAGTGATGACAGATTGTCCAAAAATGATGGACAAATCATTTGGAAAGAATTATGAATGGTCGAGTATTGGTATGAGAATTCGAAGGTCGGATAAGAACTAGGTTATGAAGATATGGAATATAAGATTTCAACTACGTAGGTTATGAGGAGTTATAGCTATAGCATTTTTACTGCTTAGCAATTTCGAGGACGAAATTATTTCAAGGGGGAAGGAATGTAACGTCCCGGATTTTTAGCAATCATATAATTAATTTATTTAATTATTTAAATGGTGACTTAGACATTTAAATAACTTAAATTCAATTATTTTGAATATTTAATTAATAAATAATGGAATAATATATTTAATTCCGAAATAATTGAAAATAAGTTGAACTTGCAATATTGAGTGAATTTGATAATTTAAGAAATTTAATTTAGTTTAGATTTGAATTATAATAATGATTTTAATTAAAATCTAAGCGATTGGCTATTAATAAGAAATATTTCATGACAACTGATTGGTAGCTAAAAAAATATAAATTGAATATAAATTAATTCTTGCTTATATAGTGTTTTATAGGTAATATCCCTATTTTAACTACATGCAAGTAATAATGATACCAAGGTTATCATATTATCTAATTCATTTGAATATCCATACTTACATATTTTTATTTTATTTTATTGGTGATACAGTAATTTGTTTGAGGGTTCACATTGGAATGTCCGATGACCCACAAGGACTTTGGTAGGAGTATTAAATATAATAATAACTATGAAGCTTCCATTGAAAGCCACCCAATTCCATACCGCTGAAGCCACGCAGTTCCTTACCGCTAAAGCCACACTGAATTGTGTTCTGAAAGCCTCTAAAATATATCTATATAATAAAGGAACGAGTCAACTTTTACCATTTACTTCCCTTTAGCAAAAACCCCTAATTCACAAATATTCTTTCCATGATTTTTATTCTACCAGTAAACTAAAAGAATTCAACCACTTCAAAAACCAAATCAAAAATTCGTGATTCCAAACTCATTCATCCTCTTTTCTCAATGACTTCAATCTGGTATGTTTCACCATTGGTTCGATCACTGTTCTGGGTTTTAAAAATGGGGCAGCGAGTTAGGGTTAGATGATTTTGGGGATTTGATGTAACGTGGATGGAGTTGGAGGTTGAGTTCGAATTTGTAGTAGAATTTAAGTTGGGTTTTGAATTTATGGGGGAGTTTAATGATATTATAGTTCGGTACCTATACTGTACCGCGGGTTGGAGATGGGAAACGCGATAAACATGGGGGGTTGATTTCGCTGTTATCGCGTGGAGATGTGGGAGTTCGCGGAGTGGGAGGAAATGGTGAAGTCAGCATGTAAGTAAGTAGTGAAAATAGAGGAGGCGGAGAGTATAAAAGTTCGGTGGGGATTTGAGTTATTGAGTAAAGGAGAAGGAGCGGGAGTAATATAGAGGAAGAAGGGAATTGTACTGAATGAGAAGAACATGGATTTTGAGGAGTAGAAAGTTCGTCGTGGGGGATCAAATGGAAGGAAGTTGCTCAAATAAAACTAGAACTAAGGCTCCTGTATTTTGTTGGGTATGGGTATGTAATTGGAAGGATAAAAATAAACTAAGGGTTGGTTCTGCGTGCTTCTGAGATGAGGAGTAAGGGATGATAAAATTTAGAGCATGGGTTCTTTTGTTTCGGGAGTAGGAGTTAATCAAAATATGGGGAAAAGGGTTCAAGATAGTTGTGTTGTGTTGAGCTTGCTGACCTTGTGTCTATAGCATTGACATTAAGGGTTGGTATGCCTGTTGTTGCGTAGCATTTTGCTTGCATCATCATCGCAATGTGGCGGGATATTGAAAGTTGCTGGAAGAGGTCTTAGTAAATGTTGCTGCAATCCAAACATATTACTTTGAGAATTTAACTATGTGGAGAAGTTGAAAGGGAAGCAAATGGTGATGTTCTAGCTGAGTTGTCCATGGTGAGGGAAAAATATCAGAATGAGTGGGAAGAACTTAAACGGAGAAAGAGGGATTATCGAAGTAACTAACAATGGGTTTAATTTATTTATTACGGTAATTAGCCTTAGTGATCATCATTAAGTTAGATAATTATCTCAACTTAAATAAGAACTGGTAGATGTCTTATGTCATTCATTCATAAACAGAATTTGATGAATAAAAGGTCGTTGGAACCATAGCAACGAAATTTATGGTGTATAACTATTGCGGCCGAAAATAGAGCTACTGGAATTTCAAGATAAAGTTAAACATTTGTTTTGATTTTAAATTGAAATAAGAAACAAAATCATCAACTGCAAATCAAGTGAGTAAACTCACTAACTTTGACTCGTTTATATTTTTATATAAACGAGCTTTAAATTTATTTATAGTAATTTTATACTATGTGATGATAGTTTGGATGAATGGCCGATAAAATTGGTTGAATTAGTTATATCATTGATCGTTTAATAATTCTGTTCACCATGATATTTCATATTGATGTGAAAATAATATTATTTATGTTGATTAACATCTATGGATGCAGGGAAACAGGTTGGAGGAATCCATCTGGATTCCTCAACATTTTATTTAATGTTTTATTTATTGTGATATATGATGTGATATATGATCGGTAATTGATTATGTTGTGGTCGAATTACATTGGCCCATAATTTTGGTATTTAGATACCGTAAAATATTTTAGAATGTAGAAAAGAAATTTAAGATTTAAAAAAAGGAAATCATTTCCAAAAATAGAAATTAGATTTCAAATGGATATAAAATAGAAACTTGTTTAATAAATATATAAAGTAGTTAGACTTTAAATGATGTTTATAAATAAAGTGAAATATCTATCATTGGATAATGTAAAAATATAAATTCAGGTTGAACTAGATAAGCAAAGTGGAAATCGGTGTTGACACCGATATTTGAAGTGGGATTTAAACGTAGTAGTTGTAAAAGAGATTTGAGTTGAGAAAAAGAGAATTCAAATGGAAATTTGAATAAGAAGAGAAATAATAAATCGGTTTCAAAGGGAAACGATGGTTTTATTCCAAATTTGGAATATAAAATAAATTAAGATAAATCCTATGGATTTATAAATAGGAATTCGGCTATGTCAAATTTTATACAAATGATTTATTTCCTGAAAGGATATTCAAAATTTATTTAACATGAACTATAATTTAATTTAGATATGTTAAGAGGTTAATATTTCAGTAAATTCTACGTTTTAAAATAATACAAAAAAGGGATTTATATAAATCAAATTAAGTTAATTTCGGAAGTTACAGAATGTATAGCTTATAAATACATTCAAAAGAAAACTTGAATTGTTTAAAATAAATGGAAAGTGTTAATTGAGTAATAGTTCTACACAAAGAGTTTATAAATGAAACTGAATATGATGTGGTTTTAAAAAGATACTCGATAACTAGAAGTAGAGCAGCAATGATACTTATAAATAAAAATCAAATTGATTTGAATAAACAAGTTTAGATTCCTATTAGGAACGAAATTCATATTTGAAAATGAATAAAAGTTTGAAAGCAAATATTTACGAATGGGAACAATTAGAAAGGAATTGGTAATGATTTGGAAAGGATAAATTTAAAAGTGAATTTGCAATTTGAATTAACCAGAAATGGTAGATAAATTTTGAAGTTCTGGATATAATCAAATATAGATTATTCAAGAGAGAGTTATTTATTGGAATTCGATTTTGTCGAATTTATGGATTTGATATTTTTACTCTCCATTTTGAATCAAATTTAATTATTTAATTATTTACTTATTAATTGGACTAATAAGTACAAGTTATATTTTTATATACCAAACATTTGGAAACAGCGATTATAACGCTACTGTTATAATAAATGTTTTGTAAATCTATACAGTGATTAGAATGCTCCTGTTATAATTATAGATTTGCTATTTTTACTCTCCATTTTGAATCAAATTTAATTATTTAATTATTTACTTATTAATTGGACTAATAAGTACAAGTTATATTTTTATATACCAAACATTTGGAAACAACGATTATAACGCTACTGTTATAATAAATGTTTTGTAAATCTATACAGTGATTAGAATGCTCCTGTTATAATAAATGTTTTGTAAATCTAAACAACGATTATAATGCTATAATAAATGTTTTATAAATCTAAACAGCGATTTTAACGCTACCATAAAATAAATGTTTTATAAAGCAAATATTGGGAAACAGCGATTATGACGCTACCATTATAATCAATGTTTTTCGTAAAAGAAGTAGATTCTTAGATTAGATCTGAGAGTCTCATAAGCAATGTTTTGTTTAAAATTGTCAGCTTTGACTACTTAAAAGTTGAAAATGTTGTTCAATTAAGGTCTGAAAGGTAATTATACCCCTACTTGATTGACTTCATGATTGATGGAGGAATGGTTAAGGTTCGATAGTGAAGATTGGTTAGCAATATGGTTAGTTAAAAAATGATTAATGGTTTGTGTTATAATAACGATGTTTTATAACATCGCGTTAATTTAAAGGAATTTGAAATGTTATGCATAGAAAATGAAATGAATTAGTCAACGAGGAATTAAGAAATGGAATATCGAAATATTTTCTAATATTAATAAGGTATATTTTCTGAATGTAGAAAATAATGATTCGTGAATATTTATAAATGTTTTCTAACTGGAATAAGAGATATTTTCTCGAATAAAGAAAATTAGGATATTCGAAATGTTTTTCCAAGAATCGAGAGAGAAAATAGAGCTTGGAAAGGATATGAAAAATGGGAAATGGGAATTGGAAAGACAAAATAATGAGGAATTGAATTAAAAAGGGGCCAGTGTTGTTTGATGGTTGATCGATGAAATTTCCATTTGGAAATAGGATTATTGGTTGTATGGATGTTTTCTTTGATAGTTAAATAACTGACTATCAAATTTTTATTTTATTTTATACCTCCGTTGTCAATACGGAGAGACCGGGATCAAATTTATTATTTGAAAACCACCTCGTTTAGGCATAAGCGTTGCGAATCGAAATATGTCAAAGATAATTGAAAAGGGGGTAAATGCAAGGGTTGTCCTTTTAATCCTAGGCAGAAATTGCCTAAGATAGATTAATAGAAAGATGCCTTCGGTTTGTTCGGTCCTAGGACAATGTATATGGACGGATCTGACAAGATGACAAGGAAAAGTGAATGGTGGCAAGATGTTCTAAAGCTAATCGTTGCTTCAAGCCTCATCAACCGGGAAATGACAGAAATCGGCAGACAGCATGGCCAAGTGGGTCATTCCCATTAGGGGTATTATCACCTGATCTAGAGAAATTCCATTTTGTTTCTTATTCTATTCACTGTTGTATGCTTTCAGCAACGGTAGCTGATCACAACCATTGGTGATAATATGCTCGGTACACTCAAGTTAAATGAGTGGCCAGCCATGTGTGGGCCGGGTTACAAGACGTTCTTGTTGAACCCAGTTTATTCCCCTCTAGATATACACCATCAGAAGGTGGTTCCATACCTTGTCATGTTGGATATCCAATCTCCAATAAGCTCCCTGTGGTTTTTGATTTTATATTATATATTGAGCGTGAGATGCAAGTGTTCCGCTAGATTGCTATTTATTTGATTTAGACACTATTATAATATCATCGGATTTTGATATCAAAGATATTTTTGGTTAACGTAAGGTAAAAACCATCCGTGTTTATGTGTGGATCGGTTTTACGATTATCTTTTCTTTAAAAAAGGGATTTTTAAAGTTAAACAATTGTTTGGAGTTTACTCACACCAGTCCCGTGACTGACCCAGATTTTATTTTGTTTTGTTTTCCCTAAAATCTTGGGTGCCCAAATTTGTATGGGCAATCAAGTAGTCGGGATTTTTCAGATTCATTTGGAAGAGCTGGAAGCAGGAGGCTTCACCAGTTAGTTATAGACTATCATATTTTCTGTTGTGTATCATGTTTATATCTGGAAACAGGTGTTTATAACTGTTCCAGAAATATTTTGCGCTTTGATGATGGTATGTATATACACTCATTGATTTGTATTTCAAAAATTATATTATTTAATATATTTTATCCATTCCGCTGTAAGATTTGTGTTTTTCGTTTTCTTCTATTCTAACTTTTCTTTCTCTCTATTTCTCATCCTCTAACTTTTTCCTATTAATGATTCGTATTTCTATGCAATTTTGGGTTGAACGTGTGGTGTAATTAGTAAACTCAAAACATACAGAAATTCGGGTCATTAAATGCGCTTGCTCTACCTCATCAGGTTTCCATTTAACCTGGCTATTTCAAATCATATTAAATTCTTATTCAAGTTACCAAGTTCTTTCCGAGCCCCTTATATCTCTAAGGTATGGACCCCTCTTGCTTATTAATTTTGGTTATATAACTTAACCTTTTAAGTTCATTAATAAGCCCATAACATGTTATTCTCTAGATTGTAATTCAAGGCCTATAACCTACAATCCCTTTATATTATTCATTGTCTGATTCCATGGTTACAATAACATGTTCTACTTAATATGTAACTAAATACACTTCATCTCAATTCATCTGTTTTCTGTTTAACATGTCACTTATTATTTATGATTAAATATAACTTATTCCATCCCATATATTCACCTTGTTCTTTCTTATTTAATCATAATTCCATCTTACACTTTCACAGTAATGTCCTGTATTATCTATAGTCAGATATTTATTTTATTTTATTATATTAAATATTGATTTGGAATTTTAAATGGATTTAAAATATATAGTTCGTTTATATAACAAAGTTTAAATGTTCAATTTATATATAAATATAAATTGAGCTTGTAACGCCGTGGTAGTTCGTAATTTATGTTTTGAACATCGACTGAATATACAAAATTCGTTATAAGTCGGAACTCAATGAAACAAGAAACGTTTGGGTCTAATTGATTATATTTTTCTAGTGAAAGTGAAAAATCGAGATTTCAGTTTATAGATTGTTAGTTATGTCCAATTCAAATTTTAGAATAGTCGCTATGGAATTAATTATATATTATAACAATTTATTTAATATATTTAATTCAATTTAAATAGGAATTTGAGCATAATTAGAGATAACGATCGAATTAAGCTACGAAACAAATTTCGTTGAATTCGTATTGACGTTTAGAGTCAGGATAGATATATAAATTGTTAATTTTAGAGACCGGTTAATTTGGTGCCCAAAATAACGTTATTTTACGTGTAAAATAGCATTGGCTTACACGTAAAATTGAATAACTGATATTCAAATGAACTCTGTTTTTTAGCAAAACAAATTTTATTAAATTTGTAATGACTAGGTGATATAGTGTTTCAAGTTTCAAGTTATTTGGATTTATTTTGTGATCATGGGAAATTTAAGCGCGTGATTTTTTGCTTGTGAGTTATAAAGAACTTTTCACTAACGACCTCGGAATTTGATGAAATCTGTCCCATCGTGTCCGGAATATTTTTCCATGCTAAGATTAGGAGTTTCATCTTGGTTGGAAGACGTATGTGGGTGTTTTAACACATTAATTAATGACAAAGTTTCGATATAATATAATATTAATAAATCCTTATCCTATATATATATACCTATCATGTTCAAACCCTAAAGTCTTTTACCCAGCATAGTCGATAAATTTTATACCGCCAACCATAATAAAACCAACGACCGATATCTCACCATCTTCTTTTATAATCGCCTGATCCATTCATCAATGTTGAAGACTATCAATAGCAAAAAGGTTTGGGGCAACAAGACCTCCATGATTGGCGGCAGTGATATTTTTTGGCGTAGAAAATTGACTGGAATCGCGCCCAACAGAGGTGACATTCGTTTAGTATTTCCCGGCGATTGATGTGCCCAAGTGCAACGAGATTCGGGGTGGGGGTAGGTGGCATTAAGATGCTGGAAGTGGTGGAACCTGATGGTGCTCCGATTGACTGGGTGGCGCAGCACCCTGATATTGGGGTTGACAGCTTATGGTCTTTATTAGCGGAAACTTGGAACGAGAAAATTATTGAAAGCAGTGGGAACATATTGGACACATGGGTATTTTAGAAGCCAAAGTCGGCCTTTTTTTAACTTGGCAATGCAAGGCAAGTTTAGGCATTTCTTTGGCGAAAATGATGCGGGTTTTGGCTGGAGTGAAGTCCTGAATTCTGGAGTAAAGAAGCAGTAAAAGAATTTAAAGGGGAAAGTCAAGTAAGGATGGTGAATTGAATTGACAACATGCATGGTGTTAACTAACTAGAAAGCTCATTCAAGCATTCTGAAGAATACTATAAGTGCACTGCATCAAACTTTGGTCAAGCACCATCATCCACATCGGCCGGTCGAGCATGCCACATCACTTCAGCATGGTTGAGCACAGCAGTTCGAGTACCAGGTCGAGCAGTGTACTTGTGAGGAGATCGTGTAGCGCCAGGGTCAAGCAGTTTCTCTTGGC
Organism: Allium sativum; assembly: GCA_030737875.1. NCBI lineage: Eukaryota > Viridiplantae > Streptophyta > Magnoliopsida > Asparagales > Amaryllidaceae > Allium > Allium sativum. The sequence goes on along the minus strand of CM060916.1, from coordinate 360,896,246 downwards.
GTGGTCGAGCAGCTTTCTGAAGGAGGGGCTGAGCAATTCCCTCTCGTACACTACAACTCGGTCGAGCACCTCACTAAGAGGTTGAGCACTTGCATGGCAAGTCGAGCGCACGAGCAGATGAATATAAATGGAACCGATGGCAATCTTGTAATTCATGAACCCATACTTGTACAGTAGCTCAAATATAAAGTGAAAGCAATGGAAAGATTGTAGTTTTTGATCCCATATTCCAGAAAAGGACAAGAATGGCAAAGTTGTAGTTTTGTTCTCATATTCACAAAATATATATGCAGTGGTCGTTCATTTACACCCTGCACGTGTGATGAATCTTGATCACACACATAGTCTGCTCGTACAAGAATTCCGGTTCGCTCGCATGTTCATTTGTTGGGTCAGTCTCTCATTACTCTTTGTAACGCTTGCTCACTCTGGATCGCTCGAACAAGTTTTGGTCAGTCGCATACGGCTGGCTACAGCTGTGTACAACTTCCTGGGGCAGTTTCGTAAATACTTCTATGTGCGAACCCCTACCATGTACACCATAATTACAGCTCTGCCATCACCTCCGAACATCAGTTATAAATACCCCATTTCACCACCACTCAAGGGATGGATCTAAGCCACCCCGAATGGCTGTTATTTCGGTTTTCCACCATTCTCAAGTTTCCCGAGCTCCATTAATGGCTTCCTAAGCTCACTCCATCTTCCTCCAACATTAAATGGATCTCAACTTCTCCAAACACCATTAATTCTCACTTAAGTTCAATCCAAGTGATCTCCAACCGCCATTACTCTTCTTTAAAGCTCGGATCTAACACTAATTTTATGATGGAGTCAAGGAAGATCGTCTAAGTGCCTTAGTGATTGAAGGTCTACAAGATAACTATCACAATTCATGAGATCTAATCCATTCCTTCCCAAATTCAAGTGAGATCTAAAGCAAAAAGAGAGTAAAGTTAAAGATCATTTTTAGAGAAAGAATGAGTGATATAAATGAAATGTATGGAACAATGCATTTTGTAAACCTCTCCATGATAATGAAATTGCGTCCAAAGTAGACGTAGATCTATTTTCGATCGAACCACTATAAAAATTCCTGTGTTTTTACTTACTTTTTGCGATTGTGGTCCCATTTTATACTACTTACCATTTGGTGAAGTACGGTTTACATAGCTTTGGTGGTTGGACCATTTTTGGTTTAAACATTTGGTGCCCACTGTGGGACCACGCTTGCACTTCTCTCAATCTTAAAAGCCTTGCATTGAAGTTCTAAGCCTACTTCTACCATATATTCTACAAGTCTAAGATCTAGCCCAGTCGATGAGTTCTCTTCAAAATTCAAAGCCTTGTCTGAAGTAATGGCTAAATCTAAGAAAACTGCAAGTAAAACCATTGGAGAAAATGACAATATTGCTAACAATAAAGCTACTCCACTTACCAACCGCTTTGAAGTTGAAGAAAACTCAATAACCAGAGAAGGAGTGACAAGAGCCGAACTAGATGTTGTTGTCGCCAATTTAAATCAATGCATGGAAACTTCAAATAAAGCTTTGATGGATGCTAATGATGCTTTAATGGAGAAGATGAATGCTCTTCTAAATGCTTAAGCGAATCCCGCTCCTCCTCAAAAGGTTCATGTCAATCTTGAAGAGAATGCAAAATCATCAGCCTCCGATCATCATCATAATGACAACATAGAGGGGTTTGATGACAAAGGCGATGCTAATAACGAAGACTCAAAACTGAATACTAAAAACCATTCCGATTGAAATACCTGATAGGTTGCAAGTCCCATTACGGGGGCACCTCCCCACAGTGGAGGTAAAATACTTGGATCCTCTAATCGCGATCGCTTGCCAAGATGACCGTCCGGAAAAGAGATTGAAGTCCGCCCTCCGGAATGACACAACTGGAAGGAATATATCATGAATATGGTAAAGAAAATTATGAAAGATAGCATGGCTCGCAACGACAGTGAAAGAGAATGGGACTTCTCCCCCAGCAAAAATCCATTCACAAAGAGGATCCGCAAAGCTGAGTTCCCTAAAAAGTTCACTCATCCTAATCTCCCTCCATACAACGGAACTACTGATCTGAATCACTTTTTGTATACATGAATGTTGCCAAAGAAATGGATGAGATCAAATGTTTGTGCTTCCCTCCCTATCTAGAAGGTGTCGCATCGTTAACAAGGCTGCCACCCAAATCCATTAACTGATTCGATGATTTGATTCTGAAATTCAAGGAGCAATTCAGGCTGTAAGCTACGAAGGTTAAGGATGTTATTTCTTTGACATCGATGAAGCAGAATCCGGGAGAATCTGTTAAATCCTTCCATAAGAGATTCCACACTGCTTTATCCGAAATGGGAAATCCAGAGCCCCGCATGATCCTAATGTCTCTAATTGGCGCCATAGATTAGAAGAGCGGCTTTGGTAGATGGATTAAAATGAAAGAGCCCAGCACGCTTGAAAATTTCTATATAAAAGCAGAGGGGTACACGAGAGTGGGAAATAATCCTGTGCCTCTTCAGATTATTGATGCTAACCTACTTCTTGAAGCTCCCAAAAATGTTGTTACTCAATACAATCAGAAAAATCCAAGAGGTCAGAAAAGAGGAAACGACGAGAAAGATAATCGAGATGGCAAGAAAACCTGCTTCTTTACGCCCGCTGAATTCACCCCTCTAAATAATACCCCGGAAAACATCCACCTTACTACCAAAGATGCAGAACATTATCCAGAACCACCATCGCTGAATATTTCTAAGAAAGCAGCGAGTTCTGGAAATTTCTGTCGCTTTCATGATCAACCCGAGCATGACAATGAATGCGGACACTTGAAGAACCTCATTGAGGAGGCGATCAGGAAAAACAGGCTACAGTAGTATGTAAAAGATCCGCAAGCTTCAAATTCTACTCCAGCGCCTCAAGGGAAAAGTGCACCCACAAATCAAACCGGTCCAAGTAATAAAACTCCAACAAGAGTTAGTACAAGGTTGATCATTAACTGACTAACGCTGATTGGCACTTCAATCTAAACAGCTCAGAATAAGCTGTCATCATCGCCCTCACTTTATTCTGTGCTTTACTTCATGCTTTACTTCATGTTGTATTTGAATTTCATATAATAATCTATAATATTTTACAAACACCGTACTGAACAATTAGCTCTGTGATTAAGAGCATATCTACCTGAATAAATTCATTGCTTGCAAAATTGTATGTCAAATCAAAACTCGCTTAAAAGATGATTTCATATTGCAGGCCATCTGTCGAGCGCTTGTTCTTGTAAAATCTGACGAAGCACATTGACCCCAACAATGCTAGTTCAAGTGCCAAATGCTGTAAATATCAACGTGCACAGATGCGAAAATAGAAAAGCACCGCCCTGGAAAGCGAATGGGAAGAGTCACAAAGATTCAAATAGCGAACAAATGCCATGACAAACAAACAAGAGGGTTGTAACTTTTGTCGAAAGGGCACTCTCCCAAATTAGAGGTCCAAGGCCTCAGTTCCCAAATTGAGATAGCCTGCTAAGTCAACCGTCCGACGAAGCAACTGGCGCTAGCCCCGCAAAACGATGCAATTAAGAAAAACCCTCCACAATTAAGAAAACACTTCCCGAGTGAAGTGCAAAGACCTCCCCGAGTGGAGGCACTAAATCCAAAGACCTTCCCGAGCGGGGGCACTAAATCCAAAGACCTCCCCGAGCGGGGGCACTAAATCCAAAGACCTCCCCGAGTAGAGGCACTAAATCCCAAGACCTCCTCGAGAAGGAGCACTAAGTCCCAAAGTCCTCCCCTAGTGGGAGCACAAAGATATAAATACTCCTCCAAGTAGAAGTACCAAACCAGCCAATAAGGTCAGAATTCCTACTGTATTGACAAAGTTCAGAGGTTCTACTCATGATTGGCAAGTTTAAATAACTTTAGCCAACAAAGTAGAAGCTTCTGATGCGTCAACCACAATCAAGAAAATTATATAAGATGATCACGTTGAGTCCTTGCGACTCATGGTGACCCACATTATTGAGGCGACTCAACCACATAAGAGTTGAAAAATGCCCGGAAAATACAATGGGTCCATCGCGACATTGCAACAAGTCCGAAAACCAATATACTCTCATCAAAAAAGGACAATACACTTAGCCTTGTCTTAAAAATGGAGCATTTGAAAAGTTCGACAAAGTTGATATGCACAGTATGCCGATAAAACTCACTCCATCGATAAGGATCAACTTGGGAAACTCAACAAGAATCTCTTAGCGCAAAGGCTTCCTTGTCTACAAATTTCCAAATGTAAATATCTCACAAAAAATCCAATGCTATGTTGCTTCAAATCTAAAGATAAGCGATGCTCAAGATGGCAACTATGCGAATATGGCATAGTCTGAATATAATAAAGCAGTAACACCTATCAAGGAGTTGAAGCTAATATCCGCCAACAATTTTAATGTGAAATATAAAAAGGAGATCGAACGATAATTACACACTGGGGCACGCCGCCGTGAAATAGAGATTCAAGATCTTATACATCCCAGGATGATCCATGGTGTTAAAATGAATCCAAATTTCTAAATCTAACTAAGATACTGCAGAAAGTCTGAAAATAAGACAGTCAACAAATTCTCCCTTCCCTGACAATCTTGCAACAAATTCAGGAATGCCAAAACAAGTGCACACTTGATAAAAAATATATTGAGTTAGCACAGAATGGCATCTTTCCAGCAAGTTGTCAAGAGGACAAGAAATAACCGAAGACTGATCCTCTTACAATCCAAAAGCTACAATCGCTCTAGCCTCAAGAACTCGAATCAGAGCTCCAATCTGAACAGGTACACGTTTCATAAAATATAAACTATCGCAAAGATCATATAAGTCATTCTTTAATGATTAACTTATCTGTTATTGATGTGGATGATCAATGACAAAGTATAAGTCTAAAATCGTGCAAGTGCTTGTCTTAATTACAGAATAGGTGGCGTGAAGCATGTAAACTCAACTAACCAATTATCCGCTTGGATCATTTGGAATCAACGGGTCAAATGATCAAAGCACGATTTGCCATATCAAACAAAAAGCTATAACTGAATCTCAATGCAAATCGCATTAACAATGTTCAGTTCGAAGCCCGCGTTTCTCGTAAGCAAAAAATTCAAGCTTCAAGGGGTAAATGTTAACTAACCAGAAAGCTCATTCAAACATTCTAACGAACACTACAAGTGCACTGCATCAAACTTTGATCAAGCACCACCATCCATCTCGGTCGATCGAGCATACCACATCACTTCAGCTTGGTCAAGCACAGCAGTTCGAGCACCTGGGTCGAGCAGTGCACTTGTGAGAAGGTCGTGCAGCGCCAAGGTCGAGCAGTTTCTCTTGGCGTGGTTTAGCAGCTTTCTGAAGGAGGGGTCAAGCAATTCCCTCTCGTACACTACAACGGTCGAGCACTTGCATGGCATTTGAGCACACAAGCAGATAAATATAAATGCAACTGATGGAAATCTTGTAATTCATGAACCCATACTAGCACATTAGCTCAAATATAATGTGAAAGCAATGGCAAGATTGTAGTTTTTGATCCCATATTCCAAAAAAGGACAAGAATGGCAAAGTTGTAGTTTTGTTCTCATATTCACAAAACATATATGCAGTGGTCGTTCATTTACACCCTGCACGTGCGGTGAATCTTGATCGCACACATAGTCTGCTCGTACAAGAATTCATGTTCGTTAGCACGTTCATTTGTTGGGTCGGTCTCTCATTATTTTTTGTAACGCTTGCTCACTCTGGATCGCTCACACAAGTTTTGGTCAGCCGCGTACAGTTGGCTACAGCTATCTGGTGACAGTTTCGTAAATACTTCTATGTGTGAACCCCTACCCTATACACCATAATTACAGCTCTGCCATCGCCTCCAAACTTCACCTATAAATACCCCATTTCACCACCACTCAAGGGACGAATCTAAGCCACCCTGAATGGCTGTCATTTTGGTTTTCCAACATTCTCAAGCTTCTCGAGCTCCATTTATGGCTTCCTAAGCTCACTCCACCTTCCTCCAACATCAAATGGATCTCAACTTCTCCAAACACCAATAATTCTCACTCAAGTTCAATCCAGGTGATCTCCAACTGCCATTACTCCTCTTTAAAACTCGGATCTAACACTAATTTCATGATGGAATCAAGGAAGATCGTCTAAGTGCCTAAGTGTTTGAAGATCTACATGATAACTATTACAATTCACGAGATCTAATCCATTACTTCCCAAATTCAAGTGAGATCTAATGCTAAAAGAGAGTAGAAAGTTGAAGATCATTTTTAGAGAGACAATGAGTGATATAAATGAAATGTATGGAACAATGCATTTTGTAAACCTCTCCATGATAATGACATCGCCTCCAAAGTGGACGTAGATCTATTTTAGATCGAACTACTATAAAAATTCCTGTGTTTTTTCTTACTTTTTTCGATTGTGGTCTCATTTTCTACTGCTTACCATTTGGTGAAGTACGGTTTACGTAACTTTGGTGTTTGGACCATTTTTGGTTTAAACACATAGGCTACAAAAATTATTCAAATGATGGGCACAATGAAGGGGGGATGTTTGGGTTTACACATTGAAAATATAAGTCGGCAGAAGTGGATGGTAAAGGAATAGAACTTGAGGGCCTGGGGGAATGAGACAGACCTGGGAAGTTTCGAAAATTTTGGCATTTAGATTAAAGAAAAGGAAAAAGCAGTTGGACATAAAAATGGGAGCAACAGTATTCATATTGGCATTTCAAAACAAAAGTGGACGTGGTGCATGGACAGTGGACTGGGAACAAAAGTTGCGGCTTTGGCAAAAATAGTGGCTTCTATCTTTTACGTAGGAGGGAAGGAAGAATACAACAGGATGAAGAAGCACGAGCAGTAGTATGAAGGAATAATTCAGGCCAGGTATTTGATTTTGGAACAAAGTATATCGAAACGAAGTGCACACGTGATTTTCAAAGTCAAATGGAAGGTAGCAGTGGAATTTAAAGATGGGCCTTCATTTCTGAACCTGGCCAAAGTTTTGCTGGGCCTGTTTCGAAATTGAAAATAATTAAGGCAGATTTTTTAGTTTAAGACAACGGTAATTATATCAAACTAATATTTAATCAAGAATTTATTTAAGCTAATTAATTACGTAACTTGTAATATGTATCAGAATGGAACCAGACAGGAGACACCAAAATCATGTGGACAAACATAACATTTCAGAACCAATCTGGATAATGTAGGAAATGAATGAAATTTACAGTTAAATTAAACGACTACTTAGTTTGACTGTAACCGAACCGTAAATGAATCAAATCAATGTGAGTTTAAGTCACTCAGTTTTTATCCTACTTATATTTTATATAGGTTGGGTTTTAATTTGTGTTCTATGGTTGATAATTGTTTGCTGTGTACTGAATATTATTTATATATTGAATAGACTGATTGATTTATCCATCCGTTTATTTTAAATGAAATCTAATTGTTATTCTAACGGTTATTTTCCAAACGAAGTAACTTACCTTGTTGGTTACATTTATAATAATATAAACGTATTAAATTAAAATATGGATGCTTGTATTACTGTTATTTATTCATTGTTGAGTATTATATCTATTATTGAATTGAATAATATTATCTGAGGTAACGTATTTGGATGCAGGGAAAAACAGGTTGGAGGGATCCAACTGGATTCCTCAAATTTATTGTTTATTTTTCATATTGCAATTATATGAACTGTTTGACTAACCCAATTAAATGATCGATTTGTTTACTGGTTGTTGAATCATAATTCAACATGGTTTCGTTTTAACCAATGGGTAGTATTGGTTGAGCAAGTGGCATCAGATGGTATGAAAATCAATCGTTTTATAAATAAGGATTTACCGTCAGGTAAATCGACTGTAATAAAGTTATAAAATTTATGTATTAACTAAAGATGGATTTTGAATCAGAGTTTATTGAGAAGGAAATTAATATTTATTATTAATTGAATTTATAAGTAATTATGAAACAGTTTATAAAGTAAATTAGTATGATGATAAGATTTATAAGATATTGAGTAGAAATTAACCCAAGGGTTAATGGTTAGGAAAAATTGTTTCCAAGAGACAATTTAATGGAATTTATTTAAATTAATTATATTGTTAATTAAATTGAAGGAAGGATTAATTGGAATTGATTAACTAGATAATCATGAGTTGACCAAGTCGATTATTTAATTAGAATTAGTTATTTGATTAATTTACTTTTAATTAATCAAGTGGAATAGTTTAACGAATAGTTATTTAATTTTGATAAGACTTTAAAAATGAAATTAATTATTTAATTTAGTTAATAAAGTAGTTAGCTAATTTTACGATAGTTAATTTTGAAATAAATTATTATTTAAAATTTAGAGATTACTTTTATTAAATGGAAAATTATTTATGTAATCGAGCGTATAATGAAATATAGTTAAAATGTGAAAGAGTTTATAATCGGGTATATATTTAAAACCCGAGTTTTTGGGAATGAAGCTATAAAAGGGTTTTAAGCGAACACGACAACTTGAAATAAATGTTTACTTAATATTTTAGCTAAGTAAAAAAGAAATCGAGATATAAAAAGGGTTTAATATAAACCTGAGTTTATAAATAAGATTTATAAAAGAGGTGTGGAGTTAAAAACGTCAATTTTAAATGGGCGAGAATTAATAATAAAATTAAGTGATGAACGGAATTGAAATGAGATTTTCAAAGTGGAAATTGTTTGAATGGATTACAAGTAAAATATAACGAGTCGATAAGGAGTTAAGATAAGAATTAGAACCTAACAGTAAATTGGTTGAGTTGAGTGTTAATCTGATGTTGATTTCTGTCTTCGAGGTTGATACTTGGGAAATTATTCTCTTACCAATTTACGGTCAGGACTAAGTGAGATTGAGCTAAGAAATGTAATGTTGTTTTCCAAATATTGGAATATTTTAATTAATCATTTATTTAATTTTTTATAATTAAATAAGCCAAATGATGTTGAATACTAAACCAGTAATGTATTTTTATTTTATGATTGAATGGTTGTTTATATGATAGTAAATAACCAACTATCAAATCTGGTCAATATGATTGTTGGTACGGAAAGATCGGGATCGAATTTATATTCGAAAATCATTCCGACCAGCAAATACAAAAATATAGAAGATATCAGATGCCGATTGAGATGAAGTAATCGGAGACCGTAGATCTTCATGAAATGGAAGAACCATTTAAAATCTCTTATTCGACCCGGAGATATACTGGGGTTCTGTTGTCGTGGAAATCTACGGATTTGTAATGACTACTCGCTACTGACCTATAGGGTGATATCAAAGATGTAGTAGGAGGGTACCTTCGGTTCATCATGTTCCTAGATGACTTGTATGGATGAATATCTAACAGAATATTTCTTAAGAATCACATAGGTTGATTTTTACAAACGTATTTCTATTAGTGGCGGAGAAAGGCCTTTCTTTTAGCTTAACGACTAGAGTATTGTTGTGGATGTCAATTAATGATCCGGTGGATCTGACGTTGTGGCATTTAAAGTTAATTGCGATGTGATGTTCTAAAGGAAGTGTTAAACCTCAAGCCTCATCAAACCGGGAAATGACAAAAATTGAGTAGGCAGCACGGCTAAGGGGGTTACTCCCAGGTAGGGTGTATAATCACCTGTCTAGAGGTAATTCATTTCCTACTTTAATCTATTTCGATGATGTCCCCTTTTAGGAAACAGTGGTTTGAGCCCAACCGTTGGTGATATACATTCGATACACTCATGCAAAATGAGTGGTCGGTCATGTGTGGTCGGGTTGCAAGATGTTCTTGTTGAACCCCGTGTATTCGCCACTAGGGATACACTATCGGAAGGTGGCTCCATACCTTGTCATTGTTCGAAATCCAATTTCCAATAAGAGCCCATAGTTTTTATTGTATACTATATATGTGGAACGAGAGATGCAAGCGTTCCGCTAGATCGATAATTATTTGTATTAAGATACTATTATAATATCAGAATAAGCTATGATTTCAAAAACAAATGGTTTGGCTTTAAAATAAAGTTGGTTGATGTTTTTTAAACTTAGCGAGTTTTCTCACTCTGGTTCACCAGATTGATCCGACGTTTGTAAATGATCGGGTTAGACCGAGTTTTACAGGTTAAGATCATCAGATGTTGTGAAGTCCGAGGATAAGCTGGAGGAGTTCAGACATATGATATATATCTAGTGTGTGTTCCGTTGTATGTTGTATATGAGGACAGATTATTATAACTACCCAGATGTATTGATGTACTCTGATGATTGTAAGTTTTATTTCAAAGCTCTCAATAAAGTTTTGTTTCTATTATATTTTATTCGGTTGCGACGTGAGACTCTTATGTTGTTGTATTCTTCTTCTTCTTCTATTCTAATATTTCTTTCATTCTTATCTCACCCTTTATTTTTATTTTCATTAACTATCTGGTGTATACGATAGTTGGGTTCTAACAAGTAATACGGGATTATGTATTATTGTTGGAATTCGGGCGTCGAATCCCTGGGTCGTTACAGTCACTACAACTTGTCATTGTTTACTTATTAACTTAGTTCTCTTAACTAAGGTTTACTAATAAGTTTCCTTTCCATTTGTTATAACATATATTATTCTAATCAGTAGATTTCATATTCTCAATTTTACAGATAACTTAATTTACAGTTAAGTACAATTTATCTCATTACATAAGTTATCCCATTTTCTTTATTGATTATTATAACCTAAGTTATAATTCCCACTGTCCCTAGGAACATCCTACCTATTATCTTTCCTTTTTTCCCTTCAAGTTTATCAATAATATATTATTATCATTCCCTATTTATCCCACTTCTTGTACTGTTGCCACTTTCATTCATTTCCATTAATCACAATTAGTGCCATTTATTACTATCCTTTTATATACATATATTCATATATATGTTTTTACACTAGACCTCTCACATTAAGCCGACCACTTGTGGATACTGGATTTGTCGGGCGGTTCCGGGCAGACTTCTACCACAAGTTGGACTTAGTCTCGTGTCTTAGCACTTTTACATGTATATTTATGCACTAGACCCCTCACATCAAATTGAAAACTTGTGGATGCTGGATTTGCCGAGCGGTTCCGGGCAAACTTCTACCATAAGTTGAATTTAACCTCGTGTCTAAGTGCATTTTTAATTTTCCATTAACTATAAATTTAGGCATATTAATTCTTCTAAATTTTACTACAATCTATTTTTTAACATGTCATACTTAATATCATATTAAGTCCATTATCTGATTATCATGTCGCATGTTCTTCCAAACATGTAATTAACTTCATTTTAAAATAACATGTAATCATCGAATCATGTAATTATTCCATCCTAACAAATTAAAATGTAATTATCCCAATTCTTACAGTTATGGGTTCAAGTACATAATATGTCGTAGATTAACATGTAAATAGAACATGTATGCATACAACGGTAACCGTTTCAACATATTTTAACAGGTTTATACATTTTAGCAGGTTTATATTTCAACATATTAACATTCCAACCTATTAATATTTCAACATATTAACATTTGAGCATATGAACGTTTCAACATATTAGCATTTCAACATATTAATATTTCAATATATTACTCATTCCAGCATATTTACATTTCAACAGATTTACTATGCACATTAACGGGGAGTGTCAAACGATAAATATACCATTATCAAAAAGGTATAACTTAAATCCACTCACCTAATTGCTTTCCAGTTCATGAATCTGGTCCAGATCTAGCATTCCCTGGTTCTCCTACCTAAATTTAGAATCTAAATAACCATGGATCCACAATTCTCGACTAAAAGAAAGAGTGAAGAAAAATGAGAAATTTAAATTGACCAGATCCAAGAATCTACCTCACTTCTAATAGAATTCTGAAAATTTTCTTTATTAATATACATTCTTTTCCTTTAGATCCTGAGCCAGAATTTTCAAACTAATTATTTTATTTTCCAAAAGAGATTTGAGGAGGAAGAAGAATGGCAGAGCTCAGGCAGTCTCTCAGAGAATGTGAGACTTAAGTTAGGCTCTGCTAGCCTATTTATTAGTGTTCAGGATATTATCGTACACGCAACGCTGAATCAACAACGAATGTGGTTAAGAAAACAGTCCATATTCATTAATGAATCTGGCTAGATCTGGGGTGGGTCAACCCCGGGGTCGACCCCTATGGGTTTTTGTTGACCCTAGGGTCGACCCCCCTATGGTGTGTCGACCCCATGGTCGACCCCCGGGTCCCACGAGGAATTTTGGGCAGATGTTTGCCATTTTAACGCTTTTAATTTTAAACATTTGATTAATATCCCATTATACTTTCTTTGATTTATTTAAATATTATATTTACATATAATCTTCTTATATGTATACAAAACTTCAAATGCCCATTTTACACACACACACTGATATATATATATATATATATATATATATATATATATATATATATATATATATGCGCGACTTTTATTTCGTTTTCAAAATTCAAGCGGTGTTATGCCGTTATTTAATTCTTACCATATTTCTTTGATTGTAGCCTTATTTTGAATTTCTCCTTTGTATAGATATTTTTTTGCACATATATATGCGTATATTTTCATATACATGTATACATATATTTTTGTACTTCCGTATATGTATAATTCTCCTTATATGTGCATTTATACATTTTTCTTTTTAGAACATGTGTTATTTTAGTCGTTCCTTTAAAATAAAAATATGGCGCCTGCAGGGATCGAACCTGCGCCACTCTCATGAAAGCCAAATACTCTAACCAACTGGACTACTTAGGCTTTTGTTAACAGGCTTAGAACAATGGTAGTCATTATTCTTTTCTTATTCCTCCTTTTCATTTAAACCATTGCATGTGACCTTATCATTTTGCATGCATCTTTTTCTTTTATTATTCTTTTCTTATTAATGCATAATATCTGTAAATTATTGCATGCAACATAACTAAGCTACATGCAACCAATTACTTCTTTCTTTTAACGCATGCGTCACATTGTTATTTACATTAATCATTTCTTCTTTTTCAATACATGTATCTATTACGTGCAATCATATATTACCATTATTTTGTTCTCCAACAAGCCTTACATAGGGCTATAGGAGCCATAAATAGTTGTTTGAATAGCGAGTTACATTTCCATACCATCAGTGCTAATATTGGAATCCTTGGGGCAAATAGTAGACACAGGTGATAAATAAGAGAATACTAAAGATTCTAGCCATATAATTTATCAATTCTAACACAAGGTACTTATTAGATCGAAGCAAATGATTTTGCTATATCCAGAATAATACCAATCCAACCTTAACTAAGTGGGGTCATAAAAAGAACAGGTTCCAAATTGCGATCATGGGTTTGATTCACACTGCATGTTCTGAGAAATATTTACCATCCGGAAAGAGGAAAAAACGGAGTCTTTGTCTAAAGAAATACGTTGAGAAAGGGAAGATGTATGGAACCTTTCAACGAGATAGTGCTTTTTCAAATCTCTTAAAATGGAATCTGTTCCACATATGCATTATTAAATATTTAATTGTCATAAAATGCGGGGTGTTACATTCTCCCACCCTTAGGAAATTTCATCCACGAAATTTGATAAGGGTAAAAATAGATAATCCCTGGCATAATATCCATCCATCATGTGTGCATCCAATTTTTGCAAACATTGTGCACTTGTTCAAAGTGTAATACAACATAATAATACATGTATGCATAAGCGATACCTTCTATATGTATGCAAATTTTTCAAAATTTATTTTAAAACATGATGCTCACATCCTAAATATACTGGCAATTCTACATGAATGCAATATTTTGAAAATCAAATTACATTTTCATCCAAATTTTCCCGTACTCTTGCAAAGCCAGAGCGCAGTTCATCCAATTGTTGCATCTAAAATCCTACCAATTAACTTTATTTTTCGAATTTCAAAAAAATATAATTTTCTGAATTCACTTTCTTATGTTACAAAAAGGTGGAAAATGGATAATTTCACATCTTGTTATTTTCTTTTTCAACCATTTTCTAATCGTACTTGGATTTTATTGAAACTATATTATAAAGATTCCATATTTTCCTATCCAAGCACTGCATACATAAGAATTTTTTTTTTGTTATAGATTTTCTTTTTCAACTTATCTTGGAAAAAGTTATTTTTATACACTTTTTTTCTAGAACTTTTTCATCTTTCTTTCACTGGCATGTTTGTTGCTTTACGAAATTTGTTATTTCCTTTTTAGTTGTGTTATCACTCCGTTCTTAGCTTATTTTAATTTAATCTTCTGATATAAGTTTAGTTTCAAATAAGCCTTCTAGTCCTTCAACTAAAACAGGAAAGCAGACACTCTACACAGCTTCTACTAAGGGACAAGAATCTCAGGACTATGTCCTCCTCAGACAGAAAAATTCAAACAACAGGATGTAAACACTTAGTTGCCCTCTATTGTCTAGTAGTCACCACTAGTCCTTGCTGTGTACTAACATAAATTTTTAAACAACACCCTAAGATTTTCAATGCTTATGCATTCTATGAGAACTTTCCTTTGTTCCAATATAGTTCTCGCTATCTACTTCATAGCCTCAAAACTTTTTCCCATGTTCCCTAGGCACTAATCCTTACCTGTTCCATACTTTTTAAAACACAGTTTAGCCTTTTCATTCCACTTTTCTTCCAAAATTAAGAGTATCAAAACTTTTTTTTCCTCACTAAAAGTTACTTTTGCCAAACCATAAAACATGTCATTTTATAAAAAATTTGTAAATCATTTTTTTTTTCAAATCACAAAAATTGGAGTAGATAAGGACAACTATTTCAAAATCAGGTTTATAACTTGTTCTTACCTATAAGGTCGGTTCAGTTCCTTACTGCAAGGTGCAAACATCTATTCTATTCTTAATTTTCTACAAATTATTTTGTCCACCCAACAAAATTTCTTGTTAAAACAATTTATCAAAAATGATTGTAGAAAAAATAGAGATTTCACAACTTCCTTTACTGAAAATTCCAGTTTTCAATAAAATGCAACATTTTCTAAGTTTTGCTTTTTAATCCTTTCATGCAATATAACAAGAAAACTAGCGAGCTATACTTAATCTATAATGTGCACCTTTTACTGAGAGAAATTTATTTTAGACAGAATTTTCGCAAGAAATAACTATTTACAAAATATACCCCATTTTACTTCAAAATCCAATATGACTTTTCTAATATGTTCTTTACATATTTTTAAACTATAACTATTAAGATTAAAACTTGAAAACACCATGAACCATCTTCCTTAAAAGTTAACAATGACTGAAAGCAGGTTTCCAATTTTCCTAGGCTTTTCTAGACACTCCAAAAAAGTCAATTCTCTCAACTATATATATTCCTAATCCATTCTTCTCTTTTTATCCTTTTCCAATTTATAAGGTTTTACTGTTAAACCCACTATCCTAAATTCTAACCTTTCTTCCATACAAAGTATATTGTACACTTCCCACCCAAATTACCTAGGGGTTACAGATTTCCATATTCGTTCCTTTAGTGTACAAAACAAATATCCCAATTCTCACCATATAATGCTCTTTCTATTTAGTGGATTCATCTATGGATCTAGGTATATATATAATATATGTTTATATTTTTTAAAAATACAAATACATTCACTCACTATTTATAGAGGAATTTTAAACCTAAGCTATGATACTATATGTAACAACCCGAATTCCAACAGACCGATTTTTTTTTCAAAATTCTAATCCATTGGAGCTTGTATTGGTTTATTTGGTATCATGCAGAAAAGACAAAGATATAAAATATATCAGAGCTCAGAAAACATATCACAGTGGAATGGATAAAATATAATATAATCAAAATATAGCCTTACCTAGATAATAATATTGCCTAACCAGTATCCAAAGATATCATTTCTCTGCCACAAATCTAAAATGCGAGTATGTTATGAGGAGGGGTCAGAACACAAGTTCTGGTGACTGGATTTAAACTACACATTTTGGATAATCCTACATATATTGTTCGGTTACATTTTCTTATTTATTAGTTTACTTGGGTTAAAAGCACACAAGGATTGCCCACACATCGTACCCATCTACTTCCTAGTGGATTAAACTAACAAAGTATATATAGATACCCCCAATATCAAGGCACCTCCCATGCTACCCTGCTCGCACGGTCTACGTCGTCATGCTGCAAAAGCGTATACAACTTTCATCCGATGCCAGAGGGACGTACGGATCTTTATATCCAAAATTCTCGGCCAAGCTTGGTCTTAACACGAAGTAGTGCCCTATCATCTACAATATAGTACCCAGAGAATATATGCATGTATCTAGACTTTCTCACGTACGTATTGTCAATCGTACTCGATGCCTTAACCGCACATATTATCTACTGTGCACTGAGTTCCGTAACAGGACCGTATAAGAAACACAGAACTCGGTCGGGAGCTTTTCCATATCTGTACAGGCCCACCTTTAAGGATCTGAAAATGCAAATATTCAGTATAGTTTGCTTTTCATGATGGCTATGGCCCCACCTAGGCCTCTCCCTCAATTAGTAAAGACTACAAGAGCTAAGTAACGTGACCCTAACTAACAATCTAAACATCCAATTGGTGTGCCCTTTAACCACCTTGCCTCGATAGTGAAAGGTTGATGGTTTCTTGATTTTAACTCTAGTCTTTCCTCATCCCACTTGATGTAGATGACAGGCACCCGACGATCTATTATCATGTGTTGGTCCTGACCCAGCCTCTTGTCAAGGCGATCATCGAATCACCCTAGTGTCATCTCGTTACAGCCTTCTGACTGCAAATCAACTTTTGCCTTCAAGGCATACTCACCGGGTAGTAACACGCAGACCCAACCTCTGCGAGCACAGCCTAAACACTGCCACCGCACAGAGGGCTACCCGAAGTACCCTCCACATCCCAGGAAGCAGCATGCTTCCCATTCCAGTCCTCCAGAGCTAGTAGAATAACATAATAATCAGATGGACGTGCACTCTTCTCATGCCTCATGACACCACAATGATTTACCCATTGATTTATTCACCTTCAAGGGAACGGACTGGTCTAAGCACCATAGTTTAATGTGTTATTATACCTTATGTCTAAACATTCAATTATGCGCTTGCTCTACCTGATCAGGTTTCCATTTAACTTGGTTATTTCAAATTATATTAACTTCTTATTTAAGTTACCAAGTTCTTTCCGAGCCTCTTATATCTCTAAGGTATGGACCCCTTTTGCTTATTAATTTTGGTTATATAACTTTAAGTTCATTAATAAGCTCATAACATGTTATTCTCTAGATTATAATTCAAGGTCTGTAATCTAAAATCCCTTTATATTATTCATTGTCCGATTCCATGGTTACAATAACACATTCTACTTAATATGTAATTAAGTATACTTCATCTCGATTCACCTGTATTTTATTTAACATGTCACTTATTATTTATGATTAAATATAACTTATCCCATCCCATATATTCACCTCGTTCTTTCTTTTTTAATCATAATTCTATTTTACACTGTCGCTACAACTTGTTGTTGTTTACTTATTAACTTAGCTCTCTTAACTAAGGTTTACAAATAAGTTTCCTTCCCATTTATTATAGCTTATGTTATTCTTGTCAGTAGATTTTAGATTCTCAGTTTTACAGATAACTTAATTTACAATTAATTACAACTTATCTCATTACATAAGTTTTCCCATTTTCTTTATCGTTTATTATAACCTAAGTTGTAATTCCCACTTGCCCCTAGGACATGCCTACCTATTATCTTTCCCTTTCCCCCTTCAAGCTTATCAATAATCGATTATTATCACTCCCTGTTTATCCCACTTCTTTTACCGTTGTCACTTTCATTCATTTCCTATTCGTTTCCATTAATCAAATTAGTGCCACTTATAACTATCCTTTTATATACATATGTTTTTATATATATGTTTTTGCACTAGACCTCTCACATTAAGCCAACCACTTGTGGATGTTGGATTTGCCAGCCGGTTCCGAGCAGACTTCTACAGCAAGTTGGACTTAACCTCGTGTCTTAGCACCGTTACATCTATAATTACGCACTAGACCCCTCACATTAAATTGACAACTTGTGGATGTTGTATTTGCTGGGTGGTTTCGATCAGACGATAAATATACCATTATCATAAAGGTATAACTTAAATCACTCACTTAATTGCTTTCCAATTCATGAATCTAGTCCAGATCTAGCATTCCATCGTTCTCCTAACTGAATTTAGGGCCTAAATAACCATGGATCCACAATTCTCAACTAAAAGAAAGAGGGAAGAAAGAGGAGAAATTTATATTGACCAGATCCAAGAATTTACCTTACTACGAATAGATTTCTAAGCATCTTCTTTATTAATATACATTCTTTTCCTCCAGATCTTGAATCAGAATTTTCCAAAACTAATTATTCCATTTTTCTAAAGATATTTGTGGAGGAAGAAGAATGGCAGAGCTTAGGCAGCCTCCCGGAAAATATAAGATTTGGGCTAGGCTCTACTAGCCTGTTTATAGGTGTTCAGGATCTTAGCATACACGGCGCAGTGAGTCAGCAAAGAATGTGGTTAAGAAAACAGTCCAGATTCATCAATGAATCTTCCCAGATCTGGAGTTGGTCGACCCACTTATGGTTGTGTCGACCCTAGGGTCGACCCCCTTATGGGTGTGTCGACCCTAGGGTCGACCCCCGGGTCCCGCGAGCAATCTTGGGTAGATGTTTACCGTTTTAACATTTTTAATTGTAAAAGTTTGGTTAATATCCCATTATACTTTCTTTAATTTATTTAAGTGTTATATTTACATATAATCTTCTTATATGTATAGAAACTTTAAATGCCCATTTTACACGTGTGCGTATATATATACATGTACAACTTTTATTTAGTTTTCAAAATTCAAAATGTGTTATGTTGTTATTTAATTCATACCATAATTTTTTGATTGTAGACTTATTTTGAATTTCTCCTTTGTATATATATGTTTTTGCACATATACGCATATATTTTCATATACATGTACATATATATGTATATATATATATATTTATACTTCCTTATATGTATAATTTTTCTTATATGTGCGTTTATACATTTTTCTTTTTAGAACATGTGTTATTTTAGTCGTTCCTTTAAAATAAAGATATGGCGCCTGCGGGCATCGAACCTACGCCACTCCCATAAAAGCCACATGCTCTAACCAACTAGACTACTTAGGCTTTTGTTAACAAGGCTTAGAACAATGCTGGTCATTGTTCTTTTCTTATTCCTCCCTTTCATTTAAACCATTGCGTGTAACCTTATCATTTTGCATGCATTTCTTTCTTTCATTTTTCTTTTCTTACAAATGCATAATATTTGTAAATTATTGCATGCAACATAATTACGCTGCATGCAACCAATTTCTTTTTTCTTTTAACGTTTGCGTTGCATTGTTATTTAGATTAATCTTTTCTTTTTTTTCAACGCATGTATTTATTACATGCAATCATATATTACCATTATTTTATTCTTCTTTTATATATTTATGTCTATGCATATATACACATATGCACTATTAAATATTTAATTGTCATAAAATGCGGTGTATTATCCTTGCAAGGATTTCTCGAAGTAAGAACGTTCATCCTCTAGCCGCATTCGCAAAGACGAGCATCCCCTTCCAAAGATTTCTTCCTTTCAATCATCTGGGAACACTCTAATTTCAACTCATCAAGTTTTGCCTTTAAAGCCACATTTTCCTCCTGAAGGGTTTAAGCAGAAGACTAGGCTGCTGAAGCCACCTTCTCAGCTTCAGTTATTGCGGTAGCCAAGTACACATTCTTATTCTTTAATCTTCAGCCTCTCTTCTAAGGATGGAGGCTTCATCTTTGAGAATGAAAAAGTCATGACGAAAGAAAAACCAGCTCTTCAGAAGCTGAAAACAAGAAAAGTGAAACGTGATAGGGACGAAAAAAGTAAAAAGTAAAGAGGCAAAAGACAAAAAAAGAATATGTTCCTTAAGAACCGGAAGAATGACAAACTAGTATGTCAACGAAGCAAGAAAGTTATTAAAAGAAGAAAGCAAGAGTGATTCCAAAACCAAATTCACCTCCTCGACAAAGTTTACTGAATGATTTGAGGTGGAGGCAGAGGCGGCACCAACGATAGGGGCTAGTAGAAGAAGTGGATGCCATTCTTCAACATTGCCTAATATTGACAATGAAATTTTCAAACCATGGTACGTATAAAAGTTTAGTTAGCTTCAAATGGTACTTTCAAGGTTGGGATCAATGCCACAAGATGGAGAAACTTTGGTTTTTTGAGTGGGTAGTTTCCTCTATCGGCACCCTTTTCAGCAGAAAAATTTAGTATAGGCTCCGAGGAAATTTTATCCCTCTATAGAGGGGGATATTCGAAAGAGACCTTTTGGAGTTTCTCTGGAGATCCCTTAAGAACATTATAGAGCATTCTTTACATAGTAAGACCATTGGCTCTTAAATAAATTAGAAGAACGTGATAAGAAAATGGAATAACTGTAATGGTGAAACAGCTAAACGAAAACTTACTTTCGAGAGTAGCTAGAGTGGTGATGAAGAGATTAACTTCACAGTATCACCCTGAGTCATGTGAAGGCATCCCCTTGATGAAGAAACCAATATGGTAGGGGCCATCAGGATTCTTTTCCACTAGGGAGGACGGTTATACTTTTGAAGATTGACCAATGTTAAAAGTGTAGACCTTCATCCCAATTTTTCTGAAGCCTCCTTGGGATCATTTATTATCCGATCCATGTTATCCTCTAGAAGTTTCAGCACATTCTCTTCCAAACAAGTGTTTGACGAAATATTTTTAAGGAAAAGAAGAAGGACAACCATGGTTTTGGAATATAGTCCTTACCAAGCCTTCTGAATTTCTCGCTGATGTCTGGAGAGCATAGGATAAAGAAGAATGCTATTTCTCAATCTCTCGAATTATCGACAGGATCGACAATCAGTGACTTCTCCAGGTTTTTCTGATACAATGCAGGGTTGGACTTGCTGATTTTGGCCAACCTAAGAGGGTGATAGAGAACCACAAAACTCAGAGATGGACCTCCAGATTCACGAGCTATCAGCTCCATACATAGCATGTAAGTATACGTATTTAGAGATAACTGGATAGGAGAAAGCTGGGATTGATGGAGGAAACGTGAAAAAAATAAGGAAAGTGGAAAATCCATTATGCTAGATGTGGATGGAAGTATAAGAGAAAAATCCTTCCAGCAGATTATCAATGTAAGACCCTTCGGGTGGAGGAATAGCTTCCACCTCAGAAATATGGAAGTCTCCAACGATGGAATCCACTTCACATGAATTATAAATAAAAGACCTTCGCGAAATAGTAGCAATTTTTTCAGGACTCTTCCTTCGTATTTGGGGAGTAGTGAAGAAAATTCACCATCTACAAGGGCTTCCTTTGGAGAAACCTTCCGAACACATTTCTTCTTTCCCATAATCTACTAAGTGGTTTTGTTTCATAATTATAAAATAACAACACTTCAAAAAATCTTCCGAAATCACAATGAGGCGATAGAGGAAACCACCAAACAAAGGTTCTTCCGGAAGATGCGCGCTGCAGGCTATGGTATTTTATCACTTAGTCATATCCAGATTATTAGGACCAATGTACACAGCGTATACATAACCAAGAGTACTCAATTGAATTGTAATTTGAATTCATTAAGATTTCTGTCAAACACATGAAATATAACAAAATTTAAGGAATATGGATTGAAATTAAAAGGTGTCAAATCAATATCGAGATTCACAAAAAAAAAATTCGAAGTTTCGTAATTGGCTCCATTGGCAGACTTAAAACCAAATCGATTATTGATTAAAAAAGAGAAATCCCAAAAATAAATCAAATTCCATGGGTCAGTTATAGAAATTGGATAAAAAAAGTAGTATTTACCTGAAGTTAGTGATTAAAACAAGTCCGAAAATTTCAATCTTTTAATATATAATGCTTGCAGTTTTGAGATAACATTTGCAGGTGAGAAAAAAAGAAAAAGAAGGCATGCTATTTATAAAGATAAAGGAAAAAGAATAAGAAAGACATATATTGATCTAGATCGAACCATCCAGACAAGAATATCAGGAGGCGGGAATGATGTCATGAGCATTGAAATTTAGAGCGGCTGACCTGAAAAGTCTAGAACACCCCTCCCTAGTGGGGGGAGCTAAATGTTTGCACCAAAATAAATAAGGAAAAGGAAAAGGCTAATATTAAGGTGACGGAGTGTGTATGACAACATTCTTTCAAGAGAGATGAAACCAAAAGCTCATTATACACTTTCAAAACCAAGGGTAGAGAGGCAAGAGATTGCTACTTCTTCCAGAAAGCGATTGTCGGCTTAACCCGAAGGGACCGAACCCCAGCTATGCAATTTCCAATTGTAAAGGGCTATGTTTAGTATACCTTTCGGTTACCCGAAACAGGAGTACATGAAAGATTGAGCTCGTACCAGTAGATCATCATACAAGAAGGGAATAACTGCTTTGGCAACACTAACTAACGAAAGATACAGCAAATCTGTCTCCACGTCAACTTATTGAGACTTCACCTTTGGAAGCATCCTTTAGAAAACTCTTGCAACACCCTACAGTTGTCTCCTAAGGACTGACAGAAGATGCACCCACGAAGCTTCTATATGCTCTTCGGACAAAATGCCGGGACAAAGACTGTATGCCAGCCGATGGGCCGAACCGCACCTATAAATATGACTCTAAGGGTCCAAAATCGGGGAAAACTTTTCATTTCTCAATCTTGTAATCTCAAGTCTAAATTGTAAACCCTAATTTCTGAATTTATTTGGGAAAAAAATACATTAGTTCATCTAAAACCTTTATCCAAGGACTATGAAAGGACCTGACCATCACACTATTTCATTGTTAATCCAAGATATTCGTAACCATGTAAGACTGTTTATCCTACCTGAGTCTTAGGTCTTATTCTAACCACCAAGCAAGGTCTCCATAACCTAACCGAAACCATGGCTAGTAATAGTAAACCAATGGTTATCCAAGTTTTTCCTACACCATCTAGGTCCAATATTTCCTTTTAGTGCTATCAAGAGGGCCGACACAAAATTTACCAAAAGAATATCATAGACCTTAAATGTATATTAATAATGGAAATCCTAAGCTGCCAAAGGGTCATCCTGTTTGATCGAAAAAGTTATGCTAAACTACATAGGATATACTGAAGTGCAAATTATAGTTATTTTCTAAGTTATGGAAATCTTACTTTTCAAACCTTTCTTTCTACAGGAATCCTCTTTCGAAGATCACCGAAAGCATTCAACAAAAATCCAGCTATGGAAAACGGTATTCAATCCGGAACTCATTCCATTCGTAAGCAAAGTGTTAACTGACCTTTTGGTCTGGTTTCCAAAAATACACGAGACACACTCTACTCAACACACCACGTGACGTCAAAGTCCGAAGTGTCACCAAAACTCAACGGATTCAAGACCAAGAGAAGTCAGTAAGCACGAGCTTCACGACTCCTCAAAACCATGCACCAATCACTCTTTCGTGCCCCACAAATGAGGGACTTGAACCCGTAATCTTCGTACCCCTCAGTCCCTTCACCTCGGCTTCCCCTTTCTCCAAGTTTCAAACCCCAGAATTTCTCGTATCCGAATACTTCGGACCCCTCACCTTCTCCAAGCTTCGGACCCCAGTACATCTCGTAGTCGAATACTTCGGACCCCGGTACATCTCGTAGTCGAATACTTCAGACCCCTCCACAACTTTTCGAACCCCTTTCCAAGCATTCTTTGGACCCCACAAAGTGACACGGCTAACGTATCCCATGGATACAAATTTCATACCCCAGGAGGTATGAAATTCATACCCCTAAAGGAGGATATGAGTTTTTCTAAGAGTTGTAAGGGGGATCCTGAATTTTGGAAGCCTGCACTCAGAGATACGAAATGTACTGTTATGGTCCCAAAATCCTACCTACTCCCACCTAACCACTCCACTATAAATACCCCTAAGCTTGCACTTCAAAGAGGTTGGAAACTGGCTTATTTGACAGTTCATGGGGGCTCCAAGTGACCTTTTTAATGGCATCCTAGCTTTGAGGAAGAAGGACAAAAGTGAATTTCTCCTAATATTCATATATGATATTTATGACATCAAAATACTTAGAAATGTTTGTAAGAGGATGTCATGAGATAGTCCTAAGCTTGTAACTCATTGTTGTCAATAAAATATCAGTGGCTCTTCTAAAGTGGACGTATGCCTCATAAGGAAACGAACCACTATTAATTTACTATGTTATTCACTGCTTTCTGCACTTATATTTCCATGCAAAACGTAATTCTCTAAGTAACACAGAATCTTTGGGTGTTACGACATTTTTTGTTGTCAACGTTCTGGTGCTTTCATTGAGAACTTAGACTTGCATCTTTGTCACACCTCTCTATCTCCACTTTGACGTGCTTTAGGTTCCTTCTGTAACTTGCCGTCGGGTCCGCTTATGATGGTAAAGCGAACAAAGAATCAAATGATCCACTCTTCTGCTGCCGCCGAAGCTGGAACATCTCAACAACCTCGGTCGGCGGATAACCCGACTGAAACAAATACCCTTTTTCCTGTCTATCCAGTTAAAGCGCTCAGCAGATTCAAAGCGACAGAGGTCCAAAAGTCATAGCGGGGATAAAGCGAGGAAATAGCAGGATATAGCAGATGACTCTAAAGTAGCACATATAGTTCATTCATAATGTTTTGGTAAATATATAAATGAGAATTAAATTAAAAAACTAACACTTAGTTTAACTATAATTACTACATTCTTAAGTTTAAAAAATAGTTATGCAAATACTTATAAATAAACGTAAAATACTAATGGAATTAATTAGATATAAAACAATATTAAATTATTTTTGTTTCTAAAAATATGTATAAAAAGATTAAATTAGAAGACCTAATTTCTTAATTTTTGTAATGTATAAATGCCATTTTATAGTTCATTTTTTGCATCAAAGATTTAGCGGGAATAACATAATCTAGTGGTAATAACATGGTATGTCGAGAATAGCGGTATATAGTGGGCTTCAAGCGGAGAGGTTATATTAGACGCTATTTCTCCGAAGTGTATCAGTAGTAATCCGCTATGGGATATAACTTGGTTATACCGGGGTAATAGCGGGGAGTTAACTGTACAGCTTCTTGTGGACCCCGAAGCCCCCATAACCTAAGCGTAGGTCCACTCGCTTAATAAGGAGTACGAAAATAAAGCTCTTGAATTCTACCAGGCATTGAAAAATAACATCAACCTTATGCGCCAACTTTAAGAAAGTCAACGCATCGTCGCTCGACTTCAGCTCGCTCAGAACAACGCTTAACTGCAACGTACTATATCGAAAACCTCTTCTTCCTAATCAAGGGGACCACATCAAAGAAGGAGGCTCAACCTCGTCAATAATGTCGTCGTCCTCTCCAACGCTCATACTAATGGAAACGGCAACAGAAATGGAAATGGTGATCGAACCACCGTCACTAGCAGTGGGGGAACGCAGTACCGTGACCATTCTCTTTGATCATCAATGACGAATTAAGACCAAGTAACCGACCCCCTCTTTGATAGAACCCAACCATTTTCGCTTAGAACCTAGGGCCTGCACTTTCGATGACCAAGCAGGCCCAGGTTCCCTCAGATCAGGATGCACACCAGCCCGCTTAACCTCGCCATCCATACCAAAACTAGACCATCGATGTCGATGACATGAAAGAGGACGAGCCTGACGTGCCTCACAAAAGGCGCCCACGGAATAGAAATCCCGAAGTTCACGAAAACCAATGGATTCCACGAGATGATCCCCATTCGGCATATCTCCCCGACATGGTCCGAAGGATCATGAGAGATATGCGAGGGAACGCCAACACTAGGGAATCAACTGACCGCGAGAAAACTCTGTCGATTACTGCAGATTCCACGACCTGTATGAACACAACACTAGATTGTCATCACCTCAAGGATGCAATCGAAAAAATCATCCACGAGAGACGCCTGGAACAGTATGTTCAGGATACTGCTCCTCCAGAAGCAGCCATGAGCCCTCCAACGCCCACGCTTCCAACACCTGCTAACATGGCCCTAGGGACATCTAACCAAAGATCACATGGCATCGTGATCAATACTATTTATGGCGGACCTCACCCCACACATGACAGCTTTCGTAAGATAGAGGAGTATGCCAAGTCTCTAAAGCATGCTACCTACGAAGCTTGCTTTACTTTGGACAAGTCCGTCCGTGCCAAGCTCTTAAAGACAGTGCGGGATGATATTGTCTTCCGTGAGAAAGATTCCACGGGAATCGATATCCCGACCATTGACCCTCTCATCATCTCTGCCTAGATCGGGTCAGCTTTCGTCTGGAGAATCCTCATTGACTCAGGAAGCTCGGTCATCATCGTCTTCAAGGCGGCCTATGACCAGATGAAAGTTGAGACCAAAGACTTGAAGTCCCGCCATGCCACGATCCACGTCTTCAATGGATCTTCCAACCACCCAATGGGTATGGTCGAGCTACCTATAGAACTCAGAGAAAGGAATCAGAGCCGGGTCTGAATCCTCACCTTTGTAGTTATAGACGTCATACGTCTTCTTTGGACTCCCTTCCCTTTCAGAATTCCGAGTCTGCATGTCACCATGGTTCCTCCTAATGAAGTTCTAAATAGAAAATGGGATTGAAACAGTCAAGGGTAACCAAGCAACATCTCGAGATTGCTAAGCAATATAATGGAAGAACGCGCATAATGAGGACAAAGGCAAGACCGTGCCTCCGCCTTCTGACGACCCGCCCCGCACCAGCCTGCATTTCCTCCGAAGGTGCGCTGTACACATGCCCGACTAGCACGGGACAGTTGTCAGAAGAAAGGAAAGAAGGGAATTAACTAAACGAGGGACCTGTAGAATGTCTCACAGCGCATGGAATAAAATATAATAATAACATACTTGACATAAAACAGGTGAGACAGTGCATAAGCTGATAACTAAAATCAACATCAATCATCAGAGCAGCGGAAATCCAAATACAGCTTATTACAACTTTTCAAATTTACTGTCTCTAACAAAAGAAAGCTAAAGTAGAAGATGCACCACCAATGCCCAAGCAGTGATCTTCAACAACACAGGGAGAATACTATATATATTACGTGGAAGCCTCCTGCTCGTCTCCGGATCATCTACCCGTGCATCACCAGCTAACTTGTCTCTAGTCTGCTCGTGTGAGCACCCAGAGTAATAAGAGGAGACATAAAACTCTGGGTCAGACATAAAGCCTGGTATGAGCGATAAGCATCTAAACAGAATAATAACAGGTATACTAAACCATACCTGAACCTGGACCTGCAACCAAAGAGTTAGTACCACATACCGTACAATACTCTAAGGTGCCATAATAAATAGTGTAAGAATATGGGGGTGGGGTGTGTATGTCATAATGATAGCAAACAAACCATCCATAGCAACCATCCTCACATCTCTCACTCAGTGCATAAAGCATACGACATCTACCACCTTGGAACACTAGACAAATTGAGGTAACGACGAATCCCGACTTGTAGAAACCCTGTTGTGACCAAGCTAAACATATGGGGTCATGACCAAACATTTCAATGACCCATTTCATTGATCGTAGCCCTTGGTTCTACCAATGCCATAATGGCCCTGAATCCGCCTCCGTACCTCCTACCATAGTGGTCCAAAGCTATAGACATCGAAAACCCCTTAGCACGCGTCCCGCGGCAAAGCCCAACCATGAAGCGAACTCGTTGATTCCCATCTGGATCTTGAGCTCAAACTTATCATTTGGACTTCCTTTGCATCTCGGGTTTGGTCGAATTGGAGTGGGTCTTCAGAAGAGTTGTCGCGCAGTAACAGTCCTAGAATTCGGTTCGGTTCGGTAGTCATCACCCTCGTCGGTTCGGTTCGGTAGTCATCACCCTTGTTGGTTCGGGTCGGTACTCCACTTCGGGTCGGGTCGGTGTCCTCCTCGGGGTCGGGTCGGGTTGTTGTCTTCCAGTTCATCCGATCCGATCCCTTCGCCTTACTCCAGTCGTAGCCTTCCATTCTTAAGTCGATCCGATCTGGCCTCCATTATCCTTCCGATCCGATCCCCTTGTCCACTCCAACTCTAAGTAAACGACCTTCCTTTTTGCCAAGTCTCTTTTGTGCCAAACTCCAGTTCGGGTCGGGTTTTCTTGTCCAGTTCACATATCCGATCCGAGCCCTCATCCGATCCGATCCGAAGCCCTGCACAACTTTCTACAACTTTTTCCAGCAACTTGTTTACGCCGTTCGACGACGTTTTTGACAAATCTAACTATTCTAATCAATCACAAATCATGTCAAATAGTCATAACAACATATCAAACTAACCACAAACACCAAAACAATGAATTTACATGTCAAAATGGATCAAATGTGCCCAAAACCCCTTATTTTCCCTTAAGCATGTTTAAGTAAATCTAATCACAGGGTTAACAAAACTCAATCAAATTAAACCAAATTTCTACCAAAGGCATAAAATATTATTTAAGAATTTCTAAACATTTTTCCATAATTTATTAGTGTATAAATCCGCTAATCCTCACTAATTACCCGTAATTACCGTAATTAGTGCAAAAACTATGCAAATCACTCACCTTGGTCACAAATGAAACACCAAATCTGAAATACTCTCTGTTTGGGTCGAATTCCTATGTATAGCAGCAGCACCAACCTTGCTTTGTTGCTATTTGGCCTTGTTTTGATGTAGTTTAGGCTTAATCTTCACTAAACATGTGTTTTGGAGTGGTTTTAGAGGATGGAAGCCATTACTAAGGTCTCAAGAAGGTTTGTGGCGGCACAAAACTGAAATGAAAGTGACTTCCTAACCCTAATCAGTCCTCCTATACCTCTAAACCCGAAATTCCCCTCTGGGCCTAGATGCTAATCACCCGGTTAAGCCCAATTAAGCTGTTTTTCACCATCTGAAACTTGTTTCAGCCATATCTCCCAAATGGTGAGTCCGTTTGGCTAATGTGACCACTCTACGGAAAGAGAAACCATCATCCGGAGCCAATGGAAGTGGTTTCAGGTCAAAATTCCTTTCCAGTCAAAAGTTATGGCCAAAACAGTGCCAACTAGGGGTAAAATGGTCATTTAAAAATCGGGAAAAATCATGAACATGGGAAATGACCACAATAGTCGTCTCCCAAAGTTACATGACCATACGACTTCGTATGTGAAGGAAATAAATATCCTACGGTCCTATGATGCGTAGAATACGGGTCGTTACACTCTTCCCCCCTTAAGAAATTTCATCCCCGAAATTCTTTAACCCAAAATATACGAAGGATCCCGCATGCCTAACAACCACATACAACAATCAAATCATGCAAAACAAGCAAACAAGCCTATCCTAGCATGCGGAAAACTAAATCGAAGTCAAAATCTTACCAGGCAAAGAGTTCTGGATAAGTCTTCCTAATGTTCTCCTCTGTCTCCCAAGTACAATCATTCTCGTCCTCGCCCCACTGAACCTTGACTAGCTTCACCGCCTTCCTTCGAAGTTGCTTCATGTCGTGCTCGACAATACGGGCCGGCTTGCGGTTCCCAACCGCCTCGGGTTCTACTTCGAAGTCCTCCAACTGATCAGGTGAAATAGTCATATCCGGGTCGTGCACGAACTTCCTTAGTTGGGAAACATGAAATACGTTGTGAACCCCCGCCATCTTC
This sequence comes from Allium sativum, assembly GCA_030737875.1. Taxonomy (NCBI): domain Eukaryota; kingdom Viridiplantae; phylum Streptophyta; class Magnoliopsida; order Asparagales; family Amaryllidaceae; genus Allium; species Allium sativum. The sequence continues at coordinate 360,866,354 of CM060916.1, read as the reverse complement.
TCTGGTAAGTCAATTCTATATGCCAAATTCCCGACTACTTCAAGAACAGGGAACGGGCCAACAAATCTTGGTGCCAACTTGCCTCTCCTGCCAAATCGTATTACTCTCTTCAATGGAGAAATCTTGACAAACACCAAGTCACCAACGGAGAATTTTAGGTCTCTTCTCCTCTTATCAGCATAACTCTTCTGCCTATCTTGGGCAGCCTTCATTCGTCGTTGAATGATCTTGATCTTATCTGAAGTTTCCCTCACCGCATTTGGTCCAAGCATAAACTTCTCGCCAGTCTCTATCCAACATGATGGTGAGTTGCACGGTCTTTCGTACAAAGCTTCAAACGGAGCCATTCCGATACTGGATTGGTAGCTATTATTATATGCAAACTCTACTAGATGCAGTTGGTCATCCCATGATCCACCAAAATCCAATATACATGCTCTCAAGAGATCTTCCAAAATACGATTCACCCTCTCCGTCAGACCGTCGGTCTGAGGATGATATGCGGTACTGAGATGTAACTCTGACCTTAGAGCCTCTTGCAAGCTCTTCCAAAACCCACTAGTGAACAACGGGTCTCGGTCGCTCACAATGCTTTTAGGTACTCCATGAAATCTCACTACCCACTTCATATATAATTCTGCTAACTTAGCTGCAGTTCTGGTCGATTTGACTGGTATAAATCTTGCACTTTTAGTCAATCGGTCCACAATCACCCAAATGCTATCATGTCCCGATCTAGTCCTTGGTAAACCATCGATGAAATCCATCGAGACTTGCTCCCATTTCCATTCGGGAATTTCTAATGGCTGTAACAACCCACTAGGCTTCTTTTGCTCGGCCTTAACTAGCTGGCAATTCATGCACTTGGATATAAACTTCCCAATGTCTCTTTTCATCCCTTCCCAGTAGTAGGTCTGCTTCATATCTCGATACATCTTGTTACCACCGGGGTGTATAGTCAGCTTTGAGTGATGACATTCTCTAAGCACTTCATCTCTCAATCCATTGACATTGGGTACAACAAGCTTTCCGTTCTTTCTAAGCCATCCATCTCGATCAAGCCCATACTTGTTCATCTCCTCATCGATATCCATCTTTAACTTGGAGATGATTTCCAATAGGTTAGGATCATCCCTCTGACTAGAGCCGATCTGCTCAATCAAAGTGGGTCTGATCGTCAAACTTGCTAACATTTCTGGATTCAATTCACACTTGGGTCTAAAATCAAACCCAGCGATATACTCCAGTTGCTTCCATTCTAGAAACATGGCCCCTAAACTGGCATGTCTCCTACTCAATGCATCTGCCACTGCATTGCCATTTCCCGGTGTATATGCGATGTCAAAATCATAGGAAGCTAAGAACTCTAACCATCTCTGCTGACGGAGATTCAGATCTTTCTGAGAGAAGAGATACTTTAACGACTTATGATCTGTAAACAGCTCAAATCTTTCTCCCAAGAGATAGTGTCTCCACATCTTTAACGCGAACACGATCGCTGCCAATTCCAAGTCATGGGTAGGGTATCTTTTCTCGTGCGGTTTCAATTGCCGACTTGCATAAGCTACAACCCTACCGCCTTGCATCAATACAGCACCCAGTCCGGTACTACAGGCATCCGTGTATACCGTCATCTCTTCATCCCCCTTAGGAATGACTAACACTGGTGCGCTTGTCAACTTGTCTTTTAGACTCTTGAATGCATTCTCGCACCTTTCATCCCAGACAAAAGCTTGATTCTTCTTGGTCAACTGGGTCAATGGTGCTGCTATCTTGGAGAAACCTTGGATAAACTTACGATAATATCCAGCTAATCCCAAGAAACTTCTTACATTTGTTGCATTCTTGGGCGTAGGCCAATCCTGTACCGTAGCCACCTTTGTCGGGTCCACGGCAATACCATTCTCTGATACAACATGGCCCAAGAACCTCACTTCCCTCTTCCAGAAGTGACACTTAGAAAACTTTGCTTTCAATTGGTGTTTTCTCAACACCTCCATCACTACTCTTAAATGTTCCTTGTGTTCTTCCTCTGTCCTCGAATAGACCAAAATATCATCAACGAACACAAGGACAAACTTATTCAACTGATCCCTGAATACCCTATTCATAAGATCCACAAAATATGCTGGGGCATTGGTCAGCCCGAATGGCATGACCAACCACTCATAAAACCCAGACGGCGTCCGAAATGCCGTTTTAGCTATATTCTAAGCTGATGAAAACCTGTCTCGAGATCTAACTGAGAAAATACTCTTGCGCCACTCAACTGATCGAACAAATCGTCTATCCACGGTAGAGGATACTTGTTCTTCCTCGTTACTTTATTCAACTCGCGGTAGTCTACACACAAACGAAGGGAACCATCCGCCTTGGTAGCAAACACAACTGGTGCTCCCCATTCAGAAACACTCCTTCTGATAAATCCCTTCTTCAAAAGATCGCTGACTTGCACCTCGAGCTCACGCTGCTCCCTTGGTGCCATACGACGAAGTGGCATCACTATAGGCCTGGCATCTTTTACTAAATCAATACGGAACTCAATCTCTCGGTGTGGTGGAAGCCCGGTCACTTCCTCGAAAACATCCGGATACTGGCCAACCACGGGCAAACCTGACAACTCACTATGCGGAATATCGAGGGAGTTTAGAAAACTAGCCAATACCCCCTCACTGGGTAGACCACCAAACACTATCCTCCGCCCATCATCCGCTCTAGCTGTCACCAAAAAGCCCTCACAGTCTACCACCACCGCGTATCTTCGGAGCCAATCTACTCCCAAAATAATGCCAAACCCAGTAAAGCCCAAAACAAAGCAATCACAAACAAACATGCATCCATGACTCGATAAGACCACATTACGACAAATCATGCTAAGGCTAGTCGAACCACCAATCGGGTTCGTCACTACTAAAGGTCTATCGACAATCCCGGGCTCCAATCCCAACCTATCTACCAGGTCACTAGATATGAAAGAACTGGAAGCTCCGGTATCAAACAAAACTCTAACAGGAACATTGTAAACAGAAAGCATACCTTGGATGACGATATTCTTTCCTTTCTCCACCGCAGTTGGGGCATTCGACCAAGAAGGAATAGCATTAAGGGCGTAGGCTTTCACCATTTGCTTTTCTTTAGGGGGTTGCGGACACTTGTCCTTGTGATGTCCCATTTGGCCACAATTGAAGCACTTCCTATCCGCTGGCTTGGTCCGACAATTACTAGCATAATGGCCCTTCTTACCACAGCTGAAGCACTCAACATCTTGCTTATTCTTTTTCTTCTGGCCATCCTTAGTCTGATTCTGCTTTCTCTTATTTTGGGAACCACCTTTGCCTCCACCACTTGCTTGTGGTTTTGGCTCTTCTGCAGATGCAACCTCAGTCTTCGGCTTAGGGTAGAGACTCTCCGACCTCAATGCTTTTCCCACAATCGACTCAAACGTCTCATCGATGTGGTTAATAAGCTTTTACCCCAAGTACTGATCCAAACCAGTTATGAATTTCTCATTCTTCTTCTCGGCAGTATCAATAAGAGATAACCCATACTTTGACAAAGTGTCGAATTCAGCAATATACTCCGAGACAGCCCTGCCATTCTGTTTGAGCTCCAAGAATTTCTTAAACAGCACTGACTTCTGAGCAGCTGGAATGAACTTCTCGCTAAAGCAAGCCTTAAACTGCTCCCAAGTAATCTGATCTTCGGGAGTAGCTGCCTTTATAGCATTCCACCAATTCATTGCCCGCCCTTGCAGCTGACGGGACGCTAGTTTTCTCTTCATCGCATCCTCGATACCCAAATCCTCGAAGATACGTTCGCAACTATCCAACCAATCCTTAACATCCGTGGCCGACTCCGTTCCATGGAACGGCTTCCCACCAAGGCTAGTATAATCCTTATTCAGCTTGGCGAAGTCGACTCTCGGCGCCTGCACTATTGGACCACCACCATTTCCACCATTGGGAGCTGCCCTCTGTACATCTCTAAGCATCTCTCTCATGAGGTCAGTAAACATCGTCCTCATGTCAGCAGCATTCTCATTATTGGCTCCCCTACCAGCACCTCTAGTATATCGGCTCATCGTCAATCTGAAAAAGGAAACGATTAACGACTCCATAGTGGTGCTAGTGCAGTACGACTTCATCCTAGTACTACTAATAGTATATATATATACATAGCTTTTAAAAACCAAAGTAATCACAAATACGCTCTCTCGTATACGTATATTATCCCTCCCTGATAACTTCCCTAGGTTAACTACGCAACCTAGAGCTCTGATACCAATTGTGACGACCCGCCCCGCACCAGCCTGCATTTCCTCCGAAGGTGCGCTGTACACATGCCCGACTAGCACGGGATGGTCGTCAGAAGAAAGGAAAGAAGGGAATTAACTAAACGAGGGACCTGTAGAATGTCTCACATCGCATGGAATAAAATATAATAATAACATACTTGACATAAAACAGGTGAGATAGTGCATAAGCTGATAACTAAAATCAACATCAATCATCAGAGCAGCGGAAATCCAAATACAGCTTATTACAACTTTTCAAATTTACTGTCTCTAACAAAAGAAAGCTAAAATAGAAGATGCACCACCAATGCCCAAGCAGTGATCTTCAACAACACAGGGAGAATACTATATATATTACGTGGAAGCCTCCTGCTCGTCTCCGGATCATCTACCCGTGCATTACCAGCTAACCTGTCTCTAGTCTGCTCGTGTGAGCACCCAGAGTAATAAGAGGAGACATAAAACTCTGGGTCAGACATAAAGCCTGGTATGAGCGATAAGCATCTAAACAGAATAATAACAGGTATACTAAACCATACCTGAACCTGGACCTGCAACCAAAGAGTTAGTACCACATACCGTACAATACTCTAAGGTGCCATAATAAATAGTGTAAGAATACGGGGGTGGGGTGTGTATGTCATAATGATAGCAAACGAACCATCCATAGCAACCATCCTCACATCTCTCACTCAGTGCATAAAGCATACGACATCTACCACCTTGGAACACTAGACAAATTGAGGTAACGACGAATCCCGACTTGTAGAAACCCTGCTGTGACCAAGCTAAACATATGGGGTCATGACCAAACATTTCAATGACCCATTTCATTGATCGTAGCCCTTGGTTCGACCAATGCCATAATGGCCATGAATCCGCCTCCGTACCTCCTACCATAGTGGTCCAAAGCTATAGACATCGAAAACCCCTTAGCACGCGTCGCGCGGCAAAGCCCAACCATGAAGCGAACTCGTTGATTCCCATCTGGATCTTGAGCTCTAACTTTTCATTTGGACTTCCTTTGCATCTCGGGTTTGGTCGAATTGGAGTGGGTCTTCAGAAGAGTTGTCGCGCAGTAACAGTCCTAGAATTCGGTTCGGTTCGGTAGTCATCACCCTCGTCGGTTCGGTTCGGTAGTCATCACCCTCGTTGGTTCGGGTCGGTACTCCACTTCGGGTCGGGTCGGTGTCCTCCTCCGGGTCGGGTCGGGTTGCTGTCTTCCAGTTCATCCGATCCGATCCCTTCGCCTTACTCCAGTCGTAGCCTTCCATTCTTAAGTCGATCCGATCTGGCCTCCATTATCCTTCCGATCTGATCCCCTTGTCCACTCCAACTCTAAGTAAACGACCTTCCTTTTTGCCAAGTCTCTTTTGTGCCAAACTCCAGTTCGGGTCGGGTTTTCTTGTCCAGTTCACATATCCGATCCGAGCCCTCATCCGATCCGATCCGAAGCCCTGCACAACTTTCTGCAACTTTTTCCAGCAACTTGTTTACGCCATTCGACGACGTTTTTGACAAATCTAACTATTCTAATCAATCACAAATCATGTCAAATAGTCATAACAACATAGCAAACTAACCACAAACACCAAAACAATGAATTTACATGTCAAAATGGATCAAATGTGCCCAAAACCCCTTATTTTCCCTTAAGCATGTTTAAGTAAATCTAATCACAGGGTTAACAAAACTCAATCAAATTAAACCAAATTTCTACCAGAGGCATAAAATATTATTTAAGAATTTCTAAACATTTTTCCAGAATTTATTAGTGTATAAATCCGCTAATCCTCACTAATTACCCTTAATTACCGTAATTAGTGCAAAAACTATGCAAATCACTCACCTTGGCCACAAATGAAACACCAAATCTGAAATACTCTCTGTTTGGGTCGAATTCCTCTGTATAGCAGCAGCTCCAACCTTGCTTTGTTTCTATTTGGTCATGTTTTGATGTAGTTTAGGCTTAATCTTCACTAAAAATGTGTTTTGGAGTGGTTTTAGAGGATGGAAGCCATTACTAAGGTCTCAAGAAGGTTTGTGGCGGCTCAAAACTGAAATGAAAGTGACTTCCTAACCCTAATCAGTCCTCCTATACCTCTAAACCCGAAATTCCCCTCTGTGCCTAGATGCTAATCACCCGGTTAAGCCCAATTAAGCTGTTTTTCACCATCTGAAACTTGTTTCAGCCATATCTCCCAAACGGTGAGTCCGTTTGGCTAATGTGACCACTCTACGGAAAGAGAAACCATCATCCGGAGCCAATGGAAATGATTTCAGGTCAAAATTCCTTTCCAGTCAAAAGTTATGGCCAAAACATTGCCAACTAGGGGTAAAATGGTCATTTAAAAATCGGGAAAAATCATGAACATGGGAAATGACCACAATAGTCGTCTCCCAAAGTTACATGACCATACAACTTCGTATGTGAAGGAAATAAATATCCTACGATCCTATGATGCGTAGAATACGGGTCGTTACAGCCTTCTTGAGTCAAGACTTTTTTTGCATAGCAATTAAAGGTGCCTGAGTCTTTTCTCAGGCACCATTAACTTCTTTCCGACGATCTCGATACAAGGGAGGAGAAAGAGCCCGATTCCAAAAAGGGCTACCCCAGTGTAACCTAAGGTGGATTTTCCGGTCAGCCCTGAAAACCAAAAAAAGGTCTTGAAAGTTGGATTAGAACTCCATCCCCTAATAAAAGAAGATCTTGTGGAATTCTTAAGGGCCAACCTAGGCGTATTCGCTTAGACCCACTCTGATATGTGCGGCATCGACCCTACAGTCGCTTGTCATAGGCTAACTCTCAACCACTTGCAACCTCCGGTCAAACAGAAATGTCAATTCTTGGGAATCGAAAGATCGAATGTGCTCAAGGAAGAGGTAGATCGGCTACTCAATAACGATTTCATTCATGAGGCCTACTACCCTGAATGGATCCCCAATCTATTCCTAGTCAAGAAAGAAAACGACAAGTGGAAAACGTGTGTACACTTCTAGGACTTGAATAAAGCATGTCCCAAAGACATCTTCCCACTTCTGAAGATGACCAGCTTGTTGATTCAACCGCCGAATACCAGCTTTTATCCTCCATGGATGCCTAATCAGGCTATGATCATATTCAAATGTATCTCCCGGACCAGGATCATACTTCTTTCATAACCGACCGTGGGCTTTACTGCTGTCGCATCATGCCTTTCAGTCTTAAGAACGCGGGAGCCACTTACCAGCGACTAGCCAGCTTCATTTTCAAAGTCCAGTTTGGGAGATCCATGGAGGTACACGTGCATGATATGCTTGTAAAATAAAAGATGTCGAATGAGAATGTTCGTGACCTCTCCAAAATGTTCGATGTCCTCCGCCGGTACGACATGAAACTAAATCACTTGAAATGCTCTTTTGGCATTGCATCGGGAAAAATTCTTGGGTTACATTGTTAATTCGCGAGGCATCGAAGCCAATCCAGATAAGATCAATGCTAGTCGGGGTATTCAGGTCCCTCAGAGCATCAAGGATGTTCAAAGTTTAATCGGACAGGTCGCCACTTTAAGTCAATTCATCTCTAAAGCCACCGACAAATGTGTTTTTTTTTTGACTTGCTCAGAAAAGGGAAGTGCAACTTCGCATAGACCTTGGAATGCATCGCCGCATTCAAGGACCTTCTGAATCACTTAGAGCGACCAACTATCTTATCCAAACCTATGGATCACATGGACTTATAAGTTTATTAGGCATTTTTGTGCAGGCAATCATCTCATCGCTCGTGCGCATTGAAGATCGTGTCCAACGACCCGTTTATTACATCGGCAAAAAATTAACAGGGGCAGAAAAGAATTACCCAAAGCTTGAGAAGCTAGCATACTGCTTGTTGATCTCCTCCAAGAAGCTATGACCATACTTTTAGTCTCACCCACATCATAGTTTACACTGAACAGCCGCTACGAGAGGTCCCACAGCGATCTGAGGCCTCCGAACAGTTACTAAAGTGGAATATAGAGCTGAGTGAGTCCGAGATCACATTCATCCCTCGCCGAGCCATCCTCGGATAAGTCATCGTTGATTTCATAGCAGAATTCACCATCCCGGAAGAGCCTCTCCGAAAGACATTGAGACTCAAAACATTCAATGAAAACTATTTGTGGATGGATCTTCAAACAATAAGTGTTTCGGCGTCGGAGTCGTGCTCATCACTTTAGAAGAGCTCCCAATATGCTACGCTTTAAAACTCAACTTTCCTACTACCAACAATGATGCAAAATACGAGGCCTTAATCGCTGGGCTCAGAATTGCAATCGAATTTAACATCAAGGCCATCCAAATTTACTTTGACTCACAGCTCATAGTGCATCAAGTGCAGGGAGAGTACCAATCCAAGGGGGCATGGCTCGCTCCCTACCTAGCTCAGGTTCATGAACTACTCACCAACTTCGACAACTACATCATCACACATATCCACCAAGAACAAAATGAAAAGGCTGACTCATCAGCCAAACTGGCAAGCTCTGAGGTTACATAGCTTATGGGGATTACCCCGGTCGAAGTACTCGACCCTCTGAACATTGATCAAATGCAGACTGATTCGGTAATGACAACGGAGACCGAAAATGAGCCTGAGTCTTAGAAGACACCAATCAAGAACTACTTGCAATATGGAACTCTCCCTGTATGCTACAAGGAAAGACAGGCACTAACTATGGAGTTCCCAAAGCCATCATCCACAAAATCATCACTTACTATGGATTTCCCAAATCCATCATCTCTGACAGTGGAACCCATTTTGAGAGCGTAGAGTTCAAGACCTTCTGCCAACGGCATAACATTGAAAAGATATTCTCGGCATTAGCTCACCCTCAGGCCAATGGGCAAGTCGAGGTTATCAGTAAAGTGATTAAATCCAACATCATGAAGCATCTGGAAAAGGACGGAGGCTTATGGGCAGACGAGCTCCCTCTGTCCCTATGGGCCTACCGGACCACCCATCGTCAGCGACCGACCACACCCCATTCGCCCTTGCCTATGGATCTGAAGTCGTCATTCCCATTGAGCTAAATCTTTAATCTCATCGAGTCACCTATTATGATCCTAAGACCAACCAAGACCTACTTCTAGAATCATTCGACTTGCTCGACTAGAAAAGGAACGAAGCTGAGCTCAAAGCTGTCGCTCAATGACAACAAGTAGCCTGGTACTTCAACTCTAAAGTTCTCCGTAAGGACCTCAATATCGACGACCTCATCCTAAAATGGATCTTTCCCACACTAACTGTTTTTAGTCCTTGCGGGGAAGGTCCGTACGTCATACAACAAAGGCTCGGAGATGGAACCTTCAGGTTAGTGACTGTCGACGAAGCCGAACTCCTAAGGGCATGGAATAGTGAACATATTCGTTACTACTTCATATAACTTACTGTACAGTTTTTCCTCTTTCCAACAATGTTTTGTTTTCCTTAAATTCAAAGCATTGTAAAGGTTGTTACTACAAAAAGTTACTATTAAAGGAGATGTTCAATTTCTCTGTGTGAGAGATGCATTTACTTGTTGCATGATATGTTAGGTTGACCATCACAACTACCTTGCACACACAAACACACGAACACGGGATCGGTACCCCTAGGACGGGAGCCGTTACCACCACTCGAGCCTCGAATCAACATCGAGGTCGAGCATAAATAACATTGGATCGACACCCCGAGCACGGGAGTCGGTTCTGCTACTAGAGTCTCAAACCAATGACAAGACCGAGTATAAACAACACCCCTTGAGTCTCGAACCCACGATGGGACCGAGCCTAAATAACGCCACTCGAATCTCAAACGAACGATGAGACCGAGTATAAATCGTTCCGCTCTCAAGTCTTCGAGCTTGAGGGCAATCCGTCAGCCGAGCTAGTGTGATACCGACCACTCCAGCGGCTCCATCCGACCCATCGGGTAAGGATTCGGGTATCTCTCGAACCTCAAACCAAAGACGAGACCGAATATAAATCGTTTTGTTCCCAAGTCCCCGGGCTTGTGGGAAGCCCATCAGCCAAGTTGGTGTGATACCGACCACTCCCGCAGCTGCATCCGACCCATCGGGTCCGGATCCGGGTACCATTTGGCGAATAAATAACACCCTCGATCTTTAAACCCGAGTGAATGACAGGAGAGCCAAAAAGGACGAATTCACGACGTCTATGCCATCTCATGACTTAGGACGAACGAATTCTAGGAGGTCCAAGAGAAAGGGCATCTAATCTGGATTCCACCTGACATAGGACTCTTGATCAAAGTAAAACCCGAGAGTGGAACCATCGTACGACCTCCACACGACTGGGGGCAACCCTAGGCCGGAGTCTCCAATCACATTTCTTTAAGTGTAATAACAAGTATGCTTGTGCAAGTACAGAATGTTGGAAAGCACAGGTAGAACATTTGAACATTTAACATGAAATGTGATTTAAGAAAAGTTAACTAATACTTTCATTCATAAAACATAAGCAAACTACATATCTAATATCTTTCTTTCTAACAATAGGGTGTACATGAGAACCACACTGTGCTTCCAAAGACCAAAAGTGAGGGCCATACTCACGTATACTGTACATATTTGTGACAATTACCGATACTACTCATCCTTTTTCTTTCTTTTCTTATTCTGTACGCCTTTCCCTCCTCCGCCCTTTGTGGGAGTGATGGACTCGTGAGACACCGAGGTGCGCCATCTGCCACCATCCTCGCCGCATGTAATCTCCATAACATCCCCAGGGGCACTACATTACAGTGGTTTGGGGGCAATGTCATAAGCAAGGGCCAGCAAGGCGTCGCCTCCTCCCTGAGCTTTCTTGGCCTCCAACTCCGCTCTCTTCTTAGCATATTTAAAGGCCTATCGATCAGCTATTTTCTTGGACTTGACTTGCATAGTTGCATCCTCCTGAAGCTTCTTCAAGGTCGTCGCGGCCCTTTTATTAGCATCGTCGTTGACTCTCTTCCTCCTTGCCTCCTCATCAACTCGCTCCTTCTCAACCATGTCAGCAGCTTTCTTTTTTCTGGCCTCTTCAGTGGCCCTCTCCTTCTCTACCTCAGCATCGGCCTTCTTCTTCGTCATCGTAGTAGCAGCCTTTTCCTTAGCATCATGTCTAGCCCTAGCTTGTGCCTCCTGTACAACAGCCTCATCCCGCTTCCGCTTTTCCTCCTGCTCCTCATACTTCGCCAGCATCTGGGCTTTCTGGGCTTCCACCATATCCTGCATTGTTGGTACATTTGCCTCCATTGGGCCCATCACATGGATACTTTGGCTGTCCATAACCACTTCTTCCTCCAGAAGATCCTTATAAAGGTTGAATCCTAGCTCAATATCCGAGAACATATCCACGTGACCACTTTCCTCTCCAAATTTTATTCCTTATAGCCCCAATCCAGACTCGGTCTTTTGGGGAAGCATGAGGGCAAAGTCCGGTGTCACTTCAGCTCCAGGAGGGGCTATATAGCAAAAACATAACTATTTAGTTTCTTTAGATCTAGTGCTCCCATCCTCTTCAAGTATCTGTGGTAATGGGATTTTACCTCCAGAAAGGAATGATGTGGGTATGATAGGAAGGGTTCTCGCTATAGCGGTAATAGCGGATCCTGTCACTCCCAATCCTAGATGTTCGGGGTCGTACTCAACTAAGACCGGAACTAGGACGGTGGGACTGCTAGTTGTTTTGGATGCTGGAGCTGACGACCGATAAGAGCTTCACTCCGCAAATGTCTTAGTGACGATCACACTCTCAGTAGCCATAGCTTTTCCCATTTTGGCAGCACGCTTTGCTAACCTCTCCCTCTCGGCATCCTCCTGCAGCAATCGCCTCCCTTCCTCCATCTTATTACGTTCATCTTTGGTCAAGACCTCCTCCATGAGTTTATTCTCGTCTATTTTCACCACCTGTTGCAACCGAGCCTCAAATGGCACCAATTTCTCCCATGTCTGAGCCATCTCCTGGGAATAATCGCTGATCCATGAGATTTCGCGATACTTTAGTACCTTAACAAACATTCCCTGGATGGATTCCTCTAGCGACGCCTCCACCCTAATCTCAGTGTCCTCAATCTCTTCCCTAAGTTGGTCTACTTCCCTTTGGTGTTCGAATTAGCCCATCTAGAGAGCTCGTTACATCCTTGTTGCTAGCTTTGACCACTTCCTTATCCTTCTTGGCCTGCTCCAACTGCCTCCTCAACTCCTCATTCTCTATCAGTAGCCTCTAGACTCTTTCGTTTACTATATTCAATCTCTCATTCTCCAACATCAAAGCCTCGTTGTCCTGCTTTAACTGGTCTTTTTTATCATTTTCTGTAGCCAAATGAATATTCACCTCCTCTAGTTCCAGCTTCTCCTTCTTTAAATGTGCATTATCTGTCAAGACTGATGCCATGGTATCCTTAAAGGTCTCAACGGCTTGCGACTTCTCCTTCTTTTGCTTGTTGTGCTCGTCTTTCAGCTCCGCCATTTCAATAACAAGTGATTAGCATTCAATTAAACTACTATGAACTGAGAAATAGTCACGCAACAGGAATCGGCCTTACCTATCTCTCTCTCTAGGTTGTGGATGGTGGTCTGATCTGCATCAATGGTCAATCCCCAACTCTGGATCTGCACATTCTTCTTCCTGATCAAGCATGAAAGATTCGCGAAGTATTTTTTAAACTCTCTAACTTTTGAAATAGCAGCCCTTACCTTCATCTACACCTCGTCGCTGTCTTCAAGAGGTATCAGGTTGATATTGGGAAGGAGTACTAATTTGTCAAAGTAGCGATCAGGAAATTTTTGCTTCGACAAGGCTTTCCTCTCTTCAATAGAAAGCTCTTGGGTCCCAGGGGCCACCAAGTCTTGCCTCTTCTTCTTCACCATTTCCTTCTTTCTCGAATAGCCAAGTGCCGACTCTTTCCCTTTAGAGACACGAGTAGGAGCCAAAGGCGCAATATAAGGAGGAGCCATCGACGAGGAATGCCAGGTGCCCACTTTGTCAAACCTGGAGTCTTTCCAAGATGTTCGAATAGGAGGCAGTGGAGTCGGAGACCGCCAAGACCGTTTTTTGTTACGGTATTCGCTTTTACGATCATGTGGAGATGGAGGCTCATCAAACAAATTTGTTCTCCTCTTAAATTTCAAAACAAATCCACCTTTAGACGGTCGACGACTCCCATACCCATAGCCTCAACCTCCTCTTCCTCGAGTTATGTCACCTGCAAAGGAAAACTGATCCATGTTTAAATCAAGCACCTTATGCAAGTAAACAATACTTTGTCATGTAGTGTTTATGAATGTGTATCCCAACTGTTCTCTCAACAGACCAGATGATGGTCTGCCTGAAGGAGTCATTTCCCCCGCAGCTAAAGCTAGTTCTTTCATACTTGTGGCGCTAGGCCAAGGAAACGTTTCTAGCGGAAATTTATTAAGCTCGTCAAATTGACCCTCTTTCTCGAGTGAAATGGCAGGCTCAGAAGGAGTCACTGAGGACTATGGCTTAGTCGATATTTTTATGTATACCTCGTCTGTCGCAAGTAGAACAGGAGAGATCGACAAGCCCTCGTCCTTGGCAACTTCCTCCTCATCGTCGGTATCGCCTCCACCAGTTTCCTCCTGAATCTTGGCAGCCTTGCGCGGCTTAGACCCAACAAAGGCATCTTCCTTTTCTGACTCAGAGAACCCGCTTCTTTCCCGATATCCACTTTCTATGCACCACCAACAATGGCTGGTCATATTATTGCTCGATCGTCAGGAAGCAATCATCCACAATGAAGTCCGTCCGGATTTAGAGTAGTCTCAATGAACGTGCCTTAGCCGGGATGGCCAACAAGGATTCGAGACTTTGCTGGTACACGGTGTCTGTAGGCGCCTCAGGATTTCCTGTCATACAAGAATGAGGTTAGATTTAAACTTCCAGACCCACAAATTTTGATCCAAATGTAAGAGGGAGTACTTACTTCCTCCCAACCATCTCGTTGCAAACCCAGGAGGACAGCACACGAAGAACCAGTCGTTCTTATACATAGTCATCTTAGGCTATTTCCCATCGAAGAACTTGGTGCGAAGGGAGGCTTCCAAGAAATATTGAGAGGGCGAAATATTAGCTCTCCTCTTCAACTGAAATAAGAGTCGGATGTCCCCTCCAATGGGTTCTAACCGCAGGTACTCCTTGTAGAGAATGTAGGTGCCTAAAAGGGAAGTCAACACATTTGGATGGAGCTGTGATGGTGCAAGGAGAAAGTAGTGCAGCATATCTCGAATGAAGTTGGTAGTCGGGGGCACGCACCCAGAAATGCTTGCCCGCCTGTTCCAGGAAGTGTACCCTTCCAGCGGTGCGTGAGCCCTACCGTCCTTTCCAAGCATGAGGACATCTCTTTCGGGAATACTGAACTGTAATGCCATGCGCCTTACTGTTGTCCCATCCTTATTTGATTGCGCCGAATCCGTCGGGATCTTGAGTATAACCCTCGACAACATTTCCAATGCCACCAACGCGTTACCCTCAGCGATATCTATGTGTTATACCTCCTCGTGCTCGACCGACGAGTGTTTTCTTTTCGGTTGCATCCTGCAATCAGGCGCTTTCGATGAACTTATTGCCTGAGGAGTGGACTCTCCGGAAGTCTCAAGCCTGCTTCCCTTCGAGCTAGCGTCGCTAGTTGAGTCAGATGTGGATGATGAATGCGGCGAAGCCTCGGCTTACGAAATCTACTGTGTCTTAGACCTTGTCTTCATTGCTAGTTATACTTTCAATATACTACCGTTAGACATCGCAGTTGTATAACCTGTACCCAGCCTGTTGGTGCAATCTAACATGTGAGTGCAGTGTCGTGCTAATACAGTCTGTAATTCAAAAACTTGGGAGACAACGACGATCACAAGCCCCGGGACTGTAACCACTGTCGTAGACAACCAATATTATTAGGTTCGCATCGAGACTCGACTACTACGATTAGAATCGATAAAACAAGTCTAACAGTTCGACAGTTGGGTCACAGTCCAAATGTATACGCTTTATTCCTATGTGCTAGGCCAAATTGCCAATTCAATTATGATCAAAGTAAAACTCAACCTAGTCGTATAGTGTCACGAGAGCAACGCGAACCGAGGGGCGAGTTGTACGAAATTCGAGCCTTCAACAAGGAAGGCAAAGTATGGCCAGGGTGGACACCAAATGCCAAGGCCAGCAAAGATCTCGTACCCCTTTAGAGGTACGAAATTTTGTATCCCCTCTAAGGGGTTCGAAACTCCATATCCCCTAGGGGTATGAAATTTCATACCCCAGTAAGGGGCACGAAAATTCATACCCTCCGAGGGGTACGAACTTCCATCACTTTGGCCGCTCATTTCAAATCCCCTAACCTTTCGGTTCCCCTCTTCTCCTCCACTCCAAATCCAACTCCCTCTCTCTTTCTCCTCTCCGAAATCCCATCTCCCTGAATCTCCCTCTCTCCAAGAACAAACTGAAGTCCACCTCTTAAGCCCGCATCTCAAGAGAGGACCTCGTTTTAGATCCAGGAACCACTCACGAACCTCCCGAGCATCAATTCCAAGGCCGAAGGCGCAAAGATTCTCATATCAACGCTGAGGTTCACTACGAAATTGGTCTATGGCCATGGATGGCTCATGCTAGGGGGCCACCTGTATGTCAATTCCCAATGTACTCGAGGTCTTGATATTCAGTCCTCCTACACAAACTTGCGCAAAGTAAAAGAATAAGAAAGAGTGGGGGGCTCGAATTTATAGGGAACGAGAAAGGCAGGCCTGGCCCATGTCAATTCGTATCCCACGTGGGGATACAAAATTTTTGTACCCTTACGCGGTACAAGGTTTCATACCCGAGTAATGGGTACGAAAATCTCATGTCCGCACGAGGGATACGAGCCTTTAGAAAAAAGAGAAAAAGAAAAGGGGGAATATATAGATTTAATATATGTGTGTCTATACATAATATATGTGCTACGCGATTATGTGTGGATATATTTACATATGAATGTGAACAATTTCTCACTCACGGTCCATCGTGTCTCAAAAGATCGAACACTCGCAAACATGTATTTGCATGCGTTCTCATTCACTCCGGCCTATGTTACTCTTTATTTCTTACTTCCCGTGGCGGCATGAAAAATAATACGAAAAAGGTGTAAGCATATACACGACGTTACATTGACAGAAACTCATTTACATTACAATGTAAACGAGAGTCGACAACTAACGTTTACTTTCATAAGTTAACAGGAATCAGACGATTCAACAAATATTACTCTTTCAACTCAAAACACATCATGTTAAGACACGACATAGTTTGGGGGGCAAATGTCAACCGGTCTTTTGGTCCAGTTCCCAAAAGTACATAAGACACTCTCGACTCAACACACTACGTGACGTCAAAGTTTAAAGTATCACCAAAACACCAAGGATTCGAGACCGAGAGAAGTCACGCAAGTGCGAGCCTCACGGTTCCTCAAAACCATGCATCGATCACTCTTTCGTGTCCCACAAATAACGAACGCAAACCCATAATCTCTGTACCCCTCGGTCCCTTCACCTCGGCTCCCCCTTTCTCCAAGTTTCGAACCCCAGAACTTCTTGTATCTGAATACTTTGGACCCCTCACCATCTCCAAGCTTTGGACCCCAGTACATCTCGTAGCCGAATACTTCTGACCCCTACACAACATTTCGAACCCCTTGCCAAGTATGCTTCGGATCCTGCGAAGTAACACGGCTAATGTATCCCATGGATACGAATTTCATACCCCAGTACGAAATTTGTACCCCTAAAGGGGGGCACAAGTTTTTCTGAGAATTATGAGGGGGATCCGAAATTCTAGAAGCCTGCACTCAGAGATATGAAATGTACTATTATGGCCCCCAAATCCTACCTACTCTCACCTAACTACTCCACTATAAGTACCCCCAAACTTACACTTCAAAGGGGATGGAAATTGGCCGATTTGACACCTCTTGGGAGCTCCAAGTGACCACTTTAATGACATCCTTTCTTTGAGGAAGAAGAAGGACAAAAGTGACATTTTCCTAATATTCATGTATGATTATTATGACATCAAAATAATCAGAAATGTATATAAAAGGATGTCATGAGATAGTCCTAAGCTTGTAACTCATTATTGTTAATAAAATATCAGCAACTCTTCTAAAGTGGACGTAGGCCCCATGCGGGACCGAACCACTATAAATCTACTATGTTATTTATTACTTTCTGCACTTGTATTTCCATGAGAAACATAATTCTCTAAGTAATGGAGAATCTTTGGGTGTTACAACATTTTTTGCCATCAACACAAAGGATTCTACTGGAATACACTGTTTTGGGGTGTTAACCATAAATCTGGCTAACAACTATCTTATTAAGAATAACTATAAACACTCTACTCATCAAATCCATAAAGATGGAGGGTATTCGTCAATCCAAAATACATCACTTCCCATTCAAACAAACCATCGGGTATCCTAAATACAGTCTTGGTCTTTCTTTCCTTAGAAATTGTTATCTGGTGAAATTCTGTTGCTAGGTCCAATTGAGAAAAGACTTTAACGCCTCCCAAATGATTAAATAGCTCATCTACCCCAGGGAAGGGACACATATTCATCTTGTTCAACTTACTAGTCTCTGGCAATCTTACGATCCATTATCCTTAATAGAAAAAACCATGGGTGCTTCCCACTTTGAGCTACTCCATTAGATGAATCTTTCTCTAACAACTATGAAATTAGCTTATCCAATTCCTTTCTTTCCATGGGAGCCATATGCTTCAATGGCAATGCAATCAGTCTCTCTACAAAGAGGAAGTCCCAACACTTCCTGGAAGATGTCAAGGAACGGACATACAATAAGTACTGTGGATGGTCCATCTAAATCAAATGATAGAGAGTATAATAAGATCACAACCCTTATATTTTTAATTACACAAGGGATTTCTAAACTATGACCTATATATCTCAAGCAAACGATTTTCCTATCGCAATCATGGATGACCGTATAATATGATAGTTAATCCATCTCTAGAATGAGCCCATATCCCGAAATTTAAAACATATGCATTACAAGAGAAATCAACATCTTCGATGCCTAGTACTAGGTCTTTGCAAATCAAAAGGAGTTGCTTAACCCCTTCGTCAGGATTAGAAACCACTATCGGGCTGCTAGCGATAGAAGTAGGAAGTTTCAAGAAATCTATTATGTTCCTAGCTAAGAAAGAATGAGATGATCAGGAATCAAATGGGGTACATATAGAACTCCCTAAAATAGAAATGATACCCTAAAGGGTTGCTTGTCCTTGGTCTCCAGGTTTGTCCCTATAAAGTTGCTTCCTCCAAAGCATAGTTATGTCCACTCGATTCTCCAATAAGCTTCGTACAGTACTTAGCAAGGTTTCCTTTCTCATGGAAATGCTAACACTTCCCTTTGAACTCTTGCCTCATCAGGTTAACCCTACTGTCCTTGGACTCATGGCCTTTCATATGACACCTCCCACATTCCTTGGCTTCCTTCTTGAACTTTCCCATCTTTCTCTACTTTGACCAAAATTTCTTTTTCTTGTGCTTTCATATTTCATGGTGTCTTCATTATTTTCACCCTTACCTCGTTATCTTTTTTATATAGTACAAAACAGCTGTTTCTACAAGAGCTTCAAATGTTGCTCCAAATGGTACTTGAGACAACAATGTATCTATGAGAGGGGATTGAGTCCCTTCATAAACCTCAATGTCTTATTCATGGGCATATCTACCAGACCTCTCGCAAACTTCGGCAACTCCATGAACTTAGCCATAAATATATTCTCTTATAAATGATTATCCTTGCTTAAGTTGTGTGAACCTCTCCAATTGCAAACTTACTACGGCATTGGGTAAAAACTTAATCTTGAATAGGGCTTTGAATTTGTCCCAAATAAATATCCTTCCTGCGATCTCCTCCGAGACCATAGTACATCATTCCATTCCCTCGCCTTTCAGATGACATGTGTCTATCCTTATTTTCAACTGATCTTCCTACCTAGTAGCCTTAAAGGGACGGTCGCATTATGATAGCCATGACTTGGCTCCAAGAAATCCTTTAGTTTTGAGAAAGGGTTTGCGTCTAAGATTAACAAAGTCTTTACAAAGACGAGGGAAATTAATAGCCACTTTGGCAGGTTGAGTTGCTGGTCCTACTGGGGCTATGAGGGCAATGATAACTTATTCCATGGTTCTTAAATACTCTTAGAAACATTCAGATAAGTACCGTGGTCTTACTAGATTCCCTTGCTTAGATTGATTTTTAGCCATTTCTGCTATTTGTAAGAGGAAAACCTTCAGTGGAAATTCCTATGATTGTCTTTAAGCCAAAAGCAAAAGAACAAAGAGGTATTTCCTAAAACGATCGCGTATGTCTTAGGGGTATGATATATATATATATATATATATATATATATATATATTAAAAATATTTACCAAATAACAAGTGTGTCTCTCATATATATATTTCTCTATAATCAGGTAATCTAGGTTCTAATGCCAATTGTAACAACCCGTCCGGAATGGGCCTAAATCCCGACCTAGAGAAGGCCCATTTGAACTTAAATGCATCCTTAGCAAGTCATTAGTTTCTATAAGAAATAAAAATAACAAAGTCAAACAAAAATGAAATGAGATTCTTATAACGAAACAGACAAACTATAATAGTCAAAATATATGAACCATATCATAAAAACCCTATAAATGTCGATTACATCGAAAAAAATCCCAGTGTCATAAAGGGTACATTATAAATATTCCATGATACAATCAAATCCTAAATATAATAATAATAAACTAGACATGGGTCTCCACTGCCAAGCTTCTATCTCCAATAACATCATAAAGCAAGCATTATGACCCTACCTAACATTGTCGTTAAAAGGATTAAGGTTAGAATAATAGTTCTAGTAAATAAAAATTCATTAAGTTTAAAAGGAAACCAATTTTCAATAATTGACAATATAAACCCATCAATTTCATGTCTAGATGAATATTACACACATATATATTACACATATCTATATTTCTACATTTAATGGAAATGGGCAAATGATCCTTGGATCATTTAAGGCCATCACCAGTACGAGTAGATTCTTACGATCACTTAGTACCCTACTATCAGATTCCGTCAACCACATAACATCCTTTTGCGGACACCAGTAACTTAAGACCTCGTTTCCTAGTAAACTATGTTATCTAAATATTTTGTCAACGATATGCGAGAGATAGTAATCAATCACTCAATACTGGGTTTAGATAGACACTCATCACCATTTATGACCCTCCTAGCGGATCCACCTGTTACTATCTAGTTGTCCATATCATTGAATTCCAAGCCACTTAATAATTCCCTTAGAAAGGTGTTTGCTTTTATATGTTCGATGAAGATCTTAATAGCCCATCCCTAGGCGTGCTTTTACATAGCCTAGATAAGAAGCGGACAATTTCCGGAGAACTATCTTACTCATTCGTAATCATTTTGTTCAAGACCATTTAATACCTCATAATTATTAGAGCAAGATGGACCCATATATCACTTAATACCAAACAAGGGTGGGTCCATATCTTTAGCCCTAACCCATGGGATAAAACTTAAGGAACGTGCTAAGTCCTAACCACTTAATATCCATATTAGGCGGATCAACTAATTAATACCTTCTTAAGACATGCCTACTTCACCAAATGGCCCACGATACTAGACGTCTCACATAAACCCGACTTCTTATAACTACTGATTTTGCCTGTTAGTTTCAGGAAGACTTCTACTACAAGCAGGGGTTAAGCTCGCATCCACTTGTCATTTAGTATTTTAAGAAGGCCATTAATACACAACACATCGTATGGATTTTCTAACAAGGATATTTAATAAGAATTCCTAATTTAACGCATTTAATACGAATTTATGATATGTAAATTATGTTATTTAATAAATATTAATAAAAGTGCGATTAGTGGCATACGTAAAGAAAACGCACTAAACATTGAAATGTCAATCTTAACTCCTAATTATGGTATACAAGTCATATTTATCAAATTCCACAACATAACATATAATTCTTCATTTCAAATCTAAAGCAATAATAGGAAAATAAACGTAACACAATAAAATAACCTGTAACCTAGGTTTTAAGATTATTTAAATAAATGAAAGGGACAAGGTGTATAAACAATATTATATGTATATTCCTTCTAGTACTGCTTTATTTCGCTATGTGATATGGATTTTGGTTATATGTGTTTTATTACATCTAAACTATCTATTTATACAAAAATAAATGTTTAAACATACATAAGTTACAATACCCGAACCCATGCTTTTGTGTTAATTTGATTTACAATAACTAATTTGACTTCCAATAAAATGAAAGAAAGTAAAGCAGACCAGATGATAAATTTATATACACATCAAAATAACAAAAATCCCTCTTTTGTTTACATCAATAATCAAAACGCAAACAAACAACTAGATTATCCGTTTCGTTTCATTAAAACTTGAGGATTTATATATGTTTTTTTGTAAAAATCCTAAATCTACATTGGCATAATCATCCTAATTATATATTAGTAATTACAGAAAAATAGGTAAACTTGAAAGAATTCCCACTCATGGTACAATAAGAAAAGAAGAAAACTGTAAATAGCATAATTCTGGATTACAGCTTCGAATATAGATACTCCAATTCCTTCTCCTAAATTATAATACATGTATAGGAATCAAAATAGAATCATATACATATGCAAATTTAGTTCCAAAAATTCTAAATCGGAAAAAAGAATAGAAAAAGTAGAAACAGGTTAGAATTAAGGAAGAAGAAAACTAACCTGACCTAATCTGGAACTAATACGATTGGAGAAGAGAAAGAATAAATGTAGAGTCTAGAGAAGATGTGAGGCTTAGAGAGAAGGCAAGAGGTCAATTTGTACTTGCTGAAGTGTACGAGGATCGCTGGATTTAAATTATTAAATATGAAACATTCAGATAAGTAAATAGTAAGTAAACCTAACTTAACCTAGCCACCACTTCCCTTATCTCCATTAGGCGGTCAACACCGTCCGTAGAAGGGAAGTCGACTCCTAGGTTGACCCCCAGGGGGAAGTGGTCGAACCCCCTTGAGGCCGGGGAGTAGTGATTTTAACTCACTTGCGCATCCATTTTATTATTAATTGGTAATTAATTTCATTAAATTCTTTCTATTTCTTTTGAAACCTTATCCTCTCGCACATGCTTATATATACATGACATAGAATTTGAAAACGGAATATTATCTTGTGCTATTTGTATTATTTTATTCAAGATTTACATTTAATATTTCAAATTCAAATCTTGTATATATTATTTTATTTTCCAACTTGTTATATACACAACTTTTTCACGTGAACTCCGTTTTCAATAAATAAAATATAAAAACAAGCTATAATCTCGACACGAATTTAATGATAATACTCCCCTGGCAAAATTCCTAACTATTAAGTATTCATATTTTCATATTATTATTATTTTATTAATTATTCTTAATTTTAATATCTATGTTTATTTATGGTGTATTTTACGGGGTGTTACAATGTATATACATAACCTTTCATTCTTTTATCCCCTTATTTTATAAAAACCTAATCAAAACTATGAGGGAGGTCGTCCATTACTAGGAAGAAAAAAGAAGAGGAGGAAAATTTAAGTGAATCAAGTTAATATGAAAGCTACATAAATTCTTGACTCTTTCATCCTAAACTAAGGTGAATAACGATTTAAACCGCTTGTTTATTTTGGTTATATTTCATACTTGAATTGGACTCATGCATCTAATTTTTTATATGAATATTTTGATGCTCTGACATTCTTAAGAAGAAACCATTATTTGTTTTGATTAAATATTTTTGTTTGCTTAACACTGTTATGTTTTTGATCAAAACCTAAAGTTTGACATCATCGATTATCGTGAAATTTTTGTATGTTGTGTACAATATGATTTTGGAATTAGTTTTCATGTTTCATAATATTCTGAATATGTAGGAATACTGTATAATTTTCTAAGTTTGGTTAAGGGTTAATTACAGGATTAATTCTTAAAAATAATTGAAGTGATTAATTTGACCTAAGATTTTGGCATCAGGTAAAGGGGATACCTTCAACCACTTGTGAATTTTTGGAATTTTCCCATGATTTTCCAATTTACTATGTTTTTCCCAAGTTTTGTGAACTTAGGCAATTAACACATAGCGCTAATTAATGTTATCTTCACATTTTATACTTCTAAAAACTGAAAAGTCCAAGCGTTGCTCAGATTTTTCTTTTCTACTAACGTATACCATTTTTCCAAGTAAGAAGAAGTAGGTGAAAAGTTATACTAAACTTAGCACTAAAAAGTTTTCTTGAAAATTACATGTCAGGCTAGGTCTATCAACGGAATCGATAAGACCATACCGACTGCATTGATATGGTAATGTCTTATCAATGGTATCAAGATGCCCAAGACATGTGAAACACCATGCTACATAGTATGCGATGGATCTAAGCTTGTCGTATCATTCAGGCTTATTGAAAGATCTCTTATCATATGATTTTATGCTTGTGGTTTCAATACCTACCTCTTGATTTAACCTTGTCGCCTTTATACTAAAGAAATAATATTATTTTATTCACAAAAGATACGAGGCTTACAGCCTTTATTTTCCTAATCTTTTTTATATTGTTGCATCTATACCTCATCACTTGTGTCGACAAGGGTCTGGTTCCTAAATTGTTTTCAAAGGAGTTTTGAGCCTTAACACCTTAACCTTGTCGTGTCAACTGCATCTACAAGGCTTATTTCTAACATTTTATAAAAACTTGATCCTAATCGTTTGTATACTTATCTTACTGTTCGTGGTCGATAATGTTTGTTTTCAACCCATTTCCTAAATCTTTAACGTTCTCTCCTCTATAAATTCTGACATCGTCATTCATGTCGATAAGTTCTATTTCTAAACTTATTTTCAGAACAACTTGTGGTTGTCACCTCTGTTCCTTGTCATTTTGACTAGGTCGACAAGGCCTATTTCTTAATTGCTTTCTAAAAGGCTTTGGGCTATCACCTGGCTTTTCTTCATCGACCATGTTGATATGGTTATTTTTAGACCTTGTTTCAAGACAAATTCAAATTTATATGTTGCTTACCTATTATGAAATCAGTAGGAATTAGCCATCAACTTACTCATTTTTACTTGCATCGACACCCAGATAGGGTCCGATAAGAATAGTGATGACACACTTGTCAAGCATGTGTGATTATTATGGTTGTTAACAATTGCTTTGTATGATATTAATGTTTTAACGCCTAATTTACACGTATATTCGGGGCATCAATGCGATAAAAAGAATGATGTAATATTGAGGATACTAATAGGAATTGATTAACTATATTATATTGGGGATACCAGTGAGGTTAATAATTATATTTACATTAGTGATACTAATGGTAGGGATATTGAGGATACCAATACATAATAATTATTGTACGGTTACCAGATAAAAAATTATATGTTTGGTTCATAATTAACCGACTTGTAAAAATATGGCATATTTATGATTATTGCCTACATATATTCACGGTTTCATAGTCCTCCTATTGATAAAACTATGGGGTAGTCCAATGAAAGTTTACCTCATGAACTTTTATTTTTTATATGTTCCAGAAAGGTTGCTTCCATAATGGTTAGGGATAAAGTGATCATGATATATGGGTTTAGATAGGTAATCTTAAATTAAATAAATAAATAACTTGTAGGAAAATCATTTGTGATTACATTCAATTATAGAACTGATAGGAAAGTTAGTTGGAAGAACGGGGAAGGGTAATCCATGTTGAACTCTAGCACATTATTATTATACTTGTCTAACGATTGTGAGTGCGGGAACGCATGAATGGTTATTATGTAATATGATACTAGTGAGATAGAAACCTACTCCATTATGCAGTGTGGTCTCACTAGATATCAACTGGTTTTGAGGAACTTGTTACAAATCATGCTGGTTTTTTGTCTAACCCGGGGTTTTTGTTTTCCCCTTAAACTCTCGAATAATCATTTGAGTTGATTGAGAGTTTAAGTATTCAGGTTTTCTTCGAATAAGCTTCCGGAGATGTGCATGAGGCAAATAATTATGTTGAAGTTTTATTTCCGTTGTGTTTCTTTTAGATGTATGTAATGGAAATGATGTTTGTTGCCTATATCTAGACTTGGATCAACCAAGGGAGCATCCTCATATGTTGCTTTGTGATTATATTTTGTAATAATTATATTTGATCTAAACAAGGGCTTGGCGACGGGAACTGAAATGAAAAGTTAATAATCAATTGTTCTAAAAAAAAATCATATTTCCATGATCTTTGATGTCATGATTCATTAACATATATGTTTTCTATCATCAAAAGTTAATACTATAGATGATTGCAGCATCTGTAGATCTTACCTTTAAGCCTTATAGAATGTGGTGTTACAATTTGGTACTGGAGCATAGGTTTATGTGAACTTAAAGGGATTTTAAAACTAAAACCCATTGATCAAAGTAATATACTAGGGTATGAGGTTATGATTTCATGACATACATGTATTTATATCCAGCACTCTTAGATTGTCCTTCAGTATCTTACTAAGGTTTGTATGTAGATCAAAGGAAGTAATATATAGGAAGAAGGAGTGGAGGAGTCGGTCTAGGTGCTGGAAGCTCCATAACAAATGGAAATGCTTGACCAGAAACGAAACAAGGTCGTTGAGCCTATGAGGGAGAATGTGCCTGTAACAACCCGCATTTTTACATATCGGAAGATTGTAAAATATTTTTATTTTATTCCCTGAGAG
Source organism: Allium sativum (assembly GCA_030737875.1). Classification (NCBI taxonomy): domain Eukaryota; kingdom Viridiplantae; phylum Streptophyta; class Magnoliopsida; order Asparagales; family Amaryllidaceae; genus Allium; species Allium sativum. The sequence continues at coordinate 360,840,213 of CM060916.1, read as the reverse complement.
TTGGATCATTCTCATCTTTTAATATGTTGCTTATGGGGATGTGAGACATGTCCATAATTTTTACCGATTTTGTTTGTGACCATATTGCCTGTTGGATCTAGATTAACCCTAGAGGGGGGTGAATAGGGTTTATCACAGTTTTTAACTGAATTAAAAATCTAACGAGATATATAATAATAAACAGATCACAGGCTGTAGTAGAAATAAAAAGCAGAAAAGAAATAACACACAGAGATACCCAGCTTCGGCAAAATCCTGCCTACTGCTGCATTCCTAAGGTTTCTACTAGGTGTTATAAACAGATACTGCATACAAGACCATGTACACTCGCAGCGCCTGCTCCTGTCCTAACCTTACGCTCAAAACCATAGACTGACCAATATCCCCTCGATCAGATTTCCCCTGATTACGACCCCGTAACCAGTAACCCAGATTTTACAGACTCTGTCAACTGTCAGTCAACACTCTGACTGAAACCCCCAAGATTTTACAGACCTAGAACTGTTCAAAACTGATTTTACAACACAATTTAAAAACAACAAAATAAAGAAAAACAACGAAAACCCTAGTTAAAAGAATTTAAACTCCCATTTTAAAATAGACTTGGCTTAGTCCAATTAAACATAGGCCGGCCCCTTTTTAATTCCCTTTAACCCGTTCTATACTCCTCTTTGCTCTGAAAAAAATGGCGGCTGGCGATTAGGGTTTTCTTCGATTGCTCCAAACCAAGTCGATGCGTTGATTGTTGTTGTTGTGATAACTCTGAAGCTTGTTTCTTCGATGGCTTTCCACGTCCGACTTGGAATCGCTCTCTGGCTTGATCGAATAGTGAGTTTTCTGAAATTTGTTGCTTTGAAAAAATTGAACTGATTTTGTGGGTTTCGATAGGTAATTGCCTGTGATGATGTGGTGTAATATAGGATAAAGAAATCCTTTGATAGCTCTCTGATTTCACGATTATGGCTTGGCTGATTTACCCGTGTTTCCTCTTTTGGTTCGATTGAATGATTGCCTTGAATTTGAATTTGAATTCCTCGGCTTTAATTGGTGTTGCGTGATTTCCTTGATTGAATTCTAAAGAAATTATCTTGCCAAGAAAACTATTGTCTTTTTCGATTTAAAACCTGTCTTGAACCATTGCAAAAAAAAAAAAAAAAAAAAAAAAAAAAAAACTAGAATGATTTGTCTATTTGTGATTTTCCAAATAACAGTTTGCCAGAACTGTGATTGCTGAAATTAATTATTTCCTGGAAACATTGCTATATATGGATTAAATTGAGTATTAATGACTTGATAAATTAGTGTATGATCCCTTGCCATATATGTTCATATACACATCTGGAAACATTTGAAATTTGCCATACATCACTCCTGATTTCCTGTGATTTGCTTGAATTTTACACCTGATTCTGGTCCATACTTTTATGTGCACATCTTCATTTCTGTTTGCATGTTACACCCAGTTTTGTGACTTGCCAAACAAAAATTGCTATAGATTTCTTGAGCCATTCATGAATATGCTGTGAACATCATGTGTTTTTGTATGCATGCATCATGCTGAAAAATTGAACTGATTTTGTCAAAGCATGTTGCACTGAACTAATAAACATGCACATCCACTTGTATGTGAACTAAAAGCATTCCTATAAGATGTTGAATCATCATGCATGCTAAACTGATCCATCCATAAACTTTGCATTGTTGTAGTTGAGCATTTTTCTTGGTGGTTCCACCATGTTGATATGTTTTAACCAATCATAGCTGCAGTTAAACAGTCTCGACTATGCTCACTTGTTTCACCATAAACTGTTGCTCAATGTACTTGCTGCTTGTAACTGTTTTCAATTTTTCACACCATGTATATAATTTGCTGTGATGGATGCCAAGTATGCCACACTAGATTCACTATCACATGCTGAGTCACCTTTTGCTGTTGCAAATGCGTGACCTTGTTTGCACCTGCTACTTTGATGATACTGCCCTGTTTTGTTCCATGCTGAATAGTTTAGCATTCTCATGAACTTGTTGCTTCATATATTCTTGTGCCATTGATCATTTGCACTTGCTTGTGCATTGTTGCTGCTGTGTCATGTAGCTGCACTTGTGTCTTTGAACTAGCTTGAATTGTATGTTAGTTAATATGTCAATGCTGAAAGTATGTTGAGCTCGACCACCTTGTTATACTGACTATATGAGTTGTGCCTTGTATTCGAATGTCCCACTATTGATTGTGCACTGAGTCGAGACATTCCATCGTGGCTACTCCTCAGTTGCACACTGATTGGCGTGGCAGTGCACGCGTGTATTTATACACGTATGTATTTGCAGCCATCAGAAAATTTCCTGTCCCTATGCTATACATATACAAATTGACTAGACACAGATGAATCAGATCAAGTCATGAAAAATGATGAGAAACACACCAGAAATCTAAGGCAAATAATTTTTTTAAAATAAAATTTATATTTGTGCGTATACAGTTTTATTTCTATTGCAGTGTACTGTGTGTGTGTGTGTGTTTCATGTGACAGGTAAACAGGTGTTGACTGGACTGACTGCTGTGAAGACAGAAGACAAGAAGACAGAAGGCAGAAAACAAGAACAGTGCGTGTAACAGTGAAAGTGTCTGTATTTGAGTTTGTGAATAACTGAAAATGTATAATCGAATGAGTGTTGTCGGAAGTGTGAATGAAAAAGAATATTGTACTGATAATTGTAATAAACAAATTTCCTTGAAATAAAATATTATTTTATTGTGTTTAAACTTGTGTTCAAACAAAAATTGTTTATTGTATTCAGTTTATATACAAGTACAATATCATGTGTAATATCTTTGAATGCGTACAAATAGTGGAGTCATATAATTTGTACTGTTTGAATGTTGAAATATTTATATTTAAATAAAATACTGTGTGAATATATGAAATTATGTACAGTCGTATTATATTTAAATATAAATATTATATTCCTGTCTGTGTTGTTATATAACAGTACAATAACAAACACATTTAAAACAAAATATATTTGTTTGTTATCATCAAACAAAAATCATATAATTGTGTATATAACACCGTTACAACATTTCCCCTATCAATCTTGTACAGGGAATAAATTTTAACTCGGGTCGAATCAGAGGGTCAGACCTATGCCATTGGAAAGGAATTGATGATTGCCTTTCCAAAGAGTAGTTACATTAAAGATTTGGCTTAGCGGTTTGGGAGGAATCGTTGTTTTAAGGTTTTTTAGTTGGTTGTCAAGATTTGGTAAGCCATAATGGGCTAAATTGGAGAGGCCCATTAGTGGGATGATGGGAGGGTATAAATAGAGGGTGAGCGATATAGGAAATGGTTTAATTTTTCATTTCCTTATTGGGTGGCCTTGTGCTCCTCCTTCCTCTAACACCTTTCCACCATTAAAAATCCAAATCTAAGGAGGGAAATCATAGATCTACACCATTGGAGACTAGATCTACATCAATCAAAGCAAGAGTTCATCGGATCAAGGTGATTGGCGTGAGGTGCTTGCTATCTGAATTCCTATTTCATTGATTTTAAGCTTGTTGTGGCAAATCAGTGAGTGATTTACATCTCTCACATGAATGCAATGAAGTATGTGAGTGTTTGTGCATATACCTCATCAAATTGGAATGTTTCACCATAGTTTCACACTATTGTATGTCTATTTTCATATGCATCACCCTATGATCTAATTTAGCGAGTTTTACCAGTTAATTTCATGTCATTTCACATTTTTATGTTAGGTAGATCTCTCATTTTAATCATATGTTCATTTTAATGGTTTTAGGTGATATTTACATCGTTTTTGTGGTAATCGTCATATTCGTGTTGTTAGCAATGTTACGACATATTTATGATTATGTTTGATGACTTTGGTAGAGTCTATTTCATCGGATTCGTCATTTGACGAAGTTTTGGTTGAAATCAGAGTAGAATTGGAGATGTGCAAGAAGTGGATTAGGCCAGCCGTAAGTGGGTCGGGTCGGTCTCAAATTTTGTCGTGGATAAAAGTCAGAACGAGTCGTGTCGGTCCTAATAGAAGTGATCGGATCGGTCTAAAATATGCTGATCAGGTCGGCCTTCTTGAGATGGAGCAAGAGAGAACGGATCGGCCTGGAGGGTTGAGAAAATGGAGACTGGGTCAGGCAGTCTCGTGAAAAGGTGGGTCGGGTCGGTCAGGTGGGGCGTACCTGGTCGGGTTAGTCGGTTGAGGACGGGTCGGTCAAGTGGGGGTATACCTGGTTGGGTCGGTTGGTCGATGGCGGGTTGGGTCGGTCTGGTGGAATGGATCAGTCGGTCAAGTTGGATGATTTTTAGCAGCGTTTTTAAATGTTGTGGTTGATAGTGATGATGCGATGGTCTATTTCCGATAGGTTCATTTTATGAAAAAGTGTGTTTTTTGGGTACGACTTGGATTTGAAGAAAAGAGCTTGAAAGAATATTTTCGGGGACAACCCCCCGAACCCTAGCCACAGCGCAGTGATGTAATTGGCTATGTGATGGTGTAACTTCAAGAAGAATTCAAGTGGGAATACTCGAAGTGTTGGAAGGTGTTCATTGATCGGTGTAGAACAACGAATGAAGTGACAACTCAAAGGTCGTGAGTTGGTGGATAATGGTTGCTCGAGAAGGTTGCTTGAGCTATGAAAAGTCATCGGGTTGGATGACTGGAGATGCGAAGGCCGAGAAATTATCGTTGTCGTAATTTCTAGCAGGCTCAAAGCAAGGGTACACTAGAGACATCTAAAAGAGCGGTTGTAGTCGAGTACCCTGGGTCTTGTAGAAAGGCCTAATTGTCAAGGTTGGACATATGGAGTTTATGCTAGAACTAGGGTTACCATTAGCCCTTGACATATGGCAAGGTCGGTCGTCATACGATTAATTATGGTTTCAAAGAAGGATTGGCGGTGATAGCCAGAGTCAGTCATGGATGATTGGTTGTTCTGCTTGTACTGTCTCATGTAGGTTGTCCAACATCGGAGGAGTTGTTTCCTGGGTGCTTGTCTGATATTGGTTTAGGTCTTTGGGGCTTGTGCTTGAGGGATGTTAATTTCGATTAGGATGGTTCACATGAGATACATATAATTTAGATGTTTTGAGTGTTTTACCATGATTGAATGGGTGTTCTGGTTTCCATGGATGAGTGGTTGAATTGTTTAAAGTAAAGGCTATCACTGTCCGATGTGGGGAAGATAAGGTAGAGTTCTTCTCTGGTGTTGTGGGTAGATTAGTATGTTTATCTATCCCTTCTCATATACTTTATTGTTGAAGTTTGTTAGCTATTTTATCGCTCACTAAGACTATTTTATGACTCAAGGTTTTATGTCTCCTCTTATTACCTTGGGTTGTTCATCTGGTTGTGGATGGGCATACTAAGTAGCAGGTTATTGGTGATTAGTGAGGACGATGCTACTTTGCGAAGGCGAGCAGGAGGCTGGCTATCTAGTATTTTTGTTTCCGTTGTTTGAGTGCTCTATGAGTGTTGTAGTGAGGACTTATTTACAAACTTTGGTATCAGTTGGATAACCATTCATGATGTTAAGAAAGATTTCTAAAGTTTGTTATATGATGCCTCATTATTATTACCTGTTATGTATGTTCTATAATATTTTATCCTTGCGCTTTGAGTTCTACGACAGGTTTCGATGTTGTTTACCTACTCTGATGATCGTCCATGACTGCCTGGCACACCCTTCAGCACATTATTCCTCTTCTTTAGCACGAGGGTTATGGGCGGTCATCATAGTGTCACAACCTCACCAGTTCATATGAGGAATCTTTATCAGCTCTTAGTCAATCTGATGCATTATGGAGCTGTAGTTGGTTTTGTTGGAACCAATGCCGCTAATCCTATGGCACTGGTTGGAAAATACTATGCAAAATTAAGAGAAGATTATGCTAATTTGGAGGAAATCATTTTATGGAAATGAGGAAACTATTGAAGTCAAGAGTTGGCTTCTAAGTTGTGAGAATATCTTCTCATACTTAGGCTTGAATGATGCCCATATGAGAAGGCTAGCTTTAAGGAATTTGCAAGGAGAGCTTAATAGTGTTATCGTTGGAATACAGGAGGATGAAATTACTTGGATATACTTTTTGACTAGATTTGAGGATAGGTATTTGTCTGAGGGTGCTAAGGTAATGTTGTTTTGGAAGTTTAGCAAGCTGGTGCAGGGTGATATGTTAGTTATAGAGTATGCCAATAGGTTTAATGAATTGCAAACTAAAATTTTTTCAGATTAAGAGACGAATTTCACGGATGCTCAAAGTTTTAGATAATATGGCTCCAGATCATCCATGCCTCGAATCGGTATATGCCTCAATGGATCTGTATCGTCCTAGTTCATGTCCTTGGATCGGTCATGGACTTTGATTTTGGCTTCGGATTTGCTAAGCTAGCTTGATTCTGGAATGGCCTAACACATGGCCATAGGTTTGCTTACCTCTCAACACATCTGATATCGTCCATTACTCACACACTTTGGATCAACCATTATTGGCTTGCCCACACATGAATCCGATTTCTTATAGCACCATGGATTAATGCAAGCATACAAGCATTTAGATTTGGCAATATCACAGATGCAACTAGCTTGAGTTTGGTTTGGACTTGAAGAAGCAAGGCTAAGACTTAGCCGATAATTAGATTGGTCTCATCGAATCAGTACCGATCTGAATTGTTTAAAATGGATGTTCTGATTTATGGATTGGCGACTAAGTCTACATCTAGATCCTACTTTTACTCCTTGAACTTTAGCCGTCTCGAAGTCTTGAACGGCTATAAAAACATTACTGGGTGACTTATTTGTAGGATCTTCACTTGGCTTTTGGACACTACCACGCAAAGTATATCGCTATAGCCTAACAAAAACTATTCTTCCTCCATAATCTTTCAATTGAATTAGGATTGTAATTGTAATCAAGTAGTATAAATAAGAGACTACCTCGTGGTGGACATAGATACATAGTCGAACCACTATAAACTCGTGCGTCCATTTACTTTTTACTCAGTGACTGTGATTTATGACATTCCACGGTTGTTTTACTGACTAATATCATTCAGAATGTTAGGCGAAAAGTGACCACTTTTCCATCTAACACTCATGTCACCGTTGATACCATGATCAAAACAAATGATAAGTTCATTTGAGGATTGAAGCTGGAGATTGCTAAGGCTATAATGCCGCATTTGAGGGTTCCAAGCTATATTATTGTGAGGAGGCTGTCCATAATGAAGAATTGTGTATTTCTGATGGTGAGAAGCCAATAGATAATCAAAGTTATCAAGGAAAGAAGAGAAAGTTATTCAAAGGTAAGGGAAATCAAGAGGTTGGTAAGAAAAAGATGAACAAGGATGAGGTTATTTGATACAAGTGCAATAAGAAGGGGCATTACACCAATGAATGTCAATTTGGCCAAGTTAAAAGTGATGCTGGGAAGTGGAATGTAAGGTGATACAACTGCAATCAGATAGGGAACCAAAAGAGGATGTGTTTGAAAGTATATAAAGGAAAATTTCTTGGTTTAGAATCATCATCGTCTAGATCTATTACTATTAAGAAAGGGAAGTTCGTGATGGAAGGTACTTTTTCTGATTTATAGCATACCTATTATTGCCTAGCTTTTGGATCAAGCCATCAAAAGTTCACACACAAAGAAAATATGAAGCCTCACAAGTCCAAAACTTTGGAAACTCGATCGTGATCTCCTTACCTTCCTCGGCTCGTGCCCCTACTACCACGACCCCCGTCGTGACCACCTATAGCGACCCGATCTGCTCACATAAGTGCCCCACGACCCGACTCTCGTGAACAAGAAATGGAGGAAGCGACCAGGTCCATCGCGACCCGAAAGGCTCGGATCTCATGACATCTGTCCACAACAGCCATTTTGACCATTTTTGCATCTGCTCACGAACCAGTCTGAGATCCTCGGGATTTGTGCCACGTATGACCACGATCCGCCTGCAAATATCACCTATAAATAGCTCAGTGCTTAGAATTTTTCAGGATCTTTAGGCAGTTCTTAGTGTTGTTCTCACCATTATTATCCTGTCATTATTTCTAGTCGGAATTATTTCGAAATTACTGAGAGAATCATAATTGTAATAGTGAGATTGAGCGAAATATTTGATTGTAATAACATTCAACGTATACTCAAAGACATATAAAGTGGATGTAGGCTCGTTAACAACGAACCACTATAAATCTTGCGTGTGTTCTGCTTTTTCTTCATTTTTTAGATATAATCCTCTACAAATTTGAACAATTCGGGTAGAGCCAAATTTTGGTCTAACATTTTGATGCTTTCACTGAGAACGGGGTCTTAGTATATTAGATTCTTGCTCTATTGTATGGATATTCAAGTCCGATGAAAACAGTCCGAAACCCCACTGTTTCAATTTTCAAAGATTTCAGAAAAGCCCAGATATCATGGCTGGAAAGAAGTCTAAGGAAGTACGAGTTTCGCAAGCGAATTAAGCTACAAACGAAGCCATTGAAGAAAGTGTGCATGAGAAGGCCGAGGAAGAGCTATCGGTTCGTGATGGCGTGGAGGCGACCCGACCTGAGGGGGTGTCACGGCCCGCCTCTAGAATGCTTCCACGAGCCATCCAGATGGAGCCACCACGATCCGTAGTCAGGGGGTTGCCATGAACCGTGAACCGGATGCTGTCACGAACCGCACCACTCAGAGGACGTCAACGCGACCTGGAAAGGAAGTTATGGTTCGTTCTGTTCGTGTTGGCCCTTCCGTTCGACATGGCTCGGGATCTCTACGTATAAGATAGAATGTTGATGATCAGTTCAACCCTGCTGCCCCAGCTACTGAAGGAGATCTCTTTCGTAGGACAAATGATGAATTAGCCGCTCAAAGGCAAGAGAGCACCGTACTATGACAGAATCTGATTGCTATGGATAGGCATATTGATGATCTTCTGAGGCAAAGGATACCTCCGCCAGCTTGACCCCTTACCACAGAATACTCCTCTTCGTCAGGAGAATCTCCAAGACCTCCTCATTGACCATTGGAAAGAGTTGAAAATATAGAACAGCTTCGATTAGGATCACTCCCTTCTCGGGAGGAAGAAGCACGTCCTAGAGCACAAATTGTCGATGATTCTGCGGAGAATCAACCACCGCATCCCCTTCGCCGCATGTTTGACCAAGGTAATAGGGTGCAAGGAAGTTCCGCCCAGACTCCAGACTTTGTGGCAGCCCATCGAAGGAACGATGGAGGGCCCCGCAGGGCAAGGAGTGCTGACCTTGAATCTACGGTGACTCATGCTGAGGTTGAAGCAATGATTAGACAGATCATGGTGGATAGCCAATGGATAGAAAAATGAAGATTAGGGTATAGAGCGTACTCATACGCCCTTTACTGATGACATATTGGACGTTACATTCTCGAGGCGTTTCAATATGCCAACGATGAATTGTTATGCCAGCAGGACAGATCCAATTCAACACCTGATGAGGTACTCATGATCCATGAATGTCGCAACAGCCTTCGACGCCGTAAAATGTAAAGCGTTCCTGATATTCCTAGAAGATGTGGCATTACTGTGGTTCACCCGCTTGCCCACACAATCGTTATCTAGTTTCAGGGAACTAAGTGAAAAATCCGTGAATCAATTTCGGCTTTAGCTCGGAGATCAAAAAATGTTATGGAATTATCCCTCATTAAACAACGTCCTGACGAGACTCTGAGATCGTATCTAGATCACTTCAGCCTAGCTATCACAGAAGTCAAAGACCCTCAGGAACAAACTGTTCTAGTGGCCCTAATAGACGGGGTGGACAAAGATACTGAATTTGGAAGATACTTAGCTGGCAAGCCGTTGTTGACCAGAGAGATATTCTACGAAAAAGCCAATGTTCACCTGCGTCGGGAGGAGATATATGCCAATCGAAAGAGGAAGGCTACCGATAAAGAGGATATTCAGAGTAATGTGGCCGTCAAGCAGATGGGAGACAGCTATAAATAGGTGGAGGTCAATGTTGGGAACAAGAATCAGGGAATTGGTCATTAGTCTGGGAACAGTAACAAAAGGAGAAACCAAGGAAACGACTCGTAGAGGAGACCTCGATCTAGGCCATTTGAGAACTTCACACCGTTAAATGACACGCTAGAGAACATTTTTATGGATACTTATAACGCTCTCCAGTACAAGAGGCCTCCCCCGAGGGATTCAACGGAGAAAGAGCGTGAAACCAGAAAGTTCTGCCTCTTCCACCAAGTTTATGGTCACTCCACAAACGAATGTTGCCATTTGAGAGATGTGGTTGAAAAGCTACTCCGAGAAAGAAAACTTGACGAGTATAAGGTGGCTCCAAAGGATAGGGGCAAGCCGGGCTTTGACATTACGCCATTACCTTATGTATGGATTGGTTTAATCAATATGATGCTAGGATACTTTTCTAGGATATAAAAATATCAATAAGTCACCCTAGTTGTAGTAATCGAATTACATACTCGGTGGAGAGAGTGAGATCACAAGTTTATGCTTCGTAAGGTGCATTTGGAACTGAAAGATGAAGTAATTTGAGTTCCCATTGTTAAAGAGTTCGTAGATTTTTTTTCAAACCAGTGACGGGATTGCTGCCAAAGAGAGCAATAAAGTTCAGAATAGATCTTGTACCTAGAGATGAACTAATCAGTAGAGCAACAAGTAGAATGACACCTACAGGGATGAAGTAATTGAAGTTTTATCTAGTGAACTTAGAAGGAAAGTGTTTTATCAAACCAAGCAATTTGCCTTAGTGAGCAACAGTAGTGTTTATAAAGAAGCCAAATGGATCACCGAGATTGTGTATTGACTATCGATAACCCAATGAGAGGATGACAAAGAATAGATATCCTTGCTGATCATGGATCATCTATTTACTAGTTAAGCGAAGCTTGAGTGTTTTCTCAATTTGACTTGGTAGCGTGTTTATCAACTGCTAATAGCAAAAGATAGTATTCCATTGATGGCATTTCGAACAAGATATGGTTCTTACGAGTAGATGATCATGTCATTCAAATTGACAAATGCATATGCTTTCTTTATTGAATTGATGAATCGAGTTTTATGAGAACGTTAGGATAAATATGTGTTGGTCATCTTTAATGATATATTGTTGTAGTCCAAAGACGAAATGGATCATCGGATTCATATTTGGATTGTGCTTGTGATTTTGAGGCAAATCCAATTAAAGGCTAAGCTTTCTAAGTGTCATTTCGAGGAGAAGGAAGTGAAGTTCCTTGGTCATATAATTTTAGGAAAAGAGTTTTTTGCAAGTTCAGCTAAAGCTAAGGCTATCAATAATTGGTAGAGAGAAAAAAGTGTTATTGAGATCAGAAATTTTCTTGAATTGAATGGATATTACCAGAGATTTTTTAAGAATTTCTCGCGGATAGCGACACCACAAACTAATTAACTTGGAAGGATGTTAAGTTTGTTTGGTTAAGTAAGTGCGAAGAAGTGTTTCAGAGTTTGAAGCATTTATTAATCAAAGCTCTTGTTTTGATAGTGCTAAATGGTAACCAAGATTTGGTGATCTACGCTGATGCGCGTGGAACTGATTATGAAATGTTCTTATGAAAAAAGGTAAATTGATTTCATATAGTTTAAGCTAACTTAGACCTCAAAAATTAAGATATTTGACTCATGATTTACAATTAGCAGCTGTTATCTTTGATTTGATGATTTGAAGTCATCATCTCTTGGGAGATAGATTCAAGCTATTTACAGTTTCACAAGTCTTTGAGATATTTATTCTCTTTGAATGGACTGAATATGAGACAACAGATATGGCTAGATTTTTTGATAACTTACGATTTTGGCATTACATATACCCTGGAAAAGAGAATAAAATTGTTGATGCCCTTAGCAAGAAACATCAAGATGTGGCGTTGGATATGTTGGTTGAATGGAAAGACCTAAAGGCTACTTGTGATGTGCAGATCATATTGATGGCGAGCTGGAGCCAAGGCATAACTACAATGTCATGTTTGGAAGTTTGATTAGTCTTGATCAAAAGGACTACTTCTAAGAAAAGTGAGGATCATGTTTTTTTGTAAGGATAGGAAGAATCCAAGCCAGAGTAGAGATTGATGATCTAAAGGATTTTAGTCTTAACCATAAAGGATGGTTGAGAAAGCAGGGAAGATTGTGCGTCCCAGATGTTGAAGATCTAAGGAAGGAATTTCTTAGAGAATGTCATCGATCTATACTCACGATGTATTATGAAATGAAGAGAATTTTCTTTTCGGAAGGAATGAAGTGAAATGCTCACTTTTTGGTTAGGTAGTGCACGAATCGTCAGTAAGTGAAAGCCGAACAACAGAAACATAGTGGTTTACTTCATCCATTAAATATCCCTATTTGGAAATGGGATTTAACTTCCATGGATTTTATTGACGGGTGGTCAATATTGAGGAAATGGAACAGAAACGTTTATGTCATTATGGATAGATTGACCAAGAGTGCCCATTTCTTTCTTGTTAAGTCTACAAGGACAATGCCAGTGTTAGCTGAGATATTTGTGAAGAATATTGTCAGACTTCATGGTATTCCCCATAGTATTAAAAGTGATAGAGATTCACTGTTCACTGAAGAATTCTGGAAAATCTAGGAACCAAGTTCAAGATGAGTACCGATTATCACTCACAAACAGATGGGCAGACAGAGAGAGAGAGTCTATAAGACACTTAAGGATTTGTTATGAGCATGGATTTTAGAATATGGTGGCTCATGGGAGGATCATTTGCATCTAATTGAGTTTTCCTATAATATTAACTTTTAGGCTAGTATAGAAATGACACAATTGGAGGTGTTATGCAGAAAGACGTGTAAATTTCCAGCTTGTTGGTTGGAGACTAGTGGAAAACTAGGCATGGGTCCATATTTAGTGAAAGAAGATATAGAAAGGATTACGCAAAAGAGTTGGTCTGTGGCCAGTTGAAGGAAACTCATTCTAGGCAAAAGAGTTACGCAAACAAAAGGTATACGGATCTTGAGTTCTCTGTTAAAGATCATGTTTTCATCATTGTATCATCGACGAAAGGTGTACTAAGGTTTGGGAAGTCAGCAAAACTAGCACCGATGTTTATTGGACCTTTTTCGATCATTAAAAGGATCAAGAGGCTCGCATATCCAGTAGGATTATCAAATAGTTTGGCGGGTGTCCGCTATGTTTCCATGTTTCTCATTTCCATGAGTAAATGCATGGTCCAGAAGCTTCTATAGTCTAAGGGATTTAGAAGACTTAATGATAGAATGGGATACAAATTTTATAAGATAACCAATTAGAGTTGTAGCTAGAGATGAGAAGAAGCCAAGAAACAAGACTACCGGTCAAACTGGTGAAAGTCCAGTGAAGTGATAAAGAGAAGAACTGTACTTAGGTAACTGAGGACGGAATTAGAAATATTTATCCTAATTTGCCTCATGGTACGTTCTATATCGTTTTATAGACTTGATATTCAATGAGCTACACTAGTGTGATAGCAATGCTTGTCGTCTGCTATGATTTTTTTAGTCCTTAACTGAATTTAAGGGAGAAATTCTTTTAAGGAAGGAAGGTTATGATACCTGTAATTTTTGGTAAACATTATTCAAGAGATTTAATTGGATATATTAAATAAGAATACGGCAGCGGGGTGTTGACATGATATTGCAATTAATTAATAAGTAGTGGTTTAGCCTTCGAAACTAATCAACGTAATAAGACATAAAAAGAGGGTTTATGTGAAAAGTGAATAACATTAGCCTCATATATACATAACCTTTCATTCTTTTATCCATTCATTTCATTTCTCAAAATCTAATCAAAGCTATAAGGGAGATCGACCATTACTTGGAAGAAGAAGAGAAGGGAAATTTAAGGGAAAACTAAGAGAATCAAGTTAAGATCAAGGCTACATAAAATCTCAACTCTCTCATCCTAAACTAAGGTGGATAATGATTTAAACCTTTTATTCATATCGATTATATGTCATACCCGAATTTCATTCATGCATCTAATATTGTTTTATGAATATTTTAATGCCTTGACATTCCTAAGATGAAATCATAGTTTATTTCGATTAAATGTTCTTGTTTACATTATGATTAACTAGGTTTTTAAAGAAAAATCTAAGGTTTAACATCCCCAATTGCTTTGAAATTTTTATATGTTGTGTGATAGCCCAAGTTTTACCTATAGATTAATCATGATTAACAAGATAATTAAACACAGTAGAAAAGGATACGAGTGATTAAATAATGTTTTTAAATGTGCTTGTTCAAGTTAAATACAACTTTGGAAATATACCTATATATATATATATATATATATATATATATAAAGACAATGAAATGGAATGAAAAATCCAAGTTCAAGGACAATACTGAATAACTAAATAAGTAGGCTTGGATATAATAACAATATATATAAATATAGTAATGGATGTAATATAACTAAATAAGTAGGCTTGGATAATTATATACCTTTTATTCATGAATATAATTGTGTCAACCAATTCTACAACATAAATCAAAGACCTGCCCAGTCATGCAAGAGGCTTGTACTAGTTTACAATATTTATGTGTAACGACCCGCCTTTTTGCCCGGTTCTCATTAGTAATTGAACCAACTTAAATCGTTCATAAAGACGGATTGTTATGGGTACTAACATATTTGCATAAAAATATCAGAACTTTTCATTTCATTACAAAATATTACATCAGAGATACCAGGAACATCAGAGTACAACATAAGCTCAGCGGAAATAAACTCTTCAGCGGACTAAGAAAATCCAAAATATAGCTCTAGCTCCAACCCTGAATCCAACTCTGAAAGCTAAACCTGCAAACTAAGCTACTGGCTGCCCGTGCAAAATTATGGGAACCCAGAGTTTAGATGTGGGAACAATAAACTACAAGTCAGTCGTGGGACTGGTGTGAGAACTCAAAACAATAGTTATTTAGGATTCATTTTAAAGTAGGGAAATTCAACGGACCACGCCGCTAATGTGGAACGGGTTTACTCCATATGAATTCCCGTGCATAGAAATTCACAATGACTTTCGAAAAATGAAACTACCATAAGGTCTCGCGGCACACACATGGGCAAGGTTTCTCCTTATGATAGTAAAAAATGCTTGATACGTGAAAATCCTCTTTCAATACTATAATATAGTGTGAAAAATCCTTTCGAAAGTAAATGTATCAATCTTAGCCAGCATAGGTACCATATACTATACTAACATATGGTATACAACTAAAATCGTACGGGCTCGTAGTGGAGATTGGGTTTCCAATAATGACCAGGTAAAGGACCTTCCTTCCAAACCGAATTTTGAACACCTTTGAGGGATGTCCGAGGATCAACTAATGCTCCTCATGCCAACACAAGGCCGGGTTAACCCATAACTAAGTAACTAAGAGTACGCCTGAGTATGCCATCTCCCGGTCATTACCAACCTTTCCGAGCGTGCGCCAACAATAACCACAAAAGGAGATGCTTTTACCGCATAGGTTAATACCGGGGCTTCTTACCATTGTACACCTTTTATCTAGAAGGAGACAAAAACCCATAACCCTACTGCATTTCTTCCTGTTTTGGCAATTTATTGGGGAGTGAGGCTTGCCAAGATTATGATATTCACAAAGCTACGCTTAAATAAGCCATGCTTTGATCATCCATATCTCATCACCTAACTTAAGTTTGCCACATTGTCCATTCACAACGCATCACTGATTTCTATCAATATATAACCTCTAAGTTCATACGTTTTGGAGAATAATGTTAAGCAAGAGAATAAATTCTTCGCCACCAAGCAGAATATATATTTAACAGAGATCAGTGCTACGTAGTCAATTACAGTGTCAGACACAAAATCCATATATGTCTGTTCTGGGTCTGAACGAAACGCCAATCCGAAAATCACCAAATATATTCAAACCTCATGCCACTTATAACCTCGTATTGGGGGATCAGCCCAATCGAGACATCAGCAATCAATCTAAACAATTTAAAGAATCCCAGTCTTCATTCGTCGTTTCCAAGTCTTGAATTGTTCCAAAACGTAGTATTATTACTTGGAATGGTCTTTGTAACACCCCACGTCCATTAATGTCACTCTCAAACGGAATGCATTAACTTTCATGGAGTATTATTGGTGTATCGAATAGAATATAACAAGATAGATACATATATTGGTACTGGAAAAATTAAAACAACTTTTATTGCAGCGGAGAAATAGTTTGGTTACAACAATATCAAAAACCAACAATAAAACCAAGTACATTTAATATCCATCTTAACAAATTATTTCCTGAGTACATAAAGTAAAAAGCATAACCCCAACATAAGTAGCCATAAAAGAGATAAGCTGAACTTTACTTTCAGCAATCCAAGCACTTCCAAAGAGAGAGAATGATCCAAATCAAGCTCCACTAACACTAGTCCTACCCTGAGAACCTGGGGGGGAAGGAAGAAAAGAGGCGAAAACAAAGGGGGTCGGACATAAAGTCTGGCGAGTCCAATAACTTTAACAATATAATTATTAAAGTAATTAGAATAAGGCATAAACTTGTAAAATAAGGAATGACTGTGAAATAAATGGGAATGACAAAGCAAACAAGAAGAATAAGATAACGTTAATTGCACCTCCAACACTATAGGATAATTACTACACTGCACCATTACTAGTCACCCTAAAAGTTGATCCCGCCTACTAAACATAATAATCATAATGGTAGTTTTGTGTACCCCTAGCTATCTTCATAGGTGCCGCCTACCCCTATCTCCACTAGTTGTACCCACTACCCCCATGCGATCGGCTCCCTAACGCGTAGATACCCGTGCTGGTCCCACAGTGGGTGTATCACTTCCCAAAGTGGCAACCCGATACCACTAAAGATGCACGGCTTATATCTACACGATGCAACAACGTCTTACCTACCAGCCTGGGCCCACGCACGCACATGACCCCGTTGGACTTGCATTGCCACCGTTAACCCGTTTTGACCTCTTACAATCAAATCCAGTAGCGTGCCCCGACCTCGATCTAACTCAAGCTCACAAAGATACTTAATGGGTTACTGGTTCGAAAAGGGCCCCCCATGCTTGACACAAGCTTTCCACCTATGCTTGGTCCCCACTTAGGATTTCCCACTTAACCCTCTTATTCATGTCTATTTACATGTTTCAATTTGATTAAGTGTTTCTATTCGTATTTCACATGTCACACATGTCAACTGCTTAACCCCCACGTCCTACCACATGTTTATCATGGTTAAGTGTTACTTAATTTATTATAACCGTAACCTTGTAAGACCTCCCACATAAGACTACCGTTTGCAGTTGCTGAATTTGTTGGGCGGGTCCGAGCAGTCTTATACTGCAAACGAGTCTAACCTCGTGTCTTTACAATTGTTACGCATTTAATTTATGCCTTTGACCTCTCAGAATAGACTACCGTTTGTGGTTGCTGGATTTTCCGGGCAGGTCTGGGCAGTCTTATACCACAAACGAGTCTAACCTCGTGTCTTAGGCGTTTATTATTACACATAATTATTTCACCCTAATATGAACTAATTATCCCTATTCAAATTGTCAATAATTTCCAAATTAAACTATGTCCATAATTGTCACTTAAATTATGTCCATACTTTTTAGGTATATAAATTATACCAATTAATGTCACAAATTAATTAGATGCCTTTAAATCCATTTTATGCCAATTCACAATTTACATAATTAATATTTTCCCATTGTCCCTACGCTATTTGTATGTTTTAATATGATATATGTTAGACTCGCAAATAGTCTAACTCATAAAAAAACATCACAACTTGCATAACACATAAAATAGATCTAACTTGCAAATAAGGGTTATAATATAAGTTTGCATAGGCAATGGACATATAGAACATAAATTTGCATAAACTACCATGGATCTAAATATAGATCTAAACATGAAATTGTGAACTTGCATATATGAACATGGGTTTCACCTAAACTTGCATATATGGGATATAGTTTACACCCAAACTTGCATATGTGAATATAGTTTTCCACCTAAAAATGTGAATATAGTTTTCACCTAAACATGCATATATGGAATATAGTTTTTACCCAAACTTGCATATGGATTCCTACAAACTTGCATACGAATTTAAACATGTAAACTAATATCACATGTTTTGCATATAAACTAGCATATGTATATACTTGATTCACATATAAACTTGTGTGTAATTCGCATACAGACTTGCATAAGATTCACATACAAACTATCATATGTAGAAACAGACTTGCATAAGATTCACATACAAACTAGCATATGTAGAAACAGACTTGCATAAGATTCACGTACAAACTAGCATATGATTCACATCCCAAACTTGCATATAAACTGACGTCATAAAATGAATCAAGTTAAACATATGTAATTGGACATATGAAATAGATCTACTAACATAATTTAACAAAACTGTCATATATTCACCAACAGACGATAACAAAGTTAAATAACATCACATGATTCAACAGACATGTTCTCATAATCAAATTTATAACTCATCATAATTAATTTATTAATTATTTAGTGAAAGAAATTGTACTCACAAAGACAGGTTAGAGAAGAGAATAATTCGTTCGTCATTTTGTATTAGAATTCTGACTTGCAATTCCTAAGCTTTAGGAAGAAGAACTATTCTAGCAGCAGCATGGAGGCCAAGAGACTAATTTAGTTTAGGTTTAGGGCTTGAGTCTTTGCTTGCTTTTATAGAAGTTTAAGTCAATAGAAGCCGTTAGATTACCATAGGAGCAATCACAACCGTCCAGACTAGATAGAGTTATCCAAAATTGCCACCTATGCCCTAGTGACCCAGAAACAGGTCAGGAAAGACTCAACAACAAGTCAGGATGGTCTCATTTCAGATCCTCCCTGGGGGGTAGGTCGGCTCCTTGGTCAACCTGTATAGGGGAGGTCGACCCCGTGGTCGACCTAGCCTTGGGCGGGAGAAATCCCGCCCAGCCCACTTCCTTGTTTGAATTTTAATTCTGAACTGTTATAATTTATATAAATTTCTGAAACTTCCGAGGGCCATAACTTCTTCATACGAAGTCCGATTTACGAAAACTTATACTCTATTCCAAACAGAATTCCGAGACGAACGCAATGGTGTAACCCATTTCCCTTAATTCTCACTTTAAAAATTAAGTTTTATTTAATTCATTCTTTTAATAGTCGCAGAAAATTCAGGGTGTTACATTCTCCCCTCCTTAAAGGATTTCGTCCCCAAAATATTCAAGTCAAGAAGAATGTATATCCTACCATCCAATCATCCATTTACTCAACCATCAAACACAGGCATCCATTGTACTTACAAGATTTCTAATGTTGTATGATCATATGCAAAAAGTTTGTATATATGTTCCTTATCCAATGCAAAATCAGGCGATCCACTGATTCAGCTGATCTCTTTAATGCAAATCATGAAAGTTCCATGCGTCCATTATGCATGCAAAAGAATCCTAATGATACATATTGCTTCTATATGTGTGTACAACCATTCATCAAAATGCAACATCCATATGATAACACAACCATTATACATCCATTAATTTAAATATGTGCACACATTTATATGCAGTATGGAAGTGATTGAGCCGATCTAGTGCCTAATGTGTGTGTACATGCATCCACGAGCAACCACTAGCAATCACTCGCAACCATCGATCATAACATGTTTCAAATACATGTTTACATCCATTGGTTTCTACCTAAGGACAAAGAATAGGATCGAGGAGATATACTTAAAAGACAGATATAAGCATGAATAAACTTATGGAAAAAGAGATCAAGAAGGTACCCTCAAAAAGAAAAGGGTAGGTTGCACGTATTTTCCTCTCAGTTTCCCAAGTCGCATCTTCCTCAGCGTCACACCATTGAACTTTAACAAGCTTGACTTCACGGTTGCGTAGCTTTTTAACTTCCGTACCCAAGATACGAGTTGGAACTCTTCTCACAATCGCTTCTCGTTCTACTTCTACTTTCTCTAGTATACTTGGCTCCACCACTTCCGCATACTCATGTAAGCATTTTCGTAGTTGAGAAACATGAAAAACATTATGAACTCCAGCCAGTCTTTCGGGTAGCTCTACTCTGTAAGCCATCGTCCCAATCCTTTCAGTGATAGGAAATGGTCCTACAAATCTTGGTGCTAGCTTTCCTACGGACCCAAAGCGAATGACATTCCTCAAAAGAGATACTTTAAGGAACACCCTATCTCCAACCTCAAACTCAAGGTCGGTCCTTCTTTTGTCTGCGTAGGACTTCTGTCTATCTTGTGCAGCCTTCATCCGTCTTCTTATCAAGTCCACTTTTTCTGAGGTTTCTCTAATCATGTCTGGCCCAAGTACGAGCTTGTCTGTAGACTCCCACCAACAAGTTGGTGATCGGCATGGTCTTCCATATAAAGCTTTGAAGGGCGCCATGCCTATGGTGGCTTGGTAGTTATTGTTGTAAGCGAATTCCACCAAAGGAAGATGATCCTCTCATGTCCCTCCAAAGTCAAGAATGCACAATCTCAAGAGGTCTTCCATTACTCTGTTCACCCTTTCCGTCTGACCATCAGTTTGGGGGTGATAGGTCGTGCTTAAGCATAATTGTGTGCCTACAGCTTCTTGCAAACTCTTCCAAAACTCGCTCGTAAAGACAGGATCTCGATCGCTCACTATGCTGGAGGGCATCCCATGGAGTCGAATTATCTCTTTAAGATAAATGGATGCTAGGGTCAAGGCAGTCCTTCTATTCTTAACAGGTATAAAGTGAGCGCTTTTAGTGAGCCTGTCCACTATTACCCAAATACTGGTATTCCCCCTTCTTGGCCTAGGTAACCCATCAACAAAGTCCATCGAAATGCTATCCCACTTCCACTGTGGGACCTCTAGAGGATGAAGCAGACCATCAGGCTTCTTCTTCTCCGCTTTGACTTGCTGGCATATCAAGCACTTAGCGACGAACTCAACTACATCCCTTTTCATGCCATTCCAAAAGAAACCCCTTTTTATATCTTTATACATCTTGTCTCTTCCTGGGTGTATGATCAGCTTAGAATGGTGCGCTTCTTCGAGAACCGTCTTCACTAAATCCCTTACTTGTGGGATGCATAGCCTTCCATCTCGTCTCAACCAACCCTTATCATCGATGGAGTATCTATTGAGGTGACTAGAAGCCTTATCCCTAACTAGCTTATCCATCATATCAACTAGCTGAGGGTCTTCTCGTTGCGCGGTTCCAATTGAGTCCAAAAGGGTATGCCGCACCTCTAGCGATGTTAACAGATTAGGTACAATTACAGAGGAGGGTCTAAAGTTAAAGTTTGCAATGTACTACATGCCTTTCCTTTCTACAAAGAGAGGACTCAAGGTCAGCTTCTTTTTACTCAAGGCGTCTGCTACCACATTGTCTTTGCCACGGGTATAGGAAATCTCAAAATCATATGAGGCCAGAAATTCCATCCATCTTTGTTGTCTTAAGTTACGGTCTTTCTGTGAGAAAAGGTACTTTAATGATTTATGGTCAGTAAACAATTCAAACCTTTCTCCTAGTAGGTAATGACACCATGACTTTAGAGCGAAAACAGTGGAAGCTAGCTCCAAATCATGGGTTGGGTAGTTCTTCTCATGTACCTTCAATTGCCTTCCCCCATAACAAACTACCTTGCTTTCTTGCATCAAGACAGCGCCCAGCCCTGTACCACATGCATCTGTGTGTACGGTAAGCATTTTGCTCCCATAAGGCAATGTCAGAACTGGGGCTGTTGTTAGAGCCCTTTTCAAACGTTGGAAAGCAATATCGCAATCCAAATCCCAAGCGAAAGTTTGGTTCTTTTTTGTCATTCTTGGGAGTGGGGCTGAGATTTTTGCAAAGTCTTTAATGAACTTTCGGTAAAAGCCCGCTAGCATGAGAAAGCTTCTGACTTCGACTGCATTCCGTGGAACCTTCCAATATTGCACCGCAACTACTTTTGCGGAGTCCATAGCTAACCCCTCTTTGGACACCACATGTCCAAGAAACCTCACTTCTTCCCTCCAGAAATGGCATTTGGAGAATTTGGCTTTCAGCTGATGTGCACGAAGAGTATCCATGACTTCCCTTAAGTGCAAAGCATGCTCTTCTTCATTCTTCGAGAAAATCAAAATGTCATCTATGAAGACCACCACAAACTTATTAAGGAACTCCGTAAACACCCTTCTCATCAAGTCAACGAAGTAAACGGGTGCGTTTGTCAAGCCAAAAGGCACGAAAAGCCATTCGAAGAAACCATCCGGGGTTCTGAACGCGGTCTTATCAATCCTGTCTTCAGCCACTCTTAGCTAATGAAACCCGGTAGCCAAATCTGGTTGGGAGAAAACCGACGCACCTACAAACTGATCAAACAAGTCGTCTATTCTTGGAAGTGGGTGCCTATTTTTCTTGGTCAGCTTGTTTAGCTCCCTATAATCAACGCATAGGCGAAGTGAACCATCCGCTTTGGTTGCAAATACTACTGGAGCACCCCATTTAGAAATACTTCGCCTTATAAACCCTTTTTCGAGTAACTCTTTGACTTTCTTACCGAGCTCTTTTCTCTCACTTGGAGCCATATGTCTAATGGGTAGAGCTACGGGTTTTGCATTATCAAAAAGGTATATGCGAAAGTCTATCTCCCGCTTCAGAGGTAAGCCCTTCACCTCTTCAAACACATCTGAGTATTTACGGACTACCCTAACCGACTGCAAGTTTTCAACAGATGCATCAAGAGATTCTAGGTAGCTAAGCATAACAGAATGTATGGGATTACAAGAGATTTCGAGAGTGTTACCGAGGCGAGTCATAAGTCTAACCACTCTCTTTTCACAATCGAGGATGGCACCAATACTAGATAACCAATCCATGCCTAGAATCAACCCACAGCCCATGAAGCTAAGAACGAAGGCGTTGCATTCAAACTCAATGCTCAAGATAGACGCTCTCAAATCCCGACAAACCATTGAAAGATGAGTCGAACCACCAATAGGATTTGAGATTACTGTAGGATCTGTAATTAGACTAGTATTTAGGTGCAGTGTTTCAACTAACGAAGTAGATACAAACAAGTGTGAAGCGCCAGAATCAAACAAAGTACGAACATGATGATCAAACAGAAAAACCAAACTTTCAACAGAAATGTTTCAACTCTCTCCTGTCTTGGTGCCATGAGAGCAAGAACCTGCCCTATTGTCTGCCCTGGTGCCATGAGAGCCTGAACCTGCCCTCCAGAAGTAGACCCTGCCCTCTGCCCTTGTCCTTGTCTTCTCTGGTAGTCTTTAATCAGATGTCATGCCTCACCACAGTTGAAGCAGCCAGTCCTTTTCTTCTTCCTACAGTCCTTGCTCAGATGGTTTGGTGTTCCACAATTAAAGCACCTTTTCTTTCCTTTGCTATTGTTATCCTTACCACCTTTCTTAGGTTGTTGTTGTGACTTCTTTTGATCCCCTTTCTTTTCCGGTGCCTTATTAGCACTAGCGCCTTTCTCCTCTTCATGCATAAGCGCCATGTCAACCAGTTTCTCAAAGGTAGCCCCCATAGGAATGTGGGTCATAGCCAACCCATGTAGCGGCTCATTCAAACCTTCAACGAATCTCAGGGCCTTCTTTTCAGGTGTGTTCACCAAGTCTAAGCCAAATATCGCCAACTGATTGAACTTGTTGACATACTCCTTTACTGATAAATTCGCCTTCTTCAATGCCAAGAACCTTTCCATGTACAAATTCTCTTCTTCTCGTGAGAGAAATTTCATCTTGAACCTATGTCTGAAATCCATCCATGTCTCCATCGGACGCTCTCCATTCGTGACCTCCCACCAAAACGAGGCTTCGTCCTTCATCAACCAAGCGGCTAATTGGACCTTCCTTCCATCCTCTATCTCGAAGATACCAAACAAATCTTCCACCTCCTTAAGCCAATTTCGAGCTTCAACAAACGTCTCTGACACGTGAAAAGGTTTCCCGCCCATTGCTCGAAAGTCTTTGCATATCTTCGAAAAAGTATCAACGCAGGGAGGGGGAGGAGGAGGAGCGGCTGCAGATGGGGGAGAAGGAATGTCTGTTGGGCCTGCGGCGGTGGCCCTAGCCTCCAAACACCTTCTAAACCAGGTTGGTATCGGTATTCCCTCGGGTATCTCGGGTAACCCAGACATGCTGAAAAGAAAAAAGGAAGAGATTCAAAATGGAGAATCGAAGGAAAGACATATTGCTCTTGGGGGTTGTGTTTTTAAAACAAACTTTCCTCTTGAAAATACTCTCCTTAAAACAAACTTTTGAAAGTGTTTCTTTATAAAATGCTTTTGAAAAATAGTTTTTCAAAATCTCTTATTTGTTCTCGTAACCTTCAGCTCTAATACCACATGTAACACCCCACGTCCATTAATGTCACTGTCAAAGGGAATGCATTAACTTTCATGGAGTATTATTGGTGTATAGAACTGAATATAAAAAGACAGAGAAATATATTGGTACTTGAAAAATTAAAACAACTTTTATTGCAGCGGAGAAATAGTTTGGTTACAACAAAAACATCAAAAACCAACAATAAAACCAAGTACACTTAATATCCATCTTGACAAATTATTTTCTGAGTACATAAAGTATTAAGCATAACCCCAACATAAGTAGCCATAAAAGAGATAAGCTGAACTTTACTTTCAGCAATCCAAGCACTTCCAAAGAGAGAGAATGATCCAAATCAAGCTCCACTAACACTAGTCCTACCCTGAGAACCTGGGGGGAAGGAAGAAAAAAGGCGAAAACAAAGGGGGTCGGACATAAAGTCTGCGAGTCCAATAACTTTAACAATATAATTATTAAAGTAATTAGGATAAGGCATAAATTGGTAAAACAAGGAATGACTGTGAAACAAAGGGCATGACAAAGCAAACAAGAAGAATAAGATAACGTTAATTGCGCCTCTAACACTATAGGATAATTACTACACTGCACCATTACTAGTCACCCTAAAAGTTGATCCCGCCTACTGAAGACTACCGTAACCTTGTAAGACCTCCCACATAAGACTACTGTTTGCAGTTGCTGAATTTGTCGGGTGGGTCCGGGCAGTCTTATACTGCAAACGAGTCTAACCTCGTGTCTTTACAATTGTTACGCATTTAATTAGTGCCTTCGACCTCTCACATTAGACTACCGTTTGTGGTTGCTGGATTTGTCGGGCAAGTCCAGGCAGTCTTATACCACAAACGAGTATAACCTCGTGTCTTAGTTGTTTATTATTACACATAATTATTTCACCCCAATATGAATTTTTTTTAAAAAAAAAAATGTGTGATCTTCCAAAAAGAAGAGAGCACACATATAAATAAAAAAAGGATACAATATTCGAAAATAGACCCAAACAAGTACAAAAGCAATACAGACACAATATGAATGTAGAGGAAAGTAGATAAATGAGCTCTGGCTAGGCCGCCACCCATCAAACTTCAATATCGAATTCCGGCATGGCCACCACCCGATATTAAAGTATATCTTCTCCAATACACACTCAAAACAAAAATAAACAAAAAAGGGTAACATAACACCCCAAAACCCTCCCACTCCAAACACACAAAAAGATCCAAAGCAGATAATAATCGCCAATCCAAACAGCTATCCAAAGAGCTCCTCAGCTAAATCAACAACCTGAAATCTGAAGAAACTAAACAAACTATTAGTAATCAACACACACACACATATATATATATGAGTATATGCGTATATAAATATATATATATATATAAACAGATATATATAGGCATATATCCATATATACATGTGCAAAGACAACACCAAGAAAAAGAAATCAACAACAAAGACGAGGTCTATTATATCTAAAAAACTATTAATTCTAATAAATAAACTCAAATTAAATCTGACCTTACTCAAAAAATACCCAAAACGCAATTCACCAAAAAACTTATAATGCGAATTAGACATCCAAGCCAGACAAAAATTAACTATACTAATGAGTAAATTATCAGCAGAAACAGAAATAGAATGAAAAAAAATCTCTAGTTCCTTTCTAACCATATGAACCAACTTACGATAGTAACTAGAGAATCCAACACATATCTCTATCTAGAATTATAACCAAATCTACAACAATCCCAATAATCAACGCAACTACTAAAAGAATTAAAACAATCAAAAGTAAAAATCCTTAAAACTATACTGAAAATAAAAAAGGTAAAGAAACATGAGAAAAATAAATTATCAACATCTTCCTCAACAATACTACAAAAACAACACTTAACATCAAAAAAATATTCTTCCTCTTTAAAAGCTCAATCGTATTAAGCTTCTTATGAATAATCAACCACATAAGAAAATTAGCTTTAGGAGGAGAATTAGACTTCCAAAGAAATTTAAAAGATCTCAAAGAAACACTAGAGAAATTAATAAAATTATACATAGAATTAACAGAGTAAACTAAACTCTTATCTAAACTCCAACAAATAGAATCTCCATTCTCACCCAAATGATACAAAGCTAATTTTGCTTTGAGTAAGGCCAATTGCCTTAATAAATCCCCTTCTAAAATATTATCAATGGAAAACTCCCACGGAGGATCTAAATCTCCTCTATAAACATCTATAATTAAAGCATTCTTAAATCTACTAATATTAAAAAGCTTACTAAATTCAATTTTGAGCGGCACACGAGAAATCCAAGCATCATGCTAAAAGTAAGTAAGATTACCCGAATGAACAGTCACCTTACAACCTATATTAAAAAAATCAAAACAATTCAAAACAGACTTCCAGAAGTAAGATAACCTGTTAAACCAACTAACACTAGCACCAACAATAAACACTCCTCTAGAATAATAAGGTTTGGAAATAATAATCTTCCAAGTAGCCGTCACATCAGGGCACCTAAATCTCCATAACCATTTGGCTAGCAGGGAAGAATTAAATTTATATAAGTTAATGATTCCCAAACCCCCATCATTCTTGGGCTTACAACACATCTCCCAGTTGACTAGACATTTATAGCCTCTACAAAAAGGGACTCCATTCCAAAGGTAATTACGCCTGATCATAGCAATCTTCTTAACAACCCATTGATGAAAACGATGAACGACAATCCAATAAGAAGGAAAAGCAGATAAAACTGAATTAACAAGAACTAATCTGCCTGCTCTAGACAAAAATTTATTATTCCAACTCGATAATCTATTATTGATCTTATCAATAATAACTAACCAATCAACCTTCTTAAGCTTCGAAGTATAATCTTAAAACCTAAGTAATCAAAAGGAAATTTCATAACAGCACAGTTCAAGGTACTAGCAACCATAGCCTCAACATTGTTAAAATCGTTAAGGACCATGACAACACTCTTATCAAAATTGATTTTGAGACCATATAACATCTCAAAACAGTAAAGAATAAACTTAAGAGCAATAATATGTTTAGGCAAGTGGGAAGAAAATAATAATGTATCATCTGCAAATTGGAGGATAGATAATTCATTATTAAATTCCTCATTACCAACCCTACCTAAGACACCTAATCTACCAGCTCTCTTAATAATTCTAAAGAAAACATCAGCTGCTAAATTAAAAAGAAAAGGAGATAGGGGGTCTCCTTCTCTAAGGCCTCTCTTAGATTGAATTTTCTTGCCTACGACCCCATTAACAACTATGTCGGAGCAACCAGACCTAAGCAATAACATGATCCAATTAATCCATTTGACACTAAAACTTCTAGCAAGACATAATTCGCAAATAAAATCCCAATCGATAGAATCAAACGCCTTCTCGAAATCTAACTTTAAGATGGCACATGAAATATTATTTTTACAACAGAGATTAATGCATTCCTACACCGTAGCCACTCCATCCACTATATTTCTGCAATTAATAAAGGCAGTTTGGGAACAATCAATAAGAGCGTTCATCTTGGTACTAAGCCTATTCGCTAGGACTTTAGAAATAATCTTGAAAGAGGCAAAGTTGAAACTACCTAATCGTAAATCACTACTATAAAATTCGTTAAATAAATTAATAATATCAAACTTCAAAACCTCCCAAAATTGCTTGTAAAAAAGAACAGAAAAACCATCAGGCCCAGGAGCTTTTTCACTAGGCATATCACATATAGCCTTCCAAATCTCCTACTCAGAGAAAGGTTTATCTAAATCAATAAGATCAACCTTAGTATCAGAAGGATACAAGTCATTCCGTCTGACATTAGTCCTTCTTTTAATCCTAGAACCAAAAATCGGCTTATAATACCTAGTGAAAGCTTCATTTAAATCCCTCTGAGTGGTCAATTCCATATCATTGATAATAATAGAATGAATCAAATTATCACGTCTCCTCTTATTCGCCACACTATGAAAGAACTTCGTATTATTATCCCCCTCCTAAATCCATTGAACTCGGGATCTTTGCCTCCACATAATCTCTTCATTTTCTAAAATCTGCTTGAGATCATGTCTCAGGTTGCAATATTTATCCTTTCGTTGGAGTTAAGGATCCTAAGCTCACTAATCTTATCTAAGTTTAACAACTCACACAAAATCTTTTCCTAATTTTAACACTACCAAAATATACTTATTCCAACGCTTGAGGAAAAATCTCAACTTACCTAGCTTCGCAACAAAAATCTTCGCTGAATTACCCCAATATGAATTAATTATCCCTATTCAAATTGTCAATAATTTCCAAATTAAACTATGTCCATAATTGTCACTTAAATTATGTCCATACTTTTTAGGTATATAAATTATACCAATTAATGTCACAAATTAATTATATGCCTTTAATGCCATTTTACGCCAATTCACAATTAGCATAATTAATATTTTCCCATTGTCCCTACGCTATTCATACATTTTAATATGATATATGTTAGACTCGCAAATAGTCTAACTCATAAAAAAAAAGAAACATCACAACTTGCATAACACATAAAATAGATCTAACTTGCAAATAAGGATTATAACATAAGTTTGCATAGCCAATAACTTGCATAGGCAATGGACATATAGAACATAAATTTGCATAAATTACCATGGATCTAAATATAGATCTAAACATGAAATTGTGAACTTGCATATATGAATATGGGTTTCACCTAAACTTGCATATATGGGATATAGTTTTCACCCAAACTTGCTTAAGTGAATATAGTTTTCCACCTAAAAATGTGAATATAGTTTTCACCTAAACTTGCATATATGGAATATAGTTTTCACCCAAACTTGCATATGGATTCCTACAAACTTGCATATGAATTTAAACATGTAAACTAATATCATATGTTTTGCATATAAACTAGCATATGTATATACTTGATTCACATATAAACTTCTGTATAATTCGCATACAGACTTGCATAAGATTCACATACAAACTAGCAAATGCATAAACAGACTTGCATAAGATTCACAAACAAACTAGCATATGTAGAAACAGACTTGCATAAGATTCACATACAAACTAGCATATGATTAACATCCCAAACTTGCATATAAACTGATGTCATAAATTGAATCAAGTTAAACATATGTAATTGGACATATGAAATAGATCTACCAACATAAGTTAACAAAACTGTCATATGTTCACCAACATACGATAACAAAGTTAAATAACATCACATGATTCAACAGACATGTTCTCATAATAAAAGTAATAACTCATCATAATTAATTTATTAATTATTTTGTGAAAGAAATCGTACTTACGAAGATAGGTTAGAGAAGAGAATAATTCGTTCGTCGTTTTGTATTAGAATTCTGACTTGCAATTCCTAAGCTTTAGGAAGAGAACTATCTTAGCAGCAGCATATAGGCCAAGAGACTAATTTAGTTTAGGTTTAGGGCTTGAGTCTATGCCTGCTTTTATAGGAGTTTAAATCAATAAAGTCATTAGATTGTCATAGGAGGAATCACAACCGTCCAGACTAGGTAGAATTATCCAGAATTGCCACCTACGCCCGAGTGACTCAGCAACAGGTCAGGAAAGACTCAGCAACAAGTCAGGATCGTCTCATTTCAGATCTGCCCCGGGGGGTAGGTCGACCCCCAGGTCGACCCCCTGGTCGACCTGTATAGGGTAGGTCGACCCCCTGGTCGACCTGGCCTTGGGTGGGAGAAATCCCGCCCAGCCCGCTTCCACGTTTGAATTTTGAATTTTGAATTTTGAATTTTAATTCTGAACTGTTATAATTTATATAAATTTCTAAAATTTCCGAGGGCCATAACTTCTTCATACGAAGTTCGATTTACGAAAACTTGGACTCTATTCCAAGCAAAATTCCGAGACGAACGCAATGGCGTAACCCGTTTCCTTTAATTCTCAGTTTTACAATTAAGTATTCTTTAATTCATTCTTTTAATAGTCGTAAAAAATTCAGGGTGTTACAGTTTTCGAACATATATTCGATCCCGGTCTTTCCAAATAATAAGCGCAATTTAAAAAAAAATACAATTATGGAACACACAGGCTTTCAACCAAATCTCCTTCCATCTTGGATTTTTTTAAATGAAATTTCTTTAAATACTTTCTCAAATTATAACAAAATCCATATTTAACCTTTCTCTTTTAAAAAGCATCCCTTTAATCAGAGAAAATTTAGCCTCAAAGCCTTAATTAATTTTCCATTGATAACTCATTATCAAAAACCCAGTTTCCTTTGAAAACCCTTACCCCACATTTCAACCCTAGTTTCCAATTAAATTCGTTTCCAAACATTCAATTCTGTAATCTTAACTAAAAGATTATTCTTCCTTCCCAATTCCTTATTTTTAATTTCCTCAAATCAAAGATTTGGTTAAATCCCCAAATTACGATATGAATTTCCATAACTCAATCTCATTGGTTTTCAAGAATGATATTATTGAAGATATGATTCACGACAAAACCTAAATCAATCGATATTGAATATAAGTTACACAGAAATTGTATCTACTTATATTCGATATCAATTCTCATAATCAGCGAATACTATAAGTGGAATAAAGATATAATAATAATATCTTTCAAATTCCTCAAATAGTATACGTTTACATTAAAGATATCCGAAGATTATTTCTATCCAACTTATCCCAATCAAATTGGGAAACACATATCTTAATTTAAAGATTTATCCAACTCTTTGACATTAGATCTGGATAGAAATATCATCCACTTATACTTAATATTAATCTCTGTACCCAACTCACACTATAAACAAAATAACGGTGAACTACCTTTTAAATTCCACAAATAGTAAGAGTCATCATCTACCGGATTAATATCAAACATCAGAAGATTTACCTCCAACCATATTTGATTATTTAAAATTGAAAACCCCATTTTAGTATCAAATAAATCAATTTAATTTCCATATAAAACATTTTCAATACTTATAAATCTTTGAAAACATTCCACAAATCATTTACAAATGATCACTTATAGTTCGGGAAACAGCTCGCGGTTTACCACTTCAGAATAGATTAATTTCAAAGAAAGAGTTATCATAGTGTATCAAAAGCGTTACAAAACAGCAACCTTAACTACTTTGATCAAAATATCGTTTATCTGAGCCAAAACTTAAACTTTATGATTTAAAACACTTTTACATTATTTATAATGATTTTACCATTTTTCCATATTTTTAAAACATTTAAACTAGTTGTTTATAGTTATGGTCGACAACTACTCTTAGCGACCTTTTCCAAAATGGTTTTAAACATAACTTGAAAATTACAACCTGAAATTAAAACCTGCTTTCACTCATTTAAAAGTTCTTATTAATATAAATCAATTTTTTTTCATTTCTTGGAAATCCGATTTAGATTGCAAAAGTTATAAGCGTTTAAAGTTTGTAACTAAAATACGCAAATTACCATTGTGCGACAAGCTCTATTTTAACCGAAATAAAAATTATTCTTTAGTACTTCAAAATACCTTAGAAAACCATTATATACTCATGTAAATCATTTAAGACCGTTTAAAGTAATTTACATTGACTTTCCAAATTTATTTTGGGTTCAAAATTCAACCTTTATTTTTTTACTTAATAAATCAAATTCTAATTCATTTCTAAATTCAAATAATTTCAAATTAACCATTCCATTCGTCGGATCAGTTAGGGATAGCCAGGGAGAGCAAGAAACTATATGTAACACCCCACACCCGCTAAGGTCACTCACTAAGGGAATGCCTTAACTTCGGTGGAGTATTTTAAGTAAATATAGAACAGAAAAATTACAACAAGACAGATATAAATAATACTTGAAAATCTAAAACATCATTTCATTGCAGCAGAAGGTAAACATGTTTAGTTACAACACCATAAAAGAGTCAAGTACTAGATATCCATCCTGATAAAACATAAGTACATAATCCCACTACATAACTAATAGCCATAAAAGAAAAGAAAAGATAAGCTGAGCTTTACATCAACGGTCTAAGCTCCAAAAGATAGATAAGCGATCTAATCAAAGCCCACTAGTACTAGGCCCAACCTGAGGACCTGAGGGGGAAAAAGATAAAAACAACGGGGTCAGACATAAGTCTGAGTGAGCCCTATAACTTTAACAATACAATCATTAAAGTAATTAGGGTATGATATAAACTTGGTACGGTGATGACTGGGGATAAATGACTACACTAAGCAGCCAACTAGATATAGGATGAACTAAGATATCGGTAAAGACGCATCTACCCACCCAAGGGTAATTACTAACTGCACCACACCAGTCATTCCTACTTAAAGGTTGATCCCACCTAAGGACTTAGAAAATTTACCCAGTAGTTCGTGTACCCCTAGCTGACTACATAGGTGTCGTCTGCCCCTATCTCCACTAGGTGTACCCACTACTCCCCAAGCGATCGGCTCCCTACCGTAGATACCCGTGCTGGCCCCACAGTGGGGTGTATCACTCCCCAAAGTGGCAACCCGATACAACCAACGGTGCACGACTTATACCTACACGATGCAACAACGTCTTACCTACCAGCCCGGGTCCACACACGCATATGAAACCCGTTGGACTTGCGTTGCCACCGCTAACCCGTTTTTGGCCTCTTATAGTTAAGCTCAGTACGCGTGTCCCGTCCTCGACATGGGTCGAGCCCAATAAGATACATATGGGTTACTGGTTGAAATGGGCCCCGACAAGCTACCCACCTAAGCTTGTCCCTTTTTCTAGTGCATCCCACTTAACCCTTTAATCATGTTTAATTACATGTTTCCACTTGGTTAAGTATTCTAATCGTATTTTCTATTGCCACCCAAGGCAACCCACTAGATTTCCACATGCCACCCAAGGCACTCACTTGATTTCCACATGCCACCCAAGGCACCCACTTAACCCCTCATGCCCCACTACATGCTTATCTGGTTAAGTGTTTCTTAATTGATTAAGAACATAACCTTTGTAAAGACCTCTCACATTAGACTATCTTTTATGGCAGCTGGATTTGCCGGTCGGGTCCGGGCAGCCTTACGCCATAACCGAGTCTAACCTCGTGTCTTTACACTTGTCACGTATTTAGTTTATGCCTAAGACCTCTCACATTGGGCCAATCATTTGTAGCCGCTGGATTTGCCGGTCGGTTCCGGGCAGTCTTATGCTACAAAAGGGTCCAACCTCGTGTCTTAGTCGATTAATTACACCTAATTAATCACCCCCATAATTTGTATTAATTATCCCTAATTAATTACAAATTTAACGATGTACATAATTGACTCAATTATGTCCATCCACTTTATGGTATGCATAATCATACCAACTTCACACCATTTCATTAACATGAATATTAACCACATCGTTCCCCACGTAATTCGCTAACATGACATACTTAAAAGGGAAGATTCATCACAAATACAATGGGTTCAACTTGCATAACATTAGCATCAACATGGGTTTTAAAGGTGTCAACTTGCATATATGACCATAGGATCAAACCCAACTAGCATAAATAATCAACCCAAACTTGCATGAATCACATATGTCATAAAGAGGGTAACTTGCATAAGTTACTTATGTCATACAAAGGGGTAAACTTGCATATATATGTGTGACATATAAAGGGGTTAACTTGCATATGTATGCATCTCATACAAAGGTGTAAACTTGCACATGTTACTTGCATATAATCAAACACCAAACTTGCATAACATGTCATATATGAACTTGCATATAATCAAACACCAAACTTGCATAACATGTCATATATGAGCTTGCATATAATCAAACACCAAACTTGCATATCATGGTGTCATAATGGATCAATGTTTATCATAGTGATTTGCATAACTAGCATCATGAACACATAGCATAAAACTTGCATAACTAGCATAACATCATGAACACATAGCATATGACTTGCATAACTTGCATAACATCATGAACACATAGCATATGACTTGCATAACTTGCATAACATCATGAACACATAGCATATGACTTGCATGACTTGCATAACTTGCATAACATCATGAACACATAGCATATGATAACATAACTTGCATTGATCCACATACATAACCATAACCTCATTATATCCTATCATAATTAGTTTAGCAATTTCTTGCTAAAGGCATAGAAACTCACAACTTGTTGATTAGCACTCCTATGAAGAAGATTAAGTTGCTAGAGTTGATTAGAAGTTGATTTGAGAAGCTATCTTCTTCTACAATTTGATGGAGGCTCCTTCAAGTTGCATTTTGACGGCATAACGACGTTGTATCTATTTTTAGTATGAATTAGGGTAGTCTTAGGGTGTATTTATAGAATTAGGATGTAGTTTAGGCCCTTAGATTAACCCTAGATTAGGTTAGAGCCATCAGATTTCGTCACAAGCCCCAAAACACAGCCCAAACCCCTTCAGATTGCACCCAGGCCAAACTGGCCGACAGGGGGGGTCGACCCCTGGGTCGACACATGGGTCGACCCCTTGGGGGGGTCGACACCCATGTCGACCCTAGTGCCGACACCCTCTGTCTGGCGGGAATTTCCCGCCTCTTCTGAAATCTGAAATTTGAATATTTTAAATCTGTTTTGAATTTTCTGAAAACTTCTTCGGGCCTTAACTGGGTCATACGGACTCCGATTTTCGAAAACTCGG
This sequence comes from Allium sativum, assembly GCA_030737875.1. NCBI lineage: Eukaryota > Viridiplantae > Streptophyta > Magnoliopsida > Asparagales > Amaryllidaceae > Allium > Allium sativum. Next base: position 360,805,075 of record CM060916.1, on the reverse strand, counting down.
ACTCTATTTCGCGTATTTTTCCGAGACGAACGCAATGGCATAGCCCGTTTCCCCTGATTCAGATTTTAAAATTTAATTCTGCCCTGATTTATATCAAAACAAGTTATTCAACATACGGGGTGTTACATTCTCCCCTACTTAAAGGATTTCGTCCACGAAATCTCTAAGTCAAGAAGAACGTTTCCTACCAACCGAACAACCGTCTACTCAAACCATCAAACACTGGCATCCATTGTCCTTAAATGTTTCTAATGCTGTATGAACATATGCAAAAAGTGTGTGTATATGTTTCCTGTCTAATGCAAAATCAGGCGGTCTACTGATTCAGTTGACCTCCTTAATGCAAACCATGATAGTGCCATGCATCCAATATGTATGTGAAAGAATCCTATCAACACATACTATTACTACATGTGTGCACAACCATACACCAAAATGCATCATCCATATGACAACACAACCATTATACATCCATTAATATATCTACCTACACACAATTATATGCAATATGCAATATGAAGTGACTGAGCCGATCTAGTGTCTAAAGTGTGTGTATATGCATCCACGAGCAACCACTAGCAAACACTTGCATCCACGCGCATCCATCAATCATAACATGTCTCAAACACATGTTTCAACCATAGGTTTACCCTATCTAAAGGTCAAAGGTACTAATGAGAGGACATACTAAAGAAATGATAAGTACTAAACAAACGATAAAGGAGAAGTTAAAAGACATACCCTCAAAAAGGAATGGGTACAGTGAACGCATCTTCGCTTCTGTCTCCCAAGTAGCATTGCTCTCATCCTCTCCCCATTTCACTTTGACTAGTTGAACCTCTCTGTTACTCAACTTCCTAATCTCTGACCCAAGGATGCGGGTAGGAGCTCGTCGAATAGTCGCATCATGCTCTACCTCCACTTCTCTAAGCAAGCTCGGCTCTACCACCTCTGCGGTCTCATGTAGGCACATCCTCAAATGTGACACGTGGAATACATCATGTACCCCACTAAGTCTCTCGGGTAAATCCACTCTATATGCCATCCGTCCAATCCTTTCCTTAATAGGAAACGGTCCTACAAACCTTGGTGCTAACTTCCCAATGGATCCAAAGAGAACTACATTCCATAATGGAGACACTTTGACAAAGACCATGTCCCCAACATCAAACTCAAGATTTGTCCTCCTCTTATCCGCGTAAGATATCTACCTGTCTTGTGCTGCTTTCATCCTTCTTCGAATCAAGTCAATCTTCTCCGAAGTCTCTCTAACCATATCGGGCCCAAGCAAGATCTTATCCGTAGATTCCCACCAACATGTAGGTGATCGACAAGGCCTTCCATAAAGAGCTTCGAAAGGAGCCATACCAATACTAGACTGAAAGTTGTTATTATACGCGAACTCCACCAATGGAAGATGCTCTTCCCATGTACCTCCAAAATCTAAGATACATAGCCTCAAAAGGTCTTCTAGAACACGATTCACCCTCTCGGTCTGGCCGTCCGTCTGAGGATGATATGCGGTGCTCAAACACAACTGAGTCCCTACTGCCTCTTGCAAACTCTTCCAAAACTCGCTAGTGAAGATAGGATCTCGATCACTCACTATGCTAGAAGGTACCCCATGCAATCGAACTATTTCTCGAAGGTAAACTGAAGCTAGCCATGGAGCAGTCGTCTTGCTCTTCACGGGTATGAAATGGGCGCTCTTAGTAAGTCTGTCTACCACAACCCAAATTCCCGTATTACCCTTCCTCGATCTTGGTAACCCATCAATAAAATCCATCGAGACGTTATCCCACTTCCATTGCGGAACTTCCAATGGGTGAAGCAACCCACCAGGTTTCTTTTGCTCCGCTTTCACTTGTTGGCACACCAAGCATCTAGCGACATACTCGACCACATCTTTCTTCATACCGGCCCAAAAGAAAACTCGCTTCATGTCTTGGTACATCTTGTCCCCACCGGGATGAATGGTCATCTTCGAACGATGCGCATCCTCAAGTATAGCCTTCCTCAAACCCTCGTCTTGCGGTACACAAAGTCTACCGTCTCTACGCAACGACCCCCTATCGTCTAGGCTGTACCTACTCAAATGGCTGGACGACTCCCCCCTTATGAGCTTCTCTACTAACTCAACCAACTGTGGGTCGTCCCGCTGTGCCTCGCCAATCCGTCCCAAAAGAGTAGGTCTGACCTCTAAGGATGCTAGCAAACCGGGTATAAAGTCAACGGAAGGTCTGAAATCAAACATCGAGATAAATTCCAAGCTTCGTCGTTCCACGAACAATGGACTCAAGGACAACCTTTTTCTGCTTAAGGCGTCTGCCACCACGTTACCCTTGCCAGGGGTATACGCTATCTCGAAATCATAGGATGCTAAGAACTCCATCCACCTTTGCTGTCTCAAGTTCAAATCCTTCTAAGAAAACAAGTACTTCAATGATTTGTGGTCAGTGAACAATTCGAACCTCTCTCCAAGAAGATAATGGCGCCAAGTCTTAAGCGCAAAAACAATAGCGGCCAACTCTAAATCATGGGTAGGGTAATTTTTCTCATGCTTTCTCAACTGCCTTCCCCCATAGGCTATTACCCTTCCCTCTTGCATTAAGACTGCGCCTAGTCCTGTCCCACAAGCATCGGTATAAACAACAAATGGCTTACTCCCATCTGGCAACACTAAGACTGGAGCTGTGGTTAAAGCTCTCTTTAACCGTTGGAACGCATCATCACAATCTACGTCCCATGCGAAGACTAGATTCTTCTTTGTCAAGCGAGTTAATGGGACTGATATCTTCGCGAAGTCCTTGATAAACTTCCTATAGTAGCCAGCCAACCCCAAGAAACTCCTCACCTCGGTAGCACTCTTCGGAACCTTCCAATCCTGGATGGATACTACCTTCGCGGGATCCACAGCTTTCCCTTCCTTAGAGACCACGTGCCCTAAGAACCGCACTTCCTTCCTCCAAAAGTGACATTTAGAGAATTTACCCTTGAGGCTATGCGCTCGAAGAGTCTCTAACACTTCCCTAAGATGTAGGGCATGCTCTTCTTCACTCTTAGAAAAGACTAAGATGTCATCCACAAAGACCACCACGAACTTATTAAGGTACTCCCTGAACACCCTACTCATCAAATCAACAAAGTATGCAGGGGCGTTCGTCAAACCAAATGGCATCACAAGCCACTCATAGAAACCATCCGGAGTCCTAAAGGCAGTCTTGTCTATGCTATCCTCAGCCACTCTCAACTGATGAAACCCCGTGGCCAAGTCCAACTGCGAAAACACTGAGGCGCCAACCAACTGATCAAAGAGATCATCAATCCTCGGCAATGGGTGTCTATTCTTCTTTGTGAGCTTGTTGAGTTCTCTATAGTCTACACAAAGTCTGAGGGACCCATCCGCCTTCGTGGCAAAAACTACTGGAACACCCCACTCCGATATACTTCGTCTTATAAACCCCTTCTCAAGCAACTCCCCTACTTGCTTATGGAGTTCCCTCCTCTCACGAGGAGCCATGTGGCGCACTGGTAAAGATACTGGTTTAGCATTGTCCACCAGATATATTCGGAAGTCTATCTCCCGCTTCGGAGGTAAGCCCTTCACCTCCTCAAACACATCCGAGTACTCCCGGACCACTCTAACAGATCGCAAACTCTCGGCCGAAGCGCCAAGCGATTCAAGATAACTTAGCATAACAGAATCCATGGGATTACAAGAGATCTCGAGAGTGTTCCCCAAGCGGGTCATGAGCCTAAAAACTCTCCTTTCACAATCAAGAACGGCACCATTACTGGATAACCTGTCCATGCCCAAAATCAACCCATAGCCCGTGAAGCCCAAAACAAAAGCATCACATCTAAACTCAACGCTAAGTATAGAAATCTTCAAACCCAAACATATCATGGACAAATAAGTGGAGCCCCCAATTGGGTTTGAAACAACCAAGGCATCATCTACTAGACTGGTGTCTAAGTGCAGTGACTCAACTAATGATGATGAGATAAACGAATGCGATGCGCCAGAGTCAAACAAAGTACGGACAGGATGATCAAACAGAAAAACCAGACTTTCAACGGAAATAGTTCTACCTCTTTCCTGAAACGGTGGAACCGCGAGAGCCTGAACTTGCCCCCTTGCCTGACCTGGTGCCATAAGAGCTTGCACCTGTCCTCCTGAGGTAGATCCCGTCCTTTGCCCCTTCTTAGGGCAGTCCTTCACTAGATGCCCTGCTTCGCCACAGTGGAAGCAGCCCGTCTTCTTCTTCTTCCGACAATCTTTGCTTAGGTGGCCTGGTGTCCCGCAATTGAAGCACTTCTTCTTTCCTTTGGCACCATTGCCTTTCCCACCCTTGTTTTGCTGTTGCTGTTGAGGTCTCTTCTGATCTCCTTTCTTCTAAGGTGCCTTATTAGCATTGGGACCCTTCTCTTCCTCATGCATGAGTGCCATGTCTACTAGCTTCTCAAAGGTGGCCCCCATAGGTATGTGAGTCATAGCCAATCCATGCATCGGTTCATTCAAGCCTTTAACGAACCTCAAAGCCTTCTTCTCCGGTGTATTCACCATGTCTATGCCAAACCTTGCTAATTGATTAAACTTGTTGACATATTCCTTCACTGATAGGTTTCCTTGCTTTAGAGTCAAGAACCTTTCCATATACAATTTTTCCTCCGCCCTTGAGGGAAACTTTGCCACAAACCTTTGCCTGAAATCCGCCCAAGAGTCAACAGGGCGCTCTCCATTAGTGAACTCCCACCAGAACGAGGCCTCTCCCTTCATTAACCAAGCAACTAACTTGACTTTCTTTCCTTCTTCCATCTCAAAGATATCTATCAACTCTTCCACCTCCTTAAGCCAATCCCTAGCTTCCACAAAAGTTTCTGATCCTTGAAAAGGTTTCCCTCCCATAGCCTTAAATTCCTTGCAAGTCTTAGCAAAAGTATCCATGCGAGGAGGAGGAGGAGGAAGATCGGGTGCAATTGTTGGTGGAGGAACATTTGTTGGACCCGCAGCAGTGGCCCTAGCCTCCATCAATCTCCTATACCATACTGGTATCGTCACACCCTCCGGAAAGTAAAGATCTTCAGCCATGCTGAAACAAAAAAGGAAAGATTCAAAACGGAGAATTCGAACGATAAAGATATGGCTATTGGGGATTATGCTTTTCTTTCAAAAACTTTTCTCTTAAAAGACATGTTTTTGAAAATACTTCTTCCAAAAATGTTTTTAGAAAAATAGTTTTCTAAAATTTTTATCTGTTCCGGTAACCTTCAGCTCTGATACCACGTGTAACACCCCACACCCGCTAAGGTCACTCACTAAGGGAATGCCTTAACTTCGGTGGAGTATTTTAAGTGAATATAGAACAGAAAAATTACAATAAGACAGATATAAATAATACTTGAAAATCTAAAACATCATTTCATTGCAGCAGAAGGTAAACATGTTTAGTTACAACACCATAAAAGAGTCAAGTACTAGATATCCATCCTGATAAAACATAAGTACATAATCCCACTACATAACTAATAGCCATAAAAGAAAAGAAAAGATAAGCTGAGCTTTACATCAATGGTCTAAGCTCCAAAAGATAGATAAGCGATCCGATCAAAGCCTACTAGTACTAGGCCCAACCTGAGGACCTGAGGGGGAAAAGATAAAAACAACGGGGTCAGACATAAGTCTGAGTGAGCCCTATAACTTTAACAATACAATCATTAAAGTAATTAGGGTATGATATAAACTTGGTACGATGATGACTGGGGATAAATGACTATACTAAGCAGCCAACTAGACATAGGATGAACTAAGATATCGGTAAAGACGCATCTACCCACCCAAGGGTAATTACTAACTGCACCACACCAGTCATTCCTACTTAAAGGTTGATCCCACCCAAGGACTTAGAAAATTTACCCAGTAGTTCATGTACCCCTAGCTGACTACATAGGTGCCGTCTGCCTCTATCTCCACTAGGTGTACCCAATACTCCCCAAGCGATCGGCTCCCTACCGTAGATACCCGTGCTGGCCCCACAGTGGGGTGTATCACTCCCCAAAGTGGCAACCCGATACAACCAACGGTGCACGGCTTATACCTACACGATGCAACAACGTCTTACCTACCAGCCCGGGTCCACACACGCATATGAAACCCGTTGGACTTGCGTTGCCACCGCTAACCCGTTTTTGGCCTCTTATAGTCAAGCCCAGTACGCGTGTCCCGTCCTCGACATGGGTCGAGCCCAATAAGATACATATGGGTTACTGGTTGAAATGGGCGCCCACAAGCTACCCACCTAAGCTTGTCCCTTTTTCTAGTGCATCCCACTTAACCCTTTAATCATGTTTAATTACATGTTTCCACTTGGTTAAGTATTCTAATCGTATTTTCTATTGCCACCCAAGGCAACCCACTAGATTTCCACATGCCACCCAAGGCACTCACTTGATTTCCACATGCCACCCAAGGCACCCACTTAACCCCTCATGCCCCACTACATGCTTATCTGGTTAAGTGTTTCTTAATTGATTAAGAATGTAACCTTTGTAAAGACCTCTCACATTAGACTATCTTTTATGGCAGCTGGATTTGTCGGTCGGGTCCGGGCAGCCTTACGCCATAACCGAGTCTAACCTCGTGTCTTTACACTTGTCACGTATTTAGTTTATGCCTAAGACCTCTCACATTGGGCCAATCATTTGTAGCCGCTGGATTTGCCGGTCGGTTCCAGGCGGTCTTATGCTACAAAAGGGTCCAACCTCGTGTCTTAGTCGATTAATTACACCTAATTAATCACCCCCATAATTTGTATTAATTATCCCTAATTAATTACAAATTTAACGATGTACATAATTGACTCAATTATGTCCATCCACTTTATGGTATGCATAATCATACCAACTTCACACCATTTCATTAACATGAATATTAACCACATCGTTCCCCACGTAATTCGCTAACATGACATACTTAAAAGGGAAGATTCATCACAAATACAATGGGTTCAACTTGCATAACATTAGCATCAACATGGGTTTTAAAGGTGTCAACTTGCATATATGACCATAGGATCAAACCCAACTAGCATAAATAATCAACCCAAACTTGCATGAATCACATATGTCATAAAGAGGGTAACTTGCATAAGTTACTTATGTCATAAAAAGGGGTAAACTTGCATATATATGTGTGACATATAAAGGGGTTAACTTGCATATGTATGCATCTCATACAAAGGTGTAAACTTGCACATGTTACTTGCATATAATCAAACACCAAACTTGCATAACATGTCATATATGAACTTGCATATAATCAAACACCAAACTTGCATAACATGTCATATATGAACTTGCATATAATCAAACACCAAACTTGCATAACATGGTGTCATAATGGATCAATGTTTATCATAGTGATTTGCATAACTAGCATCATGAACACATAGCATAAAACTTGCATAACTAGCATAACATCATGAACACATAGCATATGACTTGCATAACTTGCATAACACCATGAACACATAGCATATGACTTGCATAACTTGCATAACATCATGAACACATAGCATATGACGTGCATAACTTGCATAACATCATGAACACATAGCATATGATAACATAACTTGCATTGATCCACATACATAACCATAACCTCATTATATCCTATCATAATTAGTTTAGCAATTGCTTGCTAAAGGCATAGAAACTCACAACTTATTGATTAGCACTCCTATGAAGAAGATTAAGTTGCTAGAGTTGATTAGAAGTTGATTTGAGAAGCTATCTTCTTCTACAATTTGATGGAGGCTCCTTCAAGTTGCATTTTGACGGCATAACGACGTTGTATCTATTTTTAGTATGAATTAGGGTAGTCTTAGGGTGTATTTATAGAATTAGGATGTAGTTTAGGCCCTTAGATTAACCCTAGATTAGGTTAGAGCCGTCAGATTTCGTCACAAGCCCTAAAACACAGCCCAAACCCCTTCAGATTGCACCCAGGCCAAACTGGCCGACAGGGGGGGTCGACCCCTGGGTCGACACATGGGTCGACCCCTTGGGGGGTCGACACCCATGTCGACCCTAGTGCCGACACCCTCTGTCTGGCGGGAATTTTCCTGCCTCTTCTGAAATCTGAAATTTGAATATTTTAAATCTGGTTTGAATTTTCTGAAAACTTCTTCGGGCCTTAACTGGGTCATACGGACTCCGATTTTCGAAAACTCGGACTCTATTTCACGTATTTTTTCGAGACGAACGCAATGGCTTAGCCCGTTTCCCCTGATTCAGATTTTAAAATTTAATTCTGCCCTGATTTATATCAAAACCATTTATTCAACATACGGGGTGTTACACTATATTTTCCAAACCCAAGCCTAGACGTTATCCTCTCTGTCATCCTAGAACATTCCAGTATTTATTTATTCATTTAAAGAACTTTGTCAATATATATATATATGAATTCATACATATGGTCTTTCCCAATTATTAATCTTCAATTTCAATAATGATATTGCTTCTAACTACGAAGGAGATTTTTCGATCACCAATGTTATACCATACTTGTTGGGTCATAGTGTGTGCAAAACAGCATCAACAACCATTGTAAACATCTATAGCAACCATCATCAACATAATTAAATAAATCATAATTGTGCACAAACGTTGTAACACTAACGCTTAATAGTGAGTGTGTTCTAAACTACGCATCCATCATCCATCACAACAAACATCAATCATCACTAACCACTAATAATTCATCACTATATTTAAATTAGTCTAACTACTAATTAAATATATAAACCATGGTTAAAGAGTTCTCACCTAACAGCTTTCCAAATCTTCACGGTAGGCGAGCCTAGCTGAGCAAACTGTCGGACAGTATCTCGGCGCAACGTCTTCTTCACCAATATATATATAATATAATATACATTAATCTCTCTCTCTCTTTATATTATAAGAGGAGGAGGAGGATGACGATGAACTCTGGCAAGGTACTGGTGGAAAAGAGGAAGACTTATGCCATGGAAACCATGGCTATAAGCTTAAGAAGAAGAAGGAAGGTAGGAAAAATGAAAATGGATGATAAAAAGTGAAGTAAAGAGCTCCTTATATTGGAAAGGAGTGAGGAGGTAAAGACACATAAGGGGACAAGTGGAAACCATGCATGAAAGTTTACATGCAAAATTACAAGTGTCCTACATTTGTCTTAAGAAGAGAAGGTGAACTTTTGGTAGTATTTTCCCTTAAATGCTATGAAAACTGAGGGCAACACTTAATTCTAATTCTACTAATTCATGTTATGGTTTGACAAATCCGATCGAACGACAAATAGTATTAGTATATCCAAACTCATTAACAATCATTTTCATTTATAATTCAAATAATATCTACCATCTAACTTATAAAAATTCTTAACCATATATATTTATGTAAAATTTAAATTTAAATTCAAAATAAGTAATAAAAAATCCAATTTTAAATTGGTTAAAAATTCTGGATCGTTACATTCACCCCCTCCCCTTAAAACTTTTCGTCCTCGAAAATGAAGACAAGTAAATTTAAACTTCTTTACCGGTTTAAATTCCCATTTCTCTCCTAACATATCGGAAATGTAATGGTCAAAACCAAGGCCCATATCATTCTCAAGATAATCTATCTAATTCTCGTTAAAATAGAGGTTTATATAATCTCGTAATTACTAGAGTCATCACCGGTCATGTTTATAATCGAATATTTTCTGAGTTAAACTCAGAGCTACTACCACTACCACTAAGGTGCAACTGGGTAGATATTGTCTAGTACCTACATATCTACGACCCTAAGAAAATTTAAAATTTAGAAATTAACTTTCTAACATACTGCTAAAGTTAAGGAACTCAGGGTTTACTTAACAAATTAAGTCAAATCTTAAGACTAAGTGTTCATATCTCAAATTTCTAAAAATTATTTTGAATCCAGATCCTTAAATAAATATTCCTTTTTCCACATCATCCAATTATCTTGCTAAAATAGCATCTTGGATCATTTTGAAATTCTTCTGTACTTAGTACAAATTCAGGTCCAAATTAAGAGATAAATTAATATACTCGTTTCAAATTCAAAACCATGTCACTAATCTACCTGTCCATGGTTTGGTCAAAGCAGGGCAAAAAGAAGGATTCAAGAATGAAATTGAACAAAAATCCAAGCATGACAATCGGGGAGACAGTGATCGTCAAAAGATGACAACGAGTCAAGCTAAACCCAGCGACAAGCGAAGAATTATATTTCGAGAACATTCATTCTATTTCAATTTTTATTCAAATTATTTCCAATCTCATGTTAATCCATGTACAAGTTAAATTTATACTCATTTAGCATTCATACTTTGAATTCCTTACCCAAAGTATCCTAATATCTATTCAAATAATCAAGTGACTTAAATTTACCGAACCTGGTTCATTCTTATTCTTATTTAAGTTCCGGCGCAACCTGACATTCCTTTAATTCCTTTCAAGGGTTTTACTCACTTAAGTTATTTATTACCATATAAGATTATAAATGCCTACCAATTTATGAGTTAAGAAAAGTTTCTAATATTTCCATAAGTTAATTTCGACTCATAAATATAATAACACATTGATTTTATGATGAAAGACGCTCTCTCAAGCGTAATATTCCAAAATTTCATTCTAGGGTATTTCGAACCCTAACTCTAATGAGATATCATAACTCTGATGAGTCCTTACTTTTGTTCAAATATGTAGTACCCCATTGCTTTGTATAAACCAAAGCTCTGATACCAATTCTGTAACGACCCGCCTTTTTGCTCAGTTCTCGTTGGTAATTAAACCAACTTAAACCATTCATAAAGACGGATTATTATGGGTACTAACATATTTGCGCAAAAATATTAGAACTTTTATTTTTCGTAACAAAATATTACATCAGAGTTACCAGGAACATCAGAGTTACAAGGAACATCAGAGTACAACATAAGCTCAGCGGAAATAAACTCTTCAGCGGACCAAGAAAATCCAAAATATAGCTTCAGCTCCAACCTTGAATTCAACTCTGAAAGCTAAACCTGCAAACTAAGCTACTGGCTGCCCATGCAAAATTATGGGCACCCAGAGTTTAGGTGTAGGAACAATAAACTCCAGTTTAGTCGTGGGACTGGTGTGAGAACTAATAATACTAGTTATTTAGGATTCATTTTAAAGTTGGGTAATTCAACGGACCACGCTGCTAACGCGGAACGAGATTACTCCATATGAATTCCTATGCATATAAATTCGCAATGACTTTTGAAAAATGAAACTACCATAAGGTTTCATGGTGCACACACAATGCAAACGCACACATGGGCGAGGTTTCTCCTTATGCTAATGAAAAATGCTTGATACGTGAAAATTCTCTTTCAATACTATAATATAGTGTGAAAAATCCTTTCAAAAGTAAATGTATCAATCTTAGCCAGCATAGGTACCATATACTACACTGACGTATGGTATACAACAAAAATCGTACGAACTCGTAGAGGAGATTGGGTTTCCAACAATGACCAGGCAAAGGAACTTCCTTCCGAACCGAATTTTGAACACCTCTAAAGGGATGTTCGAGGATCAAATAATGCTCCTCATGCCAACACAAGGACGGGTTAGCCCTTAACTATGTAACTTAGAGTACGCCTGAGTATGTCATCTCCCAGTCGTTACCGACCTTTCCGAGCATGCGCCAACAACCCTGCTTGGCCCATAATTTTGAACTAGGATAAGGTAGCTCAATATGACCATCATGATAATAGTTATGAACTGAAGCACTATTGGGGATTCCAGAAATAAACCTCAAATTATAATCCACTAAATCTGATAAAATCAAACCCTGCTTGGCCCAAGGATCATTCCAAAAAGAAATTAGAGATAAATTTTTCCTACCATATTGAATGAAAGGTAAAAAATCACTTCTGAGCTTAAGAATTGCTCACCAGCTCCAACTACAAAATGAAGGCACTGGCATTGTCCAAAAATTCTTATTACCAATCAAGTTAGTATTTATCCATTTCGTCCAAAGACTGTTATCATCAAAGAACAATTTCTGATAATAAGAAGATATTGCAGCCTTATTCCATAAGAAAATATTAATAAACCAAGTCCCCGATGACTTTTATCTTCGTACAATTTTTTATACGAGATTGGAATCATCTTTCTGGAAAAAGGATCCCCATGCCATAAGAATTTATTAAGAGCTGAAGTAATCATAGATAATAGTTTATTTGGAAGAATGAAATGCATGCACCAGTAAGTTGTAATCGAAACAGCTATTGATTGCACAATTGTAAGCCTACCTGCTTGCGACAACTTGTGACTTGGCCAAAGCTTAAGTTTATCAATGATCTTTTCAAATAACGGCATACAATTAATCTTTGTAATACGAGAACATATCAGAGGAAGACCCAAGTAAAAAGTATTTGAAGGTAATTCCATAAATCCAGAGAATTTTATTAGCTCTTCCTTTCTTGACTGCGAGAGACCACCTATCAATATATGAGATTTATTCATATTTACTGGCAAACCAGTAAGGGAATGGAATTTTTCTAGAGTTCCAAGAATACATTGAATATTAGAGGTAGTTGCTTTTGTAAATATAACAAGATCATCATCAAAGAGGAGATGTATGATTTGAGGGTTTTTACAACGAGGGTGCATAACTAAATTGCCTTTATCTACTTGCTACTTCAAAAGTGAGTTGAGTAATTCCATCACTACAATGAACAAATATGCTGAGATGGGGCCACCCTGTCTCACTCCACATGTACCTTTAAATAAACCATGTAAGCTATCATTCCTCGTAATAGAATACCTTGGAGATGCTATGTATGTGTAAATTCAGGAGAGAAATGGCATAGGAAAATTCATACGAGATAATATTGCCAAAATAGCATGCCAAGAGACAGAATCAAAAGCTTTCCTAATATCCATCTTAATCATACACCTTGGAGAAATGGATTTCCTATTATAGCTACACAGTAGTTCGTGAGTTATGAGGAGATTATCACTAATTGACCTTCCATTCACAAAAGCTGACGATTAGAAGAATTGACAGTTAGAAGAATCTTTTGAAGTCTATTTGCAATGATCTTAGAAATTCTTTATACACCGCACTACAGCATGAAATTTGCCTAAAATCAGACACCATCTCAGGATTATCAATCTTTGGTATCAGTGCAATAAAGGTAAAGGCCAGATGAACAGGTAAAAAACTATGCTGGAAGAAGAACTGTACTCTTAGAGATAAATCTTTGCCAATGATATCCATTTCTCTCCTGGATTCAAATATTTCTTGTTTTACTGAAATCTAATTTTTTTTGAATTCTGTACATTCAATTGAAACTTAAAATCGATTTTTCAAACTACCTCGCTATTTCAGGCTCGCTTTATAATTAAAAAAAAATTATACGTGTTCTAACTTCAATTAAAATAAATTTTTAGTTGTTATTATTTAAAATAGATCATTTTAAATATTCAAAATCCATTAAAATAGCTAAAATAAAAATTTTAAATTGGTTCTAAAAATCCGGGTTGTTACAATCTCCCCCACTTAAAATCTTTTCATCCTCGAAAAGGAACGAAGCTGAAAGTTATTTAACTAACCAACTCAACTTTCATTCTGGATTTCATTCTTCAACTTTTCAGTTTCTAAAAAATTTCAAATTTCTCAAAAATTTGGCTAACACCCTTAATTTGTGAAAAAAATCTCCATAACCTCCTTTGTAAGGGCTGATCGGTAAAACCGCAACTTGCCTCACAGGGCCCTCATCAATCCAAAATAAAAATAAAAAGCCATTCGGCTCATAAAGTCGTCAAAACCTAAGAAATACAGTAAATATGTACCTATTTATCAGGTATACAATTTTATTCCTCTTCTTAGCTTCCATGCTATGACATGTTTGACATATATAGATGTGCATATATCCAATTGTAATAAATTTTTGAATTCAGTTCAATATTAATTCAATTTGGCTAAATTTACCATTCATTCACATATTGGTTTTATTGTTCCAATATTTTAATTAGTTGGATTAATAATCACACAACACAACCATTAATCAATTTGTTGATTAAATTTTCAAATATATAACTTTTATATACTCAAAAATATATTTTCTAAGATCGGATTATATATATAATCACGAATACGTTAGTTATAAACTTATAACTCTCAACTCATTCTGGGGCATTACTAACCCCATCTCTAATGAGTTTCTCATTCTAGAATGCTATTGATTCTATCTCTAATGAGGATTCTTCAATAGGATGTTACTAATCCTACCTCTGATGAGTCTTTTATTCTATTCTAACGAGTTGTATCCCAAAGATTTGAGTTTAACCAAAACTCTGATACCATATGTAACAATACGGATTTCGCTCGGGCCTAATCGATCGCTAAATCGACCAAGACCGTTCAAAACCCAGATACGCTAACTCTGGGCATACAACACATCAGAACAAAAAACAAAAGACTTTTAAAAACATCATAATAACGTTACATCAGAGTACAGAATATCAGAGTACATCGAAAAAAAATACAACAAAAGATTTATTTACAATAAATGTAATACAATGCACAGCGAAAAATAAATAAACAACACAGCGGAAAACTATCAATCTCTGGACACAGCTTTAAGCATCAATCCATAATCCTGCTCAATATATCTGCAAAATAAACTACTCGACTGCCCATGTGGAAAATAGGGGCACCCGAGTTTGCAAGGGAAAAACAAACTACAGGTCAGTCATGGGACTGATGTGAGAAACTCTACAGTTCAAATTAACTTATTTAATAATAAGACAAATCGGAGGACCACACTACTAACGCGGAACGGATTTACCCCCATGAATGCCAGTGCACCAACAATAATCAGTAATAGAGATATGGATCCACTATGCATCAATCAACATGCAATTTTCCAATCTACCCTTTTAGATTAATCCCCGCACTTAGATTTTCCAAATCCAACTCACTTTACAGAAATTATTTCTTTGGACTTTATTTCCCGATTTCTTATTTCAAATCATTTGAAATACATGTCTAGCTTTTATATCAAAGTAGATTTCACTTCGGGATCTCAAACTAAAATGTTTGGAAATATGAATTCCAAAACAAAACAATGCATACAAACAAGTATGCAACCTAATATCGTGCACGGCCCTCAGACCAGGCTGTATGCACCCCTCCAACTCAATATATATATATATATATGTGTGTGTGTGTGTGTGTGTGTGTGTGTGTGCACCTCCCACGCATGGAAGCATACACCGCCCAAAGCCATTTAAGGCTATAACACCCATACTTTTAGTCACTCTCGGGTTACCCGAATCTTTATCCACATACTAAATCATTTCATATCTCGAAGTAGGGAAAATCATTTCACAACATAATAATCACAAGTACTTTCCAAAATATAGTACTTTACATTAGCAATTCACACATATGATCAGTCACTATTAATCACATAACCTTTGAGCTCGTACGTCTCAAAGAAGGGTGTTAAGCAAGAGAATAAATTCTTCACCACCAAACAGATATATCATCAATAACAACTAATCGGTTATGTGATGAACTACAATGTCAAACACATAATACATTTCGAAATCATTTCAACAATATCGAGTTTAGGCCTCGAAATTCTTTCTGTTTTATAAAACATTCCCTGTCCAAAATCGAAAATAAAATTCTTTTCACTTAAGAAAATTATCATTTCAAAATCATTCATTAAATTTGAAATGAACACAACAACATCGCTACACATCTCACAGTCAAATCGTGAAGTGTTTCACAAGATGTTAGCTTACAAATATTTCTACCCAACCCGATGCTAAATATAAAAGCATATTTTGTTCATAAACTGGTCGAGCACAATCCAAACAGTCAGTCAATCACAATCAATATCAACAACCAAGTTTGTTTGGTTTATACCACATCTCATGTTTTGGTAAATTTAATTACCATTCATTCATTCCAATCTAATTAAAGATTTATTAAAACTCTAGTTCAGTTTTAATCTCAGAAATCATACTTAATGATTATTCATCTTTTTGGAAATTAATTCTGCTTTTAACTAGGTTAAAGAACCAATGTTATTTAAAACAAAGTTCACGATAAACCAAAAATCCAATCTCAGTTCAATTCCAATTAAACATTGATTAATTGGTAACTTCACAAAATCTTAGTTAAAAGATTATTCTTTTCTCAACTGGGTTTAAGAACAACGTTATTAAAGACACCATTCACGACAAACCCAAAATCCAATTTGATATTAAATACAAGGCTTTGAATAGAAATAATATCGGCTTATATTCGATATCAAATTCTGAAACCAACAAATATCGTATTGGGAATAACGATATATATATATATATATATCTTGAAACTCCCCACCTCCGTTAAGGTCACTCACAAAGAGAATGCCTTAACTTTGGTGGAGGTTTATAAGTAAAAGCCACAGATAAACTCAAGACAGATATAAATACACATATTTTAAACAGCGGAAACCAAACAGACTTTTATTTCATCAATACGTGTTCCAACAAAACATTTCCATATTTGTCTCAAAATACTTCCATCATTACAACCTCATAACTGTCTTGATTATTAAAGAAGCACAAAACATAAATAAAGTGACAAAAGTCCCCATAGTGATATCCAAAGCCATAATCCGAGCAAAAGAGATCCAAATCATACATCTACGGTCTTGGAGCTTGTAAAGAGTCTGACTGAGCTGAGTTGTTTCCTCCCTGTGGACCTGGGGGGGACGAAAGAAAAGAAGATGAAAAGAAAATAGAGTCAGACATAAAGCCTGAGTAAATCTAGTAACTCTTTAGTATATGAATAAGAAAAGGGCATGATAGATATATACTGAAAATAGGAAAGTGTCACAAGCTAAGGAAGTGTCGAATGTACTATCACACCCATACTATATCTCTATACCTACTTGAGTTTATTCCAACTAGCACCCCCATGTTGAGGGTGAAGTGATCCCCATTTTCTAAAGATCGGCTCCTACTCGCATTAATATGTGTCATACGGCCCCCAAGAATTGTAGATACCTATGTTGGTCCCACCATGGGGTGTATCAAGACCCATGGTGGCGGCCCCGACACAAATTCTAGAAGGCATAGGTTATACTACTGGTGTCCCCAGTGCCCTGGTTGTCTGCTCCGGAGTGTGGGCACGCCCGCACCCCGTTAGACCTGCACTGTGCACCCACCGCCGTCGTTTTGACCGCTTACAATCAGCCCAGTAATCGTGCCTCACCCAGCCTAGTTTCAGGGTACCGTTGATACCTAACTTGGGTTACTGCTGAAACGGGTCCCTCGTTACCAGGATTTTCTAGTCAAACATGTTAAGTGGTTAAGTGTCTGTATTTACCTAACCTCATCCATCAATTCTTGCTAACATGTTGAATTTGGTTAAGTGTTATAGTTAACTTAACCCTATCATCTGTCCTTAGCCTCTTAGGAGCACCTGACCACTCACATTAGACAGGTATTGCTACGGTTACTGGATATGTCGGTCGGTTCCAGGCAGGTTTACACCATAGCTCAGTCTAACCTCGAGTCATTATTGGGCTCAATGCTTAATCACCCACATTGGATAGGTATTGTTGTGACTACTGGACAGCCAGGCGGTCCCGGGCAGGTTTACATCACAACTCAATCCAACCTCGGGTTAAGCATATTGTGTTTTCTAAATTTACATATTTTATTACTTCTAAATTATATATGTAAATGTCATGTCTTTTATTCTTGGGTATAACAATTCATACCGCTTTAAATGTCATTGTCGTTGGCATGTACCAAACATGCCAACATATATTTTCAATGTTTTACACCCAACGTTATTACCCTCGTTTGCTCGCAACATTATAACATGTGTTGGGCTTGTCACACTTCAGCCCAACTTTATAAACGTGAGAAAAAGGGGAAATCAAGAACATGTAATACATAAAGGTGTGTGGCGCATGAACTTGCAATTTAGCGATTCAACCAGCATATAATATGGGTCATGTGAACTTGCATTCAAATCAATATATAACTAAGTAGGTGACATATGAAATGGCATAGTTTAGGATTATACAAACTTGTATTAAAACATGTTTAACTTAGCATAATGTCAACCACAAAACTAGCATGTTGTATATTCCCCAAAATGTCCAATTTTAACATCTAATCATATAGCCTATTTCAACATGAACTTGCATAGTTTATGTAACCCAAAACGATATTTAACAAAGATCCAATTATACTTGCAAATAAACATAAGAATGATATCATAGATTTTGGGTCATGTAGGCATAAAAGGTCTATAACATGTTTACATAAATTCTAACTTAGACTAAGGGATTGTATATAGTCCATGCCATCGACATAAACATAAAGGGATACATTTCTGGTTTTTGCCACAAACTTGCAAGTGCCATTTTTTTCATATACAATTGTTGAATAGGCTTGCATCAATCAATTTTTGCCACAAACATCAATACACAAGTCATGATAGAACCATTACAATACACAGAATTTATACAATAACACAATTCTATTTTCATTTACATCGAATCACATCACAGTTTTTATTCATATTCTGAAAGGTCACTATACTTACAACGAATGCAGAATCTTGAATTCTGGATTCTGAATTCTGAAATTGAGATGCGCTCCTTTGGGTAGATTAACGTTGCATTGATTGATTTGATTAAACTTTAATCTTCTTCTTAATTTGATTCGTCTCTAGGCTTTTCTCTCTTGACGGCTATGTTCAATTCCTCCCTGGTAGCATGACGACTCCTTTCTTATTTTTTTGTGCGAATTTTCAGTTGAGACTTAGGGTGTATTTATAGATTTTTAAATTGTTTTGAGCCGTCAGATGAAGACAGCAGGAATCTAGGCCATACAAAGTTCAAAGAGCCAATCAAGAGGTGACACGTCAGCCCTAGTGACACACAGAGCCACAGAAATTCGACCCAGAGCCAGACCTAGCCAGCCAGGTCGACCAGGCAGGTCGACTGGCAGGTCGACACCCAGGTCGACACTATGGTCGACCTGGGGTGGCCAGGTCGACACTATGGTCGACCTGGGGAGGCCAGGTCGACACCATGGTCGACCTGGTCTCTGGGCGGGAATTTTCCTGCCCAGCCCAGATTGAACCTGAAATTCGAATTTTGAATTTTAAACTGAGCTGTTTGAATTTAAATTTTATTCTGAAACTTCCGAAGGCCATAACTCCTTCATACGGAGTCTGATTCGTGCAAACTCGGACTCTATCTCAAGCAGAATTCCGAGACGAACACAATGGTGTAACCCATTTCCCTTAATTCTTTAATTTAGAATTAATTACACTTTAATTTGTGAAGCTTAATGTTATAGAATTCACGGGGTGTTATATTCTCCCCCCCCCCTCCCTTAAAAGGATTTCATCCCCGAAATCTTCAAGTTAGGAAGAATGTATATCCTACCATCTAACAGTCCATCTACTCAACCAACAAACACTGGCATCCACTGTCCTTAAAAGACTTCTAATGCTTCATGATCATATGCATAGTGTGTGTATATGTCCTTATCTAATGCAGAAATCAGGAGGTCTGCTGATTCATTTGACCTCCTTAATGCGAATCATGTAAGTGTCATGAATCCATTATGTATGCAAAATTTTCCTACTCATAATTCTACATGAGTGCACAACTTATTCATACAAATGCGACAACCATATGACAGCATATCAAGTTTCAACCATATACAAATGAGAATACATATATATGCATATGCAATATGAAGTGACTGAGCCGATCTATAACCTAGGGTGTGTGTGTATATACATCCACGAGCAACCACTAGCAACCACTAGCAACCATTTGCAGCCATCATCCATAACATGTTTTCAAATACATGTTTGCATCCATTTGTTTTCTACCTAAGGAGTTAGGAAAAGGACCGAGGAGATATACCTAAAAAGATAGATAAAGCATAACTTAAGGAAAAAGAGAGATCAAAGATGTACCCTCAAAAAGAAGAGGGTAGGCAGCGCGTATTCTGTCCTCAGTTTCCCAAGTCGCGTCTTCCTCGGCGTCGCTCCACTGAACTTTAACGAGTTTGACTTCGCGGTTGCGTAGCTTTTTCACTTCAGTTCCTAAGATGCAGGTTGGAACTCTTCTCACAGTTGCTTCACGTTCCACTTCGGCTTCTTCTAGAATGTTAGGTTCCACCACTTCCGCAGACTCATGCAAACACTTCCGGAGGTGAGAAACATGAAAGACATTGTGAACTCCGGCCAGTCTCTCGGGTAGCTCTAAACTATAGGCCATCTTCCCAACCTTCTCGATGATAGGAAACGGTCCTACAAATCTTGGTGCTAGCTTTCCTGCGGATCCAAAATGAACGACGTTCCTTAAAGGTGATACCTTAAGGAAAACCCTGTCCCCAACCTCAAACTCAAGGTCGGTCCTTCTTTTGTCGGCGTAGGATTTTTGTCTGTCTTGGGCTGTCTTCATCCTTCTCCGTATCAAGTCCACTTTCTCTGAAGTCTCTCGAATCATATCTGGCCCAAGTATAAGCTTATCTGTAGACTCCCACCAACAAGTTAGTGATTTGCACGGTCTTCCATACAAGGCTTCGAAGGGCGCCATACCGATGGTAGCTTGGTAGCTGTTGTTGTAGGCAAATTCCACTAAAGGAAGGTGATCCTCCCAAGTCCCTCCAAAGTCAAGAACACAAAATCTCGAAAGATCCTCTAAAACTCTATTCACCCTTTCCGTCTGGCCATCAGTTTGGGGGGATAGGCCGTGCCAAACATAACTGTGTGCCTACAGCTTCTTGCAGACTCCGCCAAAACTCGCTTGTGAAGATAGGGTCTCGGTCACTAACTATGCTGGAGGGTATCCCATGGAGTTGAACTATTTCCATGAGATAAAGAGATGCCAGAGATGAGGCAGTCCTTCTACTCTTGATAGGTATGAAGTGGGCGCTCTTTGTAAGCCTATCCACTATTACCCAAATGCTAGTATTGCTTCTTCTCGACCTAGGTAGTCCATCAATGAAGTCCATTGAAATGCTATCCCACTTCCACTGTGGGACCTCTAAAGGGTGAAGTAGTCCTCCAGGTTTCTTCTGTTCCGCCTTGACCCGTTGGCAGGTCATGCACTTAGAGACGAAATCTGCCACGTCTTGCTTCATGCCGCTCCAAAAGAAAGTCATTTTTATATCCTTGTACATCTTATCACCGCCAGGGTGTATAGTCATCTTGGAATGATGCGCTTCCTCAAGAACCTTCTTTATCAACTCCCTTGCTTGTGGGACGCATAATCTTCCATCTCTCCTCAGCCAACCCTTATCATCGATGATGTATCTACTGAGGTGACTAGAAGTCTCACCCCTAATAAGTTTATCAATCACATCCACAAGCTGAGGGTCTTCACGTTGTGCAGCCCCTATTGAGTCTAAGAGAGTAGGGCGTACTTCGAGAGATGCTAACAAACCCGGTACAAAATCCGAGGAGGGCCTAAAGTTAAAACTGGCCATATACTCCAAGCTTTGCCTTTCCAAAAAGAGCGGGCTTAAGGTTAGTTTCTTTCGGCTCAACGCGTCTGCTACTACGTTGCCTTTGCCGGGAGTACAGGAAATTTCAAAGTCATACGAGGCAAGAAACTTCATCCATCTTTGCTGCCTCAAGTTAAGATCCTTCTACGAGAAGAGATATTTCAACGATTTTATGGTCAGTGTATAATTCAAACTTCTCACCTAGGAGATAATGGCGCCAAGACTTAAGCGCAAAGACGATGGCGGCTAACTCAAGATCATGCGTTGGATAGTTCTTTTCATGAACTTTCAATTGTCTTCCACCATACGCTACTACCCTTCCTTCTTGCATTAGAACGGCGCCTAGTCCCGTTCCACATGCATCCGTGTATACTATGAACATTTTGCTTCCATCTGGCAAAGTCAGAACTGGGGCTGTTGTGAGAGCCCTTTTTAATCGTTGGAAAGCAAACTCGCAATCCAAGTCCCAAGTGAACGCCAGATTCTTCTTTGTTAGCCTTGTGAGTGGGGCTGAGATTTTCTCGAAATCCCTAATAAACTTTCGGTAAAAACCGGCTAGCCCAAGAAAGCTTCGAACTTCGGTTGCATTTCTTGGTGTCTTCCAATCTTGCACTGCCACCACTTTCGCAGGGTCCACGGCCAACCCCTCTTTGGACACTATATGCCCCAGAAATCTTACTTCTTTTCTCCAGAAGTGAAACTTGGAGAATTTGGCTTTTAGTTGATGAGCTCGAAGAGTTTCCATGATTTCTTTTAGATGTTGAGCATGCTCTTCCTCATTCTTTGAGAAGATTAAGATATCATCTACGAAGACAACCACAAATTTGTTGCGGAATTCTCTGAACACCCTTCTTATTAGGTCTACGAAATAAGCGGGTGCGTTTGTCAAGCCGAAAAGCATGACAAGCCACTCGAAGAAACCGTCTGGGGTTCTGAACGCTGTTTTATCAATACTATCTTCAGCTACTCTTAGCTGATGGGACCCAGTTGCCAGATCAAGTTGGGAGAAGACCATCGCACCAACAAGATGATCAAACAAATCGTCAATTCGGGGAAGAGGGTGCCTATTTTTCTTGGTCAATTTGTTTAACTCCCTATAGTCGACGCAATGGCGAAGCGAACCGTCCGCTTTGGTTGCGAACACCACTGGAGCACCTCATTTCGAAATGCTCCGTCTAATGAACCCCTTTTCGAGAAGTTCTTTAATCTGCTTACTGAGCTCCTTTCTCTCCCTTGGAGCCATGTGTCTGACATGTGAAGCTACAGGCTTTGCATTATCCACAAGATATACGCGGAAGTCTATTTCCCGCCTCGGAGGTAAGCCTTTCACCTCCTCAAAGACATCCGGATATTCCCGGACTACTCTTACTGATTGCAAATTCTCATCAGAAGCATCAAGCAACTCTAGATAACTAAGCATAATAGCATTCAAGGGATTACAAGAAATTTCTAGAGTGTAACCAAGCCGAGTTAAGAGTCTAACTACTCTTTTCTCACAATCAAGAATGACACTATTATTGGATAACCAGTCCATGCCTAAGATCAAACCATATACCGAGAAGCTCAAGACAAAGGCATTACAACTGAACTCAATGCTGAGAATAGAGATTTTCAAACCCAAACAAACCATTGACAAGTAAGCGGAGCCCCCAATTGGATTTGAAACTACTAAGGGATCTTCTACCATACTAGTGTCTAGATGCAGAGATTCTACTAAGGCAGATGAAATAAAAGAGTGTGATGCGCCATAATCAAAAGTGTACGAACTGGATGATCATAAAGATAAACTACACTTTCTACAGAAATATTACTACCTAAAGTTCTCAAGATAGGATTGAGAAGATAAGCAGGATAAAACAAAGCATCTAGGAGAAGAAGTTAAAGAGGTACCCCTAGAAGGTCCTGCTTGCGGGCCTTGCCCTTGCTTCTTAGGGTAGTCCTTAGCCATGTGTCCAGCCTCACCGCAATGGAAGCAAGTAGCACTCATCTTCCTCTTCTTCTTTCTGCAGTCGTTCACCACATGTCCAACAATGCCACAGAAATAACATTTCCTTTTCTTACGTGTCTTGTTATTATTGTTGTGGTCCTTTCCTCCTTGACTATTATCCGTCTTCTTGTTCTGCGATTCTCCCGTTTGCTGGTTCACGTAGAGGAGGAGGAGGAGTAAAAGCATATGTAGCTGGGGAGTAAGGTCCCCAAACATGCTGAAACATGAAGGAAAGATTCAAAACGAAGGGTAGAGAGAGATAGTGCATGTGGCTTTGGGGGATTTTGTCTTTTTATAAATATAACACTTTTTCTTGAAAAATGCTTCTTTAAACTTTCTTTTTGGAAACAATTTCAAATACTTTTATCTTATATGGTAAACCTATGCTCTGATACCAAGTGAAACACCCCACCTCCGTTAAGGTCACTCACAAAGGGAATGCCTTAACTTTGGTGAAGGTTTATAAGTAAAAGCCACAGATAAACTCAAGACAGATATAACTACACATATTTTAAACAGCGGAAACCAAACAGACTTTTATTTCATCAATACGTGTTCCAACAAAACATTTCCATATTTGTCTCAAAATACTTCCATCATTACAACCTCATAACTGTCTTGATTATTAAAGAAGCATAAAACATAAATAAAGTGACAAAAATCCCCATAGTGATATCTAAAGCCATAATCCGAGCAAAAGAGATCCAAATCATACATCTACGGTCTTGGAGCTTGTAAAGAGTCTGACTGAGCTGAGCTGTTTCCTCCCTGTGGACCTTGGGGGGAAACGAAAGAAAAGAAGATGAAAAGAAAATAGAGTCAGACATAAAGCCTGAGTAAATCTAGTAACTCTTCAGTATATGAATAAGAAAAGGGCATGATAGATATATATACTGAAAATAGGAAAGTGTCACGAGCTAAGGAAGTGTCGAATGTACTATCGCACCCATACTATATCTCTGCACCTACTTGAGTTTATTCCAACTGGCACCCCATGTTGAGGGTGAAGTGATCCCCATTTTCTAAAGATCGGCTCCTACTAGCATTAACATGTGTCATACGGCCCCCAAGAATTGTAGATACCTATGTTGGTCCCACCATGGGGTGTATCAAGACCCATGGTGGCGGCCCCGACACAAATTCTAGAAGGCATAGGTTATACTACTGGTGTCCCCAGTGCCCTGGTTGTCTGCCACGGAGTGTGTGCACGCCTGCACCCCGTTAGACCTACACTGTGCACCCACCGCCGTCGTTTTGACCACTTACAATCAGCCCAGTAATCGTGCCCCCACCCTGCCTAGTTTCAGGGTACCGTTGATACCTAACTTGGGTTACTGCTGAAACGGGTCCCTCGTTACCAGGATTTTCTAGTCAAACATGTTAAGTGGTTAAGTGTCTGTATTTACCAAACCCCACCCATCAATTCTTGTTAACATGTTGAATTTGGTTAAGTGTTATAGTTGACTTAACCCTACCATCTGTCCTTAGCCTCTTAGGAGCACCTGACCACTCACATTAGACAGGTATTACTACGGTTACTGGATATGCCGGTCGGTTCCGGGCAGGTTTACACCGTAGCTCAGTCTAACCTCGGGTCATTATTGGGCTCAATGCTTAACCACCCACATTGGATAGGTATTGTTGTGACTACTGGACAACCAGGCGGTTCCGGGCAGGTTTACATCACAACTCAATCCAACCTCGGGTTAAGCATATCGTGTTTTCCAAATTATATATTTTATTACTTCTCAATTATATATGTAAATGTCATGTCTTTTATTCTTGGGTATAATAATTCATACCGCTTTAAATGTCATTGTCGTTGGCATGTACCAAACATGCCAACATATATTTTCAATGTTTTACACCCAACGTTATTACCCCCGTTTGTTCGCAACATTATAACATGTGTTGGGCTTGTCACACTTTAGCCCAACTTTATAAACGTGAGAAAAAGGAGAAATCAAGAACATGTAATACATAAAGGTGTGTGGCGCATGAACTTGCAATTTAGCGATTCAACTAACATATAATATGGGTCATGTGAACTTGCAATTTAGCGATTCAACTAACATATAATATGGGTCATGTGAACTTGCATTCAAATCAATGTATAACTAAGTAGGTGACATATGAAATGACATAGTTTAGGCTTATACAAACTTGTATTAAAACATGTTTAACTTGGCATAATGTCAACCACAAAACTAGCATGTTGTATATTCACCAAAATGTCCAATTTTAACATCTAATCATATAGCCTATTTCAACATGAACTTGCATAGTTTATGTAACCCAAAACGATACTTAACAAAGATCCAATTATACTTGCAAATAAACATAAGAATGATATCATAGATTTTGGGTCATGTAGGCATAAAAGGTCTATAACATGTTTACATAAATTCTAACTTAGACTAAGGGATTGTATATAGTCCATGCCATCGACATAAACATAAAGGGATAAATTTCTAGTTTTTGCCACAAACTTGTAAGTGCCATTGTTTTCATATACAATTGTTCAATAGGCTTGCATCAATCAATTTATGCCACAAACATCATTACACAAGTCATGATAGAACCATTACAATACACATAATTTATACAATAACACAATTCTATTTTCATTTACATCGAATCACATCACAGTTTTTATTCATATTCTGAAAGGTCACTATACTTACAACGAATGCAGAATCTTGAATTATGGATTCTGAATTCTGAAATTGAGATGAGCTCCTTTGGGTAGATTAACGTTACGTTGATTAATTTGATTAAACTTTAATCTTCTTCTTTATTTGATTCGTCTCTAGGCTTTTCTCTCTTGACGGCTATGTTCAATTCCTCCCTGGCAGCATGACGACTCCTTTCTTTTTTTTTTGTGAATTTTCAGTTGAGACTTAGGGTGTATTTATAGATTTTTAAATTGTTTTGAGCAGTCAGATGAAGACAGCAGGAATCTAGGCCATACAAAGTTCAAAGAGCCAATCAAGAGGTGACACGTCAGCCCTAGTGACACACAGAGCCACAGAAATTCGAGCCAGAGCCAGACCAAGCCAGTCAGGTCGACCAGGCAGGTCGACACCCAGGTCGACACTATGGTCGACCTGGGGAGGCCAGGTCGACACCATGGTCGACCCTATGGTCGACCTGGTCTCTAGGCGGGAATTTTCCCGCCCAACCCAGTTTGAACCTGAAATTCGAATTTTGAATTTTAAACTGAGCTGTTTGAATTTAAATTTTATTCAGAAACTTCCGAAGGCCATAACTCCTTCATACAGAGTCTGATTCGCGCAAACTCGGACTCTATCTCAAGCAGATTTCCGAGACGAACGCAATGGCGTAACCCATTTCCCTTAATTCTTTCATTTAGAATTAATTACACTTTAATTTGTGAAGCTTAATGTTACAGAATTCACGGGGTGTTACATATCTTCCAAACTCCTCAACATATTCGTATAATCATGGAATCCAATATCGAAATATTCCGAAGATTATTCCCATTCAAATTCATTCCAATTCATACGTTCGAAAAATTCTGGTTAGATTAAAACCATTCTCAAATACAATTTATTTATTTAAAACATTGGATTATCATTCTAGTTATTAACTAGTTCATTTTGATAAAATTATCTTTCATCTTTTCAAAACTTGGAATTCTTCATCCAAACTCTTTCCAATTCATTTATTATGAAGAGCGTAACGGCAGACGCTCCGCGCGTGATGACAGCACGCGCTCCGCGCGTGGATTGTTATTGACTCATTATTCAAGGGTCAATGCAAGTTCAATCTATGCTCAGAGTTTGTGAGTATTCTTCACTTTCATCATTATGAAACTGCAATAACAACAGATAATTAGAGTGCCAAATGTTCACAATCTCAATTGCTTCTCCCAGACAAATGTGGTTTTTGATCCTCAATGACAACCAATTCAGAGGAGTATTTCTTTATCATCAAAGATATCAATATATTGGGACCAATTCCAATTAAAGGAAAAAGATAGGAAGAAATCTTAGATTTTTGTGAGCCAATAGAAGAAGATACTGCAGCTCCAGACATCTATTTTGACTCCTTGAGTGAGTAGATGAAAGTATTTGTTGTTTTTGCCCAGTCCATCGCTGATTTTGAACTCTGAAACATTAAATGTCCGATGTAGAAGGATAGAGAAGCCCTAAGAATTTTTATAATAATATCTGTAAATAAGACTGTACATATGTTTATATATAATAACATACCAAAAAGAAAATTTTTATGACCTACACAATCCAGCCTGAAGCTTGAAACCATAACAGCAGTAGCCAAGAGAAGTGAACAATAAAGATTAGCAAAATTGAAAAGAGAAGTGGGGATTACAAGTGGTATTTAAAGGGTGATAAGAAATTGTATTGTGCTATTTTTGTGGAGATTTGAGTATCCGAGAAAGAGTCAAAAGAAAAATACCTCCTTATTTTTGTGGGGATTCGGAAAACCTTCCTTCATTAGCATGTTTAGAAGATTTTGTTTAATTTGGCTGAATTTCCTTTATTTTTGTGGAGAACGTGGAACTGGACGATAAAGGAAATTAAATGCTTTCCATTTTAATTTGAAAATGCTAATACGTCAAATCCTAAATACAATTTAATAATCGTCAATATACGTTTTATAAGGTATTAAATCTGATTTGATTAATAAAAAAATGCACAACAAAACCTAACATGTACTTCAAATATTTAATTTTGGTAAACTGAATAAATGGAAAATTTTCTTAATTTATTACGAGAAAAAATAGGAAATAGATTGAGATAAATGGCATATTTGAAAATGCTTACAACACATACGCCAATTTCCTTTATTTTGTGAAGAACGTGGAAATGGACGATTAAAGAAATTAAATGTTTTCCATTTTAATTTGAAAATGCTAATACGTCAAATCCTAAATACATACGATTTAATAATTGTCCATATACGTTTTATAAGGTATTAAATCTGATTTGATAATAAAAAAATACACAACAAAGCCTAGCATGTATTAAAAATCTTTAATTCAAGTAAACTGAATAAATGCAAAATTTTCTTAATTTATTGCGAGGAAAAATAGGAAATAGATCGAGATAAAGGGGATTTTTGGCACTTCACGTTTACACCAAAAAAGTGTGATACCAAACCTATTCCAACTATTATTAAAGATTTTACACATTTTTTTCCATATTTTTAATAATTTTATTAAGGCCCTTACAATCGGTTTCCAATATCGGCCACCAAACTGCATCCATAACAACCTTTTCTAAAATTGATTTGGATATATTTTAAAATCCAACCGTTCAAATTTAAATCTCATAAATTCATTAGAAAGCTCTTTTCGGTACGAACGCAACGGTTCCATTTTTAGGAGAATCCGATGGTCGGTTCTCCCATTACATCAATTTGAAGTTAATGGTCGAAATTCGCGAACGGTCGTTGCACGGCGCGTTCTATTCAGGCCATTTAAATATATATAATTTATGTATCGTCGATTTCAATTCAAAACGTATTTTTATAAATTGTTTATAAATTCATTTTAAAAATGATTCCAACTTCCATTTCAATTTTTAATCTAAATTGATTATTCCATTACATGACAATTTTATACAATGCATATATATGCTAAAAAATATATTTTTAACAATCCAATAATTATTTCATTTCATGACCATTTTATATATCGCATATATATGTTAAAAAATATATTTTTAACAAACAAATATTTATTTCACTTCACATTCCAATTTCTGTACATCGCGTATTTTTTTTTATACAACGCATATATATATTTTTCACATCGCATATATATTTTATTCACATCGCATATATATATTTTATTCACATCGCATATATATATTTTATTCAAATCTAATATATATTTATTCACACCTCATATATATAATTTCACAAAGCATATATATATATATATATTTTTCACAACGCATATATATAATTTTACAATGCATATATATAATTTTCACAACGCATAATTATATATATAATTTTACAATGCATATATATAATTTTCACAACGCATATATATATATATTTTTCACAACGCATATATACATATATATATATATATATATATTATTTTGGTTTCATTTCACAATCACAACACAATACAGTCAATTAAATCGTCCATAGTCTGTGGACGAGGGAGATGAGCTAACAGGCACCATATACAATTTATAATGATTAAAACTGATAAAAATCTACACTGACAATTCTATATATTTTTATACATGAATACAATAACATGATAAAATATAATTTAGTGAGAAGAAGTTCACACATTGGTTGGTTTCGAAATCGTAAAAACGATTGTTTTAATTAAATTAAACCGGACGTTTAATTTAATCAAAACCTGTCATTGTCTCCAAATCTGTTCCAATCCGTTTAATAGCGTAGATCACGTCTTCACGGTTCCAACATTTTTAGTTTCGTTCCATTCTGGATGTTCATTTGTCAAGATACAAGCATTTCAGATTTTAACATAAATTAAATAGCTTAATTATTTAATAACTCCCTAATTACCTTTGCTTAACTATAATTACGTTTAGTTGATCTCATTTGCCATAGAAAATACACGGCCGACATCTTTTTTCTTCTATCTTTTTCCCGTCTTTACACCTGAACCCACGCTCACAACTCACTCCCCCCCGCTCAATGCTGTCGCGCCTTCATTGGCAGAGCAGACCCCCATCAGACCATGCCAGGCGATGCGCCTCAATCCACTCGACACTCGCCCCCAACACCGAATCACCAGAACCCTCCGTTTAACCGCAACAGTCCAATAACCGCCGGAGCTTCCTGCTCCAGTTCCGGCCATGTCGGCAAGCACCAAAAAATCACCACCAGTTATCTTGACCAGCTCGTTGTCCTCGACCATTTCGTAGTTGTGAACTTTTTGATTTGATCTAAGGATTTCGGGATTTAATAGGAGAAAGAATTGACAATTATCGTTCGTTCACGTTAGAAGAGGGGCAGCTCAGAAAAGTTTGACTGCGTTTGAAGAACCCTTAGGGTTTTAACCAATGATAGGCTATTTATATATTTATATAATAATATTATTTAATTCAGATTTTACTGGTTATCAATCCGAACTTCAAATCAAACCCAACGACTGTCGCCCCTAACCAAATACCCTCATTCCGAACACAATGGGATATGTTTCGTAAGCCAATTCGACTGTTTTGATCAGTTTTTCTTTAAATCAAAATATAAATCAATGTATTGAATTTTTAAACGTACATTTTAATTTACCGGGGTCACATACCGACTCCAAAAATTCCAGAAAAATTATATCTAATTATGGTTTGACGATACGATCCTAACAAAACTAATTTCGTCGAATTTGGAGACCGTTTGAAAAATGACCATTTTCTGCTCGATCCAATTCAAACTGAAATTACCAAACACATTTAAATTCACTGCGCTCACATATTAATTCCAAAAATTATGAAATTTGAAACCTAGCAATAATTTGACATTTCAGATCCAACAAAAGTGTTTCGTCGAAAATGGAGGTCGTTTGCAAAATGGTTATTTTTAAGGGCTGTATATTATATTAAAAAAATAAAATCATAGTAACTATTTTGAATTTTAAACTGGACGTAACTTTCAATTTATATTATGAAATTTCAATTTTTCACACTCGTTAAAAAGATATAATTAAGCAGATTCAAATATTTCTTGTTTTACTGAAATCCAATTTATTTTCAATTCTGTACATTCAACTGAAATTTAAAATCGATTTTTCAAACTATCGCGCCATTTCAGGCTCGTTTTATAATTAAAATAAATTTATACATGTTATAACTTCGATTAAAATACATTTTTAGTTGTTATTATTTAAAATAAATCATTTTAAATGTTCAAAATCCATTAAAATAGCTAAAATAAAAAATTTAAATTGGTTCTGAAAATCCGGATTGTTACACACGGACATGAACGAACGTCAGACGTTCGTACAAAATTTACAGCCCTAGCTGTTTGAAAGAAATAATACCATTATCTACAGCCTTGTAAATAGGTCTGGTGGAACCAAACAAAGTTATATTTTTATCCTAAATAAAGTCAAACCATACGCTTACCACACAAGAATTACAATCATACAAATTTTATCATACTAACTCCTATTGTAGATAAAATTGGATGAACACGAACAAAAGTTTTCCGACCATGGACTGGGACACGTATGAACATTGCATTTCACATGTAATTTTATGTTTTTCAATGATGTTTGTTTTAGGCAACTACATTGTTTTTATCATTTTGCACTAAATATACGCATTTTACGAACGACCAACCAATAGTTATAAATATTTTTAAGGACATAGCAAGCTAAATTATAAGAAACTCAAACAACACGGATCAAACAAGAATTTTACTTGAAAAAGTTATGATGTCCAAATTCGTGTTCTAAACGAAAGTCAAACAATCTCGGATGAAAGTTTCTTGATCGAGAACGAAACGAACAACGGATATGTGAACATCCCCACTCAACTCCAACAACAACTAGAACAAGTTGAACTTATCTAAAGATGAAGTACAAAACCAAAAGACAAAGTGAGAATAAAGATAATAATAATAATAAAAGATTTAAAGTTGAAAATGTAAATAATGAAAGAAAAAATTAAATTTTAAAATAAAATTCAAAATAATTAAACATATAATAAAAAAATGATAAATAAAAAACCATGACGACGATGATAATAATAATAGTACTTATGCCCTTAAAACACTAGTACTTTAATCCAAGGCTTATTTTATCGTCGGATATGATGCAAAATGGATCTTTTTCTATTTTTTCAAAAATACAAATCGAAGTTTAAAAAAGGGCATATTACGCTCAGAAAGACAATCTTCTGTTTTCAAAAAGTGCTTTGTCAAGTTGAATATGTGTTAACGTCTATGTTAATATCATCTTCCTTCGATTCACTCTCGTTCACCGATCGCGCGCTCTACCTCCTACTTCCGCCGCTGGCTAGTTAATCACATGACTGGGAAAATGAATGGTTATTATCGTATAACACACTTGCCAGAGGCATATCATGCTTCGATGGGACAGCATTTAAACATGATATTATATGGAAAGAAACTTGCCAAGTGGATAAATTTTTGCTAACTGACCAGTCATTTCAACAAATCTTGAAGACGATCTAATTTCAACTACACCATCAAGCTAATCAAACCATAAATGCTCAGCAAACGCATAAAATTTATTATTGCATTTCAAACAATTATATCACTTGCCCACTCACTAACATCAAGAGTAAGTAATTTTGCACGCAATTATGACATCGGATTGTTATAACAAAGAACAAGAAGCTGAATCCTAATCAACTCTCCTACAAAAATAGTAAAAATGGGTAAAATCTACAAAATCAAGCTCTGCAGCATACCTCCCTTGTTCCCTATTCTAGTATCCGTAGCCTGCAAAATCAAAATGTAACAAGTGAATAAACTTGACAACAAAGACATAGAAGTAAATAGAAGAAATTAGCTAAGAACCTGAGTTGTCCATTGGGTTTCCAGCTGGAATAGGCTCGGGCTCTTTGATATCAACCACGACGACATCAGACATTAAGAAGGTCTTAGCAACTGAAGCTGCATGCTCCAGACAGCATCTCACCACCTATCCCATCATCACACAGTAAGTTCCATTAGTTTTTATATTTTCACCATTTCAAGAGCACTCTACTCTACTAATTAACACGCAAGATCATAAAAGTCTTGACGAAGCATTGGGTTGAAGATACATGCAGCCTAAGACAAAGTAAACAGGCATAGGGAAAACAGCTGCTCCCAAACCCTCAAAGACAAAAGAACAAACCTTTGTTGGGTCTATAATCCCAGCGGCCATCAAATCCTCATAATTTCCTGTCGCTGCGTTATATCCATATTTTGTATTATCATTGGAGAGTACCTTAAAGTGAGCAAAGGTATTGTTAATTAAATTATGCCAAAATAAGTAATGAACATTTGACGGAAGACATATCACGGAAAGTAGAAATTAGATTGAAGAAATTTCGAGATAATAAAGTTTAAGGACAGCAGTTCCCAATAATTAGTTTTAAAGCACAATTTAGAAGGAAAAGGACAAATTCATTTATCCTTCAATGTTATAACACGAAAATAATATATGTTTTATCGTTAGTTCTCCATAGCTGAAAATGATAAATTGATTTATCTTTTTCTTGGAAATTGTCAACTAAGAAACCCTTTCAAGTGAAAATCATCACAAAACATATTGTACCTTCTCAGCTACCACACTGCCATTCACTCCAGCATTCTTTGCAATCAGTTTCAATGGATAGCCCAATGCCCGCTTGACAATGTCGGCTCCAACCTGCAAAAAGAATTACCATTATTATTTTTGAACATGATACCCTTTTAGCTAGCAATTCAACACATATAAACAATGGAAGTCAATAAAATGTTTATTAACCTTCTGTTCAGCATCATCAAGAGTCTCCTTAATGGCATCAACTTTTGAAGCAAGTCTAAGAAGTGCACATCCACCTCCAACAACAATTCCTTCTTCAACAGCGGCCTAAACATGAAAAAGAAGGTTAGTTTCCAATTTATTTTAGCAACACTACAAGGTAAAACTAATGCAAATTAAATGGAAACCATGCCCGTAAAGAATTTGAAATAATACCTTGGTAGCATTCAAAGCATCTTCAACCCTCAGCTTCTTCTCTTTCAATTCTGTTTCCGTTTGTGCTCCAACCTGCAATAAGAGTTTTAAAATAGCTTCAGTGAAACACTTCACATTAGGTATAGGTCATACCATTAGCAAAAACTAGCATTCGTTTGCTTACGAGAAGTTAATCAAATCAGTTTCACGCCTGTTATGAAAACATAGTTTATTCATATTGCAGTACAATAGCTGGAAGAATATCATATTCAAATAAGCAGACCTTCAGACTTATATTAGCATATGTTAAACGTTGAAACTTCCTAATGAATAAAAACATCCTGAATGAAAACACACATATGAAATAGTTCACACTACAAGCATTTTGCATGAACTAATAGAAATTTTTAGCAACACATTTTTCATGTTATGCTCAACGTAATCACTTGAGATTTGACCATGGAGAAAAAGAGTATCGCAAACACACAATTGATATGATGTTTTAATATAGCTATTACTCGTTTTAGCATCCTAGAACCAGTTCCAGTTACTAGTAAAATTAATCATATAAATTCTAAAGAAAACAAAATGCACCTGAATAACGGCAACACCTCCGGAGAGCTTTGCAATCCTTTCGTTAAGCTTTTCTTTCTCATACTCTTGTTCAGCATTCTAAAGATATACACAGGATAATTTACATCAACTTGACATTTGACATGAAATTACAAAACTAAAGGTGCAGACAAGCATGTAGAAAACAAACCTCCAGTAGGTTGCGAATCTGAGCAACCCTTTTATTTACTTCTTCTTGTGTAGAACCATCACCAACAATTGTAGAAGAGTCTTTGGTTAGTACCACTTTGGCAGCTGTACCCAAGACACTACTATCTGCTTTATCAAGTGAAAGACCAACTTCATCTCTGATCACAGTTCCTGCAGAGGAAAGTCAAACTTAGAAAACATGGTGCAAAATCGATGCTATAGCTATCATCTTCTGCCCCTAATTTACCATCTCAATACAAAATTGCAAGACTAGAAATTTGTTGGATGCAAGCACTGCTATTTCCAAAGGACTTACTTCCAAAGAATGTAATTAAATTATTACAATTTCAAATTTGATCCATTGCCAACAATGCCATGTGATGCAAGTGAAATGCAAGATTTGTATCTAATATGCTTTACAAATCAATTTGTTTACTCATATGAGCATTTTGAGCATTTATCCAAAATTGGTAAAATTAGGGTACTGAATAATATTCTTTTCTCTTTTTAATCTGTGTCCCGAACTGGCAAAAGCAAGGGTTGGAAAGTGAATTAAGATTAATGAGAAGAAAAATAAAGACAAAAACCATAAATATGTCAAGAAATAGACTTCATAGAAGAGAATCTTTATAAATTGTTGAAAAACAAAATTGTTCGATCTAACCGTAAAATTCCAAAAATATCCTCACATGCAAACAAAATATCAAAAGTTTGAATTTCACAAAGAACAAATACTAACATCTGTTTTAAGATAGAAATTGTGAAATGTAAACAAAGCTACGTGTTCCAACAAATAATTACAACCATTTCTGCATATTTTTCTACTTTATTTTTATCACACTAGGGAGAATTTCAATATTTATAATTTATTATTAAAATAATTGACATGCACATGCCATCCAGTTAACTAGTTTATCATAGATGGATTACTGAACATCCCGTATTAAAAAACCAACTCCCCCCAATATACAACAAAATGGAGAACATAAAATAAACTCACCTCCAGTAAGAATAGCGATATCATCAAGATACTGGCTTTTCCTTTCTCCAAATCCAGGGGCTTTAAGTGCAGCAATCTTCAATGCCCCTCTAAGCTTGTTAACAACAAGGGTGGCCAACGCTTCTTGTTCAATATCTTCTGCAATTACAACAATGGGGTACCCTCCTTTGATCGCACCTTCTAACACGCCAACTAAATCTCTTGCATTCGTGATCTTCTTGTCAACAAGAAGTAACTGCAAGCAGTTTTTGGTATTAAGCTTTATTTTTGTCTATCAAGATATCCTAACAGAAGTACAGGAATAAACATTACTACATATATCCATCACATATACTTGAGGGCACCATGAATATAATTTATACTAGAGCATGTTGCTTCTAGCGTGAACCATCATTTAAAAATTTAAACACAGAAATTGCAACTTTGGGACTTGCACTGTGTTATAGCTCACGCTTGTGAAGCACATGTTTGGTCGGATGTAGTTGTACCAATGATATAATGTAAGAGTATTAAGACATGTAGTTTGAAGACACCAAGTCGAACATAAATCAACATGCATTATAACCTATGCCCTCAGAGGCTCCACATAAGCTCTCTCTGTGTGTGTATACATAGGATATTAGGAGTGTTCCGTTGCACCATAAATGCCTCATAATTTCAACCACAATCTCTGTTTATCTCTGCCTCCACTCATTCTCTCTCCCACCCAAAACATTATTTAAATAAAACTTGTGGTTGATATAAAACGCTTTTAGGATGCTGCAAAACAGGGATGCTGTAGAGCGCGTGTGTATATAAATATATATAAATATATATATATATATATATATATGTATGCATATATATATATATATATATATATATAGAGAGAGAGAGAGAGAGAGAGAGAGAGAGAGAGAGAAGCGTCCAACAACACAAACATTTCGCAGCACCCTTCCTGGCTCCCTTGATTCCCACCCTCACGTCCTGATTTAAATAGATCTCATCTCCCTCTTTCCATTAACTCTATTATTTAAATCAGGATGTGTGGTGGAAACCAAGATCGAATTTTTGTGTTTGGATGATATGAGAATTCAAACATGACTTTCAATTGATTCACACCCATCTCACCCAACAACCTGAGATACAATCCAAGATGTTAATTCGATATTTGAAACCTAGGTAACTCGGTAAGTTTGTTGCACCTACTATTTAACAGTTACCAAAACAATCACATTTCATTTAACATTAATTTCAGAGAAATACTGTAGTCAAGTAATGGCACCCCCAATACCCTCATGGCCTACGAGAAAACATAAGAGAAAACAAACAATATTGTAGCTAATAACCTTGCAGTTCTCATATTCAACTGACATTTTTTCGCTGTCAGTCACAAAGTAAGGAGAGATGTAACCACGGTCAAATTGCATTCCCTCAACTACATAGAGGTGATTTTCAGCACTTTTCCCTTCTTCAAGGGTAACCACGCCTTTTCTTCCTACTTTGCTCATAGCCTCGGCTATCATGTTTCCAATTTCATAGTTATTTCCAGCACTAACTGCTGCAACATCAGCAAGTTCACTATCTTCAACCTGCAATGCCATTACAGAAATTATTTCAAGTTCAATTTATATCATATTTTATAATAACACAAAATGAAAAATCGTTCTTATTGTAGACCGAAAGCATTTTAAAACTAGTGTGCAAAAGCTTCATGCCATAACTTACAATTGGGTGTTGGGTGTATCACTGAACACTATTTCAAATGAGTGGACAAAGAAAAGCAACTGAAAAATATGATATATTGCCAAAAGTGACACAATTTCCATCCATCGACCTCCTATCCAAATGCCATGTATGATAATATGCTAGCCAAATTTCAGGCATATATAATAATAATATATAAGAAGCAACAAACACTACCTCTTTGGACATCAGCTTGAGTTCAGAAACCAAAGCTTTGGCTGTTTTTTCAATGCCACGAGTGATTTGAACAGGGTTAGCTCCAGCAGCAACAACCTATGTATAACTCATTTGCTGTTAACAACAGCGAAAGCCAATACTGTCATGTATCGACGGTTCAAGCAAATGGAATATTATACCTTAACACCTTCAGCAATCAAACCTTGGGCAAGAACAACAGATGTAGTAGTACCATCTCCAGCCAAATCATTTGTTTTTGCAGCAGCTTGCCTTACTAATTTAGCACCGATGTTCTCTACAGGATCCTCCAGCTCAACCTATGAAATAAAAGGGTTATCTCCCATGACCATAGCATTTCTCTCATGCACGTGAAGTCTAAGAGAAATCCGATCCAAATGTTACGACACATGTAAAATTTATCGTCCCAATCCATATCGGTAAAATGGGTGTACATAAACAAATCGTCTGATTTGTAAATGAATATTTATTTTATTCATATACCCGTTAAAAATTATATTTTTAACGATAAAATATTTATTCGGTTCATTTACACAATAAAAATGATATTTTTATTGTTCTAACATACTTTAGAAAATTTTGACCGCATAACGGCGCGATATCAAAATCAGGTAATGTCTAGCATTACCCCTTTCCTGCTATTGGCTCGCGCCATATACATGTAACAATTCTAATCAATTCATTTCACCCAAACAACCAATTTCAATCAAATAATCTAATCAACCAAACCAAACAATCAAACAAGTCGTCCATGGTCTGTGGACGACGGGGGAACAATTTATACATGCAGTTACAAAATAAATAATTGTATAAGAAATTTTAGTGAGAAAAGTAACAGAATATATACGAGAAATATAAACGCCACAGTTCAGAAAATAATGAAAACGATGACAAGATAACCACAGGCACATCAACTATCAAGTTTAAAACAGACAACTAACATGAAAGAAGTAGTAACGTAACTGTGGACTTGACCGATGAGCTAAAGCAGCAACAATTGCATAAATTATTAACATGGAAAAAAAGGTAACAGCATTCCCATGGCTACTATTAACATGAAAAACAAGTAACAGCATGCCCACAGCAATCACTAACATGATAGAATTACACATATAATAAGTTGAACACTCATAAATATCGTACCTCCTTTGCAACAGTAACTCCATCATTGACAATTTTTGGAGATCCATATTTGCTTTCCAAGACAACATTTCTACCTTTGGGACCAAGCGTAACCCCAACAAGGTCTGCAAGCTTATTGACTCCAGTCTGCAATAGCAATTCATGGGAGACAACATAAACATATGAAGCATTAACATATGTGCATGCCTCTGTGTGTGCACATATGATATTCATATGTACTTGCATGCATGTGAACATACATTGCAAAACTAAGAAATAAGTAGTTGCTATTGTGCCCTTAAGTTAAGATACTTCATACTTTTGATCAATGGCTAAACTTTTTTTTTCTTCTATAGATCAGTCCATAAACATGATTTTTTTAGGGCCCAATAACATTTGACGGTTTGAAAGTGGGGGTTTGCATTAATTCAGAAATATGTTGAAGTGCAATCTTGAAATTTGTGCAATGTCATTGAAGTCTTGTAAGATAGGACCAAAAAAGTAATGAAGGATTTGCAAAGATAAATCATCTTAAAAAATTATTAGCATTTAATGCAATTGAATTGCCTAGGGCAATTTTCTCAGCACAAACCGAGGGTGTTAGGACAATCAAAAATTATTTTTCAAACATTCCCAAATTTATTTTCTTTTTTCACGTGACCTAGAAATATGCTCAAGAACTCACTTGCAGTTTTTTGATAGCAGAACCATCCTTGTTGAAGTACAAATCCTTAGCCATTGCATTGATCTTGGAGTTGAGTCTTCTTTGCAAGTGCAACTTTTGTGTTCCACTGCCTAGCGATCTTGTTGATATAGATGAAACAGAAGAAAACCGTGATAACTTTGGCTTATTGTGGCTAGCGAAATTTCCAGAAGCAGCCAAAGGGCCAACCAACGACATGGAAGCTGAAGCCATACCTAATAGAACATGATAGATAGTTAGTATCTAACATCACAGTGAAAGTCAACACATCTGATAACAATTTTAAATCAGTACGGAATAAAATTAATACAATAAGAACAGATTCAAACTGATACATTTGTTACCAGATATACATCAGTCGGGCAAAACCTAATCACAA
The DNA here is from genome assembly GCA_030737875.1 of Allium sativum. Classification (NCBI taxonomy): domain Eukaryota; kingdom Viridiplantae; phylum Streptophyta; class Magnoliopsida; order Asparagales; family Amaryllidaceae; genus Allium; species Allium sativum. The sequence goes on along the minus strand of CM060916.1, from coordinate 360,764,979 downwards.
TTAAGGACCTAAGGCTTTAAAAGGATGCTTCCACAACAGGAATGTTTGTTGAAATGAGAGGTGTATGAAAAGAAATAAAAATCACGAGTACACCAGAAGGTTAAGGGGATTATAAGGCAGTGAAAAGAAACATACAAATGACCACTTGCACCAATATCGCCCATGTACATTTGAGGAGATTTTAAGGTGTAACAAGAGATATCTACAAGATGGTCAATTCTGTTATTTTTCCCATCCTAAGAGATGAGTTGATGCAAATATTACTAGGTCATATTCATATATACACACATTATATATGTACATAAACACATGTGCGTGCACATATATATGTGCTCTATGTACGTGGCTTTTAAATCTCCATGAGATCGCGGGGATGAAAATCCGAGATATTAGCCAAAATCCGAGATTTGGCAGCTAGTTTAGTTATAAGTGTTTCAAATATCGCCCGAGATAGCCGACATATTTTTTCGAGATATTGGCCAAAATCCGAGATTTAAAACCTTATGTACATGTATATAGACAGAATTACACAAGCACAAATGTGTGTGCACACATGCACGTGCACATGTACGTATGTGTGTATATGCATACATACGTATATATGAATGTAGATAGGAAATGATATTGTTCCGAATCCCCAAGATATATGTAATTATGTACTAATCATTTACACATTATATTGATGATGTTTTCCCATTACATCCATATTTTTACAAATAATATTTCTAACATTACAAAATTTAGTCACAGATATAATTTCACCTACGTTAAGTTCCAGTTTTTCCAGTCAAATTACCAAGCACGTATCTTTTAACCATTGTTTTAAAAGACGAAAACCTACGCAAGGCATTATCTTGTCCGCATGCCTCAAAACGTTTAGACATTGAGGTGTGAGCTTTTTAAGTAAAAGAAAATGCGGAACATGCAATGAAATTTTAAATAAAATAACATTAAACATTCATAAAGCTCAAAGCATTTCAAACAATATACAATCACCCATAGGTGAATTCAAAGTTTCTTATTACACCAAGCACTGCTATGCGAAAACAAAAATCACTTAATAAAAAAAACAAAGATTCTCGATTCCAGCACACGGAATCTAAGTGAACTCCAGATGCTAGAATTGCGTAGAGTATTAATAAACTAAGTTGTCTTAGAAGTGGATATCAAATGAGCAAACAAAAATAGAAGAACTATGGTTTTGAAGACAATAGCCAGAAAAAAAAAGAAAAAAAATTAACTTTAGAGGCTTAAAGCCTTACTATGTTTTTTAGCTAAGAAATGCCTTTATATGAACATTTTTTGTGCATCGATCATCTAAAGTGTACACATTCAAAGCAAAACGCCTTTTGACACAAGCCTCGGTGCGTTTTTGCTGACGCCTCGCATGAGGGCACACCTCGTGCGGGCTTTGTTCATTGCTATTAATAAACTTTTAAACAACGGAATTGAGGAAAGGGCATTTCATCTAGGTTAGCCCTTTTTTATAAATATCAGAACCGATGTCCGTTTTGTTATGAACGGAAACTGTATGTATTTAAGAAGATTTTATTCATAATTTATTACCTACATATATGTGTTTAGCCGAGGCGCATTAAATAAAGTGATAAGATGTTCAGGTTAAGGTTCTAAAGTACTTGAGTACAGCCCACACATGCATCGAAATGAGTAACCTACTTGAATGAAGCAACACACTTACTTTCTTATACATAAAAAACTACATGTGTTTAGAATCCAGATACAGAATCCTAATGTAATAGCAAGACATCAGGTTGAGGTTCTGCTTTTTTTGGAAAAGAAAGTGGTGAACGCTGAATCGAATCAATGATAACAGATTCATAACTTAAACTTTCAAACAGGTTCTATAATTAGCTTTTCTATTCAGAGGAATTAACAAGCAAAATTTGTGTTTATTTCTCAGCAATTGATCAATCATTGCATTATATTTCCCAATTATACTCATATGTAACACAAAATTTACTTCTTTCCCAGCCATTATGTAATGCTCTCATAAAGCTTTTTCCATTACTATATCAAACTACCAGAAATTTTCAAACCTGCTATCAGCTTAGCCTTTAGCCCAATACTATATCAAACTGCTAGGAAATTTCATACCTGCTATCAACTTAGCCTTTAGCCCAATCTCAATCTTAAATTGTTCTAATTTTCTTCTTCTTTTTTAGGAGGACCCCCCCAACCCTCCCCCCCCCCCCCCCCCCCCTCCCAACCCCCAAAACCTCCTCTCCCCGGGGGAGTTGTTGCAATGATTTTAGTTTTACACACTCAAACCACTAAAACCAATACACCTTTCAGCTGCAATTCCATTTGAACATAATTTGAAGTTAAAATGTATAAGTTGGTTGATAAGAACAAAAAATAAATAAATTTATATGACAAACTAAACAAAAATTACACAAATTTACATGAAAAGCTGAACAAAATTAACAATATGGATAAAAATTGATAAGCTAAACAAAACTTATTTGTTTTAACTTTTAAGTTAAAATAAACCTATAGTAAATTTGAAATACCAATGGGAAAATCAACATATTACAAAACTAATACTCCAAAACCAAGTGACATTTATATTAATTGTAATGGAGAAAAAATTGATTGATAATTATGACGCATCACAAGCTTCTACTATCATAATGAAATGTTTATTCTCCACCAAGTTTTTATAACATTTTTGTACATGTAATTCTTTTATTTATTTTGCCATGTTTCATAAATTGGGCAGTACTATGAATAAACATATGAACATTTCTTTTCTTGGTTTAAGATAAAAGACCATTGGTATTTTAGTGATTATATAAGCTTATCAATTTATATCGTTAAGGTAATCATTTACGCTCTTAAAGCAAATTTCTAATCAAAATGCAAGCAAACATTTCAACTAAACAACCAGCATTTAGCTTTTAGTGATTATATAAGCTATCTAAAAGAAAGAGGGAACAGTTTCAGTTTATCAGAGAACTAAAAAATCCAACAGCCCCTTCGGGGAAAACAGTGCACAAATTTATAGGCTGTGCAACAACCCTGTCAAAAAATGAATTTTTTTAGACACCCCAGCATATTTTTATATTTTCTCCAACCAAAATCTTATCATCCAAATTTGTGTCCTGATATCTGCCCGGGGGCAATATGTGGAATCTGAATCAGTTCATGCAACAAATAAACTTTTATTTTGACATTTTAACAAAATGAACAGAGAACGTTAACTACTCCTAAACGCATCCAGCAGTTAAAATTCTTTGGTACTGCTAAGAACTTATATGCATATTTCGTTTTTCGAATGAGCTACGCAGCAATCGAATATTTAATATGTTTACACCACCAACTGGACTTACCTGCATACTAAATCTAAGAAAAACAAGGCATTCACATCAGTTATGCGCCACATAACTGAAAAGCTATATCCACTACCCATCAAATTCCTAAACTAACACTATAATATACGGAAACCAACAATACATGCAATGGAATGGTGTGTGTGACAGCGAGCTGAGCAATTTAAACGCAGGAGAAATGAATCAAACCTTCAACGAGTACGATGGCTTGAGATTTTAACTGGATAAGGATCGCTTCTAGTAGACTGTACAACTGGAAGTTGGAAATCGCGAGTGAGAACACTGGGAGGATTGGGGATTATATTCTGAATTTTGAGAAATCTAGGTCGTTGGATGTGAAAATTTGTGTGATGCAACGGTGATGCGTACTAGGAACCGTCTAGAAGGTTTTGGACCGTGTCATCATAACGGGTCGGGTCAGAGTTTTACACACTGGAGTTCTACACACCGCTGGTCTTTACTCCATATGTGAAAGCTTTGGTGTTAATAGTCTCCCTCTTTCTTTCTTTCTTTTTTTTTTTTTTTTTTTTTTTTTTTTTTTTTTTTTTTTTTTTTTTTTTTTTGCAAGGCCGACGGGGTTGAGTGGACCCCTACCACTTTATTAATGCACTGGGGAAAGGTTCAAAGTACAAAAACAAGAAAACAGAGCTACACAGTGCATCAATCACTCGAAGACAAAACAAAACACAAAGACACATATATGTTTTCATGCAACCTTAAAGAAGCTTCTGCCTTATACCTGGATCGAATGTGAAGCTCAAAAGGTTCAGTCCATCACGAATATCATACTTACAACTCCTGTTCAACTGCTCGGTCGTTTTCATTTGCGTAGGATTAAATATTCTGGTATTTCTTTCTTTCCATACTGCCGTCGTATACTTCTTAAACATATAACATAAGATTCTTCCTTTGGCTCTTTTCCTGCTCGTAAGTCGCTTCAATCTTCCCCATTCATACGTACTGTCCTGTTTAGTCCCATGTCTTCCAGCTATAGACATTATTTCTTGCCACAGGGGAAAAGTGGTGTTGCATTCAAACATCAAATGGTCAACCGTTTCATTTTGGTCTCCGCGCATTATACATTGTCGGTCAATCTGCATTCCATATGCATGAAGTTTGTCTCTTGTTAACAAAGCTTTATTCAAGATTTTCCAGGTTATCAAGTTTTCTTTGGCATTATTATCTCTCCCCCATATTCTTCTATGCCATATGCAATTCTGCATTTCGGTATAGCCACTCAAGCAGTCATATAACAGATTAACCGAAAATGCATTGCCATATTTTCCCCACCGTGTTGCTTTGCCATCCGCTATAGGGATTTGAATGAGTCTCGCCTGAGTCCATAGCTGATTAACGTTGGATACTGCCGTACCAGGTAGACATACTACTCCATTGTGAATGAAGGAAATAATTTTAGCGTCCAGACTTAAACCGGTTGCTGCAATTTCCATATATGTAAGTTCCTTGCTGAGTATAAATCCATTTTTTAACCATGGATCACGCCACAGACTGACTTTCGAGGTTTCATACACTGCATACCTGAAAAACGGCAGAATTTGTTCACGTAGTTTGAAGATACATCGCCACGTCCAGCTGATGTTTTGCGGTATTTCCATCAACCAAAAATCATCATTTTTAACCACATATTTCTTCGACCAGGTAACCCATAAGCTCTCATGTTCATTCAAATAATTGTCAATATGTTTGATAAAAACTGCTTTATTCCACTTCACCATGTTAACTATCCCGAGCCCTCCAAGACGTTTAGGTTTCTCAATCTTGTTGAAAGCAATCGGAGAGATGTACCTTCCAGCATTTGTACCTTTCCATAAATATCTCATTAACTCTGTTCTGACCATTTTAATTAATTTTGTGGGCAGTATGAAGGTGCGCGCCCAGTACACCTGCATTGCAAACACCACGGATTTGACCAAGGTTAATCTTCCGGCTTGACTCAAGAGTCTGCTCGTCCAATGGTTGATTCTTGCGGTTATCCTAGAAAATAATGGCAGACACTGACTAGTAGTAATCTTCGCTGTTAGCAGGGGAAGACCCAGGTAAGAAGTAGTGTTATTATTACAAGCAAGACCAGTTCTCACACACATTCGCTGAATATTATTTTCAGAGAGACCGGCAATTTTCATCTCCGATTTTTCAATGTTGATCTTCAAACCTGTCATTTGATAGAAGCATGTAAGGGTATCAAATAAATTATTTACAGTCCCAGCGTCCGGAGTACAGAAAATAACGAGATCATCTGCGAACATTAGAGAGGATATTCTAGGTTCGTGACATCTGGGGTGCAACTAGAATTTGCCGATATCAATTTTTTCATTCAGCATACGAGTGAGCATCTCCATAATAATGATGAAAATGTACGCGGATAGGGGATCTCCTTGCCTTATTCCCTGTCTACTACCGAAAAATCCAACAGCAGCACCATTTATTAATATCGAAAAGTTTGCAGAAGATATGCAGCAATATATCCAAGAGACAAATTGATGCGGGAAGTTCATGTAGCCCAGTATTCTAACTAATGAATCCCATTGCAGCATATCAAATGCTTTCATGATATCAAGCTTGAACATTGCTCGAGGCGAAACATTTTTCTTCGTATAACCATTGAGCAGTTCGTGAGATAACAGGACATTATCGAGAATGCTACGACCAGGCAAGAAAGCTGCTTGATTGGGAGAGATAATTTTGGGTAGGACAGCTTTAAGTCTTGTAGCTATAACTTTGGAGATACATTTATAAATGGAGTTACAGCACGATATAGGTCTGAAGTCTGAAACTTTGGTAGCATTCTTGTTTTTTGGTATAAGCGCGATGTTAGTGTTATTGAAGGAGTTGTTCATTGTAGCTTTCTTGAATACTAACTTGATGGCTTTACACACGTCGGTTTGAATAATGGTCCAGGTTTTGATGTAGAAGTAGCTGTTAAAACCATCAGGTCCTCCCGCCGAGTTCTTGTTTAATGAAAACATAGCATTTTTAATCTCTTCATCCGTCACCTCATTGCAAAGAGAGTGAAAGTCCTCGCTTGTCAATTTTGGAAGAATTAATGGATTGATCATGTCAAGGTCAGGGGAGAAATTAACTTTATTACCCAATAGATCAGAAAAATGGCTAATGAAAGCATTCTCGACCTCTTCTTGTGTACTCACAGTGTTGCCATGCTTGTCCACAATAGTGGTCAGATTTTCTCTGCATTGTTTATTTTTGAGAGTTGCATGGAAGAAGGCACTATTGCAATCCCCTTCCATCTTCCATTTGAGTCTAGTCTTTTGCTTTATCATTGCATCTTCTGCCTTTAGCGCTTCATGATATTGGGTGGTGATGTAGGTCTCCATATTTGAGTGCACATCATTGTTTGGGTCGAGCATCATACGAGTTTGCATTTCTTCAAGTTTGGTTCGCCAGTAAACTGTTTGCTTGCCACCGTGCCCGTATTTCTCTTTAGACCAGGACTTCAGCTTTGCTTTACAATTCTTCAATTTTACCTGCAAGACATGCATCGGATTACCAAAGGTTGGCCTCCCCCAAATTTCATTGACTACGTCATAGAAATCAGGTTCACAGGCCCAGTTATTAAAAAATTTGAAACTAGAGGCTTTTTTCAAGTCCAAACCACAGAGGAAGAGGATTAGCGGGGAATGATCGGATAGGAGAGGCGGAAGGAGATTGCAGGATATGGCAGGCCAGGCAGAGAGGGCATTGGGATTACAAAAGGCGTGATCAATACGGGTATAGGTTCTTGGTCCTGATCTTTTCTTGTTATTCCATGAGAAGGGGAGACCAGAGCACTTAATATCAATAAGATTGGCTTGAGCTATAGCATTTTTGAGAGGAAGGATCTCAGCATTAGATAAATTATTACCTCCATGCCTTTGCAAGACTTCAAAGCAGCAGTTGAAATCTCCTATCACAAACCAAGTGAGCGCAAGTTGGTTAAGGGTAGGCAACAGATCAAGCATAGTTTGTCTGGTAATGGCAGCGTTAGCGGCATAGACAAAGGTGATGAGGAAAGGGGGGTTGTCATCGTGAAAATTGGCTTGGCAGTGTATCATTTGAGAAGTGGTATATACTGGAAGTAGATCAACGACCATCGGGTTGTAAAGAACCATCACTCGACCATAAGGAGCTTCATCTAAATTATGGAGGAGCTTCCAAGTAGGATTAATGTATTTCGAGGCTCTAACAGTCAATTCTTTATTTAACTTTGTTTCTAGTATAGCTAGTACACTTAAATTATTCTCAGCTATTAGCACTTTGCATTGGTTAAGTTTGATGTCCTCATGACATCCTCTCACATTCCACACACCTATAGTTTGCCGCATGGCTAAACTGTAGGTGGGATGGATGAGTCGTTTCTCTTACTCCTTAGCAGGTAATCACGAGTTGCAGGAGTTGTTTGGTTCTTGCCTCTGGTTGGCTTTGTTGGCATGGGTGAAACGGGTTCTGGAGGCGGTGATCTGTATGACAAGGGAGGCTGTATGTTATAATAAGGGTTACTTTCCGACAGCTTATCATTTTGAGGTGATGATGGTTGCAAGGTTATATCAGGTTCAATAGGAAAGGTTCTGGATGTGAAATCATGCATACCAATTGTTGCATGAGTTTCATTGGAGTTCAAGTTGGTTGGTATGAAGCTTCCTACTAATCTTGGCTGAATTGATGACTCATTAATGCACGGACAACCTCTAACAAGTCCAGCATATTCTTTTACTGTGTCCATCCTCTCCCTATTCATAACTGTCGGCACTTTCTCAATTACATTCTTGTTCATTCCTTGAATAGACCCTTCCATGACCGTCTCTCTAATCATATTGTACAACTTTAATTCTTCAGTCATTTCATTTTCCAAACACTCCTCCTCAGTTTGTTCTTCTGCCCGAATGTCATCCTCCTCTGTTCCCTTATTTACCCCATCCTGTATAGTACGATCTTGAACGGCATACCCCTGTTCAAGTAGCTGCTCCACAGTGGGTATTATAAAATCTCTAATCCCCTCCATGCTTTCATCATCTATATCTTCCACGTTGGTCATGTCTTGTTCTAGTTCCCCTTCTTCTAATACTTGAAAACTGTTCCTCTTTGCTATCACTTGTTCTTGCATAATGGTTTCTTTCCTCACTGGGTTCTTATTTCTTTGGTCTGCTTCTTTGTCACTTGCTCCTATCGTGTTCCTATTTTTTTTGTTTGCTACCACCTTCCACTTTTGTATGTTTGCATTGTTCTGAACGTTGGGTCTGTATTTTACTTGCTCTCGGACTTGTAACCTACTCACTTCCTTCTCATTTACTCTGGATTGTTTCTCTTTGCACATCTCAGTGTTAACATAGTCACAGTTTGCTGTAATATGGCCAAAAGTTCTACACTTCACACAGATGTCGGGCTTCCACAGATACTCAACATAAATCCTTTGCACTCCTCCCTCTACTGTTTTAACTAGAAAATCATTAACAAGTTCTCTTTCTGGTCTGACTTCTATCAAACATTTTGCGTGCTGCAATCTCTGCTTACTCTCCGTCATTTCATCCATACACAAGAGTCTCCCTAACATGCAGCTAATCCAGTTAACCCCATAATTAGACCATGCAAATATTGGCAAGTTGTAAAGCCTCACCCAAACCGGGACAGATTTAATATTTCCACGTACATTGCTAATGGTAGGATCATATGGCTTGAGGATGAACAGTTTGCCATTCATAATAATTGGGTCCGATTGCAAGATCTTGTTTTTATCATCAGCACATGAAAATCCAAACATAAAAAGTACTCCATCAGACCTGACCTTGACCGATCCCTTCATTTTCCACATCGATTGTAGTTTGGTGATGACCGCTTTTTCATTCATTTCTCTTCTTTTTCATTCATTTCTTTTTTCCTTTCTCTTTTTTTCTTTTGCTTTTTCTTATTCTCCATGAACTATCAAAAACTAATGCGTATCTTACATTATTACTGGAAACTATGGTTTAAAATTTATTTATTTTGGACAAATTCAAAAATTCACTCCACAAAAATCATCAAATTCTAGTATCGTCTAAAAATAAGATCTAACAAATAATATTTTTCATTTTTATGAATTCGAATTTAATTAATTAATAATATGAATAATAACTTAAACTAATTAAAATTTATATATTGCCACTTATAAGTAAAAATTCATATTTACAAATGAATGCTCGTTCTTATCATTTTCCAAAACTGAAAAATCGATAAGTGGTGATCTTATGTCTCGATACTTGGTATTGATCAATACCCTTGATGGGCGAGTTTACTAATATTGGAGTTTGATTGAAATATCACTTTTGCTGATCAATCACACTAAAATTAGGTTTGTAACAAAGGCCAAAGAGGCAAGGATGATGCTACTGAATGAGGACTTCGACAGACTGTCGGTGATATTATAAGATGAAAAGTTGTGGTTACAACAACGAGAAATTCATTTAGAAATAGTGCAGGGCGGTTAAATGCAATTATTTATAAATAGTCAAATAATATTATGATCATACTAGATGAAGTTGGTATCATTAGATGTAGATTTTGGTTGTCATAGATAATAGTTGTTATTGCTAGGACATGGGAATCAATCCAGATTGGTGCAAACCCTTTGAGTGACTTTTTTTATAAACCACTTAGATGATTTGTGTCAGTAATATGAATCTAACATAGTATACAACATAATACATGTCAATAACTGTTCAAATCACATTACGCAAGTCTCAGACCTGTTATATCTCACATTAAAGTGAAACACCTAACTACAGGGACATTGATTTTGACCATTCAGTGCACTTATTTGCAGTATGAATGGTGCTTTTTTTTGGAAGTATATTCCTTTTTTGATCTAGTCAGTATGTTTGGCTCAGTTGATTGGTGATCTAACTACGAGGTTAATGTCACAAGCTCGATCTCACGACACTTATTGGCAAAAAAAATTTGCAAAATATTCTTATATTTTGACAGTAGAAGTGCAATGTGTGATATTTACTATATGTTGTTACGCAACAAAATTATTGATGATGTAAATAAAAAAGTATGGTTTGTGGATATTAGCATTACAAAAAATTGCATTTCAGTTGGTTACAATAGCATTGTGATTAACTGAGTGGAAATAAATCATTTGGACATATCATTTATATATCTCAAGAAAGGTTAAAGTAGTATGCTCAAAACATATCATATAAAGAAGGAAATACACACACCCTGTGACGACCCCAAACTCCGTGTATACGGAAGTAAGGATAATCATTGGAATATAACACATAACAATAACAACAGAACAGAAATAGAGGATTACAGCAGATAAAGTTCATCAAATCGACAAAATAGGCTGGAGCGTTGCATAAGCCGAACGACATTACTAACCATTTATAAAATATGTCTGGACCTCTGAAGGTTGTCAAAGGAACACACTCTTCGGCAATATGCAATTGATGGAAACCTGTAGCTAGGTCCATCTTTGAAAACACTTTCTCTCCATTTAAACGATCCAACAAATCATCAATATGGGGCAATGAATATTTATTTTTCAATGTTTGCTTATTCAAATCTCGGTAATCCACACACAGTCTGAGAGTACCGTCTGACTTAGGAACAAACACCGCTGCTGCACCCCATTCTGGAAAACTGGGTCTGATCAGATCTTTCCACAAAAGCTGTTTGGTTTTAGTGCTCAGTTCTTCTTTTTCTTTTGGCGACATTCTCCGAATAGGATGTACAACTGGCCTTGAGTTTGGAACCAAATCAATTCTGAAGTCAATTTCTCTACGCGGAGGTAAGCGATCAACTTCTTCGAATACATCCACATAATTTTTGACGACAGGAATATTTTCAAGAGTGGTGGGGTAACCTCAAGAGCAGCCCAAAGTTCTTTTCTATCTGAATCTGAGCCTACACAAGGTATAACAATATCTCCAAGCTTCGTTTTGACTTTAACAACCCTCTCAGCACATTTAACTTCGGCTTCATACTTGGTCAACCAATCCAGCCCCAGAATGATATCAATTTCAGCAAGATCCATAATAATTAAATTGAAAGGAAACCGATAGCAAGAGTAGGAGACAGGCACTCTACAATATAAACCGAGAACAAGAGAAGCCCCTATCGGATTATGAACACTAATCGATTCCTTAAGATTCTTTAGGATCAGCTTCAACTTTTTAACTATGTTACTTGAGATGAAACTTCTGTAGGATCGATAATAACCCTAGAGGGGGGGTGAATAGGGTTTTTAACAATAAATTTAAACTAAACACGGTAATAAAGAAATGCAGTAAAAATAAAATCATACGCAGATATACCCAGCTTCGGCAAACTGTGCCTACTGCTGCCTTTCTAAGATTTTTACTAGGAGATACAAACAGATCCCGCTTACAATCCTATGTAAACTCGCAACTCCTGCTCCTGTTTATCCCTAAGCTCAAAATCCTAGACTAGTCTGTATACCCTAGACTAGATTTTCTCAGATTACACTTCAATACTCTGTGCTCCCTAGTTTTACAATAAAACTAGAAAAGAAGTTTCAAAAAAAAAAAAACTTAAAGGAAATAAGGGAGGAGTTAAAAGTGGGGGGTCATCCCCTTTTCTTTGCACTAGCCCAAAGTGGTCGGGCCACTTTTATTTTGCGGTGCTCCCTTGTGTTTTCTTTAGCCCGATCCTCCCTTTCTCTCTGAAACAAAAAAATTGGCGGCTGCGATTAGGGTTTCAGTGATTTTTCCCTAAATCAATCTCGGTGAAGTGTGTAATGGATTTCTGGAAGCTTGTTTTGCTTCTCCAGTGTATCTCCTTCGTTCTTGCGATCAATCTGAGTGAGTTTTATCAACTCTTGCAATTTAGGGTTTCGGATTTCTTTTTGTGTGAATTGATGATGAAGTCGATGATGAATTGTGTGCTTTTATAAGGGTTTCTACACCCTGGTGCTCTGATTTCGTTGATGACTTGCTCGTTTTTTTTTCGATGATTGATTGCGGTTTCCCTTTTGAAAATTCTCGGCTTTGAATGAATTTTTCTTGAACCCTTGATTACCTTGGTTTAATCACCTTAAATGGATTGTCCCTTTTATTTCCTCGATTGAATTTGAGATTTGTTGTGATGAATCTGGTTGGCTTTGAGCTTTGACAAACATAAAATGATTTTTTGCCCATAATGAATTTGATGACATATCTGAACATACTTTGAAAACTTGCCAAGTATTTCTTGTATGATATTTCGTGAATGAGAAGACTTGCCAAAAACTATGCTGGTCAAAACATTGAAGCTGATATCCTCGGCTTGATTTCAGGAAATTGTTTATTGCCGAAAAAATACATTTCCTTTTGCTCGAAATTTCTTGCCTTATGTGTTCTTGTGAGATTTCTGAAAAGTAATGTTATTGCCAAAAGTTACATTCCCTTTTTGCTCTATAAATTCTGTTCTGGAAACATTTTAAACCCATATAAATTTGACTGTAAATTAATTGCTTGTCAAAAATATGTTGTCCAAAACTAGAAATGAATCTTGCCAAAAACATTGCGAGCACTGATTAATTTCTTGATTTACTTGATTTAAAACTGTTGCCAAACATGCTACTCCATTTCTGAAAGCAGATTTGCTCCTCTGAATTTTTCCCTTGCGTGATTTAAAAACATTGTTTCTTGGATTTAAATTTGTTTCCTTTTTGTTGTGAAACAAAATCGGCCTCTTGAAAAAAATTTGCTTTGTTATTTCTGGAAATGTTAAAACAGGAAAACTCTTGCCATGTTTGCATCATGTATCCATGTAGATAGCATTGCATCATGTATATATTTCTGAACTGTCATGCTTGCCGAATCATTTGCATGTAAGTGAGTGGGTCCATTTGCTTGTGTATACACTTGTACATACTTGCTGTTTTCCCCCATTTCCATGGTCCTCCACTTTGTACTGTGCTCAACTTGACCATGTACTGATTTTGTGAAAGCATGCTTCTGTGTGTGTGATGACCATTGATTAACTTGAATAAAATTGCTTCTTCAAGCTGACTTCTGAAAACTTGTGATTTGCTGTGTCATGTGTGTGCATGATCCTTTATGTACATGAAGTCCATTCATTCACTTATCATGCTGCTCGAAATATAGCTGCACCATGTTGATGTTTTGCACCATGTACACTATTCACCATTTACTCTTGCTCAACACATTGTGAGCTTGCTATCTTACTGCTCATGTAAAAGGCTGCTTTAACTTGTATATACTTGATTGCACACATCCACTTGTACTGGCAACCTTGCTTTGCCTTTGCATGCTCCTGCTTGCATGTTGTACCACTGTTTTGAAAATCTGGTTTGCTGTCTTGACCATGTTGAGTATCACTTTGACTATGACCATGAGGTCGAGCTGAACCACTTTGTTGTTGCACCTGTCTTGATCACTTAGTCCATTCTGACTCTGTCATATTTGTTGCATCAATTTCTTACTGCCATGTCACTTTGCTGTGTAATCATTCATGTTTGTGCACCAACACTTTGAGCGTGTGCCATGAGTCCTCTTTGCCACTTTGACATTGTAATTTGAGATGTGTTGACTTTGAAAAATTATTTGCTGGTTGACCTCTTTTGAACCTGTCTTGATTTTGTCAATTCACCTTGTTTTGCTTAATACTTTGCTCATCACTTGTTTGATTCTGAAATAAATAAAAAAATAGCAGTCAAACTGTACTGAGTTGAGGCTGGTCAGAATCAGTTGATTCTGATCAACAAACCAGTATGGTTTTGATGTGGCTGTTCAAGTCTGAAATATGATGAGAAAAACACACAGAAAGCTGAGACAAACAAAAATTGAATCAATCACACAGAGAATCATTTTTGTCAAAAGTATTTGTTTTAGTTCCAGTGTACTGTGTATTTTTCTTTCTTTTGTGACAGGTTACAGGATGATGCTTTGGACAGCTAAGGTGTTCTTAACAAGAATACTCCAGCAAGAAATGAGAAGAAAAAGAAAAAAAATGAAGTGCTTGTAAAAAAAATTGTATGTACTGAAATTATTTGTAAAGTGATTTGTAAAGTCTTGTGTGTAAATGAATTGTAAAATAAATAATATTATTGGAAATAAAATTTATTTGATTTTTCTATATTCTGTGTAAATTCTGTGTTATTTTATTTTCCAATAATACTAGATATTCCACAATCAAACACTCCAGTAACAAAAATCTATTTGTTATCATCAAACAAAAATATTAGTATCAACAAACTCCCCCTTTTGATGATGACAAACAGACTTAAGATTTTTGTGAATAACGAGATGTGTTTGAACAAGGGCTCCCCCTACATTTGAGCTCCCCCTATCAGTTGTAAACAGACATGAGTAAAGAATTTGAAAATAACAAGAGTAAAGAATTTGAAAATAACAAAAAATTAAACACTTAGCATTAATGGCAAAATAAAATCTATAGACGTCTGTAAACAACACAAAATCTTAACTTCTTCTCCCCCTTTGTAATCATCAAAAGAATAGCAATTCTGGACATTTTAAAGAGTATGGACTGTAATTAGTAATCAAGTCATTTGACAGTATCAGATTCAAACACTCCGAATAATCAAACAAAAAGATTAGAATAATCTGTAAAAGAAGAACATATTTCACAAGACAGAAAGTGGAACGATGGAATATTTAATATATATCAGGGATTTTTTTTTTTTAAATATATTCCAATAGCAAACTAACCACGCATGACCAGAGCTTGGATTTTCAAATGGAATTAGCTGCAACATGAAAAAATTTCAAAACTATACTGACCACGCATAACCAGATCTTGGATTTTTAAGTGGAATCAGTGATAGCATGAAAAATAAGTATTCTCATAACCATGCATGACCAGAGCTTGGATTTTTAAATGAGATTAGAGAAATACTTATTATATATTTTTTTATTTGTGTATACTTAAATCCCCTTGATATATATAAAATAATAATAATGATTGATAGAAGGGTGATAGAGACAGACAATGAAAGTGAAAAAAAGTTCCTCAATTACTCATATTATAAAGCATATTTGATCGTTTCAGAGCTACAAATTTTCAAACATCTCATATTCTGAAAACTTACACAGTCACAAATTTATCATAAATGTCCAAAAACAAACTGGTCTTTTCTTGATGATTTGAAGCATGGATTATTTGTCAGAAAGATAATTGCCACCAGAACATCTTAAGAGAAAATTTATTCAAAAATGCTAAAAGATTAATTTATTTCTATAATTCCCAAATCCAAACGTAATCTGCAAAATCTGTCTTCAGGAAGGGGTTTTGTAAAAATATCAGCAAGTTGAGATTCGGTTGGAATAAATTCTATGCAAATATCTTCACAAGCAATATGATCTCTAAGAAAGTGGTGTCTTACATCAATGTGTTTCGTGCGTGAGTGATGTACTGGATTATTTGATAAGTCAATTGCACTCTTACTATCACATTTTAAAGGAACTCGTTTATAACAAAGTCCAAAATCAGATAAAGTCTGCATCATCCATAAAATCTGTGCACAACAACTTCCTAAAGCAATATATTCAGCCTCAGTGGTGGATAAAGCAACACAGTTTTGTTTTCTACTTGACCACGACACAAGTGAATGACCTAGCATGAAGCACGTTCCACTAGTACTTTTTCTATCTGTGAGTGAACCAGCATAATCAGCATCAGTATACCCAACTAAATTAAAGTTATCACAAGAAGGATACCGTAAGCCCAAATTTGGTGTGTGTAACAAATATCTTAGAATCCGTTTTGTGGCTTTTAGATGAGATTCCTTTGGATTTGATTGAAAACGAGCACACAAACAAACAGAAAACATAATATCAGGTCTAGAAGCAGAAAGATAAAGAAGTGAACCGATAATACCGCGATATTTCTTTTGATCCACATCAACACCTTTTTCATCTTTGTCAAGTTTGGTTGTTGGACTCATCGGTGTTTTCATTGGCTTTGCATTTTGAACTCCAAATTTTTTTAACAACTCCATCACGTACTTTGTTTGGGAGATAAAGATCCCTTTGCTACTTTGTTTGATTTGGAAACCAAGAAATAATTTCAGTTCTCCAACCAAACTCATCTCAAATTTGTCCTGCATAACTTTTTCAAATTTTTCACATAAGACATTGTTAGTAGCACCATATATGATATCATCAACATAAATTTGGACAATTAAAAAATCATCACCATCATGAGATAAAAACAAGGTTGTGTCAGAACTTCCCTTTTTAAAACCGTTTTCCAAGAGATATGTACACAGACAGTCATACCAAGCTCTAGGAGCTTGCTTAAGGCCATACAATGCTTTTTCCAGTTTGTATACATGATTTGGATAATCGTGACTCTCAAAACCAGGGGGTTGTTCAACATACACTTCTTCTTTTAGTTCTCCATTCAGAAAAGCACTCTTCACATCCATTTGCTTTAATTTGAACCCCTTAAAGCACGCAAAACTTAACAAAATTCTGATTGCTTCAAGCCTAGCAACTGGGGCAAAAGTTTCATCAAAGTTAACACCTTCGATTTGATTGTATCCCTTAGCGACCAACCTAGCTTTGTTTCTTGTTATGTTTCCAGATTCGTCAAGCTTATTTTTGAATACCCATTTTGTTCTAACAACTGGGTAGTCTTTTGGTTTGGGTACCAAGTTCCAGACTCTGTTTCTCTCAAACTGGTTAAGTTCCTCCTGCATAGCTAACAACCAAAATTCATCATTAAGAGCAACATCATAAGAACTTGGTTCTATTTCAGATACAAAAGCATTATGAATACAAAGAGTACAAACTTCCCTATTGAGAGAGGATCGTGTACGAACACCAGCAGTTGGACTTCCAATTACCAAATCTGGAGGATGACTTGGCTTGAATTTTAGTCTTTCGATATCAGTTGCTGCTTCAGTGGCTTTTTCATTGTTTGTCTCAACATCATTGTTTTCTTGTTCAATTTCTTGTGCACCAGCATCATCTTTATCCTCTTCAGGTATCGTATCCATATCTGATTCATTGAACTTGACGTTGACGGTTTCCACGATTGTTCTTGACTGTTTATTGAAGATTCTGTAAGCCTTACTTCTTGAGGAATAACCCATGAAGATTCCATCAACCGTTTTGACTCAAATTTCCCAAGCTGTTCACCTGTGTTCAAAATGTAACAAGGACATCCAAACACTCTAAAATATGAGATGTTAGGCTTTTTGTTAGACCACAGTTCATATGACGTTTTATTAAGTATTGGTCTAATCATAACTCTGTTCATTACATAGCATGAAGTATTGACTGCCTCAGCCCAGAAAGTTTGAGGCAATTGATATTCACATAACATAGATCTAGCCATTTCTTGTAATGTACGATTTTTCCTTTCAACCACCCCATTCTGTTGAGGTGTTCGAGGAGCGGAAAATTCATGTTTGAAACCATTTTCTTCACAAAGATTTTCAAAGTCTAAGTTTTCAAATTCACCTCCATGATCACTTCTTAAAGTTTTAATTGAAACCCCTTTTTCATTTTGGACAAGTTTTGAAAACTTTAAAAAATAATCAAAAGCTTCAGACTTTTTGGAGAAAGTAAACCCATGTAAACCTAGAGTAATCATCAACCAATACATAACAATAACGTTTACCATTTAAACTAGCAGTATCAGTAGGTCCAAACAAGTCCATATGAATCAATTCAAGCACTCGTGAAGTGCTAACAACATTTTTTGGACGGAAAGATGAACGACTAAGTTTTCCCATGGTACAAGCTTTACATACTTTGTTATTTTTGTAATTCTGATGTGGTAAACCCCTGACAAGTTCATTTGCTTTCAGTCTTTCAAGAAGACCCATACTTGCATGTGCCAACCTTCTGTGCCATAAGATTGCCTCCTCTTCTGTTGCTACCAAGCACCTAGATACTGTTACATCATCGAAAGAGAGAGTATAGACATTTCCTTTTCTTTTCCCTATAAACACAACTTTTCCAGAGGAGATCTCAATGATTTTGCAACTATTACTATCAAACACAACATTCATTCCTTTATCACAAAGCTGACTGATGGAGATAAGATTGTGAAAGAGATTATCAACATATAAAACATCAGTTAAGGCAAAAATACTGTTACCTACTTTTCCTTTACCAATAATTTTACATTTGCTGTTGTCACCTAACGTCACATTCCCACCTTTATGTTTTTCAAGGCTAAGGAACAGTCTTTTATCACCTGTCATATGTCTGGAGCAACCTGAATCCAAGTACCATTTTTGTTGCTCCTTAGCCCGCCAACATACCTACACAAACAGAGAAGGAGATGACCTAGAGAAACTTCTAGGCCTAATCATATCAGTAGTAGAAGAATGATAGTCATAAGATTCTTTTGGAATCCAAATTTGATTTTTCTTCTTATTTGTGTTCCAATCTTTGTGATAATTGTGTGCCAAGTGTTTAGGGACCCATACCTTTTTGAACTTCTGAATTTTACTGATAATCTTGCAATTTTCATGACTATGACCAATCACCCCACATTTTACACATTTGGGAAAAATACTTTTACCTTTAGCATTGTCACTTCCAGTTATTTCTTGTATCTTCCCAAAACCTAGTCCTTTTCTATTATTCCCAACCAATTGGTTTCCAAGTAACATTTTAAAAGATGTTTGACCGATTGAGAATTTGTTCAATGTGACTTCTAGATCTTGGACTCTTGTTTTTAAGATTGTGTTCTCATTCACAAGTGAAGTGCATCGTTTAATGTAGTTCTTTCTTTTAGTGTCATCTTCAACTTTTAGAGTCAAGTTTTCTTTTTCAAGATTCTCAATGGTGCTCTTGAGTGTTAAAATTTCTAGATTCACATCTTTACACATTTCACAATCTAGATTATTGGTTTTTGAAGCATTTTTAATCTCAGATTCCAACTTCTTATTATTGTGAACAAGGTTGAAGTTTTCCGCTTTCAGTTTCTCTGCGTCTGATTCTAACGTGTCAATAATTTCAGAAAGATGTTTACACATTAAAACTAGATCGTCATAACTGTATACCTCAATGGTTTCCTCGTCAGTATCTTCTAGGTCTGATTTTGCCATGAAGCACAAATTGCTTTCCTCCTCACCGCTGTCTGAATCTTCTTCTCCTTCCTCGTCATCCCAAGTTACGGCAAAAGCTTTCTTTTTCTTCTTGTTTCTTTGGAGAAGTGGACAATTTGGTTTTATGTGTCCAGGCTTTTGACAGTTGTAGCAGAGTGGTTCGTCTTCTGAATTGTTGGTCTTTGATTTATTTCTTCGAGGTTTGAATTTTCTCCACTTCGTGAGTTGTCTGACTGCCATGGCAAGCTGTTCAATAGGATCTTCACTATCGCTAGTGACAGTGTTGGACAAAGCTATTGACTTCTTTTTCAGATCTGAGTTGTTGCGATCTTCTCTTGCTTTCAGCTCCATTTCATATGTCATCAGATTCCCGATAAGCTCTTCCATGCTCAGCTTGCTCAGATCTTTGGATTCTTGAATGGCTGTGACTTTTGCTTCAAAGTTCATGGGCAGAACACGCAGAATCTTCCTCACAAGCTCCACTTCTGTATAGACCTTTCCAAGGGCTCTGGCATTGTAAACTAGTACGGAGAAGCGACCATACATGTCCTTGATGCTCTCGTCCTTCTGCATGTTGAAGTTTTCATATTCATTACTGAACATGGCAAGACGGGATTCTTTAACCTGAGAAGTTCCTTCGTGTGTGACTTCCAGAGTATGCCA
The DNA here is from genome assembly GCA_030737875.1 of Allium sativum. Classification (NCBI taxonomy): domain Eukaryota; kingdom Viridiplantae; phylum Streptophyta; class Magnoliopsida; order Asparagales; family Amaryllidaceae; genus Allium; species Allium sativum. Next base: position 360,744,921 of record CM060916.1, on the reverse strand, counting down.
AATTTCCTGGGCTGTATTACAATGAGAAATTCTGTTATATTCTGTTTTATCAAGAGCACAAATCAGAGCATTCATAGCTTTAGAATCTATAGAGTATAATTTCTTATCATTTGCATCCCACCTACTTTTTGGTTTAGGTGTTACAATACCATTAACAGTTTCAGTCGGAGGTGTATATCCAGTTTCAATGATATCCCAGACATCATAATCAACAGACACTAGATAAATTTTCATCCTAGCTTTCCAATACGCGTAATCACTACCATTGAACATGGGTGGTCTAGCAATAGATTGACCTTCAGAAAAAGCATTGTTCATTGAAGTCATGATTCTAGGGTTCAAACACCGGCTCTGATACCAATTGTAGGATCGATAATAACCCTAGAGGGGGGTGAATAGGGTTTTTAACAATAAATTTAAACTAAATACGGTAATAAAGAAATGCAGTAAAAATAAAATCATACGCAGATATACCCAGCTTCGGCAAACTGTGCCTACTGCTGCCTTTCTAAGATTTTTACTAGGAGATACAAACAGATCCCGCTTACAATCCTATGTAAACTCGCAACTCCTGCTCCTGTTTATCCCTAAGCTCAAAATCCTAGACTAGTCTGTATACCCTAGACTAGATTTTCTCAGATTACACTTCAATACTCTGTGCTCCCTAGTTTTACAATAAAACTAGAAAAGAAGTTTCAAAAAAAAAAAAAAAAACTTAAAGGAAATAAGGGAGGAGTTAAAAGTGGGGGGTCATCCCCTTTTCTTTGCACTAGCCCAAAGTGGTCGGGCCACTTTTATTTTGCGGTGCTCCCTTGTGTTTTCTTTAGACCGATCCTCCCTTTCTCTCTGAAACAAAAAAATTGGCGGCTGCGATTAGTGTTTTAGTGATTTTTCCCTAAATCAATCTCGGTGAAGTGTGTAATGGATTTCTGGAAGCTTGTTTTGCTTCTCCAGTGTATCTCCTTCGTTCTTGCGATCAATCTGAGTGAGTTTTATCAACTCTTGCAATTTAGGGTTTCAGATTTCTTTTTGTGTGAATTGATGATGAAGTCGATGATGAATTGTGTGCTTTTATAAGGGTTTCTACACCCTGGTGCTCTGATTTCGTTGATGACTTGCTCGTTTTTTTTCCGATGATTGATTGCGGTTTCCCTTTTGAAAATTCTCGGCTTTGAATGAATTTTTCTTGAACCCTTGATTACCTTGGTTTAATCACCTTAAATGGATTGTCCCTTTTATTTCCTCGATTGAATTTGAGATTTGTTGTGATGAATCTGGTTGGCTTTGAGCTTTGACAAACATAAAATGATTTTTTGCCCATAATGAATTTGATGACATATCTGAACATACTTTGAAAACTTGCCAAGTATTTCTTGTATGATATTTCGTGAATGAGAAGACTTGCCAAAAACTATGCTGGTCAAAACATTGAAGCTGATATCCTCGGCTTGATTTCAGGAAATTGTTTATTGCCGAAAAAATACATTTCCTTTTGCTCGAAATTTCTTGCCTTATGTGTTCTTGTGAGATTTCTGAAAAGTAATGTTATTGCCAAAAGTTACATTCCCTTTTTGCTCTATAAATTCTGTTCTGGAAACATTTTAAACCCATATAAATTTGACTGTAAATTAATTGCTTGTCAAAAATATGTTGTCCAAAACTGGAAATGAATCTTGCCAAAAACATTGCGAGCACTGATTAATTTCTTGATTTACTTGATTTAAAACTGTTGCCAAACATGCTACTCCATTTCTGAAAGCAGATTTGCTCCTCTGAATTTTTCCCTTGCGTGATTTAAAAACATTGTTTCTTGGATTTAAATTTGTTTCCTTTTTGTTGTGAAACAAAATCGGCCTCTTGAAAAAAATTTGCTTTGTTATTTCTGGAAATGTTAAAACAGGAAAACTCTTGCCATGTTTGCATCATGTATCCATGTAGATAGCATTGCATCATGTATATATTTCTGAACTGTCATGCTTGCCGAATCATTTGCATGTAAGTGAGTGGGTCCATTTGCTTGTGTATACACTTGTACATACTTGCTGTTTTCCCCCATTTCCATGGTCCTCCACTTTGTACTGTGCTCAACTTGACCATGTACTGATTTTGTGAAAGCATGCTTCTGTGTGTGTGATGACCATTGATTAACTTGAATAAAATTGCTTCTTCAAGCTAACTTCTGAAAACTTGTGATTTGCTGTGTCATGTGTGTGCATGATCCTTTATGTACATGAAGTCCATTCATTCACTTATCATGCTGCTCGAAATATAGCTGCACCATGTTGATGTTTTGCACCATGTACACTATTCACCATTTACTCTTGCTCAACACATTGTGAGCTTGCTATCTTACTGCTCATGTAAAAGGCTGCTTTAACTTGTATATACTTGATTGCACACATTCACTTGTACTGGCAACCTTGCTTTGCCTTTGCATGCTCCTGCTTGCATGTTGTACCACTGTTTTGAAAATCTAGTTTGCTGTCTTGACCATGTTGAGTATCACTTTGACTATGACCATGAGGTCGAGCTGAACCACTTTGTTGTTGCACCTGTCTTGATCACTTAGTCCATTCTGACTCTGTCATATTTGTTGCATCAATTTCTTACTGCCATGTCACTTTGCTGTGTAATCATTCATGTTTGTGCACCAACACTTTGAGCGTGTGCCATGAGTCCTCTTTGCCACTTTGACATTGTAATTTGAGATGTGTTGACTTTGAAAAATTATTTGCTGGTTGACCTCTTTTGAACCTGTCTTGATTTTGTCAATTCACCTTGTTTTGCTTAATACTTTGCTCATCACTTGTTTGATTCTGAAATAAATAAAAAAATAGCAGTCAAACTGTACTGAGTTGAGGCTGGTCAGAATCAGTTGATTCTGATCAGCAAACCAGTATGGTTTTGATGTGGCTGTTCAAGTCTGAAATATGATGAGAAAAACACACAGAAAGTTGAGACAAACAAAAATTGAATCAATCACACAGAGAATCATTTTTGTCAAAAGTATTTGTTTTAGTTCCAGTGTACTGTGTATTTTTCTTTCTTTTGTGACAGGTTACAGGATGATGCTTTGGACAGCTAAGGTGTTCTTAACAAGAATACTCCAGCAAGAAATGAGAAGAAAAAGAAAAAAAATGAAGTGCTTGTAAAAAAAATTGTATGTACTGAAATTATTTGTAAAGTGATTTGTAAAGTCTTGTGTGTAAATGAATTGTAAAATAAATAATATTATTGGAAATAAAATTTATTTGATTTTTCTATATTCTGTGTAAATTCTGTGTTATTTTATTTTCCAATAATACTAGATATTCCACAATCAAACACTCCAGTAACAAAAATCTATTTGTTATCATCAAACAAAAATATTAGTATCAACAAACTCCCCCTTTTGATGATGACAAACAGACTTAAGATTTTTGTGAATAACGAGATGTGTTTGAACAAGGGCTCCCCCTACATTTGAGCTCCCCCTATCAGTTGTAAATAGACATGAGTAAAGAATTTGAAAATAACAAGAGTAAAGAATTTGAAAATAACAAAAAATTAAACACTTAGCATTAATGGCAAAATAAAATCTATAGACGTCTGTAAACAACACAAAATCTTAACTTCTTCTCCCCCTTTGTAATCATCAAAAGAATAACAATTCTGGACATTTTAAAGAGTATGGACTGTAATTAGTAATCAAGTCATTTGACAGTATCAGATTCAAACACTCCGAATAATCAAACAAAAAGATTAGAATAATCTGTAAAAGAAGAACACATTTCACAAGACAGAAAGTGGAACGATGGAATATTTAATATATATCAGGGATTTTTTTTTTAAATATATTTCAATAGCAAACTAACCACGCATGACCAGAGCTTGTATTTTCAAATGGAATTAGCTGCAACATGAAAAAATTTCAAAACTATACTGACCACGCATAACCAGATCTTGGATTTTTAAATGGAATCAGTGATAGCATGAAAAATAAGTATTCTCATAACCATGCATGACCAGAGCTTGGATTTTTAAATGAGATTAGAGAAATACTTATTATATATTTTTTTATTTGTGTATACTTAAATCCCCTTGATATATATAAAATAATAATAATGATTGATAGAAGGGTGATAGAGACAGACAATGAAAGTGAAAAAAAGTTCCTCAATTACTCATATTATAAAGCATATTTGATCGTTTCAGAGCTACAAATTTTCAAACATCTCATATTCTGAAAACTTACACAGTCACAAATTTATCATAAATGTCCAAAAACAAATTGGTCTTTTCTTGATGATTTGAAGCATGGATTATTTGTCAGAAAGATAATTGCCACCAGAACATCTTAAGAGAAAATTTATTCAAAAATGCTAAAAGATTAATTTATTTCTATAATTCCCAAATCCAAACGTAATCTGCAAAATCTGTCTTCAGGAAGGGGTTTTGTAAAAATATCAGCAAGTTGAGATTCGGTTGGAATAAATTCTATACAAATATCTTCACAAGCAATATGATCTCTAAGAAAGTGGTGTCTTACATCAATGTGTTTCGTGCGTGAGTGATGTACTGGATTATTTGATAAGTCAATTGCACTCTTACTGTCACATTTTAAAGGAACTCATTTATAACAAAGTCCAAAATCAGATAAAGTCTGCATCATCCATAAAATCTGTGCACAACAACTTCCTAAAGCAATATATTCAGCCTCAGTGGTGGATAAAGCAACACAGTTTTGTTTTCTACTTGACCACGACACAAGTGAATGACCTAGCATGAAGCACATTCCACTAGTACTTTTTCTATCTGTGAGTGAACCAGCATAATCAGCATCAGTATACCCAACTAAATTAAAGTTATCACAAGAAGGATACCATAAGCCCAAATTTGGTGTGTGTAACAAATAACTTAGAATCCGTTTTGTGGCTTTTAGATGAGATTCCTTTGGATTTGATTGAAAACGAGCACACAAACAAACAGAAAACATAATATCAGGTCTAGAAGCAGAAAGATAAAGAAGTGAACCGATAATACCGCGATATTTCTTTTGATCCACATCAACACCTTTTTCATCTTTGTCAAGTTTGGTTGTTGGACTCATCGGTGTTTTCATTGGCTTTGCATTTTGAACTCCAAATTTTTTTAACAACTCCATCACGTACTTTGTTTGGGAGATAAAGATCCCTTTGCTACTTTGTTTGATTTGGAAACCAAGAAAGAATTTCAGTTCTCCAACCAAACTCATCTCAAATTTGTCCTGCATAACTTTTTCAAATTTTTCACATAAGACATTATTAGTAGCACCATATATGATATCATCAACATAAATTTGGACAATTAAAAAATTTTCACCATCATGAGATAAAAACAAGGTTGTGTCAGCACTTCCCTTTTTAAAACCGTTTTCCAAGAGATATGTACACAGACAGTCATACCAAGCTCTAGGAGCTTGCTTAAGGCCATACAATGCTTTTTCCAGTTTGTATACATGATTTGGATAATCGTGACTCTCAAAACCAGGGGGTTGTTCAACATACACTTCTTCTTTTAGTTCTCCATTCAGAAAAGCACTCTTCACATCCATTTGCTTTAATTTGAACCCCTTAAAGCACGCAAAACTTAACAAAATTCTGATTGCTTCAAGCCTAGCAACTGGGGCAAAAGTTTCATCAAAGTCAACACCTTCGATTTGATTGTATCCCTTAGCGACCAACCTAGCTTTGTTTCTTGTTACGTTTCCAGATTCGTCAAGCTTATTTTTGAATACCCATTTTGTTCCAACAACTGGGTAGTCTTTTGGTCTGGGTACCAAGTTCCAGACTCTGTTTCTCTCAAACTGGTTAAGTTCCTCCTGCATAGCTAACAACCAAAATTCATCATTAAGAGCAACATCATAAGAACTTGGTTCTATTTCAGATACAAAAGCATTATGAATACAAAGAGTACAAACTTCCCTATTGAGAGAGGATCGTGTACGAACACCAGCAGTTGGACTTCCAATTACCAAATCTGGAGGATGACTTGGCTTGAATTTTAGTCTTTCGATATCAGTTGCTGCTTTAGTGGCTTTTTCATTGTTTGTCTCAACATCATTGTTTTCTTGTTCAATTTCTTGTGCACCAGCATCATCTTTATCCTCTTCAGGTATCGTATCCATATCTGATTCATTGAACTTGAGGTTGGCGGTTTCCACGATTGTTCTTGACTGTTTATTGAAGATTCTGTAAGCCTTACTTCTTGAGGAATAACCCATGAAGATTCCATCAACCGTTTTTGACTCAAATTTCCCAAGCTGTTCACCTGTGTTCAAAATGTAACAAGGACATCCAAACACTCTAAAATATGAGATGTTAGGCTTTTTGTTAGACCACAGTTCATATGACGTTTTATTAAGTATTGGTCTAATCATAACTCTGTTCATTACATAGCATGAAGTATTGACTGCCTCAGCCCAGAAAGTTTGAGGCAATTGATATTCACATAACATAGATCTAGCCATTTCTTGTAATGTACGATTTTTCCTTTCAACCACCCCATTCTGTTGAGGTGTTCGAGGAGCGGAAAATTCATGTTTGAAACCATTTTCTTCACAAAGATTTTCAAAGTCTAAGTTTTCAAATTCACCTCCATGATCACTTCTTAAAGTTTTAATTGAAACCACTTTTTCATTTTGGACAAGTTTTGAAAACTTTAAAAAATAATCAAAAGCTTCAGACTTTTTGGCTAGAAAGTAAACCCATGTAAACCTAGAGTAATCATCAACCAATACATAACAATAACGTTTACCATTTAAACTAGCAGTATCAGTAGGTCCAAACAAGTCCATATGAATCAATTCAAGCACTCGTGAAGTGCTAACAACATTTTTTGGACGGAAAGATGAACGACTAAGTTTTCCCATGGTACAAGCTTTACATACTTTGTTATTTTTGTAATTCTGATGTGGTAAACCCCTGACAAGTTCATTTGCTTTCAGTCTTTCAAGAAGACCCATACTTGCATGTGCCAACCTTCTGTGCCATAAGATTGCCTCCTCTTCTGTTGCTACCAAGCACCTAGATACTGTTACATCATCGAAAGAGAGAGTATAGACATTTCCTTTTCTTTTCCCTGTAAACACAACTTTTCCAGAGGAGATCTCAATGATTTTGCAACTATTACTATCAAACACAACATTCATTCCTTTATCACAAAGCTGACTGATGGAGATAAGATTGTGAAAGAGATTATCAACATATAAAACATCAGTTAAGGCAAAAATACTGTTACCTACTTTTCCTTTACCAATAATTTTACATTTGCTGTTGTCACCTAACGTCACATTCCCACCTTTATGTTTTTCAAGGCTAAGGAACAGTCTTTTATCACCTATCATATGTCTGGAGCAACCTGAATCCAAGTACCATTTTTGTTGCTCCTTAGCCCGCCAACATACCTACACAAACAGAGAAGGAGATGACCTAGAGAAACTTCTAGGCCTAATCATATCAGTAGTAGAAGAATGATAGTCATAAGATTCTTTTGGAATCCAAATTTGATTTTTCTTCTTATTTGTGTTCCAATCTTTGTGATAATTGTGTGCCAAGTGTTTAGGGACCCATACCTTTTTGAACTTCTGAATTTTACTGATAATCTTGCAATTTTCATGACTGTGACCAATCACCCCACATTTTACACATTTGGGAAAAATACTTTTACCTTTAGCATTGTCACTTCCAGTTATTTCTTGTATCTTCCCAAAACCTAGTCCTTTTCTATTATTCCCAACCAATTGGTTTCCAAGTAACATTTTAAAAGATGTTTGACCGATTGAGAATTTGTTCAATGTGACTTCTAGATCTTGGACTCTTGTTTTTAAGATTGTGTTCTCATTCACAAGTGAAGTGCATCGTTTAATGTAGTTCTTTCTTTTAGTGTCATCTTCAACTTTTAGAGTCAAGTTTTCTTTTTCAAGATTGTCAATGGTGCTCTTGAGTGTTAAAATTTCTAGATTCACATCTTTACACATTTCACAATCTAGATTATTGGTTTTTGAAGCATTTTTAATCTCAGATTCCAACTTCTTATTATTGTGAACAAGGTTGAAGTTTTCCGCTTTCAGTTTCTCTGCGTCTGATTCTAACGTGTCAATAATTTCAGAAAGATGTTTACACATTAAAACTAGATCGTCATAACTGTATACCTCAATGGTTTCCTCGTCAGTATCTTCTAGGTCTGATTTTGCCATGAAGCACAAATTGCTTTCCTCCTCACTGCTGTCTGAATCTTCTTCTCCTTCCTCGTCATCCCAAGTTACGGCAAAAGCTTTCTTTTTCTTCTTGTTTCTTTGGAGAAGTGGACAATTTGGTTTTATGTGTCCAGGCTTTTGACAGTTGTAGCAGAGTGGTTCGTCTTCTGAATTGTTGGTCTTTGATTTATTTCTTCGAGGTTTGAATTTTCTCCACTTCGTGAGTTGTCTGACTGCCATGGCAAGCTGTTCAATAGAATCTTCACTATCGCTAGTGACAGTGTTGGACAAAGCTATTGACTTCTTTTTCAGATCTGAGTTGTTGCGATCTTCTCTTGCTTTCAGCTCCATTTCATATGTCATCAGATTCCCGATAAGCTCTTCCATGCTCAGCTTGCTCAGATCTTTGGATTCTTGAATGGCTGTGACTTTTGCTTCAAAGTTCATGGGCAGAACACGCAGAATCTTCCTCACAAGCTCCACTTCTGTATAGACCTTTCCAAGGGCTCTGGCATTGTAAACTAGTACGGAGAAGCGACCATACATGTCCTTGATGCTCTCGTCCTTCTGCATGTTGAAGTTTTCATATTCATTACTGAACATGGCAAGACGGGATTCTTTAACCTGAGAAGTTCCTTCGTGTGTGACTTCCAGAGTATGCCAAATTTCCTGGGCTGTATTACAATGAGAAATTCTGTTATATTCTGTTTTATCAAGAGCACAAATCAGAGCATTCATAGCTTTAGAATCTATAGAGTATAATTTCTTATCATTTGCATCCCACCTACTTTTTGGTTTAGGTGTTACAATACCATTAACAGTTTCAGTCGGAGGTGTATATCCAGTTTCAATGATATCCCAGACATCATAATCAACAGACACTAGATAAATTTTCATCCTAGCTTTCCAATACGCGTAATCACTACCATTGAACATGGGTGGTCTAGCAATAGATTGACCTTCAGAAAAAGCATTGTTCATTGAAGTCATGATTCTAGGGTTCAAACACCGGCTCTGATACCAATTGTAGGATCGATAATAACCCTAGAGGGGGGGTGAATAGGGTTTTTAACAATAAATTTAAACTAAACACGGTAATAAAGAAATGCAGTAAAAATAAAATCATACGCAGATATACCCAGCTTCGGCAAACTGTGCCTACTGCTGCCTTTCTAAGATTTTTACTAGGAGATACAAACAGATCCCGCTTACAATCCTATGTAAACTCGCAACTCCTGCTCCTGTTTATCCCTAAGCTCAAAATCCTAGACTAGTCTGTATACCCTAGACTAGATTTTCTCAGATTACACTTCAATACTCTGTGCTCCCTAGTTTTACAATAAAACTAGAAAAGAAGTTTCAAAAAAAAAAAAAAAAACTTAAAGGAAATAAGGGAGGAGTTAAAAGTGGGGGGTCATCCCCTTTTCTTTGCACTAGCCCAAAGTGGTCGGGCCACTTTTATTTTGCGGTGCTCCCTTGTGTTTTCTTTAGCCCGATCCTCCCTTTCTCTCTGAAACAAAAAAATTGGCGGCTGCGATTAGGGTTTCAGTGATTTTTCCCTAAATCAATCTCGGTGAAAAGTGTAATGGATTTCTGGAAGTTTGTTTTGCTTCTCCAGTGTATCTCCTTCGTTCTTGCGATCAATCTGAGTGAGTTTTATCAACTCTTGCAATTTAGGGTTTCAGATTTCTTTTTGTGTGAATTGATGATGAAGTCGATGATGAATTGTGTGCTTTTATAAGGGTTTCTACACCCTGGTGCTCTGATTTCGTTGATGACTTGCTCGTTTTTTTTTCCGATGATTGATTGCGGTTTCCCTTTTGAAAATTCTCGGCTTTGAATGAATTTTTCTTGAACCCTTGATTACCTTGGTTTAATCACCTTAAATGGATTGTCCCTTTTATTTCCTCGATTGAATTTGAGATTTGTTGTGATGAATCTGGTTGGCTTTGAGCTTTGACAAACATAAAATGATTTTTTGCCCATAATGAATTTGATGACATATCTGAACATACTTTGAAAACTTGCCAAGTATTTCTTGTATGATATTTCGTGAATGAGAAGACTTGCCAAAAACTATGCTGGTCAAAACATTGAAGCTGATATCCTCGGCTTGATTTCAGGAAATTGTTTATTGCCGAAAAAATACATTTCCTTTTGCTCGAAATTTCTTGCCTTATGTGTTCTTGTGAGATTTCTGAAAAGTAATGTTATTGCCAAAAGTTACATTCCCTTTTTGCTCTATAAATTCTGTTCTGGAAACATTTTAAACCCATATAAATTTGACTGTAAATTAATTGCTTGTCAAAAATATGTTGTCCAAAACTGGAAATGAATCTTGCCAAAAACATTGCGAGCACTGATTAATTTCTTGATTTACTTGATTTAAAACTGTTGCCAAACATGCTACTCCATTTCTGAAAGCAGATTTGCTCCTCTGAATTTTTCCCTTGCGTGATTTAAAAACATTGTTTCTTGGATTTAAATTTGTTTCCTTTTTGTTGTGAAACAAAATCGGCCTCTTGAAAAAAATTTGCTTTGTTATTTCTGGAAATGTTAAAACAGGAAAACTCTTGCCATGTTTGCATCATGTATCCATGTAGATAGCATTGCATCATGTATATATTTCTGAACTGTCATGCTTGCCGAATCATTTGCATGTAAGTGAGTGGGTCCATTTGCTTGTGTATACACTTGTACATACTTGCTGTTTTCCCCCATTTCCATGGTCCTCCACTTTGTACTGTGCTCAACTTGACCATGTACTGATTTTGTGAAAGCATGCTTCTGTGTGTGTGATGACCATTGATTAACTTGAATAAAATTGCTTCTTCAAGCTGACTTCTGAAAACTTGTGATTTGCTGTGTCATGTGTGTGCATGATCCTTTATGTACATGAAGTCCATTCATTCACTTATCATGCTGCTCGAAATATAGCTGCACCATGTTGATGTTTTGCACCATGTACACTATTCACCATTTACTCTTGCTCAACACATTGTGAGCTTGCTATCTTACTGCTCGTGTAAAAGGCTGCTTTAACTTGTATATACTTGATTGCACACATTCACTTGTACTGGCAACCTTGCTTTGCCTTTGCATGCTCCTGCTTGCATGTTGTACCACTGTTTTGAAAATCTGGTTTGCTGTCTTGACCATGTTGAGTATCACTTTGACTATGACCATGAGGTCGAGCTGAACCACTTTGTTGTTGCACCTGTCTTGATCACTATGTCCATTCTGACTCTGTCATATTTGTTGCATCAATTTCTTACTGCCATGTCACTTTGTTGTGTAATCATTCATGTTTATGCACCAACACTTTGAGCGTGTGCCATGAGTCCTCTTTGCCACTTTGACATTGTAATTTGAGATGTGTTGACTTTGAAAAATTATTTGCTGGTTGACCTCTTTTGAACCTGTCTTGATTTTGTCAATTCACCTTGTTTTGCTTAACACTTTGCTCATCACTTGTTTGATTCTGAAATAAATAAAAAAATAGCAGTCAAACTGTACTGAGTTGAGGCTGGTCAGAATCAGTTGATTCTGATCAGCAAACCAGTATGGTTTTGATGTGGCTGTTCAAGTCTGAAATATGATGAGAAAAACACACAGAAAGCTGAGACAAACAAAAATCGAATCAATCACACAGAGAATCATTTTTGTCAAAAGTATTTGTTTTAGTTCCAGTGTACTGTGTATTTTTCTTTCTTTTGTGACAGGTTACAGGATGATGCTTTGGACAGCTAAGGTGTTCTTAACAAGAATACTCCAGCAAGAAATGAGAAGAAAAAGAAAAAAAATGAAGTGCTTGTAAAAAAAATTGTATGTACTGAAATTATTTGTAAAGTGATTTGTAAAGTCTTGTGTGTAAATGAATTGTAAAATAAATAATATTATTGGAAATAAAATTTATTTGATTTTTCTATATTCTGTGTAAATTCTGTGTTATTTTATTTTCCAATAATACTAGATATTCCACAATCAAACACTCCAGTAACAAAAATCTATTTGTTATCATCAAACAAAAATATTAGTATCAACAACTTCGTGATGTGCCAGTGTCAAATAATACTGTCACTGGAATATTGTTGACATTAAGAGTGCCTTCCAAAACATCCGACCTTTCCCTATTAGTCGAGGGTGCGGTTCTCCTCGTATACGCCACCAGAGGCGACCAAATCCATATGGATATCAAGAGCTCGAGAATCTCTGTAAAATTCTCCAAAGGACCACCTTCGATTGATTCACGGATTGAGTGATTTTAAAGCTAGAAGTTAGGAATGTTCTTTGCCATTGATCAAAAGGATACGGCGGCTATGAAAAGAACTTAGGTTATATGGCGTATACCGTACTTATACACGTATTTCTATTTTAATTTATTTACTTAATTCATTTAAATTTCTATATCGCTACTAACTCCAAATTAAACCCAACGAGTGACGCTTCTAGCTAAATACCCCCATGCCGGACACAATGGGATAGGTCCCGTCGGCCCATCCGACTGTTTCAGTCAGTTATTCTTCAAATTAAATAATAAAACATTTAATTATTTAAAATCAATTATTTCAACTATTCAAAATTCAATAAAATAGCAGAAATAAAATTTTTAAATTATTTCTGATTTTCCGGGTTGTTACACACACACTCTCAAACATTGAATCTCACACAATTTAGTCTCTTAGTGCTTAAGTCTTTCTCTTCTCCTTTCATCTTTTAGTTTTCATTCTTTGCCAACCTAAATATGCATTGTTTTAAGTTTTAGATACCATTCGTTGAAGCATCTTGTCGTGCTTATTTGCCTTCCCAACATCACCTAGGCCCAGATCTCCGTTAAGAGTTGGAACAATCATCAATGGTGTCTTGCTTAGTCTTGACTCCTTACACCAGGTTTCTAGTACGACAGTAAATTTTGAGGTTGGTATGGCTTTATGTTCATCAGTGCCTAAAAATTATAGGTATGGTATTACTACATTAAAGCAGTTTCATGTCTCAGTGTGCAGTTTTGCAGGTTTCATTGGGTTAGCGTCTCTGATTGTTACCTTTGGAGTGGCTAATTGTCTCTATTTTCTTCCTTCGGGTTATGGTGTGGTAATTGCTCCTTGTGTAGAGTTTGTTATTGTGTTTAAGTGTTTGCTTATGCGATGTTAAGCTCTCTTTCCTTCTTGAGGTAGAAGCTCAATTGTTAAGGTAATATATGGATTCTTTTGACTTCGTGGATATGGAATTTGTAGCTCTGGTCATGCTCTTAACTCTTTGCAATGATGAAATTGAGTAGTTGATCTACTTTCTAAAGTAATAGTGAGCTTGCTTGTAATTATTTGAGAGTTTTTCTTATGCAACTTCGATGTCAAATGTATGCACCCTTTGCGCTGTTTGTGTGAATTGTATGTGTGATGCTCTTTTGATTGTCAAATGTTTCCATCTTGCGTGTTGTATGCGTGATGTGCTCATGTATGAGTAGCATAGTTGATGAGTCGTCTTAGAAAAGAAATAAAACTTACGATACTTGCAAAACAAGTTGTATTGATTATTATTGAATTGTATTACAAACCGTGAAGGGAGATGATGTATAAACACTTGTTGTACAACGGTAAAAAGGGCCCAGTCAAAAGATAGTTGTATAAATATGTAAAATCTTTACTAATAGTTGGAATATGTTTGGTGTCACACTTTTTTGATGTACACGGAAACTACCCAAAATGCCATTTACCCGTAGGTCATACCTTTTGAGCGTCCCGATCATTTTCAATTAAATCATAAATCATGTGGCGAGAATTATGGTAATGCGTTCAATTTTAAACATCTTTACTAATAGTTGGAAAAAGTTTGGTGTCACACTTTTTTGGTGTACACGCAAACTACCCAAAATGCCCTTTACCTGCAGGTCTTACTTTTTGAGCGCCCTGATCATTTTCGATTAAATCATAAATCATTCGGCGAGAATTACGGCAATGCATTCAATTTTAAACATTTATTATTATTGATTAATAGAATTACGATAGGATTTATTTTATTGGTATATAATAAATGGATTATTTTATACATGATATTTTTAAATTGGTACATCCAAAATTGATAGGAATGTAAATGGATTCTCACTTGGTAGACATAATTGAGTTGTGAACCTTTGATACTATATTTGGAATTCAAATATAGTATGAAATACCAATTCAAATATAGAATAAATGGATTGTTTCATAATTGGTAGAATTAAATCAGTAATACAAATTCTACCAAATATAGTATTATTACAATATAAGACTGTATTATGGTACATATTTGGTAATACAAATTCTACCATATTTGGCACCATAATCCAAATATACAATTCAAATATTGAGTTGTGCATGTGTTTAATCAAATTAAATTGAATTATAGATTATTACAGATTTTCGGTATTATGATAGGATTTATGTATACCGATTCTACCATAGAATTATGGTTGGATTTACTCTCAATTGGTATGTAATAAATGGATTATTGTATACATGATAATTTTAAATTGGTACATCCAAAATTGGTAGTATTGAAAATGGATCCTCAATTGGTAGGATTGAAAATGGATTCTCAATTGGTAGACATAATCGAGTTGTGAACCTTTGGTACTATATTTGGAATTCAAATATAGTATGAAATACCAATTCAAATATATAATAAATGGATTGTTTCATAATTTCTAGAATTAAATCAGTAATACAAATTCTACCAAATATAGTATTATTACAATATAAGACTTTATTATGGTACATATTTGGTAATACAAATTCTACCATATTTGGTACCATAATCCAAATATACAATTCCATTATTGAGTTGTGCATATATTTAATCAAATTAATGTGAGTTGTAGGTTATTATAGATTTTCAGTATTATGGTAGGATTTATGTATACCAATTCTACCAATTATTATTATTTCATAGTATATTCACATGTAAATGTATTCTCAATTGGTAGTGTACATAATATTAAAATTATCATCTATCTATAAAATAATCCAATTTAGATTTTAGTACTTTAATTCATTACCATGTCCATTTATGGTTATACGGGGCTAGACCTCCCACATTAGGCCTACAACTTGTGGATGGTGGACATGCCGGTCGGGTCCGGGCAGACTTCTTCCATAAGTGGGCCTAGCCTCGAGTCTTAGCCCGTCTCGTATTTGTGCACTTAGACCCCTTACATTAGATTCAACATTTGCGGCTGCTGGATATGCCGATCGGGTCCGGGTATACTTCCACCAGAAATGCAATCTAACCTCGTGTCATAAGTGCCATTATAGTTTTCTAATTCCTGTAATCTTAGGCATTTTAATTATTACCCAATTAATTATACCTAGTCTTTATAGGTGTTCATGCCCATTTACCCAATTATATTCATAATATGTCCAAATTCATATTTGTCATTCAAGTTATGTCAATTCTAATGTTTTCCCCCGTTCCCTAACTAACGCATTCGCATATATTTGGTGTAATGTCTACGCTAGAAAGTAGCCTAGCCATAAACAATAA
The DNA here is from genome assembly GCA_030737875.1 of Allium sativum. NCBI lineage: Eukaryota > Viridiplantae > Streptophyta > Magnoliopsida > Asparagales > Amaryllidaceae > Allium > Allium sativum. The sequence goes on along the minus strand of CM060916.1, from coordinate 360,729,191 downwards.
AAGGGAAAGATGACAATAGTGATTATTTTAACAAAAGTGACATAAACATGTAATTGACATAGTGATAAGTTAAACATATAAAAATAGATCTAGCGAGCATGTGATAATAAAACTAGATCTAACATACTAAGGATGTCATAATAGGCATAAATAAATAAGGATTCATATGTCCAATTAATGACAGATCTAAAATTAGCCACAACATGATAAGTACCAAATGATCTAAAAAGAATTAGATTCAGAAGTAGATGTGACATGATAAATTAACCACAAGCGAATTAGATCTATAAAGGTAGATCTAGCATGATAATGTTTAAGATCCAAAAATGTGACATGATAAATTAACCACAAGCGAATTAGATCTATAAAGGTAGATCTAGCATACTATTTAAGATCCACAATTGTGACATAATAAATTAACCACAAGCGAATTAGATCTATAAAGGTAGATCTAGCATGATAATGTCTAAGATCCACAATTGTGACATGATAAATTAACTACAAGTAAATTAGATCTATAAAGGTAGATCTAGCATGATAATATTTAAGATACACAATTGTGACATGATAAATTAACCACAAGCGAATTAGATCTACAAAGGTAGATCTAGCATGATAATATTTAAGATCCACAATTGTGACATGATAAATTAACCACAAACGAATTAGATATATAAAGGTAGATCTAGCATGATAATATTTAAGATCCACAATTGTGACATGATAAATTAACCACAAGCGAATTAGATCTATAAAGGTAGATCTAGCATGATAATATTTAAGATCCACAACTGTGACATGATAAATTAACCATAAGCGAATTAGGTCTATAATGGTAGACCTAACATGTTAAGATCCACAATCGTGACTTGATAAATTAACCATAAGCGAATTAGATCTATAAAGGTAGATCTAACATGATAATATTTAAGATCCAAAATTGTAACATGATAAATTAACCACAAGCGAATTAGATCTATAAAGGTAGATCTAGCATGATAAAGTTTAAAATCCACATCATAGTTATATCATAGATTCAAAAGCCCTAATAGATCTGATATGATAAATATTTAGATCCAAGTCATAAAATATTATAGATTTACAAATTATGATAGATCCAATACGATTCAATCACAGGCATATATCCAAATCACGTTCATATCCCATTTACTTTTAATCATTTAAATCTAAAAGTAACTAACTCATAGTGTTTGGATTTTAGAAGTTAGAAAAGAAATTGTTGGTGTTGAATCTCAGATATATTCTTGAAATACTCGAATCTTTAAACTTGATTTGAAGAAAAAGAAAGGATTAGACTCAGTTCAGGCACTGATAGCATTTGGCCTCCATTGTTTTAGTATGAGAAAACAAGAGATATGGGGGTATATTTATAGCTGTCAGCCTCCAGAATTCAAATGCCACCTCAACCCTAGGGGGAATCGGGCTATGGGTCGACACCCGCTTGGGTCCGGAAGCCCAAAAACTACTATGGTCGCACTTGGCAGGTGCACAAGTGTAAAAATGCCTTGGCGCACTTGTCTTGTGTGCCAGTTATCCCTGTTTTGATCGTCAAACCTCTACCATATATAACTTCTTCATACGTTATCCGTTTTACGCAAATCAGGTGTCTATCTTGACCAGAATTTCGAGACGGATGCAATGACGTAGTCCATTTCCCTTAATTCTTAATATTAAATTAATTATTCTTTATTATCCTCTTTAGTGTAGTTGAAATACGGGGTGTTACACTTGCAGCAGCAAATTTTGATGTATGGATGATAGTAGCAGCCATGAACATATGAGGCTATCTTGCCTATTGTAAGTAGGAAATTGGGGATTGTTGACAAAATTCTCATCTTTGTCTGTGATCATCCTTGGTGGTATAGAAATCGTGCCATAAATGTAACCTTCAAGCCCATAACCTCTTATTGTTGTTGTGATTTGAAATTTCCATAATAAGTAATTGCTTTCGTCGAGTTGGATTGTAATTACTTGGCTTTTTAGGTTTATGACTACTGTTGTATTTTCAGGTTGACGATTAACAGATCAAGTATTCGATGATGTTGCAATTGATGCAGCATCATTGCCTGAATTTTACACGGTTAGTTTCTTGGGTGGTTTCAAAGGGTTGGATGGTTCTTGATGTAGCCAAGATGAGGATGATGCTGACTGTCGATGATTCTTTGGCATGGCACAAGAACAGTATTAGAAAAAGAACTAATTGATTCAAGAACTATGCTTGATCTTGGTTGAACAACGAGGGTATCACCTCTGTGATGACAATGTTCTGAGAAATGACAGCTTTCATCGCTTTCACATCTAGCTATCAGATGATGAAGTGGATTCCGATGATGGTTTAGGCATGGCGTGGGTGTTGTTAGGCTGACCGGCTCTGATGCCAAGAAGAGAAATAAAACTTACGATACTTGCAAAAGAAGTTGTATTGATTATTATTAAACTATATTACAAACCGTGAAGGGAGATGGTGTATAAATACTTGTTGTACAACGCCAGTCAAAAACAGCTGTACTAATATGTAAAATTATTATAATTCCCCTGAAAACCTAGTACAAAGAGTAAAACGTGTGCGCAGCAGCTATTGCCTTAACTGTCTTTGTTTCACATCCGTTATATTTTGATAAATAAGGTAGTAATCACCTAGATCACACCATATATTATAAACAAGCACTATACCAAATTGAAAATTTTGAAACACATGACATTTATAGGTTGAAACGTTTTTTTAGTGTTTCTAGACATGAAATAGGTAATTAGTGTTGTTGCACATGTCAAATTGTTTTTTATTCTTAATTTGTGAATGAATCATTTTCGGTCAAAATATAAACTATTATTTCTTTACAGCCAAAAGAACGAAATAGATTTAATCATTCCCAACCCTGATTTTTGACGATAAAACACTCCTCTTTCTTCCCTAGCGTTCTTCCATCCAATTTCAACTAATATTGGGATCCAGTTATCTATTATGTATTCCTGCGTATTATCAAGCTCCAGTTTAAGCAATTTTCTTTCATTCAAATATTAGATGAAGCCGATTTGATTTTATTTATTGATCACTTCATTTGTTCAGGTTAGCTATTTTGATTTAATTCCCGAATTATTGCTATTGATTTTTTTGAATGTTTGATTCGTACGAATAGTGGTTATAACACATAGTTTCTCTGGATATTGGCTCTGCTTTCTCTGATGTCAAGGTATGATTCTTGTGACGTTACCATGTTAACGAGCTTGGACTATGTCCTCGGCCGCCAACAAATGTTATAAATATCCAAAATCTAAATAAGGTAGATTCCAAAGTAATCTCAATACCACCAAGGCCGACAAATCCTCTTATTCAAATATAGAGCCGGAAATTAAAGCCAAATTAAACCAAAAATGGTTAATCCAAATCTGTATACATATAACAAATCTCTCTCCTTCCACTTAACACAATTAAAGCCATTATAAACTTCACCCACTACCTGAAAAAGATGCACCTTCCACATGAGATGCACAACGTAAAAACCAACGGTCTAAAAAGTTTGTAATACCACAAAGATTTCCGTCTTTTCTTTGTGGATTTCAAAAATCGACACCTGTCTATCACTTGACCTAAGCTCATTTCCTGATCATCTTGGATCGCTCGAGCATCATCAACATAAAGACCTTTGTCTGAAATATGATCAAAAGTTCTCAAGTTAAATGATCCCTTCAACACACTAAACTTCTTATCACGTTAAAGTTGCTAGATTGGAACGCTCTTCTCTCTCAACATAATCTCCTCCACCAAAGTCTTCCTTTTTCCCCAAAGTAGTAGTAAAATAATTATCGGCAAATTTGCCTCTCTTTCTTGAAGCCATTAATGTGCAATTTAAACAAGTCGTCTTGCTCTGATACCAAACTGTTATTCAAAATTGCAAAAATTGCTCTGATACCAGTCTGATATGCAAAAAAGTTTGCACAAATGCGGAATAACAATAAACAGGATTTAGACTCGCCAATTGAACATCAATCTAATCTAATAGCAATTATTCTATTACTCCAAACAAATTGTAAATAATTATAAAGAAGATAATAAAGACATAAAATATTTATATTGATTCCACTATCATTAATAGGATAGTGTACGTCCAGTCCAAAGGAGAGAGATTTTATTCCACATAAGAGAGAGATATAAGAGATTACAAGATAAGAGTTTACATAACTTCTTCTGTCAGCAGTAAACAAGAATAGCTTCTGTCAACCCAATTCCTTGATTGAAGAGACACTCCGTTTAGGGATCTTTGGCTCCATGCCAAGATGGGTTTACAATAACGTCTACGCTCAATATATAGCCAGTGGGATATATGTGAGTCATCAATAAAATTACCAAGATATGGTAAGAAATAATGGAGACAAATGGCACAAACAAGTAGTATCAATCATTCCTTTCCTTTGTAAAGATGGAAGAAAATAATCCTACATTTATTTCTTTGTCATCTCATGCAACTGCAATCAATGATTTATGCTTATCCATATTAATAATATTTACTTTCCATTTTGCATATTTGTTTCCACCTATTTGTGATTTCATATCACTAAATTTAATGGATACATTTTGATTGATGCATTTCGGGTGTCTAACTATCATCTTTTCAACAGTTTTCTATTTAATCAGGGATGTACAACACTCTATCATACATATGAATAAATAAGATGAGATCAGATCGCCTTATCTAGGGGCCTTCTCTGATGAGAAATATTCAAGCATACTATGTTCATCACTATAGCGAATTCTAGTATGTACAAATAAACCCAAGCTAAGAACGGAAGGGAAAAGTTTATTTATGAAAGAACGAAGACTGTATATTCCCACTTAACTGTATCATTGGCTTTTTAAATGTAAAATGTCAACACACATTTAGGGGGGCTGTTTATTTTGGTGATTGGATGTGTTATGGAGAAAAACTGTTGTATGCTAAGATGTTGAGTACGATAGCGATAAAGGAATCAGTTTGGTGATGTAATGTAGTTGTTTGATTTTGGTCTATGGTTTGAGTGTACTAGCAGTGGAGCATTTGTTGAAGTTGGTTTGTAAAGATGCTTAGGTAGTGAAATGAGGCAGTTGAAGAATTGTCAAGAGGAGAAGTTAGGGTTGTAGGTGAGCATTTGCAAGGTCATAGAGGATTTGATTGATGGTTCAAGGAGGAGGGGATAGCCTAACGTATAGAGTTGCCATTGGTGGGACATAATTATTTGAGATTATTTGAGGAAGTCTGGAGGGATGGTTGTGATGAAGTTGCATTTCAAGTTTAAGTGGGACGAAAAAAAAATGTCGTAAAAAAGCTGATGAACGAAATCGAGGCCAATATAAATGTGACAACCGCCCATAACCTCTGCATTAAACAAGAGGAATAATGCTCTTAAAGGTGTGCCAGACAGTTATGGATGATCATCAGAGTAGGTAAAAACAAGTGGAACCTGTCGTATAACTCACAGCGCAAGGATAAAGTACAATAGAATATATACAACAGGCAATAATAGTGGAGCATCAGATAACAAACTTTCATAACATCCTGAAAAATCATCCATACATCAACTAGATATAACATCAATGTATGTACATGAAGCCTCACTACAACACCCATCAAATAGAGGAAACAAATATACTAGGTAATAACAAAGTAATACGCCAGCCTCCTGCTCGTCATCGCACCACAACATCATCTTACCAATCAACTATCACCTAGTATGCCCATCCAAAATCGGATGAACAACCCAAGGTAATAAGAGGGAAACATAAAACCTTGAGTCAGACAATAGTCTTTGTAAGCGATAAAACAACCATCTAACATCTTCAATAAAGTATATGAGAATAGGTAGACTAACAAACCAGTCTATCCAAAACTCCAGAGAAGTACCCACATTCGTCTTCCCCACATCTGATAGTGATAGCCTTTACATGCAACCATTTCAAACATACATCCATGAAACCAGAACAACCTTCCATTTATGGCAATCAAAAGTAACTAAGCAATAGCAATCATAACAACCAAATTATATATCTCATGTAAACCATCCTAATCGAGCTCAACATCTATCATGCACAATCCCCAGAGGCCTAATCAAATATCAGATAAGCAACCAACAAACATCTCGTTCGATGTCAGACGATCTACGTGAGACGGTATAAACAAACATCCAACATCCATGTCTGACTCTAGCTATCACTGCCAATCCTATTTTGAAACCATCATTAATCATACGGCCTCCTGCCATATGTCAAAGGCTAATGGTAAACCCCAATTCTAGAAAAAACTCCATACGCCTTCACGACTCGTATGTTTGTCTTCTCAAATCTCGACAACTAGGCCCTTCACGACTGCCCAAGGTATGAGGGCCTTCACGACTACCCATAGTACCCCTTCTTTGAGTCTACTAGAACTTACGACAACGATAATCTCTCGGCTTTCGCATCTCTAGTCTTCATCACCGGCAACTATTCACAACTCAAGTCCCCTTTGAGTAACCATTATCCACAACTCAACGCCTTAGAGTTGTCTTCACATTCGTTGCTTTACACCAATCAAGGAACACATCACATCACTTCGAACATTCCACCTTGAACTCATGTCGAAGCTAGAACCACCATCGAGCCAATAAAAATAAACATCATTTGGTCATATACTTGGTGGATCACTATTGGTCAATCCGATGGACCACTATCCATGGACCACTGCCGATGGACCACTGCCGATGGACCACTACCGATGGACCAATGCCGATGGATCACTACGAATGGACCACTATCGATGGACCACCACCAACGGACCACAGCCGATGGACCACTGCCGATGGACCACTACCAATGGACCACTACCGATGGACCCTTTCTTACGCAACAATCTAAGCATCCAGTTCATCCAAAACTTTTCACCATCGATCCATCATTGATCGTGCCCAGTCCATGAACTTTGACCATGATCCATGAGCTTTAACCATGATCCATGAATTTTGACCACGATCCATGACCTTTGACCACGATCCATGAACTTTGACCATGATCCATGAACTTTGACCACGATCCATCCTCCTTTGCCACATCATTACGACAATCTACCATTTTTCGCCCAAAACTAGTAGATCCAAATTCAAATTTGAAGCCGATCCAATCAACATGATCCCACGCTAGAATTTTACTAGATCCGAACTTGAACTTCACTCGATTTCATGCCCGGATCCAACTCGATTTCAACATGTTTGCAATCATCAATTCATTCCAAACAACAATTATCATAAAAATTACATGAAAACTTACCAGTTTAAGTGACTAATTAGATCCTAAGGTGATTCATATGAAAATAGACTTACCACGATGTAGATCTAGGTGAAATCGACTTAAAATGATGAAATTATGATCATATAACCCATATACTATATTGAATCCGCATGAGAGATGCATATCACTCACCAATTCTCCAAAACAACACAAAAACAATGAATCTCGATTCCGGACATCGAAGAATGTTCTCCAAATCTTCCAATTTGATGAAATCAATCTTCACTCGATGTAGATCTAGCTTCAAACGATGTAGATCTTCGATTCTCTTATGTAGATCTAGAATTTTAATGGTGGAAAGGTGTATTTGTTTGAGCAAGGAACAATCACGAGCTCAACCAAATGAGAGAATGAAGAAAGTAACCTCCTCTCCATGTCCGTATCCCGTATTTATTGCCTCCCACCGGCTCATTAATGGGCCTCTCCAAATCAGCCTATTATGGCTTTAAAAACCTAAACAGCAAACTATGAAACACTAAAACGACGATTTCTCCAAAACCGCCGAACCAAATCTTTAATGTGACCACTCTACGGAATGGGGAACATCATTTCCTTTCGAATGAGATCGACCACAGCACCTAATTCGATCCTAGTCAAAAGTTTTGCCTTGTACTAGACTAACAGGGGAAAAATGGTCACAACAAAATTGGTAAAAATTTTGGACATGTTTCATATCCCCATAACCAACATATCAAAATATAAGAATGATCCAACCCTCAGGGAACTAAATAAAAATATTTTACGATCCTCGATATGTAAATTGCGGGCTGTTACATTCCACCCCCTTAAGAATTTTGCCCCCGAAATTCTTATAACCATCAACAAACAAAACAATTTCGCGTGCCTATCATCCATGAGCAACCAATTATATCACCCAAACTAGCAACCATCAACCCATGCATCCGTAGCCTTATTCTAGCACGCGGAATTCTAAAATAACAACCACAATAGTACAAGTTACAATGGGGTGAGAATGACACGAAACTTATGGGTAAATGATCCATGATGACCCAAATTCCTTCATTTCCTACCCTAGTTCTATGTAATCCATCGATATATGCTCCTACTTCCATGTAGCAACTTCCAACGGCTGAAGCAAACCACTCGGTTTCTTCTGTTCAGCTTTCATCAACTGACAGTTCATGCACTTGGAAATGAACTTTCTAATATCTCTTTTCATCCCTTCCCAGTAATAAAATCGCTTCATGTCATGATACATCTTATTACCACCAGGATGAATTGTCAATTTCGAGTGATGACATTCCCTCAGAACCTCATCCCTCAGTCCGTCTATATAAGGAACAACTAGTCATCATTTCCTTCGAAGCCAACCCTCTCGATCGACCTCGAACTCTTTATCATCTGGTTCCAACTTATGGATAAACTTGACAACTTTGCATCTTGCTTTTGGCTCTCGCCAATCCTTTCAATAAGAGTATGTCTTATCGATAAGATTGCCAACATTTCAGGTTCCAATTCACACCTTGATCTGAAATCAAATCCTGCCAAAAACTTGAGACTCTTCCATTCCGAAAACAACGCTCGCAAACTTGCGTGTCTTCGACTTAATGCATCTACAACTGCATTACCTTTTCCTGGAGTATAGGCGATACCAAAATCATATGATGCCAGAAACTCTAACCACCTTTGTTGCCGAAGATTCAAATCCTTTTGGGAGAAAAGATACTTCAATGACTTATGATCCATGAACAACTCGAATCGAACTCCCAACAGGTAATGTCTCCACATCTTCATAGCAAATACAATCGCCGCCAACTCCAAATCATAAGTTAGGTAATTCCTTTCGTGCGACTTCAGCTATCGACTCGCGTAGGCTACAACCTTATCTTTCTACATCAGCACTGCTCCAAGTCCAGTACCGCATGCATCGGTGTATACCACCATTTCCTTATTCCTACTTGGAATCATCAAAACAGGAGCACTTGTCTACCTCTCTTTCATGATTCTGAAAGCTTGCTTACACTTTGCATCCCATGTGAACACCTATTTCTTCTTCGTCAATCCTATCAACGGTGCAACTATCTTATAGAAATCCTTGATAAATTGTCGGTAATAACCAGCCAACCTAAGGAAACTTCTCACATCTGTCGCATTCTTAGATCTATCCTAGTCCTGAATTGCTACCACTTTAGCTGGGTCAACCGCTATCCCATTTCCAAAAATAACATTGCTTAAGAATCTCACTTCACTCTTCCAGAAGTGACGCTTCAAAAACTTAGCCTTCAATTGGTGCTTTCGCAAGATTTCCAAAACAACTTGCAAGTGCATCTTATGCTCTTCCTCATTCCGAGAGTAAACCAGAGTATCATCCACGAACACAAGCACGAACTTATTCAATTAATCCCTGAACACTCTACTCATAAGATCCGCAAAATACGCTGGTGTGTTAGTCAACCCGAATGGCATCACCAACCATTTAAAGAAACCCGATGGTGTCCTAAAAGAAGTCTTTGGCACACTATCCTTTGCCACCCTCAACTGGTGGAATCTCATTGTCAAATCCATCTGAGAAAACACTTTGGCTTCGTGAAGCTGATCGAACAAGTCATCAATCGTCAACAACGGATATTTATTCTTCTTGGTCACCTTGTTCAACTCATGATAGTCCACACACAATCTCAACGAACTATTATCCTTGGTTGCAAACACAACTGGTTCTCCCCATTCGGATACAGTTCTCTGAACGAATCCTTTTCCCAAAGGTCACAAACTTGCACCTCTAACTCTCGTTGTTCCTTAGGCATCATCCGTCTAAGAGGCATAACGATAGGTCTAGCACCCTTGACCAAATAGATTCTGAAATCAATCTCACGATGGAGAGACAACCCTTTGACCTCATCAAAGACATTCTCAAACTCATTTGCGATCAACACAGATGGCAAGTCTTCTTGTGGAATCACAAGTGAATACAAATAGCTCACGAAGACCCCGTCTTCGGCTTACATCAAATCAACACCTTTCGCCCTTCCACATCTCCGACTCTCACCCCTCGCTTCTCGCAGTTCACTCTTGTCGTATACTTCTTGAGCCAATCCATGCCCAAGATGATCCCAAACCCAGCGAAGTTCAAAACAAAGCAATCACATACAAAGGAGAAACCATGACTCGACAATACAAAACTGCGACAAAGCATACACAAATTGGACGAACCCCCAATTGAATTAGTCACGATCAATGGTCTATCACAAATTTCGGGTTCCAAACCCAAGCGGCACACAAGCTCATTACAAATGAATGAATGGGATGCTCCAGTATCAAACAACACTCAAACTGAAACACCTCTAATTGAAAGAGTACCTTGAACAATGACACCCTTTCCCTTCTTCTCTGCAGTAGGAGCTCTTGAAGACGATGGTACTGCTTCCAAAGCATAAACCTGCACTATCTGCTTTCCCTTACCCGATTCTGGACAGTCCTTCTTGAGATGCCTAGACTTGCCACAATTGTGACAATTCCTCTCAATCTTTGGGTTCTTGCACTCATTAGAAAAATGACCTTTCTGTTGGTAGTTAAAGCAAACCACCTCACTCTTAGGTTTCTTCTTTCCATCCTTTTCTTTCTGTTGTTGCTGCTTCCTCTTCTTATTATTATTACAATCCTGTTGTGGTTTTGGGGCTTCCTTGGTTGCAGCAACAACAGTTCCTTCCTTTGGAAACATGCTTTCATGTCTCACAACTTTTTCCACAATCTTCTTATATGGATAATCAAGATGATCCACCAATGTTCTCCCCATGTAAGTGTCCAAACCCATAACAAACTTCTCTTTCTTTTGATAAGGAGTATGCACATATGAACGAGCATACTTCGACAAGGCCTCAAAATCAGAAACATAATCAAGCACTGCCGACCATTCTGTTTCAGCTCTACAAATTTCTTGAACAGAACAGACTTCTAAGCAGTAGAAATAAACTTCATTTCGAACTTAACTTGGAACTGTTCCTAAGTTATTTCTTCTTTCGGAGTCTCAAGCGTAACAGAATTCCACCACTCCAAGGCCCTTCCTTGCAGCTGCCTTGACGCAAGCTTTCTCTTAGTTGCATCATCCATACCCAAGTCTCCAAAAATGCGAATACAAGCATCTTACTACCTCTGAACCTATTCAGTCAGCTCAGTCCCTTTAAAACACTTTCCTTCTAGAGATGTGAAGTCTTCACACAGATTCGCAAAGTCCACAAACCTAGGCACTTGCACACCTACATCTACCTTGGCTGCCACTGGAGCGGGTACCCTTCTCATGAATGCTTCCAACATGGTCTCAAACATGGCTGGATAATCTGGTGTACCACCATTTCTCCACTCCAGGCATAACCTACTCCCTAGTAGTATGTCTTGAATTTCGTCGACTCATTCTAAACCTGCAATTCAGAATGATTAACCACTTACAAGAAAAATTGCTAGTGGAGTTCAAACGCTACTATTCTATAATCTACAATATAGTATACATCCATCATAAATCTACAAATACGTCTCTCATACGTAATTGCGTCTTCAAACCTCGGCTAATCGTTAACCATAGCTCTGATACCAAATGTGACGACCGCCCATAACCTTTGCACTAAATAAGGGGAATAATGCGCTGAAAAGTGTGCCAGACAGCTATGGACGATCACCAGAGTAGGTAAACACAAGCGGAACCTATCGTATAACTCACAGTGCAAGGATAAAGTATAATAGGAAATATACAATAGGCAATAATAGTGGAGCATCATATAACAAACTTTTAAACTTTTATAACATCCTGAAAGATCATCCATACATCAACTGGATATAACATCAAAGTCTGTACATGAAGCCTCACTACAACGCTCATCAAACAGCGGAAACAAAGATACTAGGTATTAGCAAAGTAATACACTAGCCTCCTTCTTGTCATCACACAGTAGCATCGTCTCACCAATAACCTGTCACCTGCCACATAGTATGCCCATCCAAAATCGGATGAACATCCCAAGGTAATAAAAGGGAAATATAAAACCTTGAGTTAGAGAATAGTCTTAATGAGCGATAAAACAACAATCTAGCATCATCAATAAAGTATATGAGAATAGCAAACCAATCTACTAAAACTCCAGAGAAGAACCCACATCCATCTTCCCCACATATGATAGTGATAGTCATTACATGCAATCATTTCAACCATACATCCATGGAAACCAGAACAACCATTCATTCATGGCAATCAGAAGTAACCAAGCAATAACAATCATAGCAACCAAATTATATATCTCATGTAAATCATCCTAATCGAGCTCAACATCCCTCAAGCATAAGCCCTAGAGGCCTAAACCCATACCAGACAAGCACCCAAGAAACATCTCCTTCATTGTCAGACGATTTACGTGAGACGGTACAAACAAACAACCAAACATCCAACATCCATGACTGACTCTGGCTATCACTGCCAATCCTTCTTTGAAACCATCGTTAATCGTATGACGAACTCTTACCATATGTTAAGGGCTAATGGTAAACCACAGTTCTAGAAAAAAATCCATGCGCCTTCACAACTCGTTTGCGTGTCTTCTCAAATCTCGACAACTAGGCCCTTCACGACTGCTCAAAGTACCTCTGCTTTGAGTTTGCTAGAACTTACGACAATGATAATCTTTCATCCTTCGCATCTCTAGTCTTCATCACCAGCGACTATTCACAACTCAAGTCCCTCTTGAGTAACCATTATTCGAAACTCAATACCCTGGAGTTGTCTTCACACTTGTTGCTTTACACTAATCAATGAACACATCACTTCGAACATTCCACCTTGAACTCGTGTCAAACCTAGAACCATATTCGTCAAGCCAATAAAAATAAACATCATTTGGTTATATACTTGATGGATCAATATCGATCCATCCGATAGACCACTACCAATGGACCACTGCTAATGGACCACTACCAATGGACCACTACCGATGGATGGACCACTACCGATGGACCGCTGCATGTGAACCACTGCCGATGGACCACTACCAATAGACCACTGCCGATGGACCACTACAGTGGACTAATATTCCCGATGGACCACTACCAACGGACCACTACCAATGGACCACTGCCGATGGACAACTACCGATCGACCATTTCTTCCGCAACAATCCAAGCACCCAATTCATCTATAACTCTTCACCATAGATCCATCATTGATCGCGCACTGATCCATGGACTTTGACCACGATCCATGAGCTTTGACCATAATCCATGAGCTTTGACCGCGATCCATGAGCTTTGACCACGATCCATGAGCTTTGACCACGATCTATCCTCCTTTTCCACGTCATCACGACAATCTACCATTTCTCGCCCAAACAAGTAGATCCAAATTCTAATTTCAAGCCAATCCAAACAACATGATCCCAAGCCAAAACTCTACAAGATCCAAACTTGAACTTTACTCGATTTCATGCCCGGATCCAACTCGATTTCATGTCCAGATCCAAATCGATTTCATGCCTCGATCCAACTCGACTTCAGCACGTTTGCAATCATCAGTTCATTCCAAACAACAATTGTCATAAAATTATATGAAAACTTACCAATTTAAGTGGTTAATTAGATCCTAAGGTGGTTCATATGAAAACAGACTTACTATGATGTAGATCTAGGTGAAATCGATTTAAAATGATAAAATTATGATCATACAACCCATATACTTGATTCAATCCGCGTGAGAGATGCATATCACTCGCTAATTCTCCAAAACAACACGAAAACGATGAATCTCGATTCCGAACAGCGAAGAATGTTCTCCAAATCTTCCAATTTGATGAAATCAATCTTCACTCGATGTAGATCTAGCTTCAAACGATGTAGATCTTCGATTCTCTTATGTAGATCTAGAATTTTAATGGTGGAAAGGTGTATTTGTTTGAGCAAAAAACAATCAGAAGCTCAACCAAATGAGAGAATGAAGAAAGTAACCCACTCTCCATGTCCCTAACCCCTCATTTATAGCCTCCCACTATCCCACTAATGGGCCTTTCCAAATTAGCCCATTATGACTCTAAAAACATGAATAACAAACTGTGAAACACTAAAATTGCGTTTTCTCCAAACCGCTGAACCAAATCTTTAATGTGACCACTCTGCGGAATGGGAAACATCATTTCCTTTCCAATGAGACCGACCTTAGCACTTAATTCAATCCGAGTCAAAAGTTATGCCCTGTACAAGACTGGAAAAGGAAAAATGGTTACAAACATAATTGGTAAAAATTATGGACATGTCTTACATCTCCATAACCAACATATCAAAATATGAGAATGATCCAACCCTAAAGGAATTAAATAAAAATATTTTACGATCCTCTGATACGTAAAATGCAGGCTGTTACAATAAAATAATAGAACTGTAAACAAATGCCACTGCAAAAAACACAAATATGATATTGGAGAATTGAGGAGTTAAGATTGCAAACGTTTGAATCATATTGTAATGTAGCAGCTTGTAATAGAAATGAACAAAACTCATTTTTTTTTCATTTTTATGTAAAGAAAAAAATGCAATGTACTGGAGAAATGTAAACATATAACTAACAATGGTTTTGTTATTCCTTGTTAATTATTTCCGCTAATCACATGAGTAGTTTGTATAAGGGCTCTATGTATTTTACTTTTTACGTATGAAGTACTTAAATTGGGGATTGAAATATTTTCTATTTTTGCTCTTGCAATCTACAATAGTTTGTATAAATTTAATATGATAAAGAACGTTGATAACATAGTAAGGAATCCTTCATTTTTGTTGGTTGATAATTGAACTGCTCGACTGATATCACTGTTAGTAGCAATGTAGACTATCAACGAAAAAAATTGTCGGCCTTTTACTTGCATGTCTAGAATAAGTACCAAACTTTGATCTAATATAATATTATATTTAAAAAATGTCATACTGCATTCACTGTTAATATACATTGATGTTGTTACCAAAAATATACAGGCCATCCTGTATAGGAAAATAAGGAGAGAAACGTTGGTGCTTCAAATCTTAGCCTGGTATGATTTCATACATTGTATTTACAAGATTCACTAACGAAGACGATGACATAATTACTACAAAGTCATCCACATTCAACTGACCATTGTTTTTTTAATAATGTCTTCTTTGCATGGTTTTAAGGAAGATATAAAACTCCAAGGCAGCAAAGCTGTATTATTTAGAAATTGGTCGATGCTTATATGCAGTAAGTTACTTATTTTCATTTTTGTGTTGTTTTTCCTTCCATTTCCCCCTTCGGTTTCATAATTATTTTAGTGTTGGTACACATTAGGTTATTGGACTTGTATTTAAATCTACAAGATGGCAAACACCTATGTTCAATGCTGTTGTCCGTCTTCTTCACAATCATGGGGAATCTCTAGACCCTTTCCTAGTCGTGTGTATATATATATATATATATATATATATATACACACATCTTATTTAGAAAATATTTAAAATATATTGTAAAGAAGTTATATATACCTATAGGACTTGCAAAGGTTTTAGAGATTTCCCATGATTGTAAAGAAGATGGACAACAACAGTGAAACATAGGTGTTTGTCGTCCTGTGGATTTAATTACAAGTGGGCCAACAACCTAACATGTACCAACACTGAAATAATTAAGAACCCTAGGGGGTAATGGAAGGAAAAATAATGTAAAAAAACTGAAAATAATTAACTTTCTACATATAAGCAACGTTTCTACTAGTTTCTACACAATACTGGTCTACTGCCTCAGAATCTTCTAACTTCCTTAAAACCATGCAAAGAAGAAATTATTAAAAAAACAATGGTAAGCTAAATGTGGATGAATGCATTTGTAGTAACTATGTCATTGTCTTCAGTAGTAAACCTTGTAAATACAAAATATAAAATCGTACCAGGCTAAGATCTGAAGCACTAATTTTTCTCTACATATTTTCCTGTATAAGACATCATGTTTATTTTGGTAACAACATCAATGTATATTAACAGTGAATGTAGTACAACATTTTTTATAATATAATATTACACTAGATCAAAGCATGGTAGTTATTCTAGACATGCAAGTAAAGGGCCTATAAATTTTTTCATTGATAGTCTACATTGCTATTAATAGTGATATCCGTCGAGCACTTCATTTGTCAACAAACAAAAATGAAGTATTTATTACTACGTTATAATTTTCTTTATCATATTAAGTGAGTTTATACAAATTACTATAGAATGCAAGAGAAAAAATAGAAATATTTTAATCCCTAAGTTAAGTACTTCATACGTAAAAAGTAAAATACATAGAGCCTTCAAACAAACTACTCATGTGATTAGCATACATAATTAACAAGGAATAAAAACAAGAATATATATTTAATCAAAACCATTGTTAATTATATTTTTTTCATTTCTCAACTACATTGCATTTTCTTTTCTTACATAAAACTGAAGAAAAAAACAATTTTTTTTCATTTCTATTACGAGTTAATACATCACAATATTATTCAAACATGTGCAGTATTAACTCTCCAATTCTCTAATATCATATTTGTTTTTTTTTGCTATGGCATTTGTTTTCAGTTCTATTATTTTATCTTGGCCTCAATTTTGTTCATCGGTTGTTTCACGACATTTTTTGTCCCACTCAAACCTGAAAAGAAACTTCATCACATCCTTCCCTCCAAACTTCCTCAAATAATCTAAATTCATTATACTCCACTAATGGCAGCTCCATATATTAGGTTATCCCTTCCTCCTTAAACCATCAATCAAATCCTCCATGACCTTGCAAATGTTCGCATATAAGTCCAACTCCTCTTCTTGACAATTCTTCAACTACCTCATTTCACCGCCTAAGCATCTTTACAAACCAACTTCAACAAATGCTCAACAACCAATGCACTCAAACCGGAGACCAAAATCAAACACCTACATTCCAACACCAAACTGATACCTTCATCACTGTCATACTCAACATCTCAGTATACATCATATGATGACAGTTCTGTATCTCCTGCATCGAACTAAGGAAAATGTGCATTGTATCATATGTCAGGTCGATATAGTATGATCGGTAGGGTATAATAACTCGAAATGAAACTTGTCGTATAACTCACAACGTATAGGTAATATATAATAATAATGTAACGAACTGAAAATTTTATCAATTTAAAAATAAGAATTGAAGGGAGATATATATATATATCAGTGTGTATGTGGTTTTAATTAAAAAATATACCATTTGAATTTCAATTTAATTTAATATTTGATTAACATAATATTCAGTTTTGAAAATATTTGTCAATGTTGAAATTTGATGTAGTAAGTAGCTAAGTATTTTAATCTGTAACATTTATATTTGAATTAAGTACTTAATTCAAGATTAAGCTAAATTAAACAATTACTAATCTAATTAAATAAAACACATCCATTTGCTTACTTTTATAGTGCCACTTTCTTCCACCTCCTCCTCTGCTCCTTACACCTCGCTCCCTCTCTCTTTCACTTTCATTATTTTCTCCTTTTGAGTTGTCTCCCTCTCTTTCCTATCTACTTTTGAGTTGTCTAATTCCTATGACTCCTCCTCTTAAAAAAACAGAGCACCTTCTCTTCTCCCTCTCATTTCACTTCGCCTCCACTTTCTCTTTCTTCCAAAACTCCATTAATGCCCTCCCTCCCCACCTAGTTTTAGCCAAACTCCTCCCTCCCCTTCCTTCACTTAAACCAGTACCAAACCACTTCAAAATCCACCCTCTACCTCCCCCTACCCCATGCCTAAACCCTCTCCCCGTCTTTCATTATGGTTGTGCCCTCCTACCCCTAGGTCGATCCCTATTTCATCTAAAAACCCCACGTTTCCCACTTTAAACCACTCACACACCTCTTCACTTCAAAGATCCGAGCCTATACACCATAAAAACCCAACCTTTAAAACATTTCAAACATAAAGATGCCTCCTTTTTGAAAAAAAATTAGAATTAGTAAGAATAGAAAAGTTTTTTTGAAATCTCAAATGAAAAGTAGTTAGTGACGTCGAAGTACGGTCCGCTTGAAGATTGGAAGAAATCAGAATCATTTTAAATTGAGAAAGCTAGTATCTTTAGCCTTAAAGAACGAACGAGTGGATCCCTCAGTGAGAAAACTACGCACTTAAAGGATAAGTTAGTAGCTTATATATGTGTGTTTGGGTTTGATTTGATAATGGATGGATATGATATTGGGTTGTTAATAGATGCTATGTGGTTTGTGGGATAATGTTGGGTGGTTTGATTTGATAATTAAGTTTTAATGATGTAAACACTTAAGTTGGTAAATTAAAATGTGATCTTTTTTCTTTTGAGTTAAGCACAAATTTTATTAATCACCAAAATATTTACAATATATATCCAAGCATATTCATGTATGCTTTGTCATATAAAATTCAACACTCACCAACCCAGTACTCCCTTAGACAAGTAAATAAAAGTAAAAACAAATTTCAACAACAAAAAAGAAATCTGCCAGTAGGCATGCCTTAATGTCATGACATAAGAGGCTTCTCCTTTTATCAACGTTGCATAAGAAATTACCATAACAATCACCTGAACCTGTTAAGATAATAGCTACCCAACAGATTACTTACGATCAATCATGTGAAGAAAGGATCGAAGAGAGGTGAGGGATTTCTTCTCATGTGTCTTTTCGACGACTTGACAGAACTACCAACATGTAGTATATCCTCTATATTAAAATCAATCCCCTCATCAAGATCATCATTATCCCAAAATTTACCCTTTAGTTTCTTTCCCTTCGACTTATATGAGGGATGAGCACTCGTAGGCACTGCAGTGGAGAGGATAGCAGGATTCGTCACAGGTGGAGGTAAAACAAGATGATCAGGTGGCTTTAAATGAGCATACGAGGACTGCTTATCACTTGAATTTGTTGCACCTAACTGAGCTGAAACATCGTTCAATGATGAGTTGGCTATAGCAGATGAACTATGGCTAATTATGGAAGAACATGACATAGTGGTAGCACTTGTTAAAGCAGCTACATTAACTGATGCAGACATACCAGTGCAAGAAGAAGCAATTGAAGAGCTTAGACCTGTAGAACATGCACTGGTAGTGTAACTTGATAGCACTTGAGCTTGTTCAGTAATATCCTCAAACAAACTTCCAATATTAACATCCTTCTCAATTTCAACATTTGTATCCTTATTCAGATTAACTTCTGCAATAGCAGTGTCAACATTCGTAGGAATGATATAAACACTTAGGTTAGTGAAGTAAAAATGTTATCTTTTAGGGAATGATATAAACACTTAAGTTAGCGAAGTAAAAATACGATCTTTAAGTGTTAATGATGTAAACACCTTGGTTAAGGAAGTAAAAGTATGATATTTAAGTGTTAATGATGTAAACACTTAAGTTAGTAAAGTAAAATTGTGATCTTTAAGTGCTAATGATGTAAACACTAAAGTTAGTGAAGTAAAAATGTGATCTTTAAGTGTTAATGATGTAAACACTTAAGTTAGGGAAGTAAAAAAATGTGATCTTTAAGTGTTAATGATGTAAACATTGCGTTAAGGAAGTAAAAATATGATCTTTAAGTATTAATAATGTAAACACTTGGGTTAAGAAAGTAAAAATATGATCTTTAAGTGCTAATGAGTTGAACCCTTATGTTAACGACACCCTATGTTGATTATGTGGTTATTGAATATGGATTTTATTGATATCGGACCTTAAATGGTTATTGGATGCTATATTGAATAATAAATAGTTATTGGATATTTACTCATTAAATTAATGACATCTTATTTGGTTGTTATTGGATGTTAGTAGTGGTTAATGATGTGTTAAAACGATATAAGTTGGATTATACAGTGATTAATTAAGTCTCATTTCAATATTGGAATTTAATTAAATATTTTATTAATTAAATAATAAGTGAAAAATAAAAGTTCGAATTTGATATCCGATTTTTGTGGAAATGAAATTAAAGTCGTTACGATAAACTTCTATAAAATAAAGAAATTGATTTGACAAAGTTAAAGTCAAGTTATAAAATGTTAAAGTTTAAAATTGAAAATTAATCGATTTTAATTTAACAGAAAAGTTAAGCTTGGTTTTCTATACAAACGATGTCCAAATATCGGTTTTATTGTTCCGATAGTCTCATATGTTATTCGATCTGACTTTAGTAAAGTTTGGGTTTCAAAATATAAAGTTTGAAAAGTAAAATTATTTTAATGATTTAAAATAATATTATAATATTCAAATAATGGGATATTTTAATTCAAAGTTAAATATTGGAAATATAGTTTCCAAAAGTTATATATGTTTTACATAATTAATAAATTATTTTGAATGAAATTCGACTTGATTTTAAATATAGGTCGAAGTTTGGTCTGAAAAGGACTAGTTGCGCAACGGTACTTCGCGAATTTCGACCGCTGACTTCAAATTGATGTACTAGAAGATCCGATCATCGAATTTTCCTGAAATGAAAAACATTTGGTTTGGAATGATAAGATCTTTAAGTGTAAAATAAAGTTTTATAATCCAACGGCTAGATCTTGAAATAATTCCAAATCAAATTTGAATAAAAATCGCGCTGGTGTAGTTAAGGACCCGAAATTGGATTTCTATGAAATAAGCTATTTTTTAAATTATTAAAAATAGGGATAAATTACGATAAATCACAATAAATGATTTGAAAGTAATTTGGATTGAATATAATAAGTTTTGAAAAAATAAAATGCTATTTTATGAAAATGAGTTGTTCCAGCAATGTTGTCTGCGATGAGTTTATGGAATCTATTGAAATAAAAAGTTTTTGATATAATCAATGTTATCCAGAGGTTTTGCAATCATATGTAAAGGATTAAAATGAGGATTTTAAGATATTTGAGATCTGAAAAGTATGTAATAAAGTTAAGTTTTCCAATTAATAAATTAAATTGGAGTTAAGTCGTAGTCGATTTGGTGATAATTGAGATGAGTCTCTATGGATGAAAACCTTCTCTATTTAAGCAATTTAAAAGGCTTCACCAATATTCTGTAAAAACCCGTAACTTCCCCGTAAAGGAAAGAGCGGATAGTTCGAGAACAAGCCACAACAGAACGCAGACGGAAGGACATTTCATTGTATATTACAACAATTCTATCAGAATACAAGAATATACAGAGTATAAATGAATATACACAACAGATAATATCAGAGATTACAATAAATTACATAGCAGCAGAAATAATACAAAACACAACTAGAAGGAGATATACGGATACAAAGCTTTCCGGATATCGTTCCAGCTGTAAACCAGGATCCTGTGAATATAAATCTGCAAAACCAAAACTACTAGCTGCCCGTGTCAAAATGAGGGCACCCAGAGTTTAGGTTAAAACAATAAACTCCAGGTCAGTCATGGGACTGGTGTGAGAACTAAAACAGTTATTAATCTTTATTTTCAAAGTTAGGTAAATCAAGGGACCACGCCGTATAACACGGAACGGGTTTCCTCCCAAGAATACGAGTGCATAAAACAAACAGCGCGATGCTAAATAGAGAAAAATGAAGCTATTATAAGACCCAGGTCCCATCACACAATGCAACGCAAGCCGGAGGATAGGGTTTTTACCTTATAATAGCCAAGAATGCTTGATACGTTTTAAACAAATCATTTGATACTATTATAAGTGTATAGTGTATAAAACAACTTCAAATCATAAGTATCAATCATAGGCGGCATGAATGCCCCATACCACTATGTCACCATATATAGGTTATACAATCAAAATCGCAAAGTCACGTATTTGGAAATTGGGTTTCCATCTATGAACTGAGGCCAGGGATCGTCCTCTACCGATTCGAGACTCTCTAGCCCGAGCCTCAGGCAAGCGCGCAGGCAAGCCTTGGAGCGACAGGGCCGGTCCACCGATGTGGATTAATATGCCTGAACACTACGTTTCCCCGCCCTTTGGGGCCAACGAATGGCTCCATCGGACCCAGATCGTCCGATCTAACCGAGGCGCCTCGCAACAGCAACAACCACACATGTGAAAAGTATATAAATGTCAGGGCTGGTAGGTCACTGACACTACCCTAACTAGAAAGAAACGCATGCCCTCCCTGAGGTCCTCTCCCGTTTCTGGTTCACAACCGGGGTGTGGGGCTCGCGAATTCACGTTACACAAAGCTGTGCCACACAGGCGGTGCTTTGATCATCAACCACAAGACTTTGCTTTTCAACAGAAGCCTTGATCATTTGCATCTTAGCATGCCACACAGGCAATTCACTCTATGCGTTTGATATCCATCAGTATATAACCCCTGAGCTCGTACGTCTCAGAGAAGGGCGTTAAGCAAGAGAATAAATTCTCCACCGCCAAATAGATATATATTTAATGGAAATCTATCACACAAACTAAAATCCAATGTCAGACACACAGTCCATTTACAAGTCCGTTCTGGGTCTGAACGAAACCGGAGGCACCTAGTACCCCGCATGCCCATCGATCTCCAAATACGTCTGGACGATCACCAACTGTTTCCATCTTCTTGGGTGTACATCCCAATCAAGATCATCAGTAACCACCCAAACGACATGAAGACCTCCGGTCTTCGACCACCGTCTTCATCTTCGCCTTATCGTCGTATCAGTTATTCAGAATGGGATAAACCCGGTCTTTCCGAATAACTCACGTATATTTTAAATAAGTGTTACACAAACACAACATACACCTCATTCCAATTCATCAGTCACTAACCGTAAATTAACAAGAGAATAATTCCTCAAATATTAACCCCAAAGGCCGAAACCAAAATCAGATCAATATCCAGAAAACCGTTCTGCTTAGCTAACCGACAGTTAGTTTCTAAATTTCACATTCATAGGGAAAGGTTCCCATTAATTTTATCAAAGATAAATCATTAAAATTTATTCTTTAATCTACTTTTGAATTTCGATTCAACTAGTCGGGATTAACGAACCTTACCGAAGTAATCATTTGTTTTAATTTCCCAATCCCAACCTATTCATCCCATGAAGTAAAACTGGTTATACTTCATATCTAACACCACGGTGTTATCGGCAAATTCAATTACCATTTCACGTTCAAATCTAATTAAAGATTTAACTAACGCCTGGAGCAAAGTTGGTGATACTCCATCCTCGATCCTTTCAATCTAATTAAAGATTCATTAAAACTCCACTTAGTTTTAATCTGTGACCGGGTTAAAGAATCAGTGTCATTTAAAACACGGTTCACGATAAACCCAAAATCACATCACATTTCAATCAGTCCCTAACTGTAAATTAGCAAGTGAGCAGTTCCCTAAGTATTAACCCCGAAGGCCGAAACCAACATCAGATCAATACCCCTGAAACCATTCAACTTAACTAATCTCCAATTAGTTTCTGATTTTCTTAACTCCTTTAGGTCTAAGAACAGTATTATTGAAGATACCGTTCACGACAACCCAAAATCACATTCCATTAATTATTGGATTAAAGAACAAGTGTTATTTAAAACACTGTTCACGATAAACCCAAAAATCAATATCAATTCAATTCCACTTAAATATTATTTAATTGGTACACTTCATTAAATCTAAATAAAAAGATTTAATCTTTTCTCAACTGGGTTCAAGAACAATGTTAATGAAGACACCATTCACGACAAACCCAAATCACATTTGATATTAAATACAAGGCTCTGAATAGAAAATATACCGGCTTACATTCAATATCAAATTCTACGACCAACAAATATCGTATTGGAAATAACGATATATAT
The DNA here is from genome assembly GCA_030737875.1 of Allium sativum. Classification (NCBI taxonomy): domain Eukaryota; kingdom Viridiplantae; phylum Streptophyta; class Magnoliopsida; order Asparagales; family Amaryllidaceae; genus Allium; species Allium sativum. The sequence goes on along the minus strand of CM060916.1, from coordinate 360,705,119 downwards.
ATCTATATCTTTCAAATTTCCATAACAACATCTGTATCATCACGAAATCCAACATTGAAATATTCCGAAGATAATTTCGATTCAAATCCATTCCAATATAACTATTGGAAATTCTGGTTATTTTCAAAACCATTTCAAATCCAATTTATTTATTTAAAAATAAATAGAATTATAATTCTAGTTCAAAATTAGTTCATTTCGATAAAAATCTATTTTTATCTTTTCAAATACGGAGTTTTTCATCCCAATTCTTCACATATCACTTTCGATGATTTTACACAAATTATTAATATTTTTAATAATTTTATTAAGGCCCGTACAGTCGATTTCCATCAACGGCTATCGAACTGCACTTACAGCGACCTTTTCCAAATTTGATTTGGACATAGTTCCAAATCCAACCGTTAGATTTCAAATTTCTAATATTCGTTAGAAAGCTCTTTTCGATACGAACCCAACGGTTCCGGTTTTAGGAGAATCCGACGGTCGAATCTCCCGTAATATCCGTTCGAAGTCAATGGTCGAAATTCGCGAACTGCCGCGGCGCGTTCTATTCAGGCCGTTATATTATATATATATATATATATATATAATATATACTTCGTCGATTTCAATTCAAAACGTGCTTTATAAATCGTTTAAATTCGTTTTCAAAACGGTTTCAACTTCATATTCAATTTCAAATCAAAATTGAATATTCCAATATAAATTCGTTTTAAATTCATTTCAAATCGATTTCAATTCAATTTCAATTCCTTTATATTCAATTTCAATTCGAATTCATTTATATTCAATTTCAATTCTTTTTGAAAAATCAGATTTCGAAATCACTTTCGATATTCATTATAAAATGAATAAAATCGATATAAATATCGTTCACGTCAAAATGGCGTAAATCTAATCAATACAGCTTCATATATTCATATTTTCAAATGTTCTATTTCGAATATTTCTATTTCAAATATTTCTATTCAAATATTTCTCTTTCGAATATTTCTATTTCAAATATTTCTTTTTCAAAACTGGAATGAGGCCCAATCAATTACCATATAATGTTAATTATATGGATTTTCTACAACACATGTTGTAAGGACCGGTTACTTCCCCGTGAAGGAAAGAGCGGATACTTTGAGAACAACACATAAAAGAACGCAGATGGAAGAACATTTCATTGCTATTACAACAATTCCATCAAATACAAGAATATACAGAGTATAATTGAATAAATTACATTCGACAAATATCAGAGATTACAATACATTACATAGCAGCGGAAAATAATACAAAGCACAACTGAAAGTGATACACGGATACAGAGCTTTCCGAGCATCGTTCCAGCTGTAAATCAGGATCCTGTGAATATAAGTATGCAAAACCAAAACTACTAGCTGCTCGTGCGGAAAATAGGGGCACCCAGAGTTTAGGTTAAAACAATAAACTCCAGGTCAGTCATGTGACTGGTGTGAGAACTAAAACAGTTATTAAAACTTTATTTTTAAAAGAGAGTAATTCAAGGGACCACGCCGTATAACACGGAACGGGTTTCCTCCCAAGAATACCAGTGCATAGGATAAAACAACGAAATGCTTTTCGAAAAATGAAGCTATTATAAGACCCAGGTCCCATCACACAATGCAACGCAAGCCGGAGGATAGGGTTTTCTCTTATAATAGCCAAACATGCTTGGTACGTTTAAAAACAAATCATTTGATACTATAATACGTGTATAGTGTCAAAACAATTTCAATCATAAATATCAATCATAGGCGGCATAGCTACCATCTACTATGTCGCCATACTAGTTCTACAATTAAAACCGCAATACACGTATTGGAAATTGGATTTCCGTCATGAGTCGAGGCAAGGGGCAAGCTCCTCTCCGCTTCGAGACACTCTAGCAAATGCTCAGGACTACGCACTCTGGGCAGCCACTGGATCGGTTGGGCCGGTCCTCTCTTACGTTTGAGGATTATTTATTCCTGAACACACGTTTCCCGGTCCTTACAGACCCATAATCGAGGCGCCTCATTCCAACAACCACAAAGGTGAAAATATATAAATGTCAGGGCTGGTAAGTCACTGACACCACCAAAGCTAGAAAGAAACGTCGTGTTCTCCCAACGGTCCGTATCCCATTTTTAACTCATACCGAGGTGTGAGGCTCGCGAATTCACGCTATACACAAAGCTGCCACGTAGGCCGTGCTTTGATCATCAACCACAAGACTTTGCTTTTCAACAGAAGCCTTGATCCATGCAACTCAGCATGCCACACTGGCAATTCATGCCGTGCGATTGATATCTATCGATATATAACCTCTAAGCTCGTACGTCTCAGAGAAGGGCATTAAGCAAGAGAATAAATTCTCCGCCGCCAAACAGATATATATTTAACAAAAATCAATCAACACAGAATAAAATCCAGTGTCAGACACACAATCCATTTACAAGTCCGTTCTGGGTCTGAACGAAACCGGAGGCACTTTCCTCGCATATCCATCCATCTCCAAGTACGTCTGGACGACCACCAACTATTTCCATCCTCTTGGGTGTACAGCCCAATCAGGACCGTCAGTAACTGCCCAAACGATGTGAAGACTTTCGGCCTTCGACCACCATCTTCATCTTCGACATATCGTCGAATCGGTTATTCAGAATGGGTATAAACCCGGCCTTTCCGAACAACCCGCGTATATTAAAAGAAATGTTACACAAACACAACATACGCCTCATTCCAATTCGTATTCTCAGGGAAAGGTTCCCATTAATTTTATCCAAGATAAATTCTTTAAAATTTATCCTTTAATCTTCCTTTGGATGTCGTTTCAAACAAAATTATGGTTTTCTAAACTAGTCGAGATTAGCGAACCACACCGAAGTAATTATTTATTTTATTTCCCAATCCCAACCTATTCATCCCATGAAGCAAAACTGTAATACTCCATATCCAACACCACGGTGTTATCGGTAAAATTGATTACCATTTCACGTTCAAATCTAATTAAAGATTTAACTATCGCTCAGGAGCAAAACTGGTTATACTCCATTCTCGCTCATTTGCCAAATTTGATAATTTAGATTATCAATTCACGTTTCGATCTAATTGCAGATTCCTTAAAACTCCTTTTTCTGGGTTAAAGAACTAATGTCATTTAAATCACAATTCACGATAAACCCAAATCACATTCTATTTATTATCGGGTTAAAGAACAAGTGTTATTTAAAAACACCGTTCACGATAAACCCACAAATTAATTCTATTTAAAATTCATTTCAAATCCAATTTATTTATTTGAAAATAAATGGGTTTTAATTTTAATTCAAAACTAGTTCATTTTGATAAAAATCTATTTTTATCTTTCCAAATATGGAGTTTTTCACCCTAATTTTTCCCAAATCATTTCTTATGATTTTACACAAATTATTACTATTTTTAATAATTTTATCAAGGCCCGTACAGTCGATTTCCATCAACGGCCATCGAACTGCACTTATAACGACCTTTTTCAAATTTGATTTGGACGTATCTCCACATCCAACCGTTAGATTTCAAATTTCTAATACTCGTTAGAAAGATCTTTTCGATACGAACCCAACGGTTCTGGTTTTAGGAGAATCCGACGGTCGGATCTCCCGTAATGTCCGTTTGAAATAAATGGTCGAAATTCACGAACTGCCGCGGCGCGGCGCGTTCTATTCAGGCCATTATATTATATATATAATATATAATATATTTTTCGTCGATTTCTATTTAAAACGAATTATATAAATAGTTTTTAAATTCGTTTCAAAACAATTTCAACTTCCATTTCAGTTCAAATCAAAATTGAATTCTTCCTTATAAATTCGTTTTAAAATTCATTTCTATTCAATTCAAATTTCAATTCAATTTGAATTCATTTCAACTCGTTTTCAATTCAATTCGAATTTGTTTTCAATTCAATTCGAATTGGTTTTCTATTCAGTTCAATTCAAATTCGTTATCTATTCGATTCAATTCAAATTGGTTTTCTATTCGATTCAATTCAAATTCGTTTTCTATTCGATTCAATTCAAATTCGTTTTCTATTCGATTCAATTCAAATTGGTTTTCTATTCGATTCAATTCAAATTCGTTTCCTAATCAATTTAATTCAAATTCGTTTTCTATTCGATTCAATTCAAACCAAATAAACTAACCAACTACACATCCAAACAATTTAACAAACAAGCCATCCATGGTATGTGGATGACGGGTGTCGGGTGCTACTAAACACCGTCTACATCCTAGTATATATATATAAAACTAGAAAGAGAAATTGAAGAGTGAGAAGTTCTCACCGATAGCTATCCCAATTCCACGCCACTTCAAATGTAGAAGTCTTCGTCATTTTCGCCTTTTAGTCATCTTCGTTGCCCGTATTCTCTACATATGTAAAAATCGAATTTTTACTTCGCTATACAATATATAAAAATCTCGCCTTTTCAAATTCATCATTATAAAAATCACATTTTTATTTTGCTACACATAAAAAGATGATATTTCTAATATTCCTATCATGTAAAAATTATATTTTTAATTCTCTACATAAACAAAAATCATATTTTTACATCTTCTACAAAACAAAGATTATATTTTTAATACTTTAAAATGTATATATAAAAACAGCATTTTTATTCTGCTAAAGTATAAACAGAAAAAAAAACTGATTTTCATGTAAAATAAATAAATAAATAAATTACTTACAGTAATCGGCGAAAGGGGGGGGGGGGTCGATTTCAGGCGACGGATGGACGGAGGGGGGGGGGGGGTTGCGGCGGTCTGATGGCGGCGGAGGGGCCTAGGGCGTCGGGTTTGTCTGCGTCGGTTTCTTCGATGGGGGCTCGGTGGTCTTCGATTGCTGGAGGAGATGGGAGACTGCGAGGTGGGAGCTGGAGATCGGAGGGAGGGGCGGCGACTCCCTGGGTGCGGCGGCGGCTGCTGTGTTCCTCCGTTCTTTTTTTTTTTCCTTTTCTGATTCGAACTAATTAATGAAGAACGCGGGGGGGGGGGGGGCAGAGAGAAATAAGGGGAGGGAGAGAGAAGATTATGTAGTTTTTTTATTTAATTATGAAAAAGTTGACTTTTACATACGACCTCGAAACGAGGCCCACCGCCTGTCGTCCATAGCGTATTAACCCCATTCCGAACACAATGGGATATGTATCGTAAGCTGATTCGATCGTTTCGACCAGTTTTCGTCAAAATCAACATATAACTCTATATATTGAATTTGAACGCGCATTTCAATTTACCGGGGTCGCATACTAACTCGAAAAATCCCCGAAAAATAATTTCTAGCTTCGTATTGACGATACGGTCCTAACAAAACTAGTTTCGTCGAATTCCGAGACCGTTGGAAAAATGGCCAATTTCCAGTCGATTAAAATCAACTGAAACTGGTCAAACGCGTTTTCCTTTGCCGCGCTCACATATTGAATCGAAAAATTATGAAATTTGAAACCTAGCAATAATTTGACATCACGGATCCAACAAAAGTGGTTTCGTCGAAATCCGAGGTCGTTTGCAAAATTTCCATTTTTAAGGGCCTGAATTCCATAGCGACTATTCAGAATTTTCAACTGGACATATCTTTTGATTCCCGCTATGAAATCTCGATTTTTCGGATTCGTTGGAAAGATATTCTCAATTAGATCCTATTGTTTTTCGTTTCACTAAAATCCGGTTTGTTTCGCACCTGGTACGTTCAATTGAAGTTTGAAATCGAATTATCGAACTGCCGCGCCATTTTCAATTCTATTTATAATTATATATAATTATTTATATTTTAAAGACGACGTATATAAATATATACGTTCTAATTATATTCAAAATAAATTTCTCGTCGATATTATTTAAAATAATCTATTTTAAATATTCAAAATTCGCTAAAATTGCCAAAATAAAAATTTTAAACTGGTTCAGAATTTCCGGGTTATTACAATCTCCCCCACTTAAAACTTTTCGTCCCCGAAAAGGAACAAAGTCGAAAATGGTTTGATTAATCAACTCTACGATCGATCTGGCTTCCATTCTCCAACTTTTCAGTTTCTGAGAATTTTCAAATTCTTCAAAAAATTTGGCTAACACCCTAAATTTTCGAAAAATTTCGCCATAACCTCCCCTGCACCGGGAGCCACGGGAAAATCCCGAAATTTCCATATAGGCCTTCTGATCTCAAAAAGAAAAAGCCAAGCGGATAGCCAATAGGCTCATAAAATCATCATCACCCAAACAAAATAGTAAATTATAGTAAACATGTACCTATTTGTCGGGCAAACAAATTTTATTCTCTACTCTAGCCTCCTTGCTATGACCTGTTCAATGTAAGTATATGTATATGCAAGCAAATGTAACCCATTTTCAATACAATTCAATATTTGATTCTATTAGGCATAAAGGGTTAAAAATTATCAAACAAATAAACAAACAACGCAAACATCAATCAATTAGTGGATTAACGTTTCAAATTCATAAATTTGATATATATACTGAAAATCTTGTTTTTGATGCCAATTCACAACAATAAATCTAGCTATATAAGTTTTGGTTCTCACACCAGTCTAATGGAAATATATAGATATCACACCTTCGAAACACGAACATAAATACTGGTGATGGCGCGCCATCATCAGAATCATGTCCGGGCGACTAGAATGTGATTCTATGTCTATCTAATATATTAAAACTTCGAATATACGTTCATGACGCGTATATGCAAAATCTTTATATATTGGATTGTCCAAATTCAAAATAAATAAATAATCAAATACGTTTAAAACGATTTAAATTTTAAAACAAAATTGTTTTCATTTGAAAAATATACTCTTCACACCCGTTCTAGGATACTACTGATCCTATCTCTAACGAGTCATTCTAACTAGATATTACTAATCCAATATCTGATGAATTCTTTCGTATGGTTCTAAGGTGTCTTGTTCTCGAGCTCTGTAAACCAAAGCTATGATACCACTGTAAGGACCTGTTACTTCCCCGTGAAGGAAAGAGCGGATACTTTGAGAACAACACATAAAAGAACGCAGACGGAAGAACATTTCATTGCTATTACAACAATTCCATCAGATACAAGAATATACAGAGTATAATTGAATAAATTACATTCGACAAATATCAAAGATTACAATACATTACATAGCAGCGGAAAATAATACAAAGCACAACTGAAAGCGATACACGGATACAGAGCTTTCCGAGCATCGTTCCAGCTGTAAATCAGGATCCTATGAATATAAATCTGCAAAACCAAAACTACTAGCTGCCCGTGCGGAAAATAGGGGCACCCAAAGTTTAGGTTAAAACAATAAACTCCAGGTCAGTCATGTGACTGGTGTGAGAACTAAAACAGTTATTAAAACTTTATTTTTAAAAGAGAGTAATTCAAGGGACCACGCCGTATAACACGGAACAGGTTTCCTCCCAAGAATACCAGTGCATAGGATAAAACAACGCAATGCTTTTCGAAAAATGAAGCTATTATAAGACCCAGGTCCCATCACACAATGCAACGCAAACCGTAGGATAGGATTTTCCCTTATAATAGCCAAACATGCTTGGTACGTTTAAAAACAAATCATTTGATACTATAATACGTGTATAGTGTCAAAACAATTTCAATTATAAATATCAATCATAGGCGGCATAGCTACCATCTACTATGTCGCCATACTAGTTCTACAATTAAAACCGCAATACACGTATTGGAAATTGGATTTCCGTCATGAGTCGAGGCAAGGGGCAAGCTCCTCTCCGCTTCGAGACACTCTAGCAAATGCTCAGGACTACGCACTCTGGGCAGCCACTGGATCGGTTGGGCCGGTCCTCTCTTACGTTTGAGGATTATTTATTCCTGAACACATGTTTCCCGGTCCTTACAGACATATAATCGAGGCGCCTCATTCCATCAACCACAAAGGTGAAAATATATAAATGTCAGGGCTGGTAAGTCACTGACACCACCAAAGCTAGAAAGAAACGTCGTGTTCTCCCAACGGTCCGTATCCCGTTTTTAACTCATACCGAGGTGTGAGGCTCGCGAATTCACGCTATACACAAAGCTGCCACGTAGGTCGTGCTTTGATCATCAACCACAAGACTTTGCTTTTCAACAGAAGCCTTGATCCATGCAACTCAGCATGCCACACTGGCAATTCATGTCGTGCGATTGATATCTATCGATATATAACCTCTAAGCTCGTACATCTCAGAGAAGGGCGTTAAGCAAGAGAATAAATTCTCCGCGCCAAACAGATATATATTTAACAGAAATCAATAAACACAGAATAAAATCCAATGTCAGACACACAATCCATTTACAAGTCCGTTCTGGGTCTGAACGAAACCGGAGGCACTTTCCTCGCATATCCATCCATCTCCAAGTACGTCTGGACGACCACCAACTATTTCCATCCTCTTGGGTGTACAACCCAATCAGGATCGTCAGTAATTTCCCAAACGATGTGAAGACTTCCGGCCTTCGACCACCGTCTTCATCTTCGACATATCGTCGAATCGGTTATTCAGAATGGGTATAAACCCGGCCTTTCTGAACAACCCGCGTATATTAAAACAAATGCTACACAAACACAACATACGCCTCATTCCAATTCATATTCTCAGGGATAGGTTCCCATTAATTTTATCCAAGATAAATTCTTTAAAATTTATCCTTTAATCTTCCTTTGGATGTCGTTTCAAACAAAATTATGGTTTTCTAAACTAGTCGAGATTAGCGAACCACACCGAAGTAATTATTTATTTTATTTCCCAATCCCAACCTATTCATCCCATGAAGCAAAACTGGTAATACTACATATCTAACACCACAGTGTTATCGGTAAAATTGATTACCATTTCACATTCAAATCTAATTAAAGATTTAACTATCGCTCTGGAGCAAAACTGGTGATACTCCATTCTCGCTCATTTGCCAAATTTGATAATTTAGATTATCAATTCACGTTTCGATCTAATTGAAGATTCCTTAAAACTCCTTTTTCTGGGTTAAAGAACTAATGTCATTTAAATCACAGTTCACGATAAACCCAAATCACATTCTATTTATTATCGGGTTAAAGAACAAGTGTTATTTAGAAACACCGTTCACGATAAACCCACAAATCAATTCTATTTAAAATTCATTTCAAATCCAATTTATTTATTTGAAAATAAATGGGTTTTAATTTTAATTCAAAACTAGTTCATTTTGATAAAAATCTATTTTTATCTTTCCAAATATGGAGTTTTTCACCCCAATTTTTCCCAAATCATTTCTTATGATTTTACACAAATTATTACTATTTTTAATAATTTTATCAAGGCCCGTACAGTCGATTTCCATCAACGGCCATCGAACTGCACTTATAGCGACCTTTTTCAAATTTGATTTGGACGTATCTCCACATCCAACCGTTAGATTTCAAATTTCTAATACTCGTTAGAAATCTCTTTTCGATACGAACCCAACGGTTCCGGTTTTAGGAGAATCCGACGGTCGGATCTCCCGTAATGTCCGTTTGAAATAAATGGTCAAAATTCACGAACTGCCGCGGCGCGGCGCGTTATATTCAGGCCATTATATTATATATATAATATATAATATATTTTTCGTCGATTTCTATTTAAAACGCATTATATAAATAGTTTTTAAATTCGTTTCAAAACAATTTCAACTTCCATTTCAATTCAAAAAAAATTGAATTCTTCCTTATAAATTCGTTTTAAAATTCATTTCTATTCAATTCAATTTGAATTCATTTCAATTCGTTTTCAATTCAATTTGAATTCGTTTTCAATTCAATTCGAATTGGTTTTCTATTCAGTTCAATTCAAATTCGTTTTCTATTCGATTCAATTCAAATTGGTTTTCTATTCGATTCAATTCAAATTCGTTTTCTATTCGATTCAATTCAAATTCGTTTTCTATTTGATTCAATTCAAATTGGTTTTCTATTCGATTCAATTCAAATTCGTTTCCTAATCAATTTAATTCAAATTCGTTTTCTATTCAATTCAATTCAAACCAAATAAAATAACCAACTACACATCCAAACAATTTAACAAACAAGCCATACATGGTCTGTGGATGACGGGTGTCGGGTGCTACGAAACACCGTCTGCATCGTAGTATATATATATATATAACTAGAAAGAGAAATTGAAGAGTGAGAAGTTCTCACCGATAGCTATCCCAATTCCACGCCACTTCAAATGTAGAAGTCTTCGTCATTTTCGCCTTTTAGTCATCTTCGTTGCCCGTATTCTCTACATATGTAAAAATCGAATTTTTACTTCGCTATACAATATACAAAAATCTCGCCTTTTCAAATTCATCATTATAAAAATCACATTTTTATTGTGCTACACATAAAAAGATGATATTTCTAATATTCCTATCATGTAAAAATTATATTTTTAATTCTCTACATAAACAAAAATCATATTTTTACATCTTCTACAAAACAAAGATTATATTTTTGATACTTTAAAATATATATATAAAAACAGCATTTTTATTCTGCTAAAGTATAAACAGAAAAAAAAAACTGATTTTCATATAAAATAAATAAATAAATTACTTACAGTAATCGGCGAAAGGGGGGGTCGATTTCAGGCGACGGATGGACGGAGGGGGGGATGCGGCGGTCTGATGGCGGCGGAGGGGCCCAGGGCGTCGGGTTTGGCTGCGTCGGTTTCTTCGATGGGGACTCGGTGGTCTTCGATTGCTGGAGGAGATGGGAGACTGCGAGGTGGGGGCTGGAGATCGGAGGGACGGGCGGCGACTCCCTGGGTGCGGCGGCGGCTGTGTGTTCCTACGTTCTTTTTTTTTTTTGTTTTTTTCCTTTTGTGATTCGAACTAATTAATGAAGAACGGGAGGGGGGGGGGGGGGGGCAGAGAGAAATAAGGGGAGGGAGAGAGAAGATTATATTTTTTTTATTTAATTATGAAAAAGTTGACTTTTACATACGACCTCGAAACGAGGCCCACCGCCTGTCGTCCATAGCGTATTACCCCCATTCCGAACACAATGGGATATGTAAGCTGATTCGATCGTTTCGATCAGTTTTCGTCAAAATCAACATATAACTATATATATTGAATTTGAACGCGCATTTCAATTTACCGGGGTCGCATACTAACTCGGAAAATCCCCGAAAAATAATTTCTAGCTTCCTATTGACGATACGGTCCTAACAAAACTAGTTTCGTCGAATTCCGAGACCGTTGGAAAAATGGCCAATTTCCAGTCGATTAAAATCAACTGAAACTGGTCAAACGCGTTTTCCTTTGCCGCGCTCACATATTGAATCGAAAAATTATGAAATTTGAATCCTAGCAATAATTTGTCATCACGGATCCAACAAAAGTGGTTTCGTCGAAATCCGAGGTCGTTTGCAAAATTTCCATTTTTAAGGGCCTGAATTCCATAGCGACTATTCAGAATTTTCAACTGGACATATCTTTTGATTCCCGCTATGAAATCTCGATTTTTCGGATTCGTTGGAAAGATATTCTCAATTAGATCCTATTGTTTTTCGTTTCACTAAAATCCAGTTTGTTTTGCACCCGGTACGTTCAATTGAAGTTTGAAATCGAATTATCGAACTACCGCGCCATTTTCAATTCTATTTATAATTATATATAATTATTTATATTCTAACGACGACGTATATAAATATATACGTTCTAATTATATTCAAAATAAATTTCTCGTCGATATTATTTGAAATAATCTATTTTAAATATTCAAAATTCGCTAAAATTGCCAAAATAAAATTTTTAAACTGGTTTAGAATTTCCGGGTTATTATTACACATGTATACAATAACAACGATGAATAATCAACCATCATCCAAAGTGCATTCTACACTGTATAAGCATCGAATATAAATATTTAACGCTCATAACAGTCTGTCAATCAATCGATCGACATACGACTAACTATTGGGATTAGTGTATGTCATATATCATCTCAATACCCGTGTGGGGTTTCAAACAATCAAACACAAATTTTATTTGTGCAGTTGGGCGATGTGTAAAATTTATCGTCCCAAATAATATCAGTCAAATGTGTGTATACAAACAATTCATCCGATTTGTTTATTTTTGTTTCATCTCATATACACGTTAAAAATTCTATTTTTAACTATATAAATATTTTATTTTATTTCACATCATATAACACAATCAACTACACATCAAAATCAAACAACCAAGCATACAAGCCGTCCATGGTCTATGGACGACGGGTGTCGGGTGCTACTAAACACCGTCTGCATCCTAGTATATATTTATATAACTAGAAAATTAAATTAAAGAGTGAGAAATTCTCACCGAATTGCTAATCCAACGCCACGACTCTTCTTAGGTAGAAATCTTCGCCGTTCTTGCCTCTTGTCAATTTTCACTGCCCGTACTCTCTACATATATAAAAATCGATTTTTTACTATGCTATTCAATATATAAAAATCGAATTTTTACTATGCTATTCAATATATAAAAATCGAATTTTTACTATGCTATTCAATATATAAAAATCGAAGTCTTACTTCGCTATTCAATATATAAAAATCGAATTTTTACTTCGCTATTCAATATATAAAAATCGAATTCTTACTTCGCTATTCAATATATAAAAATCGAATTTTTACTTTGCTATTCAATATATAAAAATCGAATTTTTACTTCGCTATTCAATATATAAAAATCGAATTTTTACTATGCTATTCAATATATAAAAATCGAATTTTTACTATGCTATTCAATATATAAAAATCAAAATTTTAAACTTCACATATGATAAAAATTATATTTATATTCTCTCTCTAATATAAAAATTATATTTTTATCCTTTCCTTAATGTAAAAATTACATTTTTATTGCCACTTCATGTATGAAAAATAAAACGAACTTTTCTACAACGAAAAATCTATTTTTCCTTCTATGAAAAATCAAAACTTTTTAATGAACAAAAATCAAATATTTACTTGATAAAAATCTAAACTTTATGCTAAATTAAAAATCAGTTTTAATGTTAAACAAAAAAATCCGTTTTAAATGTAAATAAAAATCAGTTTTAAATGTAAATAAAAATCAGTTTTAAATGTAAATAAAAATCATAGAAACTCACCGTTGTTGAACGAAGGGGGAGGAGGAAGGAGGGAAGGAGAAGTAGCGGCCGCACCAGCAGGAGGAGGGGGGGGGGGGGGAGGTCGCGCAACAGCAGGAAAGGGGGGGGGGGTATCGCATCGTCGTCGAGGTTAGGGGGGGTATCGTGGCGTCGCCGAGGTTAGGGGGGGTATCGTGGCGTCGCCAAGGTTGGGGGGGGGGGTATCGTGGCGTCGCCGAGGTTAGGGAGGGGGGGTATCGTGGCGTCGCCGGCGCCTGGAGGGGGGGCGCGACGAACTGGTCGAGGGGGGGGGGGGTCGCGATTCTTGCTGTAGGTTTTTTTTTCTTCTGAAATGATTTGGGGGAGAACAAAAGGGGGGGCCTATATATATTTTATATTTAATTCATTTTATTTTTCAGAAAGCAACCTTTTATTTTCACCTCGAAACGAGACCCACCGCTTGTCGTCCATAGCTAATTACCCCCATTCCGAACACAATGGGATATGTATCGTAAGCTGATTTGATCATTTCGATCAGTTTTCGTCAAAATCAAAATATACTCTATATATTGAATTTGAACGCGCATTTCAATTTACCGGGGTCACATACTAACTAGAAAAATTCCAGAAAAATATTTTCTAGCTTCGTATTGACGATACGGTCCTAACAAAACTAGTTTCGTCGAATTCTGAGACCGTTGGAAAAATGGTCATTTTCCAGTCGATTAAATTCAACTGAAATGGTCAAAACACGTTTTACTTCGCCACGCTCACATATTGATTCGAAAAATTATGAAATTTGGAATCTAGCAATAACTTTACATCACGGACCCAACAAAAGTGGTTTCGTCGAAATCCGAGGTCGTTTGCAAAATTTCCATTTTTAAGGGCCTGAATTCCATAGCGACTATTCAGAATTTTCAACTGGACATATCCTTTGATTCCCGCTATGAAATCTCAATTTTTCGGATTCGTTGGAAAGATATTCTCAAATAAATCCCATTGTTTTTTGTTTCACTAAAATCCGGATTATTTTGCACCCGGTATGTTCAATTGAAGTTTGAAATCGAATTATCGAACTACCGCGCCATTTTCAATTCTATTTATAATTATATATAATTATTTATATTCTAACGACGACGTATATAATATATACGTCGAATTCTATTCAAAATAAATTTCTCGTCGTCATTATTTAAAATAATTCATTTTAAATGTTCAAAATTCGCTAAAATTGCCAAAATAAAAATTTTAAACTGACCCAGATTTTCGGGTTGTTACATATTCCTCTTATAGAGTTTGTTTGATGCGGGAGTACTAATCGATTATGAGCTGATATTATTTCTGAGATGATTTCATTTAGAATGAAAGTATGATTTTGGGTTTATCGTGAACGATGTTTTAAATAATATTTGTTCTTTAACCCATTTAAAGAAAAAGATGATTTTCAAGTTAAGCCAAAGAGAATTCTTTATTTAATTTCAATGTAAAGATTTAATGAAAGAGTTTCCCCTAGCAAACAATAATGGGAATGAAGTTTAAAGATCATGTACAAGATAAACGAGGTTTTTACCCAACGACAAGATTAAGAAATTGCAAGTATGATTTGGCGCCAAAGATATGATTAGGGAAAGTCAAAAGAAATTTACCATAATTATGGTTAATGAATGGTTTAGATTTGAGTAAGCGTGTTTTCATGTAAAGATAATGTAACAACCCGTATTTTTAATAACATATTATAATGTAATTCAAGGCAGGATTAAATTCTAAAATCTGAATCAAGGGAAACGGGCTGTGCCATTGCGTTCGTCTCGGAAAAATACGCGAAATAGAGTCCGAGTTTTCGAAAAACGGAGTCCGTATGACCAAGTTATGGCCCAATGAAGTTTTCAGAAAATTCTAAGCCCGAAAACAGTTCGAATTCGGATTCAGATTCGAATTCAAACCAAAACAGATAGGCGGGATTTTTCCCGCCCCAGGCAGGGTCGACACAGGGGTCGACACCAGTGTCGACCCCCCCAATGGGTCGACACCCATGTCGACCCATGGGTCGACACCCATGTCGACCCAGGGGTCGACTCCTTCCCCCGGGTGGCCAAGTGGCCTGGTGCGCCTACTTTGAGTTTGGGTCAGATCTGGTGGCTAATGACGGGATTTGATGGCTCGGATTGAATCTAGGGTTAATCCTATGGCTAATACTATCCTAATCTTCTATAAAAAGACCCCTAAGCCTAGCCTAAATCATCATTATTCAACCCTACAACTAAACTATGCCAAATTTGTTTCTCTCATGGCCTCCACTCTCATGCTAAAATTTCTAAGTTTATTTATATGAGAGATTTTGAGTTCATACAAGTGTTTTCCAAGCTTGTATGAGTGTTCTTAGTTTGCATTCAAGTCAAGTTGCAACATTTCTATTACAAAGCAAGGGTTTTTATTGATTTGGCTCAAGGGTTTTTCATTTGGAGCTTTCATATTTGGGTTTTTTTGGTGATTGCATAATGGCTTCGTCTCAATCTTTATAATAAATATTCATTTGTGTCTTCATAGCATTGTAAGCCCTTTTCTACTTTCTTTTTTTGAACTATAAAGTTAAATGAATGATGCAAGTTTGGTTTGATCATTATGATATGCAAGTTTGGTTGATCATTATGTTATGCAAGTTGGTTTAATCATTATGTATGACACATGTTGCTATGTTATGCAAGTTTAGGTTGATCATTATACACATGTTATCATGTTATGCAAGTTAAACTTGAGTTTGTGAGCTTAAAGCTTCAAGCTTTATATTAAAGGTTGCATTTTGGCAACATGGAAGTTATCATATCCCTTATGATAACTTGCATGTGAGGCTAAATGCGAACTTCTAGCAACTTCTACATGTCATTTATCACCATGTATCACTTATATGCTAAGTTTGGTTTTATGCATACTTTTGAAGCCTAATAATGCAATGTGCAAGTATATGAACATATGTACATTTCATATGCCACCATGTTAAACTTGTGGCTTCAACACCTTTTTTGTCATGATTATGCCAAGTTCCCTATTTTATCCTTTATGCGTTGTTGCGATTATGTAAACGATGGGATCACGTTGGGGTTGGGTAACATTATGACATGAACATGGTTTTTTATAACATGACGTGATATGTTAGCTTGTAATTATGTTTTGGAAACATAATGGACATGACACTTAGAAAATATGAGTGTGGCCAACTCGAGGTTGGGTTGAGTTTGTAGCATAAATCTACCCGGACCCGCCCGGCTTAACTAGTGGCTACAAACAATAGGACCCAATGTGAGAAGTTGGTCATGTTGTGCTCGAACCCGAGGTTAGACCAAGTTGTGGTGTAAAGCTACCCGGACCCGCCCGGCTTAACTAGTAACCACAACAAGGTCTAATTTGAGAGGTTAAAGCACATTAAGTTAATTAATGCCTCCTGATTAGGGTTAAGTCATGGTCCACTTAATACTTAACCAATTTGGGCTTGATGGGTTAATCGGGGTTAAGTCATGAACCTTGGGTACACTTAACCAATTTAATCCACGTTTGGAGCGGGTTAACCACATTTAACCCGTTAAGAAACCCTAGTTGCGTGGTCCTTTTCAGCAGTAACTCTCTTGATAGTATCATGATACCCTAGGGACTAGGCTAGGGTGGGGCACGATTACTGGGCTGACATGTAAGCGACCAAAATGACGGCTGAGTAGGTACGCCGGTGTGGGTCCAGGCGGACTATGGTCGTGCACATAGTCCGGAGTTGGAAAATCAGGCACGGGTACCAGTAGATCTAGACTGTGCATGCTTGATTTGTGTCCGAGGTTGACACCCTAGGACTTGATACACCCTAGGGTGGACCTAGCGCAGTTTAACTACATTTCATGTTTGGGCCGTATGACACCGACACTTGACGAGTTAGGCTTATAGGGAGCCGATCAACTAGACCGTGTAGTTGGACCTTGATTTAGGTCACCTCATGATATTGGGCCAAGCTTGGGCCAAGGGATCAATTCTTGTTTTTACTTGACATGTTAGAATGCTAGTACACCCTTGGTGCAAAACTTAACCTTGATTATGCGATGACACCTTTATCTATCTTGTTAGTTAATCATCATGCCAGTATGTTGTTATCCTTATGTTCATCTCAGCTTCTCATGCCAGTTAACTTTACTAGTTCATGGACTGATAGTAGTTAGGGCTTACCAGTCTTTTTGACTGACTTGTTTTCTTTCGCCTCTTTTCTTCCGTTTCCCCCCCTCAGGTCCTCAGGGTGGGAACATTGGAGCTTAGCTTGGATCTTTATAGCTTGCTTACTGGATTTGCTCATGTACGGTTTTGGACATTGAGCTAGCTATGGTTTATCACTTCACTTTGGGGATAGTACTTTATGTATTTCAGTTTTTCAGTTTATGCTTTTCTCTAGACTTTGTTTGTTGGAAAATAAAGACCAAGTACTTTGTTGTAACTTGATTATGGTTTTGAAATGCTAGTTTGATCCGCTGCTTTATTTACTCTGTTTTACTTACATGTTCTGTCTTGTGATATCTGCATGCATGTTTACCTCGTTTAACGCCCCTCCAAAGCTAGTGTCCTTGTTAGAGTGGCATTGGCGGAGGTGGGGTGTTACAGATAAGATTTAATCTTTAACAAGGTTTTAAAGTTTGGGATTAATAAAGAAAATTAAACTTACTGAAATACGAGGGAAATTAGATAAGGAGTATTACAGTTTTTCTCCATGGGAGAATAGGATGGGAATGGGATAATGATTTAAGTAAAGAACCTTGGAAATGAGACTTAGTAGATCTCAGATATGATCCTATTGGTTTTAAAGGATGCACTAATCCATATGGTTAATAAGGTATGTTTAAGATGATTTGGAAATCTTATAGCTTAACTAAGTCTGAGAATGAATCCAACCAATTAAAGAAAAATTCAATTTAAAGGAGACTTGATACGGAATTTGATAATGCAAAGGATTTTAAGTTGGCGCTAATTATTTCGAAA
This sequence comes from Allium sativum, assembly GCA_030737875.1. Taxonomy (NCBI): domain Eukaryota; kingdom Viridiplantae; phylum Streptophyta; class Magnoliopsida; order Asparagales; family Amaryllidaceae; genus Allium; species Allium sativum. Next base: position 360,686,967 of record CM060916.1, on the reverse strand, counting down.
TCACCGGGTTTAACCCATTTTGAATAATTATACGATGAGATTGAGCGATTTTAGATACTGAAGATGGTGGTTGAAGATTGGGGATCTTCACATCATTTGGATTAATTGTTGATGTCTCGATTGGGTCATAGACGCGATACGAGGTTATAAGTGGCAGTGGTCCGAACGTAGTTGGAGTTTTCCGGATTTGCAAGGACCTCTAATAAGTTACCTTCCTTTTTTTCAAAACCCAGAACGGACTTGTAAATGGATGGATGTATGTTGTTGTATTTTACGGCATACTAAATCGGTTTCTATTGATGATATATCAGCTAGGTGGCGAAGGATCTATCCTCTTAGCTTACACCATTCTCTGAGACATATGTACCAAGAGGGTTATATATTAATAGATACCGACTATATATTGTGAATTGACAATGTGGCATGCTAAGTGCTAATGGTTGATAGATCAAAGCTTTTTTTTGAAAAACAGAGCTTTATGGAACGTGACTACAAAGCCTCACAACTCGAGAATGACCAAAACAGGATGTGTACGACAAAATTATAGTCATAACGTTTCTTCTATATAGAAGGTGATGCTATGATATAGAGCCATACCAATTTACTTATGCGGATGATAGATCGAGAGCCCTCGGATAAAGGTTGGTCACGACCATGCATGTTATCTTTAGGTATAACTCAAATTCCACCCAGTTAAGGGGTGGATCGGCTTTATGGGCACGGAGGCAGTTTAGCTCCCTGGGACATCCCTCTAAAGGTGCATCCACCTATGGAAAAAGGAAGATCCTTTTCCTGATCATTATTGGAATCCAATACCCAATACGAGCCTTACAGTTTTAGATGTAAGCCTCTATGTCAATGTAATGGGATATGGCATTATGCTGGCTAAGATTTATGCATTTACTTTCAAAAGTAGTTTCCATATTGGACATTAATATTAATACCAAAGTGTTTTCGTGTATCAAGCACGTTTGATTATCATAAGGTAAAACTTGCTCCTAATGGTGTGCCCTTACGTTGTGTGATGGGATGCGAGTCTTATGATAACTTCATCTTCCAAAAACACTGCGGATTTTTGTGCACTGGTATTCATGTGGAGGAACCCATTCTCTGTTATACGGCGTGGTCCTGTGATATACCTCACTTTAAAACAAACCTAAGAACAACTATTTTATGTTTCTCATGCCAGTCCCATGATTGATCTATAGTTTTATCTTCTTACAAACTCGGGTGTCCTTATTTTCCACACGAACGACCTAATATTCAGGTTCGTAATTAAGTCTATTTTAGAGCTATGTATGGAAGCTGGTTTTGGATTGGAGCAAGAGCAAAAGCTGGATGTTTTGGATTCTTTCTGAGGACTCGTTCTCTTTATGTTATTTCCATCGTGTATTTTCCCACTATGTATGTACTTCTTATTATACTCTGATATTTACCGCTGCACTTTGATATATTCGTTGTACTATGATGTAAAAGTTATTGTAAAGATAATGAAAAAGTTCTTTTGTTTAGTTCTTTTGTGTTGTAACCCCAAAACGATATTGATCTGGTGTTCGAATCTCCAAAGTTGATGCTTGAGTTGAGTCAAATGCCGATCTTTGAAGGTCGAAATTCCAGGTCATCACATTTGGTATCAGAGCTTTGATTTATTCAAAGTTTTGGGGAATGAATAGGAGGAAATAACCCATCAGAGCCAGGACTAGTAATATCCTAGAAGAGAAACCCATTAGAGATAGGGTTAGTAATACCCTAGAATGAGTTCAGAGTACTAATGTGAGAGAGAAGAATTTCAATATAAAAATGAGTTTTAAAAAGTTATATTTAGAATAAAAAAGATAGTTTATATTAATTATAAAAATTTGGAACTGAAATGGAAATTATCGACAATTTTGGACAGCCGATAAGTTTTGAAACTTGTTAGGTAAACTCGTTTCTTTGATATCATTGTTTTCAGTTTTCTCTTCTATTTCAATTTCCAAGGAAAAATTCTTTTAAGTAGGGGAGATTGTAACCACCTAAATTTTTGTCAATTTGAAATAAGAATTGAATGGATATATATATATATATATATATAATTTTAATTAGAAAATATACCATTTGAATTTCAATTTAATTTAACATTTGATTAACAAAATATTCAACTTTGAAAATATTTGTTGATATTGAAATTTAATGTAGTAAGTAGCTAAGTATTTTAATTAGTAACATTTGTATTTGAATTAAGTACTTAAGTCAAGATTAAGCTAAGCTAAACAATTACTGAGCTAATTAAATAAAACACATCCATGTGCTTACTTTTGAAGTGTCACTTTCTTCCACCTCCTTCTCTTCTCTTTACACCTCATTTGCTCTTTATTTCCCTTTCATCATTTTGTCCTTTCGAGTTGCCTAATTACTATGGCTCCTCCTCTTAAATAAAATAAAGCACCTTATCTTCTCTCTCATCTCACTTCCCCCTCTTCCTTTATGGTCATTCCCTCATACCCCTGGGCCGAGCCCTATTTCACCTAAAAAACTCACCTTTCCCACATTAAACCACTCAAACACCTTTTTTCTTTAAAGATCCAAGCCTATACACTATAAAAATTCCGCCTTTAAACCATTTCAAGCATAAAAATGTCTCCTTTTTAATTTTTGTTTATAGTTAGTAAGCATAGAAAAGTTTTGTTGAAATCACGGGTGAAAAATAGTTCATGATGCTGGAGTACCGTTCGCTTGAATATTGGAAGAAATTGGAATTAAAGTGAGAAAGCTAGGACCATTAGACTTAGAGAACGAAGGAGTGGATCCCTCGGTGAGAAAACTACACGCTTAAGGGATAAGTTAGTAGCTTATATATATGCTTGGATTTGATTTGATAATGAATAAATAAGATATTGGGTTATTGTTGGATGCTATGTGGTTTATGGGATGATGCTAGCTTGGTTTGATCTGATAATTAAGTGTTAATGATATAAATACTTAAGTTAGTAAAGTAAAATTCTTATCTTTAAGTGTTAATGATGTAAAAACTTAAGTTAGTAAAGTAAAAAATGTGATCTTTTAGTGTTATTGGTGTAAAGATAAATAAAGATATGATCTTTAAGTTTTAATGATGTAAACGCTTGGGTTAAGAAAGTAAAAATATGACCTTTAAGTGTTAATGATGTAAACACTAGGGTTAAGGAAGTAAAAACGTGATCTTTAAGTGTTAATGATGTAAACACTCAAGTTAGTAAAGTAAAAAAGTGATCTTTAAGCGTTAATGATGTAAATACTTAAGTTAGTAAAGTAAAAAATGTGATCTTTTAGTGTTAATGATGTAAATACTGAAGTTAGCGAAGTAAAAATATGATCTTTAAGTGGTGATGATGTAAACACTTGGGTTAAGGAGTAAAAATATGATCTTTAAGAGCTAGTAAGGTGAACCCTTAAGTTAATGACACCCTATGTTGAGTATGTGGTTGTTGGATGTGGACTTTGTTGATATCGGACCTTAAGTGGTTATTGGATGTTATATTGAATAATAAATGGTCACTAGATATTTACTCGTTAATTTAATGACATCTTATTTGTTTGTCATTGGACGTTAATGGTTGTTAACGATTGTTAATGGATGTTAATAATGTGTTAATCCCATATAAGTTGGATTATATGCTGATTGATTAAGTCTCATTCCAAATCAGAATTTAAATTAATATTTTATTAATTAAATAATAAGTGAAAAATAAAAGTTCAAATTTGATATCCGACTTTTTACAGAATTAAATTAATTAAAATCAGTAAGATAAACTTTTGTAAAAGAAAAAAATTGGTTTGATAAAATTAAAGTTAATTTATAGCATGTTAATGTTTAAAATTGAAAATAAATCGATTTCAATTTAATAGAAAAGTGAAGTTTGATTTGCTATACAAATAAAGTCCAAATTTTAATTTTATTATTCCGATAATCTTATACATTATTATTATTGGCAAAGCCGACCGGTTTTTAAGGTGACTGTAAACACCTTTATTAAAACTAATAATAAAAATCAGTATAGTACAGGTGATTGTTAGTAGATAATTAATTAGTTATTCGATTTCTAGGGTGAACCGTCCACCACATACAGAATTTAAAGTGTTTCGTCCACTCTATCTATACAGGTTTACAGTACTAGAGCTAGCTAATTTACTGGACTACAAATAATCCCGACGCTGGGAGTTAAATACAGTTTGCTGGGTAAATAATTAAAACAACCATTAAACTACTCAACATACTTCCATATGCCATGTACGGAAATAGTGTTAGAGACACTTACAATCTCGTAGACACATGGCACCTCAAGACAGAGCAAGCCATCCTGATTTAACCAACCTTTCGACCTTATGTCAGCAGTAGGAGGACCATACTGCGAACATCACATATCGAGGCAACCATAAAAAACCGTCACTATGCTTGGCATCGTAGAACAATAAACATAATTGGCCCCAAATTTACATGAACTCCACACCAAAATGTATGAGCCTGATCATTGCTTCATTGTTACAACCATGGCTGGCATTTAAGCAATCCTGAACAATCCTAAAGCAAGGACCAAGACAGCAAGAATCATGAGAAAGCAGGACGTCAAGTGCCAATAACTGTAATGTCCCGACTTTTTCTAGCTTTTGATATTTGACTTTAATGAAGGAATTAAAATAAAATATGCTACTTAAAAAACTAAATGATTATAAAACATATGTATAAACATATGTATGGATGAATGTACAAATAATGTACATACTTGTTTATATTTTAAGATTTGAAAATATAATATAAGTATACAACATTCAGGTATAAACCATAACATGAAATCTTTAATACACATGTAGGTATAATAGCTCATATACAAGTATTGTTTTACACCATAACAAAGTAAGAATTTGCAAACTAAACCCTTATAAAAATAACATGAATTACATGTAAGAAAAAGGGGCATTCTGTCACTTTAAAAATATAAGGACCTTACAACATAATAAAGACAAGTAAGTGTACATACACAGGTAGAATTCGGATAGCACATACATACAAAAGCACACGCACACAACAAGTTTGGTCAATTGACCAAATGGAAATATCTCGGAATGTACCAAGACAAAAGGGGCCAAGTCAACAAACCATATTAGATTTAACTGTGAATAGTAAGACTAACAATAGGTTATATCCATTCCCTAAAACCTCAGCACAACTTGCAAGTATGGAATTCTCCCTATCTAAAATATCAAGCATTTCAAAAATATAATTGAAACCATTGTTTATTGCTAAAAATATGAGAAGGATATGCAACATTTAATGAAAATATGGTAGGATATTGTGTGCTTCTAGAAGCCCAAACATAGGACAAATTTATTGGCCAAGTATATAGTAAACTAATATTTTCTTGCATGAGAATTTTTCCTTGAATTATGCCGTAGGAACTAAAACAAGGGGTGAAGATATTATAGAGAACACTGTAGCGAATAGGAGAGGAAATTGATTTTAAAACACATGAGGTTTGGCTATAAATACTACTCAAGAATCTACATCTTCTTCACAGCAAACACTAAGTTTAGAACTAAAATTTTTGAAATCATTCTAAGCAGGAGTTAGAAAGCTTTCAAGTGAGTAAACTGTTTCTCTCTTTATTTAATAATCATCTCTGATTTTAGTGTAAACTTAGGCCACTAATTTATTCATTTAATTGTTAAAACGCTGGGAAAAATGATGGATAACATCAAACAAACCTTTTGGTCAACTGAAATGGAAGTAACATCAAACTTAGGACAAGATCTGGTGAATAAACCTTTCCAATGGTTCACTAGTAATTATATAATCTACAAACACTTTCAGGTACATATATGATTAGAAACATTTGTGTGAACTGATGAAGACTGGATCATAGTTTGAGTCTCTGTTTAGGATATAAAACCATTACCTCCTATATATAAAAATAAAACTCAAATTCCATTGAATTTGAAGAAAGGAGTTCAACATCAAGATGTTCATACGTGACTGAAGTTTAATCAAAAAAATAAATATTCACTCCAAATAATAATATATAATCATATATATTTACATAACAGTAAGGGGAGTTCTCTGATAAATTTGCAATCACTTAAATTTATAGTTTCAGTTATACGAGTGAGATCATACTGGTATATGATGATTTTTAAAACTAACATCATGATTTTTAAAACTCTATTGATTGAGTTAGGAGTTATTTTAGATCTGAGTGAGGAAAATTAAATTCACGAGTTGGAGTTGATTTCAAAAACTGTTTTCGTGGGGGTCGGGCCGGGGGTATACGGAGATGTGGCTGGAGTTTAGTCGGTGCTGGTGGTCTGAGGAGGCCGGGGGAGGTCGATTTAGGTTTTTAGTTATGTTTGGGTGTAGGGTTTTTAAACGTCACGTTTGGGGTCCTCTATTGATCAAGCGTTCTGGAATCAAGGGTGGAGGCGCAACCGAGGTTGGTGAGCCGTTTGGAGGTGGTGCTGTCACTTCGGATGAATGGAGTTGACCTAAGGAGGTGCGACTTTAAGGTCGACTGCTATTGGTTTATTTTCAAATTAATGGTGAAAAGATTGATTTGGAGAAGAAGGGGATTTAAGGTGGAGGCAGCAGGTCAGTGGCGATCATGGGTGTGGATGCGACTTGCTAGTGGCGGTCTGGGGGTCGTCCGGCGAATGGGGAAGTGGTTCACGTGCACAGTTGTGCGTGTACAGGAGGTGGAAAAGTGGTACTTAGGGTACTTTGGCAGGGAAGGGAAATCATGTGAGCGGCATTGGATTTTGACGAAAAAGCAAGGTGTTTGGACGGTTTGCATTTGGCACTTTGGCAAAGGGACTTGGCAGCTAAAACTGGTACTTGGCAAACTTGGTATTGGGAATAAATGGAAGTGGTACTTTGCGAAGAATGGAAGTGGTACTTTGCGAAGCAAGGAATGTTATTTTGCGAAGCAAGGAGATGGTACTTTGTGAAGTGATCGGGCACGGTACTTTGGCGGAGCGTGGAGTTTTGGGCCGAATTAGCTTGCGCAACGTGGCGTTTTGAAAAGTGGCACTTGAGAAACTGGTACATTGGCAGATACGCAAACAAAGGAGATTCTGAACGAAGTTTTAGTTAAAATCAGTTTTAAATAAAATTAAAATTAAAATTAAAATGAAGAAGAAAATAATAAAAAATTAAAAGAGAATTTTTACTTAAATATCATAGGCAAGTGGAGGGAGCACAACAGCAAGAAGATCTAAGTGCAGAAGCTCGACGGTAGAAGTTCTACGAATTTTAAAATAGAAATAATAAAAGAAATAATTTAAATAAATTATAAATCTAATGTATTTATGATTAATGATGAGTAAGGAAATAATGTACAAGGATTACAGAAGAATTAAACATCATATAAACATCGATGACACACGAAGTATAATACCGTGTGCAACGCACACGCTTTATTTGTTCATTTATAAATGATGGTCAAAACTGAATAAAATACTGTGTGCGACGCATACACTTAAATTGTTCATTTATAAACGATAATCAAAATATCAAGATACAAACAAAGCAAACATATGCTTTTTTGTTTGACTGAAACTCATAATTAAAGGATGTGTAAACTGAATTATAATCATGGTAGGCCGATAATTATTTATCGACTATAAAAGACATTACGTACATCGTTTCGAAAAGACCGAGATAAATGTTCCACTTCGACTCGAATTATACGACTCCTGTTAGAGATATTGAAAACGAAGATATGCAAGGGCTATTCTAAATAATACCTTCGGTCTGTTCAATCCCAGGATAAACCAGAATGGACGGATGTCTGACAACATATATCAATTAGATTCTACACATCAACTTTACATAAGTATATTACGTTGGTGGCGGATAAATTCGTTCCTTTTAGCCTTATTGCACGCAATATATTTGGGTAATCGAATGAGTGTTTCTGATGGATATGACGATGTGGCATTCAAAGTAATTGAAGAAATAATTTGTCAGAAGGATAAACGTGACTTCAAACCTCACAACCAGGAAATGACAAAAAATCGGGCTAGGCAGCATGACTAGTTGGGTCATACCCAAGCAGGGTGTATTATCACCATCTAGAGTAATTCCTTTTTTTCTTATCTCTTTTCCACTGCTGCAGTATTCGGTAGCGGTTGCTGATCCCAACCGTGGAGGTGGTAATATATTCGTTACACTCAAGCTAAATGAGTGGACGGTCATGTGAGGCCGGGTTGCAAGACGTTCTTGTTGAACCCCAGTGTATCCTCTCTAGAGTACACTAATTGGCAGGTGCTCCCCTACCTTGTCTGTTGGAATCCAATCTCCAATAAGCGCTCTATGGTTTTATATTTTATACTATATACGTGAACGTGAGATGCAAGCTTTTCACTAGATGATTATTTATTTGATCAAAACTATCGTAATATCAAATGTTCTGATATAAAATATTTGGGTCATTATCCATATATTAGTTATGGATTGGTCTAAAGATTTCTAAAGTAAATGAATCTTTCCAAATGGAAAACCCTATTCCTTATTTCCCTGTTTATAATCTATTTAACTGTGTTTACTCACACCAGTCCCATGACTGAACCAGAGTTTATTTTCTGTGTTTCCTAAACTCTTGGATACTCATAATATTTATTATGAGTATACAAGTAATTCAGGTAGGCAAGTGGAAACCTATGAAGTTCAAGTTCAAGACCGGTCTAGTAGCATATCCATATCTATGTATCCAGTTTGAATATCTGTATTATCCTAGTCATGATGTATAATTATGTTGTTGTACTATGGCAATGTATTATGATGTATCAGACCCTGTTATGTAATATATCAAGTATTTTGTTAAATTCCTCCGTGAGATTCTGATGTTTTCTTATTCTGCTATTCTATTAAGTTCTATCTTTTCTATCTCATCTTCTAAATTCTTTCGATAATGACACGACTTTCGAGGCATCGAAAATCGTGCTAGTACAGTTGGTATCAGAGCTATTGGTTGAGTAGTAACCTTGGCTCTGTTGTGTAACTCAGTAGAGATAGGGTTAGTAACACTCTTGATTGAGTTTGGATAAGTATTGAGAGAGCGTATTTTGAAAATTTAAACTATAAAGTAAATTGTATACTTAGTATAGGACAACTTGAGTTATTGTTTGGATATAGACCCGTATGAGTTAAGTAACTAATTTTGTAATAAAATCAAAATTTTGGATTTTAGAAATAAGATGACTGAATTCCAAATAGATAAGGAGTCTGTTCAGAAGGTACAAACATATAAGAATATGACTGTAAATTGGATTCTACTCGTGACTTTATACTTTCGGGGACGAAATTCTTTTAAGAGGGGTGGACTATAATGTCCCGACTTTTTCTAGCTTTTGATATTTGATTCTAATGAAGGAATTAAAATAAAATATGCTACTTAACAAACTAAATGATTATAAAACATATGTATAAACATATGTATGGATGAATATACAAATAATGTACATACTTGTTTATATTTTAAGATTTGAAAATATAATATAAGTATACAACATTCAGGTATAAACTATAACATGAACTCTTTAATGCACATGTAGATATAATAGCTCATATATAAGTATAGTTTTACACCATAACAAAGTAAGAATTTGCAAACTAAAGCCTTATAAAAATAACATGAATTACATGTAAGAAAAAGGGGCATTCTGTCACTTTAAAAATATAAGGACCTTGCAACATAATAAAGACAAGTAAGTGTACATGTTCAGGTAGAATTCGGATAGCACATACATACAAAAGCACACACACACAACAAGTTTGGTCAATGGAAATGGCAGTATCTCGGAATGCATACCAAGATAAAAGAGGCCAAGTCAACAAACCATATTAGATTTAACTGTGAATAGTAAGACTAACAATAGGTTGTATCCATTCCCTAAAACCTCAGCACAACTTGCAAGTATGGAATTCTCCCTATCTAAAATATCAAGCATTTTAAAATTACAATTGAAACCATTGTTTATTGCTGAAAATCTGAGAAGGATATGCAACATTTAATGAAAGTATGGTAGGATATTGTGTGCTTCTAGAATCCCAAACATAGGACAAATTTATTAGCCAAATATCTAGTAAACTAATATTTTCTTGCATGAGATTTTTTCCTTGAATTATGTCGTAGGAACTAAAACAAGGGGTGAGGCTATTATAGAAAACACTATAGTGAATAGGAGAGGAAATTGATTTTAAAACACATGAGGTTTGGCTATAAATACCACTCAAGAACCTGCATCTTCTTCACAGCAAACACTAAGTTTAGAACTAATTTTTTTGAAATCATTCTAAGTAGGAGTTGGAAAGCTTTCAAGTGAGTAAACTGTTTCTCTCTTTATTTAATAATCATCTCTGATTTTAGTGTAAACATAGGCCACTGATTTATTCATTTAACTATTAAAAACCTGGGAAAAAGATGGATAATATCAAACAAACCTTTCGGTCAACTGAAATGGAAGTAACATCAAACCTAGGACAAGATCTGGTGAATGAACCTTTCCAATGGTTCACTAGTAATTATATATTCTACAAACACTTTCAGGTACATATATGATTAGAAATATTTGTGTGAACTGATGAAGACTGGATGATAGTTTGAGTCTCTGTTTAGGATATAAAACCATTACCTTCTATATATAAATAAAACTCAAATTCCATTGAATTTGAAGAAAGGAGTTCAACATCAAGATGTTCATACGTGACTGAAGTTTAATCAAAAAAATAAATATTCATTCCAAATAATAATATATAATCATATATATTTACATAACAGTAAGGGGAGTTCTCTGATAAATTTGCAATCACTTAAATTTATAGTTTCGATTATACGAGTGAGATCATACTGGTATATGATGATTTTTAAAACAAACATCATGATTTTTAAAACTCTATTGATCAAGTTAGGAGTTATTTTAGATCTGAGTGAGGAAAATTAAATTCACGAGTTGGAGTAAATGATTTCAAAAACTGTTTTCGTGGGGGTCGGGCCGAGGGTAGACGGAGGTGTGGCTGGAGTTTAGTCGGTGCTGGTGGTCTGAGGAGGTTGGGGGAGGTCGATTTAGGTTTTAAATTATGTTTGGGTGTAGGGTTTTTAAACATCACGTTTGGGGTCCTATGTTGATCGAGTTTTCTGGAATCAAGGGTGGAGGCGCGGCCGAGGTTGGTGAGGCGTTTGGAGGTGGTGCTGTCACTTCCGATGAACGGAGTTGATCTAGGGAGGTGCGACTTTAAGGTTGACTGCTGTTGGTTTATTTCCAAACTAATGGTGAAAAGATTGATTTGGAGAAGAAGGGGATTTAAGGTGGAGACAGCAGGTCAGTGGCAATCGTGGGTGTGGATGCGACATGCAGGTGGCGGTCTAGGTGTCGTCCGACGAATGGGGAGGTGGTGCACATGCACAGTTGTGCGTGTACAGGAGGTGGAAAAGTGGTACTTAGGGTACTTTGGCAGGGAAGGGAAATCATGTGAGCGGCATTGGATTTTGACGAAAAAGCATGGTGTTTGGAGGATTTGCATTTGGCACTTTGGCAAAGGGATTTGGCAGCTAAAACTGGTACTTGGCAAACTTGGTACTAGGCATAAATGGAAGTGGTACTTTGCGAAGAATGGAAGTGGTACTTTGTGAAGCAAGGAAGTGGTATTTTGCGAAGCAAGGAAATGGTACTTTGCAAAGTGATCAGGCACTTGGTACTTTGGCAGAGCGTGGAGTTTTGGGCCGAATTAGCTTGCGCAACGTGGCATTTTGTAAAGTGGCACTTGAGAAACTGGTACATTGGCAGATACGCAAACAAAGGAGATTCAGAACGAAGTTTTAATTAGAATCAGTTTTAATTAAAATTAAAATAAAAATGAAGAAGAAAATAATAAATAAAAAGAGAATTTTTATTTAAATATCATAGGCAAGTGGAAGGATGACAACAGCAAGAAGATCGAAGTGCAGAAGCTCGACGATAGAAGTTCTACGAGTTTTAAAATAGAAATAATAAAAGAAATAATTTAAATAAATTATAAATCTAATTTATTTATGATTAATTATGAGTAAGGAAATAATTTACAAGGATAACGGAAGAATTAAACATCATATAAACATCGATGACACACGAAGTAAAATACCGTGTGCAAGGCACACACTTTATTTGTTCATTTGTAAATGATGGTCAAAATTGAATAAAATACTGTGTGCGACGCTCACACTTAAATTGTTCATTTATAAACGATAACCAGAATATCCAGATATGAACAATGCAAACATATACTGTTTCATTTGACTGAAACTCATAATTAAAGGATGTATAAACTGAATTATAGTCATGTTAGGCCGATAATTATTTATTGACTGTAAAAGACATTACGTACATCGTTTCGAAGAGACCGGGATAAATGTTCCACCTCGACTTGAATTATACGACGCCTGTCAGAGATATTGAAGATGGAGACACGCAAGGGCTATTCTAAATAGTACATTCGGTCTGTTCAATCCCAGGACAAACCAGAATGGACGGGTGTTTGACAACGTATATCAGTTAGATTCTACACATCAACTTTACGTAAGTATATTACGTTGGTGCGGATAAATTCGTTTCTCTTAGCCTTATTGCCCGCAATATATTTGGGTAATCGAATGAGTGTTTCTGACGGATATGACTATGTGGCATTCAAAGTAATTGAAGAAATAATCTATCAGAAGGATAAACATGACTTCAAACCTAACAACTAGGAAATGACAAAAAATCGGGCTAGGCAGCATGGCTAGTTGGGTCATACCCAAGCAGGGTGTATTATCACCATCTAAAGTAATTCCTTTTGTTTTCTCATCTCTTTTTCACTGCTACAACATTCGGTTACGGTTGCTGATCCCAACCGTGGAGGTGGTAATATATTCGTTACACTCAAGCTAAATGGGTGGACGGTCATGTGAGGCCGGGTTGCAAGACATTCTTGTTGAACCACTAGTGTATCCTCTCTAGAGTACACTGATCAGCATGTGCTCCCCTGCCTTTTCTGTTGGAATCCAATCTCCAATAAGCGCTCTACGGTTTAGATTTTATACTATATATGTGAACGTGAGATGCAATCGTTTCACTAGATGATTATTTATTTGATAAAACTATCGTAATATCAGATGTTTTGATATAGAATATTTGGGTCATTATCCATATATTAGTTATGGATTGGTCTAAAGATTTCTAAAGTAAATGAATCTGTCCAAATGGAAAATCCTATTCCTTATTTCCCTGTTTATAATCTATTTAACTGTGTTTACTCACACCAGTCCCCTGACTGACCCGGAGTTTATTTTCTGTGTTTCCTAAACTCTTGGGTACTTATAATATTTATTATAAGTAGACAAGTAGTTCAGGTAGGCAAGTGGAAACCTTTGAAGTTCAAGTTCAAGACCAGTCTAGTAGCATATCCATATCTATGTATCCAGTTTGCATATCTGTATTATCCTAGTCATGATGTATAATTATGTTGTTGTACTATGGCAATGTATTATGATGATGTAATATGATGTATCAGACCCTGTTATGTAATATATCAAGTATTTTGTGAAATTCCGCCGTGAGATTCTGATGTTTTTTTATTCTTCTATTCTATTAAGTTCTATCTGTTCTATCTCATCTTCTAAATTCTTTCAATAATGACACGACTTTCGAGGCATCGAAAATCACGCTGTTACAATAACGTTGAGAGCGATAATGCTTCACCTGTGTCATTGTCACCAACACCTGCACATGTCACATGATAACTCAGATTAGTCCAAGATTACATATTAGAATTACGTGCATAACAGAGCTCCACCATGCCAAAGAAAAAAAAAATCCAAAAAACCAGACTTATAACTCAAAACCAAACCACAGACCAGATGACATATTCTACTTACAAGATGAAAATTATGTACCCATTGAATAGCCAAGAACACACCGTGAACCATCAATAAAAAACCAAGTTGGTCACCAAAAATTAACCCACCAAGCTTGGGCAAAGTAACATTTTACTCAGTAGTTTAAGCGACCAGACTTAACTTGTCGAGATGCGAATCACCACGAGTTAAGAGCGTTGCTGTGTAATGGAAGCACTTCGCATAAGCATCAATCTCCCTGGTAGCCACAAGTCGAACCACCAGTTAAATAATTAGCCAAAATATGCTAAAAGTCGCTTGAAACGTCACCGCGCAGCTATAGGAAATGAATCCGAACAAGGTTTGATGAGGAGTTGAAGAAGAGGTTTGGATTGAAATAAAAAAGGACAAGGCGGAGCTCGAAATGGGTCAGTTCTAAAAGTCAAAATAAACGAGCTTAAGATCTATTATGCATATGAAAGCAGGCAGTGAGAGAAGAGTGAAGCGATTGAAGGTGAGGCGGAAGGAAGAATGTTTGAGGAGAGAAGCGTGATAAGGAGATGTTTGCCTGTCGCCATTAACAATAATTCTCAAAGCTCATGACCCGTGAATCTTATATATTATTTAATTTAACTTTAGTAAATTTTGAATTTCAAAAGATAAAATTTGGAAAATTATATTATTTTAATGATTTAAAACAATATTCTAATATTTAATAGGATATTTAAACTTTAAGTTAAATATTGGAAATATAGTTTTTAAAAGTTATTATATATGTTTTATATAATTAATAAATTATTTTGAAAACAATTCAACTTGATTTTAAATATAAGTCGAAGTTTGGTCGGAATGAGACTAGTTGCGCAACGGTAGTTCACGAATTTCGATCGTTGACTTAAAATTGACTTACTAGGCGATCCAACCATTGGATTTTCTCGAAACGAAAAACATTTGGTTTGAAATGACAATATTTTTTAAATGCAAAAGAAAGTTTTATAATCCAATGGGTAGATCTTGAAATAAGTCCAAATCAAATTTGAATAAAAATCGCGCTAATGCATTTCAGACCTGAAATTAGATTTATATGAAATAATCTATTTTGAAATTATAAAAAATAGGGATAAATTATGGTAAATCATAGTAAATGATTTAAAATTAATTTGAATTAAATATGCTAAGTTTTGAAAGGATAAAAAGCTATTTTATGAAATTGAGCTGTTCTAGCAACGATGTTCGCGACGTTTTTATGGAACGTGTTGAAATAAAAATGTTTTGATGTAATCAATGTTATCTAGAGGTTTTGTGTAATGACCAAATTTTTAATCAATTTATTTTAAACATTTAAATTTATTTTAAATGTTGTGTTAATAATATAAATGGATTTTTGTATTGAGTTTATCGATTTAATAATCGAAATACGATTTAATCTCGAATATATCATAATACGAAAATTGAATTGAATTCGAAGATAAAACTGAATCGGGATGATTCAAATGATCAATATAAATTCTATGTGAATATAGACGATAATAATAATTTATTATCGAGGAGTTGTTTGTTCTGAATTTAAATTATATTATATCGATTTAATATGTTTATTTTATATATACGTTCGAATTAAATTTCAAAATCTATTCCGTTAAGTTCAGAATAGCGTTATAACATTGAAACGTCGGTCGTTACGTTAAAAAAGGGGTTCGTGATTTCATGTTATGAACCCGGATATATTTTTAGTGGATAAGCTTGAAATCAAATTGAAATCTGTTTAAATAAAATAAAAATCCCGTTACTTAAAATCAAATTAAATAGAAATCAAATCAAATTGAAGACCCTTGTACTCCAGCTACCCTAAAAACGTACCTTTACCGACATATATCTTATACCCGCGCACCTATTTTTTCTACGAAAATTTACTTTCTTCCTATAAAATGACCCTGGCTTTCCTTCAATTTGAAATAAAAAAGAGCTTCATATCGAAGAAATAAAAAAGGCCGCTCCACTAAAATAAAATAAAATACCAATTGTTTGATTCAATGGTTATTTTCCTCCAATACTTCGCTTCTATGCTCATTAACCTATTCGATTTAAGGTGCCTGGAGCCTGGGCTGACCATGGCTAATATAGGGTTGTCGATTTCTGGGTTGGAGTGGATTTTTGCTCGATTTAAGGGAGGAGTGATGTTTGTAGTGTGTAGGAGTAGCTTGCGTATGATTTTGGGAGGGTTTCATGATAGAAATTGTCGATCGATTTTCTGAATGTGAGGTTTTGACGGGATGAGTTGCGCGAGGATTATGAGGTACCGCGGGTTGAACGAGGTGATGCGTGAATGATTTGAATTTGTTGGAGAATACAATAACGTTGGGCTTTCGGGACAACGACGAAACTATTAAGAGTAGGCCGAGATCGTGTAAACGATGATAGAGGTATGTGATGCTGTGAATTGTCAATGCTATTGCGATCAAGGTTGGTGAACGTAGCAGCAGGGAGATGCGATCAGAGGAGGGTCGAGCTGGACGTTAAGGGTGAAGTTAGCGACGTTGAGTTCATTAGTGATGGCCTAATGATCTTTTGTGAAGTATGGAAGCTGAAAGAATGGTGAGAACCTAAATCATGGTGATAGTATACATACAGTAGGTCTCGGGTTTTAGGGGTAAGAAGGGATGAGGCGTGGATTAGTAAGGTATATTTTTATTTTGAAATTTAAAATTTATACGGGAAATGGTTGATATAAATTGGTGACTGATTTAATTAACTTGTATAAACCTAAATAGTTAGGCAGTGAAGTAATTAAATTATAAACGCAATAACTTACTCAATTTAGGTCAAAATGTATGAAACCAGCGATAGGTGGCTCGTAAGGACATAAGCTACAACCTGGAATTCGTTTCTAAATTTTTGGAGTCTAGTGGAATGAGCTATGAAATTTTAATCGAATATTATTCGATTAAAATTAAAATTGCATTGGATCTGGGAATAAAATCATGGTGAGTAAACTTACTCTCTGGATTCATTTATAATTTTATTTTAAATGAAATTTTATTTTAAATCATTTTTAAATGTTGTTTGTTGGTTGTTTGGATGCATTGAAATATCATTATGGCTATTATACATATATTAGTTATATAGGCTTGGTGGTTGTGGCTATCATATATATATATATATATATATATATATATATATATATATATATTGGATATTTCCCGCAGTATTATTAGCGGATGACCCTATGCGCACTATAATATATATAGTGGATGACCTTCTATACCGCGATATCCTACCTTAAAGCGGGATGGGTATTATTTATGTTGTCTAACATCTGTGGATGCAAGGAAAGCAGGTTATAGGGATCTAAATGGATTCCTCAAAATTTATTATTGTTTGTTTTCATATATATATATATATATATATATGTTAGTATATATATATTATCATATATGATGTATTAGAAAACCCGTGATTGGTATTGGGTGTTTTAGATGTTTGAATATCACTGGCCCTAAATATTGATATATAAAAATTTTATGAAAATGAATTTTGAGATTTAAAAGGAAAATCTATTTTTCTAAAATATAATTTGAATTTCAAATGGCTAGGAAATATTAGCTTGTTTTTAAAATAAAAACAAGTAGTTGAATTTATAAATGATGTTTATAAATGAAGTGAAATAAATTATCATTAGATGATTTGGGGAATTGGGAGTTGTTTCAAAAGGGAACAATGAAATTATTTTGAGGTTCTTAATGTAAATAGAAATGGGAATAAATCCATATGGATTTATGATATGAATTCGACTATGTCGAATTTATAAAAAAATAAATTGTTTTCAGTAAGGATATTGGAATTGTATTAGCTAGAAACTAAAATTAAATATGAAAATAAATACTCTGTTATATACAAGTTATAATAAATTAAATATTCCAAATAGGATTTGGGTTTTAAATAGATTTTAAAAGGGAGCTTGTTTTAATATATAAAACAAGGAAGTTGAATTTATAAACAATGTTTATAAATATAGCAAGGTAATTACCATTAAATAATTGAAAAGTTTCAATTCAAGTATGAATTTAAAAAGGAAATCGGAAAATCATTTCGAGAAGAGAACGATAGATTTTATTTTGGAATTTAGAATATAAAATGAATTGAAATAAATCCAAAGGATGTATAATTGGAATTCGATTTCATCGAATTATATACAATAATTTTTTCCAAAAGAAATTGGAAGTTAATATAGAATTTGAGTTGTAAATGAAATTAGAACTGAGTTATGAATGTTGAATGGAACAGTTGATGATTTAGGATAATTGGAATTGTTTTAGTTAGATTTAGAAAACCGGCTTAATTTATATTTAAATATGGAAGAATGGAGTTTGAATTTATATAATAAACAAAGTTTAAACATTTATAATTTAATTTAATTTAAACGAACTTGCTGTGATGCGGTAGTTCGTAATTTGATGTTTCAAATCTATTGAATAATATTTTTCTAATGGAAAAGAAAATTCTGGATTTCTCCTGAGTTATGTCAAAATTAAATTTTCAAAAAAAATTCTATAATCGTTTAAAAATCATAATGTTTTATTTAATAAAATAAAAGGATTTTGAGCAAATAAAACTTGGATTTCCATTAGAAAAATCCAAACTTGAGTTATATAATAAATACGAACTCAAGTGGAGTAAATGAATTGATTTTTGAAAAAAAGAGTTATATTTTTAATTATTGAATAGAATTAAATAATTAGAAGAATAATTAGTTAATAAGGTTTTGGATCAAAATTAGACCTTGGATAAGTGAGTGAGATTTGTGGATTTGTATTCGAAATCAAATATAAAACTTGAGTTGAGAATGGAATTCGATTGGTTTATGAACAAATTAAAAATATGTATATGAACGTGATATGTTCAAATAAAAAGTAAAACAGGCAAAAGAGCGAATAAATTAGCGAATCAAGTTAAAACAATTGGATTAAGTTGAAAAAGGTGAGAACGATTGGATATATATATATTAGACCGCTATGGAATGAAGTGTTTGAAGAGATATAAATTTAAGTGCTCAACAAAAAGGTATGTAATTAATTTAATATGAGATTTTATGAGCCTATTTGGCAAGTCGCTTGACTTTTTATTTTCTTTTTGAATGGAAAAATCCCAGAGAGGCAATTTGTAGTTGTACCGAGTGACCCGTACAAAGGAGACATTGGCAAAAAAATTCTAAAAATTTAAGAAGATAGAAAATTTTAAGAAAGTTCGATATCTAAAAATCAACTTATCAATTATATATGAAATTTAATAAGAGAATAAACTTATAATGGAATTTTATAAGGGAAATGGAATTTACAAAATTAAATCTTGGGAAGTTCGAAAGAAAAACGTATGCATGTTTTACAGTGAATGATGGTTTAAAAAAAACGTTTTGCAGATTGAAATGATTTTGTTAAAAAGAAGTTAAGAAATGAAGTTGAGGAAATTAGAAATTGACTGGAGATTAGTAGAGTTGAATGGATTTCTGAGTGCCGATTTGATGTTGGTTTCGGCCTTTGAGGTTGATACTTAGGTAGTTGTTCTCTTATTAGTTTATAGTTAAGAATTGATGAATGTGGAAGAATAGTCATTTGTGAACATATGGAAATTTTTTTCGATGTTAAAAAGAGATATTTTCTAGAATATAGAAAATAAACAGTTATGACAGATGGAAACGTTTTTTCCAAGAATCGTGAGAGGCTAAACTGGTTTAGAGAAATATCTGGGTAAGAATATTAAAGAGAAATAGGGAAATGATAAATTTAATTAATTAATTAAATATTAATTAAAAAGGGATTTAGTGATTGGTTGATGTTAATGAATAATGTTCCCTTTAGTAATAGGATCTTTGAATGAATGTTTGTTTCTTCGATAGTTAAATAACCGACTATCGAAGTATTTGTCAATTTTGATGCCATCGTTGTCAATTCAAAGAGATCGATTGGATTTATTATCCGAAAACCACTCCGTATAGACATAAGCGTTACAAATCAGATTATGTTGAAGATAATGGAAGACTGATAAAGTGTAAGGGTTTTTCTGTTAAACCTAGGCAGAAATTGCCTAAGATGGATTAATGGAAATATTGCTTTCGGTTAGTCCAGTCCCAGGACAACTTGTATGGATGAATGTCTGACATAGTATGCCTAACAAATCATCTATATTGATCTCTTCAAACGTAACTACGTTGGTGGCGTAGGAAATTGTTTCTCTTAGCTTTATGCTAGTGATACTTTTGAGGAAATAAATAAATGATTTTGGCGGGTTTGACAATGTGGCATTCAAAGTAAGTGAAGACGTGATATGTCAGAAAGATAAGCGTGACCTCAAGCCTCACAACTAGGAAATGGTATAAAATCGGGTAGATTGCATGACTAAACAGGTAGCTTCCAATTAGGGTGCATTGTCATATGATCTAGAGAAATTCCATCTGTTTCTTTATTCATTCAATGATGTCCCTTTCAAGAAATGGTTGCTGATCCAAACCTTTTGTGACAATACTTCAAAATCTCAAGCGAAGTGAGTAGCCGGTCATGTTTAGCCTAGGTTGCAATATGTTCTTGTTGAACCGGGTGCATTACTCTCTAGAGATACACTGTCGGAAGGTGCTCCCATACCTTGCCAGTTGGAATTCATTATCCAATAAGCGCCCACGGTTTTGATTGTATACTATGTATGTATTGCGTGAGATGCAAGCATTGTAACACCCCACCTCCGCTAGGATCACTCGTTCGAATGTACTAGCTTTGGAGGGGCGTTATTGTGAAGGTAAACATGCACAGAGATATCGCAAGACAGAATATATCAAAATAAATATAAGTAAAGCAGCGGTAGCAGATAAAACCCATCATCATCATCTCAGAAAAACCAACATAGTCAAGTACATAATATCAAAATGTCATGATCCAAAATACAACATAAGTCTAGATACGTGATAACAAAATACATGGTAGAACATCAGTACTAATCCCCAGAAATAAAAGATAAGCCACAGCTAGCTCAGATCCATACATGAGCTATCCAACAAGCAAGTCAAAGATCCACTAAGCAGATGTAGTCCCTCCCTGAGAACCTGTGGGGGGGGGGGGGAACGGAAGAAAAGAAGCGAAAGAAAACGGGTCAGTCAAAAAGACTGGTAAGCCCTACTACGATCAATCTATAAACTAATAAAGTTAACAGTATGATGGAAACTGAGATGAACATACTGCCAATAGATAAAGGTGACATCACATAGACGAGATTAAACTTTGCACCACAGTGTACTAGCAAACCCACAAAACAGATCTTGATCCCTTAGCCCAACTTTGGCCCAATAACATGAAGTGACCTTAGTATAAGGCCCAGCCCAACGGTCTAGTCGATCGGCTCCCTATAAACCTAACACGTCAAGTGTTGGTGTCCATACGGCCCACATGGATGTAGTCAGACTGTGCTGGGTCCACCTTCGGGTGTATCAAGCCCTAAGATGTCAACCCCAGACACCTAAGCAATAATGCACAGTCTAAGCCTACTGGTACCCGTGCCTCGAGTTTGTCCAATATCGGACTACGTGCACGTCCGTAGCCCGCCGGACCCGCACCGCTGTACCACTCAGCCGTCGCTTTGGTCGCTTACATCAGCCCAGTAATCGTGCCCCGCCCTAGCCTAGCCTCTAGGGTTGTGAATGATACCAAACTGGGATTACTGCTGGAACAGACCACGTTGCTAGGGTTTCTAAGAGGGTTAAGTGTGGTTTTAACCCCTCGCTAAACCTGGATTAGATTAGCTAAGTGTAACCACTTATCCCCATCTAATCCTCGCTTCCCCATTATTGGTTAAGTATTAGTGGGCCATGACTTAACCCTAATCATGAGGCATTAATTACTTAACGCACCCAACCTCTCACATTAGACATCCGTGGTTACCTGGGAAGATTTACACCACGTCTAGGTCTAACCTCGGGTCTTATGGTGCAACATGACCAACTACCCACATTAGACCCCACGTTGTGGTTACCTGGGAAGATTTGCACCACAACTAGGTCTAACCTCGAGTTGGCCATATCATGTTATCTAATGTCATGTCCACTTCAAAACATATTTACAAGTTAACATATACTTGGGTAGACCTAACTTAATAGGTAAATTCCCAAGGGGTAGACCTAACTTAATAGGTAAATTCCCAATCTTTTAGTTTCAAGTATTTTTAGGTTTTACCCAAACCCTCCCAACGTCATTATCTCGCTTACTTATTCGTCATAACGTATAAGGGTATAAAAGGTAACTTGGCATAACATACATGGTGAACTTCACACGTCATAATAAACATGCATACATGTTAAACTTGCAAATCATGTCATGGTGAATTCGCATAAACATGCATAGCTTATTAAATATGCATAACATGGTAAGGTGAACATGCATAATCCATTAAACTTGCATAACATGGTAAGATGAACATGCATAATCCATTAAACTTGCATAACATGGTAAGGTGATCTTGCATAAACATGCATAACCCATGAAACATGTAGAACATGACATAATAAGCTCGCATAAGCATGCATAACTTGTGAAACATGTAAAACATGGCATAGAAATCTCGCATATGCATGCATAACTTATGAAACATGTAAAACATGGCATAGAAATCTCGCATATGCATGCATAACTTATGAATCACATAAAACATGACATAGTGAGTTCGCATAAGCATGCATAACTTAGGAATCATATAAAACATGACATAGTGAGTTCGCATAAGCATGCATAATCAACTAAACTCACATAAATCTCAACTTTCACCAAACATTAACTTTAAAGTTTGTAAAGTGAAGGTAAGAGGGCTTACCAATATAAACAAGCCACAAATCCACCAAATAAGATGAAGAAGCCCTTTTAAAAACCAAAACAAAGCCTCAAATAAGAAAACCCTTTTGCAAAATCCCAAAAACACAAACTTTAGCAAATCAAACTTGCATCTTAATGAAGTATGCAAGTTATTAAGCATTCATACAACATAGAAAAGGTTGTATGATCATCATATCACCATAGGATTAAACTTTGAGGAAGGTGGAGGCTAGGGATTTTAGATGGAAGCCATTTGAGGACTTAATTTGGCATAGTTTAGTTGCAAGATTGATTAATGAGGCTTTAGGGTAGGATTAGGGGTATATTTATAGAGAATTAGAGTGTTTTAGACCCTAGGATTAACCCTAGATTAGGTTTGGCCCGTCAGATCTCAGAATTCTCCAGAACCAAGCCACATGACCCAACCCAAATCAGAAATGGTGCACCAGGCTAGACTGCCTGGGCACCCCCTGTCGACAGGGCTGTCGACAGGGCAGTCGACACCCTGGGTGCCCTGTCGACATGCCTGTCGACATGGGCCCCCCTGGCGGGAATTTTCCCGCCTAACCCAGATTAGCCCTAATCCCTGTTTTTAACTTGAAATTTAAATCTGTTTTTAGCATAGAAGTTTCTGAAAACTTCAATGGGCCTTAACCGGGTCATACGGACTCCGATTTTCGAAAACTCGGACTCTATTTCGCGTATTTTTCCGAGACGAACGCAATGGCATAGCCCGTTTCCCCTGATTCTGATTTTTGAATTAAATTCTGCCTCGATTTATGTTATAACAGTTTATTGAAAATACGGGTTGTTATATTCTCCCCTCCTTAAAGGATTTCGTCCCCGAAATCTTCAAGTTAGGAAGAACATATCCTACCATCCAACATCCATCTACTCAAAACATCATCCACGAGCAACCATTGTCCTTAAAGGATTCTAAATGCTGTATGAACATATGCAAAAGTGTGTGTATATGTACTTATCTAATGCAATGATCAATGCAAAATATGTTAGTGAAATGTATCCATATGTATGCAAATCCCTATAATGTATAATGTCTATATGCGTGCTCAACCATACACCCATATGCAACATCCATGTGATTGCATACAAAGTTCATCCAAGAATAAGCATAAACACTCATGCACATGCAATATGAGGAGTGTGTGAGCCGATCTAGTGCCTAATGTGTATCATGCATCCACGAGTAACCACTTGCAAACACTTGCAACTACTTGCAACCATCAACCATAACATGCTTCAAACACATGTTTCATCCAAAGGGTTTCTACCTAAGGTTCTCATGACAAGCTTAGCACGATGGCTAGATAAATATGGATTAGCAAAGAGAAAGATATACTAACAAAAGGGAAGAGATTGAGAGTGTACCCTCAAACAGAAATGGATAAAGCCCACGCATCTTCTCCTCGGTTTCCCAAGTTGCATCCTCTTCGGCTTCACCCCATTGCACCTTCACTAATCTGACCTCACGATTCCTTAGCTTCTTGGTCTCTGTCCCCAAGATACGAATCGGAGCTTTCCTTAAAGTTGCTTCTTTCTCTACCTCCACGTCTTCAAGCATGCTAGGCTCAACCACCTCAGCGGACTCATGCAGGCACTTTCGGAGATGCGAGACATGAAAGACATTATGCACTCCGGACAACTTCTCGGGCAATTGCACTCTATAAGCCATCTTCCCAATTCTCTCAATGATGGGGAAGGGTCCAACAAATCTCGGTGCTAGCTTCCCAACAGCTCCAAATCGGACCACATTCCGCAAAGGAGAAACCTTCACGAAAACCTTGTCCCCAACCTCAAACTCCAATTCGGACCTTCGCCTGTCAGCATAGGATTTCTGCCGGTCTTGGGCCGCTTTCATCCGTCTTCTAATCAATTCGACCTTCTCGGATGTATCCCTAATCATGTCGGGTCCAAGTATAAGCTTATCCGTGGACTCCCACCAACATGTAGGTGACTTGCACGGCCTCCCATATAAAGCCTCAAACGGTGCCATACCAATGCTCGCCTGATAACTGTTATTATAAGCAAATTCTACAAGAGGAAGGTGGTCCTCCCAAGTACCACCAAAATCCAAGATGCAAAGTCTCAACAAGTCCTCAAGCACTCGATTCACCCTTTCGGTCTGGCCATCCGTCTGTGGGTGATAGGCCGTACTCAGGTTCAACTTCGTGCCCATAGCCTCCTGCAAGCTGTTCCAGAATTGACTAGTAAAGATGGGGTCTCGGTCACTGACTATGCTGGAAGGGACTCCATGTAGTCGTACTATCTCACGAAGGTATACTGATGCTAGTCCAGATGCGGTCCTTTTGCTCTTTACTGGAATAAAGTGAGCACTCTTCGTGAGCCTATCCACAATAACCCATATGCTCGTGTTCCCCTTCCTGGACCTTGGAAGCCCATCAATAAAGTCCATAGAAATGCTCTCCCACTTCCATAGCGGGACTTCTAGCGGATGTAACAGCCCACCGGGCTTCTTTGACTCAGCTTTTACTCTCTGACAAATAACACATCTCGAGACAAATTCGGCCACATCCTTTTTCATTCCGGGCCAGAAGAAAACGCGCTTCATGTCCTTATACATCTTATCACCACCTGGATGTATAGTCATCTTGGAGCGATGTGCTTCCTCGAGAACTTTCCTAACCAAGTCTTCCACCATCGGGATGCAAAGCCTTCCATCTCTCCTCAGCCAACCCTTATCGTCTATGGAATATCGAGCAAGGTGACTAGATGTCTCCCCTCGAACCAGCTTGTCCATGATCTCAATTATCTGAGAGTCTTCCTTTTGCGAAGCCCCAACTTGATCTAGGAGGGTAGGCCTGAGCTCTAAGGATGCCAAGGAACCGGTCACTGACTCCATTGCCAAAGAGAAATCAAAGGTTGCTAAGAACTCTAAATTCTTCATCTCAACAAATAGAGGACTTAGTGTCAACCTCTTCCTACTCAATGCATCCGCTACAACATTCCCCTTGCCAGGAGTATAGGATATCTCAAAATCATAGGAAGCCAAAAATTCCATCCATCTCTGCTGTCTTAAGTTCAGATCCTTCTGCGAAAAGAGATATTTCAAAGACTTATGATCAGTATATAACTCAAATCTCTCTCCCAGAAGATAATGACGCCATGCTTTGAGAGCATATACAATCGCTGCCAGCTCTAGATCATGAGTGGGATAATTCCTCTCATGCACCTTAAGTTGCCTCCCACCAAAACATATAACTCTGCCCTCTTGCATCAGAACGGCGCCCAATCCCGTGCCACAAGCATCAGTGTACACGGTAAATATCTTACCACCATCGGGTAAGGCTAGAACTGGTGCGGAGGTAAGGGCTCTTTTGAGTCTCTGAAAAGCAAGCTCACAATCCATATCCCAAGCAAAGACTAAGTTCTTCTTCGTCAACTTAGTAAGAGGAGCGGATATCTTTGCGAAGTCTTTAATGAACTTCCGATAGAAACCCGCAAGACCCAGAAAGCTTCTCACCTCGGTTGCATTCCTTGGCGTCTTCCAATCCTGAACTGCAACCACCTTAGCGGGATCTACCGCTAAGCCTTGCTTGGATACGATATGCCCAAGAAATCTGACTTCCCTTCTCCAAAAGTGGCACTTGGAGAACTTGGCTTTTAACTGGTGTGCTCTGAGTGTATCCATCACCTCTACTAGGTGCCTCACATGTTCTTCCTCATCCTTGGAGAAGACCAGAATATCATCAACAAAGACTACGACAAACTTATTCAAGAACTCCCGAAACACCCTACTCATCAAATCCACAAAATATGCGGGTGCATTCGTCAGACCGAACGGCATAACAAGCCATTCAAAGAATCCGTCTGGAGTTCTGAATGCAGTCTTGTCTATACTGTCTTCAGCCACTCCGAGCTGATGAAAACCCGTAGCAAGGTCAAGCTGAGAGAAAACAGAAGCACCAACAAGTTGATCGAAGAGATCGTCGATCCTTGGTAACGGGTGTCGGTTCTTCTTAGTCAGCTTATTCAATTCTCTATAATCCACACAGAGTCGAAGAGAGCCATCTGCTTTAGTTGCAAACACCACAGGCGCTCCCCATTCGGATATACTCCTTCTGATGAAGCCCTTCTCAAGCAATTCTTTCACTTGCTTGCTCAGCTCCCGTCTCTCACGCGGAGCCATATGCCGAACGGGCAAAGAAACAGGTTTAGCATTATCTACCAGATAGATGCGAAAGTCAATCTCTCGTTTAGGGGGCAACCCCTTAACTTCTTCAAAAACGTCTGGATAATCTCGGACCACCCTTACAGACTGAAGGGCCTCCTCTGATGAGTCGAGAGATTCTAGATAGCATAACATGACGGGATTCTTCGGATTGCATGAAATCTCTAAGGTGTTGCCCAGGCGAGTCACAAGCCTTACAACCCTATGCTCACAATCCAGAATGGCTCCATATCTAGACAGCCAATCCATGCCCAAGATCAATCCGTATCCCCTGAAACCTAGAACATATGCACTACACAAGAACTCAACGCTGAGTATAGAGATCCTTAGATCCTCACATATCATGGATAGATGAGCAGAACCCCCAATGGGATTCGAGACACAAACGGGATCATCCACTAAGATAGTACTGAGGTGCAAGCTATCAACAAGATCAGATGAAATAAAGCTATGTGATGCACCGGAATCAAACAAGGTACGTACTGGAAGATCAGAGATATAAACAAGGTTCTCAACAGAAACACTACCTCTCTCGGGGACTGAAGCGGCATTGAGAGCATGAACTTGCCCTCCTGAAGATCCAGCCTGTCCTTTCTTCTTTGGGCAGTCTTTGCTGAAGTGCCCAGTCTCTCCACAAGAAAAGCATCCACCACTAAGCTTCCTTTTCTTCTTCCTGCAATCTTTAGCAAAATGCCCAGCTATGCCACAGTAATTGCACTTCCCCTTGCCTTTGTTGTTGCCCTTCTTGTTCTTATTCTGATTTCCTTGACTGCTTTGACCTTGGTTGCCTTTGCCTTGAGAATCAGCCTTCTTTGCTTGAGTATCGCCCGATTTGACTTCCTTCTTTCCCTCTCCCTGGAGCAGAGCCATATTGACCAAACTCTCGAAAGTGGCTCCATGCGGAATATGTGACATCGCCAAGCCCTGTAGTGGCTCATTCAATCCTCTGGCAAATCGAAGAGCCTTCTTCTCCGGGGTGTTTACTATATCCAAACCAAAGCGGGCCAGCTGATTGAACTTGTTCACATACTCCTTGACAGACATATCCCCTTGCTTTAATGCAATGAACTTCTCCATTTGTAAATTCGCCTCAGCTGAAGATAGAAACTTGGTCACAAATCTAGCCCTCAAATCGGCCCAAGTCTCAACGGGCCTCGTCCCATTGGTGACCTCCCACCAATAGGCCGCCTCATCCTTCAAGAGCCATACAGTCAATAAGATCTTCCTCTCATCATCTATTCCAAAGATGGCAAACAGGTCCTCCGTGTCCTTCAGCCAATTCCTAGCTTCAACGAAAGATTCTGTGCCTAGGAAATTCTTGCCTCCCATTGCCTTGAAGTCTTTACAAACCTTTGTAAACTCAATCTGAGGATGCTGAGGGGGAGGAGGAGGAAGAGGAGCCTCAGCAACGGGAGGAGGAGGAACATTAGCAACGGGAGGGGGAATATTAGCTGCTGGAGGAGGGGGAGCAGGGACCACCGGAGGAGGGATATTAGGGATAGGATTCTCAACCACAGGAGGAGGAGTGGGAGTAGGGTTGGCGGGACCAGCTGCCGCCCTAGCTTCTAGGAGTCTCCTATACCAGAGTGGTACGTTCACTCCATCTGGGATGTCAAGATTCTCAGCCATACTGAAACAAAAGATAAGATAAGATTAGGTCAAGGGAACGAAGGATAACGCTGATGGCTTTTGGGGATTAGCCTTAAAATAATCTAGACTTCATTTTGGAAAATACTTAGTAGATTTTTGAAAATAGTTTTTCGAAAAGGGTTTTTTTTTTCAAAAGTTTTTGTTCAATCTTGTTAACCTTGTGCTCTGATACCAAATGTAACACCCCACCTCCGCTAGGATCACTCGTTCGAATGTACTAGCTTTGGAGGGGCGTTATTGTGAAGGTAAACATGCACAGAGATATCGCAAGACAGAATATATCAAAATAAATATAAGTAAAGCAGCGGTAGCAGATAAAACCCATCATCATCATCTCAGAAAAACCAACATAGTCAAGTACATAATATCAAAATGTCATGATCCAAAATACAACATAAGTCTAGATACGTGATAACAAAATACATGGTAGAACATCAGTACTAATCCCCAGAAATAAAAGATAAGCCACAGCTAGCTCAGATCCATACATGAGCTATCCAACAAGCAAGTCAAAGATCCACTAAGCAGATGTAGTCCCTCCCTGAGAACCTGTGGGGGGGGGGGGGGGAAACGGAAGAAAAGAAGCGAAAGAAAACGGGTCAGTCAAAAAGACTGGTAAGCCCTACTACGATCAATCTATAAACTAATAAAGTTAACAGTATGATGGAAACTGAGATGAACATACTGCCAATAGATAAAGGTGACATCACATAGACGAGATTAAACTTTGCACCACAGTGTACTAGCAAACCCACAAAACAGATCTTGATCCCTTAGCCCAACTTTGGCCCAATAACATGAAGTGACCTTAGTATAAGGCCCAGCCCAACGGTCTAGTCGATCGGCTCCCTATAAACCTAACACGTCAAGTGTTGGTGTCCATACGGCCCACATGGATGTAGTCAGACTGTGCTGGGTCCACCTTCGGGTGTATCAAGCCCTAAGATGTCAACCCCAGACACCTAAGCAATAATGCACAGTCTAAGCCTACTGGTACCCGTGCCTCGAGTTTGTCCAATATCGGACTACGTGCACGTCCGTAGCCCGCCGGACCCGCACCGCTGTACCACTCAGCCGTCGCTTTGGTCGCTTACATCAGCCCAGTAATCGTGCCCCGCCCTAGCCTAGCCTCTAGGGTTGTGAATGATACCAAACTGGGATTACTGCTGGAACAGACCACGTTGCTAGGGTTTCTAAGAGGGTTAAGTGTGGTTTTAACCCCTCGCTAAACCTGGATTAGATTAGCTAAGTGTAACCACTTATCCCCATCTAATCCTCGCTTCCCCATTATTGGTTAAGTATTAGTGGGCCATGACTTAACCCTAATCATGAGGCATTAATTACTTAACGCACCCAACCTCTCACATTAGACATCCGTGGTTACTTGGGAAGATTTACACCACGTCTAGGTCTAACCTCGGGTCTTATGGTGCAACATGACCAACTACCCACATTAGACCCCACGTTGTGGTTACCTGGGAAGATTTACACCACAACTAGGTCTAACCTCGAGTTGGCCATATCATGTTATCTAATGTCATGTCCACTTCAAAACATATTTACAAGTTAACATATACTTGGGTAGACCTAACTTAATAGGTAAATTCCCAAGGGGTAGACCTAACTTAATAGGTAAATTCCCAATCTTTTAGTTTCAAGTATTTTTAGGTTTTACCCAAACCCTCCCAACGTCATTATCTCGCTTACTTATTCGTCATAACGTATAAGGGTATAAAAGGTAACTTGGCATAACATACATGGTGAACTTCACACGTCATAATAAACATGCATACATGTTAAACTTGCAAATCATGTCATGGTGAATTCGCATAAACATGCATAGCTTATTAAATATGCATAACATGGTAAGGTGAACATGCATAATCCATTAAACTTGCATAACATGGTAAGATGAACATGCATAATCCATTAAACTTGCATAACATGGTAAGGTGATCTTGCATAAACATGCATAACCCATGAAACATGTAGAACATGACATAATAAGCTCGCATAAGCATGCATAACTTGTGAAACATGTAAAACATGGCATAGAAATCTCGCATATGCATGCATAACTTATGAAACATGTAAAACATGGCATAGAAATCTCGCATATGCATGCATAACTTATGAATCGCATAAAACATGACATAGTGAGTTCGCATAAGCATGCATAACTTAGGAATCATATAAAACATGACATAGTGAGTTCGCATAAGCATGCATAATCAACTAAACTCACATAAATCTCAACTTTCACCAAACATTAACTTTAAAGTTTGTAAAGTGAAGGTAAGAGGGCTTACCAATATAAACAAGCCACAAATCCACCAAATAAGATGAAGAAGCCCTTTTAAAAACCAAAACAAAGCCTCAAATAAGAAAACCCTTTTGCAAAATCCCAAAAACACAAACTTTAGCAAATCAAACTTGCATCTTAATGAAGTATGCAAGTTATTAAGCATTCATACAACATAGAAAAGGTTGTATGATCATCATATCACCATAGGATTAAACTTTGAGGAAGGTGGAGGCTAGGGATTTTAGATGGAAGCCATTTGAGGATTTAATTTGGCATAGTTTAGTTGCAAGATTGATTAATGAGGCTTTAGGGTAGGATTAGGGGTATATTTATAGAGAATTAGAGTGTTTTAGACCCTAGGATTAACCCTAGATTAGGTTTGGCCCGTCAGATCTCAGAATTCTCCAGAACCAAGCCACATGACCCAACCCAAATCAGAAATGGTGCACCAGGCTAGACTGCCTGGGCACCCCCTGTCGACAGGGCTGTCGACAGGGCAGTCGACACCCTGGGTGCCCTGTCGACATGCCTGTCGACATGGGCCCCCCTGGCGGGAATTTTCCCGCCTAACCCAGATTAGCCCTAATCCCTGTTTTTAACTTGAAATTTAAATCTGTTTTTAGCATAGAAGTTTCTGAAAACTTCAATGGGCCTTAACCGGGTCATACGGACTCCGATTTTCGAAAACTCGGACTCTATTTCGCGTATTTTTCCGAGACGAACGCAATGGCATAGCCCGTTTCCCCTGATTCTGATTTTTGAATTAAATTCTGCCTCGATTTATGTTATAACAGTTTATTGAAAATACGGGTTGTTATAAGCATTCTGCTAGATTGTTATTTATTTGATTTGGACACTATTACATTATCAGAATAATATCAATGTCAAAGAATGTTTTGAGTTATCATAAGGTAAAAACCATCCACGTATATATGTGGATCGGACTTACGATTATCCTTTCTTTTAGAAGGATTTTTAAAAGTTAAACCAAGCAGTCAGAGTTTACTCACACCATTCCCATGATTGACCCGGAGTTTTGTTTTATCCTAAACTCTTGGGTGCCCAAATTTGTACGGGCAATCAAAGAATTCGGGTGTTTACATATATCCTTGGAGGAACTTGGAGAAGGAGGCTTTAACATAAGATAACTATGTATTATTTATTTCCGCAGTGTTGTAAGTGTTGTACTTAGATAATGATATCTTTATATAGTTAATTTTTTTTATTTCAAAAGCTCCTATATATATTATATTTTTTTTGCCGCGATATGAGATTCTGTGTTGTTGTTTCTGTTCTTCTTCTATCTTTTTCTTCTTTAACCTATAATGATTCGTATTTCTGTGCAATTTGGGTTAGAAGTGTGATGTATTTCGTCAACTCAGATAGTACAGAAAATCGGACCATTATATTTTGCAAACATATCTAAAGGATTAAAATAAGGATTTCAAGATATTTGGGATCTAAAAAGTACGTAACAAAGTTACGTTTTCCAATTAATAAATCACGAGTTGAATGAGAGTCGATTTGGTGATAATTGAGATGAGTCTCTGTGGATGAGGCCTTTACTATTTAAGAAATTTTAAGGCTTTGCCATTATTTTGATTATAGTATTAACCCGAAATGGGAGTTCATATTGATTATGAGCTAATATGATTTTCATGAAGATTTCATTTAGAATGAAAGTATGATTTTGGGTTTATCGTGAACGAAGTCTTAAATAACATCTGTTTTTTAAACCCATTTAAAGAAAAAGATGATTTTCCAAGTTATGTCGAAAAGAAATCTTTATTTGATTGGAATGTAAAATTTAATGAAAGAGTTTCCCCAAGCATAATGGGAACAAATTTTAAAGATCATTTACAGGATAAACGAGGTTTTTCACCTAACGAAAAGATTAAGATATTTTAAGTGCAATTTTTCGCCAAAGATATGATTAGGGAAAGTCAAAAAGAAATTTACCATAATTATGGTTAAAGGGTGGTTTAGATTTGAATAAGCGTGTTTTCATGGAAAGAAAAGATTTAGTCCTTAATAAGGTTTGAATTAAAGTTTGGGATTAATAAAGATAATTAAACTTACCAAAATACGAGGGAAATTAGATATGGAGTATTGCCAGTTTTGGTCCATGGGAGAATATGATGGGAATGGGGTAATTATTTAAGTAAAGAGCCTAAGAAATAAAACTTACTAGATC
This sequence comes from Allium sativum, assembly GCA_030737875.1. Lineage (NCBI taxonomy): Eukaryota > Viridiplantae > Streptophyta > Magnoliopsida > Asparagales > Amaryllidaceae > Allium > Allium sativum. The sequence goes on along the minus strand of CM060916.1, from coordinate 360,653,906 downwards.
CCAAATACGATCCTTATTTGTTTCAAAGGATGCGTTAATCCATTTGATTAATAAGGTATTTTCAAGATGATTTGGGAATCTAATGGCTTAAATAAGTTTGAGAATAAACCCAACTAATTAAAGAAAAATCTAATTTAAAGGAGACCTAATTAGGAATTTGATAATCCAGAGGATTTTAACTTGACGCTAATTATTTCGAAAAGATCGATTTTAACCCATTTCGAATAATAATACGATGAGATGGAACAATTGAAGATACTGAAGACTGTAGTTGAGGACCGGTGATCTTCACATCGTTTGGATTAATTGTTGATGTCTCGATTAGGTCATACACCTAATACGAGGCTATAAGTGGTAGTGGTCTGGGCGTACTTGGAGTTTTCTGGGTTTGCAAGGACCGCTAATAAGGTGCCTTGGGTTTCGTTCGAAACTCAAAATGAACTTGTAAATGGATGTATATCTGACGTTGTATTTTATGACATAATAAATCTGTTTCTAATGATATATCAACTAGGTAGCAGAGGATCTATCCGCTTAGCTTAACACCCTCCTATTGGACATATGTGCCCATAGGGTTATATATTAATATATAACGATTATATGTTGTGAATTGACAATGTGGCATGCTAAGTGCCGATGGTTGATAGATCAAAGCTTTTGTTGAAAAGCAGAGCTTTGTGGAACGTGACTTTGGAGCCTCACAACTCGTGAATAATCGAAAAGAATGTGTGCGACAAAGTTATAACCATAACGTTTCTTCTAAATAAAAAGTGATGTTATGGTATGAAGCCCTGACAATTTACTTATGTTGATGATAGATCGAGGGCCGTCTGATAAAGGCTGGTCACGACCGAGAACGCTATCTTTTGGAGTAACCCGAACTCCACCCAGTTAAGGGGTGGACCGACTTTGTGAGCACGGGGGCAGTTTAGCTCCCAGGGACATCCCTCTAGAGGTGTACCCACCCATGGAAAAAGGAAGATCCTTTGCTTTGTTATTGTTTTAATCCAATTCCCAGTATGAGCATTCACATTTTTAGATGTAAACCTATACATCAACATAATGGGATGGGGCATTTTTGTGGCTAAGATTTATACATTTACTTATGAAAGTGATTTCCACATCAAACACTAATATTAATATAAAAAAAATCGTATAGCAAGCATGTTTGGCTATCATAAGGTAAAACTTGCTCCTAATAGTGTGCGCTTGCATTGTGTGATGGGATATGAGTCTTACGATTGCTTCATTTTAGGAAAACATTGCAAATTTTTGTGCACTGGTATTCATGTTGGCAAACTCGTTCCGTGTTATATGACGTGGTCCTGTGATATACCTCGCTTTAAAATAAACCTAAGAACAACTGTTTTAAGTTTCTCACACCAGTCCCATGACTGACCCATAGTTTTGTTTTTCCCTTACAAACTTGGGTGCCTTTATTTTCCATTCGAGCAGCCTAGTATTCAGGTTAGTAGTTAAGTATATTTTTGAGCTATGTATGGAAGCTGGTTTTGGATTGGAGCAAGAGCAGAAGTTGGATGTTTTGGATTCACTCCGATGACTCATTCTCTTAATGTTATTTCCGCTTTTGTACTTTGATATATACTGTTGTACTCTGATATATCTATTGTACTCTGATGTAAAGTTATTATAATGATAATGAAAAAGTTCTTTTGTTTAGTTCTTATGTGTTGTAATCCCAAAACGATATGGAATCCAACATTTGAATCTCCAACGTTTGATGCTTGAGTTGAGTCAAACGCCAATCTTCGAAGGTAAAAGTTTGGGTCGTCAAAAATAAGCTGTACAACAAGATATAGTAGTGAGACATAACTGAACAGGAAATCAAATCTTCATACAACCATAGAATCTCAAGTACAATACATCTCAGTACATGAATCTCTGAATACAATATACCTCACTAGATCTCTCAGAGATCAATAACCATCAACATACAATGAAAATAGAAAAGAAATATCTAAATATTAGGTAGTAATAGTACGTTATTCTCCTGCTCGTCACCGCATAGCATCAATGACACTAAACCTGCTACCTTCTGCTGAGTCTGCTCATCAACAACATTAATGAATAATCTAAGGTAATAAGAGGGAAACATAAAACCTTAGGTCAAATAACATTCTTAGTAAGCGAAAAAATAACTAACAATGGTTACACATGATACTATGAGTATAGGTGGATCAACCATTCGATCTTCCCAGCAACCAACAAGTTAACACCTGTAATCCGTCCATCACATGCCATTACATAATAGGAAAGGAAAACCCCCAATCCTGCTTCTCTTCGACATCCTATGGTAGTCCAATCCTGCTTCTCTTCGACATCCTATGGTAATATCCAATATCCTAGCTATCACAGTCTACAACCTTGATTCCATTGATAATTGAACTTGCTTTCAATGATCAAAAAGCCTAATGGAAAATCCTGGTTCTAGCCAAACTACCATACTTCATCGTGATTCACATGTTTGCCTTACTCGACGAAGACAACTAGGTCCATCATGACTTCCCAAGGCACGCAATCTATCCAATCTGATCCTAATGGGCATCATCACAATACCCCTCCTTTGAGTCTGCTAAAACACTTCAATTACCGATGATTGCTTAGCGCTTCAAATTTGTCGAGCCTGTCTTCTTGGCAATCACGTCTTTAGTTCGAGCGACTTCGCAAACCAATTCCATTATCATCCTTGATCAACTCCCACCTGAGTCAATCCATCGTCTTACTGGATCGTATCGCATCATGACCAATATCACATCATATAGCTCCGACCACTCCAGCATGAGTTCACAATCGAAAGAATCATCCATCTTTGAGTTGCACATCAATTATCTTAAGTCCATTTCCATCCAAACTTCACCAGCAACCTTCAGAAGTCATCACAATCATGTCCAAAAAATTTCATGCCTCCACTCTGCATCCTGATGGATCGGTATCAATCCATATGGACCGGTATCGGTCCATACACTTAATGAAATTTCGCTAAGTGTTTAGCTTTTGTCCATACTTGCCTTGAGAGCATCCTACCAGTCCATTTTCCAATCATTTCGACAACCGTGTTGAAACTTCTGTCGGTGCATCATCGCTCTTGAATAACCAACCTTCGACCCACCCAAAACAACTCTGAATGACTTGAAAATTTATAGGTAACCTCAATTTACCACCAAAGGTGCATCCTACAAAGTTTCGCCGCCATCCATCGTACTGTGATGGACCGATACCGATCCATATGGACCGATAACGATCCATATGGACCAGTACCGATCCATAAACTTACCTTATTTTCAGCTCAAAATTTTTGAACCTCCTTGTATAGTCTTCCATAGCTCCCCTGCTAAGTTTCATCTAAATCCAATCATTCGAGCCTCTAGTTTGCTCTGTTCTTTAATCCTAAGATCTAAGACAACCAATTCGAACAAACAACTCAAGTAGTATAATCAACTGAATCAAAGAAAACATCAATTCATACAGTACTGATCATACAGACATGAACATATCCCAATTGTGGCATAAACATATCATAAACATGAGGTCTAGCATGATTTTGACTTAATATGTGAATAAAAATGATTAATCTAACAATTATCTAGTTAACATGATCAAATTAGGTCCTCCTAGAATGTCTAAATCTGAATTAAACATATGTGACCAGATCTAGGTTGAATTTACATGTAACATATGAATTTGATGCTAATTTACCCATACAATCCGTAGATTGAATGTGAGAGATATGTATCACTCACCTATACCCAATTCAATATAAATCCGACAAGATCAGATTTGGATGTCGCTGATAATCTTTGAATTTGATGCAATTTGATGTGATCTAACTTCCTTTGATGATGATCTATTTTTAAATGCAGTCTACAATGAATATAAAATGAAAAGAATGGAGAATTAGGGCTTCAGGTTGCACCGGAGTATCACAGACGCCCAACCCAAAGTTAGAATGAAGAGAGTAACCTTAGTTCTCTCTCCATGTCACCCTATTTATATTAGTAGGTCATTAGTCTAATGGGTATGGCTAATTAGCCCACTAGCTGCTAATCAGCCTTCCTAAACAATAACTAAAATTTAAATAACGATTCATCCGAAATTGCTTAACCAAATTCTTCATGTGACCACTCTACGGAATCATAAACCACCATTCCGATCAAACGAGACCGATCTCATCATCTGATTCAATCCTTATCAAAAGCTGTAGCCCAAACAGTAAACTAAAGGGCGAAATGGTTATACTTGAATTCGGTAGAAATCATGGAGATGTCCCACGTCCCCGTGAATGAAATATTAAAATATAAGAATGGTCTGATCACTAGGGAATAAAATAAAAATTATTTTACGATCGATCGATACGTAAAATACGGGTCATTACACATCAGTCCTCCTCTAGTATACAACCAATCACCAAAATAAACACTCCCCCTAAATGTGTGCAGAAACTTGATTTTCAAAAAGCCGACGATACGGTTAGGTGGGAATATACAGTCTTCATTCTTTCCTAAATAAACTTCCCTTTCCATTCTTAGCTTGATTTTATTCATGCATACTTGAATTTGCTATAGTGATGAACAGATTATGCCTGGATATTTCTCATCAGAGAAGGGCATTATACTAGGTGACCATGCCTCTTCTTATTTATTCATATGTATGATAGAATGCCTTACGTCCCTGATCAACTAGAAAACTGCGGAAAAGATGATATCTAGACACCCAAAATGCTTCAAGCAAAATATATCTACTCCCATATGCATGGATAATTTATTGCTTTTTATTAAACTAACTTTTGCTTCCAAAGACTCCATTATGTAGGCCTTGAACGAATTTACTAAGATCAGTGGTCTCAATATTATCAACAGTAAGTCTCATATAAGAATATCTAGCATCTCTTGAAATATCGCAAACCAAATTCATACAACATCTAGCCTCCATCCATTTCCCGCTTCCTCTATTTATCTGGGTGCTATAATAACAGATGCTAGAATGTCAACTGCACATTGGTTTCTTCGATATGAGAGAATCACTTTGAGATTGAATACCTGGTTCAATTTTAACTCTCAGTAGTTGGTAAAATTATCATCATAAAATCCATGTCGTGCTGGTGTTTGTTTGCGAACAAATCAAACAATTGTAAACAACTTGTAAGATCCGTTCGGCTTTCCTAAACAACAAGGATTGTTGTAGAGGGTGTCGAACTCTGGGACCAAAAATATTTTAATTAATAAATCCAATCAAGTTATTCCAGGATCTTGATTGATTGAAAACACAAAAAATAACAACAATTACATAAAAAGAGAGATTTATATGATAAGAGAAAGCAATTAGAGGATAATGACATAGATTGGATTCACACTCATCAATAGCCAACAAATAAATATAGATCTAATTCATGTTTCTATCACACACATGAATCAACAATAATTAGGTTCTTAGAAACAAATAAGTAAATAACAACAAGCATAGCCTATGCAGGAGCTGAGCTCTTAAACAACCATAGGCTATCAGGACAGATTCACTAATTAATTTCTAAAACCCTAAAATTAGATATAAATCTGATAATTGTTAGATCGAACACGAATATACCCTGTGAAGGAGCATAACTCTTAAACGACATAGAATATAAAGGTTCAGAGCTAACCCTTGATTCAGATCCAGATCTACATGTATAAAGTCCTCATCTATTGGCTATGTGATTCATGTTGAATCATATCTATTAGCGTCATCACCCCCTAATCAAAGGGGATTAGCTAGACGTAGCTAAAAAAGAAGGGACAAAGAAACTAAATAACATGAACATAAATAAAATAAAATAACAACTGAGAAGAGAAGAAGAATTTTATTCCAAGAAGAAAATTACAGAATAAAACTAAGAGAAGAAGAGTTTTATTCCAAGAAGAGAATTACAGAATAAAACTAAGTGTGTTTTTACATGAATAAGATACAAGGTATTTATAGTTATATTGGCCAAGGCTAAGAGGCTTATTACATAATGTGGGACAAAATCCCTTTTCCAAAATAACACATAAACCAAATAGCTAAGTGTGAACGCATGTGAATGGAAGTCCTTTCAAATGAGCTAATGTGAACATGTATGAATGGATTTGCAAATGTCATAGCTTGCGGCATCAAATGGCATCAATTCCAACTGTTTTGAGCATGAATAGGAACTCCATAATTCTCTGTGACCAACTATCATTATGAAAAGGCATTGAATCTTTAAAATATGCTGAAGAAGGTGGTTAAACTGCAACATTTCTTCAAGCTTTAATCAAGCTCTCAAAATCAACACTCTTCTTACACTAATTCTTCAAGCTTTTCAACAATTTAGTCCATTAATCCATTCATCATAAATAATATGGAAATACAACTATAAATACACAATATCAATTATTTAAAAGATAAAGCAAGATAAATAAGTGGATAAAATATACACATTTACGTGTATATCAAATACCCCCACACTTATCTTTTTACTCGTCCTCGAATAAACTAAACTAAGATATGTCACACTTTCGAAGGAAGCACGATTGCATTTAGCGTATGCAACAAGCCGTTAAACCCCTTGGTTTCCCTGGTAGGACGAATGTTGTCTCGTGAGGGTTTTCAACGGATACTACCCATAAAATCCAAAGCGTCTTAAGTACGCATATTAATCAAATAATATATTTAAGGTCTTTCACATTCCAAGGATTTCACCTAACTTCAATAATAACGGTTTAGTCCCAAATTGTCCATCCCATTATTGATGCAAAAATGAATAAAATTTTCCAAGCTGAATCATAATTCCTTGATAACACTGTAATTGTCTTAAAGGTTAAGAGCGTGGTGTCAACCAAAGTTCTACACATCGACAATGTGCACCCAATCATTTATTCTTTTTTTTTGAATAATTTTGCACCAGTGTAACTGTAATGTATTAGATATGAGTTATGCATAGATGAAGGAGAAATTTGTAAGTTCTGAAAATATTATTAATAAGAGGGCAAGGTATTGGTTGAACTTCAAATTACAAAAGATAAAGTATACTAAGGCACATATGAACTTTTTTTTGTTTCCTTTCATCTCCTTAACTACATTCCTTGCTTCCAAGCACGGTAAGTTGGATGTGGATGAAATGGAAATGAATACTTTATAGTCAAGAATGATGAGTGACTATTTTATCCTGAGAGACTCTCTCTTTATTGCATTTTTTTTTGTTTAGCGTGATGAATGATGAGTGGAGATGGAATGGAATGATACCGTACATTATTTCATTTGATTTCTCCTCTACTAAGCGAATCATAACCAACACTTCATGAAAAAAAAGTTTTGTGCCCTAGTTACTTTACTTCTATAACCCTAATTCAACACACAAGTCTGGATTGATGTTATATAAAAAGCTGAAACGAATGATAAGCAAAGTTTTGTAAGATAGATAACCCATATAAAATAAGATTTGGTATATGGTTATCGTAACTTAAAACAAGTACGGAGTGGGTATTGTAATATTGGTATAAAAAGTTACATTTCTAAACCTTTTGAAAATAAATCAGTACAAGGTTCTTAAGTATACCAATATAAGAACAACTTGCTGAAACATGGATGTAATTCGACTAAAACTTGGGTTTGAATAATGTGGGGGTATCGAAGAGGAACACTATAGTGAATCATTTCTTCTTAATTAGGCCAAATGGATTTTAGAACTTACGATTTTGAAAATTTGAGGGGAAAAGAAAATATTATGCATGAAAACGAACTCAGAAAATCCAACAAATGTAAGTGCAAAATCATTATTATTTGATTTTTTTTATTATTTTTACTTGCACATTCTAACATGTATAACAAGGGTTGACACACTTACTCCAGAACACGACTAACGTCTGCACAGTCTCAAGCTAGCATCTTAAAAAGACACATTACGACTCAATGAATAAATAATGTGTTTACACCAAAAATGGTCTAAACACCCAACGTACTGAACTGTACTTCACCAATTCGGTACGAAATAAATGGAACCGTGTCTAATTAGCAATAAAAAGTAAAAAATGTGAGAAAAAGTAAAGTAGAGACGAGATTTAGAGCGGTTCTGCCGTTAATGAGGCCTACGTCCACTATGAAGGCAGTTTCCTGTCTTATAATGAGAATTACAAAGTACATCAATTCTCTGACCTCATACATTTCTATATCTACTCAATATACCCTCTTTTATGTGTTTTGATCTAGAGAATTGTACAAGAGAATAACAGAGTTTAAGGAGAAGAAGGATGGATGAATGATTGAGAGAGCAGATGCCTTCACTCTAAAATGGTATTTGATGCCATGGCCAGATCTATAGTTGAGTTTGAAGTTTGGCAGCACTTCGTGGTTTTCCCAAAAAGCCCCCTAAATGTGGGTAGTCATGGTGTATTTATAAGTGAACTCCTCTTAGTGAATGATCTGGTATCTGTTTATCCAAGCTGTGGGTCGTTCATTCTGCTAATTACGACCATGCCACCGGACAATTGTAGCCAGTTGTCTGTGGTCGCATTCGGTATTACGTGCGGACGACTTGCTGAGTGTCTCGAATAGCTGAGCGGGTCCTTAAGTGCGGGTGCGGATGCTTTGGGATATTTCGTAAGAGTGGAGTGTGGAGCTGAGATCGATCCTCCTTTGTTCCTTGCGCGATCGCCCTTCTTGAACCAAGGACGCTCGTCCTCTTGTTGCCTTTGCATGGTGCAACTTGGCTTTATAGTTATACTACGAGGTTGCTCTAGCTCGTGCAAAGCGGGTGACCCGTCTTATTTTAGCGCCTGAGCGGTTCTCTTGATGTGCAGCTTTCATTTTTGTCGAGTCGCGCTTCTCATGGCCCGGTCACACTGATAGACTTGACCTGCATTGGGCTTAATATTTGGATCCGGCTTAGTGCGGTTGTGTTATGTACGGTCGATGCTGGTAGGACCCGCCTTGTACCCCTCTGCCCAATGTGTGTATGGTTTTTTAAGGATTAACACTTACCTTTCGAAGTCCGTGATTTCTTTTTGGTAAGGAATTATGGGCTTCGATATATTTGATCGCACATTGGGTGGTAGGTTTATCCTGACTTAGTGAGAAGTCGTTCGTGCAAGGGCTGGGGCTGCTTTGTTGTAGCTGACTGGCATTGTCTTTCCCTGCAGGCGAGAGGCTCGTTGTACTTTCTTGATTACTGTGTGAATGGCTGAATCTTGGGATGCCAATTGGGACTTGATGAGACACTTTCGTGTAGTCAGATACTAGGCTGACGTGGTGTAAATTCTTTGGATGAATGCCCTTAGGTCTCCCTTATTCACCTTTAACCTGCTTTATTTCATTTTTGCATCTCAAAAGAAATCTTTGGTCACGGCTACGCTTCCTTGAGGGTTTTTAATCAGGTAATCTATGTCTGACATTTCTGCCTTGATTCTTCCTCAAAAGGCTTAAGCTTTCTCATCTTACCATTTTGCTCTTTGCCTGCAGTAACATCTATTTATCTTGAGTGATCTTCTCCAAGAAGCCATGATCCTTCTAGGTAAAAATTTATAAAGCGCGAATACCCTTTCTGTACCTATCTTTAAAAGACAAGGGCCATCCGGCGCTTTTCTTTGGAATATCGACGCTTGGTATTTGTTCATAAATTGTTTAGCGAAATGCCCCAGGTTTCTCTGGTTGAAACATTTCATCTATGCTTGAGTCTGACCAAGTTGTTTCTCTTTCTGTAGTTTTTATTTGTTTTCGTACTGACCTTTTCTGAAGCAGGTTGGCCAAGGATGGAATTTCTTATGTCTAGGAAGCTCAGGAAGAAAACGACGAGGAGGGCTGGTAGCAAAAAGACGTCCCGGGGTAAGGAGATCTCTAGTGCAAACGATGCTCATAGTTATTGTTCGCTGAACAGACTTTCTGACTCAGATATGCAGACTACTGTTAGTCGCATGGTCTCTTCATCCATTACGTTAGATCCTGCATCTGTACCGGAGCCTCTTCCTGTTCCCAACCCTTGTCATCCTGATCTTGCAGAGGACTTTGTGGCCCAGCATCCAGGTAATTCGCGCTCTGGTATGTACATAGAACCCTTTGACAGATGGATTATTGTAGGTAAGATGGATGTCATGAAGGATACCATATTGGCCGAATTCAATCAGTTGGAACCACATCCGCATCTGGTTGAAGGTCTCATCGTGACAGTGAGAGACTACATTGTGGAGCAAATGGGTTGTTGGTACTCCCTGGTCGAAGACCTTTAGCAGTCAAATAGGGAGAATCTTGAACGACTTCATGCTTTGGAGGAAGATAGACACAGACTTGTCGAGGCCCTGGAGTCTAGGGATAGGATCATTTCCTATCTTATCTGAGTATTTGTGGCCTGCCAATGCTTCACCTGTTTTGATTTTGATTTTCATATGATACTTTTTAGTCTGGCTTGTATATGTGGGAGCCAACCTCGCTTATTCTCGTGCGTTTTAGTTCGTGACTCTTTTAGTTTTTTTTGGACTTTATCGTACTATGGTTTTCTGCTACGGAATTTGTTTATCATGCACGCGGGTGCATCGTACGTTGCGCCTTTGTTTTCTGATTTACACATTTGCCCGGGCGCTTTGTTAATCATTTGGTTGTGCCCGATTTTCTATTGTTATTATTATGGTTAGGATTTAGTTATCTTTTTAGGTTTGTCGCTTATCGAAGGCTGTTACGCATTTGTGTTATTATAAGCGCGTTTGGTGTCTTTTATTTATTAGTATTCAATCCCGAGATTGGTTTTGAATACGTGCCCCCGGGGAGGGGTTGGGTTAAAAAATTTTGATCCATTTTAGGCCCCATTTGATTGTTTTAGTTATTCAAATGGGTCATAGAAAGGATAACCCCGCATGGCTAGGATTTCTGATACCCCCTTTCGGCTAGGATTTCTGCTGTTGTAGTCCATCCTTGGCCTTGTTTGACTTGGTTAATCAACAAAGAACAAGGATGGCCACTGTCCTCTCGGTCGGGTTTTTGTTCTGTGCTAGTCCTTCCAGCATGTTTAATCCTTCCCCATTTTATGCTTCATTCGAGGAACGGACACTAATTCATCTCATCGAGCTTTTGACTCGGAGGGAAGAATTCGTGTTTTTACCTATCAAGGTAGGCTCCCTTTGAAATCGGCAATTTTTCCGTTTCGGGACATGTCGGTTTTTCCAACTTTTTGCCTTACCTTAGGACACAGACATTGGTTTACCTCATTGAGTTTTTTTTCTCAAGTTGGAAACTCGTGTCCAACACCTAGGAAGGGCACCTAAGAAGGTGCTTCTTCGGTGGGCTTAGCAATTTTAACCGCGGGACTTTTTGAGTTGCTCCCCCTTCAGTGTTGATTCGTAGGAGATGGGCATCAATCCTTGCTACTGGATTTAACTCCGATTTTAAGGAATTCATGTCCTGTTCCTAGAAGAAAACCTCTTTGGGATTAGCAACTTCATCCGAGGGACATATTTGGTGATTTTTCTGTATCTTCAGAGAGGTCTGGTGGCAGCCCTTTTAATGAGTGTTTGCCAAGTATTCAGCATATTCCATAATAAGAGGTGCAGTCCTTCGTTGGTAGTTTGTCTCAGAACGACTGGTTCCCTTTGATGCAATGAACCTATTCCTTTTGTTTGACTTTGCTTGACGTTTGCGATTCCAGAACTGCTTCGTTTAGTGCATGACCTGGGATTTTGTGCTACAGCCCCGCTGTGTATGGCAGATTGCTCCTACTTCACCTACATTTCGAGGAATTATTCTTCCTTTAGCATAGATCAATAAGTATGTCATTCAAGTAGGCACACAATTAATTTCTGATTAACACAATTTTTGTAGGTAAACCATTGCTCAACATGGACATAGTGATCAGTAAAGCAAGTTAAAAAATTTTCGATAACAAGATAAAATCAGGGAAATGAGGTAAGATAATGAGAGATTTAGTTTAACGCTCCATTGTTGAGGTATTAGCGGTTGGTCCCTCTGGTGAGCATCCTCCTTGAATTGGTCTGGGCCCTTTCCTTTCTAAGGTGTGCTGCCCCTTGTCTGAGAAGAGTCGGGATAGCTCTTATGATCTCGTATATATTGTTGCAGCCGACCCTTCCTGATCAACCCCTCGATTACTGATTTTAAGTGCCTGCATTCATCAGTATCGTGCCCCGGCTGTTTGTGGAAATAATAAAATTTTCCTGACTTCATGGCAACATTTCTGACGGGTCTTTGTTTCGAGATCGGATATCTTTCGGTGCCTCTAGTTGCCATGAATATATTTCCCACAGAATCGTTAAGGGCGGTGAATTCAGAGTTCTTTAAAAAGCGTAGCTTCTTCCTTGCTCGACCGTCTTCTTCTTCGCTGATCCTTTTTTGATTATCCGAGTTGCCTTGAACCTTTCCATTCTTCTCTACATGTGCGTTTCTCTCTTCAGTAGTTGCATATTTTTCGGCTTTGCTAAGTAACCGTTCGAGTGTACTTGGTTTCTTTTTCTTAATCCATCGTCCTAACTTGGTTTTCCTGCATATGCCCTTTTTGAGAGCCATTAGGATCATGCTGGGTTCAGGATCCTTGACTTTAGCCAATGCAACATCAAAGCGAGTGAGAAAAACTCTGATGGGCTCTCCTGGTCTTTGTTGTAGTCCGTTTAGCTCCGTAGCATCCTGAGCTTCTAACGCCTGGGATCTGAACTGCTCATTGAATAGCCTAGCCAACGTCACGAAATTGTCCACAGACCGCGGTGAAAGCTATGTGAACCAAAGATAAGCCACTCCTTCTAGGTAAGTTGGAAAATATAGGCATTTGATTTCGTCACTAGCGCATGCTCCATTCATGTATTGGTCATATTTACACAGAAATATATCGGGGTCAGTTGTCCCGTCGTAAGGCTGCAACGATGGAGGTTCGAACCTTCGCCGGTATACAGTTTTCTTAATCCTTTCGGTAAGTGGGGTTTTAGGTGGGAAAGATTCCCATTTTTTCTGGTCATCCTTCCTCCTCGGGCTTTCTTCCACAATTGCTTGCACCATTCCTGAGATATACTCTCGCTTGTTGGTCTGATCCATGAGTTGACCTCCTTTTCCACCATCAACCCTCGATCTAGATGCGCCTTCGTGGAATGGGGATAAGGAATCTGGGCATCCTTCCGGTAGGGACGTCTTGATGGTAGGAGGACTGTCTTCCGGCTCCGCGATTGCATCATCAAAGTAATCGTTCGCAGGTGCTTTGCCCCCCTCGTAGTTTGGATTGGTGCGACGCGCAACACTTGGAATGGAATCCGCTGTCTTGAGTGTGAAGCGGGGAATTCTGTTTCTGATCCGTGATTCGTCTGAGTCAGCGAGGAACAAGTGGCACTAGCGGCTTTTGCGGTAGTGGCTTGGATAGTGAGTATCGACTCGAGCTTCTTCATCATCGCGTTGTTTGCAATAGTTATCTGACTCGTTAATCCTGTCACCGCTTCCTCCAACTTTTCCCTGGTTACAATCTCTTTGATTTCTGGTGGCTCCCCTTCATCATAGTCGCCATCCAGTGGCATGACGGTGTTGATGCCGCTACTGGGGTTGTTAGCTTCATTGGCAGTTCTCCTTAGCATGCTCGTGATTGTAAGCACGATGTCCCTTAGAAAATCTTTTCAGATTTGAAACGGAAAAAGGCAAAACACGACGCCACGGTGGGCGCCAAATGTTTACACCAAAAATGGTCTAAATACCCAAGGTACTAAACTGTACTTCACCAATTCGGTAAGAAATAAATGGAACCGTGTCTATTTAGAAGTAAAAAGTAAAAAATGCGTGAAAAAGTAAAGTAGAGACGAGTTTTAGAGTGGTTCAGCCGTTAACGAGGCCTACGTCCACTATAAAGGTGGTTTCCTGTCTTATAATGAGAATTACAAAGTACATCAATTCTCTGACCTCATACATTTCTATATCTACTCAATATACCCTCTTTTATGTGTTTGTTCTAGAGAATTGTACAGGAGAATAATTGAGTTTGAGGAGAAGAAGGATGGATGAATGATTGAGAGAGCAGATGCCTTCACTCTAAAATGGTATTTGACGCCATGGCTAGATTTGTTGTTGAGTTTGAAGTTTAGCAGCACTTCGTGGTTTTTCCAAAAAGCCCCCTAAATGTGGGTAGTAATGGTGTATTTATAGTGAACTCCTCTTGGTGAATGATCTGGAATCTGTTTATCCAGGTTGTGGGTCGTTCATTCTACTAATTACGACCATGCCACTAGACGGCTGTAGCCAGTTGTCTGTGGTCGCATTCGGTGTTATGTGCGGACAACTTGCTGAGTCTCTCGAATAGCTGAGCGGGTCCTTAAGTGCGGCGCAGATGCTTTGGGAGATTTCGTAAGAGCGGAGTGTGGAGCTGAGATCGATCCTCCTTTGTTCCTTGCGCGATCGCCCTTCTTGAACTAAGGACGCTCGTCCTCTTGTTGCCTTTGCATGGTTCCACTTGGCTTTATAGTTATACTACGAGGTTGCTCTAGCTCGTGCAAAGCGGGTGACCCGTCTTATTTTAGCGCCTGAGCGGTTCTCTCGATGTGCAGCTTTCATTTTTGTCGAGTCGCGTTTCTTAAGGCCCGGTCGCACTGATAGACTTGACTTGCATTGGGCTTGATATTTGGATCCGGCTTAGTGCGGTTGTGTTATGTACGGCCGACGCTGGTAGGACCCGCCTTGTACCCCTCTGCCCAGTGTGTGTATGGGTTTTTAGGGATTAACATAATGTTCATTCCCATCACCCAACAATTCAACTTATCAAACAAGAACCGAGGTGTTATTTATGAATTTTAAGTTAATCCTTGTTCAATGAATGACCTAGTTCATAAAATTTGATTGCTGATGTAATGTAAACCCCCCACACTCGAGTGTGACTATGTCCTCACAGTCTTAATCAGACATATCTTAGTGAAAGGGAAATAAAATAAGAGAATATTTACATATGTACAAAAGAGATTTAGTGCATCTTACCAAATGTAATGTGGCTCATGGAGGACCATGAGCTCTTCCTCTTGGTTGGGTATTGGTTCCAAGTAAGGTTTAAGGCATTGACCATTGACCTTATAGGATGATCCATCGGTTGGATTCTCAATTTCTACCGCACCATACGGGAAAACAGTTCATACAGTGTAAGGTCCTGTCCATCTAGATTTTAACTTACCCGGAAATAATTGCAATCTTGAGTCATATAACAAAACTTTTTAACCTAGCATGAGAGTTTTACGTAAAATGGATTTATCATGAAAAACTTTTGTCTTGCCTTGTAAATTCGTTCATTTTCATAAGCATCATTTCGAATTTCATCAAGTTCATAAAGTTGAAGCTTCCTAAGTTCACCTGCTTGCTCTAAGTCAAGATTTAAAGTTTTTGTTGTCCATAACGCCCTATGTTCTAGTTCAACTGGCAAGTGACATGGCTTCCCAAAAATCAACCGATAAGGGGACATATCTAAGTTTGTTTTGAAAGCGGTGCGGTAAGCCCAAAGAGCGTCAGTTAACTTTTGGGACCAGTCTTTGCGATTTCGATTCACAGTTTTCTCAAGGATTTGCTTAATCTGCCTATTCGATACTTCAATCTGCCCACAAGTTTGAGGATGGTAAGGAGTGGATAACTTGCTGGTTGTCGAATACTTTCTCATGAGGGCTTCAAAAGAATGATTACAAAAGTGTGTCCCGTTATCACTGATTATTGTGCGAGGTGTGCCAAACCTAGCGAAGATATTTTCTTTCAAGAAGCGCACAACAACCTTGTTATCATTTTTTTTGCATGGAACAGCTTCGACCCATTTAGAAACATAATCTATAGCTAAGAGAATGTAAAGGTTCCCAAAGGAATTAGGGAAGGATCCCATAAAGTATATACCCCAAACATCAAAAATTTCGACCTCTAGAATGGGGTTTAGGGGCATCATATTCCTTTTAGAAAATTTCCCTAAGAATTGACATCGATCACAAGTTTTGAAAAATTTGTACGCGTCTTTGAAAATGATGGGCCGGTAGAAACCCGATTAGAGAACCTTTTCGTCTGTCTTTTTGGGACCGAAGTGACCACCAAAGGCTTGGTCATGACAGAAAGAGAGGACACTATGAGTTTCAGTGTTCGGAACACACCTTCAAAAGATTTGATCGGGACAATACTTGAAAAGATAGGGGTCGTCCCAGAAAAAATGTTTCACTTGGGAAAAGAATTTGTGTTTATCCTGCTTGGACCAAAAAGAAGGGGTCTGCTTGGTGACTAAGTAGTTGACAATGTCAGCAAACCAAGGATCAGTGGATAGAGAAAATAGCTGTTCGTCAGGGAAATTCTCGTTGATCAGAAGAGAAGAGGACAGGGCAGTTGGAAGACGAGACAAGTGGTCTGCAATAACATTGTCAGATCCTTTTTTATCCTTAATGGTAAGGTCAAATTCTTAAAGTAGAAGGATCCAACGAATGAGACGAGGCTTAACATTCTTTTTAGAGAAAAGGTACCTAAGTGCGGAATGATCCGTATGAACAGTGATGTGTGAGCCAACTAGATAAGGTCTGAATTTTTCTAGAGCGAAAACGACAGCCAAGAGTTCCTTTTCAGTGGTCATATAATTGATTTAAGCATCGTTCAAAGTCTTAATCGCGTAGTAAATGACATGAAGAATCTTATCGATATGTTGTCCTAAGACAGTGCCAACAGCGAAATTCGAGGCGTCACACATGATTTCAAAAGGCAACTTCCAATTAGGAGAGCAGATGATCGGGCAGAGACAAGTTCTTTTTTAAGATGCTCAAAAGATGAAATACAATCAGAATTGAAGTTGAAAGGAACATCCTTACCAAGAAGACTGATCAAAGGTCGAGTGATTTTGCTAAAATCCTTTATAAAGCGACGGTAAAAGCCAGCATGACCTAAAAAGGATTGGATGTCCTTAACGGATTTGGAATGGGAAGATTCGAGATAACCTCAATTTTGTCTTTGTCTACTTTAATTCCTATATTAGATATGACATGTCCTAAAACAATGTCATGTTTGACCATGAAGTGACACTTTTCCCAATTAAACGTTAAGTGTTTATCTTTGCAACGGTTAAGAACAAGATCCAGGTGATGTAAACACTCAGTGTAAGAATCCCCGAAGATGGAAAAATCATCCATGAACACTTCCAAAAATCGCTCGATCATGTCAGAAAAAATTCTAATCATGCACCTTTAAAAGGTTGCAGGTGCATTACAGAGACTAATAGGCATACGACGGTACGCAAATGTGCCAAATGGACAAGTGAAAGTGGTTTTCTCTTGGTCCTCAAGAGCGATAGGGATTTGATTATAGCCTGAGTACCTGTCAAGGAAACAATAGTACTCGTGACTGGCTAGCCGTTCTAACATTTGATCAATAAATGGGAGAGGGAAATGATCCTTATGTGTTGCAGCGTTAAGTTTCCTATAGTCAATGCAAACACGCCAACCGGTTTGGGTACGGGTTGGGATAAGCTTTTTAGCTTCATTTTGGATCACAGTAATCCCTGATTTCTTAGGTATGACATGAATCAGACTAACCCATTGACTATCGGAAATTGGGTAGATGATTCCATTGTCAAGACATTTAAGGATTTCAGCATGAACTGCTTCTTTCATGATGGGGTTTAGTCGACGCTGGGGATCACGAGTGGGTTTGGCATCATCTATAAGATGGATTCGATGTTGGACTATCGAAGGACTAATCCCTTTAATATCAGCCATGGACCAACCAATTGCTTCCTTGTTTTTCTTAAGGATGGGAAGGAGCAATTGTTCCTGCTCTAAAATAAGGTCAGAAGCGATAATGACAGGAAAAGTTTCATTGTCTTCTAAGTAAGCGTACATAAGATGACTGGGCAACACTTTGAGTTCAGATTTTGGAGATGACTCAATTGAAGAAACTGGTTGAGGGACAGACTCAATTGTGAGCGGCTCGACAGGAATCAAATCAAAGACATTTTTGGGAATATCTTGAAACAATTTTTCGTAATTCGATTCAATTTCGTTATTCAGATGGTCGAGCTCGGGTTCATTGTCGTGGACTGAATGAATTTCAGAAAACTGATCTACCTATGAGTTAGGAGAGTTTTCGTTTCTAAAGATGTTTAGCTCAACAGCCATGTTATCGAAAGAAAGTTTCACAGACCCATTTCTGCAGTTGATAAGTGCATTAGAGGTTGCTAAGAAGGGTCGTCCTAGAATCAGAGGGATCTGGTTTGTAGGATTGCTTGCCTGCTGAGTTTCTAAGATAATGAAATCAATTGGAAAAATAAATTCACCTACTTTGATCAATACGTCCTCGATTTCGCCTACAGGCTTCTTAATTGAATGGTCAGTAAGCTGAAGGGTAATCTTGGTGGGTTTCAGTTCTCCTTAGCCAAATTGGCGATAGACGGAATATGGAAGCATGTTAACACTTGCAACTAAGTCTAGCAGGCATCTATCGATTTTCTTGTCCCCAATAGTACATGATATTGTGGAGCAGCTAGTATCTTTGTATTTCACTGGCATTTATTAGGACAAGACCTTGCTTAGAGTTGCCATTAGAAACACTTTCTTAGGTACATGTGTATGACGTTTTTGAGTGCACAAGTCTTTTAGAAATTTTGCGTACTGTGGAACTTGTTGTATAATATCTAAAAGAGGAATGTTCACTTTGACTTGCTTAAATATTTCAAGGATCTTTTCTAGCTGATCTGTCTTTTTCCTAGGTCGGAGTCTATGAGAAAATGGAGCAGACAACTCAGTAGGTTGGGCTACTTGAGTTTGAGGATGGTCCTTGTTAGAAATTGGCTCAATGTTATGATCCGAGTTGGTCGAATTTTCGGTGGGGTTTGGAAGATCGTCTGGTAAAGCATTTGGGTTGACCACATGGTTGTTAATCTTTTTGCTGGATCTAAGAGTCGAGACAGCATTTAATTGACTAACGTTTGAATCTTGAATGATGTGAATTTGGTTGGAGTTTGAATTTTGTCCTCTAGGGTTTTGGATGGGTTGACTTGGAAACGTACCCTTTTCCCTTTCACTTAATCTAGCATTGAGTTGGGACATTTGTTTTTGAAGTTCACCCATTTTTTGCTTCGTGTTTTGCATATATGAGTGTAACGTGTTGTCTAACTTGTTTTGATTTTCAACACTTTGCTTAGTCATTTGCGCCAATAGGTTGCTCACCTCAGATAAATTCCCCTCAATCATAGAAAGGCGTTTTTCACGTTGGGGTGCCACTGTTTGATGAGATTGGTGGAAAGGCGCCTGGTTCGAATTGTACTGATTTTGCCGAAGAGGAGGATTCGAAACATTGTTCGGAAATGCTCGTTTCGAGGGTCTGTTCATCAGGGGGTTATTTGGACTATAAGAAAGATTTGGGTGGTTATTGGGTCTATTGAAAGCATTCACTTGCTCAAGGGACTGGGGATAGTCATCAGCAGTATGATCAGAGTTAAGACATATGTGGACATGGCTTGGGAAACGTTATCAGACTGAGTGTGTGTTCTAACAACGTTCAGTATGGCATCAACAAGAGTTTTAGAAGAAGAAGAGGATTCAACAGAATTACTACTGGATCGCGAATAGAGAGATTTTTCATTAGTTCGTTCCCATTATTTCGATTTTTCTGCTAACTCGTCCAGAAATTCCCAAGCTTCTACATCAGTCTGTTTTAGAAAATTGCCCTGACATATGGATTCTAACATTTGTCTAGAACTATTATCGAGTCCATCGTATACAGTTTGACATAATGACCATGTTTCATAACCATGATGGGGACAACTTAACAACAATTCTTTAAATCTTTCGAAGTATTGCTAAAAAGATTCACCTTTTTTTGGTGGAAATTAGTGATTTCGTTTCTGACTCTAGCCATTTTTTCTGGGGGGTAGAACTTTTTAAGGAAATCTGTTGTAAATTCATCCCTTTTTTTAATTGGATTTGGGGGCAAGCTGAGAAACCATTTTTCTACGGAGTCAGTTAGTGCAAATGGAATCAAACAAAGTTTAATACCATCCTCACAAAACTGTTGTAATATAAAGGTTGCACAAGCATATTCAAATTTTGTTAAGAAACTATATGGTTCGTCATGAGAAAAATTACTGAATTTGGGAAGGATGTTTATCTAACTCGATCGGATTTCAAAGTGATTACCCATAGGATTGGGTAACTGAATGCAAGAAGGGATAGAAACTCTATTGGGAAGAATTCTGTCCATCAGGGTGCGAGGTGCGGGCCTGTTAGCCATTTCTAAAGGTTGGTCGAGTAAATTGGGTTTTGAGGAAAGAGAAGGTGGTTCGATTTTAACTAAATGAAAAGATTTTTGGTCAAGGTCGAAGTTTGCATGCACCAGAAAGAAGAAGAAAAGAGTTCACCAAAGTAATTTAGACAATGGAGAAGTTCAGAAAGAGGTGAGAGAAAGAAGAAAAGTTTTTTTTTAAATGGGAGTTTTTGAAAATTCCTACCTATAGAACCAACGAGGGCTAAAGAATAAAAAGATTTTTTTGTTGTTTTTTAAATTTTTATTTGTTTTTAAGGAATTTTGATTTTTTTAATTCACAAAACAATCAAATACACAGAGATTGGCTACAATGAAATTTTTTGTCCTTAATAGCTCCTAACCCAAAATTATATAGTGACACATTTGATTACTTAGAACAAAAGATTTCCCAGCCAGTTAACGGGCATAAGTTATCGGTGCACCAGGAATCACCCTAGCAATGCAGCCGAAGGATTAAGTACCTTCAGAGTAACAACCGATGTAATATTTATGAATCACCGTAATATTTATAAACGGTTATTTCATTACCATAGTCTAGACACCAAGAAATATTTCTTTCCAAGTAAATCAACTATCAAAATACAATTAAGCCCTATACGAGCCCGCGACTCCTCTAAGTCCAGCATCTAACCGTTATTATTAGTCAGATTCTACGATGAAATGCAATTTGTGGGCTAAGGAAAGGGTGATGAAATCCCTCACCTTATGTGAATTGGGGTATTGCCCTTAACAAAATGAATACAGATGCAGAAATAATAATCACAGAAATTAAAAGATTTTACAAGCAAGCCACTGCCCCTGTAAAAGATTTTTACAAGCAATGTCTATATTTTTATTTGCAGCAGCAGTCCCTGTAGAGTTTAGAAAAATCTCACCTAGATCGGCAGTCTGTCCAGTGCAATTAAGAAGCGTTATCGTGTTCACACACCACTTGGTGTGCAACCGCTCGAACCCTGAATTGTCTGCTGCTTCTTATTGTTGTCGCCTCCTTTTTCAAATTACCGTTGTATCTGTTTTCGAAAAATCTTCTCCCCCTTTTTTTTGGATTAAACTAAAACAAAAGCTCAATTTAAAATAAAAGAATGGGGACTTTTTTTTAGAAGGAGAAAAAATAAATAAATCAAACTCGACCTAATAATAAACCTGCCAAACAATTGGAACTATCTAAACCCAATAAGGCCCACCACGAAACACCAAAGGGTCACAACCACTTGGAAATCACAACAAACAAATAAAAGGGGACCGAGATCACTTCAATTTTGGCCCACGTATGAGGCACAATTCAACAGCCCTTTTCCTTGTTTCAGAAACCAAAGTACAAATAAAAAAGAAAACCGCCCTTTTTCGGAGAGCCAATCGAATTGGCAAGTACATTTTTTTTCTTTTTTTCTTCTTGACTCTCGAATCGGTTCTCGCTCAAATCGGAATTGGTTCGAATTGGAGGTGAGCTTTTCGAACAAGGTTTTTGTCTGAAGTGGTGGATATTTGGGCTTGCATTTAAAGGAGCAGAGGGGTTGGGGTTGGTGATGGTTGTTATGGGGTTTTGTTGAAGGTCAAAGTTGTGGGTCTGTGTGAATTTGCAGTGTGGTAGGGATATTGCGTGAGGCTTGTTATGGGATGGAAGATGGTTTTCTGGTGATTGCGTTCAGGGATTGGCAAGGATCTAGATGAACTGGAGGTTTGTATTGGGTGGATATGAAACAGTGAGTGGTTTATGCTGAAAGTTTTGGTAGCCTGGACTTTAGATGAACATGGATTTTGGGGCGATTTTGGTTTGAAGATGTTTGCTGGTGGGTGTTTAGAGGTTGCGGTTTTGGATGGTTGTGGCTTTGCTAAGGGGAACGAGAGAGGGACTGACTGTGGGTGTTGTTGGAGTCCAAGTGATCGGTTCCTGCACTGTGGTGTGGTAGTAGTCAGACGACATACAGTTTTGTTTGAAACTAGAGGTGGCGAAACAATTTATACAAGCAAGAGAATGGTGTGAAAGGTGATAGAAAACTTTGAGAAAGTATTGTGTGAAGATGATGAGGCTTCAGGTTTTGTGGATGATGAAGATGAGGAGTATGGCAGTTATCAGATGTGGTCGGTGAAGGTGACTGCGAAAGTTTGTGTGTGCTTTGGTAGAGGTGATTGTCGAGAAGAAACTGTATTGGGGTTTTGGTGAAGTTTGGAATTTTGTGAAAGGGGATGTTAGGCGTGGTTTGCAAGGATGAACTGTACGAGTTTGAGGATGGTTTGTATGGTTGTATATTGGTGGTTGAACTTATTGATGGTGTGTGGTTTGTTAACTAGCAGTGAGTGACTGTAAAAAGAAGATGAGGTTGAGGCTTGATTGAACTAGAAAAGAGGTTGGTGAACAAATTACTGAACGGGATGTTCGGTGAAGGATTAGATCTAGATTTTGTGAACGTTGGGTGTTTGATAATGATCTGATCCGCACAAGACAATGGAGTTTGTTGGAGGATCTGAACATGGTGGTATGGTAAGCTTGCAAAAGTTTTGTGGAGGATTGATGATCAGTGGAAGTACGTGGTAATGAAGTGGTTTGTGGGATGAAGGGGGTAGTTGCTGAAGGTTGTGAAGGTTTGTGAACGTGAATATAAGAAGTGAAGAAAAGAGAATAGAAGATTGTATTTTTTTTTAATTTTTTTTGTTATAAATAAAAGGAAGTAAAGAATGTATAGAAGAAAAATCGACAAGAAGTAAATGACATATTGGGAAAGAAATTGAAAACAAAATCTGGCAAAAATTATTTTTTTCTTTTATTTGGTAGATTACGGTATCACAGATCAAATACCAAATCAACTAATAAGAGATTTTTTTTCTATTTATACTAGAAAACAAAAAGAAACAAAATAAAATAAAAAAAATTTTGTGCTTTTTTTATTAAAAAAAAATTAACCCAAAGGATCTACGAATTTAAAATTATTTTAGTCCCCGGAAATGGCGCCAAAATTTGTTTGCGAACAAATCAAACAATTGTAAACAACTTGTAAGATCTGTTCGGCTTTCCTAAACAACAAGGATTGTTGTAGAGGGTGTCGAACCCTAGGAACAAAAATATTTTAATTAATAAATCCAATCAAGTTATTCTAGGATTTTGATTGATTGAAAACACAAAAAATAACATCAATTAAATAAAAAGCGAGATTTATATAATAAGAGAAAGCAATTAGGGGATAATGGCATAGATTGGATTCACACTCATTAATAGCCAACAAATAAATATAGATCTAATTCATGTTTCTGTCATACACATGAATCAACGATAATTAGGTTCTTAGAAACAAATAAGTAAATAACAACAAGCATAGCCTATGCAGGAGTTGAGCTCTTAAACAACCATAGGCTATCAGGACATATTCACTAATTAATTTCTAAAACCCTAAAATTAGATTTAAATTTGATAATTGTTAGATCAAACACGAATATACCCTGTGAAGGAACATAACTCTTAAACAACACAGAATATGAAGGTTCAGATCTAACCCTTGATTCAGATCCAGATCTACATGTACAAAGTCCTCATCTATTGGCTATGTGATTCATGTTGAATCATATCTATTAGCATCATCACCCCTAATCAAAGGGGATTAGCTAGACATTGCTAAAGAAGAAGAGAAAAAGAAACTAAATAACATGAACATAAATAAAATAAAATATAAAATGAGAAGAGAAGAAGAATTTTATTCCAAGAAGAGAATTACAGAAAAACTAAGTGTGTTTTTACATCAATAAGATACAAGGTATTTATACTTGTATTGGCCAAGGCTAAGAGGCTCATTACACAATATGGGACAAAATCCCTTTTCCAAAGTAACACATAAACCAAATAGCTAAGTGTGAACACATGTGAATGGAAGGCCTTTCAAATGAGCTAATGTGAACATGTATGAATGGATTTGCAAATGTCATAGCTTGCGACATAAAATGGCATCAATTCCAACTGTTTTGAGCATGAATAGGAACTCCATAATTCTCTGTGACCAGCTATCATTATGAAAAGGCATTGAATCTTTAAAATATGCCGAAGAAGGTGGTTGAACTGCAACATTTCTTCAAGATTTAATCAAGCTCTCAAAATCAACACTCTTCTTACACTAATTCTTCAAGCTTTTCAACAATTAAGTGCATTAATCCATTCATCATAAATAATCTGGAAACACAACTATAAATACACAATATCAATTATTTAAAAGATAAAACAAGATAAATAAGCGGATAAAATATACACATTTACATGTATATCAGTGTTCGCTTACTACTCTTGCCTATGCGTTTTACCTAAAAAAATTGCTACGCTTAACTCCACCTTCAACCATTGCACATGGCATGCCGATCTGTGTTCAATATTTCTTTTGGGAGATATAGCTTACTAATCGAGTTTAATATGTATAGTGAAAATGTTGACTCAGTAGGTGTCATGGCCTCTTCAACGGTCTCGACAAATAGGACCATGTTATATATCAAAGCAAGATACAATTATGCATATATAATGCAAATATTTTGCGTGAAGCAAATGGTTAATTGAATTTGTGTGGTATAATACCTCTACAATGTGGATTCTATATTTTTTTTGGCCAAATCATGCTATTTTATTTTCATATAAAGTGATATTTGAGCACTTCAATTAGTCAAATCCAGTGCACCATTCATAATTTTTGTCTTTCCATGGGTAAGTTACTTAGCTTTGCCAGCCTAACTAATATGTTATAATCAATAATCCTCAGCAATTACTAAACATAACAGTACTTCCTAGCAAAGTAAATTACTTTAATTGTGTATTGCATATAACCATAACAACTCACTAGCACTATCTAATTAATTACGGGTATAAAAGAATGACTACTCTTTTCGATTTATGGAAACCAGGGCTTTCAGCTAGGCACGTCTAGAGAGAGAAGAATCATTAAATTGAAAATTAGTCAAAATAATTAAAAATAATTATAACTTAAATTAACCATACCTAAATGCAAAGATGAACTTAAACCAAAGTAATTCTCCAACACATGTAATAAAATCATTAAACCAAACAACTTTTAATTTTTTGAAAATTATTGAACTATTTTAATCGGGGTTTTGTCAACACATCACCCAAAGCCACAAGTGAAGCTAACCATATTCGAATATAGAAACTACCAGATAAAACGCAAATCGAGATTGAACTGGTGAGAGATTAGTAGCTAAGTAAGGTATTGTTTTGTAGTATAGTATAATGCTAATGTTGCATCCACTTCCAGACTTGTTAAATTGTGAGCACTAATGCAAATTTACGAAAACAACTTTACTGCAAAGAGGTTACGTTAGAAACTATGATTTGTCAAAGAATACCAAAAACATAACCATCAGTGAACTTAATTTACCTATACGGTACTTAGGTTTCCAAACTCAATAGGAAATTTCCAATAAATTCACTTCTACAAATTCTACATTTAAGGAAAAAGGTTCATACCAGTGAGGAAGTAATAAGGTCAAAGGATTACATCATAGAAAAAAAAAAAGGAAACTTACATATCACTAAGCGCTCCAAATTTCCATCCTAGTGTGGAATTGGTCCGGAGAAATCACTATTCAAAAAATCCTCGTGCATTGGTATAAAGATGTAGGATTATCATACTAAAAAAAGAACAAGAAGGTAACAAGATTGATAATTCTACCCAATTTGGTCAGGATTTCGCCTATAAAGTAATTAAAAGAGAAATTTATGCACGTAACATATTACAAATTATAATTAAAAACTACAAGTAGTAAATTTTCATAGATTTTGCATATATCGATATCGTGATGTAGGATCTTCAACTTCAACCTCTTGCTCATGCGGCCTATATTTTTGGGGTTTTCTCTTGTGAATTAGTTATATGCCTTGCCTAGCGCACCTAGAAAAATACATTGCAAAAGTAAGTGACAGTAGGTCTTTAGACATATTTATAGTAGGAGGTAATGTCACAAGCATCATACCTTGACATGGAGAAATCAAAGTCAATATATAGAGAAACTGTGTTAAAACCAATATTCAGAAAAATCAAACATTCAGAAAAATCAATAGTAGTAAACTGGGAATTAAATCAAGATAGCTAACCTGAACAAATGAAGTGATCAATAAAAAATCAAATCGGCTTAATCAAATATTTGAACGAAAGAAACTTGCTTAAATTAAAGCTTGATATTGCACAAAATTTCTTAAGAAATGATCGGATCCCAAAATTAGCCGAATTCAATTGTATGGAAGAAGGTTAGCGAAGAAATAGGACACAAAGTAGGGGAGTGATTCATCATCGAAAATTAGGGCCAGGAACGAGTGTAGTTATCTCGTTCTTTTAGTTGTGAATGGAAAAATAGTTTATATTTTGACCGAAAATAAATCATTCACAAATTAAGAAAAAAGAGAAATGCTTTGATACTTGCGACAACACTAATTATTTGTTTCATACTTCATAGCTAGAAACACTAACAAAGCGTTTCAACCTATAAATGCCATTTGTTTCAAAATTTCCAATTTGGTGTAGTGAGAATATTATTGGCAATGTTGATTAATTTAGTAATCAAAAAATTACTTTTTCTTCCAAAATTCTATAAAAATACAAGTCTCATTTGAAATTATGCTTTTGATATTTGAAATAATGATGAGGGAAACTGGATAAAAAATTAAACCACATTGATTCCATTGAATCAACAAACAAATACAAGTAAAGATGGTTGAAAAATGAGACATGGAATGAAGTGACCCACTTTTCTATCACTAATTTATATTGACTTGTTGCTATTTTTTTTACCATAGCCACTTCTATAACAAACATATATCTCGTCTTTTCCCAAGATCCTATGCACTAATATAGATATATCAGTATAATGCAATTATTCACCTATCTGCATATATGAAGATATGTAGATGCAAATAAACTTCCAATAATAAGTTTTATAAGTAAACTACTCAAATAAGCAAGTGGTTTCTCTTGTGCTAATCTGCTCAACATGACTATAATTGATCAGAGTTGTAAGTTGAATTATAATCCTTAAATTGGGTGTAATTAATCCATTAATATCCCTATGTTAATATGATAAAGAGGTTGAGTCTTTACTATATTCATGCGTGCAAGAAAAAGGGAATTAGACTATGTAAAAATGTGCCCAATTTTTGCAAATCCTTTGCCAAAGACTTGTATGCATTCAGGTTAACAATTAGTGTGTAATATAATCATTCTCTTTTAACATCTGAGGGTATACTTCTAATTATTCATATACAATGATAAAATCAGTACTGAACTCAAAATAAATATTACACATGATCAGGTTAATGGGAATAAACATGTATAATACAACCAGATTGGCAGGCATGCAACTACATGAATGCCTTATAACTAGTTCATTACACAAATCAAAGAAACACAAATAGTCACATATTATTTATGTGATGCGCATGTCACTCTTTCTAACGTACCATAACTTCCATATGTTATTAACATTTAGCCTTATATATGTAAGCATTCAAATAGATTTTACTAAATTCAATGCTATATTGTATGGCATAGTTTAACTAGATCATACACTTACACAATCATATATCATTTATATGAATTGTACAGATACATGAATCTAGCATATTAAACCTCTTTCTAGGCATATTGATTAAGTTAAATGCTTAAAAAGGCATTACTATCATATCATCAATACATTAATTTTAATTACTTATATATTCAAATCAAACTTAAAACTTCATTTGAATTACAATACTGCATAAAACAAAAACAAATACTACTTCATAAACTTAAACATTTTTCCATCTTAACACACTAAAATATTAGATATCTCTAATTCTTCAGCACACCAGTTCTAGCAAAGCTTCCATTTGCTAACCTGAAATAAATCCCTAAGCAGCCTCAGTGTTGATGACAAGAAATGTCATAACACCCAAAGATTCTTAATTACTTAAGAGAAAAATAAGTGCAAAAAACAAGAAAAATAACACTGTATTGGTTCAGTCCTGTGTAGGGCTTACATCCACTTTGGAAGAGTCACTGATATTTTATTGACAATAATAAGTAACAAGCTTAAGGCAATCTCATGACATCCTTTTACAATTCCAAGTATTTTGATGTCATAAAGTCATATATGAAAATTGGAATAAAGTCACTTTTGTCCTTCTTCTTTCTTAAAGCAAGGATGCCATTAAAGAGGTCACTTGGAGCTCTCAAGAGGTGTCAAATCAGCCAATTTCCAACAATTTTGAAGTATGAGCTTGGGGGTATTTACAGTGAAGTGGTTAGGTGGGAGTAGGAATGATTTAGGGACCACAACAATACATTTTGATCCCTAAAGACACAAACCCGAAAATTCAGATCCACTTTATAGCTCCTAGAAGAAACTCGTATCCCCTTTTTGGGATACAAGTAGTTCGTATCCCAATAGGGGTACGAGTAGTTCGTGTCACCAAAAAGTGGTACGAACTCGTATCCCATGTGATACATTGACCTTGCTATGTTGCAGGGTCCAAAAATTGGAAGCTAGGGATTCCGGGCTCGAGCACTCCGGGTATGAAGTTGAGAGGGTCGGGGCTTGTCGGGTTCGTATGCGAAGGGACTCGAGGTTTTTGGTGAAAGGTGTGGTTCAAACCGAACGGGTTCGAAGACTGGTGGAAGCCGAGGGACACGAGGTGGAGAGACATGAGGCGGGGGGACATGAGATTTGTTGCAAGCGAGGGGTTCGAAATATTGGAGCAAGAGGCAAAGGGATACGAAATTGTGATTGGCACATAGTTTTGAGGAGTTGTAAGGCTCTTGCTCGCAGGCCCTTTTCCTAGCTTGTTCCCTTAACATCCTGGAGACACTTTGGGTTGTAGTGTCACACAATGTATTGTATCAAGCATGTCTGATGTACTTTTGAGAACCAGATCAAAAGGTCGGTTAACTTTTTTCCCCTAAAGTATGTCATGTCTTGACATGACGTGCTTTGAATTGATAGAAAAATATTCGTTTAGTTACATGATTCCTGTTAACTCATGAATGCAAACGTTAGTTTTCGACTCTCGTTTACATTGTAGCGTAAACGAGTTGTCGATATGACGTCATGTTTATGCTCACACATTTTTTCGCATGATTTTGCGCGAAGCCACAAGAAGTAAAAAATGAAAAGTAACATATGCAGGAGTGAATGAGAAAGTTCGCAAATGCATGTTTGCGAGTGTTTGATCTTTTGAGACACGGAAAACCGTGTGTGAGAAGTTGGTACATATATTGTTCACATTCACATGTATATATATGCACACACAATATTGCGTCATGTAGTATGTATATTATACACACACACACAAATATATATATATTATTTTATATCTACATATGTAATATACATTTTTTTGAAAGTGGTTCGTACCACATGTCTAGGGCACGAGATTTTCGTATCCCATGTGGGGATACGAAATTTCGTGTCCCGGTAGGATATAAGATTTTCGTATCCTACTAGGATACGAAAATTCATATACCTGTATGGGATACGGAATGTCAATTGGGCTAAGCCCTAAACTTCTCCTCACCTATAAATTCGAACTCCCTCCTTATTTTTTTTATCTCGCTTGAACTCGTGAGACCAGAAAAACCGAACACCTGGACTTTGAACATTTTGGAAAATAACCAACAGGTGTGGCCCTGGTGTTGATTGTGGCCATCAAGGCAAAGTTGAATCCCCACACAAACTCAACCATGGTGTTTGGAAGGATTTCTTAGCGGATCTTGGGGAGGACCCAAAGTCGGTTGTGCCCCCGTGCTCCGGGTTAGAGCTTGTGGAGATCGAGGCCGTGCTTTGGATTGGAGTCGATATCAACACGGGGATGCGGTCCAAGCCCCGACAATGTTTGAATTAGGGATCATTGAGGAAAGAGAACCGGGAGAGAAAGAGTTAGGAGAAAAAGAGAGGAGGAGGGAGCCGAAAGCTTGTCTTGATGAGTGGAGTCGACTTGTTAAAAAGGAGGTCAAAGTCCGGGGGCTGGAGAAGTGAATTTCGTACCCCTTCCTGGGTACTTGAAATCTCATACTCCATTGAGGATACGAAATTTTCGTATCCCTTGGCGGATACGAAATTTTGTACCCAAAATAGGGTACGTAATTTTGTACCCTTGGTAGATACAAAATCTCGTATCCATAATTGTGTATGAAATTTTGTATCCCATTTTTGTGTACGAAGTTTCTATATGGGCCAATGAACTTCGAGCCTCGCTCTGGTGATTCATGACACTCCTCTTCCGAGATTTTGGGTTTTCGACTCACCGTTCTGAGATACGCACTGTTTCTACGAATTTGTATGATTGAATCAAGATTTATGTTAGTTAGAACTTAATCGACAATTCGACCTTACACATAGGATTAGAGCATATACTTGGACTATGACCGAACCATTGGACCTGTTTTATCGATTCTAATCGTAATGTAGTCGAGAATTTATGTGAGTTCAGTAATATTTGTTGACTACAATGATGGTTATAGTCTCAGGGACTTGTGATCGTCATTGTGTCTTAAGTTTCAAAGTTATAGCAGTATTAGCATGGCACCGCACAACACTGCACACACATGTTAGTTTACACTAACATGAGGGGTCTAAGTCATACAATGTGATGTCTAACACAAGTGTATTGAAAGTATAGCTAGTAAATGGATACGAGATCTAAAACATGGAAAATCTCATAAGACGAGGCTTTGCGGCAATCATTGTCCCCATCTGACTCAACTAGAGACGTTAGCTCGAAGGGCAGCAAGCTTGAGACTTCCGGAGAGTCTACTCCTTCTCAGATGATAGGTTCGCCGGATGCGTCTAATCGTGGGGTGCATACGGAAGGACAATCCCCATAGGTCGAGCATGAGGAGGTAAAGCACGTAGATATCATCGAGGAAAGCGCGTTAATGGCGCCGGATATGATAGCGGGCGTGGTTGCACTTGAGAACCCGACGGATTCAGTGTTATCACATATGGATGAAACCGCAGTGAGGCGCATGGCATTGCGATTCAGCATTCCCCCGAAGGATGTTCGTGCGCCCGGGAAGGACGATAGGCCTCATGCACCATCAAAAGGGTACACTGCTTGGAAAAGGCAGGCATGCATTACTGGGTGTGTTCCCCCAGCAAACAACCTCATTTGGGATATGATGTGCTACTTTCGCCTTGCACCATTGCAGCTCCATATGGATGCGTACGCTTCCCTTTTAGGTACCTACATTCTCTACAGGGAGTACCTGCAATTAAAATCCACTGGAGAGGACATCCAGTACTAGTTTCAGTTGAAGAGGTGAGCCAATATTTAGTTGTCTCAATATTTCTTGGAGGCTTCGCCCAGAACTAAGTTCTTCGATGGGAAATAGCCTACGTTGACTGTGTATAACCACGATTGGTTCTTCGTGCGTTGTCCTCCTAGGTTTGCGAGGAGATGGTTGGAAGGAATTAAGCATTCCCCTTTACTTTTAGCTTGAAAATTGTGGGTTTGGTAGCTTAAGTTTAACTTCGTTCTTATATGACAGGAAATCCTGAGATGTCTACAAACACCATGTACCAACAATGTCTCGAATCCTTGTTGGCCATCCCGACTAAGGCTCATTCCGCCGAGAGCGTTCTAGATCAGGATTGACTTCGTCACGCAAGATTACTTCCTGACAATTGAGCGATAATTAGACAAGCTGTCGCTGGAGCAGAAAGAAAGTGGAGACCAGGAAAGAAGCAGGCACTCCGAGACGAAAGAGGAAGGCATCCCTTGTCAGCTCTAAACCACGCAAAGCAACAAAGATTTAGGAGAAGGCCAGTGGGGGAAAGATCAGCAATGAGGAGGTAGTTGCTAGGGACGAGGGCCCATCGGTCGCTCCTGTTCTGCGTATGACAGATGAGGCAAGAATAGAAACATCGACTTGGCCGCAGTCTCCAGTAACTCCCTCTGAGGCCGCCACCTCTCTTGAGAAAGATGGTCAATTTGACGAGCTTAACAAGCACCCACTGAAAGTATTTCCTTGGCCTAGTGCCATGAGTGTGGAAAAACTAGCTTTAGCTGTAGGAGAGATCACTCCTTCGAGATGACCACTATCCGGTCTGATTAGAGAACACTTAGGATACACATTCATGAACATCGCATAACACAACATTTTTTTTATACATAGGATGCTTGAGTTTAAACATGGGATCTGTTTCTTTTACATGTGGCATGACTGGAGGAAGAGGAGGCTGAGGCTATGGGTATAGGAGTCATCGTCCGTTTAAGGGCAGATTCATTTCATACTTTAGGAGGAGTGTTAGTTTGGTTGATGAGCCTCCATTTCCTCGTGATCGCAATAGGGAATATTGTTACAGAGAACGATCACAGTGGTCTCCCACTCCTCCACCTCTCATTCAAACAACTGGGCAGACTCCAGGTTTGACATAACAAGAACCAAACGTTCCTCTTCAACAGTTTTCCTTTTTATTGCACCTTTGGCTCCTGCCCATGCTCTCCAAGGAACGGAGGTGGAGACTAGTCGTCAGAGGAAGAAGGAGGAGGCAAAGAAGAAAAAGTTGGATCTGGCTGTTTCTGAGACCCGAGAGCTTACTATCAAGGAAAGGAAATGTAACAACCCGGGTTTCGACAGACCGAATTTTTCAAAATCCAATCCAGCTCTGGTATCCTACAGAAAAGACAGAGAGAAAGAAACATGTCAGAGTTCGAAAAGCAGCTCACAGCGGAAGGAATAAAATATAATTTATTCAAAATAGCATTACCTTAATAATAATACTAACAAGCCAGTAGTCAAGCAATACTATCTCTGTCATGAACCTAACCTGCGCATGTTGTGAGGAGGGGGTCAGAACGTAAGTTCTGTGTGACTGGACTATAATAAACTCTTGTGTAACCCTACATATACCGTTCAGTTATAATTTCTTGTTTATTAGGTTATTCACAATATTAGCACCCAAGGCCAAACCTATGTCATTCTCTTCCAATTACTAGTAGACTTAACCTAATACATCGTATATGTAATTTTCCCCCAACTCGTATAATCCTTTCCATGTATACGTACAGTCCCTTGCCGTATATCGTACGGGCTTTATCACATAATTCTATACTACTTCAACGTAGTGCCACCATTCTTGAAATCGTTTGGACTGCCACCCTTGATCTAGCTAGGTTTCCTTATCATGAACTATCGAGTGTTCAACTAGGATTTATGCCACCTAGGACCACTAGGGATTATGCTACCTATTGAACGTTTTCTAGATTCGATTAGGGTTTATGCCACCTAGGACTACTAGGGATTATGCTACCTGTCGAACAACGCCCTTTTCCCCGTATGTATCGTGAATCGTTTCCGATGTCTAGGTGCACATGTACACTATATGTGTGGCCCGAGTCCCATGACAGGGCTAAATCAAGGAATACGGAACTCGGTCGGGAGCTTTAAGTTATCTGCCGATGCAGATGCTAAGGTCTGTTTTTCTACCAGTGGTTATGGTCCCACATGACCCCTCCCTCAACTAATGAAAGGCAATCCAAGAAAATCAAGCACGAGAACTGTACTCCTGCCACCTATGCCCCGCTTTCCTATTGGCCAGCCTCACCCATAACTAGATAGCAAGTATATGGTCTGTTGGGAGTTCTCTGCCTTTCCGTATACGTACTATGATTGACTGAAGATGGTAGGTAGACGACGAGTGCTATCACAGGGCTAAACAAGATATCACCGCCTCACGCTGGTCCATCCTAGTCTTTAGGTTGCCTTAGATTACAACCAAGGCATACTCTTGGTTCTCCTACCGCAGACCTTAACCTCTGTGAGCCTAGGCGGATCATCTGTAACATCACAGAGGGATACCAAGAGTACCCTCACGTTCCCCGAAGCTACGTGCTTCGTAACCTAGTCCGCTGGAGCCTTTCTCGAAATCAGATAAACGTCCGCTCCTCCTCGTGTGTTTGTTAAGCGATGATCTACAGTATCGGGTTATTCATCTATCTATGGACTGGCTCAGTTTCCTTGACTAAGAATTATTACTTAGTTGTTCTTAACTAAGTTTTACCACTTAGTTTCCTTTCCCGTTAATCTTGTTAACTAAGGTTTACCACTTAGTCCCCTTATCTAAGGATTACAACTTAGTTCCCGTTCTCGACCGTTTTCTTAACTAAGGTTTACTGCTTAGTTCCTATTAACTAAGACTTGTTACTTAGTTATCATTCTCGTTGTTTTACTTAGTCAATTATCGTTACCTTAGACATCAAACCACATATTCTCGCTTTATAATTCAACTTGTTGACTAAGGTTTTCCCATGAATTCAAGCATAACTTAAGTTCTCTTTTATTCGGTGATAACGCATGGGTGTTTTCCCACAGTTCTTGCTTAGCTTACCCCATATTATAGGTTATCCCACCCTTCAGGTCTTACATTACATCTTAAGTCATAGTCTTTCTCTGTCTCTAGGACAGGTTTACCCCCTAATTAACTCTTCGACTATTTTAACTTCAATTTATAATAGGTAGTTAACATTCCCTATTTCTGTTTTTGGTTAAGTTTTGTTCATATGTTCGTGTTGACTTAACCCCATCTCCTTATAACATCCATTCACAAATTTGGTTAAGTGTTGTCTTTGAATTCATGACTTAACCCTACCAATCATGTGCCATTAATTATTAATGAACCACAACCTCTCACATTAGACCTGTTGTTGTGGTCACTGGTTATGCCGGGCGGTTCCGGGCAGAATTACACCACAACTCAGTCTAACCTCGGGTTTTCAAGTGCGATATGACTAACTTCTCACATTAGGACCTATTGTTTGCAACCACTGGTTAGACCGGGCAGTTTCGGGCAGGATTACATCGCAAACTCATCCTAACCTCGAGTTAGCCACGTTTCATGTTTGGTTCATGTATATTCTAATTGGCATATGTCAAGTTCATAATCATGTCAAAAAAAATATTAAGTTCATGTTATGCCAATTACCCAACTTACAAGCATGTTCTTATAAATGTCAACTACCAATTCATGCTGAAACACCCCACCTCCGTTGGGGTCACTCTCAAAGGGAATGCCCTAATTTTGGTGGAGGTTTATAAGTACAAGTCACAGATATACAAGACAGATATAAGAACACATATTTGTAAAACAGCGGAAGAACAACAAACTTTATTTCATTAAGTCAAATACGTGTTACAACAACATCCTTTCCAAAAACATAACACTTTCATAATCTGTCTTGAGTACATTATTTAAAGAAGCATAAATAAAACATAGATAAACTGCAAAAGCCCCTTAGTGGATTGTCCAAAGCCATAGTTCAAAACAGGAAAGTCCAAGCAATACATTTCTCTTCTTCAAGCTGGATGTTGAGGCTGGTCAAGCTACTGTGTTCCCTCCCTGAGGACCTGGGGGGGGGGGGGAACGGAAGAAAGAAGACGAAAGAAAAATAGAGTCAGACATAAAGCCTGAGTAAGTCTAGTACTACTTTGTCTATGAATAAAGAACTGGGTATGATAAGTAAAACAGGAAGTGGGCAAACACTATGAACTTGGTTAAGTTATCTAGGGTCGAATATACTATCGTACCCCATGTTAATCTCTGAACCCATATAAACTAGTTTCCAATTTGCACCCCATAATCAGGGTGATGTGATCCATTCAATGATGATCGGCTCCTACTCGCATAGTTACATGTGTCTTACGGCCCCCGATGTCTGTAATTACCTATGCTGGTCCCGCCATGGGGTGTATCAAGTCCCATAGTGGCAACCCGACACAACCTTAGAGTGCATAGGTATGCTACTGGTGTCCAGTGCCTTATTTTTCTGCGCCGGAGTGTGTGCACGCCTGCACTCCGTTAGAACCTACACTGCTACACCACCGCCGTCGCTTTGACCTCTTACAATCAGCCCAGTAATCGTGCCCCACCCTGCCTAGTTTCAGGGTATCATGATACACCTTTTAGGGTTACTGCTGAAAAGGGTCCCCCGTTACTAGGTTTTCTATCTCTAGCCAACATGCTAAGTTGGTTAAGTGTTTCTAACCTAACCCCACCAGTCCGTTTAGTTTAGCATGTTCCATTTTGATTAAGTCTTTAGTCCACTTAATCCTAACAATCCTGACTCAGCCTTAATTGTCTTGTTAAGGCCCTGACCTCTCACATTAGACAGGTATTGTTGTGGCTGCCTGTTGCCGGTTGGTTCCGGGCAGTCTTACGCCACAACTCAGTCTAACCTCGGGTCCTTGCTGGGCTCCATGTTTAACCTCCCACATTGGATAGGTATTGTTGTGACTACTGGACAGCCGGGCGGTTCCAGGCAGGTTTACATCACAACTCAATCCAACCTCGGGTTAAACACATCGTATTTTCTACATTTACATATCTTGTCATTCTTCTTTAATTATATGTAAATATTTGCGGCCCATTATTAAGTTAATGGTGTAAAGGTTACACCAATCACGGGCCCAACCCATACTTGAATTTGGGCCCTTCTATTTTATATTTTCATTCATTAATTTATTTTTAACCCAACGTTATTTTCCCCCGTTTTACACGTCCGTTTATATATATATTGGGCTTAGCCTTTTAAAGCCCAATTTAGCCATGCGAAAAGGGGAGGCTTATGGCGTATACACAAAGAGGGGAAGGTGAGCGCATGAACTTGCAATACGACGTTGGAAATACAAAATAGAAATTGGTGTACTTGCATAGTGGCAACATAGGTGACATAAATCAAAGCATGTGAACTTGCATAGGTTTAACTACAACATGAACCTATACTCTTATTTAGACATAATGTCAAACATAAGCATGTCATAAATATTCCTAGCATAAACATGGCATAATGTCAAACATAAGCATGGCATAAATACTTCTAGCATAAACATGGCATAATGTCAAACATAAGCATGGCATAGGTAAAGTTCAATTTGTTCATGGCATAAACATAAACAAGTCATGTTCATAAGGTTTCTACATGTTTACAAAGGGGATACTTTGTTACTAACACAAAAGCATAGTTCAACTTAATCATGGTTTAAGCCTAATCACATAACGATGGTATAAATATACTTATGCATAAATATTCCTAACCATGGTGTTTGCTTTAAACTTGCAAAAAGGGATTTTTGAGTCTAACCTAGCCATGTCTCACATATGTCATCATATAATTCTTTTAAACAAGATAGACTTAATCATAGATTTCAATTATGCCAAATATCATTCATAGCCTAGCCATATTCATAAGCATGACTTAATACATGGATTATGGTGTCAAAATTCCAACATAGTTTCATATGAACTATAACAACCAAACTTGTCTCAATTGCTTGCAAAACGATTTATGCACAAAGTATACATCATGACGACATAATAACAAAGCCCCAAACTTGCATAAATTTCACTCAACTACATACATGTAGCTTCCACATAGATTACATAATTTGCGCAATATTCCAAACGTATATTTGCATAGAACTACCGCATGTAGATCTTTATAATGAATAACATAATTTTGCACAAACATGAATTACTTCCATTGCCACAATTCAAGCATACACATCAACACAGTTGTTTATTATACCAAAGTAATACTCTACTTACAATGGTTGCGGCGAATTCTCTAATTAAGAGACACGATTCCTTTGTAGAATTGATTAGCTTTAGGTTGCTTGAATTGCTTTAGGCTTTAGAACTTTCTTCCTAACTCTCTCTCTAGTCGGCGGCTACTCTTTGTCGTTCCTCAGCAACATGGCGGCTATAATCTTATTTTGAATGAATAGATTAGGGTTTAGTCTAGGGTTGCTTATATAGAGGTTAGGAATTGATTAGGACCATTGATGTTGCTAGGTTAGATCGTAGCCATTCATTAGGAAGAGAGACCAATAAAAACCCGCCACCTAGCCCTAATGACAAAGCAGACCAAAGAAATTCGACCACACACCGACCTGGCCAGCCAGGGCTAGACCAGACCTGGCCAGCAGGTCATTTTTGACCTGGGCGCACTTGGCAGGTGCGCTAAGTCAAAAATGTACTGGCGCACTTCACAGGTGCGCCAGTTCATTTTTGTTCTGGCGCACTTCCCAAGTGCGCCAGTGCATTCTGGCCCTTTTTCGGTTTTTCGCCCAACTTCGTACGTCCATAACTTCTTCATACGATATCCGTTTTTCGAAAACTCGGACTCTATTTCGCGTATTTTTCCGAGACGAACGCAATGGCGTATCCCGTTTCCCTTAGTTCTTTGATTTGAAATTAATTATACTTTAATTTGTGAGTTTCACAGTTATAGAATTTCCGGGGTGTTACATTCTCCCCCACTTAAAAGGATTTCGTCCCCGAAATCTTTAAGTTAGGAGGAATGTATATCCTAACATCCAATCATCCATCTACTCATCCATCAAACACGAGCATCCATTGTCCTTAAAAGACTTCTAATGCTTCATGATCATATGCGAGGTGTGTGTACATGAACTTATCTAATGCAAAATCAGGCGGTCTACTGATTCAGTTGACCTCCTTAATGCGAATTATGTAAGTGCCATGAATCCATTATGTATGCAAATTTTTCTATTCATGATTCTACATGAGTGCACAATCATTCAATACAAATGCAGCATCCACATGACAACACATTAAAGTTCAACCACATACGAATGCAAACATATATGCATATGCAATATGAAGTGACTGAGCCGATCTAATACCTAGATTGTGTGTGTATATGCAACCACGAGCAACCACTAGCAATCACTTGCAACCACTTGCAACCATCATACATAACATGTTTCAATTACATGTTTCCATCCAAAAAGATTCTACCTAAAAGATACGGTCGAGGAAATATACCTAAAAAGATAAAAGCGCAACTTAAGGAAAAGGAAAGATCAAGGATGTACCCTCGAACAGAAAAGGGTAGGCTGTGCGTATTTTAGCTTCAGTTTCCCAAGTCGCGTCTCCCTCGGCGTCGCTCCACTGAACTTTGACGAGCTTGACTTCGCGGTTGCGTAGCTTCTTCACTTCCGTTCCTAATATGCGGGTTGGAACTCTTCTTATGGTTGCTTCGCGTTCTACTTCGGCCTCTTCGAGGATATTTGGCTCTACCACCTCGGCTGACTCATGTAGACATTTTTGGAGATGTGAAACGTGAAAAACGTTGTGGACTCCAGCCAACTTCTCGGGTAGCTCTAATCTATAGGCCATTTTCCCAATTGTTCCTATCTAAAGGTATAGTCGAAGTAAAACTTTGTGCCCATTAGGCAATGTCAAAACTGAAAACCTATGCCACATATATATTGATTAGGAGAAGAACTCTCTAAGCATCAGCCTCGAAGACCGAAATCAACATCAGACTGACACCCAAAGAGTTAATCAACCCAACCACCATATATGATTCTAGGCAACTAAGCATGATGGAATCCTTTTAGGTCACAAGGGAGTCCCTTCCTAAGACCAATCTGTATCCTATAAAACCCAAAAACTTTAGTCAAACCAATGAACACTCTCGAGTCCCAACATGTGTTACTAACAGATGAGTCATACTCCCTATGTGGTTTGCAACAGAAATTGGATTGAGAATGGGACCGAGAGGATATACTCTTAAGAAGAGATATTATGCACGAATCTAGTCTTCAATCTTCTAAGTCGCACTTCCTTGAGCTTAACTCCATTATGCTTTGTCCGTCTATAACTTCACAATTTCGTAGCTTCTTAATCCTTGTTTCCAAAATATGAGTTGGAACCCTTGCCTCTCGTTCCTCTTTCACTTATTCTCCTTCTAGTATACTTGGCTCAAGCCTTAACTGCGTACTCATGGTTCCCTGCAAGCTCTCCAAAATTCATTAGTGAATCTTGGATCTTGTTCACTTACTAGAAGGTATTCCACATAGATGAATTATCTCTTGAAAATAAACAAATGTCAACTATGTTGCCAAATGTACTTACTAAGGTGATTCTTTACAACTCATGTATCAGCGAAATGAACCTTCAGCCTTAGTGGCGAACACTACTGGAGTGCCCTATTCTGAAATGCTCCTCCTAATGAACCCCTTCTCTAGAAGCTCTTTAATCTGTTTACCGAGCTCTTTCCTTTCTTGTGGAGCCATATGTCTAACGGGCAACGCAACGGGCTTTGCATTATCTACAAGATATATGCGGAAGTCTATTTCCCGCTTCGGAGGCAAGCCCTTCACCTCTTCGAAGACATCCGGATATTCCCGGACCACTCTAACTGATTTCAAATTTTCAACAGAGGCATCTAGCGATTCAAGATAACTAAGCATAACCGCATACGAGGGGTTACAAGAAATTTCCAAAGTATTACCGAACTGGGTTAGGAGCCTAACAACCCTTTTCTCACAATCAAGGATGGCCCCATTA
The DNA here is from genome assembly GCA_030737875.1 of Allium sativum. Classification (NCBI taxonomy): domain Eukaryota; kingdom Viridiplantae; phylum Streptophyta; class Magnoliopsida; order Asparagales; family Amaryllidaceae; genus Allium; species Allium sativum. The sequence goes on along the minus strand of CM060916.1, from coordinate 360,613,349 downwards.
CGGGATAGCCAATCCATACCCAAAAATCAAACCATACCCCGAAAAGCCCAAAACAAAGGCACTACATTGAAATTCAACACTTAGAATAGAAATTTTCAAATCCAAACAGATCATAGACAAATGAGCTGGGCCCCCAATTGGGTTTGAAACAATTAAGGGGTCCTCTACCATACTAGTTTTTAGGTGCAGAGATTCTACTAAAGCAGACGAGATAAAGGAGTATGATGCGCCAGAATCAAATAAAGTGCGAACGGGGTGATCATAAAGATAAATTACGCTTTCTACAGAAGTATTTATACCTCGCTGTTGCAATGGTGGCGCTTCCAGCACATGAACCTGTGCCCCTGGGGTGGATCCAACGCCCTGCCCCTGTCCTCGTTTCCTTGGGCAGTCCTTAGCCCTGTGGCCTGTCTGACCGCATGAAAAGCACCCACCATTCTCCTTGGCCTTCTTTTTCCGGCAGTCCTTTACTAAGTGCCCCACTTTGCCACAGAAATTGCACTTCCTCTTCTCTTTGTTGCCTTTCCCGCCCTTCTTAAAGTCCGTCTTCTTAGGCTGCAAACCCTCTTTCTTCCCTTGAGAGCTTTCTGCCTTCGTCTCCTTCTTGCTCTTATCCTCTTCATTCAGCAATGCCATTTGCACCAATCTTTCATACGTGGCTCCCATGGGTATATGGGTCATGGCCAAACTGTGTAATGGCTCATTCAACCCTTTGACAAAACGGAGAGCCTTCTTGTGCGGGGTATTGACTAGGTCAAGCCCAAACCTAGCCAGCTCATCGAACTGATTCACATATTCTCTGACTGTCTTGTCCCCTTGTTTAAGAAATAGGAATTTTTCTAACTGCAAACTCCTTTCTGCATCTGAGAGAAATTTGGTCTCAAACCTTGCCCTAAAGTCCTCCCATGTCTCCACTGGTCTTTCAGCATTAGTGACTTCCCACCAGTAGGAAGCCTCACCCTTCAATAGCCACACTGCCAACTGTACTTTTTGTCTATCTTCTACCTCAAAGATGATGAATAGGTCTTCAGTTTCTTTCAGCCAATTCCTAGCTGCCACGAAGGACTCAGTTCCATGGAAATCCCTTCCTCCCATAGCTTTAAAATCTTTACATATCTTAGCGAATGTGCTTCCCCGAGGAGGAGGTGGAGGAAAAGGTGCTGCCGCAGCTGGATGATTTCCTTCAGCTGGGGGAGGAGGAACGGTAGGACCTGGCTGAGTGGCCCTTGCTTCTAAGAACCGTCTAAACCAACCAGGTATGGGCACCCCTTCCGGCAAGTTAAGTTCTTGGGACATGCTGAAACAAAAAGGATAGATTCAAAATGAAGGATAAGAGATAGTTCCTATGGCTTTGGGCAGTGGACTTTGCCTTTTAAAAATAAAATGATATTTTTCTTTTAAAAATGCTTCTTTAAATTTCCTTTTTGAAAATAATTTTTTTCAAAACTTTTTATCTTATCTGGTAAACCTATGCTCTGATACCAAGTGAAACACCCCACCTCCGTTAGGGTCACTCTCAAAGGGAATGCCCTAATTTTGGTGGAGGTTTATAAGTACAAGTCACAGATATACAAGACAGATATAAGAACACATATTTGTAAAACAGCGGAAGAACAACAAACTTTATTTCATTAAGTCAAATACGTGTTACAACAACATCCTTTCCAAAAACATAACATAACACTTTCATAATCTGTCTTGAGTACATTATTTAAAGAAGCATAAATAAAACATAGATAAACTGCAAAAGCCCCTTAGTGGATTGTCCAAAGCCATAGTTCAAAACAGGAAAGTCCAAGCAATACATTTCTCTTCTTCAAGCTGGATGTTGAGGCTGGTCAAGCTACTGTGTTCCCTCCCTGAGGACCTGGGGGGGGGGGGGAACGGAAGAAAGAAGACGAAAGAAAAATAGAGTCAGACATAAAGCCTGAGTAAGTCTAGTACTACTTTGTCTATGAATAAAGAACTGGGTATGATAAGTAAAACAGGAAGTGGGCAAACACTATGAACTTGGTTAAGTTATCTAGGGTCGAATATACTATCGTATCCCATGTTAATCTCTGAACCTATATAAACTAGTTTCCAATTTGCACCCCATAATCAGGGTGATGTGATCCATTCAATGATGATCGGCTCCTACTCGCATAGTTACATGTGTCTTACGGCCCCCGATGTCTGTAGTTACCTATGCTGGTCCCGCCATGGGGTGTATCAAGTCCCATAGTGGCAACCCGACACAACCTTAGAGTGCACAGGTATGCTACTGGTGTCCAGTGCCTTATTTTTCTGCGCCGGAGTGTGTGCACGCCCGCACTCCGTTAGAACCTACACTGCTACACCACCGCCGTCGCTTTGACCTCTTACAATCAGCCCAGTAATCGTGCCCCACCCTGCCTAGTTTCAGGGTATCATGATACACCTTTTAGGGTTACTGCTGAAAAGGGTCCCCCGTTACTAGGTTTTCTATCTCTAGCCAACATGCTAAGTTGGTTAAGTGTTTCTAACCTAACCCCACCAGTCCGTTTAGTTTAGCATGTTCCATTTTGATTAAGTCTTTAGTCCACTTAATCCTAACAATCCTGACTCAGCCTTAATTGTCTTGTTAAGGCCCTGACCTCTCACATTAGACAGGTATTGTTGTGGCTGCCTGTTGCCGGTTGGTTCCGGGCAGTCTTACGCCACAACTCAGTCTAACCTCGGGTCCTTGCTGGGCTCCATGTTTAACCTCCCACATTGGATATGTATTGTTGTGACTACTGGACAGCCGGGCGGTTCCGGGCAGGTTTACATCACAACTCAATCCAACCTCGGGTTAAACACATCGTATTTTCTACATTTACATATCTTGTCATTCTTCTTTAATTATATGTAAATATTTGCGGCCCATTATTAAGTTAATGGTGTAAAGGTTACACCAATCACGGGCCCAACCCATACTTGAATTTGGGCCCTTCTATTTTATATTTTCATTCATTAATTTATTTTTAACCCAACGTTATTTTCCCCCGTTTTACACGTCCGTTTATATATATATTGGGCTTAGCCTTTTAAAGCCCAATTTAGCCATGCGAAAAGGGGAGGCTTATGGCGTATACACAAAGAGGGGAAGGTGAGCGCATGAACTTGCAATACGACGTTGGAAATACAAAATAGAAATTGGTGTACTTGCATAGTGGCAACATAGGTGACATAAATCAAAGCATGTGAACTTGCATAGGTTTAACTACAACATGAACCTATACTCTTATTTAGGCATAATGTCAAACATAAGCATGTCATAAATATTCCTAGCATAAACATGGCATAATGTCAAACATAAGCATGGCATAAATACTTCTAGCATAAACATGGCATAATGTCAAACATAAGCATGGCATAGGTAAAGTTCAATTTGTTCATGGCATAAACATAAACAAGTCATGTTCATAAGGTTTCTACATGTTTACAAAGGGGATACTTTGTTACTAACACAAAAGCATAGTTCAACTTAATCATGGTTTAAGCCTAATCACATAACGATGGTATAAATATACTTATGCATAAATATTCCTAACCATGGTGTTTGCTTTAAACTTGCAAAAAGGGATTTTTGAGTCTAACCTAGCCATGTCTCACATATGTCATCATATAATTCTTTTAAACAAGATAGACTTAATCATAGATTTCAATTATGCCAAATATCATTCATAGCCTAGCCATATTCATAAGCATGACTTAATACATGGATTATGGTGTCAAAATTCCAACATAGTTTCATATGAACTATAACAACCAAACTTGTCTCAATTGCTTGCAAAACGATTTATGCACAAAGTATACATCATGACGACATAATAACAAAGCCCCAAACTTGCATAAATTTCACTCAACTACATACATGTAGCTTCCACATAGATTACATAATTTGCGCAATATTCCAAACGTATATTTGCATAGAACTACCGCATGTAGTTCTTTATAATGAATAACATAATTTTGCACAAACATGAATTACTTCCATTGCCACAATTCAAGCATACACATCAACACAGTTGTTTATTATACCAAAGTAATACTCTACTTACAATGGTTGCGGCGAATTCTCTAATTAAGAGACACGATTCCTTTGTTGAATTGATTAGCTTTAGGTTGCTTGAATTGCTTTAGGCTTTAGAACTTTCTTCCTAACTCTCTCTCTAGTCGGCGGCTACTCTTTGTCGTTCCTCAGCAACATGGCGGCTATAATCTTATTTTGAATGAATAGATTAGGGTTTAGTCTAGGGTTGCTTATATAGAGGTTAGGAATTGATTAGGACCATTGATGTTGCTAGGTTAGATCGTAGCCATTCATTAGGAAGAGAGACCAATAAAAACCCGCCACCTAGCCCTAATGACAAAGCAGACCACAGAAATTCGACCACACACCGACCTGGCCAGCCAGGGCTAGACCAGACCTGGCCAGCAGGTCATTTTTGACCTGGGCGCACTTGGCAGGTGCGCCAGGTCAAAAATGTACTGGCGCACTTCACAGGTGCGCCAGTTCATTTTTGTTCTGGCGCACTTCCCAAGTGCGCCAGTGCATTCTGGCCCTTTTTCGGTTTTTCGCCCAACTTCGTTCGTCCATAACTTCTTCATACGATATCCGTTTTTCGAAAACTCGGACTCTATTTCGCGTATTTTTCCGAGACGAACGCAATGGCGTATCCCGTTTCACTTAGTTCTTTGATTTGAAATTAATTATACTTTAATTTGTGAGTTTCACAGTTATAGAATTTCCGGGGTGTTACACATGCCATGTTCGTGTTCGTTTTAGATGTCAAGTTCATAAGCATATTCTAAATGTCATATTTCAAGTTTCATAATCTTGTCCTTATTTACATTACACAAATTACTCAACCATATTCATGTTCAATGCATTTCAATAGTGCCAAAATTCGAGTATCAAGTTCAATCTAGATGTCAAGTGTCAATTCCCCAAATCCAAGCTTTACCAAAAAACCCCCAATTTATATTCATGCTTGTAATCCCATTAACAGGTTACGTCTATCATTAAATTCATAATTCATATTCATGTCAATTTCATGTTCAAGTTCTTCATGTCAAATTACAGATGTCAATTCATATCAAGTTTGTGTTCTTATCCAAATTCAAGTTATAATACACGTTTTATTCTAGAGACATGTGCCCATTAACAAATCCATAAGTCAATTTCATGCTTAAATCATTGATGTCAATTCTACGCCAAACCCCAAATCATGTTCATGCGTATAATTCTAAATTTGGTTTATGCATTCAGGTTTTGTCAATGTTATATTACGCCCAACCCTCTTTGTAATTTATAACCAAACCCTCCAGTTCATGTCATAGCCCAAAACCGAGCGTTTCCCTTTTTCGCTTCCAATAATCATTCAACCGTGTTTATTTTATGATAGATCTAGGCTCGAGATAGCCTAGCTATTAAAAATCAAAAAGGGAAAGAATAAAAGGAGGCACATAATCGTAGGCATAATAATTAAATTCGAGCACATGATAATATTAAACATTATGGATTCAATAATTTCATTTCATGTTTACATAGGGAATGTTTGAACGATAAATAATAATTTTACACAAAAAGTGCATTATAATTCCACTCACAGTGTTTGTCATCTTCAAAATGTAGATCCTTGATTGCCCCTTTGATTTATGAATTGGATTAATCCTTGAACTGATTTCCCCCTTTCCCTTTTTGTTGCTTTTGATTCATCTTTGATTGATTTCATGTCCAATTCAATTTATCTTTGATTTCATATTCGGCGTAGGTTGTAGATCTGAATTCCTTCTCTTTGCGCAGTGATTTAGATCTAAGCCTCTTTTCTTTTTATTCATGGTTGTAGTAATTCTAGATCTCATTCTTTTTAATTTTAAGAATAGATGTTGTAGAGAAAAGAGAGAAGAATAGATCTAAGATTTATTTAGATCAATAACTTGAGGAGGAAGAAGAAATCAAGTTAGAAGAGAGCCATGGCCTTGCCATGAATTGTTGTGGAGTTTACAATGATCCTAGGATGTTTATATAGGTGTTAGACCAACGTACCAGACCCAAAAACTCATCCAGGTGCTCAAAAATGAACCTGGACAGCTTCTGGGGCGAATTTCCCGCTTCTGGACCAAAATTCCCGCTCCAGGTCGCTATAGGTCGACCTCCCCAAGGGGGGGGGGTCAACCTCCCCCCTGGGAGGTCGACCCTATGGTCGACCTGGGGGTCGACCTGGTCATTTTTTTTTCCGTTCTGGACTGGGCTGTTTTCTGATTTTTCGCTGAAACTCCGGGAGGTCATAACTCCTTCATACGTACTCCGATTTTCGAAAAATCGGACTCTATTTCATGTAAAATTTCGAGAGGAACGCAATGGTGATGTCCATTTTACTTAATTCCTGATATTTAAATTAAATATCCTTATTTTACTATCTTCTCCGTTACACACACTATTATCGAATTAATTTTTCTTCTCTTCCATGTATTAATTAATTCTCATTATACATAACCATTATTTACCTATATAAGCATATTTTTATAAATTTTATTTCATTTTTTAATTATATTAAAAATGCGGGGTGTTACATTCTCCCACCCTTAAAGAATTTCATCCCCGAAATTCGATAAGAGTAAAATAGATAATCCCTTACAACATCCAATTAGTGTTCATCCAATTGTTGCAACATTGTGCACATGTGCAAAATGAAGTACATTATAGTAAAGCATGTATGCCTAATTTGGATCCACCTATATGTATGCAAACTTTTAAAAAACTTTTCAAAACATGATGCTCACATCCTAAATATACTTGCAGTTCTATATGGATGCAATATTTTTGAAAAATCAAAACATTTTCCATTCAAATTTTTCCATACTCTTATAGAATAAGAGCATAGTTCATCCAATTTTCGCATCCAAAACCCTACCAACCATCTTTTAATTCGAGATTTAGAAAAATCTAATTTTCCAAGTTCGATTTCTTATGTTACGAAAAGGTATAAAACGGAAAAATTCACATCCTCCGTTTTTCTTTTCTAATTGTACTTGGATTTTTATATAACTATTCTATTAAGATTTCCTATTTTCTTATCCAAGCACAACCACATAAGAAAATTTCTTTCTCATATTTTCAACTTTATCTTGAAATAATTTCATATTTATTCATCTTTTTCTTAAGATTCTCATTTTCTTTCCCCCGTCTTGTTTTGTTGCTTTACTGAATTTATTGTTTTATTGTTAGTTAGGCTATTCTTTAGCTTATTTGGCTTAGTCTAGTTTCTCATGTTTATATTATTTATTTATCTTTTCAAATAAGCTTTTCCGTTTTCTAGTCAAACAGTATCCTACACAGCTACAACTATGGGCCAAGGATCTTAAGACTTTATTACCTCTGACATTCGCGAGTCCACCTAACAGGGCCTGTATAATTGCTTGCCCTTCATCACCTAGTAGTCACTACTAGTCCATGCTGTGTATTACTAGCCTATCCTTTTTTTCAAGCAACAATTCTAGGTCTCAATGCTGATGCATTCTACGGGAAATTTGTTTACCCATTTTTTTTTACAATAATCAAAATTTAATAGAATAGAGATTTCAAAAACTCCTTTTTACAAAATACAACATTTTCCTTTCAAGATTTCCATATATGAGAACTAGTGAGCTATATATATATATATATATATATATATATATATATATATATGCTCCTTTTCATGAGAGAATTCTTTCAAAATAAGATATCGTTGTTTTACATAATATACCCCACTTTATTTTAAAACCCAATATGCACTTTTCAAACATCAAGATACTTTTAAGATCAAAGCTCAGAAAATACCACAAACTCTTTTACAAATTCAAGTTCTTAAAAGTTTATTATTGGGTCAGACTCAAAGTGGGTTTTCCACTCAACTAGGCTTTCCTAGGTACTTTCACAAATTCAATTTTCTCGACTATATATATTCCTAATCCATTTTCACACTTTAACCTTTTTTCTAATTTCTAAGGTTTTACTTCTAGACCCACTACTCTGAAATACTAATATTTTAGTTTCCATTCTATAGGATACTTTCTAGCTCCAAGTCATATTGTACACTTTCCCAACCACCTAATTGTTTCCAAAATTTCTATGTCCATGCCTTTAGTGTACAAACCAATATCCCAACTCTTTACATGTCTAGTGGGCTACTATATGGATTTAGGTTTTTATATATAATATATTTATATTTTAGAAAATACAAATACATTCACTCATTATCGCCCTAAGACCACTAAACCGAAGCTCTGATACCAGATGTAACAACCCAGGTTTCGACAGACCGAATTTTTCAAAATCCAATCCAACGGACCCCGAGTTGGGTGCTCTGGTATCCTGCAGAAAAGACAGAGAGAAAGAAACATGTTAGAGTTTGAAAAGCAGCTCACAGCGAAAGGAATAAAATATAATTTATTAAAAATAGCATTACCTTAATAATAATACTGCCAAGCCAGTAGTCAAGCAATACTATCTCTGTCATGAACCTTACCTGCGCATGTTGTGAGGAGGGGGTCAGAACATAAGTTCTGTGTGGCTGGACTATAATAAACTCTTGTGTAACCCTACATATACCGTTCAGTTATAATTTCTTGTTTATTAGGTTATTCACAATATTAGCACCCAAGGCCAAACCCATGTCATTCTCGTCCAATTACTAGTAGACTTAACCTAATACATCGTATATGTAATTTTTGCCCAACTCGTATAATCCTTTCCATGTATACGTACAGTCCCTTGCCATATATCATACGGGCTTTATCACGTAATTCTATACTACTTCAACATAGTGCCACCATTCTTGAAATCGTTTGGACTACCACCCTTGATCTGGCTAGGTTTCCTTATCATGAACTGTCGAGTGTTCAACTAGGATTTATGCCACCTAGGACCACTAGGGATTATGCTACCTATTGAACGTTTTCTAGATTCGATTAGGGTTTATGCCTCCTAGGACTACTAGGGATTATGCTACCTGTCGAACAACGCCCATTTCCCACGTATGTATCGCGAATCGTTTCCGATGTCTAGGTGCACATGTACACTATATGTGCGGCTCGAGTCCCGTGACAGGGCTAAATCAAGAAATACGAAACTTCGTCGAGAGCTTTGAGTTACCTACCGATGCAGATGCTAAGGTCTGTTTTTCTACCAGTGGTTATGGTCTCACGTGACCCCTCCCTCAACTAATGAAAGGCAATCCAAGAAAATCAAGCACGAGAAGTATACTCCTGCCACCTATGCCCCACTTTCCTATTGGCCAGCTTCACCCACAACTAGATCTCAAGTATATGGTCTGTTGGGAGTTCTCTGCCTTTCCGTATACGTACTACGATTGACTGAAGATGGTAGGTAGACGACGAGTGCTATCACAGGGCTAAACAAGATATCGCCGCCTCACGCTGGTCCATCCTAGTCTTTAGGTTGCCTTATATTGCAACCAAGGCATACTTTTGGTTATCTTACCGCAGACCTTAACCTCTATGAGCCCAGGCAGATCATCTACAACCTCACAGAGGGATACCAAGAGTACCCTCACGTTCCCCGAAGCTACGTGCTTCGTAACCCAGTCCACTGGAGCCTTTCTCGAAATCAGATAAACGTCCACTCCTCCTCTTGTGTTTGTTAAGCGATGATCTACCGTATCGGGTTATTCATCTATCTATGGACTGGCTCAGTTTCCTTGACTAAGAATTATTACTTAGTTGTTCTTAACTAAGGTTTACCACTTAGTTTACTTTCCCGTTAATCTTGTTAACTAAGGTTTACCACTTAGTCCCCTTAACTAAGGATTACAACTTAGTTCCCGTTCTCGACCGTTTTCTTAACTAAGGTTTACTGCTTAGTTCCTATTAACTAAGGCTTGTTACTTAGTTATCATTCTCGTTGTTTTACTTAGTCAATTATCGTTACCTTAGACATCAAACCACATATTCTCGCTTTATAATTCAACTTGTTGACTAAGGTTTTCCCATGAATTCAAGCATAACTTAAGTTCTCTTTTATTCGGTGATAGCGCATGGGTGTTTTCCCACAGTTCTTTCTTAGCCTACCCCATATTATAGGTTATCCCACCCTTCAGGTCTTACATTACTTCTTAAGTCATAGTCTTTCTCTGTCTCTAGGACAGGTTTACCCCCTAATTAACCCTTCGACTATTTCAGCTTTGATTTACAATAGGTAGTTAACATTCCCTATTTCCGTTTTGGTTAAGTTTTGTTCATATGTTCGTGTCGACTTAACCCCATCTCCTTATAACATCCATTCACAAATTTGGTTAAGTGTTGTCTTTGAATTCATGACTTAACCCTACGAATCATGTGCCATTAATTATTAATGCACCACAACCTCTCACATTAGACCTGTTGTTGTGGTCACTGGTTATGCCGGGCGGTTCCGGGCAGAATTACACCACAACTTAGCCTAACCTCGCGTTTTCAAGCGTGATATGACTAACTTCTCACATTGGGACCTATTGTTTGCAACCACTAGTTAGGCCGGGCGGTTCCGGGCAGGATTACATCGCAAACTCATCCTAACCTCGAGTTAGCCACGTTTCATGTTTGGTTCATGTCTATGCTAATTAGCATATGTCAAGTTCATAATCATGTCAAAAAAATATCAAGTTCATGTTATGCCAATTACCCAACTTACAAGCATGTTCTTATAAATGTCAACTACCAATTCATGCCATGTTCGTGTTCATTTTAGATGTCAAGTTCATAAGCATATTCTAAATGTCATATTTCAAGTTTCATAATCTTGTCCCTATTTACATTACACAAATTACTCAACCATATTCATGTTCAATGCATTTCAATAGTGCCAAAATTCGAGTATCAAGTTCAATCTAGATGTCAAGTGTCAATTCCCCAAATCCAAGCTTTACCTAAAAACCCCCCAATTTATATTCATGCTTGTAATCCCATTAACAGGTCATGTCTATCATTAAATTCATAATTCATATTCATGTCAATTTCATGTTCAAGTTCTAGATGTAAACTTCATGTCAAATTCCAGATGTCAATTCATATCTAGTTTGTGTTCTTATCCAAATTCAAGTTATAATACAGGTTTTATTCTAGAGACATGTGCCCATTAACAAATCCATAAGTCAATTTCATGCTTAAATCAATGATGTCAATTCTATGCCAAACCCCAAATCATGTTCATGCGTATAATTCTAAATTTGGTTTACGCATTCAGGTTTTGTCAATGTTATATTACGCCCAACCCTCTTTGTAATTTATAACCAAACCCTCCAGTTCATGTCATAGCCCAAAACCGAGCGTTTCCCTTTTTCGCTTGCAATAATCATTCAATCGTATTTATTTTATGATAGATCTAGGCTCGAGATAGCCTAGCTATTAAAAATCATAAAGGGAAAGAATAAAAGGAGGCACATAATCGTAGGCATAATAATTAAAATCGAGCACATGGTAATATTAAACATTATGGATTCAATAATTTCATTTCATGTTTACATAGGGAATGTTTGAACGATAAATAATAATTTTACACAAAAAGTGCATTATAACTCCACTCACGGTGTTTGTCATCTTCAAAATGTAGATCCTCGATTGCCCCTTTGATTTATGAATTGGATTAATCCTTGAACTGATTTCCCCCTTTCCCTTTTTGTTGCTTTTGATTCATCTTTGATTGATTTCATGTCCAATTCAATTTATCTTTGATTTCATATGCGGTGTAGGTTGCAGATCTGAATTCCTTCTCTTTGCGCAGTGATTTAGATCTAAGCCTCTTTTCTTTTTATTCATGGTTGTAGTAATTCTAGTTCTCATTCTTTTTAATTTTAAGAATTGATGTTGTAGAGAAAAGAGAGAAGAATAGATCTAAGATTTATTTAGATTAATAGCTTGAGGAGGAAGAAGAAATCAAGTTAGAAGAGAGCCATGGCCTTGCCATGAATTGTTGTGGAGTTTACAATGAGCCTAGGATGTTTATATAGGTGTTAGACAAACGTACCAGGCCCAAAAACTCATCCAGGTGCTCAAAAATGAACCTGGACAACTTCTGGGGCGAATTTCCCGCTTCTGGACCAAAATTCCCGCTCTAGGTCGCTACAGGTCGACCTCCCCAAGGGGGGGGGGGGGTCGACACTATGGTCGACCTGGTCATTTTTTTCTGTTCTGGGCTGGGCTATTTTCTGATTTTTCGCTGAAACTTCGGGAGGTCATAACTCCTTCATACGGACTCCGATTTTCGAAAACTCTATTTCATGTAAAATTTCGAGAGGAACGCAATGGTGATGTCCATTTTACTTAATTCCTGATATTTAAATTAAATATCCTTATTTTACTATCTTCTTCATTACACACACTATTATCGAATTAATTTTTCTTCTCTTCCATGTATTAATTAATTCTCATTATACATCACCATTATTTACCTATATAAGCATATTTTCATAAATTTTATTTCATTTTTTAATTATATTAAAAATGCGGGGTGTTACAGGAAAGCCCTATTGACACAAAATTTTTACTGATCACTACTTTGCCGAACTAATATTCCTTCATGATATCCACCCGATTCCACGTGAAGACAACGAAAAGGAGTGGACAAAGTTGCAAGCTGCATATTTCCAAGTTAGAGAGTTTAAAAAGTACTCTGCGAATCTTTCGGACTGGATCAAGAAGCAGAATGTGGATCTAGAGTCAGGGGTTGACCATTGATGCCAAGCAGACCACCGTTCGCAATCTAGAGAAAAAGATAGGTAAGGCCGATTCTCGTGGCATAATGGTTCCTTTGCTCGTAGCATCTTACTTAAATATTAATCACTTGTAGTTGAAACAACGGAGTTGACGGGGAAATATGACAAGCTGGTGAAGGACTCAGAGCGTGTTGCTTCCATTTTAAGGACATTATGGCCTCGGTTTCGAAAGAGAATGCGCAACTAAAGAAGGAAAAAGCGCTGCTGGAGGAAGTGAACATTCATCTGTCTATAAATAATGATGAAGTACACCAACTTAAGAAGGATAATGAGGCTTTAATACTGGAGAATGAGAGGCTGAAAACCGAGAACGAGAGGGTTCAAAGGGATAATGAAGAGTTGAGGAGGCATCTGGAGATGGCTGAGGAAGAAAAAGAAAAAGCTGGGGTCAGTAACACAGATGTTCTAAGCTCATTGGAAGGGCTAAAGGTCGAAAACCATAGAGAGGTGGATATGCTTAAGGAAGAAATTGAGAACACCGAGGCTAGGGAGGAGGAATCACTAGAGGTGCCTATCCGGGGTATGTACTTTAAAGCGTTAAGGTTCCACGAAATTTCGTGGTTTAACGATTATCCCCGGGAGATGGCTCGAGCATGGGAGAGGTTGGTGCCCTTTGAGGCTCGGTTGCGACAGGTGGCGACAATGGATGAGAATGAACTCATAGTGGAGCTCTTGACTGGGGATGAGCGTAAGAAGCTGGAGGAAGGGAGGAGATTACTGCAGGAGGATGCTGAGAGGGAGAGGTTGGCGAAGTGTGTTGTTGAAATGGGAAAGTTTTTTCCTACTGAGAGCATTCTTGTCGCTCCCAAGTTTTCAAAGGGAAATTCTTACTAGTCGTCGGCTCCGGCCTCTGCCATGGCTGGCGGTCCTACAGTCCCCGTCCATGCCTCAGCTGAGTATGATCCAAACATCCAGATTTGGGACTGGTGGGATCCATTTTTACTGGTGTGGCGAACACCCTTCCTATCATACTAACGCCATATGTTTCTGGAGGTAAAGTCCATTACCACGAATACCCGGAGAGGATGAGAGCACTAAATCCTCGAAGACTAAATAGTTGCATTTTTTCTGTGCAGTCCCTCTTAGAGCAGAAGTTGCACTTGGTTTTTCCCTCGTGCTTCCTCAAATATCCTAATCTAGATTGGGACTATAGGGGTTACAATTTGGAGAGGTAGGAGAGCATGTGGATGCATTTTAAGATGTGTGCTTGGAATCCAGCATGCATAAGAATCTTCTTGAGAAAGGAGAGGTTGTCGACGGAAAGAGTGCTTGGGCGATGAGTGCACGGATGCAAGTGCGCCAACTATGCACGACTTGGTGCAATCACAGAAATCTCGAATGCTGGCAAAATCCAAGGAATAAGAGGAGAAGAGGAGGAAAGATGAGGCTGCTATACAGGAGGCTCGGAAAAAGGCTAGATAGGATGCTAAGGAGAAAGCTGTCGTTGTGGTGATGAAGGAGAAAATTGATGCTGAGGCAGAGAAGGAGTGGGCCACCGAAGAGGCCAGGAAGAAGGAAACCGTCGACGAGGCTGAGAAGGAGAGAGCCGTACATGAGGCTAGAAAGAAGAAAGTCGCTGACAATGCCAGTAAAAGGGCCTAGGAGGCCTTTAACAAGCTTAAAGAGGACCCAGCTAAGCAAGTCAAGTTCAAGAAATTAGCTGATCGAAAGGCCACCAAAGATGCTAAGAAGAAAGAAGAGTTGCAGGCCCAGAAAGTTCAAGGGAAAACAGGGGCTATGCTGGCCCTTGCTTCTGACATTGGCTTTAAATCGTTGCAATGTACAGCCCCCAGGGAGGTCACAGTGATTACAAGCGATGAGGATGATGGCGGGAGGCGTACATTAGTGTTTCACGAGTCCATCACTCCAGTGAAGGGCATAGGAGGGAAAAGCGGAAGCAACACTGGGAAAAAGAGGTCCACACCTGGTGACCAGCCTAGTGCCAAATCTGTACTAGAAAAAGAAAAGAAATAAAAAGGATGGGTAGTATTAGTAGTAGTCATAGATATTATAGACATTTTCGTTATGTGGGCCGATAGCATACGCGAGTACGATCCTCGCTTTTGGTCTTTGGAGGCATGGAGTGGTTCTCATGTACACCACGTCATTAGAAAGAAAAATATTTAAATATGCAGTTTGCTTTTGTTACGTGAATGAAAGTATTAGTTAACTTTTTTTAAATCACATTTCATGTTAAGTATTCAAATGTTCGTCCTATGCTTTCAAACATGTTTCCTATATTTGCACAAGCGTATTTGTAGTTACACTTAAGGAAACGTGATTTGAGTTAGGGTGCCCCCAGTCATGCGCTGGTTCCACTCTCGATTTTTCCTTAGTCAGGAGTCTCGAGGTGTGTAGAATCCATGTGAGGTGCCCTCTCTCTTGGACCTCCCAGAAGTCATTGGTCCTAAGTCATGAGATGGTATGGACGTCGTGAATTCGTCCTTTTTGGCCCCCGCATCGTTCGTTGGGGTCTAGAGCTCGAGGGCATCGTTTATTCACCAATCAGATCAGACCCGATGGATCAAATAGAGTCACAAGAGTGGTCGGTATCACACTAGCTTGGCTAATGGGCAGCCCTAAGTCCGGAGACTTGAGAACGAAACGATTTATACTCGGACTCTTCGTTGGTTCGAGATTCAAGAGGCACCCAGATCCTGACTCTATGGGTCGGATGGAGTCACAGGAGTGGTCGGTATCACACTAGCTTGGCTGAAGGGATGCCCCAAGTCCAATGTCTTAGGAATAGAACGATTTATACTCGGTCTCGTCATTGGTTCAAGATCCGAGTGTTATTTATACTCGGTCTCGGCGTTGGTTCCAGACTCGAGTGGTGTTATTTATACTCGATCTCATCGTTGGTTCGGGACTTGAGTGAAGGTACCATCTCCCGTGCTCGGGGCGCCGATCTAGTGTTATTTATACTCGTTTTTGTCGTTGGTTTGAGACTCGAGTGGCGTTACCGGCTCTTGTACTCGGGGTTTCGATCCTTTTTTATTTATACTCAATCTCGTTGTTGGTTCGAGATTTGAGTAGGGTACCAGCTCCCATCTTGGGGTGCTAATCCGGTGTTCTTTATACTCGGTCTGGTCGTTGGTTTGAGACTCCAGTGGCGGTACCGACTCCCGTGCTTGGGACGCCGATCCGACATTCGTGTGTTTGTGTTTGCAAGCTAGTTGTGATTGTCAATCAAACATATCAGGCCCTAAGTGAACACATCAAGGACAAGGTAGTTGAACGTCATCTTTACTAGTAACTTTGCCAGTAATGGCCTTTACAACGCCTTGAATTTAAGGAAAACAAAACATTGTTGGAAAGCAGAAAAACTATACACTAAGTCATGTGAAGTTGCAATGAATATGTTCACTGTTCCATGCCCTTAGGAGTTCGGCTACATCTACGGTTGCGAGCCTAAAGGTTCCATCTCAGAGCCTTCATTGCATGATGTACGGGCCCTCCCAGCGAGGACTGAAACCAGTCGATGTGGGAAAGATCCATTTTAGGATGAGGTCGCCGACATTGAGATCCTTGTTGTGAACTTTGGAATTTAAATATCGGGCTACTCTTTGGCGCTGAGCGGCAGCTCTGAGTTTAGCTTTGTTCCTTTTTTCTTTGAGCAAGTCGAGTGACTCCAAAAGAAAGTCCTGTTGGTCTTAGGATCATAACAGGTAACTCGATGAGATTGAAGCTTTATCTCAATGGTAATGATGGACTCGGAACCATAGGCAAGGGCAAATGGAGTGTGGCTGGTCCCTGAATTCTAGGTGGTCCGGTAGGCCCGTAGGGCCAGAGGGGCTCATCTGCCCATAAGCCTCCTACCTTGTCCAAACTCTTTTGGATTATGGATTTAATCACTTTGTCAACAACCTCAACTTGCCTATCGGCCTGAGGGTTAGCCACTATTGAGAATCTCTTTTCAATATTGTGTAGCCGGTAGAAAATTTTGAACTCCGCGCTCTCAAACTGGGTTCCATTATTGGAGATGATGGCTTAGGGAACTCCAAAGCGGGTAATGATATTATGGACGACGAATTTGATTACTTTCTTGGTGGTAATTGCAACGAGAGCTTCGGTTTCCACCCATTTGGTGAAGTAATCGACCGTAATAATGGCGTAGCATTCCCCGCCTTTGGCCATCAGAAGAGTCCCGATAATATCTATCCCGTACATGGCGAATGACCAAGGACTGACCACGTGCGTTAGCTCGGTAGGCGGTGCTCTCGAGATATTCGAGAACAATTGGCATTTATCACACTTGCGGGCATAGTTTATGGTTTCTAATCGAGTGTAGGCCATAAATAGCTGTATCTGATGATTTTCTTGCTAAAGTTTTGCACTTAAGTGTGGTCGCCGCACTCTCCTTCGTGTACGTCCAGTAACACATGGTCAGCGTTGTTGTGTGGCACACACAGAAGTAATGGGACAGAGAAACCTCTTTGGTATAGCACTCCACCTAGATGATATAGCGAGATGATTGGCGAGTGAGTGTCTGTCTTTCCTAGTAGCGCCCAGGGAGGATTCCATATTGCAAGTAATTCTTGATTGGTGTCATCCATTACTCGGGCTCGGTCTCCATTGTTGGTACCCAGTTAGCCTGCATCTGATCGATGCTTGGCGAATTGAGTACTTTGACCAGGGCAAGTCCCATAAGCTGCGCATCCCCAGAGCTTGCCAGTTTGTCTAATGAGTCATATTTTTCATTTTTTTCTTCTAGGGGAATATGCATGATGATGTGGCTGTCAAAGTTGGTGAGCAGTTCGCAAAACTGAGCTAGGTAGGTATCGTGTCATCCTCCCTTGGCTTAGTACTCTCCCTGTACCTGACATATGATGAGCTGCAAGTCGGAATAAATCTAAATGGCCTTGATGTTAAGTTTGATTGCAATTCTAACTCCAGGGATCAAGACCTCGTATTCTACATCGTTGTTGTTAGTGGGAAAGTTGAGCTTTCAAGCATAGCATATTAGGAGCTCCTCTGGGTAATAAGCATGATTCCGGCGCCGAAACACTTATCGTTGGATGATCCATCCACGAACAGTTTCCGTCAAATATCTGGGGTTTCAATGTCCTCCGGAGGAGTCTCTACTAGGTTAGTAAATTCTGCGATGAAGTTGGCGAGGGCTTATCCGGGGATGACTCGGCAAGGGATCAATGTGATCTCGACCTGACTCAGCTCTATATTCCACTTTAGTAGTCATCCAGACGCCTCAGGTCGCTGCAGGACCTGTCGTAGTGGCTGATCAGTGTAGACTTTGATGGGATAAGACTGAAAGTATGGTCGTATCTTCCAGGAGGAGATCAATAAGTAGTAGGCTAGCTTCTCAAGGTTTGGATAGTTCTTTTCTTCCTCCGTTAATCCCTTGATGATGTAGTAAAGGGGTCATTGGACATGGTCTTCAATGCACATGAGCGCTGAGTCGATTACCTGCATAAAAACGACCCAATAAACATATAATTCCTCATGATACACAGACTTGGACAAGATAGGTGGTCGCTCTAAGTGATTCAGAAGGTCCTTGAATGCGACAACACATTCCAGGGTCCATGCAAAGTTGTGCTTCGCTTTTCTGAGCAAGTTGAAAAAGGGAATGCACTTGTCGGTGGCTTTAGAGATGAATCGTCTTAAAGCGGCGACCTTCCCATTTAGACTCTGCATATCCATGATGCTTTGAGGGGGCTGAATGTCCCCGATAGCTTTTATCTTATCTGGATTGGCTTCGATGCCTCGTGAATT
This sequence comes from Allium sativum, assembly GCA_030737875.1. NCBI lineage: Eukaryota > Viridiplantae > Streptophyta > Magnoliopsida > Asparagales > Amaryllidaceae > Allium > Allium sativum. The sequence continues at coordinate 360,594,855 of CM060916.1, read as the reverse complement.
GACAATGAAATCAAAGAATTTTCCAGATGCAATGCCAAAAGATCACTTCAAGGGATTGAGTTTCATACCATACTGGAGAAGGACACTGAACATTTCAGATAGGTCACGGATGTGTTCGTTTGATACTCTTGATTTTACAAGCATATCGTTCACGTATAACTCCATGGATCTACTAATCTGGTCCTTGAAAATGAAGTTGACCAGTCGTTGGTAGGTGGCTCTCGCATTTTTAAGACCAAAGGGAATGATGAGATAGCAGTAGAGCCCAAGGTTGGCTATGAAAGATGTATGATCCTGGTTGGAGAGATACATTGGAATCTAATTGTAGTATGAGTAGGCATCCATGAAGGACAAAATCTGGTATTCGGCGGTTGAATCAACAAGTTGATTGATCTTCGGAAGTGGGAAGCTCTCTTTAGGACATTCTTTGTTCAAGTAGGAGAATTCGATACACGTTCGCCACTTGCCATTTCCTTTCTTTACCAGGACTGGATTGGAGATCCATTCGGGGTAGTAAGCATCTTGGATAAAACTGTTATTGAGTGGCCTATCCACCTCTTCCTTGAGTGCGGTCAACCTTTCGATTCCCAAGATTCGATGCTTCTGTTTGACCCGAGGTTGCTAGTGGTTGATAGTTAGCCTGCGGAAAGCGACTGCAGGTTCGAGGCCACACATATCAGAGTGAGTCCAAGTGAATACATCGAGGTTAGCCCTTAAGAATTCCACAAGATCTTCCTTTACTATGGGGCGGAGTTGCGATCCAATTTTCAAGACCTTCGTCAGGTCATCAGGGCAGACCGGAACATCCCACATAGGTTCTATTTGAGTAGCCCTTTTGAAATCAGGCTCTTTGTCCTCCCTTGGATCGAGAATATTGGAAAGACGACAGTGGCATCTGAGCCAAGACTCATACGCCGTTGATTGTTATGTAGAGACGGTCTTGGTGTAAGAAGGTGGAGGCACAGTCTTGTCTATGAGGTCGCAATCTCTAGCCGTTGCTTGATCGCCTTTGACGGTGTTGATCCCGTTTTATGTTGGAAATTTCATCAGGAGGGACCCTGGTGACATACAGACTCGAAATTCTACAAGGAAGGGACATCCAAAGAAAACGTTGTATGGAGAGATGACGTCGATAACCGCAAAGGCGAGGATTCAGACCCGGCTCCGGTCCCCATCTTCGAGTTCTACTGGGAGATTGACCATGCCTACAGGGTGATTGGAAGATCCGCTGAAACCGTGGAACATGACATGACAAGGCTTCAAGTCTTTGGTCTTAAGTTTCATCTGATGTAGGCTGCCTAGAAGATGATGTTGAACGAGCTTCCTGAGTCGATAAGGATTCTTTGAACGAAAGCTGATCCGATCTAGGCAGAAATGATGAGAGTATCAATAGTTAGGATATCGATTCCCATGGAATCTCTATGGTGAAAGACGATATCGTCCCACATTGTCTTATGGAGCTTGGAGGGGACATACTCATCCAAAGTAGATCAAGCTTGTAGGTGACATGTTTTATAGAGTTAGCGTATTCCTTCATCTTGCGGAAGCTGTCGTGCGTGGGGTGAGGTCCGCCACAGATGGTATTGATCACGATGCCACGTGACATTTGGTTAGACGGCCTTGGGTCCACGCTTGTAGGTGCTGGAAGTGCGAGCATTTAAGAGTCCATAGTTGCTTTTGGAGGAGCGAGATTCTAAACATTCTGTTCTAGGCGTTTCTTGCAAATGAGTTTTTCAATCGAATCCTTGAGGTGGCGACATCGTTAGTGTTGTGCCCATACATGTCATGGAATCTGCAGTATTTGCCGGAGTTTTTCTTGCGGTCGGTGGATTTCCTAGTGTTGGGCTTCTTATGCTGGAGAGTATTATAGGTCTCTAAGTAAATTGTCTCCATATCTTGATTCAGTGGAGTGTAGATCTTGTAATTATGGTAGCGGTCGTGCTTCTTAAGATCTGCAAGAGCCTGGTTGTTGTTGCAACCGCTTTATTTTCCACTGTTCGGCTTTGACTTGTAGGGGGATGCACCTTTACCCTTATCAAGGGATTTCCTGACCCGTTTTCCTTCGGTACTATCGTCGACAGTGCCAGCTTGTGGGTGACTGGAGTGGTTGCACCAAGAAGCTCGATTACGCCGCGCTTCTTCTTGGCACAGGAACTGTCCAGCCTTTTCGTAGAAGGCCTCTAGGTTCTTAGGATGCTTTCTGTTAATCTAGGTTCAGAGTTCAGAGGTAGGAAGGACGCCTTTTCCAAGCTGGAAGAGCACGGTGCGAGGCTCCAGATCGTCGATCTATGCGAGGGCTGTACTGAATCGTGTGAGGTAGCTTTTTAAGGATTCTGCAGGCCCTTGGTAAAGATTGGATAAGGTGAGGGTATTCTTTGGAGTCGGAACGTGCATTCTGAACTGCATAACCAATTTTGTGGCCAGCTGGCCGAAGATGTTGACAGATTGGAGTGGAAGGTGGGATAACCAAAGCAGAGTTATTCCCGATAAGAAGACTGAGAAACACCTGCACTTGACTGAGTCAGTGGCTCAGCTGGAGTCCGTCTGTCATTCATAGCGATTTAAGAAAGCAACGGGGTCAGTCGTGCAATCATAGAATGCTTTCTATGGCATGTTGAAGCGCAGAGGCTACTTGGCTTCGCGAACATTCCTAGTGAAGGGATTACACCTTAAGTGGGTTTCCCACGAGTCATTGTTGTTCCCTCGCATATCTCTCATAATACTTCATACCATTTCGGGGAGACATGCTGGATGGGGATCTTCCGGTGGAATCCATTGGTTTTGGCGAACTTCTGGAGTTCTATTCCGTGGGCGCCTTCTGTGATGCGCGTCAGGCTTATCCTCTTCCATATCGTCGACATCGATGGCCTTGTTTTGGTACGGCTGGTGACGTTGAGCGGGTTGGTATGCATCCTGGTACGGAGGGCCTTGGGCCTGTTGGGTTTTTGAAAGCGTAGGCCCAAGGTTCTGAGCGATGACAATTTGGTTCTATCGAGGAGGGGGTCCGTTGCTCGAACCTGGTTTCTAACAACCTAAATTTCAACGGACCATTTTTTTCCAAAAACTCCAATCTAACGAAACTCGAGTTGGCTTGTCTAGTATCCTGTAAAAAAGACAAAGATAAAAAATATATCAGAGCTCAGAAAACATCTCACGGTGGAATGGAATAAAATATAATATAATCAAATATAGCCTTACCAAGGTAATAACATTGCCTAACCAGTTTCCAAAGCTATCACATCTCTGCCACAAACCTAACCTGCGAGTGTGTTATGAGGAAGGGGTCAGAACACAAGTTCTAGCGAACTGACCAAATTACACAATCTGAAATAACCCTACATCTACTGTTCAGTCATGTTACTTATTTATTAGGTGGCTTGAGTTAATAACACTTAAGGTTTTACACTCACGTCGTGCCCATCTACCTCCCAGTAGATTAACCTAATATAGCATATATGTAACTACCCCCAATATCAAGGTATCTCCCATGGTACCCTTCTCGCACGGTCTACACCGTCATGCCACAAACGCGTATGCAACTCTCATCCTACGCCAGAGCGACGTAGGAATCCCTATAAAACTACGCCATGTTCCGCATAGAACTACCATCACCATGGTACAAAGCGTACTGACTGTCATATCCAAACTCCTCGGCCAATCACGGAGTAATGCAATAGCATCTACGATATACCACCCGGTGCAGCATGCATGTATCTAGACCCTCACACGTACTTACTATCTACTGTACCCCGAGTTCCATAATATGGCTGCATATGAATGCATGGAACTCCATCGAGAGCCTTTTCCATATCTGTATAGGTCTACTAAAGAGGCCTAAAGTACGTATATCTAAACTAAGGTCTACATTTCTGTGGTGGCTATGGTCCCACCTCGACCCCTCCCTCAACTAGTGAATGACTACATCAAGAGCTAAGTGACGTGCCCCTAGCAAACAATCTACATCCAAATTGGCGTGTTCTGCAACTAAAGTCTTGATATTGAAAGATCGATGGTCTATAGGTTTGGCTCTAGTCTTTCTACGTTACATTTACTGCCGATGACAAGTACTCGACGATTACTATCCTTTGTTTGGTCCTGCCACCCTCTATGCAGGCAAAATCATTGAATTGCCCAAACAGCCTTTTGACCGCCAAACTGTCGTTGCAGTCGAGGTATGCTTACTGGGTGGTTTCACGCAGACCCAACTTCTGCAAGTACAGCCTGAGCGCTGCCACCGCACAGAGGACCACCACGGAGTACCCTACCACATCCCTCGGAAGAACAAGCTTCCTTCCAGTCCTACAGAGCTAGTAAGCAGAATATCAGCAGAGTAATTAGGTGGACGTGGTCCTCTCGTGTCTCTAAACACCACAATAATCTGTCCAAGGTTTTAAATCTCGGATATCAGTCATGTTCCATCTCGAGGATTTTAGAGGCTTGATCTCATATCGGGGGAGATCTCGGATGAGATGAGTCTAACTCGGGGCTTCGTCTTTGATTTCCATCTTGGGTCTGAAAGTTCATATCGGAAAAATCTCGGGATACATGATATGTTCAAAAATGGTATTCTTACAAAATGATTTTTATGAATGCTATTAAAAACATAGTAACTTAAACTTGAATTGCAAAATCAATTTATTATTCTTAATTTACGAAATATCATTCATACTCTAAATCGTAATATGATTAAAAAAGAAATATAACACAATGCAAATAGATTAGTGCTTAAAACATATAATCAGTGAAAATGAATTATTGTTAGACATAAAACATTAAAAAGATCCAAAACATTAAATAATACAGCATATGTAGACCATAAAATACATAATTTTATAGGTAACATGTATGTAAAAAAGACGAGTTTGAAATCATAAGCATTGTAAAACATATATGAACATATAATATGGTCATTTAACATGCAAAATGTAAAATAGTAGGAGATTATCATGGCTACATTTGAGTTTTGCAATTATTGTTATGGATCGGGCACAAATTTAAATCTTAACAAAAAAAAAACAAGATTATGGACGATATTCCAGTATTTTGTATTGGTCGATATATCGTTCGATATTAATATCTCGAGCGATATATTCGAAAGGAGAATTACAGTGATATTTGTTGTTTCGTTTCGGAAGGATCCCAAAACAAGATCTTGGAGGAAATCTTGGGTGATATTTTTGAGAGTGGATCTACCCCGTTGGGTTCTTCACCTTCAGACTTGCGGACTGGTCCATGTGCATCATGCTAACTTGTTATTAGACCCTATGTCTAAACGTTTAATTGCACGCTTGTTCTTCCTCATCCGATTTACAGTTAACTTGGTTATTTCCAATTATATTAACTTCTTATTTAAGTTACCTAGTTCTCTCCAAGCCCCTTATACCGCTAAGGAATGGACCCCTCTCGCTTATTCATTTCAGTATACAACTTAACCCATTTAAGTTCATTAATAAGCTCCTAACATGTTATTCTCTGGATTGTAATTCAATGTCTGTAATTTACAGTCTTCTTATATTATTATCCTGTCATTCATTGTCCAATTACATGTTTACAGATTACAATAACATGTTCTACTTAATGCATAATTAAGTATATTTTATCCTCGTTCACATGTTTGCTATCAACATGTTACACACACACATATATATATTTAATTATAACTTATTTCATTCCATAAGTCTACCTCATTCTTTCTTATCTAATAATAACCTCATCTTACACTGTCATTACAATTTGTTGTTGTTTACTTATAACCTAGTTCACTTAACTAAGGTTTATTAATAAGTTTCCTTTCCATTTATTATAACCTTTGTTATAATTTCCACTTGTCTCTAGGACAAGCCTACCTATTATATTCCATTCTCATTCATATAATTAATTATAATAGGTTATATTCCCCGTTTATCACATTTTCTTTGGTCTTTTACGTTAACAAAACTTTTACTGTTGTAACATTTATCTCTTTTCTGTCTTGAGAATTTTTCACACACATTCCACTTATGTACATATATTTATATATGTTTAGGTACCAGGCACCTCACATTAAATTGACCATTTGTGGATGCTGGATTTTCCAGGCGGTTCCGGGCAGGCTTCTACCGCAAGTTGAATTTATTCTCGTGTCTTGATGCAGTTACAATTTTCTAATCACTGTAAAATTTCCATCCCATTTCGGCATATGTATTCTTCCAAATTTTATTGTAATTCTATTTACAACCTTTTTGGCATAATAACATTCTTAGGAAAATGTTTAGGTTTATCATAAATTCCATAATTATAGCATTTACAGTAATTTCCCATTCAGACAAATGTTTTGTAACCCCCCCCCCCCCCCCGTGGGAGTGGGTCCAAATTTCGACCTAGAAATGGTCCATCAAAACTTAGAGCCATTCTAAATGGGTCGTTGGTTCCTGTACATTTGCACATATAATATATACACAGATACTTCAAATGGAAATCTCACACAGTGGAAAGAGAAAATATAGTACTGAAATAAGATGTACCACTTATTTAAAAATCACATAAATACAACAGTCACAGTTACATTTGTTCAATGGGTACATCAAATAGTTCATTCTCACAAGTTTCCAAAGAAGTAAAGCGATAACTACTAATAATAGCATAATAACTTCATCTTCTTCTTTAGGTCCAGTCATAACTTCGCCTATAACTTTACCCCATCTATTGACCTGTTGGATATGTTAAGGAGAGGGTCAAAACATAAAGTTATGTGTGACTGAATATGGTGTAATGTCCACACTCTATATTTTATGCAGGTTATATATGTCAATGTATGTCTACACAGCACATAATATTTAAACAAACACAAAGTATCTAACCAATAGGGTTGATATTGAAGTAAATCGCCAATTAGTGTTTTAGGGTAAGGACCCAACGAGGTGGGCATTCTTGGTCACTTATGGCCTTATTAAAGGTGGACTCTTATGATCTCTTATAATCGTGAGGCAAACCCCTAACCCCTTAAGACCCTGTCCTAATATGTCAATGTTCTTAAGTCTATGCTCTAAATTGTAATACAAGAAGTAGTATTGTGAACGTTACTACTTAACTGATACTACGGTAGGACACCTATGTCGCTTAAGACTTCCCTTAGACAGTTGGTGAGCATGCAATGGCCTCATATCTTTCATATACCAATCCTTTCCTTAGTTGAGCTCTTACAAGCTTCTAGAGGAAGTGGACATCCCTGTGAACTACCCTACTCCGTTATCGTATATGGCGGCATTAATTGTAATTAATGGTAGTGAATGGAATTAAATGAAAAATAATTACAAAAGTAAAAGGGAGAAGGATGACCTAAAGACCTACTTCAAATCTAATAAGAGTGGGTCCTATGGATTTGGTTCCTCTTCAAGGAATAAACCTTCGGAGGGATCCTAGTCCTAACCACTTAAGACCCAAATTAGATAAAAAGAGAGTCAACCACTTAAGACCTTCTCAAGGTGTAGTAAACCTGCCTATTTTCACGCACAATAGACTTATATATATAGTTATATATATATATATATACACACACTAGAACTCTCACATTAAACTGTATACTTGTAGATGCTGAATATCCCGGTCGGTTCCTGGTAGGCTTCTATTACAAGTTGGTTTAACCTCGTGTTTAGTATACTAAGTTTTTGGATGGCCCATGACACCTAGACATCTCACATTAGTTGGGCCTAGTTGTGGTTGCTAGATTTGCCAGTCGGTTCCGGGCAGGCTTCTACCCCAAATGGAAACTAACCTCATGTCTATATGTGACTATTAATATATAAAGCTGTTCTGTATATGCACACACAAGAAATCAATATATATTTACATATATGGGGACAATTCGAATTCTATCCTAGTCGCATTCATTACGCTAACAAAACGTTAATTACGCTTATATAAGTAAAATAATTATAATGCCTAAATAACATAAATATTTGTATGAATGAGGAAACATTCTAATGAGGTGGTAATTGTCGATTTTGTCTAAATCAATGTATGTAAGTTAGTTTTCCATACTTTTACTACTACAACTTAGGCATGATGGCATAATAACAATATGACAAATAGCAATGAATGGAAAATATACATACGTACAAATTTCAACTTGCATCCTAGGCTTGTTGGAATGATTTCATTACTAGATTAAAAATAGTATTACGTATATTTATACATGTATGTTTATAATTCCCACTTTATCTAATTCACCCCCTTTTGGTATTATTCACATAAAGAAATTTACATTTGACATATTTCAAGTATAAATACGTTTGGATTCAAAATAGAATCCAAACCTAATCCAATCATGAAATACCTAAATCTAAACCCTTTTAGGTTATAATCAAATGTTTAATAAAGGTAAATTAGATAAAACATAAACAATAGTACGTAGCAACACCTTTTTTTCATCTTTAAGCCAATATTAAAATCAACAATCCACAAAACCCAAATAATCATGACAATTCATATGCAAATATAAAACAAAGTATTTGGGGATTTTGGTATTTTTTTGTTATTGCTTTCCAAATCCTCCTAGGCATATCTATTAACATGACAATCTAATAAAAATAAGAATATGTATAAGTAAACGATATTCCACTCACGCTCTATAGCGGAGACTGGGAAGATCGTTAGATCTACTCGATATACCCTTTACTTTAGTTGAGTTAGGCGACGAGTTTGCTTCTGTGGCCTTGCTTCTATGTTCTATCTTGTTCTATGTTGTTGGTCTTTATGGAAAACTTTCTGTTCCGGAACGTTAGGGGTATTGGGAATGATGAGTCAGTTGCTTGTCTTAAACGGATAATTAGGAAGAAATCTATCTATCTTATTGCGCTCCTGGAACCTCTTATAGGACCCGACGCGATCAACTCATTTCTTTAGGCTTTGGTGGTGCTTTAGCTAACGTGTCCGACAAGATTTGGATCTTGTGGTCCGAAGACGTTGTCGTGCGCCCTATCCTCGATTCGATCCAGCTTTTCTCAATGGCTTGCTCGCTCCCTTCGTTCTCTCGTCCTTTTTGTTCTCTGCTGTTTATGATAAGTGCAATCGGATTGAGAGATAAGGCCTTTGGGCTGATATCCTCTCGCTATCTAATTTGGTCTTTGCTGAATCTGTTTTGGGTGGCAACTTTAATGTTGTCGCTAGTCAGGCAGAAAAGCGGGGAGGCAATGCTGTCAATCATTTAGTGGTTGCGGACTTTAACTCCTTCATCATCAGCTTAGGTCTATTAGATTCCTTCGTTGGTTCGGCCTATACATGGAGTAAAAACCAAGAAGGCCCTAACCAAATTCTGTTTAGACTGGACCGTGTGTTCACCTATGAAGGATGGCTTAGCCTTCCTATTTCTTTCTCCATCTCCCACCTTCATCGAACCTGTTCTGACCATGCTCCCTTATTCCTTAGTTGCTCCCCCTTATCCTTTTTGGTTCGTCTTCCTTTAGGTTTCAGAGTATGTGGAGATCGCACCACTCTTTCCAGAGAGTAGTCGAAGATTTCTGGAATTCCGCTATGTCTGGTGCCCCTTGTGTGATTTTCTCCCGTAAGCTGAAGTGGCTTAAGACTTGTCTTAAGGCATGGAATCTGCTCATCTTCAAAAATATCTTCGACCGGGTTAGAGCAGCTGAAGAATCTCTTATCCTTGCCGAAGCTTCTTTTTATGAAGATCCCAATGCTGCCAACCAGGAGGCATGGGCATGGGCCTTGCTTGCCTTCTCATTGGAATTCGTTTCAAACACGACCACTTGCGCAAGAAAGCTAGGATCGAGTGGGTTGTTGATGGAGATACGAACTCTAGGTTCTTTCACTCGACCATTCTAAGAAGAACAACCTCCTGACTATTTGCCAGATCCATAAACCTGACCTACTTTGGCTTCAACTCCGGTAGAAGTTAAAGATATTATTCTTCCCTATTTCCAGTCCTTCCTTAGCACTCCTTCAATTCCTGCTTCTAATTTGTCCACGCTGGTTTACATTCCTAGCCAGATCCTTCCATCGGAGAGCTCCGACCTAGCTGCACCCCCTTCCTCGGAAGAAATACATGCGTGCATATTTTCTTTTAGCAAGGATAGTGCGAGTGGGCTAGATGGTTTCAACGAAGTATTTTACAGGAGTGTATGGCCTATTATTCAGGCGGATTTTTGTCTTGCTTTAGTCTTTCTTCTCTAGTGCTGATCTCCCAGCGGGATGGACTTCGACCAACCTGGTCCTTATCCCTAAATGTGATCAACCTAGTGCTTATGGGGACTTCAGACCAATCAGTTTGTGTAATTTCTCTAACAAAGTCTTATCTAAGGTTCTAACCACCAGGGTAGCTCCGTTTCTCCAACATCTTATTTCTTCTTTGCAGACTGGGTTTGTTAAAGGATGTTTGATCACCGATAATATCCTTCTAGCCTAAGAATTGATCTCAAATTGATACGAAGGTTCGTGGCTTTAGTGTGGTCATCAAGCTCGATATGGCTAAAGCTTACGATCGCATGTCGTGGTTCTTCATCATCAAGGTTCTAAGGGCTTTTGGGTTTCCAAATCCCCTTATCGATGTTGTTTGGAGGCTCATCTCCTACTGCTGGTTTTCCGTTCTCATCAACAGATCACTCGCAGGCTATTTCATATCATGGAGAGGTCTTCGTCAGGGTGACCCCTTGTCCCCCTCCCTTTTCGTCATTGTTTTCGAGGCATTCGTTCGAAGGCTGCACTCTCGTAAGATAGCTGGGCAGATTCATAAGTTCGGCATCCCTTTGGGTTGTCCTCTTATCTCTTCCTTGTCTTTCGTGGACGACATCATCATTTTCATGAATGGCTCTCGTCGTTTTGTCCGGTCCCTTCTTGCTTTTATTGGGCAGTACGAGAATTGCTTGGGGAAACTCGTGAACCCTTCTAAAAGCTGCTTCGTGCCCGCGAAAGATCTATCCGCTATAAGATCCTTTTGGATTGAGTCACTTTCTATCTAAGGCCTCCTGGCCTCTTCCTTACCTGGGTATTGTATTATATCAAGGTAGGAAGATCAATGCCATCTTCGACCCCCTAACTGACAAAGTCAGGGGCAAGATTATTCTGCGGAATGCTTCCCTCATTTCCCAGGCTGGTAAAGTGGTCCTCATTAAGTTAGTCCTGGATTCGCTAGATCCCATATCTTTGCTGCTATGGCTCCCGCTGCTTCTTTGTTCTGTTTCTATCTGTCGTTGGTTTCTACTTTCTTCTGGGGAAGCAGGGACAATTCTTCGTGGCACCACTGGATTTCTTGGAACACCATTTGTCGTCTTAAAAGTGAGGGAGGCCTTGATCTCCGTAACCCCAAGGAAATTTATTTGGCCTATGCTTGTAAGCTATGGGTGCGGTTTGGAATGAGCAACTCCTTTGGGCGACGTTCCTCCATGCTAAGTACCGTAGAATTGCTAATGCGAATTACAGTGGTATCCCGTCCTACGCTAGTGAAACATGGAAAAGGATGCAGTCCATTAATGGCTTAACAGATGCCCATGGGGGTGGTCTCATTTGGGAAAGTAGCCCCTTATCGCTTAAGGCGGCGTGGAATTCGATTAGGACTCTTACTCCATGTCTGCTTGTCTTCGGTTCCGTTTGGAATGTCTGTATTCCGCCAAAGGTTTCTCTATTTATGTGGAAACCTTACATGAAGGTCTACCAATAGATGAGAATCTTCAGCGTATAGGCATCCCTCTTGTGTCCAGGTGTAGGTGCTGCTATTTTGGATGCTCCAAATCTTCCTTTCATTTGTTAGTTTCTGGATCTTGTGCCAGGGCAGTCTGGAATTACTTTGGGAATCTAATGGGTTGCCGAGGTACTACCACCTTGACGGAAGATTTACTGAGACTCTGGTGGTCCAACATTTCAAGTAAATCTTTACGTTCTATTTTCCAATGTTTGATTCCTTGCCTTATCTGCTAGCACGTTTGGTGTGTCAGGAATAAGGAATTTTTTGATAAAGTGACGATGGACCCTCCTACCATTATCCAGAAAGTCAAGAACGATGTGTTCCTTGCTTTCCGTGGCGTATTTGGTGCCCGCTCTAGGAGATTGGCTGTTACATTTGACATTTTATTAGTGGCGGCAACTCGTGGGCAGGTACTGCCTGATTATTGGTTTTTTACTTTTTTTTCTGATGCTACTACTCCTTTTACCCTTCCATCCCCCCTCCCCCCAGACTTGTGTTGTTTGCTAGTTGTGCAAATCTTTCTTTTTAAGTTCTAGACTTGATTTGTCTGGAGATTATTGGCGATCTCAAGGTTGGACCCTGGAACAAGTGATATAGAGGTTTTTGGCAGAGTAGGTAGCTAATTGGTTTTTCCTTGGTCTCGCTTCCCAGTCTTGACGAAGCTTGAGGAGCAGGAGTTCTCGACAGTGTAGGGTCGTCATGTAGTTTGACCCTACTTTTGCCAGTAGCTTTCCTTCGAGGACTTGTCCGTTGTTTTTGAACTATGCCCTAAGTTGTGAAGTTTCCTTTTGCTTTGCGGCTTCTTTGTCTGTGATGACTGCATCTTCCTAGTTCATGGATTAGCCAATTGTTACTTTTGGCTTTCCTTTTGTATTTTCATTTTCTTTTTTCTCTCTTTTATGTGTGCACGGTTTCTGCTATCCAGAAACCGTTTTTGTGAGCCATTAGAAAATGGGTAGATTCTCCTTTGTTGTTATATTATTTTCTCCTTTTCAAAAAAAAAAGATCTGTGCTTAATCTTTGCGGCAAATGTGCTCCAACAATTCTCCTAATAAATATACAAGAAACATGTATTAGAATCTTATATATATATATACCAAATTCCAGAATACTATACGAATTAGAATAGAGAAAAGTTAAGAATAGGGTTGGATGAATAGAAGAAATCCTTAACCTTTTTCTTTTATTTTCTGGAATTTAGTAATGGAAGAGAGGCAACATGGAGGCAGGGATAGAGAATGGTTAGGGTTCTAATGTGTGATATAAGGGGTTATATATAATTGCCCGTGTGAGCGTAGACCGTTGGATTAGTTTGATTTAATCCAGGTCTTTTATTTATATATATCCCCTCTAAAAAAACCTAACAACATGGATTTATTGGGCTTTCCAGCTGCTAGGCGATCGACCTGAGCGGTCGACCGATAGTCAATACCCCTCTTAAGTGAGTGGTCGACCCATTGGGACTGATGCCTTAATTACAACATGGCATATAAGTATAAACATTGTGTTATACAGTTCGTTGAGATTGATGTTTCAATGCTACAAGTCAATGCGATACTTGTTGCTGCATGGAGAAAAGCAGAGCATATAAATAATATATATATATATATATATATATATATATATATATATAGACATATATACACAAACTAGAAAAATGCATAATACGTGATGTATAAGACGCATTTGTAACGAGAATTGGAAGCTTTGCTAATGCGCCCATAACGGATCGATTGGAGAAATTGGAGGGGAGCAGTTTGCCGTTAGGAATATGGGGGCGGCACAACAATGTGAGAGATGAAGAGCGTAGGGAGGAAAAAAGAAGAGTCCGGGAAAACTCTAAACGTGGACGACATGATTCAAACCTGTGCCCAATAACGCTATGGTGCTAAGGTGTTTATTTTAATTAATATGTTCCTTAATCTCTTAATCTTATTCCTTATATACAATATCCTTTGTCTCCCATGATCTTATCATCATTTCAAAATTCAAATTCTCCCTTTTTATTTTGAAGTTATTTTGGACACACAAACACACACAGATATATATATATATATATATATATATTATTCATTTAATTATATACATACACATACGTGTATATATATATATATATACATACATACATATATTCTACGTTTACTGTCCAAATTCATTTGTTCATAACTTCTTCATATGTTGACCATTTTCAGCATATTATACATGAAAACGATTCAGAATTTTGCACGAATCCAAATAAAAGAATTTCGTTGCCAAATTCCTAAAGCAGCAAAAATCTTATTTTCTAGTAATACTATTTAATTGCTTATTTTTATTTATTTATTTATTATTATTGTTTATGTATTTTATGGGGTGTTACATGTTTAATGGAAACATGCTTATATGACAGAAATTTTCTCAGCAGATCTAACCATGATTACGATAATTATTTGCAATTTCATTGTAAATTAATTCACAATATCCAATTAATAGGTTCTTAAGATGGTTCTATATACAACAGTAATCTTTTTAACATGTCCTAAACAGTTTTAATACCCAATTCACACAATTATCAATTATTTAGCATATTAAATATAATGGGGAGTACAAACGATAAATATATCATTATTTAAAATGGTATAATTCAGATCGACTTACCTAACAGCTTTCCATTCCATGAATCTGATCTAGATTTGTTGTTTCGTGGCATCTCTAACTGAATCTGTTATCAAAACAACCACAGACTCACAAATCTGATGCTAAAAGAAGAGGAATAAACCTACATAAACCAGATTCAAATACTTACGTTACGCTGATCAGAATTCTTAACACCTATTTGTAGATATATATATATATATATTCTTTCCCTCCAAATCTTGAATCAAAATTTCCTAAGACTAATTATTCTATTTTCTGATGAGATTTGAGGAGGAAGAAGAATGGCAGAGGCTTGGTAGCCTATCAAAAAATATGAGATTTAGGCTAGGCCTTGCTAATCTATTTATAGGTGTACAAGAAAGTCTGAACTATCGAATTTAATTCATCAAAATTAGAACTGCACACGTCACAGAATATATGTCACAAAAATACACCTGGACCGCGCTAGGGTTGACACCAATGCCGGTGGGTCGACCCATGCACAATGTAGTCGACCCATATGGTTATTTGATGTACTTAACATTTTTAATTAAACGTTTGATTACTTGCCCATTTTACATCCTTTGATTTATTTTATACCTGCTATAATTCATGGTCATATTTGAATTTCAAATTTATGTGTATGCATGCGCATACAACCTTTCAAGTTCCTTGGTTGTTAATAGTCATTCAATTAGTGCAGTTAATAATGCTATCAATTAGTTGTTTTATTCCTTTTAGTGCATTCCAACTTCAAAGGCAGTTAATCTCTTTGTTCATTTACCCGTTGTTATGCATTAATTATATTCTGCTCTTTAACCTGTACATTTTATCTCAATATTTGAATTTGTGCGTATATATATATATATACATGAAACATTTATTTCATTATCAAAATTCAAACGGCGTTATGCCGTTATTTAATTATTACCTATTTTCATTTATTGCATTTAGATCTCTCTTTCATTTGTATATATTTATGCATACACATATGCATGCATACATATATTTTTATACTCACTTTTATGTATAATTTTCCTTATATGTTCATTTATACATATTTTCCACTTAGAATATGTATTTTTTTAGCTGTTCTAAAATAAAAATATGGCGCCAGTAGGATTCGAACCTGCAACAGTCGTTTGGGAGAGAAATGGCTTTACCAACTAAGCTACATAGGCTTTTGTTAATAAGACTAAAAGCAATGGTGGTCATTGTTCCTTTCTTATACCTTCTTTTCAAGTTTTTTGTAATATTTTATTTTAAAGATATCATTTCATCTTAAATTTGTTTCGTGCAAATCGTAGGTCTAAATTGATCAGAAAATCGCCACGGATGCAATGACACTAATTCTGTGATCAAATTCCGAATGCCTCTCAGATTTTATTTTATTATTTAACTAAAAATGTAGGGTGTTACATGGTTCGTTGTTGATAATAAACCGGGAGCGGTCGCGATACTGCGTTCCCCCACTGTAAGTGACAGTGGTTCAATCACCGTTTCCATTTCTGTTGCCGCTCCCATTTGTGTGATCGTTGGAGCGTATGGTGATGTTATTAATGATGATGAATCTCCTTCTTTGATGTGGTCCCTTTAATTCAGAAGAAGAGGTTTCAGATACAGTGCCGTGGTCGGGCATTGTTCTGAACAAGATGGAGTCGAGCGACAATGTGTTGAATGTCTTGGAGTCGACGCATAAGGTCGATGTTGTTCTTCAAAGCTTGGTTGAGTTCAAGAGCCGTATTTTCGTACTTCTTTTTAAGTGCATGGATCTGTGCTTGGGTTACAGGGGCTTCGGGGTCCACAGTAGGAAGCAGTTCTGTTTCAGCCAGATCGTCTACTAACTGAGGTTGCTGGGAAGTACTATTCGTGGCAGAGGATCCAAGCATCTGGTTCTTTGTTCGCTTAACCATCGTAAGCATACTCGACAGCAGGTTATTAAAGAAACCTAAAACGCATCGAAGTCGAGATGGAAATGTGCGACAAAGATGCGAGTCCAAGTCTTCTCAGTGAAAGCACCAGAATGTTAATGACAAAAAATGTCGTAACACCTAAAGATTCTTAATTACCAAAGAATATCGTGTCACATGGAAAAATAAGTGCAGAAAGCAGTAAATAACACAATAGATTTATAGTGGTTCGATCCCGTATGGGGCCTACATCCACTTTGGAAGAGTCGCTGATATTTTATTGACAATAATAAGTTACATGCTTAGGACTATCTCATGACATTCTTTTACAAACATTTCCAATTATTTTGATGCCATAATTGTTATATATGAATACTGGAAAAAGTCACTTTTGTCCTTCTTCTTCCTCGAACCAAGGATGCCATTAAATAGGTGACTTGGAGCTCTCAAGAGGTTTCAAATTAACCAATTTCCAACCACTTTGAAGTGTGTGCTTGGAGGTATTTATAGTGGAGTGATTATGTAGGAGTAGGCAGGATTTGAGGACCACAACAGTACATTTCATATCCCTGAAGATACAGACCCATAAATTCGGATCCCCCGTATAACACCTAGAAGAAACTCATATCTCCTTAGGGTATGGAATTCGTATCCCATGGGTACGAGCAGTTCGTATCCCAACAGAGGTTATGAGTAGTTCATGTCCCCAAAAAGGGGTACGATCTCGTATCCCATAGGATACGTTGACCTTGCTATGTTGCGAGGTCTGAAACCTGGAAGCTAAGGATTCAGGACTTGAGTACTTTGGGTACAAAGTTGAGGGGGTCGAGACTTGGCGGGTTCGAATGTGAAGAGACTCGAGTTTTTCGGTGAAAGGTGGTGTTCGAACCAAAGGGGTTCAAAGACTGGTGGAAGCCGATGGACACGAGGTAGAGAGACAACATGCGGGAGCACCCAAGGTTTATTGCAAGCGAGGTGTTCGAACCTGAGGGGTTCGAAATATTAGGGCACGAGGCAGAGGGATACGAAATTGTGATTGGCGCACATTTTTAAGGAGTTGTGAGGCTCTTGTTCGCATGACCTTTTCCAAGCTTGTTCCCTTTACTTCCTGGTGACACTTCAGGTTGTAGCGTCACGCGATATGTTGAGTTGAGCGTGTCTGATGTACTTTTGGGAATCAGACCATAAGGCCGGTTAACACTCATCATCAATGAGACACCCAATAGATTACAAAGGTAATCAAACCAGGTCAGACATGGTCGGGTATGAACATTTATCAATAAAATCATAAGGGATAAAGTACTGAACATATACATATATAATGTTTACTTTATCACTCATTTTATGGGAAAGGAGGGTGTATTCTTATTTAGAATATATCATTCAATCAAACAGCAAACACAAGGTCAAATCTATCTCTTCATGATATTCCTACCTATCTCCTTTCCAGTTTCTCTTAATAATCAGGTTAACCCCACTTGCCATTGAACGCTAAGTATGCCTTGTTTGAGGACCCCTGACTTGTTACACTAAACACAAAGGCCTCTAGGGCATTATATGACATGCATATACCTGTGACGATCCCAAACCCCGTACTGACGACGGCAAGGGCAATCTTTGGAATATAACACATAAACAGATAATAGCAGAACAGATTTAAATAAATACATCAGATAATGTACCAATAATACACTGGATAAACATAATCATCAGAGTTACGCAGTCTACAGGATCATACTTAGTACAAATACAGTTTAGTATACATAAATGTCTACAGCGGAAAACAAACATAATATGTACAATAGGAGCTGAACAACATAAAAAGTGGTAAATGATAGAATCCATCTTCAGCTCCAGCTATCCAAAAAGAGCCCGCTAAAACCTGAACACAAGGCTGCCCGTGTAGAAAAAGGGGCACCCGAGTTTGTAAGTGAAACAAACTACGAGTCAGTCATGGGACTGGTATGAGAAATCTACTTAACACATTTATAATATGGCTAATCACAGGACCACGCCACTTTCGTGGAACGGGTTTACTCCATTGGATTGCCAGTGCTTTACAACAAGTAAATCTTTTACACATCGCAATGCTTTTTATAAAAATGAAGCCATTATAAGACTCGGTTCCTATCACACAATGCAACGCAAACCAGAGGATAGAGTTTTTGCCTTATAATGGCCAAAATATGCTTGATACGAATAAAACAAAAGCATTTGGTATTATTACTAGTGTTTATATATTTCAAAAACAATTTCAAATCATAAGTATCAATCATAGAAGACATGAGCGTCCCATGCCACTATGTCGCCATATATAGGTATACAATCAAAACCGCATAGTCACGTATTTGGAAATTAGATTTCCTTTATGAACCGAGGCAAGGGATCGTCCTCACCGAATTCGAGACGCTCTAGCCCGCCCCTTAGGAACAGCCGCAATTGCCCCTTGGATCGTTAGTGTCGGTCCACCGATGTGGATTATTATGCCTGAACACTGCGTTTCCCTGCCCTTTGGGGCGCAAATGAGCCAACGAATGACTCCATCGGCTTCACATAGTCACTTACATATGTCAGCCAGTTTAAGCACTGACACCACCTCTAGCTAGAAAGGAACGCAGGCCCTCCCCGATGTCCTCTCCCGTTTCTGGTTCATACCAGGGTGTGAGGCTCGCGAATTCATGTTATACACAAAGCTATGCCACACAGGCCTTGCTTTGATCATCAACCACAAGTCTTCGCTTTTCAACAGAAGCCTTGATCACTGCATCTTAGCATGCCACACAGGCAATTCACACCATGCAACTGATGGCTATCAATCACACATAATGAATTCTAATGTCAGACACACAGTCCATTTACAAGTCCGTTCTGGGTCTGAACGAAACCGGAGGCTCTATATACCTCGCATACCCATCGATCTCCACGTACGTTTGGACGATCACCACTTATTATCTATATTTCGGGATGCCTCCCAATCAAGACATCAGTTACCATCCAACCGAGGTGAAGATCTCTGGTCTTCAACCACCGTCTTCATCTTCGACTTCTTATCGTCGATTCAGTTATTCAGAATGGGATAAACTTGGTCTTTCTGAGAAACTCGTGTATATAATAATCTAGTGCTACACAAACACAACATACGGCTTATTCTAATTTATTAGTCACTAACCGTAAATCAGTAAGAGAACGATTTCCCAAATATTAACGCCGAAGGCCGAAACCAACATCAGATCAAAACCCAGGAAACCATTCGATTTAGCTAACCTACAGTTAGTTTCTAAATTTCACATTCCATATCGTTTATAATATTTTGTAACGATTTGTCGCTATTTTTATTTATTTAAAATAGCCAATTCATTCAAACAATGCTTCAGGCCATAACGCGGCCGTGACGCTGTTTTTCTTCAGATTTGATTTACACATATCTGAAAATTTAACCATTAGATCTTCACAAATTTCATATCATTAGAAAGATCTTTTCAAAACGAATCCAACGGTTCTAGTTTTGGGAAAATCCGACGGTCGGATCTCCCGGTACACTCATTTGAAGTTTTGATTTCAAAATACGAACTACAACGTCGTTATTTGGTTTAATTTAATTATATTTATATATATATAAATATAATCGATTCTGGCGCTGTTTTTCTTTAGATTTGAATTAAACATTCCAGACAATCCAACCGTTGGATTTTCACAAAGTGGGTATCGTTGGAAAGATATTTCCAAGACGAACCCAAAGGTTTCGGTTTCGGGGAAATCCGATGGTCGGATCTCCCACACTAATCTTTTGAAATCACAGTTTCAAAACATGAACTGCAGCTTCGTTATTCGATATATTTTAATTATATATATATATATATATATATAAAATCTATTCTTCGATTTCAAAACCGTATTCTTTTCATACATTTGATAAAAATAATATTTTTATCCAACCGATATTTATTTCGACACTTCACTATTTTTAGCAATTCATGTATATAATAAAAATGTGATTTTTATTGCAAAACAATCTATTTCAAAACACGACTATTTTATATAGTTCATATAGATGATAAAAATATAATTTTTGTTATAAAACAATTTATTTCAAAACATGATTATTTTATATAGTTCATATAGATGATAAAAATATAATTTTTATTATAAAGCAATTTATTTCAAACTCGAATACCATTCAACACATGAATTTCTATTCGACGAATGAATTTCTATTCAACACATGAATGTTTTCTATAGTTCGTATATATAAAATAAAAATGTGATTTTTATTGTTAAAACAATTTATTTAAAACACGAATACCATTCAACACATGAATTTCTATTCAACGAATGAATTTCTATTCAACACATGAATGTTTTCCATAGTTCGTATATATAAAATAAAAATGTGATTTTTATCGTTAAAACAATTTATTTAAAACACGAATACCATTCAACACATGAATTTCTATTCAACGAATGAATTTCTAATCAACACATGAATGTTTTCCATAGTTCGTAAATATAAAATAAAAATGTGATTTTTATCGTTAAAACAATTTATTTAAAACACAAATACCACTCAACACATGAATTTCTATTCAACGAATGAATTTCTATTCAACACATGAATGTTTTCTATTCAACACACGAATATAGTTTCAACACATGAAAATAATTCTAACACATAAATATTATTGAAAATTTCGGCAGCATAATGGCAGGGTAGTTAAAACCGGGGCCGTCCCTAGTACGACTCCTCGCTCTACCTTAAAGCCTCGCAGCTTTTGACAATGGGGATTTCATGCATCTAGTTTGCACGCAGGCGACATGTTTATTTTTATTTCTTTTCCACAAACTAATCCTATGTGGTTTCAACCAAATAATTCTCAACCACAAACGGGTATTTTTCAACCACAATCAATCAATTTCAACCACAAACAATTCTAATCAACCATTCACTATCAACCAATTTTCACACCAATCACAACCAATAAATATCGTCCATGGTTTGTGGACGAGGGACGTGTATATATATATATATATATATATATATATATATATATATATATATATAAGTACATTTCACTTCTATACAACACATATTTAATTTTTACAATGCATATATAACTTATACATCGAACGTACAACTTATACAACGCTTATACATGAGGTGTACAATGCTTATATAACTCATATATTGACTATACAATTTGTACATCGTCGTTTTCCATATCGTTTATAATTCAGAAATCTCACATTGGGTTCCACTCCACCAAAAATAGCAGAAGGCTCAGAAAAATATCCGGTTTCTTCTAAATGTAGAAGACGTCCACACGAGTCCACTGTCTCTTGTTTCACTGAATTTCGTCAAGAAACGAAAAAGATATGATTTTTACAGTGTAATCAAAAACCGTAGCTGTAATGACCCGCATTGGAAGAGGTATTATAATTAATTTATTTAATTATATTAATGGTGGTATAGTGAATTTAATGGTCATGGAATTAAATAATGATGATTATTTAATTAAAATAATAAATTAAATAATATATTTAATTCTGAAATAATCAGAATTGGATGAAATGGCGATATGGTGTGAACCGGATCATCTGTGATATTTAATTCAGTTTAGAATTGAATTAGAATAACAAATATATTTAAATAATGACAGTTGAACGTATAATTATATTATAATTAAAATTGAGCTTGAAATGGCGCTGCAGTTCGTAATTTGGCGATTTGAACTTCAACTGAATGTACAGGATTCGTTTTAAGCCGGATTTTTGTGAAACAAGAAACGTGTGGAGCAGGTGGAGTATATCTTTCTACTGGAAGAGAAAAATCGGAATTTCGTCGTGTAGATTTTGAGATATGTCCAAATTAAATTTTAGAAAAGTCACTGTGGAATTCCTTTATATTTTAAAAAGAAATTATTTATATTTTATTGGATCCGCAATGTCAAATAGTTGTTAGATTCCAAGTCTGGTGATTTTTAGAGTCACTGTGTGGCCGCACGGATTTTTAGAGTGAGAAACAATCAGTATTTTAACAGTTAAAAATACGCTGTGTGAGCATATGGAGTCGGAATTCGACGAAACCAGTTTCGTTGGGACCGTAATGTCGAACTATAGCTGCATGACCATTTCCATGATTTTTGAATACTGTGTGTGATCACAACGATTTTTAGAAGGACAAAAACGAATATAATAAACAAAATAAAATATCCTAACTAAATATCTAAAAATATCTAGATATTTTATCCTTCTATAAATACCACACCAACTCCCTTAAACCTAATTCCATTCATTCAAAAGTCAAAGGGAGAAAACCGCCGTATGTTTTTCTTACTAGAAAATATCTCGAGCAAAAGAAAATCCAAATCAAATACAAAGAAAATCTATAAATTACTTCATGAATTTATTTGTGTTCATAGAGATGAACTCTTCAACCTCGGTTACATTTTGTTGGGTTCGAATACCCTGTTCGTCGTTGGGTTTATTTGGCAGCAAACCTAGGTTACAGATCTAGGTTTGATTAAGGCATTTTTGGTTGATATCGAGTTCGTATTGGGATAGAGGAGGTCGAATAGCTTGTTCTCTGTTTTTATGGGATTTTTCGGTGATTAAAACTGTCGATGTTTCTCTGGGTACTCACGATGAAGCTGTCGACGCAACCCCGATGACCCAGACCGAGTGGTACGAGAATACTACCAAGTGAAAGTGGAGATTAATGGCGATCTTGGTTTTGATTTTTGGGTGGAGATGGAGGCAGAACGAATAGCTCAAACATATGGAAATGGCACTGGGTTTGTTCGACGGAAAAACAAGCAGGAGGAAAGAAGAAGGAAAAGGGATATGGAGCGGGCCTTGGTTTTTAAGGGGGGTATTGGGTGTAGGATCTAAATTAACCCTAGAAGGGGGGGTGAATAGGGTTTATCGCAGATTTTGCTGAGTAATTAAATAATATCAATCACAGATAATAATCAGAGTAAATGCGGAAAATAAATAACACACAGATATACCCAGCTTCGGCAAAACCCTGCCTACTGCTGCATTCCCCAAGGTTTCTACTAGGTATTAGTCAACAATTACAACGCTTACAACACCCGTAAACTCGCGACAATTCCTAGCCTCTTTGTCCTAACCCTACGCTCAAAACTTATCCCCAGTTTCTACTAGGAGCTACACAAACAGGCCTCACAATCTCGCTCTAGTTGCACTAATCCTACGCTCAAAACCCTGCACTGGTTTCTATCCCCGAAACCAGATTTCCCCGAATTACAAACCCTGTAATTCGTCTCCCTAGTTTTAGAGACAAACTAGAAAACTCTAATTTGATTACAACTTGAAATTAAAGACGAAACAAAACTAAAAAACAATTTAAAACCCCTTTTATAAAAAAAACAAAACCCTAGTTTTAATAAACTCCTTTTAGCCCTTGTAAATCTTGGTCGGCCACTTCAAAATGGTGCACCCTTCTTTATTTTGATCTGATTTTCTTGTCTCTCTGGAAAACAAAAATATGGCGGCTGTAATTATTCTAGGGTTTCCTCTAAATCCCTAAATTACGAAGCTTGGTTGATGAAATCTGATTCTCTTATGCTCGAATACTTTTCGCTTCAGTTTCTGGCGTCTATTGATTGATTTGGGAATTTGTTGATTTAGGGTTTCGATTCTCTTTCAACCTGAAGGCCGCCGCTCTGTCGTGTGAGTCTCTGATTATTCAGTAACTATCTTCTTCTTCGATTGAACGTTGATGAGTGTTGATTTGGATCCAAGTAATATCCTTTTTCTCTGGTATGAATTTAATTCGAATTTCTGCTTTTAGCTTGTTCGAACTTGGATGATTTGATGCCGGTGATGATTGGTGTTTATATAGGATTAAAAATCCGATATTTGTGCTCTGATTTCGTGAATGACTTGATCTGATTTAGTCATGATATTTTCGTGAATTTTGGGCCTTTGAAAATCAGATTTGAATTGATTTATTAAGTTTGAAACATCCAATATTTTTGGAATATACTGCTAGATGAGAGTATTGACATTGAAATGGCCTCCTTGATTTCTGGAACTTCGAATCTGCTTTCCCTCTGATATTTTCAAATTGATTTTAACTTCATATTTGTTTCAATATTCTGCTGCCTTAAAATTTGAATAGTTGCTATATAGATTTGAATTTATACTACACTTTAATTTGCCTTTAATTGATACTGGCCTTGATTTAAGAACTGTCGTGAACATTGAAATGAAAAATGATTTCTTGCCCGAAATTTGCATGCTTGCCTTTGTCGATTTCTAGAAAAAAATTGTCAAAACAGTTTGTAACTTGAACTTGATCAAGTTATGCTCTCTTACTTTCACTTCTGCATGAGTACTGCTCTTGCTCATTTTCAATATACTTGCCATGTGCTTGATTTGTTTTGTACTCTTAATGTGCTTGTAACTTGCTCGGCCTGCTGGTTTGTTTTGTTGATATATCATTCTTAGAACTGAATAGAATAAATACTACATTGATCTTGTATGTTGCATGCACTTGTATGTTTATTATCTGCTCCCACCATGTCCATACATTGCTCGATCCAGTTTTGAGTGAATCATGTTTGCGTTTGCTCGAATGAAACTGAGCTGTTTTGTTCTTACATGAACTGTTGTACCACATTTTAACTTGGCTGAATTGATGTTGTTCGACCATATACTTTGAGTATGCTAGTTTTCTGTAGGTCTTGTAATCTGAGCAGTATCGACTTGATCATGCGCACAAGCTTGTATCGACTTGATCATGTGCTTGAAAACTGACTTTGTACATGTGCATTTCTGATTGATGTTCATTGCTTTTGCGTTTCTTAAACTGATAAGAACAGAATCTGCCATGATTAGATAGCATTGCGTCGAGTAGGTCTATATGGCTGCTCTGGTTCACTTGAACTTTCTGAAATGTTTTGCTCCTGTATGCTATGATTTCTGGTACTTAGTTGAGACCCATAATTTTTGGTATTTTAATTATTGTTTACTTTTATTGTGCCTATGCTTGATATTGGACTGTTTTCATCATATATTTGAAACTGTTGTGTGCTAAAACATGTTGTTATGCTCCACTATGTTGCTCCTCTAGTTTTTCCATCAAGTAGTTGCACCATGACCATGCTGTGTTGAACATGTCTGAACCCTTTGTGCTGCCTTGTTATGCCTGCTTGTATTTTAATACTTAACACTTGACATTTTCTTCACCATATAGCTATTGCACCATATTTTTGCCAAGTGCCATGTTAGTCCATTTTCAGCTTGCATTTATTCTTGGTTAATTTTTTTTTTTTTGATGTGCACTGAGTCGAGACGGTCATTGTGGCTACTCCTCAGTTGCTTGCTGATTGGCGAGGCAGTGCACACGTATGTGTGTACATGCAGCCATCAGACGATTTTTTTCTGTCCCTGCATATCAGACCACGTCTAGAAAAATGATGAGAAACACACCGTAATTCTGAGGCAAATAAAATTTAAAAAACAAATTTTTATTTGCTTGTATTTAATTTTATTTTTGTTGCAGTCTACTATGTGTTCTTCTTGTGACAGGTATGAAGACAGGACTTGACTGAAGGCTGTGAAGACAGAAGATGGAAGATAGAAGACAGAAAAAAAATAACAGTGTCAATGTATGAGAATATCTGTATATGTGAATGTAAATGTAGTTGTATAGAGTGAGTGACAGAGTTGTATGAATGAAATGTAGTATGTCAAATAGTGGAGTTATAAAAGATGTACTTTTTGATATTGAAATAAAATATTTTTATTTAAATAAAATACTGTGTGATTGTTTAAATTTCTGTACAGTTATATTTTATTTAAATAAAAATATTATAATCCTGTCTGTTGTGTAGTATACCAGTATAGTTACAAACACGTTCAATAATAAAATATATTTGGTTGTTATCATCAAACAAAAATCATATAATTGTGTATACAACACTGTTATATACAACAATCTCCCCTTTTTGATGATGACAAACAAATAAAAGATTTTGAATGTGTTTGAACGTGAAACATATTACTCCCCCTATTTGTATGCTCCCCCTACAACTGAACTCTCCTTATATATGTGGAAAAATCGAATGTATTCAATCCAATTGACCATTCTCCCTCTAGATATTTAACTTTCAATCTTAAAATATTTTTGAATTAATACTCAACAATCAAAATCTTGACCATTCTCCCCCTTTTGTTATCATCAAAAGGATAATAGAAATTGAAGCAGTGATAAATATAAACTATAAATATAAATTCAAATCAAGAGAGAGAATATATATCGTAAAACCCATTTAATCAAACAAAAATCATAATAATCTTTAAATCAGAAGCAAATTTCACTTTCAGAGTGAATGGATTTACGATGGTTTTTATAGAATGAGGAGAGTTCAATAAAAAAATGAACTTTTAAATTTTAAAATAAGCTTAAATTGTGTTAAGCACTTGCTAACCACGCATAGCCCAAAGGTCTTTTAAATGGGGTTAGTAGTAACTTAACTTTATCCTCTCTAATGAGTTCCATCCATGCACAGCCCAAAGGTCTTTTAAGTGAGAATGGAAACACATAGAGATTAAGGTAATTCACCCACACATAACCGCGAGGATTTTTAAATGGGAGTGAATACCAAGGATAAATTATTTATTATTATTTTTATTACTTTTAAAATTTCAAGAATAATTAGAACTCCCCAAATTAAATAAAACCATGATGAATGACAGAAATATGGTAGATATAGAAGATGGTCGTGAAATAATCTCCAATTCAAAGATATTATAAAATTTGTCCAATCATCATGTGATATAAAATAATATCTCCTCTAGTTAAGAATTATACCATAGTCACAACTCATCACAATTTCATAAATCTATTAACGATTTTGATGAGTCACAAAATGGTTCAAATTAATCAATAATTCCAATTTTTGAATAAATAATCAAAAATAATTTTAAAATTGAAAATATTAATTTCAAGAGGAGTTTTTGAAAATGCAAGTTGAAAATCATCTTTAAAAAATCAATCAGTTAAAAAAAATGAAATTTCTAATATTTTTAACTCTGATTGCTCCTAGACAATTTTTAAAACCATTTATATATTAATTTAATTCAAATTGCCTATGAATTTTAACTAAATCCAGTCACTGATTTTCCAACTTATCATTCAATCACCAATGAATCAAATCAATTTCCTTATCAGAGCAGCACAAGATTATTTTCAAAGCAAGAATCACAAGTGATATTCTCTGAGAATTTTTGGACAAACTCAAGAAACAGTCAACTTATCAAATCTAAAGATAATTATTTGAAATCTCCAAAAAAAAATCAATTTTTTATAATCCAAGAATTTCAACAATCCATAACGAATGATTTCAAAAACAGCCAAGTAAAAATAAACTAAAAGGAATAAAAGTACGAGTTTAGAGATCATACCTGACTTACCATAATCAACGTGATGCAATGAATCTCCAACTCTGAATCTATGGCTAAGGAACTCCAAATAATTCGATATATGAATCAACTTGAATTTCCTCTAACTTAAGCACAGTTGTTCCTCAGCCTCCCACAGTACCTAAATGTTTATATGATCGAGTGGTCTAACAAAAGTTGTTTTACCACTCTTATCTTCGTTTACACGTTTTGGTACCCAAACCCGTTTATATAACAATCCATTACTATTCACTAGCGTACCCTTTGGAACCCAAATTTGTTTAGATTTGCTTAAATTTATTTTGTTAATTTTTGGAATCCAAACAGATTTAAATGAATTGTTTTTAAACGAGTTATCAATTTGTTTATGATTTAAAAACCCTTTGAAATTATTAAATTTCAAAAATTTAATTTGATCGTTTTCAAAGCCAATTAAAGGATTTTTAAAATCATTAAAATTTTGTTTTTCAACTTGATTAGATTCAAATCCAAGTCCCTTTTTATTTTGAACAAAAAATTGATTTTTTAACAACATATTCAACAATTTCTCTCCTTTAGAAAATTTAGTCAAAGCTGACTCAAGTCGTTGAACTTTAAATTTAAGATCGCTATTTTCTTTCATTAAATTTGAACTACGATTAATAGCGATTTTCCTCTTTTCAGCATCAGTTTGTTTTAAAATCAAATTTTCGTTTTCAAGTGCTTTGATTCTAGCATTGGACTTGGAAATTTCAATTTCAAATTGTTTTCGCTTTTCAAAATCAAGTTTTTCAGATTCTCTAAACTTTTCAATCACCTTTTCAAAATCATGATTTTCATTTTTCAAATTCATGTTTTCACTTTTAAGTAACTCAAGATCAGTTTTTAATTTCAAAAAATCGTTACTCAAAAATTGACATTTTTCGCATTCTGAAACCGGTGAATTCTTAACTTTTTCAAGTTTTCTTTCTAAACTGTTATTTTCATGAACTAGTTTTGACCTATCAGATTTTAATTTCTTAACTTTTAGTTCAAGAGAGTCAACGGTTTTTGTGAGGTCGTGACACATTAGAATTAATTCTTTATAAGTAAAATTCGATACCTCACCAGAATCCTCTTCACTACCTTCTGAATCAGATTGAGCCATAAGACACAAGTTAGCTTCCTCTTCATCACTTTCAGAAACTTCTTCTCCTTCTTCATCATCCCATGTAGCAGCAAAAGCTTTCTTCTTTCTTCTGAACTTCTTCTTCTTTTCATTTTTGAGTTGTGGACAATTTGGTTTGATATGTCCGGGTTTCTTGCAGTTGTAGCAAAATACTTCATCGTCTAAACTTTCGGATTTGACAGTTTTCTTCTTTTGTGGCTTGTATTTTCCTTTAGCCCACTTTTTCAAAACCATGGCTAGCTCTTCAGCGGGATCATCATCATTACTTTCAACAAAATTATTTAGAGCGATCGTCTTTTTCTTTGATTCAGAATCCTTTCGTTCTTCTCTTGCTTTTAACTCCATCTCGTAAGTTATCAGATTTTCGATCAACTCTTCCATGCTTACTTTATTCAGATCTTTTGATTCTTGTATCGCCGTCACCTTAGCTTCAAAATTCATTGGTAGCACTCTCAATATTTTTCTGATCAATTCCACTTCGGTATAGGTTTTGCCAAGAGCTTTTGCATTGTAGACCAGTGATGAGAAGCGTCCATACATCTCTTTTATATCTTTGTGTTTTTGCATAGAGAAAATTTCATATTCGTTGCTGAGTAGAGCGAGACGAGATTCCTTTACTTGAGATGTACCTTCGTGTGTAACCTCCAACGTATGCCATATTTCCTGCGCAGTCTCACAATGTGAAATTCGATTAAATTCAGTTTTATCAAGAGCATAGATTAAAGCATTCATTGCTTTGGCATTAGTTGAAAATAATTTTTTATCATTAGCATCCCACCTGTCTTTCGATTTAGGAATTTCAACACCACTAACTATAACAGTGGGAGATCTATAACCCGTTTCAATAATATCCCACACATCATAGTCGACTGAACTCAAATAAATTTTCATCCTAGCTTTCCAATATGCATAATCAGTTCCATTAAACATTGGTGGCCTAGCTATGGACTGACCCTCAGAAAACGCGTTATTGGACAGATTCATGACTCTAGAGTTAAAATAAAATAAAAAATACCTGCTCCGATACCACTTGTAGGATCTAAATAACCCTAGAGGGGGGGGTGAATAGGGTTTATCGCAGATTTTGCTAAGTAATTAAATAATATCAATCACAGATAATAATCAGAGTAAATGCGGAAAATAAATAACACACAGATATACCCAGCTTCGGCAAAACCCTGCCTACTGCTGCATTCCCCAAGGTTTCTACTAGGTATTAGTCAACAATTACAACGCTTACAACACCCATAAACTCGCGACAATTCCTAGCCTCTTTGTCCTAACCCTACGCTCAAAACTTATCCCCAGTTTCTACTTGGAGCTACACAAACAGGCCTCACAATCTCGCTCTAGTTGCACTAATCCTACGCTCAAAACCCTGCACTGGTTTCTATCCCCAAAACCAGATTTCCCCGAATTACAAACCCTGTAATTCGTCTCCCTAGTTTTAGAGACAAACTAGAAAACTCTAATTTGATTACAACTTGAAATTAAAGACGAAACAAAACTAAAAAACAATTTAAAACCCCTTTTATAAAAAAACAAAACCCTAGTTTTAATAAACTCCTTTTAGCCCTTGTAAATCTTGGCCGGCCACTTCAAAATGGTGCACCCTTCTTTATTTTGATCTGATTTTCTTGTCTCTCTGGAAAACAAAAATATGGCGGCTGTAATTATTCTAGGGTTTCCTCTAAATCCCTAAATTACGAAGCTTGGTTGATGAAATCCGATTCTCTTATGCTCGAATACTTTTCGCTTAAGTTTCTTACGTCTATTGATTGATTTGGGAATTTGTTGATTCAGGGTTTCGATTCTCTTTCAACCTGAAGGCCGCCGCTCTGTCGTGTGAGTCTCTGATTATTCAGTAACTATCTTCTTCTTCGATTGAACGTTGATGGGCGTTGATTTGGATCCAAGTAATCTCCTTTTTCTCTGGTATGAATTTATTCGAATTTCTGCTTTTAGCTTGTTCGAACTTGGATGATTTGATGTCGGTGATGATTGGTGTTTATATAGGATTAAAAATCCGATATTTGTGCTCTGATTTCGTGAATGACTTGATCTGATTTAGTCATGATATTTTCGTGAATTTTGGGCCTTTGAAAATAAGATTTGAATTGATTTATTAAGTTTGAAACATCCAATATTTTTGGAATATACTGCTAGATGAGAGTATTGACATTGAAATGGCCTCCTTGATTTCTGGAACTTCGAATCTGCTTTCCCTCTGATATTTTCAAATTGATTTTAACCTCTTATTTGTTTCAATATTCTGCTGCCTTAAAATTTGAATAGTTGCTATATAGATTTGAATTTATACTACACTTTGATTTGCCTTTAATTGATACTGGCCTTGATTTAAGAACCGTCGTGAACATTGAAATGAAAAATGATTTCTTGCCCGAAATTTGCATGCTTGCCTTTGTCGATTTCTAGAAAAAAATTGTCAAAACAGTTTGTAACTTGAACTTGATCAAGTTATGCTCTCTTACTTTCACTTCTGCATGAGTACTGCTCTTGCTCATTTTCAATATACTTGCCATGTGCTTGATTTGTTTTGTACTCTTAATGTGCTTGTAACTTGCTCGGCCTGCTGGTTTGTTTTGTTGATATATCATTCTTAGAACTGAATAGAATAAATACTACATTGATCTTGTATGCTGCATGCACTTGTATGTTTATTATCTGCTCCCACCATGTCCATACATTGCTCGATCCAGTTTTGAGTGAATCATGTTTGCGTTTGCTCGAATGAAACTGAGCTATTTTGTTCTTACATGAACTGTTGTACCACATTTTAACTTGGCTGAATTGATGTTGTTCGACCATATACTTTGAGTATGCTAGTTTTCTGTAGGTCTTGTAATCTGAGCAGTACCGACTTGATCATGCGCACAAG
Organism: Allium sativum; assembly: GCA_030737875.1. Taxonomy (NCBI): domain Eukaryota; kingdom Viridiplantae; phylum Streptophyta; class Magnoliopsida; order Asparagales; family Amaryllidaceae; genus Allium; species Allium sativum. The sequence continues at coordinate 360,563,182 of CM060916.1, read as the reverse complement.
CTTGTATCGACTTGATCATGTGCTTGAAAACTGACTTTGTACATGTGCATTTCTGATTGATGTTCATTGCTTTTGCGTTTCTTAAACTGATAAGAACAGAATCTGCCATGATTAGATAGCATTGCGTCGAGTAGGTCTATATGGCTGCTCTGGTTCACTTGAACTTTCTGAAATGTTTTGCTCCTGTATGCTATGATTTCTGGTACTTAGTTGAGACCCATAATTTTTGGTATTTTAATTATTGTTTACTTTTCTTGTGCCTATGCTTGATATTGAACTGTTTTCATCATATATTTGAAACTGTTGTGTGCTAAAACATGCTGTTATGCTCCACTATGTTGCTCCTCTAGTTTTTCCATCAAGTAGTTGCACCATGACCATGCTGTGTTGAACATGTCTGAACCCTTTGTGCTGCCTTGTTATGCCTGCTTGTATTTTAATACTTAACACTTGACATTTTCTTCACCATATAGCTCTTGCACCATATTTTTGCCAAGTGCCATGTCAGTCAATTTTCAGCTTGCATTTATTCTTGGTTAATTTTTTTTTTCGATGTGCACTAAGTCGAGACGGTCATTGTGGCTACTCCTCAGTTGCTTGCTGATTGGCGAGGCAGTGCACACGTATGTGTGTACATGCAGCCATCAGACGATTTTTTTCTATCCCTGCATATCAGACCACGTCTAGAAAAATGATGAGAAACACACCGTAATTCTGAGGCAAATAAAATTTAAAAAACAAATTTTTATTTGCTTGTATTTAATTTTATTTTTGTTGCAGTCTACTGTGTGTTCTTCTTGTGACAGGTATGAAGACAGGACTTGACTGAAGGCTGTGAAGATAGAAGATGGAAGACAGAAGACAGAAAAAAAATAACAGTGTCAATGTATGAGAATATCTGTATATGTGAATGTAAATGTAGTTGTATAGAGTGAGTGACAGAGTTGTATGAATGAAATGTAGTATGTCAAATAGTGGAGTTATAAAAGATGTACTTTTTGATATTGAAATAAAATATTTTTATTTAAATAAAATACTGTGTGATTGTTTAAATTTCTGTACAGTTATATTTTATTTAAATAAAAATATTATAATCCTGTCTGTTGTGTAGTATACCAGTACAGTTACAAACACATTCAATAATAAAATATATTTGGTTGTTATCATCAAACAAAAATCATATAATTGTGTATACAACACTGTTATATACAACATTGGGCCGGGGTAATAAGTTAAGGCCCATCTTTTTATTTAAATCCATGTTTATTTAATTATAATATATATTAACTTCGTAAGGTCATAACTTCGCCATACGATATCAGATTGACAAGCCGTAAGTTGTGTTGGGATCGTATGGACGGACACTACCCAATGGAAATGACTGGAAGTGGATTGGAGCTAATTTAAATTTACGGCAAATTAAATTGTTTGATTCAAATCAAACAACAGTTTATCGTTCTTTAACGATGAACTGCCAAAGTGAGTAAAACTTACCAACTCTAAACAGTTTATAATTTCATATTGTATTTTTAGAACTGTTAAATATTGGTTGATTGACTGTGTATTGATTGTTCGATTGAACTGCTAGTCAGTTAGTTGAATTTCTATATTGATTCTGTTTAATAGAATATATCATATGGAACTGAAAGTGATGTTGATTTTATATTGTATAACATCTGTGGATGCAGGGAAACAGGTTGGAGGAATCCAACTGGATTCCTCAACATTTATTTACTGTTTTCATATATTGTGATATATGATGTGATGTATATCTGTTATGGGTTATGTGTGTTAGAATGATGTTGATCATTGTTATTCGATATTTTAAATATCATAAAAGACCCTAGGATGTAAAAAGAATTATTTCAATGTATATTAAAAAAAGGGATTTTATAAAATCAATAGATTTTATAAAAAGGAAATATCTCGAAAGTAAATAAAAGGAAATTGTTTATAAAACGAATAGAGTTTTATAAAAGGGAAAAATGTTGATAAAACGAATAGAATAGAATAAAGGAATATTTATTTAGGAAATAAATAGGATTATAAAAGGAGTTAATCGAATATATAGTTTATTCAAATAGAATATAGGAGTTAATCGAATATAGTTTATTCGAATAGAGTAAAAGGAGTTAATCGAATATATAGTTTATTCAAATAGAATTAAAAGAGTTATCGAATATAGTTTATTCGATAAGAGTTAAGTAAATAGAGTTAGAGTTAAATCAAAAGAGTTAAGTGAATAGAATAAATTGAATAGAGTTATCGAATATACCTTATCGAAGGAAAGAATTATCGAATAGAAAAAATTTGAAAGAGAGTTACGTAAGGAAGTTTGTTAAAGAATTAGAAGGGTGAACTTTTTCTATTTCAAGGTTAGAAACGTTGTTCAGTTAAGGTCTGAGAGGTAGTATTACCCCAACTTGATTGACTTCATTTTTAACTAAGGAATGGTTAAGGTTCGATAGTAAAGGATGGTTAAGTGAATTTAGTAATTAAAGGAAATGGTTTGAGTTGGCATCGCGATGGTTTGTTTAAACATATGTCTAAGTCCAATGAAGAAGCTTTGGAAATGTTTTCCAAATAAGAAACCAGAAATGTTTTCTAATAAAGAAAAAAAAGAAATTGAAAAGTTTTCCATTGTTAATAACGTATATTTTCCAAATTTAGAAAATAAGAAATATTGAATATAGGGAAACAGGAGATAAGTAAATTAATGAAATAAAGAGATAAATGCTGAATGATGTTTGATCGATATAAATTTCCATTTGGAAATAATATCGTTGCTTGCGCACCTATTTTTCTTCGATAGTTAAATCACAGACTATCGAAATTTTGACCATTTTAACGTTGTTAATAAATAGAGACCGGTTGGATTATTATCCAAAGAACCACTCTGTATTGGCATAAGCGTTGCAAATCATATATGCCAAAGGAAATTGAAGACGGAGTTACGCAAGGGCTATCCTGTTTACAGAATAGTGCCTTCGGTTCATCCTGTTCGTGGATGACTTGTATGGACGGATGTCTGACAGAGTATTTCCAGACGAGCAGATATATTGATTTCTCCAACCGTACCAAGAGAGGAAGCGGAGAAGGAAACTTCTTTTAGCTAACACATAATGTATGGTTGAGGACGTCAATCGATGATTTGATGGATTTGACGATGTGGCATTCAAAGTGAATCTGGTGTGATGATGAAGCGTAACCTCAAGCCTCATAAACCGGTAAATGACAGAAATCGGGCAGGCAGCATGGCTAAGTCGGTCGCTCCGAAGTAGGGTGTATAATCACCAGATCTAGAGTTTCATTTACTTCTAAAAATCTATTGTTGATGCTGTCCCATTTGGGAAACGGTTGCTGATCCCAACCGTTGGTGATATACGTTCGATACACTCAAGCGAAATGAGTGGTCGGTCATGTGTGGCCGGGTTGCAAGATGTTCTTGTTGAACCCAGTGTATTCCTCTCTAGAGGTACACTAGCGAAAGGTGGTTCCATACCTTGTCATAGTTGGAAATCCATTACCCAATACGTGCTTGCGGTTTTGATTTGTGTACTATATATGTAGAACGTGAGATGAAAGCGTTTCTGCTAGATGATTATTATATTGTGGTTGATAGACATTATTATAATATCAATAGGTTTTTGATATAAAGATATTTTGGATTCTCATAAGGGAAAAACCCGTTCCGTTACACGGCGTGCTCTTATGAGATATCGATTACTTGTTCAAACTGTTTTAACTGTTTTAGTCATACCAGTCCCATGACTGACCCGGACTTTATTTGTTTGTTTCCCTAAACTCTTGGGTGCCTAAATTTGTACGGGCAGTCAAGTAGTCGGGATTTACAGTTATACTGGAAGAGTTTGGAGCAGGAGGCTTCAGGATTATATAGCTATAGTCATTTCCGTTGTGTTGTAAGTGTTGTACTTTGATAATGATGTATATTCAAGTACAGATGTATATTTCAAGTTATGTTATATATATTATATGTTATTCGTTCCGCTGTGAGGTTCGTGTTACTCTGATGTTGTGTTCTTCTTCTTCTTCTATTCTAATTTTTTATCTTATCTTTCCTCACCCTCTGTTTTCTTTCTATTAATTTCCTGATTTTCAGTTTAATTTGGGGTTGGACTTGTGTTTTTAGTCAGCTCAAATTGGACCGGATTTTCGGGTCATTACAGTTGGTATCAGAGCTTAAGTTAAGTGAATTACCTTGGCTCTATGGTGTGACTCAGTAGAGATGGGTTTAGTAATACCCTTGATTGAGTTGAGTGTATATATACGAGTGAACGTATTTGTTATTTGTATAAAAATTTGTTTTATATTATGGAGATTTATTGGTTGAGTCGTTTATGAGTTCTGGTCGATCAATTTGATCCACTGTATCGGTAGGAGTTACTAAACGCTTGAATACGATGAACCGTCATGGTATGTTTTGAAAAGGGGGTAAATGAAAATAATTTTACCCAAATTATATTTTGATATAAAGGATTTATATTGGAATAATTATAATATATTGGATATTGGTTGTTATTATAATCGAGTAAGATTATAAATTAAATGGTTATGAAAAAACCAATCAGAATTCATATAAGTGAAATACGTGAAATCAGATGAGTTGAATCTGAAATTTTAAACCAGAAATTGAATTAAAATTCTGGAAAATTGGATAAGTGTTTGTAAATGGATTTGGATTAAAAATAAGGAAAATTTAAGATCCTGGGAGAATTTAAATTGTTTTACAAACAGTGTGAATTATATTTTGAAATGAATTTCAAAGTGGAAATGTTTAGAAATGGTTTTATAGTATTGAAATCACTTCGATCGCTGGAAAATAGATTCTAATGATGACAGCTGCATCATCAATATTCATTTTCGAGTTGTAAGTGACGAATTACTACCAGAGATACTGTTTCGAATGTGTTTTGGGAAAGACAAGTTGTGTTGAATTTTAAAAAGGAAAATTTGATTTTTGTAAAGAGTAAACTATTTAATAACTCCTAAGGAATGACTATTTGAATTAAAAACAAATTTAACAGAAATTTGGGAAAGCAAAATTTGAATTAAAGTAAGCCAGTAAAGTGGTAACTGAGATTGAATTAGAATGATATCAAGACAAATTGGATTGTGAGATTCAAATTTGAAGTGTAATGTGATAATCAAGTTAAGAGTTGGGAATCGAGAAGAGACTCGAGTTAAAATGATATTTGGCTCGGATATAAGTGAATGGTTGTGTTGTGGATAAAAGCAGTTTGGAATTTGATTGGGATGACCCTTGTATCCGCTAAATTGATAACAGGTGGAAAGGATAAAATGATATGCCGACAAAAGGTACAATTTTATATTTCTATTGGATATAAGATGTATGAGCCAATCTGGCAAGCCGCTTGGCTGTTTGATTTTCTTTTGGGTTGGAGATGGCCCAGAGAGGCGAGTTGGAGTTTGACCGATTGACCAGTACAAAAGAGGTGCTGGCGAAATTTTCCGGAAAAGTTAAGGAGTTTGAAAATTTCCAGGATTTTTGAAAATTTTCGTTGATAAGAATTAATTAATATTTAATTGAAATTAAATTGGTTCAGTTGAAACTGAAGTTAAGAAGTGAACAAATATGTTCTAACCAGTCGATAGGGTTGTTCTCTACCTTAGCAATTTCGAGGACGAAATTATTTTAAGTGGGGAAGATTGTAATGACCCGCATTGGCAGAGGTATTATAATTAATTTATTTAATTATATTAATGGTGGTATAGTGAATTTAATGGTCGCGGAATTAAATAATGGTGAATATTTAATTAAAATAATAAATTAAATAATATATTTAATTCTGAAATAATCAGAATTGGCTGAAATGGCGATATGGTGTGAACTGGATCATCTGTGATATTTAATTCAGTTTAGAATTGAATTAGAATAAAAAATATATTTAAATAATGACAGTTGAACGTACAATTATATTATAATTAAAATCGAGCTTGAAATGGTGCTGCAGTTCGTAATTTGGCGATTTGAACTTCAACTGAATGTACATGATTCGTTTTAAGTTGGATTTCTGAGAAACAAGAAACGTGTGGAGCTGGTGAAGTATATCTTTCTAGTGGAAGAGAAAAATCAGGATTTCGTCATGTAGATTTTGAGATATGTCCAAATCAAATTTTAGAAAAGTCGCTGTGGAATTCCTTTATATTTTAAAAAGAAATTATTTATATTTTAAAATGGAATTTCAATATAAATCGAATATCGGGTTGACCCGGAAGTGAATATCAAGTTAGAAATTCATATAGGAATATTCTGAAGCTGTATGGTATTCCACTGTGAATATAAACGTTAATATTTATTTTTAAATATTAAATTTAAATATATTTATATATTTAAATAGGTTATTTAGAGCGTTAAAAATAGCCACTTTTGCAAACGAAGTCGGAATTCGACGAAACTAATTTTGTTGGATCCGCAATGTCAGATAGTTGTTAGATTCCAAATTTGGTGATTTTTAGAGTCACTGTGTGGCCGCACGGATTTTTAGAGTGAGCAACAATCAGTATTTTGACGGTTAAAAATACGCTGTGTGAGCATACGGAGTCGGAATTCGACGAAACCAGTTTCGTTGGGACCGTAATGTCGAACTATAGCTGCATGACCATTTCCATGATTTTTGAATACTGTGTGTGATCACAACGATTTTTAGAAGGGCAAAAACGAATATAATAAACAAAATAAAATATCCTAACTAAATATCTAAAAATATCTAGATATTTTATCCTTCTATAAATACCACACCAACTCCCTTAAACCTAATTCCATTCATTCAAAAGTCAAAGGGAGAAAACTGCCGTATGTTTTATTACCAGAAAATATCTCGAGCAAAAGAAAATCCAAATCAAATACAAAGAAAATCAATAAATTACTTCATGAATTTATTTGTGTTCATAGAGATGAACTCTTCAACCTCGGTTACATTTTGTTGGGTTCGAATACCCGGTTCGTCGTTGGGTTTTTTAGTAGCAAACCTAGGTTACGGATCTAGGTTTGATTAAGGCATTTTTGGTTGATATCGAGTTCGTATTGGGATAGAGGAGGTCGAATAGCTTGTTCTATGTTTTTATGGGATTTTTCGGGGATTAAAACTGTTGATGTTTCTCTGGGTACTCATGATGAAGCTGTCGACGCAACCCCGATGACCCAGACCGAGTGGTACGAGAATACTACCAAGTGAAAGTGGAGATTAATGGCGATCTTGGTTTTTATTTTCTGGTGGAGATGGAGGCAGAATGAATGGCTCAAACAGATGGAAATGGTACTGGGTTTGTTCGACGAGAAAACAAGCAGGAGGAAAGAAGAAGGAAAAGGGATATGGAGCGGGCCTTGGTTTTTAAGGGGGGTATTGGGCCGGGGTAATAAGTTAAGGCCCATCTTTTTATTTAAATCCATGTTTATTTAATTATAATATATATTAACTTCGTAAGGTCATAACTTCGCCATACGATATCAGATTGACAAACCGTAAGTTGCGTTGGGATTGTATGGACGGACACTACCCAATGGAACTAACTGGAAGTGGATTGGAGCTCGTTTGAATTTACGGTGAATTAAATTGTTTGATTCAAATCAAACAACAGTTTATCGTTCTTTAACGATGAACTGCCAAAGTGAGTAAATCTCACCAACTATGAATAGTTTATAAGTATTTTTAGAACTGTTAAATATTGGTTGATTGACTGTGTATTGATTGTTCGATTGAACTGCTAGTCAGTTAGTTGAATTTCTATATTGATTCTGTTTAACAAAATATATCATATGGAACTGAAAGTGATGTTGATTTTATGTATAACATCTATGGATGTAGGGAAACAGGTTGGAGGAATCCGATTGGATTCCTCAACATTTATTTATTGTTTTCATATATTGTGATATATGATGTGATGTATATCTATTATGGGTTATGTCATTTAGAATGGTGTTGATCATTGTTATTCGATATTTTGAATATCATAAAAGACCCTGGGATGTAAAAAGAATTATTTCAATGTATATTGAAAAAAAAGGGATTTTATAAAATCAGTAGTTATATAAAAAGGAAATATCTCGAAAGTAAATAAAAGGAAATTGTTTATAAAACGAATAGAGTTTTATAAAAGGAAAAAATGTTGATAAAACGAATAGAATAAAGGAATATTTATTTAGGAAATAAATAGGATTATAAAAGGAGTTAATCGAATATATAGTTTATTCAAATAGAATAAAGTAGTTAATGGAATATAGTTTATTCGAATAGAGTAAAAGGAGTTAATCGAATATATAGTTTATTCAAATAGAATTAAAAGAGTTATCGAATATAGTTTATTCGATAGGAGTTAAGTGAATAGAGTTAGAGTTAAATCAAAAGAGTTAAGTGGACAGAATAAATTGAATAGAGTAATCGAATATACCTTATTGAAGGAAAGAATTATCGAATAGAAAAGCTTTGAAAGAGAGTTACATAAGGAAGTTTGTTAAAGAATTAGAAGGGTGAAATTTGTCTATTTCAAGGTTAGAAACGTTGTTCAGTTAAGGTCTGAGAGGTAGTATTACCCTAACTTGATTGACTTCATTTTTAGCTAAGGAATGGTTGAGGTTCGATAGTAAAGGATGGTTAAGTGAATTTAGTAATTAAAGGAAATGGTTTGAGTTGGCATCGCGATGGTTTGTTTAAACATCTGTCTAAGTCCAATGAAGAAGCTTTTTAAATGTTTTCTAATAAAGAAAACAAGAAATGGAAATGTTTTCCATTGTTAATAACGTATATTTTCCAAATTTAGAAAATAAGAAATATTGAATATAGGGAAACAGGAGATAAGTAAATTAATGAACTAAAGAGATAAATGTTGAATGATGTTTGATCGATATAAATTTACATTTGGAAATAATATCGTTGTTTGCACACCAGTTTTTCTTCGGTAGTTAAATCACAGACTATCGTAGTTTTGACCATTTTAACGTTGTTAATATGGAGAGACCGTTGGATTATTATCCAAAGAACCACTCTGTATTAGCATAAGCGTTGTGAATCATATATGCCAAAGGAAATTGAAGACGGAGTTACGCAAGGGCTATCCTGTTTACAGAATAGTGCCTTCGGTTCATCCTATTCCTGGATGACTTGTACGAACGGATGTCTGACAGAGTATTTCCAAACGATCACATATATTGATTTCTCTAACCATACCAAGAGTGGAAGCGGAGAAGGAAACTTCTTTTAGCTAACACATAATGTATGGTTGAGGACATCAATCGGTGATTTGATGGATTTGACGATGTGGCATTCAAAGTGAATCTGGTGTGATGATGAAACGTAACCTCAAGCCTCATCAACCATTAAATGACAGAAATCGAGCAGGCAGCATGACTAAGTCGGTCGCTCCGAAGTAGGGTGTATAATCACCTTATCTAGAGTTTCATTTACTTCTAAAAATCTATTGTTGATGCTGTCCCATTCGGGAAACGGTTGCTGATCCCAACCGTTGGTGATATACATTCGATACACTCAAGCGAAATGAGTGGTCGGTCATGTGTGGCCGGGTTGCGAGATGTTCTTGTTGAACCCAGTGTATTCCTCTCTAGAGGTACACTAGCGAAAGGTGGTTCCATACCTTGTCATAGTTGGAAATCCATTACCCAATACATGCTTGCGGTCATGATTTGTATACTATATATGTAGAACGTGAGATGAAAGCGTTTCTGCTAGATGATAATTATATTGTGGTTGATAGACATTATTATAATATCAAAATGTTTTTGATATAAAGATATTTTGGATTCTCATAAGGGAAAATCCCGTTCCGTTATACGACGAGGTCTTATGAGATATCGATTACTTGTTCGAATTGTTTTAACTGTTTTACTCATACCAGTCCCATGACTGGCCTGGAGTTTATTTGTTTGTTTCCCTAAACTCTTAGGTGCCTAAATTTGTACGGGCAGTCAAGTAGTCGGGATTTACAGATATACTGGAAGAGCTTGGAGCAGGAGGCTTCAGGATTATATAGCTATAGTTATTTCTGTTGTGTTGTAAGTGTTGTACTTTGATAATGATGTATATTCAAGTACAAATGTATATTTCAAGCTATTTTATATATATTATATGTTATTCGTTCCGCTGTGAGGTTCGTGTTACTCTGATGTTGTGTTCTTCTTCTTCTTCTATTCTAATTTTCTATCTTATCTTTCCTCGCCCTCTGTTTTCTTTCTATTAATTTCCTGATTTTCAGTTTAATTTGGGGTTGGACTTGTGTTTTTAGTTAGCTCAAATTGGACCGGATTTTCGGGTCATTATAATAGCGCTTTAAAGTGCTATAGAATAGTTGAAATAAAAATCAGCTGTTACCTCATTTTGATGTTCTAAACTAGGTTTAGATTTTTCTCGTAATCTGCGCAACGGGGTGACGATCGGAGGGTACCACCGTGGAGAGCTTGGAAGGGCGCACGAATTGAGGTAGGGGCGGTGGCGTTCGATCGCCTGAGGCGGCGCCGGCAGTGACTTGAACGTCGCGACTTCATGAGCTCGATTCTCCTTGAATGCTGAACGAAAAAAATCCAATCCTGGCATGGATTTGAAGCTCTCGCCGAGCTCTTCAAAATCCTCAACTGTGTCAAGGTCTGAAACAAAGTGGTTTGGAATAAATCGGACTGGGAAGTTTTGAAGCTATTTCCGTCGTCGATCGGTTTGTTACGGGGAGAGAGACGATGGGTTTGACCAATGAGATTTTTTTTATATTTATATATTTTAAAATTCAGAAAATACCCCTTATCTCACACGAACACCAATCCAAACCCAACGACTGTCGTCCCTAGCTAAATACCCCTATTCCGAACACAATGGGATATGTTTCGTAGGCCCATTCGACAGTTTCAGTTAGTTTTCTTTCAAATTAAAATATAAAACATTCAATATTTAATTTGAACGTACATTTCAATTTGGCCACATATTGATTTTAAAAATTCCTGAAAGATAAATCTAGCTATGTTTTGACGATATGGTCACAACAAAACTAGTTTCGTCGAATTTTGAGACTGTTTGAAAATTGGCCTTTTCCTGGTTGATCCTATTTAATAGAAATCGACCAAACACATTTTCCTTTGCCACACTCACATACTAGCTTCAAAAATTATGAAATTTGAAACCTAGCAATAATTTGACATCCCGGATCCAACAAAAGTAGTTTTGTCGAATTCAGAGGTCGTTTGCAAAATGGCCATTTTCACGGGCTATATAAACTTTATAGCGACCTTTCTGAAAATTCATTTAGCCATAACTTTTTCTTCCCGCTATGAAACTTCGATTTTTCAGATTCGATAGAAAGATATTCACTAACAGGTTTAAATATTATTGGTTTCACTAGAATCCGTTTTATTTTGCACCCGGTACAGCCAGTCAAAGTTTGAATTGAAAATTTGAAACTGCCGCGCCATTTCAAGCCTTGTTTATAATTCCAAACAATTATATTGGTTTTCAAACATCGATTCAAACTCACTTTTCGTCGTTATTATTTAAAATATCTATTTTAAATATTTAAAATCCACTAAATAGCCAATTTAAAATTTTCAAACTGGTTCAGATTTTCCTAGTTGTTACAATCTCCCCCACTTAAAACTTTTCGTCCCCGAAAAGGAACAAAGTAGAAAGTGGTTTGATTAATCAACTCTACTTTCAATCTGGCTTCCATTCTCCAACCTTTCAGTTTCTAAGAATTTTCAAATTCTTCAAAAATTTGGCTAACACCCTAAATTTTCGAAAAATTTCGCCATAACCTCCTTTGTACGGGGAGGGGTTTGGAAATTTATTAGGCCGTATTAGGTACCCAATAAATCCTAATAAGCATGCACATATTTATAGTGATATATTCCGGTGTCCACAGGGGAGTGTGTATAGATCATAACTCAGAGAATAATTCTCATCACCCTATAAATGGTTTTTGTGCCTTAATGACCACAGAGATGTGTTTATTGTCATCTCCAGACCCGTGTGGTTTTTTTATTAATCTAGCAATTTACCGTTATATTTTATATGGTCCATATCAGTCATCAGTTCAACCTGTAATATATAGTCATCGCCATACAAGCCTCTCGCTTGTATGGTAAATCTTTAACCTCGTCACACAAGCTCCAAATGCTTATGTGGTATATGTTGAAGTATGCTTATCTTCACGCAGTATGCCATGTAGTGTAGTTCAAAATTAATTGTTACTATCCTATGGCGACATTCATTATTACACATAGAACAACCAGCACTCCGCATCCAATGACATTCACAGGAGTTGATATAATAATAAAATTGCGCATCCAACTCATTAAGGTTTACCTATTTGTCGGGCACGCAAATAAATTCTTTACTCAACAGCTAATCCTTTTACCTGTTCAAACATATATAATGCATACGTATATATTTCTATCTATTTTTAAATCAGTTCAATGTGTGATTTAATCGGATAAATTCTACCACTCATTCTCTTATTGATTAAATTAACTATCGTTCTAATAATTTAATTAATCAAATCCACTATCACACAACACAAACAACAATCAATTCTATTTTTAACTTTTCAAAATCATACTAATTAATTCATATACTCTTTTACTTTTCAAATATATATATATATATCTTTTATATATTCAAAAATCATATTTCTAAAACCAGACTATATATATAATCACAAATACGTTACTTATAAACATATAACTCTCAACTCGCTCTGGGCATTTCTGACCCTATCTCTAACGAGTTATTCTGATTCTGCTATAGTCGTGCTAGGATATTGCTGATCCTATCTATAATGAGTTATTCGTCCTAGAACACTACTGGTTCTATCTCTGACGAGTTCATTAATTTGTTACATACCAGAACTAAGCTTAACCAAAGCTCTGATACCACGTTGTGACGACCCCAAACGCCGTACTGACGGCGGCAAGGGTAATCTTTGGAATATAGCACATAAACAGATAATAGCAGAACAGAATTAAATAAATACACTAGATAATGTACCAATAATACACTGGATAAACATAATCATCAGAATTACGCAGTATACAGGTTCATACTTAGTACAAATACAGTTCAGCTATACATAAATGTATACAGCGGAAAACAAACATAATATGTACAATAGGAGCTGAACAGCATAAAAAGAGATAAATGATGGAATCCATCTACAGCTCCAGCTATCCAGAAAGAGCCTGCTAAAACCTGAACACAAGGCTTCCCGTGTAGAAAAAGGGGCACCCGAGTTTGCAAGTGAAACAAACTACGAGTCAGTCATGGGACTGGTATGAGAAATCTACTTAACACGTTTATAATATGGCTAATCACAGGACCACGCCACTTTCATGGAACAGGTTTACTCCATTGGATTTCCAATGCTTTATAACAAGTAAATCTTTTGAACATCGCAATGCTTTTTATAAAAATGAAACCATTATAAGACCCAGTTCCCATCACACAATGCAACGCAAACCGAAGGACAGAGTTTTTCCTTATAATGGCCAAAATATGCTTGATACGAATAAAATAAAAGCATTTGGTATTATTACTAGTGTTTATATATTTCAAAAACAATTTCAAATCATAAGTATCAATCATAGACGACATGAGCGTCCCATGCCACTATGTCGCCATATATAGGTATACAATCAAAACCGCAAATCGCGTATTTGGAAATTGGATTTCCTTCATGAACCGAGGCAAGGGATCGTCCTTACCGAATTCGAGACGCTCGAGCCCGCCCCTCAGGAACAGCCGCAACTGCCCCTTGGATCGTCAGGGCCGGTCCACCAATGTAGATTATTATGCCTGAATACTGCGTTCCCCCGCCCTTTGGGGCGTAAATGAGCCAACGAATGACTCCATCGGCTTCACATAGTCACCGATCTATCCGAGGCATCTCGCAACAGCAACAACCACACAGGTGAAAATAATATATATGTCAGCCAGTTTAAGCACTGACACCACCTCTAGCTAGAAAGGAACGCAGGCCCTCCCTGATGTCCTCTCCTGTTTCTGGTTCATACCGGGGTGTGAGGCTCGCGAATTCACATTATACACAAAGCTATGCCACACAGGCCTTGCTTCGATCATCAACCATAAGACTTTGCTTTTCAACAGAAGCCTTGATCACTACATCTTAGCATGCCACACAGGCAATTCACACCATGCAACTAATGGCTATCAATCACACATAATGAATTACAATGTCAGACACACAGTCCGTTCTGGGTCTGAACGAAACTGGAGTCACTATATACCTCGCATACCCATCGATCTCCACGTACGTCTGGACGATCACCACTTATTATCTATATTTCAGTATGCCTCCCAATCAAGACATCAGTTACCATCCAACCGAGGTGAAGATCTCCGGTCTTCAACCACCGTCTTCATCTTTGACTTCTTATCGTCGATTCAGTTATTTAGAATGGGATAAACCCGGTCTTTCTGAGCAACTCGCGTATATAATAATCAAGTGCTACACAAACACAACATACGCCTTATTCCAATTCATTAGCCACTAACCGTAAATCAGTAAGAGAACGATTTCCCAAATATTAACCCCGAAGGTCGAAGCCACAGATCAAAACCTAGGAAACCATTCGACTTAGCTAACCTTCAGTTAGTTTCTAAATTTCACATTCCATATCGTTTATAATATTTTATAACGATTTATCGCTATTTTTATTTATTTAAAAATATCCAATTCATTCAAATAACGCTTCAGGCCATAACGCGGCCATGGCGCTGTTTTTCTTAAGATTTGATTTACACATATTTGAAAATCTAACCGTTGGACCTTCACAAATTTCATATCATTTGAAAGATCTTTTCAAAACGAATCCAACAGTTCCAGTTTTGGGAAAATCCGACGGTCGGATCTCCCGGTACACTCGTTTGAAGTTTCGATTTCAAAATACGAACTGTAGCGTCGTTATTCAATTTAATTTAATTATATATATATATATAATCGATTCTGGCGCTGTTTTTCTTCAGATTTGAATTAAACATTCCAGACAATCCAACCGTTGGATTTTCACAAAATGGGTATCGTTGGAAAGATATTTCCAAGACGAACCCAACGATTTCGGTTTTGGGGAAATCCGATGGTCAGATCTTTCGAACTAATCATTTGAAATCCCGGTTTCAAAACACGAACTGCAGCTTCTGTAACAACCCGAAAATGCGAGCCAGTTTAAAATTTTTATTTTGGCAATTTTAGCGAATTTTGAACATTTAAAATGAATTATTT
Organism: Allium sativum; assembly: GCA_030737875.1. Classification (NCBI taxonomy): domain Eukaryota; kingdom Viridiplantae; phylum Streptophyta; class Magnoliopsida; order Asparagales; family Amaryllidaceae; genus Allium; species Allium sativum. The sequence goes on along the minus strand of CM060916.1, from coordinate 360,547,912 downwards.
TAAATAATAATGGCAAAAAATTTATTTTGAGAGAATTCGAACATATATATTTATATGGATCGTCGTTAGAATATAAATAATTATATATAATTATAAAAGGAATTGAAAATGGCGCGGTAGTTCGATAATTCGATTTCAAATTTTAATTCAACATACCGGGTGCAAAATAAACCGGATTTTAGTGAAACCAAAAATATTAGAATCTAATTGAGAATATCTTTCCAACAAATCCGAAAAATCAAAATTTCATAGCGGGGATCAAAAGATATGTCCAGTTGAAAATTCTGAATAGTCGATATGGAATTTCGGCCCTTAAAAATAGCCATTTTGCAAATGACCTCGGATTTCGACGAAACCACTTTTGTTGGATCCGTGATGTCAAGTTATTGCTAGGTTTCAAATTACATAATTTTTGAATTTAAAATGTGAGCGTGGCGAAGGAAAAGGCGTTTGACCAGTTTTAGTTGATTTTAATCGACTGGAAAATGGCCGTTTTTCCAACGGTCTCAGAATTCAACGAAACTAGTTTTGTTAGGACCGTATCGTCAATACGAAGCTAGAAAATATTTTTTGGGAATTTTTCGAGTTAGTATGTGGTCGCGGTAAATTGAAATGCGCGTTCAAAATCAATATATAGAGTTATATGTTGATTTTGACGAAAACTGATCGAATCAGCTTGCGATACATATCCCATTGTGTTCGGAATGGGGGTAATTAACTATGGACGACAGGAGGTGGGTCTCGTTTCGAGGTCAAAATAAAAAGTACTTTTTGAAATTAAAATTAAATAAAAAATATATATATTATATGTAACACCCCGAATTTTAGTTAATGCTAAAATTCACTAATTACAGAATAAATAATCTCAGATGTGAGAATTGGGGGAAATGGGCTGCGTCATTGCGTTCGTCTCGGAAAAATACGCGAAATAGAGTCCGAGTTTTCGAGAATCGGAGTCCGTATGGCCCAGTTATGGCCCAATGAAGTTGGCAGAAAATTTAAGATAAAAACAGAATTAAATATTTAAAATCAGATTTTGAAATTGGAGCCAGCAGGGGGCCAGGCGGGAAGCTTCCCGCCCTACCCATGTCGACAGGGCTGTCGACAGGCCTGTCGACTGGGGAGTCGATTTGCCTGTCGACCTGGGCGCGGCGTCCAGGGAACTTGGGTGCACCAGGTTGGGTTTTAGGCTGGCTTGGAGGGCTGGGTTCTAGAGATTTCCTAAATCTAACGGACCTAATCTAATCTAGGGTTAATCTAAGGGCCTAAAACACTACCTAATCCTATAAATAAGACCCCAACCCTACCCTAATTCATTCATAATTAGATCTTGTAACTAAACTATGGCAAAATGAAACTTGATCATGGCCTCCACAAATCAATGAAGAGAGTTGCAAGCTAATCAACCTCTAATCAACATCTTCTTCAACTAGAGCAACTAATTCCACTTCATAAGTTTGCTAATCTTGGTTTTGGTGAGTTCCTATGGCTTTAATAATCAATTGTTAAATTGATTATGGTAGGAAGTGATAAGACATGGCTATGTTTGTGGATAAATGTGTTTATGCAAGTTTGTATGATATGTGATTTGCAAGTTTTATGCTATATGCAAGTTTAATGCCATGTTTTATGATGCAAAACACTATGTTGAACATTTATGCATATGTAACATGTTATGCAAACTATATGTGAGAGTATATGCAAGTTATATGAAACATGATATGCAAGTTATGCATGTGATTTTATGCATGCTAAGTATTTGGTGTTATGCATGCTAAGTATTTGATTTTATGCATGCTAAGTATTTGATTGTATGCATGCTAAGTATTGGGTTTTATGCATGCTAAGTGTTTGGGTTTATGCAAGTTAAGTGGTGTGTTTATGCATAATAAGTAATTGATTCTATGCATGCTAAGTATGTGGTTTTATGCATGCTAAGTGTTTGGTATTATGCATAAATCATGACATGCAAGTTTACCCTTTTAAATGTGATGCATACATATGCAAGATGACACCTTTATATGCTATGCATGTTTACCCTCCTTTAAGATGCAAGTCATATATGCAAGTTCAACATGTTAAGCAAGTTATGTGTATGCTTATATGCAAGTTCAACATGTTATACAAGTTATGTGTATGATGTTATGTAAGTTATGCGCATGTTGTTATGCAAGTTCATATGCAAGTTATGTGTATGATGTTATGCAAGTTATGTGCATGATGCTATGCAAGTTATGTGTATGTTGATGTGCAAGTTATGTTTATGATATTATGAAAGTTATGTGTATGATGTTATGCAAGTTAACATGTAACATGTTGTGCAAGTTCACACCTTTAAGACACATGCAAGTTCACCTTTGTATAACCTATGAACACTTATGCAAGTTGCCTTTATATATGACATATGTATGTTCATGCAAGTTGGGTTATTTAGCAATGCTAGTTGGGTTAATATTATGATGTAAGTGGACACCTTTTAACCCATGTTAATGCTAATATATGCTAAGTGAAACCCATGTTAATTGTGAAAGAATCTTCTCTTGGAAATATGTCGTGTTAGCGTAAGTACATGGGGAAACGATGGGGTTAATAGACATGTTAATGAAATGGTGTGAAATGGTTATGATTAAGCATACCATAAAATGAATAAGCATAAGTGAGAATTTACCTATTGAGTTAGGTCTACCCCATGGGAATTTACCTATTGAGTTAGGTCTACCCATGTTAAGAAAAACTTGATGTTAATTAGGGATAATGAATGTGGGGGCGATTAATTAGGTGTAATTAATCGACTAAGACACGAGGTTGGACTCATTTGTAGTGTAAAACTGCCCGGACCCAACCGGCTTAACCAGTTGCTACAAATGTTAGCCCAATGTGAGAGGTCTTAGGCACAAACTAAATACGTGATTAACGTAAAGACACGAGGTTAGACTCGGTTATGACGTAAGGCTGCCCGGACCCAACCGGCTTAACCAGCGGTCATAAAAGATAGTCTAATGTGAGAGGTCTTTATGAGGATCACGGTCTTAATTAATTAAGAAACACTTAACCAAACTAGCATGTAGTGGGACATGAGGGTTAAGTGGGTGCCTTGGGTGGCATGTAGTAACTAGTGGGGGTGCCTCGGGTGGCATGAGGAAACTAGTGGGTTGCCTTGGGTGGCAATAGAAAATACGATTAGAATACTTAACCAAAGTGGAACATGTAATTAAAACATTGGTGAAGGGTTAAGTAAGTGCTTTGGGTGGCATGAGGAAATCTAGTGGGTGCCCTAAGTGGCAATTGAAATATGATTGATGACTTAACCAAATCTTAACATGTAAGTGGGCATGACTATATAAGGGGTTAAGTGGGATGCACTGGATAAAAGTGGCAAGCTTAAGTAGTAGCTTGTGGGGGCCCATTTCAACCAATATCCCAAACGTATCTTTGTGGGCTCGGCTCTAGTCGGGTGACGGGACACGCATATTGGGCTTGACTATAAGTGGCCAAAACGGGTTAGCGGTGGCAACGCAGGATCAACGGGTTTCATATGCGTGTGTGGGCCCGGGCTGGTTGGTAAGTCGTTGTTGCATCATGTAGATATAAGCCGTGCACCGTTGATATTATCAGGTGGCCACCTTAGGGAATGATACACCCCATGGTGGGACCAGCACGGGTATCTACGGTAGGGAGCCGATCGCTTGGGAGTAGTGGGTACACCTAGTAAATATGGGGGCAGACGGCACCTGTGTAGGGGTACAAGAAACTACTGGGTAAAAATTACTAAGTACACTTAGTGGGATCAACCTTTAAGTAGGAATTACTCTTGGTGGGTAGAACTGGTGTGGTGCAGTGTAGGAATTACCCTTGGGTGGGTAGATCTGGGGTGGTGTAAGCTAGTAATTATCCTTGGGTGGATAAATGCGTCTTTTCGGTTATCGTAGTACATCCTGTGTTTAGTTGGCTGCTTAGTGTAGTCATTATCCCCAGAGGTACCGTACCTTGTTTATATCATACCCTAATTACTTTAATGATTGTATTGTTAGGGTTATAGGACTCACTCAGACTTATGTCTGACCCCGTTGTTGTTTATCTTTTTTCCCAACCCTCAGGTTTTCAGAGTGGGCCTAGCACTAGTGGGCTTGGACCAGACCGCTATATCTATCTTTTGGGGCTTGGACCGTAGAAGTAAAGCTCAGTTTATCTTTTCTATTTTGGATATTATCTATGTAGTGGGATTATGTACTTCTATTTTATCAGGATGGATATTATGTACCTGACTCTTGTTATGGTTTTGTGATGTAACCAAACATCTTTTACTTTCCGCTGCAAGGAAATGATGTTTTAAATTTTCAAGTATTACTTATATCTGTCCTGTTGTAATTTTTCTGTTCTATACTCACTAAAAATACTCCACCAAAACTAAGGCATTCCCTTAGTGAGTGACCTTAGCGGGTGTGGGGTGTTACACGTGGTATCAGAGCTTAAGGTTACCAGAACAGATAAAATTTTTAGAAAAACTATTTTCTAGGAATATTTTTGAAAGGAGTATTTTCAAAAACATGTCTTTTAAGAGAAAAGTTTTTGAAAGAAAAGCATAATCCCCAATAGCCATATCTATATCTTTCGAATTCTCCATTTTGAATCTCTTCCTTTCTCTCATTTTGAGTTTCCCCACCGCGTATAGATGATCTTTCTAAGATAGATAAGGATGGAAAACCACTTCAAGGGACTTAGACGTTAATCAGATTAGAAGTTGGTTCAAGAAGGAGGAGGACTGGTAGGTACCTATAGGATAGACGATGAGAGGAAGGCTCAAATAGTTGTTTGGTTAATGAAGGATGAAACCTCATTGGTGGGAGGTTACGAGTGGAGAATAGGGAAGAAGAAGGCTAGTAGTTATCCTTTTGGGAGGAATAGGACACCTTATTAGGATTGTCCAAAGGAGCAAGGGCAAGGTATGGAGGGTAGTTGTATTCCCTCACGGCTAGTGTACCAGATGGGGATAGGACCGTCTAGGTTGGAATTTGGATTTCTATAATATCCGGTTCAAACTTTATTTGATTATGATGCATCGAGTTCGTTTATCTCATCATTGTTAGTTGAGTCACTGCACTTAGACACCAGTTTGGTAGATGATCCCTTAGTTGTTTCAAACCCAATTGGGCTCCATGATGTGTTTGGGTGTGAAAGTTTCTATACTTAGCGTTGGGTTTAGGTGTGATGCTTGTTGGGCTTCACGGGCTATGGGTTAGTTTTGGGCATGGACTGGTTATCCAGTAGGGGTGCCGTTCTTGATTTTGAAGGGAGAGTTGTTAGGCTTATGGCCCGCTTGAGTAACACTCTCGAGATCTCTTGTAATCCCATAGAATCTGTTATGCTAAGTTATCTAGAATCGCTTGACACGTCGGTCTAGAGTTTGCGATCTGTTAGAGCGGTCCGGGAATACTCGGATGTGTGTGAGGAGGTGAAGGGCTTACCTCCGAAGCGGGAGATTGACTTCCGAATATATCTGGTGGATAATGCTAAATCAGTATCTTGGCCAGTGTGCCACATGGCTCCTCGTGAGAGGAGGGAACTCCATAAGTAAGTAGGCGATTTGCTTGAGAAGGGGTTCATAAGACGAAGTATATCGGAGTGGGGCGCTCCAGTAGTTTTTGTCACGAAGGCGGATGGGTCCCTCAGACTTTGAGTAGGCTAAAGAGAACTAAATAAACTCACAAAGAAGAATAGACACCCATTGCCGAGGATTGATGATCTCTTTGATCAGTTGGCTGGCGCCTCAGTATTTTTGTAGTAGGACTTAGCCACGAGATTTCATCAGTTGAGAGTAGCTGAGGATAGTATAGAGAAGACTGCCTTTAGGACTCCGGATGATTTTTTTTATGAGTGGCTGGTGATGCCATTTGGTTTGACGAACGCCCCCGCATACTTTGTTGATTTGATGAGAAGGGTGTTCAAGGAGTACCTAAATAAGTTGTGATGGTCTTTGTGGATGACATCTTGGTCTTTTCTAGGAGCGAAATAAGTTTTCTTATGTGCTCAATAGGGTGAGCAAAGCCAGTTAGTGGAAAAACGGTGGTTTTGGAGCGAGATTGGCGAGGACATCCAGGGTTGGACAAGGGGCTTAATTATTTAGCCGTTTTTACTAGTATCATCTCACATAGGTTGTCTGAATTCGAAGGAGGTATCCCTTGGGTGTTTGTCTGATATTGGTTTAGGCCTTTGGGGCTTGCATTTGGGGGATGCCGAGTTCGACTAGGGTGGTCTGCGTGAGAGACGAACAGTTGTGATGATTTTGGATGATATCCTGGTGGAGAAGAGCATGCCCTACATCTTAGGGAAGTGTTGGAGACTCTTCGAGCGCATAATCTTAGGACAGTAAAAGTGGATGGGATTCTTAGCATCCTATGAGTTTGAGATAGCGTATACCCATGGCAAGGGAAACATGGTAGCAGACGCCTTAAGTAGAAAAAGGTTGTCCTTGAGTTCATTGTTCGTTGAACGACGGAGCTTAGAGCTTATTTCTATGTTTGACTTTAGACCTTCCGTTGACTTTGTACCCGGTTTGCTAGCCTCCTTGGAGGTTAGGCCTACTCTTTTGGGGCGTATTGGCGGAGCACAGCGGGACGACCCACAATTGGTTGAGTTAGTAAAGAAGCTCATGAGGGGGGGGGAGTCATCCAGCCATTTGAGTAGGTACACCCTAGGTGGTAAGGGGTGGTTGCGGAGAGACGATAGACTTTGTGTACCGCAAGACGAGGGTTTGAGGAAGGCTATACTTGATAATGCACATCGGTCGAAGATGACCATTCATCCCGGTGGGGACAAGATGTACCAAGACGTGAAGCGAGTTTTCTGTTGGGCCGGTATGAAGAAAGACGCGGCCGAGTATGTCGCTAGATGCTTGGTGTGCCAACAAGTAAAGGCGGAGCAAAAGAAACCAGGTGGGTTGCTTCACCCATTGGAAGTTCCGCAATGGAAGTGGGATAGCGTCTCGATGGATTTTATTGACGGGTTACCCAGATCAAGAAAGGGTAATACGGGAATTTGGGTGGTGGTAGACAGACTTACTAAGAGCGCCCATTTTATACCTGTGAAGAGAAAGAGGACCGCCCCATAGCTAGCTTCTGTATATCTTCGAGAGATAGTTCGATTGCATGGGGTACCCTCTAGCATAGTGAGTGATCGAGATCCTATCTTCACTAGAGAGTTTTGGAAGAATTTGCAAGAGGCGGTAGGGACTCAATTGTGTTTGAGTACCACATATCATCCTCAGACGGACGGCCAGACCGAGAGGGTGAAT